>JANCRA010000061.1:1200000-2400000 GCA_024362935.1 Setophaga petechia
CTGGCAGACAATGTTTAAAGCTGTGAAAATGAGTAATCCCTTTAGAATACCTGCTTGTGTGGTTTTTAACAATTACATTAATTCTGCATGTCACATCAGGATCTCTGTGGGTGCCTGCAAGCTACCCACTGAAAGCGTGAAAAAGTACAGGCTGTTTAATCCAAAGTGACTTTCTTAAAACAAAGACTGACAAGAAAACCTTGTCTACAAAACAATTTCTTAAAAACTTAGGTAACTAATAGTGACCCAAGGGAGTTAGATGTACCTTTCCTGGAGTTTTCAGAACGCATTTAGCTTTCTCAAGCACATGTTCTGTTTTATCTGGATCCTTCAGTTTCTTTCTTATGTCCTCTTCTAATCGTTCCCACTGGAAAGCATCTATTACAAACCCAGGGGGAGAAAGATTACAAATCAGCAAGGCACAGGCCTCAGCAGGCAGAGGAAAGATGACATCAATGCCAAACACATCCTGCAGAAATGGTAGGGGGTTTGCACATAAATCAGCCTGATCTTTTCTTTTAGGAAGGGCAGAATGCAATTTTTGCGCATTAAATTTCCACGGTACTTTTTATTGTGCAACCAAGTACCAATAGACTGTAACATCTCGCCTTCACACTCAATCTATTCATTCCTCCCAGTTCAGTCACTACAAATTGCAGGTAGAGATACAGAAAAAAAAAAAATCCTTAATGTTTCAACATTTGTGGAATTTTTTTAGCTTCTGCCCGTGCTGCTGGCTGCATTGTTCCGTAGGGGTCGGAACTAGAAATAATTAATGCACAGTTGCATTCTTAGTCCTCACAGCTAAAATCAGCACAAAGTTTGCAGTAGAATTTCTGTTATTCTTGTTTTTGCAGTCAAAGCCATGACATCCACTGAGGCGTCTCAATAGCTTCCTTGGAAAAATGAAGAGAGTAAAAACAAAGATAGTTTATCTTCATGCACTTTGCTGGAGTTAGTCTCAGAGGCAAAGTGGGGCTTTGTGGTAACTTTCAGTTCTAACCCAGCACAAGAAGGAGGCAGAAACAGATCAAGCTCAGTAACAAGGCCAACTCAGCACAGCCCTGAAGATGCTCTGCTGTCAAGAGGCTCAATCAGCATCTACAGCACACAGCATCCTCAGCTCAATTATCTCCCATCTATACCACACCGGCTAAGGGTTTATAACCTCATAGGCATCATGTCACAGCCCTGAGAATCTGAAAACTCATTATTTGTTCTCTTCTCAGCCTGCACCTCAAGCACCTTCACCTCTCAGAGGAACCAAAACATAAAGCAGAGCTCTGCCTGCAACTGCCAAGTTTCACAGCTCCTTGGCTGACATAAAGGAAAGTAAAAAAGGAAAATTAGTGCACACAAGGCACTAGACCCAAGCTGTAGATGGTGACAGATGAAGATGTTTACAAAGATATTTAGACTGGAGGAAAGGAGGCTCAGGGGTGAACTTGTTGCTCTCTTCAACTGCCTGGAAGGAGGCTGTAGCCAGGCTGGGACAGTCTCTTTTCTCAGATAATAAGTGACAGAACAAGGGGAAACAGCCTCAAGTGGCACCAGGGCAGGTTTAGATTCAGTATCAGGAAAATTTCTTCACCTCAAGGGCTGTCAAGCACTGGAACAAGGTGCCCAAGGCAGTGGTAGGGTCACCATCCCTCAAGGCACTTCAAAGATGTGGCACCTGGGCACATGGTTTAAGTGACGGGCTCGTTAGTGATGGGTTAGTGGTTGTACTTGATAATCTTAAAGGTCTTTTCCAAACCAAATTATTAAATTATTCTATGAATTAAAAATACTGTATTCACCCATCACCTGCTGAAAATCCAGTTTTCATCCCCTATCCTTGGCTCAAATAAATAAGAACAAAAAAAATCAATCTACTCATGGATGTTTTTTCAGTTAAAAACTTCTTCATCTATTCTTTGTTACTATTGTGGAAAGAAGTATCTTTGATGTAAAAACTCCAACTGAAAACTGAAAGATTCTCTGACAGGTTGAAAAATATTTTACAATGAACAAACACGCATTAGCTACCTCCAGAAAAATACCCCAAATCTTTCTGCTGAGTAATTCTAAGAAACATCTGAAAAGTTAAAAAAATAATCAGTGCCATTTTAATAGCTGGCATTAGGTAGGTGAGGTCACAGACTGTACCAACCGGCAGCAGAACTCGTGCAACACATCAGAGGTCTCCACACTCCAGCCACTTCTCACTCTTTTCTCTTCAGCTGCACCATACTCAGAATTCAAAATTACTTGAGTTTTCTTAAGCAACTCTTGCCCTTGTGTTTACAACATGCAACCATGTACAGTAATTCAAAAGCTTAGGATCTGAAACTGACTCAAACTCCAAATTTGTTTTGGCAAAATTTTGAATGCTATTGATGTTAGCCTATGGACTAATTTAATTTAGGCCCATTAAATCTGGAATGACAACTAACCTAATTTTTGTTATAGGTGGTGGTGTTTTCATTGTGCGTAGTAATCACAAGGGATAAAATAGGTGTGGAAACAAGGTGAGACATCATCTAGCAACAGCAAAGCCACATTCCTTAGAGCAATGCACATATTCCTTTATGAGACAATAGAAAATAAGTTGCCAGATCTGTTCCCAGCAGCTACCTGAATAAATGAAGTGGAGGATATCTGGGAGACAAGAGCAGAAGACAGAGCCCTTCACCACCACCCTGGCTGGTGGGACACAGGGTGGGACAGCCCGGGCTGAGGAGGGGAAGGATCCCCCGCCTGCAGCGCCAAGAGGCTCTGTGCCAGCTGCACCACGGAGGCGTCGTGCGCGTCGGACGGGCTCTTCACCCCAAACAGCAGCATGAAGAGGTGGCTGACAGAGCAGAGCATGATCTTGTCAGCCTCCACCACCGTGCTGAGGCCCTCGGGGTAGAAGGCCACATCTGCACATTGGCAGCAGCAGAGCAGGTCGTGCACGTCTGCGTTGTAGTGCGAGGCTTCGCCCTTTAGGATCGGCATCTTTTCTGCAAAAGAAGTCAGGCTGTAAAAACTAAGTTTTACAACCTTAGTAAATGCTAACCACACAACAACCGACCTTCTCAGGTCAGTTTAATTTTTAAAAGAGATATTCAAGAAGAATATTTCTCATATGCTATTTGAATATCTTGAGTAAAATACTTGAAAAATGGAAATACTTAACACAGTAAGTTAAGAAACACTTCGTTTAACAGCAAGTGTCTGTCCTTTCACGAACCCTCTATAGAAAGTTACACTATAAAGAAACTTTGTGTATTCCTAATCTAAGAGGTCTGAGCAAATTTTTAGAACATGGAAGAAGAGACAACTACAGGTTTATAGGTAACTACTTGTCAGTAATTTTATCACTGAGCAAATGCATCAGATGTTCAGAAATCACATACAGGTGTGTACTTCTCTGCCTTGCTTTATCTGCAGCAAACAAAAACACTATCTGATTATACTGTAAAGGAATAATTCGTGCTCTAACAACTTTCTCTTTTTATCTGTCTGCTAAGACTTTATGTAAAGCTTTTATCAATTCATGTTTTTGTAAGTCCACCAGAAAACCATTCCTATTAGTTACATCTAAAATAAACTAGAAATCCATTGCAATGTTATACATTGCCATACAATTCTCTCCAAGTAAATTAAACTATCACTAAAAGGTGATGCAACATAACCAGAACAGCTGATAATAGATCCCACAGCTCATAGTAACAATTGTTACTAAAAAATACAGTAAAAAATATTGATTGTGCAAAGACAGTGACACACATAAGGAATTATACTAGAGACCAGATATCAATGAGCACCTGGCTGTTCAAGCTGAGGTGGTTGGACTCGACGGCACTTCTGAGTCTTTTTCCTTTTCTTCAATTTTTCAGATGGCTTATGATTCAAACTTTGGATCATAAAATATTCAAGCTAAGACAAGAAATGTATTTTTAAAAAAAACAACTTGTTATTTAAAAACAACTATAGATCAAATTAAGGGATATATCAGGCTCTGTATGCAAGGCTAAAGCTGCTGACTCTATTACCAGTCATCCAGGAGAGTCCCAAAACTCATTTCTGAGAAGCTACCATATTTAGATAGAACTAGCACAATTTAAAATATTATTTATTCAAATGATTGTGGTTAATTCTTGTGTATTTAATCTTCCTAGAACTGACAGACATAAAGATACTCAATTTACCAACCTCTTTAGATGTTAATTCTATCTTGGGGAGTGGCCTCATTCAGCTGGATGTTAGCCAGCAAGATAAAAGGACAAGAATACAAGTGGAAAATTTACTGCAATGCAACAAATACCTTTCCTAAACCTTCCTACTTGAAACCAGAGCAACCTCGGTACTGCTAATTCAGATAGCATCATAGACTCCCAGAATCCTAGAATGGTTTGGCTTGGAAAGTACCATGAGGACCACTGAGTTCTTCCAATCCCCCTGCCATGGGCAGGGACACTTTGCACAGATCAGCTTGCTCCAAGCCCCTTCCAACCCAGCCCAGAACACTGCCAAGGACGGGGCACTCACAGCTCCCTGGACCATTCTGTTCCACTGTCTGACCACCCTCACTGGGAGGAATTTCTTTCCAATATCTGACTGGAATTTTTCCTTGGTGGGAGCTTGACACTTGGTGGAAGGGCCCATGGTGTGCCTCCCCTGGCCCTCTGAAGCACTCACATCTGCCATGCACCTCATGCATGTTCCACCCGGCTTCCAAAGAGGCAGATTCCCACTCACCACTCCTCCAAAGTATTTCTGGATGTAGAAGTCATTAAGAGTGTGCAGTTTAAGGTAAGTGGCTCCAAGTTCCTTTGAGAGCTGGACTCCTTCAGAGATTGTGACACAGCTTCTCCTGTCTGAAGTGCACAGGGGACAGGTGCAAGGCACTCCTGGGGTAAAAAGTGATGGAAAATAACCATTTTGGCCAAATAATGCAGAATTCTTAGATTCCTAAATAACTGTAAAGATATCTTACTTATAGGAGAGCAAAGAGGGAAATGAATACATAGGAATTTTATAGTAAGAAATCTGTAGTGACAGAAAAAAACCCTACTTCGTATTAATCAATCCAAAACACTAGTCCCTCTACAAACCTCTGTATCCATTACATTAGTATTACTTTATTGATTTTGTTCAGTTGGAAGAGTTCAGCCAGGCTTACGGATGCCAGATTTGGCTTTGGCTCAATAGCTTTGCATGCCCAGGTCTTGTACTAGCCTGCAGGTGTTATCATTGATGAATGTCACCCTTCAACCTGTTGAATTGCTGTAGCCTGTCCATGCAGGAAGTACACACAGTAGTGAAAGAAGAAAACTTCCACTCCAGACCAACCTTTGATGGGTTTGTACGTACTGCACAATCTGATTCACCTACATGTAATTCACATCCATTTTTTTAAAAACACAAAATAGGTACTTTGAAGATTATGTCATTTCAATGCTAAAAATTTTCATTCATTGCTTTAGGAAGAAAATCCCAGAGAATTTCAAGGCTTCTCCCAACCACTCTCCAGTCTTTTCAGAATGCTGGATGTAATTTTAATCCCATACACTAGAGATACTTTATACCCAAATGTATGTCGCTTAATCCAAATTACTAGATTTAATCCTCAAGTGTGACAGCTCCACAAGAAGAGTCATTGCAGAGGTCAAAGAAGGATAGGTTGCCTATCATTACTGAGGTTAATTAAGCACAGCGTTCTTGCCAGCACATCAGTCTAGAGAGCCAAAATACATGTGCATATTACTGTCATCCTGACAGACTAATTGTTTCTGTTAGCAGCTTGGAAAAACAACCAGCTTCTACTGAAATTACATTATACCCAGCTTCCAAATGAGATTTTATCTGTTGTTACAGGAGGCTGGATACATACCGTTTTTTCTTGTAGCAATAGCAGAAATTATTATTGGAACTGAGCAGTGATTTAGTGCTTTTTTACCATTGGCACATCGCTGTCCTTTAGTTCTTGAAATGAAGTTTTGTCATTGACACACAATAATATCAGCTCCTCCAATGAGCCTGCAGGAAGTGTACCAGTCACTGTCAAAGATATCCTAAAAAGAAAAAACCACCAATCAAGAATTTACTGACTTGAAGAGAAGGATAAAATATTCTATATTCTTATTCCAAAACTCTACAGAATTGTTTTGGTCTGATTAGATCTTATTTGAAGACATGCAACAATGAGCAGCAGACTTCCTGCTTTGTCATTGCCTTGTTTGGAGAGCAAGCTGTTTGTTATAACAAATCGTAAATATTTTCCATTAACTCAGGAATTCTGTCAGAAGAATTAAAAATAGGGTTTATCAGGAAATAGTCTTTTCAGGAAGAATCTTTGCTGGTTTAAATACTTAACCATAAAATTTGTTTCCTTTAGGAAATAAAAGCACATTCAGTGGTAGGTGTTTTCAGCAACACATACAAAAACATTATTAACCACACCATTTTAGAGAAAGGGTTACACAGAATTATCTGATGTACCTATGATCTTTAAATATAAAGGTCATATTTCAGTGTGACTTTAAATATAAAGGTCATAAGTCAGTGTGACTTTTATCACTAGAGTTTCTACATGGCTTTACCAGGTGTTAATGTCTTCAGGGTAAAGACTTAAATCACATACCTAAACCTTCTTTTTCAATTTGACATTCAAATTTTCATTGCTCTGTGCTGAGGACTTAACCTCTAAAACGGTTTGATATTCTGTACATTTACAGCTGTGCTGTATCCACAGGCAATATACAGTAATTAATGTCTATCTGTCAAGGAACTGTGATTCCACAATTTCTACTTCAGCTGGAGGTAGCTCATAAATACCAGGAGAGCCTTGGCATTGAATGCATGCGAAATTGAAAACCTTTGTGGCTGGGGAGCTGCGTGGGCCAAGAGGCCGCAGGGCTGGCGGCCTTGAGCAGCTGAAGATGAGGCAGCGTGTGGCCAGGGGGCCAAGAAGGCCAAGGGCATGGTGGCCTGTGTCAGCAGCAGTGGGGCAGCAGGAGCAGGGCAGTGAGCGTGGCCCTGTGCTGGGCAGCGCTGCGGCCACAGCTGGAGTGCTGTGTGCACTTGTGGGCCCCTGGCAAGCAGAAAGTCATGGAGGGACTGCAGTGTGTGCACAGAAGGACAGGGGAGCTGGGCCAGGGGGTGCAGCACAAGGCCAGTGAGGAGGTGCGGAGGGAGATTTGGCCTGGACAATGGGAGGCTCTTGAGGGATCTTCAGCATCTCCTCAATGCATCCAAATATTTAGCCACTTTTGGACTTGGATTTCTGTCCCTTTTTTCCTTGTTGTTTTTTTGTTGTTTGTTTGTTTGTTTGCTTGCTTGGAGGAAGAGGCTTATTCATATTCTTTTTCTCCCAACTACAGCTCTTGTCATCATTATTTTCTGCTGGTTTACCGCATTGGGCCTGAGTCTGCTCGAATTTTAGTTTCCAAGGTGTCACTTTCTGAAGAATGCAGTAGTTTTGCATGAGAACACATCATTCTGTGCAGGGACCTTGGTGCAGAAGGAGCTGCTGTGATTCCAGGCCAGCCAGTATGGCCTTACAAATCACTTTGATCTCAGCAGTGCCCATGCCTTTTTGCAGCTCAGGCAATCAGTGTGTGTTGTATTGGGGAACTGAGCAGGAGATCAATGCCCTTGCATTCCCGCTGCTCCTCAGAGATCACAGGAGCTGGGAGGGGCTGGGCTGCAGTTCTGATTCCAGCCACTTTAGCACTGTCAGCGTGGTCGTGTCCAAGAGAAGAACTTTCTTGAGCACAGATGCGCCAAAAGTGCAGTTCCCAGTGCAATGCTCTGTGTCTGATCCCTTTCCATAAGGACCTGTGTTGTCGGTGTTCACAGGGGTTTGTTAGAGGATGGATGGAAGAGACAGGCTCTTGATTCCATTATCACAAGGCTTCATTGATTATATAGATATATATATATACATTGGCATTAAACCTGTACTACATAATTATAGAAAGGAAAAGAGGCTTGTCCTGAAGCTGCTAAGCTAAGAGAGAGATAGACAGAATGAATAACAACATCTGTGTCTCAGAACAGAGCTATAGCAGTCCTGCCTGTGAATGGTCAGCAGATCTAAACATTGGTGGACCTGTTGCATTCCACAGCAGCAGATAATAATTATTTATATTTGCTGCTGAGCCTCTGAGCTCCAGCAGGGAAAAATCCTAAGAAAGGATTTTTCAAGAAGAATGTCTGTGACATCTCACCCTTCTTTATTTAGTTAAAGTAAAAAAGAAAAAATGCTGCTGTGGAATGCACAGAGAATTTCTTCACTCGTAGAATACACAACTCTATCATATTACTAAAACAATCCTACAGTATAAGAAAATACAAAAACCAATACAAAGACAATTCAAGTCCAAGCAGCTGAGTTTCAGGAAAAGTCCATGAAGTGAAGATTTTCCTCTTTGGCATATCTGGAAGTCCTTTTTGTCCTGAAACAAGCTTCTTACAGAAAACTCCATCAATAGTTATCAAACAATTTGAGACAAGTACTACAGTGTCCTGCCACAGCCCTTAACTTGGGCTAAGGCTGATTTTTGGCCCTTCAATCCTTTTGAGCTGCTGCCAGCTGTTTCAACCCTTTATATTTAATTTAATTTTTTTGTTTGTTTGTTTTGGTTTTTTGGGTTTTTTTTGTAAATCAGAAAAAACAGCAGCAGCAGCAGCGGCCAGAAAAAGCCCTGGGGGGCCCTGGCCAATGTGGAAGGATCAGGAACCCCACACCTGGCCCACAGAAAGGTGGTCCAGGACCAGAAGGGGGGGAACAACACCCCCAAAACCAACAGAAGGCCGGGAGGTGGACCTGGGCCAAGGAGCCAAGCTAAACAGCCCAGGCCCAGGCCCCGAAGCAGGGTCAGCATTCCCACAGCCTGGCATCCTGCTGCGAGTACAGTGGCAGAGTGGGTGACCACACGCTTTCTTCCCCCAAAATCGAGCCATGCCGGCAATGGCGGGACAGAAGCTCTCCCAAGAATGCTTATTTCAAGTCTAGCAATGTTTGCTCCCCACAGCAAATGAGGCATGGTCGCTTCTGGCTGTGCCCTCTGCCTCTGCAATGCAAATGCAGAAGGTGCTGCTCCCATCTGCCTCCAAGCATCACCCCCACCCCCTCCGGGCTGGGGAGCAAAGGCAGGCTTTTCGGAACACACTGCTCTCTTGCTGCTGGAGCTAGCGAGGGCCGGGAGATATATCAGTCTCCCTGGGGCAGTCCCCAAAGAAACACCCCCCAACCCGCCGAGAAACCTGATTTTGAACACAGGAGCCGGGCAGCACACAGAGTGAGCTGCGAAGCCACGCCTCCTCCTCGGAAGGAGAGGCCGAAGCCCTGTTCCCCTGTCCCGGCTCCCCCCGCAGGGGCAGCCCCGGGACAGCCCGAAGAACTCAGTAGGGAAATCACGCCGGGTGCAGGAGCCGCCGCCGCAGCTGCCTCGGGAGGGGCAGGACTGCGGACTGCTCCGAGGGTCGCGCGGGCTTAGCGCTGGTCTCAGCAGCCTCGGTAACAGGAACCAGCTCAGCGGGAGGCAGCACGGGGCCGGCAGCGTTGGGGGGCGGCGGCACATCCCTCTGCTCAGCTGCAGGTCTGTCGCCTAGCAACACAGGCGTGGCCGCGGGCGGGGCCGCCCCCCGCGTTCTCAGCGCTGGCCGGAGGGCGGCCGTGGGAGGGACCCAACGGGGAACCACCCGCAGGGCGGGTCAGGGCGGCCCCTCCGGCCAGGGAGGCGGGGTTCGCTGCCGTGCTCTCAGCGCTGGCCGGGGCAGAGTTTCCAGGCTCGTAGGCAGGGCCCGCCAGTGTGCTCTCAGCGCCGGCCGGGGCGGCACCCTCGACTCTTCATCCCCCGGAGAGAAGGAAGGGGGGGGGGAGAAACTGAGCATGCTCAGAAAACGCAGAGAAAAAAACTTTCTCGGCTCGGGGGGAAAATTTGCTCCTCCACTTGTGTTCAGAGGGGGTGAGAGGCAGCAGTTCATCTCCCTCCAAAGGGTCTCCTCCCGCTGAAGTCGGGGGAAATGGAGCTAGGCCGCTGCACCTAGCAATCCAGGGAAAAACAGCTGCTCTCCGTTCCAACCCCGGAAAAAGAATTTTAAATGTTAGATAAATCCGAGGATATTCCAAACCTCGACCCAAAGCAAATTGAAAAATGGAGCCTATGCACTCCCACACAAAAATATCAAGGGAATATAACACATTTGTAAAAAAAACAAAAAGCTTTGCCCATCGAAAGAAATCATAAAAATGCCTTTCTAACAGAAAAATTCCAAGAATTCCATTCTCTTCACCCCATTTTTGCCAGAAGGCAGTAATTTCTCCTCTGAAGGGGAGAATGGAACCTCAGCCTCTGAAGGAGAAAATCTCCAGAGCAATAGCCACAAATTTCAAATGGCCTCATCCTCAGGAGGGGAAAAGACAACAGTACCTTTAGACACTGTCCAGCACTTTCTGGCCAGCTGCACGGTGCTGATAGGGCTTCCATACATCTTCCTCGAGGCTTTTCAGGTTCTCACTGTGGCCAGCTTTGGCTGTGAACTCTGTCCAAAATCAGGATCTTCAGTTCTTCAGCTCCTGGCTAAAATCCACATATGTGATGAGTGTCCTCTTCAGTCGAGGTCACCAGTTGTTGTCGGTGTTCACAGGGGTTTGTTAGAGGATGGATGGAAGAGACAGGCTCTTGATTCCATTATCACAAGGCTTCATTTATTATATCGTGATATATATATATGGCATTATAAGTGTACTACATGATTATAGAAAGGAAAAGAGGCTTGTTCTGAAGCTGCTAAGCTAAGAGAGAGATAGACAGAATGAATAACAACGTCTGTGTCTCAGCACAGAGCCATAGCAGTCCTGCCTGTGAATGGTCAGCAGATCTAAACATTGGTGGACCTGTTGCATTCCACAGCAGCAGATAATAATTGTTTACATTTGCTGCTGAGCTTCTGAGCTCCAGCAGGGAAAAATCCTAAGAAAGGATTTTTCAAGAAGAATGTCTGTGACAGACCTGCATGCTCCAGATTCCCCAAGAGTGTGCTTTATTGAAGCAACAGGAGAGCAATCTCAGGATTGCTGCTGATCAGGGCAATAACTACCAAGTGTTGATGTGTGCAACAACAGAGAGGACAGAGAGGAGAGTAAAGGGAGATCATAGTAGTGAGATCTACCTCTCTGTCTTTCTTCCTATCTCTCTAATCTATCTATCTATGTAACATTCACATAATTGAATCTTCCTGGCTCTGGTCCAAGGTAGTTGGAGGTGCAAAGCTCACCTAAAGCATCCCTCTCAGGAGAGGATTAGAGACATGTTCCCTCAACCAATTCTGAGAAGGCAGACATGTTTTCCCCTCCAGATATGGTGGTTTTTCCCCTCAGAGTTGTTTTCCTCCTCCAGCCTCTTGTGCCCTGAAGTCTCCAGTTAATTCCTTAAATTTCTGCCTGTCCTAGGAAGGTGGAACAATTCCATGTTTACGTGGAGTTTGGTGCTTCGGGTCACACATGCCATGCATTACATGACACATGGTTTCCTTCACTGGCACCCCCAGGGCTGTGTAAGTGCATTCATTAATGGGGCCTTAGGAGAGTCTCTGTGCCGGTCAGAATTCTCAGTTGACAAAAGAGGGAGAAGAAACACCTTGGTCCTCCTCCATGTACTGAGGTGGCCACAGAGGCTGTGTGACCTCAATCAGAGATCTTTGCACGCATCCTCATCTCCTGAATGACCAGGTTTCTAACAAGAGAGTGGATGTCAGAAAGGCAGGAATGCTGCTGCAGGCCTGAAATGAACTTGTGTCTTGTGTCCAGAAGTGTCTCTCACAAGGAGTGAGCTCACCCAGGAAGCCACCTGCAGAGCCAGGATGGAGCTGTGGGACAGGACGGGGTGTCAGTCACTACTGAAAGACAAACAGGACATGGCAGAAGCAGAGGGAGGCCCTCAGCAGACCCTTGAGAAATGTCACACCTTCCCTTGTGAGCTGCCTGAGAGGCTGTTGGAGCTTCAGTCCCAGATGGCCCCTGATTGTAGGGCCAGGGTCACTTCGGAATCTGTGCGTCCCCTTGAACACAGAATGACCCAGCAGAGCAGCAGCACAGTGCTGTGGGAACCTGTGAGCCCAGCAGTCTTTGAGTCTTGGCTCACAAAGCTTGTATGGAAACTTGAAACCCATCTTCTCTTGCTTTCTCTGCAGGTGCTTCTAGGCGCAGGTGCAGCAGGTGGAAGAGCCACAGGAGAATGGCCAGGTAAGCCTGACTGGCCAGGTGACAGAGGGAAGGGCAGGAAGAGGGGCATAAACCAGAGCTCTTGGGACTGAGGAGGCCAGGAGTCCCACAGGCATTGCAAGCACAGAGCCTTGGAATCTACAGAGAACAGCCCTGGGACAGGAGGCTTGCATTGGAAGCAGATGTGGAGAGGGAAGCAAAAGAAGTGGCTAAATAAATGTGATTTTGAGGCTGCAAGAGGAAAAAAGCTGAGCTTGATGGCAGCTCCCAGTCACTTGCTCTGCATTTTTGTGTACAGAAGATCAAGGCAGAGCCACAAGCAGAGCTGCCCGAAGCTCAGAGTGCCCTCATGGCAGTGAAGAGGAGGAACAAGGATGACATGAGAAGAATTCAAGAGGAGAATCTCGATCAGCAGAGGAGCGATCAACAAAACCAGGTGAGTGAAAGCGTGGCAGCCACTCCAGTCATGAAACCTCCTCTCTTTTGTTTTTTCGAGAACATGAGGGAACAGCTGGATGCAGAGTTTCTGATAGCTCACAGTATGTTCAAGGCAAGGCAGAAGAGGCTGGAGGAAGAACTGAAAATCTTCGGAGAGAAACTTAATCGCTTTCGGGGAGAAACTTAATCGCTTCTGTCAGTCTCTGCAAAAGCAAGTGAGTGAAAGAGGGATGCAGTCACTGCAGTCACCAAACTGGTGGCTTCTGCCCTTCTTGCCTTGCCAGTGCACAGCAGCAGGGAGTGGGGCCATGCCTCTGAGTGCCATCCTGCTCTGCTGTGTATCACAGTCACTCTGAAGGACATTTCCTGGTGTGCTGAATCTCAACTGCTGCCCTGCACAGTGAAACTTGTCCTTTGGCCTTTTGGCCAGCAGTCATCCAAATTGATTCCTGCTGGCCTGTTCCTGCTCTCCTTGTTTCTTGAGGTGTTTTTGCAGTGCAACGTGGTGACCCAGATGGAGGATTGGAACAAGCTGTCTGTATCCCTTGTCAATCTGTTCTTTGCCTTTCCTCACAGTCGATGACTCCTGGCTGACAGGGACAAGCTGGAGTCTCTGACTGCTTTGTTCTGTGTGATTTGAGGTGCGAGTGTTGACATCTCACCGGGCAGCCTGCGAAGACTTCCAGCAAATGTCTGGCAATGAAGAGCTCCAAGGTTGGCATGAGGCACAGGAACAGTGCCCACCAGAAATGCTCCAGGTCCAGCACATCATGGGCTCTGAACCTGCTGCCGCAGCAGCATCACCTCAAGGACACCCTGTCAAACCTGGGAACTCCAGCTCGGGCAGTTCCTTCATCTCCCTGGAACAGCAGACTGAGGAGAAGTACCTGGAGATGCTGGGTATGTCTGGTGTGTTTCTTGTCTGAAGGACAGCGTGTTGTGTGTGGGTGTCAGCAGAGCTGTACCAAATGTTCCTCCCGAGTTTGGTGTCACAGGGCCATTCAGGACTCCCCAGAGGAAGTGCTGTGGTTCGAGGCAGCGAGAGAGCGCTCTGGGCGTTCCTGCTGCCTTTGAGGGCATCTTGGACTGGCTTGGCTTTGCCTGAGCGTCCCTCTCTGCTAAAGGCTGAAGCAGGGAGATTGTTCTTGGATCAGCAGAAGGCCGTGACCTAGCAAATGATCTAGGCAAGTCCTGTGTGCTATTGGCCACACTCAACAGAATTCATAGCTTCCTAAATTCTCCTTAGACTCCTGACTTCCAACCAGAGTAAAAACACTTCATAGAAATGAACTGGCTTTAGAGTTTTGTCTTTTTGGCTAGGGACTTTTCTTTTTTTTTTTTTTTGGGGGGGGGGCTGTTTTTGTGTTCTTTATTTTTTGTGGAGGCCTTTGGTTTTTTTATTTCTGTCGGGTTTTTTATTGTGTTTTGGGTTTTTTAGGTAGACGGTTTGTGGGGGTTTTTTGGGGGAGTTGGTTTTCCTCCATCCTGAAAGAACCCTTACGCCCCACGTCTTACTGATGTCATTTTTATGACTGTTACTTTTACCACCACTACATCTGCAGTTTATTTTCATGAGAATGCTATCTTTTTGTCAATAGAGGATGTTATCTTTTTGTCAATAAGAACTACTTTGAAAGAACATCAGTTTACAGGACAAATAGAGAGCAAGAGATGCTTTCCATGTGCCCCCAAAGAAAAAAGCGATACTTTATAACAGCCTTTATTTAATCTTCTAGTTTTATGCTTATCAAGATGTGTCCAAGAGACACATCCAAGTGCCGTGATCAGATAAAAGTGTACTGCAGGCATTTCTCAGGAGAGCGCCTCCAGCTCAGCCATGGTATATTCCTCAGATCCATGGCACTTTTCCATACCCAATTTCTACTCTTTCCCATGACTGTTACAATCCTACCCATTGGCCCAAGCCCTGCTCAGATCAGTCTTTAGGAAAACACATCAAGTCCTTTGTGATTCTGCAGCACAAGCCAATGCATCTGCTTCTTGCCCATAACAGCTGCCAGTGCTGTGCTCTCAGAGAAGACCTGCTGGGGCTGAGACCAGAGCCCAGTGGATTCTGTGTCTACCATCACCTGTTGGGACAAAAAGGGCACTGATCTGCACCTCGGTGTGGCTGATCTCAAAGCCCATCCTGTTGTGTCCTCAATGGGGGCAACAGCTTGTACGGGGCTCAGGCTGGCTGTGGCTTCTTCCCACTGCTTGTCAGTGCTCATGCTTGGGCTTTGCCAGCCTTGTTGTGCTAGCTGCCCTGTCCCTGAGGGCTGCAGAGGCTGGAGCCCTCCTTAGCTGGGAGAGGGGCATCTTTGAGCTCAGCCTGCTCATAAACAGGTCAGGGTCCTGATGCTGAAAGCCCTGTTGGGATTGGCTCTAGCATCAGCTGCTCTGGTTTACAAATGGAAAGGTATTCTTTTGGCAAACTGTTTAAAGGTGGGTGAGATGTCCTCCCCTCCTGGAAATGCATCTCTCTGTGCTTTGTTTCCTGTCAAGAGAACTCTTCAAAGTACTGTACAAAATCAGTCTCTGTGCCGGCCATCTGCACTGCAGAGCTGCCTGTCCTGTTGCTGTTGTGGTTGTTGTTACCCAGCGGAGCACAAAGGGCTCAGAGCCCCAGACAGTGGGGCTGCCTTTTGTATCTCCTGCAAGCTGGGATCTCTGCTTTCAAGTCAGCATCTTGCATTTTGTTTCCCTCAGAGAGAATGGTGAACTCCACTGAAAATCCTGTGATGAAATACACGGATCTTGTATATCTTGGCAGCGGGTAAGTCCAACAGCAGATACCTCCACATAACTATGGGCCAGGTGTTTTTCTGCTGGAATGTCTATCCAGTGTGATGTCAGGCCAGCTGCAAAGATGTTCACACACTGAGGAGAGATTGTCCTATCTCTCCATGCTGCTGAGAATTCGGAGTGGGCTCAGAAGGCATTGTCAGAGATACTCCTTGCTGCCGAGGTCTTGCCTGCATCAAGGAACAGGACCTGGAAGGTCTCCTTGTCTCTCAAGTGTGGGACAGCTCTGTGTTAATTTCTTCAGCATTTTTTGTATGTCTCAAAATCATACTGGCACACTAATGAAAAAAGAAGAAAGTTGCTTGCCTGGAAGAGCAACCTACCCCCTATCAATACTGTGAGATAACGTTTTCCAGGAACAATTCTTTCCCCTAGTTTGCAGAAGGAAACACTCTGTGGTCAGGACAGGAACCACACCTTTCACTTTAGGAAGTGAAACCCAAGAGGAAAGACTAAACTCCCTTTAGAAGTTGAACCCCAGCACTTCAGGATAAGACCCAGTGCCCACGCACTTGAGAGGAAAATGCATCATCTGCCTTCTGGCAGAGCCCTCCTGCATCTTGCAGGTTTTAGGCATTTACAGCACAGATCTCCTGTGTGGGCTGGCTTTCACTGCAAGATCTAAATGCCTTCTCCTTTCTCTGCTTCTCCTTTGCTTCTAGGAGTTTTGGAGATGTTCGTAAAGCACTCAACACTGCCACAGGAGGAGAGGTAAATGTCAACAGGCCCTGCAAACTCTGCTGCTCCTGAGGGGCCTTTCCCCTTGTGTGAGCTGTGGCTGGAGCTTTGGGCAGAGCTGTGCTGAAAAGGCACAAGAAGCACAGACTGGTGCCAGCCTGCAAAATACATTTGGGACTTTGTCCTCCTCAGCTGCTGGAAGGAAGGCACGGAGGGCAGCGGTTCCTGTCAGACAAGGACACGCTCACTCGCTCTCCATTGCTAAAACAAAGGCGGTGCCTTCGAGCACCTCACTGCTCTCTGGGGCTACAGCTTCAGAGTCCTGAATTCTCATTTCTGGCTGCCAGCAAATCCATCTGAAAGTTACTGGTAGCTGCAGTGCTGCACTTGGGAACTGCACGTAGTGAGAGATCTGCAAGGTGTCCCTAAAAGCCCTAAGCCCTGCCCCATAGCCTAAGATGTATCCACAGAGTATTAAGGCATGGACTACTTCTTCTGATTCCCAAACAAAGCAGCAGAGATTGTGGTCAGAGCTTTGTGGGTGATAGCTGAGACACCGCTGTTACCAAGTGGACAAAACAAAATGTCAGTGGCCCCACGTGTCCTGTAACTGGCCCCCAAGGAGCAGAGAAATGGGCTGTTGGAATGTCAGTTCCTAATTACTGCAGTGCCTAATCACAAGGCAGTTTGGAACAGCTCAGCTGTGGCATTGCAAAATCACTCGTTCCATTGCATTGTGGTCTCGTGCCACCAACTTCTCAAGTCACTGATTTTCTATGTCTTTTTAGGTGGCCATAAAGAAAATAAATCTTCAAGGACTAAGGAGCTAACCGTTAATGAAATCATGAAGAGGTACAGGAGTCTCAGTGTTATGAATTATTTAGACAGGTGAGAGATCATGGTCTTATCCCATGGATGTGTGTTTACATACAGAAATCGGGAGAGGTTAAAAACCCACTTTGGTCAGTGGCAGGAAGTAGAGCTGTTAATTTTTATTTATTCATATTTCTTTACTCATCTGCAATGGATGAGAAGAGAGTGCATCTTGTCTGCATGAATCTTCCCTGGCACACATAATTTGAAAATTATTCCAAAATTATTCAAAACCTGGATCAGCGGTATCTTTCTAAGTCAATAGCCTCGAAGTTCATTGCCTCCACATTTTTTCAGGATTGATTTTTTTCAAGTTTCTGAAGTGCTGATGAACCATCCTAAAGTGGATTTCCCTGGCATTGTTGCCCTTCTTTGCCATTGCTGTGCATGCCAGGAAGACTAGGTGCTTATTTCCAGAAACACCATGCCTGACAGGTTTTTGATCTGGGCTGTTTCTAAACTGCACTTTTTGCTTGCTGACCGTCTAAGACATCTCCATTTTCACAGCTGTGCCCTTCTCTTTGAGACTGCACAGATTGCAAACAATGCACAGCCAGGAGGGAATCTCTATTCCTTTGATTCTGCCCTTGTCAAAAATGCACTGGAAATAAGAAACCTGGAAGCAAAAATTCAACCTAGTCATGCATGTTCAACTCCACGCCCTTGTTTCCTTCTTTCAGCCACTTTCTGGGCGAGGAATTCTTGCTGGTTATGGAGTACATGGATGGAGGCGCCCTGAGCGATGTCACCAGCAAGACCTGCCTGTCTGAAGATCAGACAGCAGCCATCAGTCGGGAGGTCAGCAAGCCCATCTGTATTTCCAAGGGCTTGGGCTTGTCTGCCACACAGGGGCTCAGATCAGGAGAAGTTTCATGTGCCAAGCTTTGTTTCCGTGTTGCTGATAAGCTATGGGCAAGTAAAAGCATCTCAAGTGAAAGGCCTGCCAGTGCCCCTGCACTCCCTGTACTCAGTGCCAGCACTCTTATCCCCTGCTGTTGTATTCTCGCTCTGCCGCATGTATTTGCTGTTCTCCACCTTGCCTCTCTAAATGTTTGCCTGGAGTCTGTCTTCACTGCATTCCTTGCCTGTGAAAGCAAAGGTGCTGGTGGCAGGATTTGAAACAAACAGCAAAGAAAAAAGAGAGAGACTCGTTTCTCTCAGTCCTCAGCTGAAAAGGATAGGAGTGTAGCCAAAATGCTCTCTGCTTCTGAGCACATCCACTGCAGCAGGAGTCATCCTGGCTGCTTTGCAGGGCACAGTCTACAAGAGCAGGTGCGGCTGCTCTTTCAAAAGCTGACGTTGCCTTTCCTCAGAAAGGTCCTGCTCTGCAAGTGTTGGAGCAGCAAGCTCTTCCTCTCAGTGGCCCTGTCTTCTGCCATTACTCCCTATTCCCCTGGACAGGGAATCTTTTAGATTCTTTCTTTCCTTTCTTGTGGGATGAAATCACATCACTCATTTTTGCTCTCCTCTGTTTTCTCTCTCAGTGCTTGCAAGGGCTTTATTTTCTTCACTCAAACCACGTGATCCATCGAGATGTGAAGAGTGACAACATCCTTCTCAGAACCGACAGCTCTGTCAAGCTGGGTCAGTATATTCTTGGTCAGGTGCAGCATTCCAGGGATGTGGGTGTGGGGCTGCTTTGAGTGACAGCCAGCTCCCCAAAAATGGTGCTGGTGGCAGCGCAGGGACACCCACTGTGATCCGTGGGCACAGTTGCAACGTGCACAGAGGAATGACAAGGAACAAGCAGTCAAGAGTGGCCTTGCTCTGTGTGTGTCCCTTCCAGAGGGAGGCAGCTACAAGTCTAAAGCTTCCAAAGAACAAAAGCCACTGCTGGAGACAGTGTAAAAACTGGGGGATTTTAAAAGTCGCCAATGCCAGGAGATTCAACAGCACATTTGCAAACTTCTCCTGGGGAATTCTTTTGCTTGCTTTCCTAATTGCACAGAATTCAAGTAAAACCAGCTGATTTTGGCCTCTCTACTCAGCTCACCCCTGAGCAGAGCAGACGGTGCACACTAGCCGGGATTCCTTGGTGGATGGCGCCTCAAGTGGTGACAGGTCAACCATATGGCCCCAAAGTGGACATATGGTCTTTTGGAATCGTGGGGATTGAAATGATAGAACAAGAACCTCCGTACTGGAACCAGAGTCCTGGTATGGTTGGGAGCAAATACGCACAGATCCCATTGTCCTTCTCATCTGTCACATGTCCTGTGTTGGACCCTGGACAAAATCCCATTGCCATCTGGGGGAACTACTTCAGCCAAAGTCCCTTCCTAAAAATGTCCTTGCAACACATCAGCATCTGGTGTAGTTTTGGTTGCATCAGTGAAGGAACTCAAGCCTTACCACATGCAAACAAACTCCATTTTCAGGCAACACTTTCCTTTGGGTTATAAGTGGTTCCAGTTCTTTTGTCTGTGCAGATGGCCCCAGTAACAGGAAACAAGTATCTCAGAACTGCTGTTATCTTTCCAGAAATGAAGGAAGGAAACCCAAACTCAACGAAGTTTTTAAACTGTGGTCTTTAGAGAGGAACCTAACCCACCGTGCAGTTTCTTCTCACTGGGAAACATGCCTGAAACCTGGGCATGAGGGTGTAAAGGCCACTGAGTCTCTTCTGCTTCTTCTGCAGTGCTGCTGAAACACTCAGTGACCATGTTTCTCTCCTAGCCCAAGGCACATTCTCCGTGTCACCAAGCCAGAGCCTGGTGATGTGGAGAGCCTGCCAAAACCTCCTGCTTGTTTCTTGCCACTTTCAGAGATGGGCCACCATTAATGCATTGACTTGAGTAGCCAAATGAGCAAAGGGTGACCATAGGGGATGGCACCTATCCTTCTTCTGACCATGACAATTTTTCTTTTGCTGCATAATGGGAAGCTGAAATTTTTTAGACTTCTTAGAGACAGAACTGCAGGTGACTCCTGTGTGCCCAAGCAGGCATTTTCACCCCAATACATTTGTGCAGGCATCTTAATGTGCCTGTGTTGCAGGTGAGATTGTAAAGGTTTGTTTCCTCACTGCAGAACACAGGTTAAACAAAGGGATATGGGAGAGCACTTAGAGATGTGAAAGCAGCAGGTGGAGCCTGGTGTCTCCTTTTTCTCCAGGCTACACATCTGATAGCCACAGTAGGGACCCCACAGCTGCGGCAACCTCACCGATTCTCGCCTTGCCTGCGTCACTTCCTGAGCTGCTGCCTGCAGAGAGATGAGGAGCAGCGCTGGTCTGCCAAGGAGCTCCTGCAGGTAAAATGGGAAGGGGCTGCAGGTGAAACAGGCTCTGAGGGATGAGCTCCTCAAGTCCAAGGCATCAGCTGAACCCCCTTCCTCCTCAACTCAACTCTTGCTGCTCTTCAAAGGAGAACAGTGAGGAATCCTAGACTGGGCTGGGCTGGCAGGGTCCTGTAAACGTCCTCTGGTCCAAGTGTCCTGCAATGAGCAGGGACATCTTTAAAGAGATCAGGTTGCTCAGAGCACTTTGCCATCTCACCTGGAATGGCTGCAGGGATGGGGCACCTACAAGCTCTTGGGACAACCTGTGCCAGAGTGGCACCATGCTCCAAGTAAGCAAGTTCTTCCTTAGACCTACTCTGATTAGATCTCCTTTGTGTTTAAAAATATTCACCCACATCCTATTGGAACTGGCTCTGTTAAAAAAGCTGTCCCTCGCTTTCTTCAAAGCCACTCTGAAGTCTTGGAAAGTGGCAATTAAGTCTCCCTGGGGCCTGTTCTTCACTAAATTGAGTCATTCCACCTATCTCTGCGTTTCCTCAGAGAATTTGCTGCGGGCAGGAGGGGCTGTGGGAGGCTCACTGTGAGCCTCTGAGTGGTCCTGGTTTGGGCCCCCAGCCCACCCTTAGAGCTTTCTGCCACGCAAACAGGGACAGCTGGGAGGACTTGTCCCAGCCCCATCTGCTACCTGGCATGCTCAAGCAGACGAGAACTGTGCCAGGGTTACTGCCAGGTTGTGTGGCAGAGAGGGAACTGCAGGACCCAGTGCCACTGGGCTGGCCCTGCTGGGAAGGAAGGTGTCACTTAGCACACGAGGGGCAGGACATGGAAAGGTAGAAACTGCTCTGTCTCCCTGTGGAAATCAGCACAGTGCCTGTCTTACAAAGGCAGGGACCAATGTAAGTCATTGGAGTTTCCTGAAAGGAAGAAATCCCAGGGACAAAAAGCACCATTTCTAGAGCACAGGCAGGACAAAAATCCCAGCAAGATGAAGGCATCACAATGAACAGATGAGTGGCATTCATCACATTTGTGATGAATGCCTGTGGCATCACAGGCATTCATCAAATTTGCCTGTGATGGCAAGGTCCTGCACATGGCAAGTGGGGAGCAGATGTTCTACTTTCTGGGTCTTTGTAGGAACTAGAGGAATCCCAATCAAGGCTGTGAAGCACTGAGTTTGAAAGTCATGGTTCACTCTTCTTTGTTGTTTTGTTTTTTTTTTTTTTTCCTGTGGACAGCATCCCTTTTTAAGATCTGCCAGGCCAATATCCATCCTGGCACTACTCATCAACTCAGTCAAGAAGAGGAAGTAGGAGATGAGAGTAGCATCGTGTCAAGATGTTATCTCCATAGCCAATTTTGAGTAGGACTGTAGAGTAGGATTGCAGAGTAGTATTGTTGAAGAATTTTGTAGAGTAAGATTCTAGAATAGGATTGTTGAAGAGTTTTGTAGGATAGAATAATAGATTAGGATGGTAATTAAAAAAAGTTTCTGAAACACCAACTCAATTTGGAAGATTCTCCTCCTTCTGACCCCTTATCATTTCATTCTTTTCCCTTTGCTTGCAAGCCTTCTGATCAAATCCTTTCTTCTACTCTTTTAGTATACTTTTAATATAATAGATATCATAAAATAATAAATCAGCCTTCAAAAACATGGAGTCAGGTTCTCTTCTCTTCCCTGGTCCTGTGAACACCACCACAGCCCACTGGTGGCTTTTTACCTAGCTGTGGTATTTCCAGTTAAGGCAGAAAGGGCAACGGCATTTGCAAGAAAACCAAAGGAGTGGGGCAGCAGAGACATCCTGTGCAGATGCAGGCACTGAGCTGTGACTAAAGAGCACTGGGGTTCCTGCCACTTGGATTTGTATCCCCTGAGTGCAATGTCTTTGGCTGGAGGAGAACCTTGCTCTAGTGAGAAAGCAGAAAGATCAGAGAGTGCGGGTTTTTAGGGCCCGGCTAAATGCCGGGGCCCCAAAACAGAGCGAGCAACAGCGAGCTTCCTCCTTGGCACCGAAGCCGCGGTGGGATCCGACCGGCTCACCCCCTGTTGCTCCCGCGGGTGGATCGAGCTAACACAGTCGGTAGAGACAGGACTCACTCCGTTCCGGCGCAGTTCCAACAAGGCTTTATTTTCATGGAGTCCAGGGTGCCGACGGGGTGGGGAGCGGGATACAGCGCTGCTGAAAGGGGCCGGAGCCGGGTGCCGAGCCCCGAGCCCGGGCGGAACCTCGGTTTAAGAAGGGGAACGGGGGGGGGGGCGGGCACAGCGGTGCTCTCTGACCATTAGGACAGGGGTACAGGGGCGGTGTTTTATGAGGTGGTCCAATAAAAAGTTTAAAGCAAACAACTTTCTAGCAAGGACATTATAGTTTACATTTTTCCAAAAGCCCCACCCCAGGGTACATCAGCTTCACCCTCCTTGGCCCCTTCCTTCTCAAGACAGGGTGCTCGGGAAGGTCTCCTGTGCTGCAGCGCTGTCAGCGCCTGTGAGGTGAGAGCCGGCCCGGCCTTGGCCGGGCTGGAGCCGCAGCAGAGCCCCGGCAGAGGGCTCGCAGTAAGGAGGTCCTTGATCTATCATTTCAATTCCCACAATTCCAAAAGCTTCCGGACCTGCTGGGAGAGAGGGAATCGGGGATGTGCCTGAGGGTTTTGCTTGAGTAGTGAACTGATTCGGAAGAGAGCAGAATAAAATTCAGTAGGCAATTTGTGTTTTCTTCATTACTTTCTGAAAGAAAGTCATAATGTCTTGCACATAGGTAGAGAAATTAGGAAAGAAAGGCCTTATAAAATCAGGCCTTGCTATGGTCAATTCCCAGCTGGCCTGTTACATCTTCTACGTGCAGCCAGCTAACTTCCCATGGGAAAAGTCCAAAGAATGAGTGCAGTTAGCACAACAAGCTATTGTGCTAAGAAAACTGTTTGCATCTGTAATAAACAAGAAATCTGTCCCATGAGTGTCCTCAAAAGAAAAATGTAATCACCTGAGAAAGAGTGAGTCTTAAAAAGAGAGTCTTAGCATGTACACACCAAAATACATTCTAAGCAATAAATTGTGTGGCAGGGAAACTGCCAGCCAGTTGGGAGTTGAACACGAGGTCTGTGAAAACTGTATAAAAATGAGTTATGTGAATAAAGAATTGGCTTTCCCTGCATGAAGAAACTGAGTCCTGGCTGCTTTATTGACACAGCAATGTGGCTTCACTCAGCAAGGGCACTTGCAGGGTGTGTTGATGAAACGCTTGTGTGATTCCCAGAATAGGAGGGACAGGTGTTAAGTGTAACAAGTAGGGCTTAGTCTTGTGAATTCTTTTAGCTTTAACAGGAGTGCTGAACCCTTTATTCCCCCAATTACTGCAATTTTTCGTTATTCAATTCTTTGTAAGGGTTTAATAAACCTTTAAAAACGTAAAAGTGAGAGCCTTTTCTCAGATGTGCAATGTGCTGTGGGCCATTTCATTGGTCTGGTTTCCTTTGCTTGGGTCCCATCTGAGTGCTCAGTTAGGGTACAGGCTGTAGATGCTTTGTGCACTCTTGCAGTTTCTCTTGGATCCCTTGAACAACAGGCTTTGGCCCATGAGGAGAATTTGTGCTGCTTTGTGACAGAGGAGAACTGCACAGGCTATTTTCTGTTTGCTCTAGGGAAGGTTGGTTATTGTTTGGCGTAAATTCACAGACCAACAGAGTGCATTTGCTTTGTCATGCCTGGGCATGGTTGCCACATTGTCCTAGTGACATCAGAAGGTTGCCTTGGTGCACGGAAGGCCTGAGTGTCAGAGCAGCCCCAGCGCTTGCTCAGTTCAGGAGCATCCTCCTGCTTGAGGCATGTGTCGGTGGGTACCTGCACACTGACAGAAGCCTTGCTTTTTCTGATGTTGAAGCACAGCCTGCAAACTTGCAGAGCAGTGCTACAATGATTGAACTAATTGCTCCAGCACTTTTTAATGCATATGGTGTTTCCTTTACCATCTATTATGTGATTCACTTTGCACGTAAGGAGAGGCTTCCTCTCTACTTAGGTTAGGGTCTATCCTAACCTGGGTTTCTATGTCTTCCTGCTCTTTCTCAGTGACTGAGTTTCTGATTTTGAAACAGAAAGAGCATTAGGAGGCCACTGCTTTGGCAAAGCTCCTGTCAACAGGTTCAACTACAAAGGGAGTGTCAGTAGCCACAGGGGCAGCATTTGCAAGGGAACCTGCAGGGCTTCAGTTCCCTCCATTGGAGAGTCTGTGGCAGCAGAGTCTGTCATCTCCTCAGTTTTCTGGGACTAGCAAGACAGCTTGAAAAAGTAGTCTGGCAGGCATTCTTGGAAGACCCTCTAAAAACTCTGCAGTTGTTCCCAGAATTCAGGGAAAGCTTCTTTCTTTCTAAATTTTCTCCTGAAAGGATTTGACTGTTTACTTTCATCTTTTACTGAGTGCTAAAACAGTAATTCCCTTTGCAAAGAAGTGCAAATTCCCAACACAGTGAGTGTGTGCTCCAGAACCCTGGAGCTGCTGCTGTGCTGCTTCACAACAGAACTGCCACAGCTCAGGTGGATTTTGGGGAAGCTTTTCTGGCCAAATGTTTCCAGCAAGTTAACGATAATTAGTGCATACAATTGATTTCAAAAAAAGAAGTACCTGAGGGAGAGAATAAAAAAAGCTGCTTGATGCATTTGGTAGAACAAGAACATTGAGTGTAACAGATGAATTTGCATTTTCTTGGGCATGTTTTTAGTCATTTACTGGCAAAACAGGCCAAAGCGTAGGCACAAGCAAGAATATTGTCCTTGCTGGCTGTGTGAAGGAAATGTGTCTCCTGGAGGGAAGCTGTGATATGGGAAATCATGTTTGGGTTGTGGGATCCAGCAGGCCAAGCAGTTTTCTCACAGCATCTGATTTATTTCCCCTCCCCACTACAGGTCACCTGCACTGTGTATTCAGCGGTGCTGATCCTGAGCTGAGTGAGAAAGGGACATTTCACGTTGCTGGTGTTTTAAGAATTGTAGAGCCAGCTGTCAGCTTGGCCAACGGCAGTAGAGTGTAGAGGGCCAGCTAGGGAGGCTGAAAGAAAGTCCATTTTCATGCCTTCAACAAAAATAACAAAGGCATAAATGGATAGTTCCTAATTTCCATCTCAGAGCTCTGAAGAACAACAAACTCAGATTTGCAAAGACAATGTTGCTTGCTGACAGCAGCCAGAGGGGAACACTGAACTAAGAGAAACTTACTCTAGAGAGCTCAATTAGCCCATATATATTTAGTCAAGAGTGACTGAGAATTCTATTACTATAAATTTAATGATTATCACCTTAGAAGATGCAGTTGTAGAACAAGAAGCACATCTTGCAATGGTGCCTGCTGGATCTGAAGTGAAATGGGCCCCTTTGTGCCTGGAGAGCTGCGTAGGCCAGAAGGAGCCAGGGGTGCTGCCAGGCTTGAGCAGCTGAAGATGAGGCAGCGTGTGGCCAGGGGGCCAAGAAGGCCAAGGGCATGGTGGCCTGTGTCAGCAGCAGTGGGGCAGCAGGAGCAGGGCAGTGAGCGCGGCCCTGTGCTGGGCAGCGCTGCGGCCACAGCTGGAGTGCTGTGTGCACTTGTGGGCCCCTGGCAAGCAGAAAGTCATGGAGGGACTGCAGTGTGTGCACAGAAGGACAGGGGAGCTGGGCCAGGGGGTGCAGCACAAGGCCAGTGAGGAGGTGCTGAGGGAGATTTGGCCTGGACAAAGGGAGGCTCTTGAGGGAGCTTCAGCATCTCCTCAGTGCATCCAAATATTTAGCCACTTTTGGAAGTGAGTTTTTCCCTTTTGTTCTTGGGGGTTTTTGTTTGCCTGGAGAAAGGGGCTTAATCATTTTCTTCTTCTCCCAATTAAGGTTCTTTTCTTCATTATTTTCTGCTGTTTTACCGCACTTGGACTGGGTCTGCAAGAATTTTAATTTCCAAGGTCGCACTTCTGGAGAATGCAGTAGTTTTGCATGAGAACACATCATTCTGTGCAGGGACCTTGGTGCAGAAGGAGCTGCTGTGATTCCAGGCCAGCCAGCAGGGTCGTACTGATCACTTAGAGCTTAGCAGTGCCTGTGCCTTTATGCAGCCCAGGGAATCCATGTGTGTTGTATTTGGGAATTGAGCAGGACATCAATGCCCGTGCATTCCAGCTGCTCCTCAGAGATCACAGGAGCTGGGAGGGGCTGGGCTGCAGTTCTGATTCCAGCCACTTCAGCACTGTCAGTGTGGTCGTGTCCAACAGAAGCAGTTGCCCGAGCACAAATGCGCCAAAAGTGCAGTTCCCAGTGCAATGCTCTGGGTCTGACCCCTTTGCATAAGGACCTACACATGCTCCAGATTCCCCAAGAGTGTGCTTTATTGAAGCAACAGGAGAGCAATCTCAGGATTGCTGCTGATTGGGGCACTGGCTACCAAGTTTTGATATTTGTAGCAACAGACAGGACAGCAAAGGGAGATTTCAGTAATGAGATCCGTCTGTCTGTCTATATATCTATCTACCTACCTATCTATGCAACACTTACATAATTGAATCTTCCTGGCTCTTGTCCAAGGCCATTGGAGGTGCAAAGCTCACCTAAAGCACCCCTTTCAGGAGAGGAGTAGAGACACATTAGAGGGAATCCCAACCAATTCTGAGAATGCAAAGATGTTTTCCCCTCCAGATATGAGGATTTCTTCCCCTCAGAGCTGCTTTCCTCTTCTGGTCTCTTTTGCCCTCAAGTCCCCAGTTAATTCTTTAAATTTCCACCTGTCCTAGAGAGGTGGAACAATTCCATGTTTAGGCGGTGTTTAGTGACTCGGGTCATACATGCATTACGTGACACACAGTTTCCCTTCACTGGCATCCCCAGGGCTGTGCCAGTTCATTTGTTCATGGCGCCTTAGGTCAGTCTCTTTCCCTCAGCAGCAGCAGCAGCAGCAGCAGCAGCAGGGAGTGGTGGCAGGGTCAGGACGAGGACGAGGTGGCTGCCCTGGCCCTTTGCTCCCGGGCCCCAGGCCAGGAGGGCTCTGGCTGCAGCAGGGCACTCTTCAGGCAGCCCCTGGCAGCCTCTGCACAGAGCACGGCACGCTGCCCCTCCTGCTTGTGTCACTTTTCTTCAGCAATACCCTAAGCTCCCCTTCACAAGGAAAAAACTCCAGCAATGTAAAAAGAGATCACTCCAGTACAGTTCTACCTGCCTTTCTATTGTAGTTCAGGGCATGCATTCTTTTGTCTCTAATTTGTTTTTATGAACATGTGCATTCAAATCTTCACATTTTTGTGTTTCTAATTATTCCTTTACCAAAACACTTCTTAACTCTTGATTTATTGCAGTTGGTAATTTAAAAATTAGTATTATAGTGCAGGTAGTATATTTTAAAATGTCACATACCAACACCCTTTGCGTAGTTTTTCTCACTCTTAAAAAAAAACCCCGTACGCCATTTCAGTTTCTGTCTCTCCAAGTTGGTTCAAACTGGTCTATTTTAAATCAGGGCTACAATACTTTTAGAGGATTGAGAGAGGTCCATGAAATGCACACCACTGGTTGCTCTTGTGGAATGTCATGGCCCTGCCATAAAGCCTCTTTTCACTTTTTTTATTCCTCTCATAAGCTCAACTGCAAACACACGTTTAGTTGCAAACTTACACGAGATGAGCAAAATCAAAATGATAGGATGGGCCTTTGGGAACTCCTTGCTCATCTTTCTGCTTCTTCAGCTGAGCAGGGCTCTGATCCAGGCAAAGAGATTGCACTTAGTGCTGCACAACCATTTGGCTGCAACTCTGCTGATTTCTAGGAACAGCTGGAGGACTCTATCTCCCCAGGATGTTTTGGCTGAGACAAGATTTGCTGGGCTTTGGCTGCAAACACCATTGCCCTTGCTTTCTTATATCCACCAGTAACCATGACTGGGCAAAAACTGCCACGTGGGCCATCTTCCAAAGGCGCTTTGCTCTGAAGTTTGTGAATGAAGGAGACCATTATCTACTTCCAAACCACATGCAAAAAATCATGAAAGAGAACTTTACATCTTTAACAAACAACTGACAATGCAGAAGTGGATCTAGAGCTTCTTTACGGAATGAAAAGGAAGGCAATCTTCCAATGGAATTGTGCTTTGGAGTTTTTCTTCTGACTCCCACTCACAGCTGGTACTGGAAGAAGTCACGTCTCTGCAAGTGTCAGCCTCTTCTATCTGCCATCAATTGTTTTGCTGCAACTATCAGAACAGGCATCAGGCTGGAGAGAGGCTCAGCTGATGGTAAGAACACAAGCTGCCCCAAGGAGGAAAAAAAAAAAAAAATCAACTTTTATCTCCCAAACTCATCTCCCCAGAGGCTCAAGCAGAATTCCTCTGGTTCCCCGGAATATAAAGAAATAGGGCTGAGAAGACCCTCTGCATCTATGTGTTCATGTCCAAGACTTTGCTGCTGCCATTTGGCTTTTGCCTTTTTCTCTTTTCTATCTTTTCTGCATTCTTTGCACATCTATTTAGAGCTCTGTAGACTACTCTATTTTGTGACTACTTGTCCCAGTCCTTTCCCATGGCCTTTGCCTAAGCAGAAAAACAAACTTCCAGAGCTCCAAGTGTCAGCGGTGGAAGGCCCCAGTGTTGTCTTGGTTCTTCCTGCATCAGACCCCTCCAGAGGGCTGGTGGACTCACCATCCCCGCAAGCCTTTGAAAGAAGACTGGATGCGGCACTCGGTGCCTGAGGTGTTAGGGAATGACCGGACTCGATGATCTTGAAGGTGTCTGTCTTCCAAGCCCGTGACTCTGGCATTCTGTGACTGAAGCAGCTTTTCCTGGAAAGGGCTGCGGGGGCCCTTGGCTGAGAACGGGGATCAGGGCTCATGGAAAAGAAGCAAAGGGCTCAAGGCGAAGGCCGAGAAGGCAGAGCTGCCCCAGCACGGCCCAGAGCGAGCCTCATGTCCTCCTCCTCAACCTGCGCCCCCTGCGCTGCCCTTTGTGGCGCCGGCGGCTCCTTTCTCGCTGCGGGGCTCCAGGGCGTGCTGGGGGCCGGGCCCCTCGTCTTCGCGAAGCGCCGGAGCCTCGGAGGCGAGCGGCTGCTGCTGTGGCCGGCAGAGGAGAGCTGCGGCTGCGGCCCAGGGCACGGCGAGCTGCGGCTATGGCCGGCTCCTGCCCTGCGCGCACAGACACGGCCGAGGGCTGGCCGGCAGCTCCCTGCCGGTCCGCAGCGGGCCCGGCCGGGCTGCTGCTCTCTGCGGCCTCCGCCCGCCGCTGCCGGCCCCGCCGCGCTCCCGCCTGCCTCTGCCACAGCCGGGCCCACACGGGAGGCAGCACACTGCGGCCGGCTCGGAAAAGCCTTGCCCGCAAACCGCCCACCACGGCCTCAGGACACAGGCTGCCGGCGTCCTCGCAGCTGCGAGCCGGCCTGGGCCGCCTGCCGGCCTCGGCCACAGCTCCCGCCTGTGTCTCCATGGCCGCGGCTGCTCGGCACAGCGGGCTGAGCGCAGCGAGCGCCACCAGCGGCTCCTCACGGGCCCAGGCTCCGCGCGCTCCGAGCCCGCCCAACCCCGAATTCCAGCCCTGACGCGCTCGGCGTCCCAATGCATCCCCAGCGGACAGCAGAGTCGGCCGCTGAGCTCAGCCCATGGGGGTGACACCAACAAGTGACCAATGGCAAATTCACCAAATCCTCATGAGGGGCAAGAGAAAACTCCCATGGTGCCTGACAGCCTGAAGCAACTGCCAATTACAGATCATTCCATCCATCTGGGAAAAGAGACTTTTACATTAAAGCAGAAAAGAACTATCTAAAAGGAGGCCAGCAACAAACAACAAAATTATTTGGACTCATGCTTCTTGTGCCTGTTAGAAAGGCCAAGAAAATGAAATCCTTACTCTTCCAACACAGCTCTCTGTTCATTATGTGGGACAGCGAGTACCGACGTGCAGGAGCTGATGGAAGGGACGGGGAGGAGAATGCAGCAGGTACAGTGCCAAGCCGAGTCAGGGATGATGATCTCTGGCATTGACACTGAAGGAGGAGAGTTTGCAAGCAAGACAGAAAACGGCTCTTTATTTCACCTCTTCTTTTACTGCTACTAAGAATGTAGCCTGGAGCAAGGTGGGAACACCAGAGCATGGAGCCCTTTCCAGGCAGGGCTGCATCTGCTGAAGGGGCAGAGGGAGCCCAGCAGGGATCACACACAAACCAGCAGGGGACTGAGGAGCCCCTGTGGTGGCAGTGAGCAACCTCGGGCTCTGCTCACTGCTGGTGGCACTTTCTATTGAACCATCTCCAAGGACTTCTGTTGTGCTCTGTATTTCTAAGGGTTTTCCCCCTTTTTTTCTTTTAGTTTTGTTTTTTGGGGTTTTTGGCTTTTTTTTGGTTTTTTTTTTTTTGGTTTTTTGCTGGTCTCCTGCACCTTTATTTCTCCAAATTTTCCCACCCTGTCAGCAGCAGCCCCTGTCCACAACTAGCTCAAAAATATCAACAGAGCAGCTAGGATCCAACAACAATGGGTGAAATCCTATGGTTAAGGAATTCTTATGCCAAAACCCTGCCTGTGCCTTATACTTTGTCAAGACCTCTTTCTCTGTGCAAAAACTAGGATTAGTGGAGGTTTTTTGCCTAAGGGCTCCTGAGAAGCAAACGTTGTGCTGGGGTTCTCAGGAGCATATCTGTTAAGTTCATTGCTGGGAAACACGAAGTAAGGCCAGGATAGCAGAGCAGCTGGGACCTGGTCACTCCCTGCAAAGGGCTGGTGTATGATGTGGGAACACCACATTCCAGGATGGACGAGGAGGGTAAACGTGCTGAAGGTGCTGCAGGTAAAGTTTGGGTTCACTTAGAGAGTAGTCAGGAGTGATGAGCACTGAAAGATCCAGCTGCAGTCCCCATCCACGTCCCTTTCAGAACTGGCTTTAGGATGTGTGCAGCCTGGATCCAGAGCACCCTGGGGGGCTCCTGTGGCTGCCTTTGCACTCCGGGTGAGGATGCCCAGGAGCCCCCGAGGCCGGCAGTGGGGACCAGGGCTGGGACTTGTGGCCTGGCAGGTGTGGCTCTGGGGGCTGTGACATGCCAGGGCATGGGTCACAGTCACTGCCTCAGGAGCCCTGGCTAGCTCTGTGATGCTCCAGGGACAACGGCAAGAGTCGGAACTGGCTAGACTAGGGTTTCGCCTGAGCCAGAATCTCTAACCCAAATGCCTAGCAGTAGAGACACCGCCGAGGACCGAATGAAGAAGGGAAAAAAAACTCTTCCGCAGTACAAAGCGCAGCGAATTTAATAGGACACGGGCAGGAAAACTACTTAGGAAGCACTCCACAAAAAGAACAAAATTAAAGGAACCGCCAGCGCCCCTGTGCACGGGTTTTTAAAATCTTTCAAAATGAGGGGTGGACACCATATAGTAACCAATAAGCGACTCTCGGGGTGTGGTTTTGAGGGCTACAACAAATCAGAACAAGGGGAGGAGAGAGGGTTGGGATAGGGATTGGATCTTGGGGTGAGGGACAGGGAACTTTCTGGAACAAAGGGTAGGGCTTGGGCTGATGGATGGGGCAAAGGGGCCGGGTTGTCTTGACAGACAGGGAAAAATCTGGTGCGGAGGGAGGGGATTCCTTGAGGGACACTTGGGTAGGAGGGCATAACACCGGGGAGAAATGAACTGCAACAACTCGGGGAACACTTGAACATACCTCAAGCTAACAAAACATTTGACTCGGAAACTAACGCACTGCAACACAGAAATTCAGGCTTTCAGCAGCCGAGAGGTGGCACTGTTAGAAGCTGCAGCAGCTGGTGAAAGCCATCTCTCTGCCTCAGGTTCTTGCTGTGTGGGCAGGTGCTACGAGTTGTGGTGGCTGCGCTCCCCCTTTGCTGGGAGGATGATCTGTACCAGGGGAGAGCAGAAAGCTGCCATGGTGAGCAGAACGTGCTCAGAGCATTGCAGTTCAGAGAATGGCACTGCCCCTGAAGGGCAAAAAGCTTGAAAGCATATAATTCTGTGCAGCACAGTGGTACAAATTTTCTCTTCTAGAACGTGCCCATTTTTGTATGCTGTAGATGAATACTCTGAGTTTTATAGAATACATGGGGTTTTTTCTTAAGGTTTTTGGGAGAACTCTCAAGTTTATTTCTGTTTGCATTTTACATCCAACATGTATACAGATTTTTTTTTAAATTTTTCTTTTGTAAATATTTAGGGAAAAAATACCCAAGCATTTTTTTATTCCATTGGGATATTGTGATTAATATCCTTAGAAAGAAAAGCTTGTTGAACAAGTGTGGAAACACAGAGAGAGGGGAAACAGTATAAAAGTCTTTTAGAGCAGGACGTGTAATAAGGACTGCAGAAGTGAGTAATTCCTCCAAGGGCAGAATTAGCAAGATATATCACCAAAAGTACCTGCCAAGATACTTCCTTAAATCAAGGGAAATGTGACCTGCAGCCATACGAAGTACAGCAAAAGCCTATGAAAACCTCTGGGAAAGAGGGAATTTTGCCAGTGACATCAGTCTGTCTGGGTAACTGAGGGATGCCCGTCAATATTGCACTGCATTCCTCAATATTTGCAGTGTCTTTCCTCCCAATTTCTGTGAAGTGAATAAGCTGCAGTTGTTTACCATTACCTTAAGCTCCTAGGGCAATTACCAAGCACTGTGTATGGTTTTTTGTAGCTGAGCAGGACTTGAGTTTCCCAAATCTTCTACAAAGCAGAAAGGAACCACACAGTTACTTGTGCAAATGTTAATGAAGCGTTTCATGAAAGCAGGTGAATGAAAGCATTGCATTATAAAACTTCCACATTCAAGAAAACAGGAGTCCACTTAGAATAAAACATCTAAGTCTAGCATAACATCAGAACAGGATAAAATGAAATTATTAGACAGGAAGAGAGGCATCAGAAATGAAGTGTATAATTTCTGATACATCTGCATGCATTTGGAAACTAAAACAGAAAAATAAGGGCAGAGATAGAAAGAAATTGAAGATTTTAAAATTGCACTGTGCAGAAGAGACACACGAACCACCATGTGAATACAGCTGGGAGATCCAGCTTGGAGATGGATTAGAGTGAAATCCGTTCACTGAAGGTCTCTGGTGCACACGAGTGCAAAGACTGAGGAAAAAAGGAGAAAAGCTTAATTTCTGAAAGCTATTTACATTCCTGGAAGCATTGTCTAGAGATCTAAAAATCTAAAGCCTCAGAGAATCTGAACCTAAAACATCCCCAAATGGATTGATAAGGTATGATGTGCACATCTCTCCTGTTTCCAGAGTCAATGAAATTGACAGTAAGTGTCTGGAAATTAGGAATGCCCACCCAGATTTTATTTCCATGACTTGAAGAACACCCTTAATCAGGCACTTTAGGAAGGGAACACTGACATTCTCACTGTGCTCTATTTACTTTACGTTTGAATACAGGCTGGTAGAAGGAGAGATCTGGCTTTAATTTCTCCCAAAGTTATCTGTTGCACATTGAGGTTAAGAGTAGATGTAAAATTCAGCTAATCACTCTTTCTATCCATGATATTCCACTAGTGAACTGACATACAGAAACATCCTTTTTCCCTTGGTACCTTCCTAAATGATGCCCTAATGAACAGGAGACTTGCATAAATCTCACAGAAAATTGCCAAAATTGCTGAAATTAACACTCAATTCCATGATACAAGCTTCTGAGAAAAGGCTTGACAGGATCACTGAACAAACAAACTTGGAAGAGAAACACTCATTTTAGCACTGATCGAGGGGAAAGAAAAAGAAATGCTGTAAAAATTCCAAGTGGAAGGTAAGGAGAAAGACAGGCAGCACAGGAGGAACAAGGCCCTGTCAGATGACCTGTGGAAGGTAACTTTGTGCCCCAGCACTGTTAGAGGACATTCCCTGTCATTGGTGCAAGCACCTGGAGACATAAATACTGATTGCTTTGGGGGCCACCATCTTGGTAAGTGCAGAGGTGGTTCAATAACGTGACACGAGGGAGTTCCCTCAGAGCAACTGGGATGCCTGAAAGAAGTGAACAGCTCACCACAGCCTGGCCCGCTCGGCTGCTTTTTCCTTCTGACCCTCCTGGGGAGGCTCTGACATTTCCTCTTCCCTGATGGAAGTGCAGCTGCTGCCAAGGGAAACGTCCCCATACTCACTCAGTGTCCCCTTTGCTTGCCAGATTTGTCCCATCTGCTGTTCCTGTCCAGGAGAGCTGCTCTGCACGGGAGGAGGAGACCGAGGGAGAGGCTTTGAAGATGGGGCAGCTGGGATCCCTCTGCTTGGAGCTCTGTTTAAAGATACACAGACTTGCACGTGGGCAGGGATTATTATATGGATATGTACATATGTAGCCTGCTATTTGTACAGGCATATTTCTGTCCATATGGTATCAGATTTATGAAAGTACGAGGTATATATGTATGTATAGATACCTGCATACATACGGGTTTGCAATTACGTATTTGTGGTTTATGTATCTAGTTCTTTATGTGTATTGAAATATCTGTGTTTAGATTTCCTTATGTATATAGTTGTGTAGGTGTCTATTTGTATTGATGTAGTTTTCAGTATATGTCTTTTAAAATTAGTATATTGGTATTTGTTTTGGTATATATGTATTTTTATGTTTTTTAGATGTATATTGATGTATTTCTATATATATTATATTTACACATATATATCCAGATGTATAGCTGTATATTTGTATCAATGCAGTTGTACAGATATTTAGCATGGTACTGCTGTTTGTCTATTTAAAGATTGGTTTGTTTTATCTATCTGTTTCTTGAATGTAATAGGTAACATTTCATCTGTATTCACATCTGTATATTGTAGTGGTTATTTATGTATATAGTTCTATTGAAATGTCTATGGAGTTGTATAGCGGTGGAATTCTATTTGTTGAGTACTTGGTATTACAGGGAAATACTGATATTTTTGTATTTCTATATGGGCTGTATGTTTGCAGTAATATGCAATAAATTCACTTGTTAATTTTCCTTTGATCTCTGTGTATAGTGAGTGTTTGTAGAGGTTTGCAATAAATTAGTTTTTGTTAACAGAAGTTATTTGCATGATTTAAATAGTGTGGTGTAACAATTAAATAAATTACTTTTTTAAAATTTAACAGAGATGCGTATAGTTCTATGTTGTCAGTGCTGGTGTAGCAATTTGTAAGAAATGCCATTTGTCAGCTGAGATGGGTGTCTTGTAATTTGTGCTACCCAACGCCATGAGCAGATGTAAATGCTGGAGGATTTTGGCCATGCAAATCTCCAGCCATGCCCAGCACATGCCCCACCTGCACTCAGGCTGGGCAAGGGAAGCGCAGATTTGGGCTGGCAGCAGAGCCCCACGTTGGCTCAGAACTCGCTGCAGAGGCTGCTGGATGAGAAATAGATCAAGGATACATTTTATATATTATATATATTACTGTACATATATGAAAATATATATTATGTAGTATCTTGTGGAACTCCTTAAAATCAGAGGTGTGGCGGTGCCGAAGCTGAGCCCGGCTGGCCCACAGGAATGCACAGCCAAGAGCCTGTTTGAGGGCACGGGCAGCTGTAGGATCCAGGATCTCCGGCGGGAGCAACTGGATGACAAGGCCCTTTCCTGGGGTTCCTCCACGTCAGTGGTGGAGGAGGCAGCTCCAGCAGGCTAAGCAGCAGAGTCGACAGCACGAGCCAGAGGTGATGAAGCAAACGCGAGGCAGCAATTCTCAGCAGCAAGGGAAGGTTTATTGGAAAGGGTACAGGGTGCGGAAAGGGAAGGAGGCTGCAGGGAACTGCGCCGAGGGGCGGGGTGGAGAGAAATTATATAGGGGGACCAGGGGGAGGTGAACCCCTTCCCCTGGCCAATGAACCTTACCCCAAGCATAAATGACAGGGGGTAATAACAAATGAAACAACATTAGGGGAGGGCCAGCTCTGCTCTGCCCAATCACCCTCTGCCCTGGGGAGAAGGATCTGGAAAAGCAGGCAGGGACAGAGAGTGACAGGCAGGCAGGCTAACAACTCAAGATACAGGGGTGGGAATTAAAAGATACAAAAAGGCGGGAGTAACTAAGCAACCAAATGACGGGCAGCCCGGCAGAGGAAAAAACAGGGGGAGGGGAAGCCTGGCAAGCGCCCTCTTGGGTAAGCAAAACCAATACAATACAATACCACAAATTAAAATCAAACGGAACTAAGAAGGGGGAGGAAGACTGCGGGGGCGCACCGCAACATCTCCCTCTTTTTTACACAAAAATAAAAAGAAAAAACAAGAGTAAGTCTCTGAAAAAAGAAACTCCTTAAAGTATTAAACTTCATGCTCATCTTCAGGCTCTTCTGGCGATGTGATGTCTTCCTGGTGGTCGGAGCTGGTCTCAGAGTTCTCTGGGTCAGCTTTGGTGACAGGGAAGCTGACCACATTGACATTGTTCGTGATGAGTCTGGTGACCAGTCTCCGAACCACTGCCCAAACAATGGAGCAACCGAGAATGACAATCAAAATAAGAAAAACTCCAAATAGAATGTCCTTTAAGATGGATCCAGCCCAGCCTGAGAGCCCAAGCCCGGAGAGCAGATTCCCCAACCAGTCCTCCGCCTCTCTTCGGATGTCATTGACCAGGCCCCTCATTTCCTCCAACGCCTTTTGCACGTTTGGTGCCTTGGATGTTAAGTTGAAACAGCACAGACCCTCAAATTCCTCGCAGCGGTGGTGGTGCAAGAGGAGTAAGTAATCAATGGCTGCTCTGTTCTGCAGCATCGCCTGTCTGGTGATTTTCTCATCTGCTAAAAGTCCCGCGATGGCTGTGGAAGTGAGGTTCGCCTGTTTCACTGTCCAGCACTCTAATCTCCCCAATTCGCCGATGGCCTTTCCGGCCGCAACCCACGGCAAAAACAAAGAGACTGCGACTCTTTTACCTTCGTTCCAATGATAAATTTTGGAGTCGCAGTCTGGGCCGAATTCTGCCAAGTCTTTTTTCTGCCGAATCATCACTTCAGAATTTTTGGTAGGCCAATTTTCCAATTTCGGCGTGCTGGGAGTGAACAGCGTCACATGGCTGATCGTGCATGGGCCTCCTAACAGGTGAGAGGGGATGCCGTTCCAGGCTCGGTTTCCGCAAATAAAATGCAAACCTTGGGGCAAAGAACGGGGTTTAAGGTCTGGGGTGGTCGGACCCCTGGCCGAGAGGGTCTCCGCACACCATTGGTGTTCAGACTCCCCCCCAACCAGGGTCCACTGGGAATCATTGGAACGAAGGGACTTGATCAAACTGTAAGGGACCGAGAAACGAACACAAAAAGGGGCTTTGGCGGAACCGAGCAAATCAAATCTCAGAGGCTCCTCAGGGGAAAGGGGGAGAAGGTTGATCGGTTTCCTCCAAGCCTCAGTATAATCCTGATCTTTGGTATTCGTCAACAAACTAAGAGGGGGAGGAAAATCACGGGGAGGGACCGGGATCCCCACCAGACATGACGACAGAGGGTCTGTGGCCGCTTCGGCGTGGAGGCAAATGTGGTCCTGGCCAAGAGAGCGGGCAAGGGAGGTCCACATGTTGTTGGCGGTTGGGGACCTCTGGTCAGGCTCTCCGGGGGCTGTTTGGAGGAGAACGACTGCCAGGATGACAATTGCAGGGATCCCTCCTCGAGGCATGGCTGGGCAGGAGCAACTAAAATCGAAAGAAACATACAAATCAAATAATTTGCCAGGGGGAAGGATTTAGGTTTCGGGGAGGAAAAGGGAGTCCAAAGGAAAGAGGGAATCTTCCTCCTCCCTCCGTCTTCGCCGCCAGCTGGCAACCCGAACCTGAGGCGTGGATGTTGTCGTCTTTGCCGTTCTTGGCACAAAAGGCCGAACCCAGCGCGAAGGGACCCACCTGGGGCCTGTGGGGGTGGAAACACAGGCATACCCTCGGCCCCAGGTGATAAGATCGAATGGTCCCTCCAAACGCCAGGTCTCCGGGTCCTTCACAAGAACCGGGGGTTTCTCCTTCAGGCGGAGACTGCCACTCTGCCCGAAGTGCCGCACAATGGGCGGATTAAGGTTTTCAAATGAGCAGTTCAAAAAATTGATAGTATACAGCGCCCTTGATAATTGGGACTGAGGGGATTCCACCTTCATAGCCGGAGAGAGATGGGAAAGAACCTTTTTTAGGCTCTGGTGGGTCCTCTTGATCACAGCCTGTCCCGTGGAGGAATAGGGGATGCCAGTTTTATGCTCTATTCCCCATTGCTGCAGGAAGCTCTTGAGCTCCCTGGACACATACGAAGGCCCGTTGTCTGTTTTTAAAACCTTAGGGATGCCCAGCACGGAGAAAGCCTGGAGCAGGTGTTTGATGACGTCCTTGGCTTTCTCCCCTGTGTGGGCAGAGGCAAAAACGGCACTCGAGAAGGTGTCCACTGAGACGTGGACATATTTGAGGCGACCAAATTGGTTGATCTTGGTGATGTCCATCTGCCACACCTCGCAGCTGGCAAGTCCCCGGGGATTCGCGCCAGCGGGCAGAGATGGAAGCTGATCCCGCTGGCAATGGGGGCATGTGGCCACAATGGCCTTGGCTTGGTCCCGCGTAAGCTGGAATTGGCGAACCAAGCCAGGCGCATTTTGGTGGAACAGCTGGTGGCTGATCTTGGCTTGTTTGAAGACATCAGGGAGTGGGGCCCATTGCACCGCGTGGGCAAGTGCCCACTCGGCCGGGGAAGCGAGGCTATCAGCCAATCGATTCCCCTCCGCAATGAACCCGGGCAAACCAGTGTGGGATCTCACGTGCATTACATAATATTTTTGCTCCCGGTGGGAGATGAGTTTGATAAGCTTCGAGAGCAAATTATACAAGGCCAAATTAGACACCTCCTCCAGGACAGCACTTTCAGCTCTAGCAACTACACCGGCTACATAAGCCGAGTCCGTGACCAAATTGGAAGGTTGATCTTTGAATTTCTCGAAGGCCCTGACGACTGCGTCCAACTCAGCAACTTGAGGGGAGCCCTCAACGATGGTAACATCCATCTCCCACTGCTGAGTTTGAGGATCCTTCCAAGTCATCACTGACTTGTGGGTTCCTCCGGACGCATCAGTAAAAACAGTCAAGGCCTTGAGGGGGACTCGACTTTGAATTTCCCGAATTGAAAATTTGAATTGCATGTCTTGATTGAATAAAGCATGCGAAGGATGGCCAATTTCAATTCTCCCGGTGTATTCTGCTAGAGCGAACTGCAAAACCTCGCTCTCCTCGAGGAGTTGATTAAGAATTTTGGATTGGATTTTGCCGGATTGTAATTCAATTGGGATATGTATGCACACGAAATCCACACCTGCCAGCTCCCTGATCCGCGATCTCCCCTTGCGGATCAGCTCAGCCACCAGTTCATGCGGCCTTGTAACTCTTTTGGACCGATGGTGGCTGAGGAACACCCACTCTATGATTAAGAGGGGGTCACTCAAGCCTTGGTCCGTCCTCCTTTCTTTGGATGTTTTTGGGGACTTGCGGATTTCATCCCATTGGAAAATCATACCATGGAGGTGTGGCAGTTTTCCAAGTATAATAAATTTGAAGGGCAGGCCCGGATGACAACGATGGGCCTGCCTTGCCTCGATTATCTGTCTGATGTTCTCGAGTGCGGCTTTGGCCTCTGGGGTGAGTTCCCTAGGAGAACTAAGTTCCTCTCCCCCTTTCAATAAATTGAAAAGGGGGGCTAGGTCCTTGGTGGTAATGCCTAGCCAGGGCCTCACCCAATTCAACGCCCCACACAGCTGATGAACATCCGCTAAGGTTCTCACCTTGTGGTGAATGGCCAATTTCTGCGGAGCAATGGTCCGCCTCGTGATCTCCAGGCCTAAGTACTTCCAGGGCGGCATCCGTTGAATCTTTTCGCCCTGGAGCTCGAACCCTGCGGCAATTAAACAATCAGTTACGCGGGAGAGCGCGTGAACCAGCAGGTCATCATTGGGGGCACAGACCAGCACGTCGTCCATATAATGATAAATGATGACATCGGGACATTCGGTGCGTACCGGCTGGAGCAAGGAAGCAACATACCACTGGCAAATGATAGGACTGCATTTCATGCCTTGTGGCAACACTCGCCAGTGGTAGCGCTTCCCGGGAGCCTCACGGTTCAAGGTGGGCACCGTGAATGCAAAACGTGGCGCGTCATCTGGGTGAAGGGGAATTTGGAAAAAACAATCCTTTATATCGATAACGACCAAATTCCAATTTCGGGGGAGCATCGCTGGGGATGGCATCCCTGGCTGGAGGGTACCCATGTCCTGGATAATTTCGTTGATTTTGCGGAGGTCGGTGAGGAGCCGCCACTTGCCAGATGACTTACGGATGACGAACACTGGGGAGTTCCATTCAGACATGGACTCCACCAGGTTGCCTTTTTGGACTTGCTCCTCCACGAGTTCCGCCAGCGCCTTCAATTTTTGTTTATTGAGCGGCCACTGAGCTACCTGGACTGGTTTATCTGAGAGCCAATTCAGTTTCCAGGTAGGGCGCTCTTCAGTGACCGCTGCCCGAAAAACCTGGGGAGCCGGCAGGTCAATTTTGGCTCCCCACTGGGCAAGGGTATCTCTCCCCCAGAGAGGCTCTACGTAATCTAGAACGAATGGGCGTACAGAGGCCAATTGCCCATCCGGCCCCTTAATTTGTACAATGCTCTTAGAACGTCTAGCCAATTGTGTCCCCCCGACACCCTGGATGCGCCCATCCACGTTTTGCAACTCCCAATGTGACGGTCACTCCCGAGAGGGAATGATCGTCACATCTGCTCCAGTGTCCAACATCCCCCTGATGGAAATGGTGTCCTCCCCCCGGGACAGCTGACAATCGAGGCGAGGCTTTGCTCGCCCCAGGTGTTCGGCCCAGGCAACCGAAGGAGCGGAAGACTTTATTGAAATGGCCTGGGCCACCACCTCTCCGGCAGGGAGGAACAGAGGGGGACGCAGACACCTGCACCTGACGACGAACGGATGCTGGTCTGCGGACACCAAAGCTGGAAATATTTCGAGGTCGGGTGGAGTCACCTCGGTATCTCCCACAATGATGAGTTGCTGGTTTGTGTCCCAATTACCTCGGGCCTTCATGCAGACTGGCAACGCGACAACCTCAGAGTTGGAGAAGTAGAAAGGCCGCGTTGTCTCCAACCTAAAGGAGAAACCGAAAGAAAAGGTGGTTAAGTCCGGTTCAGTTGAAGGTCCCGGGTTAGAACAACAAAGGTGAGGGGCAACCACGCCTGAGGTCAGGTCCAATGAATAGTCAAGTCCGGTGAATGAAAGTCCTTGGAGCCCTGCTGGACCGGGCTCTGCTGGCGGCAAGCGGGAAAACGAAGGAAATTCCCCTCCCCTGGCTTTAGGTGTTATTTGCCCGCCCAAACTTTTGTCCGCGCGCAGGGGGGGGCTGCGCTCCTTTATAAGTTTTTTGAGTCCTCTCCTCCTTGGACGCCCGACTGCTGAGCTCTCTTGAATGCATAAAACTCCTTGCAGAGCGGGCAGTCAGGCATCCAGTGGTCCTCCCTTTGACATAGGTGACACGCCGAGGTGGAGTGACGGCCATTCCGGGGGGTGCCGGGTCCCGAGCGGTGGACCGATGGAGATGGTGCAGCGGCGGCGACTGTCCCCTGGAGGTCTGCGAAGGACACCCGACGAGCGGCTGACGGTGTAGACGACTTCTCGTCGGATGCCTTTGATGCTACCGGTACCTTTGCCGCGCAGACCTCCAGAAGATCGCGGAGCGTGGGACGAGGGTGAAGCGGCAGGCTCATTATTGCGGCCTTGCAGGCCTGGTTCGCGTTGGAACTGGCGAGAAGCGTGACCATCTTCCTCCGAGCACCCTCGTCCGGCTCTTCTGACTCCGCCGCCTGCTGCAGCCGCACCACGAAATCATCAAAACTCTCCGTCGGCCCCTGGAAGAGATGGGACACAGGGACCGAAGGCACCCCCGCGGCCACGCGGTAGAATGATTGCAGCGCCACCTGTGTGCCCCGCTTCAGCGCCTCAGTGGGAATCAGGCGGGCCTGTTTTTCGCCCTTCTCCCATTCACCCAACCCACACAGATGGTTCCCGGTGAGCCTTTCTCCCTCAGTATCTTCCCCCACCTCCGGGTCTTCCCACAGCTGGGGCAAGATGTCAGCCACCCCCCTTTCCCACGTGGCTTCCCACCTCGAATACCGAGCAACGTCTAGCAAACAACTAAAAATCTGCCGCAAATCGGCAGGGACAAGCTCGGTTTCCAGGAGGGAAGCCTCCAGTAGCCCCCGGAAGTACCTACTCTGTCCCCCGTGCTCCTTTTGAGCCTTTACCAGCTCTTTGATGAGAGAACGGGGGACTGGGGACCACTGGATGCGGGGATTTCCTCCGCCCCGATTCCGGTGGTAAGTCACCGGAGCTGCCATGATGTTACCAGCAGGCTCCGGTGTGCTCTCCTTCCCCTCGGCCCCGGTCCCCGGTCCGTGGGAAAATTCTGACCAAGATGGCTGACCGTGGGAACCGGAACCCAGGGGGAGGGGACCGGAAGGGGCGGGGTCAGGGGTGCCGTGGGAACCCGGGGTGGGGACCGATGAGAGAGGGCCCGCCCATTGGGTTGGGCAAGGTGGGAGGGCCTGAGGCGGAGGCGGAGCAAAAGGAGGAGCCACGGAGGAGGAGGGCGGAGCGTTGGGAGAGGGAGGAGAGAAGTAAGAGTAGGCAGGATCGTGAGGGAGGAATGGGTTGGGACTGGTAAGGAAAGGATTGGGCGAGGGGCTACAAAAAGGATTGGAATAGGGATAAGGTGGGGGCAGGGGCCTTCCCTGCTGGGGTGCCTCATGGTCCCCGCCATCTTGGGCTTCACGGGAGCCATCTTGGGTAGGGACCATGAAGCGAACTTTAGTAGATAACTTAGGGGATTTCACAACACGGAATGAGGGAGCGGGAGAAGATGGGGGAAAGGGAGAACCGGCCGGAGTCTGGCCAGGACTCCGACCGCGGGGGGATTGGCGACCCTGAGGAGAGCCAGGGCGGTGGAGAGGCTCCTGCCTGCTGTGGCCAGGGGCTGCTTTCCTCAGGATCCCAGGTCTGAGGGGTGAAGGGGAACGGGGCTGGGGGGTAGGAACACGCTCAGGGGTTGGAACCGAACCGGGGGCTGAGACCGCACTTGAGAGCTTGGGGTGTTCTCTCAGTTTTTTATTCTCCTGTTTCCTCAGCACCTGTAGGAGCTGAGTCACCCAATTGAGGTGTCTTGCCAATTTCAATTTTTTAGTGAGTGCGGTCTCCTCTGACCGGACCAAATAAGATAATTTCCTGGAGACCTCCTCCCAAAATCGGGGGCTCCTATACTGGTCAGAGGAGATATCCTGAAACTGAGAGGAGACCCAGCGAACCAAGCTCCGGATCTCCTTTTCTTTAACTAAAACTTTCCCATTAACAAGAACTTCAACTAAAACTAAAACAGCCTCACGCTGCTCGGCCGACAGTCGCGCACCCATTAAAATGTTAAAATGGCAGATGCAGATGTTAAAATGGCCAAGCAGCTTCAACCGACACCCGCTTGACTGAAAATAGGGATTAAAAAACCGAAAAAAAGGGTATGGAAAGAAAATCTCCCCCTAAGGCCCTCTGCCACGAAGAAAAAACGACCTCCACCCGGAGGACGAAGCGGCCGGGGGGATCCGATAAAAGACCGAGGGGGTGCGAAAACCGACCTTAGAGGGTAGAGCAGGAATCCGGATGTCGGGAGATCACCTCTGGAGGACCGTTCCGGGGTGCCGGAGGTTGACGGTCCCGTCCTCCGGAGCGGTATTCCCAGCGTCCAGGCGTTCCACTCGCGGAGGCACTGCCGCGCCCAGTGAAGACGAATGCTTCGGTCCGTGAGGCGGACGTGATTCTGGCGACTACGATGCCAAGCCGCCCCATGTTGGGCGCCAGCAGCTGTGGCGGTGCCGAAGCTGAGCCCGGCTGGCCCACAGGAATGCACAGCCAACAGCCTGTTTGAGGGCACGGGCAGCTGCAGGATCCAGGATCTCCGGCGGGAGCAACTGGATGACAAGGCCCTTTCCTGGGGCTCCCTCCACGTCAGTGGTGGAGGAGGCAGCTCCAGCAGGCTAAGCAGCAGAGTCGACAGCACGAGCCAGAGGTGATGAAGCAAACGCGAGGCAGCAATTCTCAGCATGGCACTGAGTACTATGTCCAGATGTTTTTTGAACACTTCAGGGGTGGTGATTACACCACCTCCCTGAGTGGGCCATTCCGATGCCCAATGACCCTTTCTGTGAAGGAATTCCTCCTGATGTCCAGCCTGAGCCTCTCCTAGCACAGCTTGAAACCATTTCCTTTTGTCCTGCTGCTGGTTGGCTGGGAGAAAATATTCACTCCCACCTGGCAGCAACCTCTCTTCCAGGTAATTGTAGAAAGTGACAAAGTCATCCCTAATCATCCTTTTCCCTAGGCTGAGCTCTGCTAAGCTCCCTCAGCTGCTCCTGATTTTCCAGACCCTTCCCCAGCTCTGTTCCCTTCTCTGGACATCCTCCAGCCCTTCAGCGTCTTTTTTGCTGCGAGGGACCCAAAACTGTCCCCAGGATTTGACGTGTGGCCTCAGCAGTGCCCAGAGAGGGGACAGTCACTGCCCTGGTCCTGCTGCCACACCATGGCTGGCACAGCCCGGGTGCCATTGCCCTTCCTGGCCACCTGGAGCACCTGGCTCAGGTTTTGCTGCTGCCATGAGCACCCCCAGGGCCTTTTATAATGAGCAGCTTCCCAACCACTGTGCCCCAGCCTGGAACTGCAGAGGTTCTTGTGAAGGGAAGGACCTGACATTTCCCCCTGGAGCACCTTATGCCATGGGCCTGGTGATCCCATCAATTCCTCAATCTATCAAATGCTGGGGGTTTTTTATTCCATCCCTTCCTCCCCTTCCCTTTTTTCCCTTTTCCCCTCTTTTTTGCCCAAATTATACCCTCTATTTCTCAAAAAATTACACTATATTTGCTCCATCACCTCCTTGTCATTGTGGAATAATTTAAACCACATTGGACAAAAAAACCTCGATATCCGGTAATGCCAATTTTGACATCATTTTTAACAAAAAAACCCTGTTTTTCTCTCTGTTTTCACCTTTTCTGGCCAAAAATTATCTCACGTCATTGGGTGGGGTGATCCCCTGGGGATGCCTGGATTAGTCATTTTCATTCCCCTTTTTCTGCCAAAATTAAAAAATAATTGAGGGAGGAGCCAGATCTGCTGTCCTGGGATTGTGTTTTCTTTGCAGCTTTGGGGATAAAACGGAGCTCTTTGGGGATACAGAGCTAAGCTGGGGATCAAACAGGGCCCAAGACAGGTAAGGGCAAATGCAGATCTAATAACTGATTATTTTTTTGGTGGGAAAGATTCCCTGAAGTGGGAAAATTCATCTGAAGACTCCTAAAGTTCCCCCCTTTCCCCATCTCCACCCCCCTTCTCCTGCCACCCCAGCCCTGGGTCTGGTCCTGGGAGCAGTGGGATTGGGAGACTTATGAAGGGATTTGGGGTAGAAAAGGGCAGGATAGGGGTTTGGAAGGGAATGAGAGAGGGGGAGAAGGAAGGAAAGGAAGAAGAGAGAAGGAAAGAGAAAAAGAAGGAGGAAAGGAAAAAGAGGGAGGAAAGGAAAATTGAGGAAAGAAGAGAGGAAAAGAACAAAAAATGGGCAAGAGTGGGATAAAAGGAAAAAGGGGAAAAAAGGGGGAGGAAAAGGAAAAAAGGTGAGGAAAGGAAAACCAGGGAAAAAAGCAGGAAAGTAGGGGAATATATGGAAAAGGAGGAATAAGCAGGAAGAAAGGGAAAAGAATGAGGCAAGAGAAAAGGGGGTAGAAAAAGGAAACAAAGGAGGGTGAAGAAAAATTAAGGAAGTGGAGGGAAAAAAGGCAAAAGGTGGAGGAAAGGATAAAAAGGTAAGAAAATTTTAAAAGTGCAGTAAAGGACTGAAAGCAGGGGAAAGGGATTGAAAAGGGGAAAAAGGTAAAGAAATGGAAAAGCCAAAAGGGGATTTGGATGGAAAAATGGAATCTGGGGAAAAGAGGAGAAACTGGAAAAATGAAACAAAAGAAAGGATGGGGAAAATAAGGGAAAAATAAAATTACAAAAAAATAGGAAAAAAAAAAAGAAAAGGGAGGTAAGGGGGAAAGAAAAAAAAGAGGAAAAGAGAAAAGAGATTGAAAGATACCTAGGATGGTGGGGAGAGAAATGTGGAAAAGCCCCCCCAAAAAGCCAATTTTTGCACTAGATGGAATAAAATTCACTAGATGGAATAAATTTTTGAGTAAATGCAATTTAAGTAGTGAATTTGAGGATGGCTTGAGAAGGACAGATTTTGGGGACAAATTCAGTTCAACACTGTTTTTTGGGATGAGTACAAGGCTGAAACAGATTTTGGGGATTTGTGTCTTTTATATAAAGAAATGGTGAATTTGGGGAAAATTCTAGTGAAATTTCACAAAATATGATAATTTGACTGTTTTTTCACCTTTTTCACCCAGAGCATCATGGATCGCAGCTTGGGAAAAGCAGATGTGCTGAGATGGTTCTGGAATGTTATGTTCTGGGGTAGGTTGAAACAGGTTGGAGAGATGCCCCAAAAGCTATAAAATTCCCCTGAAATAATGAATTTCCTCAAAATAAGGGTTATCCAGTACAGAAGAAGGATTGACCAACCCAAAAACTCCATCTTTTTTCCCAGGGAATTAATTGGGATTTCAACAAAATTCATGATTGTTCAAATCGTTTATTCCAGTGAATGATAATCCAACAGATTAACTTAATTCATTAAATATTTTTTCAGAGTTTACTCTACCAAGTGGAGTTTACTCTCCTAACTGGAGAATGAATGTATGAAAAATTAATCAAATAAATGATCAAATTATCACTCCATCAAATCAGTGATCTAACAAATTAATAGTTCATAATATTAATCAAGTCCATCAAACCTGTAATCCATTAAAGATATAATCTGTCAGATCAAGGTTTAAATTTTTCCTCCAAAATAATATCCCATCAAATCAAATCTATAGTCCATAAACTCAATAAACTGTCAAATCAAAATCAATGACCCATGTAATTAGCACTTCATCAAATCAACAGTCTGCCCAATAAAAATTTATTAATCCATTGACTCAAAAGTCAATTGGCTACATAATTTATTTACTCAATATTCCATTAAATCAGCGTTTCATCAAATCAGTGGTCTAGCAAATGAAATCAAAAGTCTAGCAGATTGAAGGTCCATCAAGCCAATATTTTATCTAATCATTAACCCATTAAATTAATAATCCATTAATCAATCACCTACCAAATTGATCAAGTTATCAAATCTGTAGTCCACTAAATCAATAATCAAGCAATCAGTGATCCATGAAATCAACTGTCCATCAAACCAATTATCCATCTAACAAATCAAATCTGCATAAAATCAGCTATCCATCAATTTAATAATCCATCAAATCAATAATTAATTGATTACCAATCAAACTATCAGATTACCCATCCCTCTTCTTCCTCCCCCCAGCTCTCCTCCATGCCCCCAGCATCACCTCTGAGATGTCACCACCTCACCTGGGTGACGAATTCCTGGTGGCCTTCCTGCAGAATGGTGACCAGCGCACCCTTCGTAGCGACTTCCGCCTCCTCCTCCTCACTGGCCCTTCGCCATCCACCACTGCCACCATATCCATGAAGAGACCTGGATTACGGATGACAGTGCAAGCAGCTGCTAACCAACCAGTCTTGGTGAAGATCCCACCCCAAGCTGAGATGGTGGGAAGCCAAATTTTTGAAAATGCTGTGGTGGTGAAGACCACTGCCGCTGTCACCGCAGTGATGGTCAACGACAAACCCACAGCAGCTGACTCCGCCGTTGTTATCCCGGTCCACAGGTGGGGTACGGAATACCACGTGGTCACCCCCAACCCCGGCCCCACCCGCAATGCCCAGTTTGTGGTGGCTGCTTGGGATCAACCCACCACAGTTAACATCCACCTCAACGCTGACATCACCTTCCGTGGACGCCTGCATCGACGTGGCTCCACCCTCACCATCCCGCTGGAGCCGTTCCAAGCAGCACAGATCCAGAGCGCAGCCGATCTTTCCGGAACGCGGGTGGTGGCACAGAGACCGGTGGCTGTCTTCACTGGTCACACCTGTGTGGGCAGGTTGAGCCGCTGCGATCACGTGGTGGAACAGCTCCACCCTATCACCCAGTGGGGAAAGTCCTTCCTTGTGCCACCAGTGCCCTTCCAGGGACAATCCAACCTCATCTACATCACTGCTGCCCAACCAACGCGTGTCACGGGTCATGGTGAAGTCACCAAAACCACGCGCGAGATACAACCCAGCCACTCTCTGCTCTATGGCACCCAATCCCCGCAGGGCTTGTTCCTCACTTCCGAAGCTGGTGTCCAGGTTTTTCTGTTGGGTAGTGGTGAGAACAGCGGTGCAGTAACCTTTGAGCCCTTTTTTGTCAGCATCCCAGACATAACCGGTTACTGCAACTCCTACAGCGTTGTTGCACTGGAGGGCTATGACAACCGCATCCTCCTAGTGGCCAAGACAGCAGAAACTTCTGGAATACTGCTGAACAAGAGGCCATTAGGGAGTGTGGCATGGCAGCAGATCCCTGGGACAGAATATTCATGGGTTGGGATAAATTTGGGAAGTGGATTTGGAATCCATCGTGTGGAGCATAAGACAGCATCCTTTGGGGTGTGGAACGTTGGGATGGGACAGGGGAAGCGCTATGGAGCAGAGGGAGCTTGTGACAGTGGTGAGTGGAAGTGGAATTTGATAGCAATAAATTATATAGAATTATATAGATATCAATAACAGATAATTAAAGTAATTAAATTTTATACACATTTAGTATTTAATATAATTAATTTTTTATTTAATTATATGTAGTCATACAAATGACAAACACCTATTAAATAAAAATAATAGCATTACATAATATTAATATTGTATTATAATAATATATAACATTACATGATAATATATAATATTATAATAGCAATATTTAAAAAAATACTAATACACAAATATATAGGAATAATAGTAAGAAACCTAAATGTAACATATTAAATAAATGAATAAGAATCAATGGAGAAATACATAAATAATACATAAAAATCCCTATCTATAAATATAAACATATTATAAATAATAAATATCAAAGTCTAGAGACAAATACAATATATATATATAACATATCTGTGACAAATTTACATTTATGCATTATTTAGAATCAGATAAATTTATTATATTTTTAGAAATTCTGTATGTGGATAAATAATTCATATCTAAACAAACATAGAGATAATATATATATTTATAAATAATATAGAAAAACTTATATATAATTACAAATCAGATACAAAAACATGCATGATATAAAACAAATATATACTTAGACATATCAGTAATATGATCAATTAATAGAATTTAACCTTCTGTCACTAACAAACCCACAGACCCCTGCCGGCAGGTGCAGTGCCGGGACAAGGAGAGCTGTCACCTGGACAAGGGCACGCCCTCCTGCCGCCACGACTACCTGGGCACCTGCACAGGCTCCCCATCCCTGCAGTACCACACCTTTGATGGGGCGTCCGTGTCCCCCCGTGGTGGCTGCAGGTACACCCTGGCCAGGTACTGCGGGGCTGACCCCACCCTGGAGCCCTTCACCGTGGAGGAGCAGCGGAGCCAAGATCAATCCAAGAAGCCGCTGGCCAATGTCTTTGTCTACGCCTACAACGTCTCCATCCGTGCTGGTGAGGACAAGCCTGTCCAGGTGAGTTTCAGATCCATCATTCCAATGAAATCATTTGTTCCAAGTGGATTAAAATTTCTGGACGAGTTTGAACTTCAAAAAACAAGGAAAAACATCCAAAAAATGTGAGAGGATAAATCATTGAAATATTGATGTTCACCTTAAAAATAAGCAGAACTGCCACACCTGTGGAATTTGGGGATTTTTTTCCATTCCAAATCAATTTTCCAGATGGAATGTGTTTTTTCTCCAATCCTGGTCTCCATACAAACAAGAGATTAGTTCAGAAGTTGTAGAAAATTATTCAGATTTGAAGTTTGAGCTTTTCTTGGTGTGAAGCAGGGCAAAAATTCTGATTTATAAGGCAAATTGATTATTCATAAAATCATTTCTCCCTTTGTACATATGTGCTTTTTGTGGGATTGGGAACCACCTGCTGAGGTTTGACCCTTTTCCTCATTTTTCCATCCCACAAGGTTAACAACAAACCCATCAACCTTCCAGCCATCCTGGAAGAGGGAAAAGTCCAGATTTTCCAAAATGAAGGCCGTACCATCCTCCAGACAGATTTTGGGCTGCAGGTGACCTATGATGAGGACCAGGTTATCATGGTGGCAGTGCCCAGCAGCTATTTTGGGGCCAGCTGTGGCCTCTGTGGCAACTTCAATGAGGATACAGATGATGAAGCTATGGTTCCCAATGGCATTCCTGGTGAAGGTGGTGAGGACTGGGCAGAAAGCTGGAGAGATCCTTCATGCCAGGAAGATTGTGGAGACCAGGAGACTGCACAGGGCGTGGAGGGTTGTGGTGAGTTCATGTGGGGGTCTGTGAGGATATTGGGGAAGGGAGAAGAGGATCCAGGTGAGAGCTCAGCTGTGGGTATTAGCCTAGAGCAATGGCGGTAGACATCAACACAATCAATGTGTCTTTTCACCCCAAAACATCCCACAATCCACCTACCTACCTAATCTGACCCCAGGTGTCCATAACAATGGAATTATACCAGCATTTTCCTTGAAGGCCATCCCTGCTTGGTGTCTCATTGATTCCACAACACTTACAGGCATGAACAAAACCAATAGGGAAGGAATGACCTCAAAATCTACCTGATCTCACTCCTGCTTCCCAAAAACCAGGGAATTGTGCTAAGATTTTTCCTGAGGGTTGCCCCTGTGGGGGGTATCTTGAACTCCAGTTTGATTTAGGTGTCAATGTACCAAACACCTCCATTACAGGGAAGGCTTGCATTGGTTGGTTCTCCCTAAAATACTTCTAAGCCCTTCTGATTTGATTTCAGGTGTCCATAATACATAGAATTCCACTGGGACTTTCCTGAGGACCATCCCTTTATGACATCTCACAAACTTAAATCTCTTGTAGGCATCAAGGCAATCACCAACTCCAGCACCACCATCTCTGCTTGTTTCCACAACAATCGCTCCTACAAGCTCCACGAGGAATTCTGGGAAGATGGGAGCTGCCAGAAGCGGTGCAGGTGTGAGGGTTCAGGGACAGTGACTTGTAAACCAGGGGGATGCAGATCCCATGAGAAGTGTGTCATGGTTAATGGCATTGCCAGGTGTACACCCAACAAGCCCTACACCTGCATCGGGACGGGTGACCCACACTACACCACCTTTGACGGGGTGAGATTTGACTTCCAAGGCTCCTGCATCTACCAGTTTGCAGCTCTCTGCACCCCCAAGCCCACCCTGGTCCCCTTCAATGTCACCGTGGAAAACAACCACCGTGGCAGCCGCGCCGTGTCCTTCACCAAGACCGTCAACCTGGAGGTCTATGGCACCATCATCAGCATGAGTCAGGAGCACCCACGCAAGGTCAAGGTGGGCAACCCCTCAAGGAATCCCTTTCACTCCCAAATTACCTCATATTCCCCTTTTTTTTCCATTTCCTAATTACCTTCCCCCCCGCCAAGTCTTCCTTTTCCCCCCCAAACTACCCTTTTAAATTCCAAATTCTCAATTCTCTATTTCCTCCCAGATTCCTCATTTTTTCACCCAAATCTGTCTCTAATTCTTCAAATCCCCTTTATCTCCCCAAATACTTTTTTAACATCAAGTGTCTGTTTTCAGCCTTGGACTCCCCCCTTTTCCCCCAAATTGCTCTTCATTTTCCCACGCTTTCCCGCTTCTTCAAAAAACTCTGCAATTTGCCCTCAAAATTGTTCTTTTTTCCTGCAAAATCCCCTTTTCACCAAAAAGTTTCATTTTCTCCCCTAAAATGCCTCTTTGTCTGCAAAGTCTCCTCTTTTTCTGATCAAGTACCCTTCTTTTCACTCAAATCCCCCTTCTATCTCTCAAACACTGCTTTTCCCCCAAAATCACCTCTTTTCTCTAAAAATCCTATTTTCTCAATCCTCTTAGTTCCCCCAAATCACCTGTTTTCCATGAAATTCTATTTTGTCTCCCATGCTTTCCCTTTTTTTCCCAATAAATCCTCCTTTCCCCTTTAAATCCAACTTTTTGTTGCAAATTCCCTCTTTTTCTACCAATTTCCTATTTTTCCACAATTTTTACCTCAAATTACATTAAGCTTTAAATACATTAAGACCAAATTAAAATATAGAAATAATTCAAATAAGAATACACAAAAAAGTAAATAAGAATAAAAAGCATAAAGATAAAAAATGAAAGCCAGTAAAAATTCAATAAGAAATAAATGTAAAAAGAGAAAATAGAATTTAGAATATAATACAAATTAAAATTATAATATAAATAAAAATACAAAATCAAAATAAAATAAGACTATCAAACTATGATTTAAAACCTCTTTTCTCCTGTCCCCACTCTTTGTCTCACTCCCCTTCCTGCAGGTGGATGGTGCCTTTGTGTCCCTTCCCTTCACCCATCCCCACTTTTCTGTGTTCTACCGTGGTGTCCATGGCTTTGTCACCACCGACTTCGGTGTCACTGTCACCTTTGACTGGTACAGCTATGCCCGTGTCATCCTCCCCACCACCTACTCTGGTGCCGTCTGTGGCCTCTGTGGCAATGCCAATGGCGACCCTGATGACGACTTTGTCACCCCCGCTGGCCACCGTGCCGCCCATGAGACCCAGCTGGGTGACAGCTGGAAAGTGGGGGACGTCCCCGGGTGCTCAGCTGGTTGTGGCGCAGAGTGCCCAGTGTGTGACGCGGTGAAGGTGCAGCCATACCGTGAGGACAGGTACTGTGGGGTGATTGCCCGAGCAGGGGGACCCTTCCGGGAGTGTCACCGTGTCATCAACCCGGAGCCGTTCCTGCAGAACTGCGCTTTTGATGCCTGTCACTACAAGGGACACCGTGACACTGTGTGTCAGGGTGTCTCTGCCTATGTCACGGCCTGCCAGAGTCATGGGGTGGTTGTGGAGACATGGAGGACAGCGGAGTTCTGCGGTGAGTATGGGTGGGATGGGGGAAAATGGGAGCCTACCTTCCCTCTCTCCCCTCCCTCCCCATCCTTCTTTCCTTCTCTGAGGGACTCACAATCCCTTTGGATATTTCCCTCACTCCCCATTTCCTTGTTTTTTTTCTCCAGCTCTTTCCTGCCCCCCTCACTCCCACTATGAGCTCTGTGGGAGCCCCTGCCAGCCCACCTGCCAAACCCCCTCCGTCCCCACCTCCTGTCCAGCATCTCCTTGCTCCGAGGGCTGTTTCTGCGACGCCGGTTATGTCCTCAGCGGCTCCGACTGTGTTCCTCATTCTGAGTGTGGCTGTGAGTACCTTGGTCACTACTACCAAAAGGATACGGAGTTCTACCCCTCATGCCGAGAACGCTGCCGCTGTGGCACCAACGGCACAGTGACCTGCCAGGAGGCATTCTGTGGTGCCCATGAGGAGTGCCGTGTGGAAGATGGAGTGCTGGGATGTCACCCCACTGGTTACGGCCGGCTAGTTGTGTCAGGAGATCCCCACTATGTCACCTTTGATGGACGCACCTTCAATATCCCGGGATCCTGCACCTACATCCTGGCACGGCTGTGCGAGCCAGCACGACGATTGGTCAACTTCACAGTGTTGGTGGAGCACGAGGCAGGCAGTCACGGTGACCCAGTGATGATAAGGAGGGTGGTGGTATCCATCCATGGGTACACCATCACCATGGAGCGGGGACGGAGGTGGGAGGTGATGGTAAGTCTGGAGACGCTCACAGTGATGTGTTGATGATGAAGAGGGTGGTGGTGTCCATCTGTGGGTACAATGTCAATTGTGGGGAGGATCCAGTGATTCCCATGGTGACACCATGATTATAAAGAGGGTGGGTGTTTTCTTCCACAGTCACACTGTCTCTGTGGAGTGACAATTCTAAAGAGTCACTCGTCACCCTATCTGTTGCGGTGCGCCCCCGCAGTCTCCCTCCCCCTTTTCTCAGTTCAGTTTGATTTTAATTTATTATATTGTAATGTATTGGTTTTACTTACTTAAGATGGCGCTTGCCGGGTTTCCCCTCCCCCTGTTTTTCTCCTTGAGGGACTGTCCGTCATTCTGTTGCTTAGTAACTCCCGCCTTTTTGTATCAAGTTGTCCCCTCCCTGTTAATTTTAAGTTGTCAGCCTGCCTGCCTGTCTCTCTCTGCCCCTGCCTTTTCCCTAGAACATTCCCTCCAGGGCAGAGGGTGATTGGGCAGGAGAGGGCTGTCCCACCCCTTTAGTGGTTTCATTTGCTGCCGCCCCATGTCTGTTATGTTGGGTATTGTGTTCATTGGCCAGGGAAAGAGGTCCACCTCCCCCTGGTCCCCCTATATAATTTCTGTTCACCCCGCCCCTCGGGGCAGTTCCCTGCAGCCTCCTCACTGTCCATACCCTTTTCCCTTTCCAATAAACCTTCCCTTGCTGCCGAGAATTGCTGCCTCGCGTGTGCTTCATCGCCTCTGGATTGTGCTGCTGACTCTGCTGCTTAGCCTGCTGGAGCTGCCTCCTCCACCACTGACGTGGAGGGAGCTCCAGGAAAGGGCATCGCTATCCAGTTTGCTCCCGCCGGAGGTCCTGGATCTTGCAGCTGCCCATGCCCTCAAACAGGCTGTGAGCTGTGCATTCCTGTGGGCCAGCCGGGCTCAGTTTCAGCACCGCCACATATTTGCATGAAGAAAAGTCTTGCATGTAAGTAAAATTTTGTACCTGTGTGAAAAAAGTCTCCATGGATTGATTGCAGCTCTCAAAATTAGTGAAGCAGAAGATCTCTCTTGTAGGTAGTACAAGCTTTAAGTAGACGTCTGCAGTCTTTTTCCCTATGAATAATCACTGAGCAGCTGAGAAAATTACTACAATATTATTATTATCAATCCCCTGATAAATCCTGTAGATTTTTCAATATTCTGGCATTAGCCTTTTTTTAGGTTTAATCAACAATTTTTACTCCTCTAAGCCATGATATCAAGAAGTATGTCAGTGCTCTGCATTTTAAACATTTTAATAATCACTTTACTTCAATGGTTGGTAAAGCATTTTTAAAATGAATTAGGAAATCTGGTAGAGACGTTTTACATTATTTTAAAAAGCTTAAACCTTGCAGGTGATATTGCTCCGTGACTATTTTAGCAGAACGTTAGCTGAAGTATTTCCATGGTTTCTTTCAGTATTAACTCATATGTTAACCAGGGATCTGAACTATTAAAATTTCTGTGTTAGATGCTCAAGTTGGACTCAATGGTCTTAAGAGACTTTTCCAATCTCATTTGATTCTATGAGTTATTCTCTGTTTTGGCTTTGAATAAACTAAGCACATATGACTCAACATTATGCTTCCAACTTCCCTTTGCTTACAAGATTAGTATCCACTGTAATGCTTTGTAGATTATCAAAGGACAATAATTAATTTTAGCCATGGGCAAGCTCAGTGTATTAAACACCATGAAACAATGGACTAGAAAAATAGCTGTCCAGTTTTAAAATAATTAGCTCAACAGCAACATTTACCCCTGCATGAAAACTTATACTTTTCTCCTACAATGATAAATTTTCCCCAAGGAGCTTTTTAAAATAAAAATAATTTTTTTCTCCTCTTTGGGCACATATAGGATAATTTGCATTTATATTATCAAATTAAAATGCAATAAAAAGTCAACAAACTATTTCTGATCAAAAGCAGACCTGCAATGTGCATGAGTCAGATAAATCTATAGAAGAAAAAGAAGATTCTGGTCTTCTTGTAGAGTCCCTGGCAATGAGAAAATTATAGTAAAAAAAAGTTCTATCCCATTCAAGAGAACCTATTAAGTTGACCTGGTTTCACTAAAGATATGAAAGAGAAGCCGCCCCATAAACTACCCATCAATGCTTCCAATTTCACGTTACCTGAGTATTTGCCATCCATGAAATAGGAAGCTTTATTTTAGAAACAGCAGCATGAGGTATTGATGGAGCAAATCCTAATTTGTGAGGTGGAATGTTACAAACTTCCACCCTGGAGATTAAAGGTGTGCCCAGTCCCAGCCTGCTCAGTCCAGTGAGGGAAAAGGGAAAAAAGGCCAGAAAGTGAAGGATCTACATCAACCAGGTTTTAGACCTTTTCTTAGGAGGACAAATTAAGGAGCTGCATTCCCACTCAGAGTTAGCAGAGACACTGAACTTCCCCCGGGGCATTTCAGAGGTGGACTCAGGTGCTGCTGCTTCCTGATCCTGCACATGGGAGGGTTGACTCAGTCCATGGGCAGCTGATGGGGAATTTGGGATGTGAAAACTGGATAAAAGGACAGGGCAGTCACAGCACCAAGTCCTCCTGCAGGACGGGTTTGGATCTGTGAGTGTCCTCTGAAAGAACAAAGTGATTCACCCACCTGGCATGCAGGTGTGAAAATTCAATACATTGTTAAGCATCCAGGCTTTTAAAATTATTTTTACTGCCTTGGAATTTGTGTTTCTCAGATTCTGTGTAATGATTTTTCAGATTTCATGAGTCAGGAGGGAGAGAGAGAGGAAGTAAGGGAAAAGGAGGAGGGGAGGGAAGGGTAAGGTAGTGGTGAGAGGGGAGGGGAAAGAAAGACGGGTAGGAAAAGGGAGAGGGAAGAAAAGGGAGTGTAAAACAGAGGAAATCAGTATAAAGTACAAAATCACCAGCTTTGAGTAGTTTATTATTGATGTCCTGAAACATTATTGTTTTGTCAGAATTGATGTTACGACAGAGCTGCTGTAACAGCAGCAGTGGTTTAGAGAAAACTGTGGCCAAGCTAATACTGTTCTACTAATTCATTTTACAGCTACCCTCTAAATTACTCCTACTTTACTGGTAGAGTAGTCACTGAGGTTTAATTAAGCACGCAGGATATAAGTGAAAACATTTAGTAGTGCAAGAGGTGCATTAGATGCAGATAAAAAAGAACTGTGAACTCAAAGCTCATTGATTATTTTGAGCAAAAAGAGACCTGATGCTGCCAATCTCTTGCAAAAACGGATTTTGAGTGTTGTTTGCTGCAATGTTTTAGTAAACCTGCAACCCTTTCTGATTCTGAATAATAATAATAATAATAATAATAATAATAATAATAATAATAATAATAAAAATAAATACCTATTGCCTTATCAGCCAGTTGTACAGTCAGTGCCAAACCTGGCACATAGAAAGTTCTCTTCCTTAAAGCACTGAGATAATATGCATGCTGTGGAGAAATGCTACATGTAAGCACCTTATTTAATGGGTTGCTGTCCTCTTCTTTGATTAGAAAACCAGTTTTGAGTAAAAAAGCCAACAGGCATAAGCAGTTTCTGCACTCTGCAAGAGTCCAAAGCACAAGCAAGCAGGAAGAGCCTTATGGAGTGGAAGTTTAAAATTCAATTATTTCAAGGGTAAATAAACACGTAATGGCCTTACCCAAGCATTGTTTGGAATGTCTGGTTCAGAACTGCTGTCAGAGGAGTCAGAATGAAATGCTTTGCTGTGATTCAAAGTGGGTTCAATATGCTGACAACATCTTATCAAAGTGAGGCAGTTCACAGGAAACAGCAAGATTCTCAGGAAACTGAATTTTCTGATACAGCAGGTCCTGTGAAGTTTCTTTAGTCAGTCCTGACAAGAAGGACGAGATGACAGTTTTCACTCCTCCTTTCTGCTGAACTCCTCTCTGTGTCCCTTGTTCCTGTGAGTATTAAGGTGTCATGCTGACTATGAGCCTGCAAAACACACTTCATGTCAGAAAGGGTCCTGTAATATTTGTCTATGGCTTCTATCTGTGATTTTAAACAGAAGATGAGAGTAAAATAGAAGTTAAAAGTAATTTCATATCTGTAAGTTCTGTTTTCACCTAAGATTCTCTTTTTCAAGGGTATTTAAGCACTTGGAGGGAAGGACAGATTTTGAATGCCTGAGATGAGAAGCCTCTTTGAAAACACATCCTTCTGGATCACAGTAGTGCTTCTGAACAAAGTGCATATTCAGAGCTGTGAAGCTGCCAGCAGACAGGCACTGCTCTCTTCTGTGCTGTTCAGAAGGTTCATCCTTCTGAAATTGCTTACCTGCCTCCACTGACTGCCCAGAGAGCTGAATTTCCATTCCTTGGGCTGCCTGCCAGATTGACTGGTTTTAGAAACAGCCATTTCATAACCAAATCTATTTGTCCTGAAAAGTTTACTCTACTTATTACTGTTGTTATAAAAATTAATCCACAAACTCCAGAAGTTTATGGCCAAAAAAGAGACAGAGCAGTCCTTTCTGGCTTTATTCGAATAAAGGGAGAGGCCATGGGGCATTCCCCTGGGATGTCTCCAATTTTTGGAGGATGCAGTGTCCTTTTTGTCCCAATTTCCCAGCCGCATTTCCTTTCTTTCTTTCCTCACTGGCTGAGGTACTTGAGAGCTACAGACTTCCTGATATGCCTGATACCAAAGGTTTCCCTCTAATGTATAACCCTCCCTTTTAATTTTTAATTGTTATGGAAGTTAGGGGCTTTTGTTCCCCATTGTTTCTTTCATCTTTCAATATCTAATTTCATTTATCAGCAAACCTAAAGATTATTTGTAAAAGCAAATATCTTTTTCCACTCATCAATCAGTGGAATCCTTCCCATTGTTTCTTTTATCTCCCAGTGCTAGTTTTATCTACCAGCAGACCCACAGCTTGTTTGTAAAGACAAATCCACCACTCCTCTCACTGTCACCCTATGATGAATTGGAAGCACCTCTTTACACAGAGCCTCTCTTGATGCCAAGCCCTCTGCATCATTTGTGTTTCACTTTAAGCTGTTTGCATTGATGTGTGGAAGCGAACACTTACCTTTTTTTGCTTTTCTACATTACTGTCACTAAACTCCCCGGGGTTTTTATGAAATCTGACCTCTTCTGCAGAGCTGCTAGTATTCTAAGAAATTGAGACTGTGTGTTCTAGTAATTGACAGTGGGAATACAGAGCATTAGAATCACTTTTTTTTTGTTATTGCTCCATCTGTTTGGACTCAAGGGCTGAGCAAGGAACAAATGAGAAGAAAATATGCACTAATACATAAGTCATAGCTTGAAAGTTTTATTGCCAATAAAAAACCACTTAGATGAATAACCAGTTTAGGGGTTCTCAATGACTCTGAGTTGGTAATGGAGTGGAAAACTGCATTGCTCAGGACCTGCTTGGCTTCCATTAGGTTACTGTTAAGTCGTCTTGTTCAAGTCCAACACAGTAGTGGGTTCAGGATATTTTTCTGACGTGTGTTCCTAGCATACTGTAATACTAATTTTAAAATTAACTTAAAACATAATGGAGGTTTCACAGGACTGGCACATATTAATGGCATGTGGGGTATCATGTAGCAGTAGTCATATTTAAGCCTCAGCTGCTCAGTTATTGTTGCTGTTAAATCTGAATATTAGAGTTTTGTGTCTATGGTTTCACAAGCAAAACAAACTTTTCTGGGACTGTGCACAGACACTTACTGATGTGTAGAGCTTCCCGCTTCTTCTTCCAGCAATAGTGAAGTTTAGAGCTCCCAATTATGAAATGGAGAGGGGCACCTCAAAGTAGGTAGTGAGTATTTGGTAACTGTATTTCGCAGGCATGGGGTTTGCCAATGTTAAGAGGAGCTTATGTAGCATTAAGAAATACAACATTTTCTATTGATAGTAAATTAAATTACTTCCTTCTTTTTAGTTAGTGAAAGTATATTAGATTCATTTATCAAGGAGGAGATGGAAGGATGGAAAAAGTTAAGGAAGAATTGTTGCCTCTTACTGAAGTACATAGTTTTTGTGGAGAATTCCTCCTCTCACAGCAGGCTTTGTAAGAAAAACATACTCCCTGAACATACAGATTGTATTAAAAATACACTGAATCCTATTCTCACAGGTTACGTGCCCAGCACAATATATATTGTTCTAAGCCAAGGCTTTGCTTTAAAGCAAATATATATTCACTTGTATACTCACACAGCAAGGCTGTGTCAGAATGAGCATTGCTTGCCAAAAAACAAAGGCTGAATGCTGAGTGAAATTCAATAGAATTTCTCTGTTGGAGGGGAGGGGAATGGGAACTTTCTGTAGTTGATAGCTTGACCTTGTGATTAAGGTGAAGCTGTGCCACTTTCTCACCACTCTGCTGGTGAGGAAGAGACAGTGGTTGGCCCCCAGGTCAGGAGTGGCTGCAGGCTCAGCTGCAGGGGAAGAGGAAAAACAGACACAACCCAAGCCCCCAGAGGTTTTCCTGCAAAATCGTGGGGAGATCCAGGTGGGTTAGCTTCCTGTACAGTGAGAGAGTTCTGGAAAAAATGGTTCTTTCTAACAGCATATTAGGTGAGAAAATGCAGGGTTACTCCTTGATTTCTGAAATGGGACATACTGAAATTGTTATCTAACAGCTTCACTAACTGCACCTTGTCATGGCCAACAGGACCAAATCCTAAACTTCAGTAAACCAGCCTGCCAACCTCAGAGTCTCTGGACCTTGTTATTTCACATAAGTGAGAAGTCCTGAGGGAAAACTGTTGTCATCATTTTTTTCTGAGAGATGGTCATGCTTGGATGGTAGCCTGTACATCTATTTACAGACTGGAATAGAAAAGACTTCAGAAGACCCCTGAGTGAATTACATGTCCTGAAAAAAAATCCCATGGTAATAAATCTACATACAGCAAAACATTTGCTCTAACTATAATTTGAAAAATGACCAAATCCAATTCAGAGTAGATTTTATTTTATACCTTTGTTTAAAATATTGTTCATGCTACATTAAGATCTGTTTATTGTGAGTAGAAGTATTGAGGCCTACCTCTTGAAATGTCAGTTTCTGAACATTATTTCTTTTCTTTTCAAGCCCTGTTGCTAGAAGTTATTTGAGGATTGGATTTCTTTTTGTCCTTGTGTCTAGAAACCTAAACAAATGAAAGGAAATATGCAAGTGAGATTACTGTAGAAAGTTTGACATGATCTGTCTTCACACAATCACTTGCAGTCTTAACTCTCTCTTGGATGCCAAATTATTAGATGAGGAATGTATCTGGAAGCTGCAACTTTTTTGCCCAATTTTAACTAGCTCAAGTGTTCTTGAGAGATCTGTGTCTGTTTTCTTTGTTTTCACAGATAATTTTAAAGCAACAGTGTTGTATAATAGTGTGTAACAATTAGAAGGATCACTTTCCACACATTTAGACAAGAGAGAAATCCAACCATTATTCCAGATCAAGATCTACTGGTAGAAGAATATCACTGGGTCTTCTCTCAGAGGAGATTTATCAGAAAAACAGCTTTGCATTAGGCAGATGGAATGCAAGATTTTCACACTGGTTCCTTTTTTTCTTTGGGAGATCCTGCGTGCACTCTAAAACACCTATATCTATGTACAGTGTTGCAACAAAATATATGTGTACATTATCTATCTATCTATCTATCTATCTATCTATCTATCTATCTATCTATCTATCTATCTATCTACCTATCTATCCACCTATCTATCTCATGGAATTTGGGATTGCTATGATGGGAGTGTTTAGAAGACTGACAAATCAGGCCACTTTTAAGCTTTATTGAATTAATTCATTAACAATGCCCTTGTTGCTGGTGGCCAGTTCTCACACCACGTTAATCAGCACTTGTTCTACACTCAACCATTAATTGAACAATTGCATTCTAAATTAGCTGTGGCTTTTACAGTGTTGTGGAGCTGATGCCAAAGAGGGAGTCCAGAGGGCTGGAGTCCCAAATTGGTGCTTGCCCTGAAATCATGGTGAGTGGGGGTGAGAGAGCCTCAGGGAGAAAAGTCAGAGCTAAGCTCAATTTGATTTCCTCCTTCTCAGGTCCTCCCTCCTCATGCCTGTATTTATGCTGTTGTCCTCCCTGTCCATATGGGGAGGGTTTCTCTTCTGCTCACTCTTCCATGTATTTGGATTTTTTCTTCACACTCAGTCTTCTTATGTAAATTTTCCCACTTTTGTTGTCTTTTGGAATGATCATACCAGTCACATCCTTATCCAAAACTGTGCCTGGTACAGTGTCTCTTTTGGCACACCTATATCCAAGTTCAAGCCAAAATGACATTAATTTTATGCAGATTGGTACTTTTGTGATTTGTAGGTGAGCTTCTGCCCTGGCTGTTGTGCTGACACACCTGTGAATATCCACCCCTTCCTCACAGAGCTGGAAGAGTGCAGAGAGGGCAGAAGGTTTTCTTCAGAATCCAGAGGTTCCTTCCTGAGTAATTTAAGGAGAGGGAGCAGTTGGGAAATTATGTTTTTGCAGTCTGGAGGAAAAAGAATTACTCTAGTGAAACCCTTGGGAAGGTTCTGTAACTGTTTAGCTGTCTTGAGGAAAAGTGAAAAATATTAGTTTATTAAGCTGTATTAAATTGCTATTGCCATTTTTATGCATACAATTAATCAAATTGGATGAATTAATTATCTACAAGTACATCTTAAAATTTATATTTCAACATAGCCTGTTAAAATTTGCTCAAGAATTTGTTCAAGAGTAACTCTGCTATATCTCCGAATTTTTTCTCCAATTTTTATGTCTGACCATCAGACTGAAAATTATTTTCATGGCCTGGCAAAGTGTAAGCCAGTACATGCCAACTGATCTGCTCCTTTAGCAAACAATTTCTACTACATTATACATGACCAACAGTGTGTTCAATGAAGTGCTTATGACAATAAGCGCAGTGTCAGCTCATGTTTTATGTAATAGAGGATTAAATATTTGCATGAGTTGAGCATAAACTTTCTGGAGTCAAAGATTATTTTATATATTGCATTTATAGGGGTATTTTTGTAAAAGGAAAAGCCAGCCAGTGCAACCAAAGTGTAACCCAAAATACGTGCAGTACACTGAGTTCTGCAATAAGGGATGACCCTTTGTGTCCTCTGCTATTTCCTAAAGATGGCAACATTTTGAATGGGAGAATCAAGTCAATGAGTTAATTAGTTTGCCATCTATTTCTGCCTTCTGCAACCAAAAATATTCACGACGACTGAAAGGCGAGATGGGAGTTGCACTGTAGAGATTGACAGGTTTTCTTTCTGTGTTTGTGGGCTATAAATATGATTGCACTACTTCCACTTCTCACCAGGGAATAAAGTTTCATCATTTTGTTCAAGTCAATGAACATTGCACAAAGTGATGACTACATACTATGACATGGTGACTTATTTGTGTTTCCCTCGTCAGTATTTTTTGTCACTCTGGTATTTTAGGATCACGTACTTGAAGTTGTGTAGGAGGACACAGTATGGGTAATGTAGAATGTAATCTTATCCCCCAACAAGTTGCAGCTGGACCCTATTACTAAAAGATTAGGAGCAGGCCAGATGATAACAGGCAGCACCTGTAACTGATAAGCGCAAATGGCATAAAAGGGAGGAGTCAGAGAAGCCAGAGGACTCAGAGGACTGCAAGGACTCACTCAGAGGAGTCAGTGCTTAGAGGAGCTGCTTGTGAGAAACATTGAGGAGAAATGAAACTCTGAGGATATGGAATCCTTGCACTGTAATGATAATAGAACTGTTGTAATATATAAGACAACAAAGTTGAAACTGCCATAAGACATAGAAGGTTCTGCAGTGTCCTCTTCCCCCTCCAAATGATTTCCATGGTGCAAGAAAAGGTTGCCAGACTGTCATTTTGAATTGGCTCTTTGTCTCTTATGACTTAATAGTAATCAAGAGACTGGGCATTGTTGAGAAGCCTTTCCTGCCCTGGATTTGGCAAATCCAATGAAAAATGACCATTTGGGAGTCTGTGTGTCAGAGAGGACATGGCCAGTTTGGAAAAACCTGATTTTAAGTCCCAGCAATAACTGGGATAACAGTTTCTACAGTAGGTCTGTCATTGCCTGACTTTTTGATTAATGTTTCTCATAATTTCTCTGACACATGGTCACTGTCACCACCAGCGTACCCTGACAGGACACTGCTCTGCAGCCCCTGAAAGTCCAGCCAGAGAAAAATCACGAGTAGTTTCCCTACAAGGATGACGTGGCATAAATCAAAAAATAGGAGGAGAAGATGAGGCAAAGTCAGGTTGTCTTTGAGAACATCCACCTCCCTTGGCTGTGTGAGGACTGAGCCTGCTTTTGTGATTTGTACAGGTGAAATTTCAGCCTTGACTGGGAAAAAAGGGAGAGATCAATGTGATTGTTTCTCACAGCTCATTAATGAAATACTGGCATTCATAAACTGCTCTGTACTGTTTTGCAGAAACACACAACTCCATGATGGCATGCCACTGGTGCCTCTGCCATCCACTGGCTGTAGTAAGATTCACATGAAGAAGATTTATTTTCCATTTATCAGAGTCCTGATCAGGATCTTTTCCCTCAGCCCTCAGTGAGGGAAGCTGAAGCCAGAGCTCAGGGAGGGAGGTAGTGCCCTCTTCAGTGTTACAGGATGGTTTTCATGCACAATTCACTGTCTCCATCTGAAGTCTATTGTATCATCATCATCAGATAATATTTTTCTGGGCTAGAGAGAAGAACTGGGTATTTTAACAGCTTTCACACTCCCTGAACATTACTTATCAAGCTTGCTGAAGGAATTTAGAAACTTAATTAGTCCTTACTGGAAATAAATTGGAAGTTTCAACTGACTTCTTGGAAAATCAGAACTTTAAATAGTACTTACACTGGGACCAGCTGTAGGATTTATATTTCATGAAACCAGCATTTAAGGACATGAAACCCTGCAGCCAGTCTGACCTACTGGTCCTTTTCAGAAGAACCAGGGCTGTGCTGTTCATACCCATTGCTCCAGGTTTTCTGAGCATCCTGATGTGCTGGGTGCATCAGAGTGCTCAGAATCTTTCCCTTGCTTTGCTCCTCTGCCAGAGCAAACATCTGTGGGTCTAGTAAGTCAAGCAAAACACAGTGATGTCCCATACAGTATTTACAACCTGTATCCCAATGCCCCATAAAGATTTTTAATTTGTAAATTAAACTCTAGAGGAAAGACTGGGTAGGGAAAACATCCCTGTGTTACCAGCACTGTTTTTAGCACAAATCCTAAGAATGCCCCATATTAGTTACTGTGAAGAAAATTCACTCCATCCTACCTAAAACCAGCACAGTAATGATTTGAAAGCCTATAAAGGCAGTGTATTTCCCTTTGGTTTTGACTACTAAATTAGCTGCAAAGCATCTTTACTGATGCTGTGCTTTTTTCCCTTGTATATGAAAGGATGCTGATACTCCCTGTGAGAGTCTGCCCTTGTTCCTCAGACTGGCTGCCCTCTGTCCATGTTAGCCTGCCTGTCTGGCTTGTGCATCCATTAATGCAGGTGTTATACAGCTGTGCTTCCACGTGTGTACCCACTGGGAATGCATCCTCAGGCTCACCACCCATTGCACTTGGGCCACAAAGTTGTGAAAACCAATCCTGTCATTAGCACCACCTAACAACAACCTTTTCCATTTTCAATTTGCACACATATCTCTCTCTTGGCTCTTTTGGCGGTTGTTCAAATTTTCAGGCATTTTCACATTTGGGAATAGGAAACTTTCAGAGCCTGACCTCTGTCTTTGTAGATTTTGACTCTGAGGAATGACTCTGCTGCATTCACTGCAGAGCTTTGTTCTGAAAATCATACTTTATGACCCCTTTGCATTTTGTAGCGTGCAAATCTTTGATTACGTTTTGTTCCTTAACGTGATTTGATCCCTTAACAAGTGCATTCTACTGCTTAAGAGATAGTCTTGTGTAGTTGCTTGTGGGCTCAATGTGAATTATTGAAGGTCCAAGTTGCATCTGAGGTGAGACTTTCCTTACTGTGAACAAACATATGGGGGGAGGTTTTTTGGCTCAAATCAAGAAGAGAAAACTGTTGTGATGCCACTGACTCTTCCAATAGTTTTGGCTGTAGCAGAGTTTGGCATGCCTCTGCTAATAAAACTTGTGGGGTGTACAGGTCAGGGCTTTTAAAAACAGCTCGTCAAGCCATTCCAGAAGAAATGGCTCTAGTTACTGGTTTGTCATCATGCCCTCAGAATCATTTGCTTGGGTTTTTTTACTCAGTTTGATAACCTTCCCCCAGGTTTCTCTGACCTGGTTTCAGTTACCCTAAAACTGTTAAATTTTACTGGCTGATATTTTTTTTTTAACTTTAATATCTTTCATGCTTTCTTGAAACTGTATTAGTAAAAACCATTTAGTTAACAAAATCCCCAAACCAAACAAACAAAAAAAACCAACCAAAAAAGAAGCCCCCCAAGAAAACCAAACACGCCCCCACCCCAACAAAAAGATTAGGAAAAAAGCTCATTAGTAAAAACCAATTTGTAAGAATCATATTTGAATCAGGTTTTTTTCTCTCTCTTTTATATACTTTGGTAATCTCCTAATATCTTGACATGATTGCAGCTTTTTCCCCTGACTTCACCAACATTTCTTGACTTCAGCACAGGTGATCTCTGAATTCTCCTGCTTTTCTTTATTGAAAAGGCTTCCTAATTTTGACTGACACTGCATGTTACTGAATATGGGTGAAATGCCTGCTGTTGCTACATGAATGCTTTTAAACTCACTCTTAGTACTGGCAAAAAATCAGATGGTTCTTGGCAAACCTTTTCTTAAAGAACTTGCAGTAGGTTGATCTGTTTTCTGCAGGCTGATCCCTGAGGCTGTATCTTTACAAGCCAGTGTCTCCTGGCTAATTTGCTAAGTGTAATGGTCTGAGGTAAAGGTCACTTAAAAAACTGTCATTCTTTTTCGAGTGCCTCACAGGAAAACCTTTTCAACTGTGTGACCATACCTTGTAGATTAGTTTGTAGGGTGGGACAGTCCTTTATGTCTGTAGAACCACCCCTGGTTTTGACTCAATGACTTTGTTGCAGATGCATCAATCAGTAACTGTCTGCGAAGTTAAACAGTCTTAAGTGGGCAGAACAACCCTTTGAAAAGTGTGTTGTGGATAAAATGTTAAAATTAATTAAAATATATCCCTCTTCCTCTCTCCAGCCACTTTGGTCAATCAGACCCTTGCTCTGTGCTGGTATAAACCTGAGAATATCTGAAAAGAAGTTCAAGGATCAGCTACAAAGATCACTGAAAGTAATGGAAAAACATCTCATGATTTGAAATGTAAAACCTTTGGAGTAGGCACTGCAATTTTATTCAGGTTTGAATGGAGTTGAGCATGAGGAATCAATGATGGCCTCAGTTCCTTGATGCACTGCCACAGGGCACACAAGTAATTGCTAGCCGATGCTACTGGTGTAAATGCTTCAGTTCAAGTAATATAAGAGAAATTATTATGGGGGGGAAACATTTAACTTCACAGTGAAATTTGTAAATGTCTTTGATGAGGATTATTTTTCTTAGGCAATGTGAGGTGCAAACATAAAAACTGGAGAGCCATGCTAAGATTGGCATGCTGAATGATCAAAATCTTCAGTTCCTACAGCTTCAACTTATTGCACTTACATCTTATTGACTCAGTAACCTTTTAATATTTTCCTTGATATTTGATTTAGTGATAAATAATCGCTCTTAAAGACCTATTTGGAGTCAACAGCCTGATTTCAATGACATTGTTTATCTTTATGCCTTTCTCTTCCAAGGTTTTTTGGCACTCATAAGCCAGAGATTTAGGGTTTATTGATAAAGCAAATTCAGGCAATATGATAGTCTGTATTTAACCAAGACAGTGATGAGAGTCCACTGTGGAAGAAAATTTTTCCTTAATTGTGGTGTCTTTTTGATGGCTTCTAACAGTATGACAAAAAGAAAATAGTCACACATCCTGTGAAGAGCAAGAAGGATAGACCAACTTAGCAATAAAGGTTTTAACTCACAGGGGAAAGTTAAATGCATTTTGTTTGGGCCATAAAAGACTACCTGAAATACATATATTGATAGAGAGGGAAAGCAAGTGTCAATTTGTTCTGACTATATATTTTCAGATCCTTCAGAATGCCTGACAAATTTAACTGAGAGCAGGCACTGGAAGTTCACTAGGATTTTAAATTTTGTTTGAATTAAAGAAAGCTCCCCTCTTCTGGGATGTCTCCAGAAGATTTTGTGTACATGTTTGTCAAAAACAAACATGGAACAATCCTTAACAAGGCGCAGTAGAAATTGCTGCCTTTTCCATGGTCCTCTAAAGGGCATTACTAAAGATCACTAAAACTGCAGCAGCAATTATCTTTGCTGAGATGAGACACCCATTCCTCCAGGGATGGAACTGCCCAAGACAATGGAGCAGGTCGTTCTCTTGCTGTGCTAGTTTATGATTTTTGTTGTAATGATGCTTAGGAGCCACTGAGAACAACGGATCTTCCTCCAGTCATACTTGCTTCTCTGTTTTTTTCTCACGTGTTTCTTCTCATGCTCCTTCATGACTTTTTTGTTTGTCAGCTGCTTAGCTGATCTAGAGACCTTCCCAGGGCATCCCTGCTCTAGGATACCTGGTTTTATGGTTTGTTTTGCAAAAGTGCTCCTCTCTCTTTACATTGACCCGATCAGGTTTTGTGTGCATCAGGAAGAAGTCTTTGTCAGATGTGTCTCAGAGCATGCAACTCCAGGTCATTTTAAAAAAGGCTTTGAACAATATATCTGAAGAACTTTTCTGTACATTATTAACAATATCCTTGTGCAGTCTCAGTCTCCAGGCAGCCCCGAGTCCGGTGATGAGGTACTGCATACACAAATTGCAGGAGTGCTGCCTGGAGAGGAGGCCTGACAGCTTGGACACACTGAACACAGATAATGGTTGGGTGGGAAGCAGAGACAGAGAATTCAACCAGTTCCATTTACATCAGGAATTAGTTGCTGCAAGACCAAGATTTAATCTCTTTCCCCTTTTCACAATTTCATTTCTGCACCTGTTGGGACTACAAGGAGGAAAAAAAATAGTCTCTTTTCCAATTGTTCAGTGGGACATTTATCACCTTGCCACTGTCACAGCTGAATAAGAGCATGTATACTGGTTTCAGAATTAAGTGAAAGGCATTTAATTCCTCTATTTTGCAAGACATTCATCTTCTTCTGGGCCTGTTTTAGAAACAGTCCTTAAGATCGTGGGGTCCTGGCTCGTGTGAACACTTGTTTTTCTCTGGGCTTAAACCTAAGATGTAAAACTGGCTGGAAATTCTGAACATAAAGCTCTTCTTTTCTGTCTGTTTATTGTTTCTTATGAGACTTTTATGAAGGATGGATAATTGAGAGGGATCCACCTTTTCTTTTGAAGCTCTCTGTCAGTGAAAGCATCCCATACATATAAAAAACTCTTTACTTTTAATTGTTCTTTTGAGTTTTGCCAAGGACTTGCTGTTGCCATGGAAACTTCTGAGCATGCAGAGATTAAGCCGTCCCTGTCCAGAAGCCATTTGTCAAATAGTAACCATATCTTTTTTAAAACAAATGATAAATAATTCAAAGGTGACAAACACACTCTGTAGCTAGTGATCTATGTCAGGTTAATTAGGGACATAGGAGAAAGGAGTTTCTTCATCCTCTTGTGGTAATTCCCTCGTTTTCCTCCTTCTTTCTTCAGGTTATTCTGATTTCATGAATGGAACATGTAGATACCATAACTGACTTCCCTTCAGCAATATATTCTACTTTCAGCTTTCATTCAGAAACAAGATAATTTCTGTTTTGCTCTGTCTAGTGTTCTCTGGCTACCAGGACATAAAATGTCAAAGAAACAGGCAAAGTTTCAGGTAGCTGTGCTCTGCTAATATGTCTCTGTTTCCAAAATGTTAGTATAGGTGAAAAATCCTGGATGCTTTCCTGAAATTTGGGCTTCATCAATCATAAGCTACATCTGGGATCTTGCCAGACTGGGCTAGAAGCTGCTGAGCACAGAGCAATTGAGAATGCAGACGTGGTGTCTGAACACCTCTTTGATTCACAAGCCAAAAAGTCTCTTCTCCGAGGAGCTCCACAGCTTCTTGGACAGTCCAGGCAGCAGGAGGGATGGAGAGGCAGGTCACTTTGTCAGGAGTCAGTCCTTACTAGTTTATCCACAGATACTTAGGACATTGATGCCTCTGTTTGAAAACAAAACCCCTGTAATGCAGTGCTGAAAGTCCCAGCTTTGATCATGGAAAATTTTGATCTTTAAAAAGTGCTGACTTGACTGGTTGTCACTGGCCCTCAGACACTGATTGTTTGATGAATTGTTTGGAAAAAAACTGGGAAGACCTGCAGGTTGTCAACTTAGCATTAATAATGCATAATATACTAATAATACAAAAATATAATTATCTTTTTCTTCTTGACTAAAGGAATGGGTTAGCTCAGAGCTCATAGAGCCATAGAGAAAAGATGCTCTTTCAAAGAGCAGTAAACCAGATTTTTATGAATCCTACAATCAAAAAAGTAAAAAATGGAGAACCTCTAATTCCTCTTTTTAAAAGCTGTTAGTAACTAGTAGTGGTAGTGTGAAAGTAAAGAGCACAGAAAACACTAAAGACAATTCTGAAGCTCACATTGCATTTGTCTGCAGAGTGGAAGTAAATCCAAGTGTGAAATGTATCACACATAAAGGCTCAACAGGGAGAATGTAAACCCTATCCTTAAGTTATTGAAGTTTAATCAGCTATGTCCACAAAAGACAAACTGAAATAGCAGAGCAAGGGGAAAAAGTAATATTTGTAATAAACTGAAACAGTATAATATGCAGAAAACAAAGTGCATGCTTGCAGTGTATAATTTACACTTATTTAAATAAATATTTCAGTTGAACCTGTTCAGAATACTCAGAATTCAGTGAATAAGTCCATTAAAACTAAAGTCATAAATTCAAGATTTGAAGGAGAATTAGAGTAAAGCCATTTAGAAATGCTTAGTAGACTAAGGAATTCTTACAAAGGTAGCTCACTTATGGATGCAACAAAACCTTTTGGTATCATACTTCTTTTTCCTGATGCAGTTGCCCATTGTCAGTTGATTCTGTGCCATCATTGTTTTGGATTGTTAAATTCACTGCAGCTCTAAGTTGTGACTGTGAGGTTTAAGATCTGGGCAAGAAAGAACACTTGAATACTTAGGGGCATGAATTCAGACAACAGGGTAATAACCAAAGTTTGCATTTGAAAATAAGTATTTTACAATCTACTGAGCTAATGAGTATTTTACAATCTACTGAGCTAATACAGACGGGGTAGTTTTTAAAGAGAAAGCAGAAAATCACATTCTTCCTCCATTCTAGCTGTTTTGAGTTCTGTGTTGTCAGTGAGTGTCATTGTTTTCATTTGGATGAGGAAACTGACCTTTGGAAAATGAAATCTGAAAGAAGTGTAACAACATATGCCTCATCATTGCCCTAATAAAACCAGTAGATACCAGAATCTTCTCAGATCTAGGTTCGTGGAGGGATTAGATTCAGAAGTCAAAAACCAGCAGTGATAGGACTTCAGATTAGAGGCAGTTGTGAGCTAGATCTTTCTAGAACTGACCCAAAAGACTGGAAAATCCTGGATGAGGTGTGACTTCCAATTTGCTTAGTGAAAAAAAGGAAGACTCTTTAGTCATGAAATCAGCATAAAACTGAGAGCAATTTCTATCTCAGTTTCCCACTCTGTCTTTGGAAGAATCTCAAATTCAGGAGAGGGAGCTGCAGTAAATCTTGAGCAGTTCACAGTATTCAAGGGAGATGGATTTCCCTTCTTTAATGAAGCCTGACTGTATGTCTGTGGTTTCCTGACAGTGTTCTGCTTTATTTATGTGACCAGCAGGTTCCCAGAGTGGTGACTCCTTTTTCTTTTATGTGACTGCCATGTTTTGCAGCATGGTGCTTTTGTCCTTGTTAGGCTGTGCAGCTACCTGAGAGAAGGAAAAAACATATTCCCTTTGTAAAGGGTTCTGCTTGGCCCTGCCTCCAGAAAGGGGCAGAGCCCACACTGAAAACATGCAGATTGTACATACACCTTCTGTCTCACGTGGAAAAGAAAGCTGAAGCATCTGGGAAGCCAAAAAGCCACTGCCTAGGAAAACTTCAGAGCAGAGTTGAAGCAGACACAGTGGGCCCAGAGGCAGCAAGATCTTCCCCTTCTTAGCTGTATATTATCTGTCTGTCCAACACCTGAAAGAACTTAATCATACACTTTCACAGAAAATATTTTTAAAGTATGAAATTTGGCAGAACATACCCCATCTACCCTGTGCTCCAGCTGGGCCTCAGAGATCAGAGGGGGTGGTTGTGGCTGGGTTCCATTTCTGATTAGAACCAATTCAGTGCTACAAGTCTGGTCACGGTCAATATGGCGTTTCATTAACAATGTGATTTATTGATTACTGTGGCAGAATATGGGTCAGAAATTGCCATGGCACTGGTATCAGAAAGGTAAGTCAGTGATATCACCAGAGAATGTAGCTTATTCCATAGGCCTCTTTATGGGGGAGGAGATGACGGGCACAGCCCTTCAACAGCCCCAGAACAGAAAGGTGGATTCTCCTCTGACCTCCTTTCCCTCTTAAGTCACATGCCTACTGTTTACTCTGAGAGTTGGAAAAAGGTAAAGCTCTAACTGATGTAATTTTATGACCAGGTGAAATCTGATGGACTTTATTCACACTTGCCATGCATATGCAGCTTTTATTTTGTTGGCATATGAGCGAGTGTTAAAAGTAATATATATTTTTGAGTTAATGAAGTTCAACTTTTGGTCACTGTTTGGACCCTTCTTTGTCTTAGCTCCCTTTCACTGCATTGCTATAAACAGAGCATGGCCACAACACCTCCATGCCACTCCATTCTGTGTTTCCTGCCTCTCTCAGGGCAGCACACCAGGCTCCCTCAGTGTCCCAGCTCCCGGGGCTGCAGACTTCTTGTTTCTGGTGAATTGTTGCCCCCACAGACACTTCTCCTTGCAGCACTTTGTGTTTCAGTATTTCTTTCAGTATTCTCTCAACAACATTCCTGTTGTGAATTTCAGCAAAAAGGACCAGAGTCCTTAGATTTGGCACACAACCCCTGCCTTACTTGCTGAAGAATTGTTTTTCCAGCTTTCCCCTGTTCATTTCTGAGCTCATAAGATTCACTTGCCTGCTGCCTTCAGAAACCACTGGGATCTCTTTGTATTATGTATCAATGCCCTCACTGGAACTCAGTGTACCAGGTTGTCTTCAGAAGAATGTCATCAGAAGTACGTACAGTCATGCCAAACACAGCACTAATTCCTTTTTCTGTATGTTGAGTAAGCAAAGCACGGCCTGGGGACTGTAACTTACGTGGGTTGTAAGGGCATGAAAACCATTGTAACATCAGGTTTGCAGTTTGCTCCTTCCTTTGCAAACCAGTTGCACAGTGTTTAAGCCATCTTTCTATTTCCTAATTTTAGGCACCAAGATATTATCATCTGCACATGAAGATCTCGGGACCCAAATAGCCGTGGTGTTGGAGTCCAACAAGTTGGAGAACAGGTACTAAGCAAAATTCCCCCCAGCCCCAGCTTCTGGATAAAGACTCTCCAGGTACTTGATTCAAATATGGTCTGTAAAAGCCTTCATCCTTCATCTTTTCATCCCTCCATCAGTCTGACTTCTGCTGAGTTGCCCTCTTTTGTGCAACACAATTTTGCTGTAGTTCTGGGCCCTCCACAGGAACCATATAGAACTCCTGTGCATTTTTGCTCTTTTTGGTCATTTTTTCAAAGGTAAAAATCCCCTTTTGTTTTCTTTGCATGTTCTGTGCCTCCTTCTGTCTAATTCTGCTATTCTATAATTTCTTTAGGATGTTTTGGTAAAATGGATATGAAGTATGTGAAATCTAGTAATTCTGAATTAGATGTTTTTTGTTTTGTTGTTGTTCTATTGTTTTTTTTTGTCTCCTTTTTTTTTCCCCTCGAAGGAAAGCTCTGAACAACTGAAGTAAAAATCTTGTTCTAGAAGAGGAGGAACTGCAGAATTTTGGAAGCTTTCAAAATTAATGACTGATCATATGCCCTAGAACATTTCCTTTTCCAGACAGTGTAAGTTTTTTGTGACAAGCATGAGAGAATTGTGAGAAAAAGCACTGCTACACTTGTAAAACATTTTTGGATGCAGATATGTGTCTTTTTGCTACAGTGTTATACAAGTTAATTTAAAAGTGAAGTTGAAACTGGTCGTGCTGTACGTGATGACACTTTTGCTTCACATTTTGTTGAGGTTTGACAAAATTCCTGTTAAGCTATAATAAGTACAGTTCTATTGTTATGTCTGAGTAAAGTTGCATACAAATAGATTGATTAAAAGCATAATGAAAAAAACAATCACACTACAAATTCATCTAGAATTCACAGGCTGGGAATTTTTGTCCTTCATCCAAATCTCTAATTTAAGTTTTTTAATGACCTATACCAATACTTGCAGCAGCACATGGTAGGTCAAGATGTGCTGAGCAGCAGCTGTGAGAATAAAAAGATCTTTGCTCTTATCAGGGACGTAGGGAGTGGGAGAGGAAAGTGCTGAGGAAAAAGACAGCAATTTGCTAAAACTTGATTGCTGAGGTTCCCCCCCCCCCAATTATTCTTCTGAGGGGGACAATCAATGAGGACGCAGGTGCTCAGGTATGTTAAACTAAAAACAAGCTAGAGAAAATCTTGCAAATCTTTTGTAACAAAGAAAATAAGATCAAGTTCTTAATGAAATATCATTCAAATGTTTTACCTCCCAAAATGTTCTGAAAATACCTATCAGCTTTGATTGGGAAATTTAGAATTATTAAGCATCTTCAGATGCTTAATAATGCTTTCACTATCTTTAGAATTATTAGGCATTCTTTCTTCACTTAATAGTTGTCATCTAATGATTTCTACCTAAATTCTCCGACCAGGCAATTCTAAGCAGTGCCACCCTTTCCCCTCACAGTGGTTACCTCCTTGTTTGTTGTCTGAAAATGCCATTTTTGCCGCAGAGCAATTCTCTGTGTTTTAACATGCATGTGCATCAGCAGAACCCACCATATTTGCACTTTTCTTTTATTATCCATTCTGCAAGACTCTCAGCTGCTGCCTGTTCCAATGAGCAGCAGCAAGAGTGGGACAGGACTACTTTGAAATGGAAATGGTCCTAATTACTCCAAAATGGCTTGGCCAGGTAAGTCAGAGCTGGCAAAGTGCCCTGTCAAAGGAATTAACTTTCTCTAATGGCTGAACAGGCAGTGAGTAGGTCTGCTCGCTGTTCACTTCTCTGAACCTCCTGGTCAGAAACTCTGCATTATTCCAATTTTTAAAACTTACTTTTAGCACAGAACTTCCCTTTTGTGATTGTGAGCTCCTATGAGTTAGCCAGCCAGCACATTGGCACAGAGTTGACCAAGCTGGTTGGTAGCAGAAGTTATAGCACATTGATTTTTAATGCCTTTGTGCTCCTTACTCAACTCTTGTTTTGGTAAGTTGTTTTTTCTTACTCTTAAAATGCTGGTGCTTAATAGTCTCTGGACTATAAATATCTCTGGAGTTTGTCCTAGGGGCATGCTAGACTATTTCAGATCATCTCTTCAGATCATCTCTGCTTCCTCCTAGCTATCCAGTGCACTATGAAGTCTATTAATTTTCAAAGTAAGAAAAGGGATATAGGAAAAGAACACTAATTAGGTGTAAGCCACAGGGCATCAGAGATGACATTCTTCAAGACAGAGGCACTGCTCCTTTTAGAGCTAAAATTGTTAAATTTCCATAGAAGCATAATGTCCTTTAACACACCTGAAGCTTGGAGCTTGCATAAGAGAAAAGGTAACACAAAAGCTAAGAAATCAAAATAAATGTGGTGGTGCACAAGTACCATTTAGTAAGAAACAAGGAGAGGAAGAAATGGAAGATAACAAGGAGATGATGATATCTCTAAGGCTGCTTAAATTCTGGCTGGCTGAATTTGAACCTTTTGGAAGGCAGTCTTTAATGTACCTCATCAGTGATATTCTGCCCCCTTCTCTGCAGGAATGACCATTTTGTATAGAAAAATCAGACGTGGATGACAAAAGGGCCATGAAATTCTGTACATGGAGTGGATGTTCCATTCAGTGTGCTCAGGTGTGAGGTGTTGGGGGGGATCACCCCAACCAGAATATCCTCACAGACTTATGAATCTCATAGATTCGTAAGAGGTTTAGCAGCAAAGACACTTCCTAAGTAAAGGTCTAGGAGATACTTACTAAAAGAAGAGATTTTAATTTGTTAGGTGAGAGAGTTAATTAACCAAACAGAAACTGATACTTGGGTTCAAAAAACTGGTTTCCCTGAAGGAAGTGAAACTATTTCAGCACAGAGGAAAAGACAATTTCATGAACATGACAGAATGGCCAAGGTAAAGAAGGATTTAGTCTGTCTCAGCCTTAGGTCTTCAGAAGGCCAGGTTGTACAAACCAGAATGTGCCATTAGAAACAGACTTTTACTCATTAAAATGAGTAAGCAGAGATTCTCTAGCAAAGTGTTAGGAAAAGTGACGAGTCAGTCTGCCAGTGGGGGAGCAATACCACTTCTGATTGAATTTAGCCATAAGTAGTTTAAAAGTGCTTTTTTGTTTATTCTTCATTTAAGTCTCTCTAGCTGCTTCTATACTGAAAGCAATGAATGATTTTACTTGCATTTTACTTGATGTGGCCTGAGCTAAGAATGATTTCACAGTAAACTGGATAGCACAAGCTTCTTCACACAGCAGCACAGTGAACTTAATCAACCAGGATGGTGGGACTCTACCTGCCTCCCTCCACATTGCACAGAGCATCCCAGGGTACCAAGATATGTCCCAAGAGGAGTGATTCAGCAACTACAGCAGTGGCCTGAATGCTGTGAGAGTAAACTTCTAATGACTGAGGGCAGCCAGGAAAGCTTAGGTACTTAGAAAATCACGTGGTAGCACTAACTTCTGTGAAGATTTTTCCACTGTGATATCAAAATCTTATCTAACAAGAACCAGAGAAGGGGGATCTTATGTTGTCTCTTGTGGCTTTGGCTGTTTTTTCTTACAGGAGCTCAGATGCTGCATAGTGCAGTCCTGCCTTGAGGAGACAGAGAGTTGGTATTGCACAAAGGAGAGGCTGGTAGAATTAACACAGTTCTCTGGTAAGGTCAGGGAGCTGATGTGCTTTCAGGGCCTGGGTTTCTTTTGGAGCTTCATTTTTTTTTCTGTGTTGAATATTTAGAGAGATTGGATAGATGATGCTTAGGCTTATAACTTTTCTAATAATAAACAGAGTTTATAGTCTGTGATCTACAGTCAATTGATGGCTGCTGTTACAGCTGGACATAAAAATTACATCCACAGCAGTTCAATAGGTGTCTGCCTTGCAAACATTCTGGGTAGAGGGGAAAGCCTCAAGCATTGACAGATGTGCTCTCACACAGCTGGGAGGTCAAATTTAAGGGCAGATGCCATGCTAGTGGAGAGAAATCTGATGGAAAATCCAAGTGTAAACAGAACTTTGAAACCTAATTATGATTCAGCAAATATTCATACTGGTTACAGTAGCATAAAAGTCTTTAAATGTAATCAGCAGATCTTAATTCAAAGCCTGTTTCTTATATAACTTGGAAGGCATCAACAGCAGAGCAAGGGCAGTCCCTTTCTTGATTACAGAACTCCAGTCAAAATGACATCAAGATGTTTGTGAGAGACGAGTCCAAATTACTTTGGAGCACAAATGAATGAAGTATTATGAAGTGGTAATATTGTGGTAAAGTAGTGATGAAGTATTTAAAGAAATTGCATTTTTTACCATGTTTGATGGATGCTTATATTGCAGTCTCGGAGGACAGCAGTACCAGAAAGAGCTGAATGATCAAGGAGGCTTGTGGTGTATGAGACAGTGAGGCTGATTTACTGACACATGTTCCATGCTCATTTCTCCCCCTACCTACAGAAGCTGAGAACATCTCGCCTCTGGATTGCAACTAAATCATTAATTTGACTGTGCATATTTGCCTCAAAATAGTCAGCTTTCAATTTCTCTGCATAAGGAGACTTGAAATGGGATCCTTACTGTTTTCTTTATCATAGACACACTGTGTGTGTCAGGTCAGTAATCTGCAGCACAGATCTTCTAAACAGGTTAAAACATTCTCATTTTTTTGTTCAGGTTGTATAAGATTTTGGGTTTGCTTTCTGCAGAAAGAAAATTATTCATGCCATGTTGACATCAGGGCTATAATGAAAATACTGTTACAGTTGTATTATGGTGCTTCCCCTGCAGGTATTTTTTTAGGTTCACTACAGCTGGCTTGATTTTCTTAAGACTTTCACTAAAAGAGTTCTCAGCTCTCCTATTACTGGTGTCTGCTTGGAGTCCAAAGTTTACCTTAACCAGTGAATGTTGCTTTCTTAAGTCAAAATGAAGGCTTAGATTTAGATCCCCTGTCTCAGTGATACACTTCGTCCATCCAGCCTCATATTCCTCCTGGATCACTGAGTCTTTAAAACACAGACATGAATACAAGCATCACAGACTAATGTAACAGAACAAAATTCTACTACAATAATAGAATCTCTTTAAATCACTGTTTTATTCAGTGAAAGGAATCTGTGACATGGTATCATCTAATGATACCTAAAGGGAAACACTTCAAAAGAGTCTTCAGTGCATTAATACTGTTTCAGTGCTAGTATGCAGTGGGGGAAAAAAAAGGAAAAATATTTCATCTTTTTAAGAAAAAACCCAAACAAACTTCCCCCAAAAACTGAACAAAACATTTTCCCATCCTGATACCTTTACTGTTAACAAAAAGTGTGCACTTCTGGGTGAAAGAAAATTGTTTCACCCTCAGTTATGATCATTGTTTCTCCTAGATCTGATTTATTTGCATTACAGATAAAAAATGTTTTAAATTCAAATGCTTGTGATTCATGATTTAAAGACAGACTTTGATTTTCAGGGTTTTATATTTTCAGGTTTTTGAATACCTGAGAAATACAACTTTGTAGTCCTTTAACACTGTGGAAAACAATGAATTTTAGCATAAAGACTGACTTATTTTACATTCAAACAGCCAGCATACTAATAAGAGAAGAATTTAGCCTGCAGCTGTCCTGATTTTGTACACAGAATAAGTGTTAGAGGTGTTGCTTATAAACCTACTTATTGTTTTTAATAGTAATGTTTTCATTTTGAAAGGGACCTATATATTTCAAATATATTCGAATGCCATGCTGCAGGTTTATACTGCTATTAAACAATCCTGTGAATAGAGTACAATCATAATATTAGACTTCATCAAAACAGTTCTCTTTCACCAAAGAAAGGACTGGCAGTATTTAAGCATCTGGTCCTCAGCCTTAAAGCAGTGACTGTTTTGTTTTCTTTTTTTTTTCGATTTTTTTTTGGGTGTTTTTTTTTTGTTTGTTTTTGTTTTTTGTTTGGTTTTTTTTTGTTTTGTTTTTTGTTTTTTTTTTTTTGTTTGTTTGTTTGATGCAAGAAAGCAAAGGAATATCTCAATCCACTCTAGCAGTAACTAAGGAAGACAAGGAATGTGATTCAATCACGTGGCTCAGTGTGGAAAGGGCTAACAGCAGGCCTGTTAGCTAAAGCAGCGAGAAGAAGCTGAGAAGTAAGAAGAAGCTGATAAGAAGCTCTCTCCAAGGCTGTAACCAAGGAGATCGAAAGAAGAAAGATAAGAATACCTTGCAGCTGGATGAAGGAATGTTAGAAAGATAGGTGGAGTCACTGTAATTTTAACCAATAGCATTATGTTGATTTATTGTGGCCAATAGACCAGGTAGAAGAAGTATCAACAATTGAAAAGTGTATAAAAGTTAGCCATGTTAGAGAATAAAGTTGTTGCCAACTAAGACTGCTTGTAGTCTCTGCTTTGTGTCGTGACCGCCTCGACAACGACATTTGGTGACCGCCGACGTGATAAGGACATAGGCGGTGGGGGCCCGGACGGGGTCCTAACAGTTGGCAACCGTGACCCACTGGGACGTAGTGGGGGAGGCGGCGTTGGTGCAGCTGAGAGTGGCAGGTGGAAGCCACAGGAAGGTCCGGACCTGATATCCTTCAAGACACCTGGAAATAGGTGAGCCACCAACTAGTAATAATGGGACATAATTTATTTAAAGAGGAAGAGAATGTTCTAGCTACATGGAAAATTTTGTTAAACATTAAGGGAATTAATACCATCCGAGCGGGAGATAAAACGGCTGTCGATCTAGCTGTTACTTGGAATTCGCTGTTTGAGGCATTAAAGGAATGGAAAACAGAACAAGAACAAGCAGAGCGGGATGAGGACGAAGAGTTGGGGCTGTTAACAGAACCTTACGGGGGGGATGAGGCAGAGGGGGCCTCTAATGGGGAAGAAAGTCCGAGTGCCATGCAAGTTACTTGGAAAGCTGCCAAGGTTTCTGGGAAAGCTGCCAAAGCTTCCGGGAAAGCTGCCAAAACTTCTGGGCAACCTGCCATAGCATCTTCTTATCAGACCTCTAAACCTCTTTATCTCACACCTGCGCAGCAGCTCGCGATGGTGCCTGTATATGCTACACCGCTACGCCAGCTAGCTGAAATGTCTCTAGCAGAGGGAGAAACCCAGCCATCTGCCCCCCCTCTTCCCTCCACTTTAGTCCAGCCGTCTGCCCCCCCGCTCCTCTCTGAGCAGCTTGAGCAACCTGCCAGGCCCTATCCTCCGTTACCTGACAGTGACAGCAACAGTGAAGCAAGTGATGAGTCGCCTGCAGTAACACCTGAGCTGGGGCAAGGAGCTCGGGTCCTTTCATCTTCTAAGAGCTCTAGCCTTACTGCCCCATGGACTTTGCCTCCATGTCAAGTAACTGTGCTTCCTCAGAATTTTATAGGTGATACTGATAAATAAGGATTGTTATTAATGCTGTATAAATACTTTTAAAAGGTTGTTATAAGCCCTTCAAATATTTTCTGTTGATAAGTTGATTATATAATGAGAATTCTCAGAATTTATGATAAGAATTATTAGCAAGGTACTATAATATTTACAGTCAGCTTTTATGTGTTTCACTATCTCTTTGTGTGATCATTTACAAGATGTATGTTTTTAGAATCTTGTCTTACATTTCTTGACTACTCATGGTTTTTGGGTTTTTTTTAAATCTAGATTGCCATTTTCGTGGTTTTCTTCAGTTATTATATCTTCAGTTTTTATAGAGGTACTGCATGCCAAAAATTCAAGAGTTTTGCTGTGTTTGAAGAATTTCTATCCTGACAGAAGTTTCGGAAGGGATTCATTTATTTAATGGTTTGATTGATCTTTAATCCTAAGGTTTCCTATTCATAATTGCTGTTTTTAAGAGTCTTGCTTTAAAATGTATTAAGTGATATCCATTAATTAGAGTTCGAACTCTGGCCAAGTTCTAGCTCTACTTGAATGGAATGATTGACAATCAGCCCAGATGTTTTCTGCATCAAAAACTATTCAAGTCCTTTTGGCTTGGCAATTTGACCATATATGATAGCTGAGCCTGTTTTCAAAGGGAGTTTGGAGAAACATGAATCCGGACATGAGTTCTCCAGTTCTCTGTTGTTTTAAGGTTCATCAGTTGTCGCAGACTCTGGGATGACAGTTCAGTGTTGTAGTGATTGATAATTGTGTGATTTCAGATGTGTTATTGGTTATGTGTATTATCTGAATGATTTCTGTTTGCTGTTATCTTACATTTCCCTATGTAATATTGCATAGAGACTGAAACAGAGCAGATGAATGTTTTATTTTCATATAAGGGCACATTTTTCACCTTCAAGATTTTGAGATAATTCTCCAGTCCCTGCGGGGATGTGGATTTGTTTGTGTTTTAGTAGGTGCAGAAGTTTCGGAAAACAGCTCCAGGACCCCTTTCGCCAATCCAGATTTACAGGCAAGGTGGGATCCTTCGATTTTGGCGCAAGCTCAGCAAATTGGCATGAGTGCTGTAGCTAAAACAATGGAAATGGCAGCTCCAAAACAGAAATATGTCTCCATACAGCAAGATGTGTGAGAGGTCAGGCCTTGCTTGCCACCTTCTGAGTAGATGTTAGAGCCAGCTGAATAAAGCAAGCAGGCTCTGGCCTAATGTTTTTGTAGTTGAAATCATGCTGTGCTAGAGATTTAAAAGCAAGGCTGAAGAACTGCTACAGGTGTAGTGTAGAGAAATAGCTTGGGGAAAAACAAAGAATAAGTGAGGAACTTACTTATTAGTCAAGCTAACAGTATTTACTAATGGTTCTAGAAAAACTTACAAATCAGTAATCATGTGGCAGAATTTAGTCACAGGGGAGTGGGACTCAGATGTAAAAATAGTCCAAGGTTCATCATAGATTGTGGAATTGGCAGCAGTGGTCAAGGTCTTTCAATTGTTCTACCAATCTTTCAAATTTGATCACAGATTCAGCATATGATATAAATATGGACAGGTGATTGGAAGGTTCATTTTTGAAAGAAACAAGCAATGACATTTTAAATTCATACTTATCATGTATGGGGGCACTGCTGGAAAGCAGGGAGCGCAAGTGTTTCATCATTCACATTAAGGCATACTCATCCTTTCCAGGATTTTTTTTAGCAGAAGGGAAAACCCAGGCAGACAAACTAACCATGCTCATTTTACAGACTTTACTAGATATTTTTGAGCAAGCAAGGTTGAGCTATGCGTTTTTTCATCAAAATGCATAAGCACTGATAGAATCCTTTCATATCTTAAAAAGCCAGGCAAAGGAAATCATTACTGCTTGCCCAAACTGTCAGCTTGGGCAGCCACCTGCATCCACAGGACCAGTCAGTCCAGGAGGATTGCAGGGCCTCCAGCTGTGGCAGGTGATGTCACACAATATCCATTTTTGGGAAGCTCAGAAATATCCAAGTCTCAATTGATACATTCTCAACAGCTCCTTTTTCAAAACCCAATCCACCAATTCTTAGGCATTTTTATAACACTACCCAGGCAAAACTAAGGGAGAATCCTTTAGTTTTGATCAGAAGTCCAGAAGTAGAACAAGTTGAAGGTCCTCTCAAACTAATCATGTAGAGCAAAGGTTTAGCTTGTATTTCTACAGGATGAAGTCCAAAGAAAGTGTTGGTGAGACTCGTAGAGCCCTACAGGACTCGGACACAGGAAAACACGGATCCCGGAACCGAAGAGGCAAGCACACAAACAAACGCAGAGGACGGGACCGTGGGCATCTCCTCGAACAGCACATAAAGAGTTCAAGGACTTGGGGTTTCTCTCAGGGGCTTGGGTGTCATGGCATGGAAAAATTTCTCACAAGGAGTGAAGCCATGAGCTTGAGATTCGATCAGGTATTGCTCATGTGCCTCATTCTTCCATCTATTGCCTTAGGCAATGGAGCAGATTTGTCCATGGCCCAGCCAAAACAAAATGTCTGGGGGGCTTTGGCCAGTGCAGCAGGTTTGGATGGTGTCTGCTTGGCATGTTCGGGGCCAGGGAGATCGTTCTCAATGTATCTGGTGGGTTTGCCAGTGAATGAATGGCCGATTCCAAAAAATACTTCTATGAAGATTTCACAGGTCATTTCAAATCCTGTGAATGAGTAACATCTTTGGACACAGTTCCTCCCTGTGGCTCCTTTTGAATTTGAGGAGCTGGAAATTCTTAAGTCAGCAAAAATGAATTAATGAATTTTTGTATAAAGTTTTGAACTTTTGAAAGTGACACAAACAGAAAATAAGACAATGTCACTCCAAAATCATTATTTTTATAGAAACGCATCTGCTTGGTGCAAATACACCAAGGTGATAGCCAAAGCATCCCTCCAAGTTTCAGTACAATTACTACAAGGAATTTTTTTTAATTTTATTTGTGGAGACAAACTTAGCCTGCTATTCCTGCAAATGTCAAAGATAGTCCATGCAGCATTGTAAGAGTTTCATTGCTAACACTCGATTAGAGAATTTTTGAAAGAGTAAACACATAAGAAGAAAAGATTAGTGGAACAATACAGTCCAAATTGTGATAATCATGTACACACATGAGACAAGGCTTGGAGAATTGCAGTTGCAATTTTCTCCCCACAGGCAGCATCAGAAGTGGCCTTGACTCAATTGGATCATATAGGTTGCTAAATGAGCAAACATGCTTGAGCTGTTTTTCTTACACTGAGTGAAGTGCTTGAGCTGTTTCTCTTACACCCAGTGAGACTGTAACAGACATCGACACTAGGATAAGCAACTCTCCAAAACAGAGCAGCAAGTAACTATCTGCTGCTGGCACATGGACACAGGTGTGAAGAATTTGAAAGGATGTGCTGTATGAACATGTCAGATCATTCAAAATCAATTTATGAAAACATCCTTATTTTATCATGCACATTCGCAGCCATACATCGTTACCAGGATTTTTGTTGAAGGCAATGCCTATGTAGATTCTTTAGTAGCTGCTGCTGCAATCAAAATTGTACCAAATGTATTGCAGCAGGCAAATTTGTCTCATCAATTTTTTCATCAGAGTGCTCAAGCTTTACAGCAGCAATTCAAATTGTCTCCTGGTGAAGCAAAATCAATTCTTTCTTCTTGTCCTGACTGTCACATGACTCATGTTGCTCAGTATTATGGTATCAATACTGATGTTACTAAAATGCCAGAATTTGGTCGTTTTAAGTATGTTCATGTTACAGTAGATACTTTTTCTCATGCAATGGTTGCTTCAGCATTCACAGGAGAAAGAACTCGTGATGCTATTCGCCATTTTTATCATGCTTTTTCTATCTTAGGTGTTCCGTGTCATGTAAAGACAGATAATGGCCCAGCGTATGTTTCGCAGAAAATGCAAGCATTCTTTCGTGCTTGGGGCATTCAGCATTCAACAGGCATTCCACATGTCCCCACGGGCCAAGCAATTGTTGAAAGAGCTCACGGACTTTTTAAACGTCAGGTTCAAAAACAAAAAAGGGGGAATGCAACAGGAGTCAGCTCAAGTGAGATTAGATAAAGCTGTTTATGTGTTAAACTTTTTGCGTCCCCTACCTGACTCACAGTTATCTCCAATCTTTTGCCATTTTTCTTCTTTGAATTCTAAGCAACCAGATTTTCGTAGGAATGTCAAGGTATGGGTTAAGGATTTAATTACTGGTAGGTGGTCTGGTCCAGTGGAACTAGTAACCTGGGGGAGAGGTTATGCTTGTGTTTTGACAGATAATGGTCCTCGACGGGTTCCTGCTCGCTGTGTTAAACCTTACCTAGAGCGCGCAGGAAAGGACAGGATGGATGGATCCGCAGCTGAAGCAGAACGTGCGGATGACACTGGCTAAGACCATATATCAGTACTTAAAGATGGATGAAGGACAGGAATGATTGTATTAAGAATGGCAACTTTGTTGATAGTTGTGATTGTTGGTTTTGTGTGTCCCCTCTCCGCTTGGATTTTTGCAAAGGGCCCTGCAAAAATCCATAGCAGTTGTATTTACAGGTCAAAAACAAAAAGGGGGAATTGTGGAAAGGGCTAACAGCAGGCCTGTTAGCTAAAGCAGCGAGAAGAAGCTGAGAAGTAAGAAGAAGCTGATAAGAAGCTCTCTCCAAGGCTGTAACCAAGGAGATCGAAAGAAGAAAGATAAGAATACCTTGCAGCTGGATGAAGGAATGTTAGAAAGATAGGTGGAGTCACTGTAATTTTAACCAATAGCATTATGTTGATTTATTGTGGCCAATAGACCAGGTAGAAGAAGTATCAACAATTGAAAAGTGTATAAAAGTTAGCCATGTTAGAGAATAAAGTTGTTGCCAACTAAGACTGCTTGTAGTCTCTGCTTTGTGTCGTGACCGCCTCGACAACGACAGCTCAGAGCAATTGCTGGGCAAAGAGAAAGGCTCTAGGGTGGAGGACAGATTCCCTATGACTTTCACAGACTCCTACTGGGCCTGTACAAAAAGACATCTCACTATCCTTCCTCCTGGTCATTCCTGGTATTTTAATTTCGAAAAGCCTACAGAAACTTGTAATTAGCCACTGATTTTTTTCAGCTGCAAAAACTGAAAGATTATGTTTAATTTCTTGTTCTGAGTCTTTAGTTGGAAGATTTCTTTGATGTTTACCATTAAGTCTTTCAGCCACACTTAGGTGAACTTATCTCACAGGCTTTCTAATGTATTTCTCAGTCTGGCTTCTATGCCTACAACAAGGGTATTAAATTAGCTAAATCTGAAAAGCACAACTAATCTCTCGATGTAATTATTTATACCATGTCTGGTCTTTGTGAAAGTATCTGCAACACAGTTGCAGCAGAGAAGGTGGAGGGAGGCAACATGATGTCCAGGAAGAGGTGGCACAGAGAGCAGGATGTGTGTGGCTTCTGGAGAAAAAACACCTTTGTTTGGTAGTTTTATTTATTTCTCAAAAATGATTGCCTGAGGTGAATGTGAGGCCACCCCTCCTGCAGTGGCTTTTGTAGGGAATTGTATGCAGTTCCAGCAATCTTGAGGTCACTGATCTGCTCTGTAACGACCACAGAAGAAATAATCAAAAAAGGGAGTGGACAAGCATGATTCTAGACACAGTTAATTTATTACTCTTCCATCATCTGCTCCTTATTTAATGGCTACCTGAGGAGGCTGGACATGGAGTTTATAGGGTCAGCAGGCTACCTGGTCAGCTTGGATGGGTTTAAGAAAGGCAAAAGGGGTAACTTACACCCAGAACTAGCACATATTAATTCCCACTTTCACTTATAAGACCCTTTATTACTTGTTTTCAATTAAATGCCAACACAAAAAACCTAAACACTCCAAGTGGGAATTTTGAAAAGGAGTGAGGTAGAGGAGTTAGTGTTGTCCTGATCATCTTCCTGTCAGAGAGGCATAAAACAGTGGAGGGAGAGTACATAGACAAGACACCTGGCTGGTGGTTGACTACACAGTAGGTAGGAGTTCTGTTCCCTGCTTGACTTGGAAAAACATTCCTACTGATTCCATCTTCCTTCCATACACCTTTCATGACCCATGCTGAGCTAGGTCAGAGAAATCCTCAGGCATAAAAATTAACTTTATTTAAAAAAAAGAAAAAAACCTTAAAATAAATTTAAAATTAAAAAAAATTAAAACCCCACCTTGTTCTAGCAGATCAGGTGAGCAAGTGTTGGTGCAGGGAAGAGAAAAGGAAGAGATGTGGAAAAATTCTTTTCAGAAACAGTTTGAATCTATGCTGCCTTCAGCTGAGTGCCCTCAATCTAATGTAGTTTATTGCACATCATGTTCAAGCCTGAGAAGATATTTCCATGCTCTGATTTTGGATTTGTGGGTATGACTTAGCCTTGGGCATCAGTGAGTGGTCATGCTGAGGACTCAGGACCAGCAGCAGGAGAGCTTTAGGCAGAAAAGCCTCAGGCCTCTCATTCATGCAATTTAAGAATGCATCTTCAGCAAATGTTTCTTTTTTGGTTTTGCCAGCAGCTGAGCAAGAGCTCAGGCAAGGAAACCTTGTTTCTGAAAGCTGTTACTGCATACTACAGAACCTGCACTTATACTCTAATAGGACTCTAATAGAGTAATAATGTTTGTTTGAAATGTATCATAGAATCAAAAAACCCTTGAGGCTGAATGGCACCTCTGGAGCTCTCCTAACCTGGTCAAAGAAGGACCAGCTCCAAAGATAATTAAACTGGCCCCTTTTCAGTTACTTGATATTTACCTCTTATCATTAGGGCATCTTCTTACAAGTCTGCCACTACTTGAAAGAATCACAGAATTTTCTGAATTTGAAAGGACCCACAAGGATCATTGAGTCCAACTCTTGAGCAAACAGCCCATAGAAATGAAATTGAAGTTCAGCTTTCAGTCCCCATAATGTCACATGCTTTTGTTTCAAGGACTATACACAGCAGGACAAGCGTCCATTGTGGAAGTGTCCAGTGAGCTGAGTGACAAACATATTGCAAAAATAATGAAAGGGATTCCCCTGATAGCTGAGTTCTGCTGTAGAGATGAAACACTTATAAAAAAAGGCTGAGAGAGAGAGTTTGGGGGAGGTCTCTTTGAATTATATCTTCAACAGTTCTGCTGTCCTTTCTGCTGCAGTACTGCAGGCTGAAGCCCTGAAGGGCACTGCAATTCACCAGTCTGTTATTAAAGCTAACTTGAGAGTAAAATTGGCTGGGAGTCCTCAGAAACACTTATGAAAAATGGCCTTTTTGTCTTTTTTTTTGAGTATTTTTCTTCTTATAAAACATTCCTTGTTTTATAAGAAGTTTCAATGAGATTTTATTTGGGAAGGGCTTCTTTTCAGCCTCAGGTTTATCCTAGGTGGACATTGCAGGCAACACCCCCCTGCCTCCTCCCTGAAACAAACCAGCATGATGCCAATCCCCACCTCCATACTCTGCTGACTTGAATGATTTTGGGAGGGGAAGGACTGGAAACTAGGTCTTTCCTGTCCTGCTGGGACATTGTGTTTGATAAAAGAATAAAACTCAAATCTGGTCAGTGTAAATGAGCTTAGACTTTCTTTATTATTTGGGATATTAGAAGAAAAGGTGTAGTGATTTTGTTTTTGCAGACTTACTGGCATTTTTATTCTAGAAAGAGTTGCTATTGCTTTTTAAATGAAAAACTTTTAAGATCACATATTTATTCTCATTAATACCTTCTTACTTCTCAGTTCCATGGGAAAATGTTGAATTTCCCTTAACCTCAGTTTGTGAGTACAGCATAAATTTTGCATACAGTGTTTAGACTCTTTTCCTTCAGTCCTTGCCAACATCTGTATTTCCTGTTAACATTTGTATTTCAGGGGATTTTAACAGATTGTGACTTTCAAAACCTTTTTTACATTGACTGTGCTTTGTCCATTTTACACTTATCACCTCTCTCACAACACAGGGAATTTTCAGAGGTGTCTTGGTCTGTGTATTAACACACCCCTTCAAAAGACTATCTAGTGACAAATCAATTCTTGTGTTAAACATTTCTCTGTTGGCTTTCATAGGGACTGCATAAGTATACAGGATTGATTTGTAGGATAGAATTTATTCTCTTGAATCCCGTTACAAAGATATCAGTAAGTTTCTATTGACAATCTTACATTACAGTGTATCAAAAAGCCCTCAAGGGAAAACATGTTGAAAATGTTAAATAATAAGTATTTTACTCACAGTCTGTCTCCAACAGGGATGTCTTAATTACCTTATTTTCTGCAGAACAGCAGGTCTTGGCACTGGTGCTATGAGAACTGTGGTGCACCCTGGTGAATTTGTGTCAGGATCACAGGCATTGAGGAAGCTGGTCCCTGACACAATCGTTAACGCCAAGGAGTTAGTTTTGTCATATTTCTATGGGCTTTTGCTGCTTCTGCAGGACAGCTCATGAATAACAAAGCTTATGTGGAAGTTTCTGAGTTTAGAACTATTTCTAGTCTTTTCAGCTTCCTTAAATGTCTTTGCTGCCTTAGGGCACTAAGAAACCACTTACATTTTAGTGTCTGGCAGAAATGATCACGACACATGGGAAGAGAAAGGATATGGACTGGTGCAAAAATAACATTTCAATTGTGGTGCGTGTGCCTGCAGCTGTGTGCAGTACAATACCATGTGGAATGACAAAATGCTGCTCACTGGTGAAAACCTGCAGTGGGTTGACCATGGCTGGATCAGAGGTGCCCACCAGAACCACTCTATCAAGTTCCCTCTTCAGCTGGTCTGGGGAAAGAAAATATCAGAAGAGGCATGTGGGTCAAGATTAGGGCAAGGAAAAATCACTCACCAATTATCTCATAGGGAAAACAGACTCAGCTTGGGGAATTCGCTTATTTATTACCAATCAAATCAGAGTAGGATAATGAGAATTAGAAGATATCTTAAAAGGTCCCCCCACCACTTCCTGCCTTCTTCCCAGGCTTCATTTTATACCCAATTTCTCTACCTTCATCAGCAGTCCCTCAGCAGTCACAGGGAGATGGGGAAAGAGGGTCCATTATATGTTGTTTCTGCAATTGAGGCTGTGCAGTTTGTTCTTCTTTCTTAGGTGCTTCTTTCCCCTTACGGGCTGGTCATCGCACCAACACACCCACCCAGCATAAATCAAGTGTGCCTCCAGGTGTACTGGACTTGTACTTCTACTTTTATGTAAGTCTGATGCCAATGTTTGATTTGTTTCTAAATAGAACATGGAAAGTTACCCTTGTAATAGGTAGCAGCCCTTCATGAAGGACACAGCCTTGACATCTATTATTTATTACGATAAAGATAAGTTAGTCTGAGATCTGTCAGGGATGTGACAACACTTCCACTAGTCCAATGACTGTAGGAGCAGAAGGTCCTTGTCTTTCTCAGGGAAATGTGTCCCACTGTTGAAAGCCAGCAACAGAAGAATTGTACACTAAATTCAAAATCCTAATTCAACACTGAGTTCTTCATTCTAGTTGAGCAGAGCATTCAATTCAAGAATCCCATTGCCATGGTTTGTTTACTGCCTTTCTTAAGAGGAATAAAATTATATCCTGTGTTTCACAGGGCTCACAGAAGTAATGTGCAAATATGTCTCTGAGATACAGAACCAGGACTGAAGTTAAATTGGTATTTTCTCAGGGCTTGTACACAGAAGGTTTGGGTCTATTCTAGGTAATCTGATTACCTCAGAAGGTTAAAACAGGAGCTTTCAGGGCAGAGCTATGGACACTTGATTTAAGACTTCCAGGCATAAAATACTTATGGCCATTTCTCAAGAGAAAACTGTTGCCCAAACAAAACTTTGGACACACTGTGATTTGGCAGTTTGACACTTGATTTAATGCTGGTGAAACGACTTCCCTGATCCCAGTAGAATCTTCACTGTGCCTCAAGCATATCCTTAAATTGTAACTCATATTTACATGTTATTAGGGCTAATTAATGTACTAGAAATCATAAAATTATCAGCTTGGTAACAAAAGTAAGAAGGAAAGAACTTCCCTTGATGAGTTCTTCTGCTTAGGAAGCAAAATTAGTGTAGAATTAGCTGACTCTGGCAATTATTTACTCAAGCACAAATTCAATATCTAGATATATGCTATGTAACTCCGATTTTAGGACTAGCAACTTTTGTAAACCACTATGCACAAAATGCTACCTGTCCCTGAGGCTCTTGTCTCACAGGCACACCTCCACAGCAAAATGAGTAAAATATCATTGTTTCATGTTGCAGGCCTGTGGTTTGTCCTGAAACTTTTAAATTATTGCTGTTTAGAAGAGCGGACTTGCCATTTGTTCCAGTCATCTGCAAAAGCTTTTCGGTATGCTTCAGTACACTGCCAAATCAAAACCCACTAATCTCGACCTCTCACCACGCGAGACATATATCCCTCCCCCTGGTAAAATGTTATCCTCGCTCTTCCCCCATCCTCACGCCGGTTATTTGGAGTTAAAATGGAGTGAAAAGGGACTGAAGGTGAGGCTTCCTCTGGTGCTGGGTGGTTGCCATTGGAAGCTCCCATTGCCAGTCCCGGGGCACCACTTCTGTTTCCCCGCCCTGCTTTGGCACAGGCAATTGAGGTGAGCTGTGTCCCACGGGTCCCTCTGGGTGGGTGACGGGACTCAGCGAGCCGGGAGGATGGCATCTCCAGGGGCCTGGCCATTCCTTCCTCGTCTCCTTGGGACAACAATGACCACAGCCTCTCCCTCTCTACAGCGTGTGACACCAGCGAGGGCGAGCAGCTCGCGTTCCTGAGCTGTCCCCAGCCTGCCACCGCCGCCAGCATGGCCACAGGGGCAGAGTGGAACTGCCCCATCTGCCGCGAAGCCTCGAGCAACATCGCCTACGTGCGCTCCTGCCTGCACCAGTTCTGTCGGGGCTGCATCGTGCAGTGGGCCAAAAAGAACCCGTCATGCCCACTGTGCAGGCGGACGGTGCACACCATCATCTACCCGGCGCCACACAACCAGGGCTTCGTGGAGATGGTTGTGTCGGAGCCCTCGGTGTCCAGGAGCGCCGGCCCGCAGGAGGAGTCGGGCGCCGCGGGGCCGCAGCCCCGGGCTCTCGTGGCGGGGTTCCCTCCCGAGACCTGGGCATTTTTCTTCAGCAACTACGCCGAGATCCTGTGGCCGCTGGAGATGTGGCTGAACGAGGTGCTGTGCGGGGCCTGCTCGTGGGACGTGGCCTTCGCGCAGGGCAGGATCGTGGCCAGCCTGTGCCGCTACGGGCTGCACGAGGAGGCCCTGGCGCGGGAGCTGCAGCCCTTCCTGCAGGAGCAGACGGCCTCCTTCGTGAGGCAGCTCATCCAGGTGGCCGCCGACCGGTGCGGCGAGCTGGCGCGGCTCCACACGGACACGGGCCCCCAGCAAGCCGGCCCCGGCGCTGTCGCCTTGCCGGGCACCAGCGGGGCGCAGGAGGAGCGCCGTGAGGGGCCGGGGCAGGCCGGGGCCGGGACCTCAGGCACCGCGCAGAGCGGCGGCTGCGGCCCCGAGGGCTCCGGGCAGTCCGGGCGGCGCAGAGGCGGCGGCGCGCAGGAGAGCGAGGGCCACAAGTAGCTTACCGCGGGCAGAACTAGAGTGCTGTGGCAGCGCCGGGAGAAACGGGGCCGGGACAGTAGCGGGGATCTTTCTTTAGCTCAAAGTAAAGTAATTTTGTAAAGAAGCCAAACCAAAGCAAAGCACAATCACCAAAAACCCCAAGAAAAATTTAAAAACCGCGTGAAAAGCCTTAGTCTCTCACTACAAGCCTTTTAAGTGGCATTGCCCGCACTGTCACCCACAAAGCTTCTCCTCTTCTCCCGGTGCTGTGCACACCTCCCCCCCGCGGTGTGTGTCCTGCAACTCCCACGTTGTCTGCCGTAGTTTGAAGCCCCAATTCATCTCTTAGAGTGTATTTGTCACAGTTTCTTCAAGAGATTGTATTATTACCGCCTCAAGTCTTACTTCCAGTGTGTCTCAGTTTATTAGCAAATTGATGGAATTCCAGACAAACAGAATTCTCCATTGTACTGCTATTCCAGTTTAACTTAGCTGTGTTTGATGATATTTTTGATGATCGTGGTCAAGACATTTGAAATTGTATTAAAATTTAGGTTTGTTTCCTTTTAAATATTTTACATGAATTCTTTGTGTAGACATCATGTGAGTGTGAAAACATAATTCTTTCTATCAGGAGACTGACATATTGCTAATATTCCAGCAAGAGGTCCTTAATGTTTTTCTTACCTAAAGTAGAAGTCTGTGACACATGCTTGAAATTGAGATTTTGTTCAATAAAACAGCAATAATTCGGGAAAAAAAACCCCCAAACTTGTGAGCCTTCATTTGCCTGAAAGTGAAAAGATCAAAGCAAAGCTGTTCCTCTTTGTCTTTTTTCCCTAAAGCACTGCACCTCTGTGCTGCTCCCGGCAGCAGCTGTAACTTGTATGTGCAAGCCACAGTCTGCTCAAATCAGAGACAAAATTCCCTATTCCTCAGCACTGGAGGACTGCACCCACAGTTAATGAAATCATTCTCTTGAACAAAACAAAGAAGTCACAGAAGATTTCACAGGTCCCCAGCATTAAATTAAAAAATACCCCTAAAGAATTTCAGTAGTAATTTTTGTTTCATTTCTGCTCTTCATCGTTTCCTACAAGTTCATATGCTTTCATACTATCTTTTTTTTTTTTTTTGTATGTTTGTCTGTTAAAGCTGCATCATCATTCACAGTTCTGTTGCTTGCACTACTGAGAGTAACTTAAACAATTTTCTTAATTGGGTCTTTCTTTAATAAATACATTTTGTATTAACACACTTAAATGGTAGCAATAACAGAGCACTTGTAATAAAACTGCATTTCTGTATAAATTCCCGTTTTCCCTTCTAGATACTTTGAACATCTGTTCGGGGTTTTATTACTTTGGTTTCCATTCTCTGTTCTCCTGTTAAGGAATATAGTATTTAGCAGATTTACTTGTCTCTGAAAAGTGAAAGACTCTGTGATCTCATTGACTGAATAACAGTGGAAGCCACTGGCTGCTCCTCCCTTACTGCTTTCCAGTGGAATTTGTCAGGCTTTGAGAACTACTGTAGAGAATAATCCAGCCATTCCCCTTAATGATGATGATACTTGGAGTGCTTATGTGAGTGAGGTTCACTCTTTACTGTTAGTGTTCTCTGTAATTTTAAGGTTCTTTAAATGGTGCATTCATTTTTAAAATAATTTTATGAAATTCCAAGACAGTACAGGAATCATGCTTAAAGGTATTAGATCTACATTCCCCACACCATACTCCTTCTGCTGTCTCCCTGCCTTAATCACATCAACTAGTTACACAACTTGCAAGCAATTACATTTCTGCTGCTTCTTCTGAGTGCTAGGAGTTGTGTGGAAGTCTTGATAACAAATGTGAGGCTGTTTCAAAGAGATTAATCAGAATAAAGTAAGTTTCAGGAACAGAACACTTCCAGAGAGGACATGCCTGGTACGAGGGGTGTGATGTTGGAAATGGATATAGCAAATGATAACATACTGAGGTCCATGAGATGAAATGAGTGGTGAAATGAATAAATTTCCCCTAATTAGGAAGGACACATCTAAGTAAAAAATAATCTTCCAAGCCACAATAATGCAAAAATGTAAATGCCTGTGCGAGGGACGTGTGTCACCTTATGCCAACTTAAGACACACGACCTATAAGTAGGGTAGGGGCAGACTAACAGAACAGGCAGAGAAAGCAGGTCTGGCTTTCCTTCTCTGATGTATTAAAAAAAAATCAACTTGGAATGCACATGCTGCATGTGATAGGTGAAAATTACAATACAACCACACATACACTACAAAAGAGAAATATACCCACAAATAATTAAGTCACCTAATTACCCTTTAAAAACTTTATTTTGATTACACTACTTTGAAGAATTTTGACCTTGCAAGAAAGAAGAAATGGTGTAGAGTTGAAGAGCAGAGTTGATTCTGATATTCTGAAAAGGGGGCTTTCCAAAGACCTCAGCAGCTCCCCAAGCACCTTTCTGATGATGGCAGTGGTGGGTGATATCTGCCTGCGAGTTATCTGTGGTGAACAGAAGTTTGAGCGGGAATTGTTTAGGAATGTTCTGATTAAGAACAGTAATGTGCTCTGAAGGAGAAAATTTTTTGAAGAAAATTGCCCATTAAAGAGAGAACTGGAACAAACATAAACCAATGGGAAGTATGAGGAACAGGCCGTACGCAGTTACATTCTGCCCTCAGGTCTGTGCTAGTATAAAAACTGCAAAACTCTTTTTCTTATTTGCAAAGAATGTGTGGAGAAAGTAAAAGGATTTGCTTGGCTGTAGGTTGGGAAATTTTCCTGTAGTGAAGGTAATTAGTATTTTACCTCTTACTGCTTAAATGAGTAAAAGGAAATCGTGTGGCAAGGCTACAACCATAAGGCAGAGGGGCTTTTGTCCTCTCCTTAGACCTGGTCAGACAAGTTTCTTCAGCATTCACCACTTCCTTTGCCTCATTTTTGAGCTGCTCAAAGGGTGTTAAGGCACGGCTGCTGATAGTCAGCCCAGGAACAGGTTTTCTCTTTATGTGCTTCTCCCAGGGTGGTCTGAGGAAGGAGTTTCCATCAAGCCAAGTTTGTTAAAGTTTAGAGAGCGTGGAGAAGTCTTTGAAATGGAAGAAGTTCTAACAGTCAGACAAATGAGTGTTGTTACTCTGCACTGCTGATGGCTGAGACTTTATAATAAGCCAGAAATGGTTGTGGTCCTCCTTTGGGAAGGAAAAGCGTGCAGGAAAAACAGGGTTGCACAGTGATGTGCCATTTTCAGTCGTTTAATGAAGAGGAGGACTACCACATCAGGTTTCTAACAGAGGATCATATATTCTTTAATTTCTTCCTTCCAGTGGTTTTCAAATGAGAAAGAGGAGCAAGGGACAGAGCTTCTTGGTTAGCAGGTGTGGTTTTTACGAGCACATTACCTGAAATTTTCTGGGACGAAGCTTGTGGAAATTATTCCATTATTGAAAGCTAATGACAGCCCTTCATTCTGTGCAGGATTCTGCCACATCAGTGAAGGGGTCAAGGCTGCCTGTCCACAGCTGCAGCGTGGTGATTCCTCAGGGGTGATGGTGCTGATGCAGCCTCTTCCTAAAAACACAGAGGGGTGCTGTGGGCTGTGTGTCTGTAGGGTGCATACACAGATCCTGCGTGAGGTTTCCGTGGTCAAATGCGGTGGAAGATTCCATATGCTTTGCTCAGAAGCTTCCTGACATCCGACTCAGCATCTGCACTGAACTCCTGACTTGATGAACTGGTTCTAATGACCTGTCATTTAATTTTACTGCAGATTAAATATTGACAACCCAGAAGTGTTGCTCTCTGTTGACACCTTGATAAATGTTTATGGCTTGATGTGTGGAATGTGAGAGCAGCTGTGTTCCTTAATGTTACTTTGGAAGCAGAAAATAAAGTCTTGCAAAGATGATTGTGCTGAACAGGGTATCAGTGTGGATGTTGCCACATTGTGCTAATTAGACGGTGAAGTTGCTGTGGTTTTTGTGGAACATATCCTGTCATTAATTTGTATGCTTTTCAAAGCTTTTGCAGAACAGATATGCTGTGGAGGTTAAACCATTAACACAAAATGCAGAACAAAATACCTTGCTCTGTTTTTCATTTCACAGTATTGAAAGCTAATTAGGCACCTTTGCATAGCATTGGGAAAAAATAAATCTCAGATGCATTTTGCTGGATTAAATGGCAAATCCAACCCTTGGTGTGAACTCATGGTATCAATCATCATCCTGGAAATTGCAATGATGTGATGTAGATGGTTATATCGATATCGAATGCAGCCAAAGGTTCAGGGATCAAAGTTCCACAAGAGGAATGATGACAAGGAAACGAAACAATCCTGGAATAAAATAGCTTGTCTTAAGAGTTATTCCCCAGCCTGCAGAAGGGGAAGAAAGATAATTTGATTTGGGTAATCATTTTTTTGCATATTCTTGGGAGTGTTGGAAAATGTGTGTGATTTCTGCTTTGAAGACAGGCTGTGGAGAAGTTACAGAAGGAGGGGAACATTTATGCTCTGCTGAAAGGCAGCTACTTTGATCTGACATCGTTACCTTTAAGACCAGACCTTGTGCTTCAGTGACAGCTGCAATAAAGATGTCATTCTGAAAAGCATGAATATCTTAAAATAAAATTTGCAGTTGAAAATTTGGTTGAGTTACATACAGAATATTTCACAATATTTTGCTCTGAGTATGTGTAAGTATGTTTTTACCAGCTGTATGTTAGGGTTTCTCTTTGCTTTTTGCTTATTCCTGAAATTAGGCACTTCTGTTCTCTGACCTGCAGCATTGGCTTAGTTCATGGTGCCAGATGTGTCTTTCAAAGATCCAGACCTTTAAGCATTAGGTTGTATGCAGTTCTTCAGAGATTTTTTGTTTGCTCCATAAAATAGTATCATTTCCATGTGACATCTTTTTCACTGACAAATCTTACTCAGATGCAATGTAAATATCTCCAGGATAGTGTGTATCTTTCCACCATTGCCCTCAAGTGCTCATCAGCATCCCTGCTTGTTCTTAACCATGCGTGGATCATGTAATTGATTCACACCATATGTTCAATTATGTCGCCTTTGGTGGTTTCTTTCTTTTTTTTTTTGTAAGTTGTTTCACAGAGATAATACTTTTCTTACGTTTTTCTTAGGCAGCAGTCACTGTACACCCAAGAGGTAGCTTTGCAAAACCTTCAGTCTGTCACCTTCAGTCAAACACATGGAGCTCACTGAGATGTGATGGAAATCCAGACTTTGACAAGCAACTTTGCATTTCTCAGAGCTGATTTTTTTTAAATTTTTTTTTTTTTTTTGTAATTTCTGCAACTCTGTCCAACTTGCCGCATCCATGGCTACAAACAACTGAAACTTTTAACAAAACTTAAGCCAATAAATATCAACACTGCCAAATAAAAGTTTTCTGTTTCATCACACCTCCAGTTTACAGCAGATACTTCAATGGACATGCTTGGGTACTTTGGTGTGATCCAAACCATTGCTTTTTTGGGATGAATTGGGCAGCTGCAGTATCCAGGCTGCACAGCGTTCAGCCTCTGGGTAGCTGCTGCTGTGGAAGCTGGAGGCACAAGCTCCTGCACCAAGGCAGAGTGCGTTAGATTGTGCTTTAGGAGCAAGGCACCTTGACAAGGAGAGTTGCCTTCTTTTCCCAGCCAAGAAGCAGTTCTTCATTGCAACAAGTGACATTTTTCCTGCTTTGATGAAACAAATATGCATAGTGTAATCCTGATCTGCATGTGGAGACAGTTTCAGCTGATGGTTGCAACATGGCGGTGGCTAAGAGCTTTCTTAGTTCAAGGGCAGTCAGTAGGCTTTGGGCTGTGCATGTGAAACTTCTTCCCAAGCAGAGGACCTGTAGGTGAGAACTGGTAAAACTTCCTGCATTTTTTCCTCTGAAGATGTTCTATCATCAACAGTGGCTGTTGTCACGGCTGGTATTTCTGTTAATAAGTAGCATCTGACAGTGCTTCATTCCTGTCTGCCCGAACATTTGGGCAGTGCCAGAGTGGGAAAGAGCAGAGGAAGTGGTATGCTGTGGTGCTGTATGGCTGTATTTGATGAAAAGGAACAAGATCTCTTTGTACCAGATCCTGAGATCCCAGAGGAGAGTCCCCTTGCTTGGCACACTGAGACAGAGCAAAGGGGAAAAACACAGGAGAGTCCTGATGGGTTTTTTGCCTATGTTAGGCAGGGATTTTCTTCAGGAAACTGATCTCAGTCTCATCTAATTTTCCCCAAAAACTGCTACTTTGGAGAAAGAACCATTTCTACTTCTTCCAAATAAGGCTGATGCTCAGGGCTCTTCATCATTTTTACACCAAATACTCCAGTGAGGCTCCACCTCAGGAAGGAAAAGTCACCTCTGCTGTGCCCATGAGGAGCCAAGACAGAGCAGAGAGTGCTAGGGCAGGAGCTGGGGGTGCTGCACTTTTCCTTCAACTTCATCGCTTCCTAGAGCTGCTGAATCTCACTTCCACTGGTGCCTCATTCTCCCCATCAGAAAACTGTGGAGAGTAATGTGTCCTCGAGGATTTGCCATTTCCAGAGAAAAATACAGTGAAAGAGATAGTTATTTCAGTGCTTGTGATGTTCAATGCCACCTGCTCAAAATACGCTACTGGAAACTCCACGGTTTCAAAAAGCTGCATTTCTTAAGTGTTACATTTTTAATGCTATGTAAGTGGGGACAGTGGGAAGGCCAAGGACAACAGGAAACAAAGTGAAGAATAATATCATTTTGGGCTTGCAAGGTCCACGTAACATCAGTGTTACTTGGTGCACATCGTCATAGGGGATGAGTACTGATCTGCTTCTGCTTGTCTGCCTGTGCACAGTGAACAGGACGAGTGGAACACGGTCAGTATAATTCACTTATGACATATTCATGTGGAGAGCAAATAGAGCATTTAATCCACTGAGATTTTCCATTTTCTGCTTTGCGAAGGAGGACACAAGGGTTGCAAAGCTAATACAGCTTTAAGAGGTAAATAGCTCACAATAAAAGATTATCTTTCTAAAGATTCAATGCTGATGGCTAGAAAAAAACAAAGTTACATGCCCAGTTAGCCTGCTGTAGTCTGGCAGAAAAAGAAAAGCACAATCTATTTATTTATTTGTCTTTGAAGTCATTTAGTCTAATAAAAAATAAAACTTTAGCTCCTCAGTAGCATTTTGCAACAACAAAAAACACACATACAGCCAGAATGTTTGGACCAGCTCCACTTGAATCTATCTTTTTACCATTATTGGGCTTTTGAACTTAGAGTGTAATTTCTGATGTCTTATTTCAGAGTTATCAGCTGAAAATAGCTTTTGCTGAACTGATTTCCTGACATGAGATGTTATGAAGGAATTACTTCTAACTGATGTTCTAAGCTACAAAATACAGTGTTTACTGAAATGTCATCATATTCTTTATGTTTTGAGAACAGTAACCTTTTTTTGAAGGTTTTTACCAATTTCACTGTATTTGTAGTTTGTGCTCGTTTCAAAACATTTGGAGACAAAAAAAAGGAGAAAGGCATATATTCACCAAGGAACAGATCTGATAAGATTGCACAGGAGATTTCTGCTTAAAAGTAATGTTTTTATAGCATGACAAATGTCTCAGGTATATAATGACAGGCACAAATGAACACATTATTTGTGATTTCTGAGCTGAACAAAGTGAATAACCTAGTCGAGGTCAGTGACAATGATGGATGGATTTGCTCAAGACTGTCATAGATTCATTGCAATTCTGCCATCTCTGTCTCTTAAGAGGGCCTTCAAAATCAATAAATGAACAGCAGTAGAATGCACTAGAATTGGGAGCAGGAGAAGTTAACAGAAATTCATGCTCTTTCTATTGGGCCAGAAAGTTAACTGTGAAGCTAAATGTCTCTTTTTTGTTCCCTCCTATCAATATATTGATAGCACACTCTCTACTTCCATGATTTCTATATTATTTGTTTGGGGTGCATGATAAAGGTTGCACAGTGAGAGCAGTGCTGTGGTTTCTGAAGAGCTTCCCCTGAAGTGACTCACCCTGGACAAATGTTTCATTTATATACAGTCAATGGTGCTGTTTCACCCAGAGCTTGTACCAGGAGAAAAAGGGTTATAAAATAAACCAAGAGTGTATCTATCAAAACAGCTACACAGCTTAGGTTGCCGGGTATTTAAATTCATTTGTTTTCAAATGCTTCTGTAATTTAGCTCTGGACTGAACTCAGTCATGGCTGTGGGACAGGATGCTGGGGTTTTTCCTTCATCAAAGATGCATTCTGTAGATGTGAGAGCATCTGAACCAGGGAATGCCTGAGCTTTTAGCAGCTTCTGTGAGACTGAGGGGAGATCTCATCATAGTCTACAACTTCCTCATGAGGGACAGCACTGATCTTTTCTCTGTGGTGACCAGTGACAGGAATGGGAATGGCTGGAGCTGTGTTAGGAGAGGTTTAGGCTGGATATAAGGAAAAGGTTCTCCCCCATTGAGTGGTGGGCACTGAAGAGGCTCCCCAGGGAATGGTCACAGCCCCAAGGCTAACAGAGCTCCAACAGCATTTGGACACCACTGCCAGTCATAGGCTGGGATTGTTGGGGTGCCCTGTGCAGGGCCAGGAGTTGGACTGGATGATCCCTGTGGATCCCTTCTAACTCAGGATATTACTGTGTAATTCTTCCAGATGTCTGTCTCCATGCAAAAGAAATCCAGGCACAAAGCCCAGACTGGCATGTTGGTGGGCATACACTCTTAGACGGATTTAGAAACAGGCTATAAATTTAGGTTTGCAGGCTTACCAGACTTGTGTTTTCTTTGGGCTCTGTATTTTCTTTCCTGTTGGGCTAGTATTGAGGTAAAGCTCTAAATTTACAGATTCTTTTTCCTCAGTAGAGGAATGCCATGTTGACAGGGTGCTGGCCTCTCACAGGAGAGATCTGTTTCATGTACCTCTCTAAGCTGCTCTGGAGTTTACAAGATGAGGAAGCAGCAGTGTTACTTTGTCCGGCTCTCCCAGGAGGTGATGTTCTGCCCCCTTGGCCAGAATATAATGCAGGGATTTGAAATCACTCACTTGGTCACTCACTTTACCTGTATCCCATCTTTTTTCCCAGATAAATCCCAGATTTATTTCCATCTGCGTGGAAAGAGAGGAGGACCAGGACCCAAAGGTGGGAAGCACTTTCCTGAGGAGCAGAGTATATGATCTCCAGAAATCTCTTTTAATCCTTCCAGTCATCGCTCAGCTTCTCGGAACTTTTGGGTCTTTAGTTGTGTGAAACAGATGAAGCAACATTGGGCCCAGTGCTATACACTGGAATGTCTACAGGTTTGTCTGTTTATTTGCTGACTCCTCTTTGGCCTGCAGTGAAGCGGTAAGGTTGGACTGAAATTTTACCTTGTTTGTTGATAAGCAAAATGATCAAGTTTTTACAGAAAAAAACAACTGCTGAAACAGCTGCTTATTGAGCCTTATGGAAGACTATGTAACTAGTTATTTCCCTGATTCTAGATAAATAATAGCACCTTCACAAACTGCAATTGTGACAGAGAAGGCTGGAGGATATTTAAGACGCCATTAAGTGAGGCTCCTCACTTGCTTCCAGAAACAGCAATCCCACAGACTCTCTGAGTAGTTACATTTTAACATTTCTCCTTAATTTCTCTTCTAGACCTTCCTTACTCCATTTTACTTCTGATTTCTTTGCCAATACTCTTCAAGGAAGTTTGTTACTTTCTCATGAGAAAGTACCTCCTGTGGATTGGAAGACTTATATTCTCTTTCTGCACAAAACTACTGCTGCTCCTTCATCCCTCCATCAGATGAGCTGCATTTTGCAGAGCAATCTGTGTTCTGTATTTCCATCAGGTGGTTCACCATCACCAGTTAAAATTTTGTCAAACTGAAATTTAACAGTACTTGGTAGAAGAGGAGCTTCAGGTGTCTCACAAGGTCTCCTTCCACCCAGTGCAGTTACAAACTGGATCAGTGACCTGTGGACCCTGCTTTGCTGACTCTTGTCACATTTTATTATTCTGTTTACCAATATAGAAAAAAAGAGAGTCTCATTTAACATGTAGGGTGATTAAAATCATAAAGGACTGTCATAGCCAGATAGGAAAAGTATCTGATATCTCACTTGTAAGAGCTCTGCAATCCTTTTAACAGACAACACACAGACTGCAAAATGGTTGCAGTAATACTCTTCCTGGCAATATAATCTTTAACTAGAATTAGGAATTCTCTTCCCAGTTTTTTTAAGCATGGTGGGCTCCACCTTCAAAATGAGTGTGTGAAAAAACAGCAGGCACAGAAGAGGAGGTTTGGATAAAAAAAGAAATGCATTTGGATCTGCACTATCACTTTGTGTGGGTCAGTTTGCACTATGTTCAGTACACCAGCCAGGTAGTTGTAAACTTACATGTCATTTTAGAGAAATTTCTTTGAACAGCCACAGTTCTGCTGAATTTAAAATTAATTTAAAATCTATTATCTTGTAAAAAATACAAAGTTCCCCCCGCCCATTTTCTTCTCCATACTATTTTCTTTATTTTTCAGAGAAAATGGAGGAAAACCTTAATTTCAAAATGTCAGACTAAAGAAATATGGAGCTCTTACTAAACAATGACAACAACAACAAAACAAAACCCTGGGGCCTACAAGAATGAACAATACATGATGTAATTTTCTCCATTAGAAAAGATGAAAATATGGGAAGCAGTCCTGCATTTTGTGCAGTGTTACAAGCACAGATCAATACCAAGCACGGTACAAAGCCAGAAACTGGGTGCATTGTTGTGGTAATTTTCCCTCGGAGCTGCCTGTATGAATGGCAGGTTTTCACTAGCACTTCCGGAGCCAAGACGTGCTCTGTGCTTGTGTGTGCACGCTGCAAAGGAAGAATTGGAGTAGCTGGTATCTCTGAGGTCTCTACACGAAGTGTGAATCCTCTTAAAATTCTCAGCACTTGAAGCTCAAGGCCTGAAAACCTGAAGTAAATTTAACAGGAATGTCACAGAATCTTTCCATGATCCAGCCCTTCTGCCCCTTCATCAATTATACTGCCTGCCACCATCTAGAGTTCATTTTTCTGCACAGAATTAAATAACAAAAAACATCTCTGAAAAGTTAATGAAAAGAATCATGTGGATGAAAGTAGAAGTGTTCCAGTAATATTTGGCACATGGGTTGGAGAGGCATGAAGGATGTGGCCACTTCAGCTTTGGTTGTTTTCACTTTGCTGAGAAGGCACTACAGCTTCCCCTTCCCCTTCTCTTTCCTTTTTCCCCTCCCCCCTCCCCTTTCCCTTTCCCTTCCTCTTCCTCTGTCCTCCCCTTCCCTCTCTTTTTTTCTTTCTTCTTTCTTTCTGCTGTACTGCTCCTGAATTTTCATAAGACCTCCTTTGTAAGGTGCAATTCAATTAATTCCATTGAAGTGGGAATAACTATTACCAGGGTGGGGAATATCTTAGTACCTGTTATATTGGTATATGAGTGTATATGTTGTGTATATCTGGTATTGTGAGTGTCTGTTATTTCAATTCATGTTTTTTTAAATGTGAACTATAAAAACATCCTCCAAGGGAGACTGAGAGAGGTGCTTCAAAATTTGGTCCTGAGTGTCAGTCTTCTAACACTTCCCCATGGAAAAGAGTAGAGTCAGTCATGATGCAGCTCAGAAATCAAAGTGACAGTGGAAAGACCTGAATATTAAACATGGTCCATTTCCTGAGAGTCAGTTTATAATTTGAACATTCGAAGTGTTTCTGGAACAGTTCTGTTGATGAGCATTGTTTGTGGTAATTCTGAGCAATTGAGTGAATTATTTTTCTCTAAAGACGAAAACAGAAGTGGTGAAATTAATAATTGGAGTACGAAATGTCAAATAAGAATTTACTGCAATCTGGAATATTTTATTGAAGAGTGATATTAAAAAAAGTAGGTAGATGTAGCTCCCGGACTATTAGATGTAGCACTTGTTTCTTTTCAGTTGATAGTTTCTGTAGGTGATTACCTGAGGTGACACTGTGGGATGTAAACCTGCATCTGTTATAAAACACTTTTTTCCCATTCAGATTCTCTTTTTTTCTACAGGGCAATGCAGGGAAAACAGAGGTGCCAGAAACATGTCATGTATGCCCTGGCTGACTGCCAGCCTCGGGCAGAGCTCCCGCCAGTGTCGCCATGGCCATGACTGCTTGGTGCAGAGGGCTGAGCACACGCCCACCAGAAGCACCAGGAGCAGCTCTCCACGAGCCCAGGCGTGTTATAAATGACCCAGACCCCAAGTGGGAATGAGTTACAAACATTTTATTGAGAACAATAAAAAAATCAGCAAAGCAAAAGGGACAGCACTGGGTGTGTGGTAAAATGCCAGAGGCTCGTGCACAAAATGGCCTTTTATACCCTTGATATTGCATCACCTTTATGCATTGTGAGAAATGACGTCTCACTTCTTAAAATTTTAAAAGGTTTTTTGAACCACAACAAGGGACTGAATAAGGAAAAAGGGGCAGCACTGGGTGCTCAGCAGCCAGAGGCACACCACCCTCACCTGCAACAATCCTTGTAGACGCTTATTGCCACACCAAGCCCCTGGAAAGCCGACCCTCCCCACACTGGTGCACGTGGCACTCTTCCGACCCAGCTCCTCCTCCACCCCACCTCTCGCAGTCTGTGCAGTCTTGCTTCGAATTTCCCAATGGTCGGAGATCAACTTTCAACATTACAACATATACAACACTACAACTTTCAACATCATCTCATATATAAAACCACCAGACCTCAACAGAACTTCTTTTAACCTTATAACATACATTTAATATTCTTGAGAGCCAACATGGCACTATCTGTTTATTGCATGCATATTTATTTTTGGTTTTAGATAGTCCTGCCCTATCTCATTCTTTTCAGTGCCAACATAGTTTTGTTGCTGTGGTCATCATGGTCCTCAGTGGATGAAATTTTACTCCTTCTAAGGTCATGTCTTAAAAGTTTGTCTAGGAACAGTTTGTCCAATACAAACTCATAAACCCCTGTTACAACACACAAAGCCATACTGTTCTCATGAAAGCCAATTTTACAACTAGGTTATTTGTCACCATTAGGTTGGATGTGACATACACATACATGATTGGGGTCTAAGAAAAAAGGTTTTTATTCTGCATGTTCTCTAGCTTATATACTCCTACCAAAGTGTGATCTTAAGTCATTAACCACATCACAATAACTTACTATATTCATTGGTGCAAAGCAATTAGTGTCAATGTAATTGGCAAAAGTTTTACAGAAATTTAATAAGGCACATATACATATATACTTATGCACGTAGCCTAGTTTACAAAAAAATTTTCATGTGTCTTTTCTAATCTGTTTCCATGCTGATGGCCTTGTCTTCTTCCTTGCTATGGATACACTTGAAAATTATCAATTGTTATTTCTTCTATTAACTCAGCTTGGCTTGCAAGCCAGCTGTCAAGCCCCTCCATAGTTATTGTACTAACATTAAGCACTTTATAACATATGATGATCTTAATATTAACAATAATATAATATTTAAGATCAATTCATACAATACTTTGCAAAATCTAGTTCCCACTAACTTATTTCTCACAGGCTCAAGGCAGTCTGAGCCCACTCTCCCCTGAATTTGAGCCCTGAGGGGCTTGGTGTCACAATTCATCCCCTGGGGACAGTAGAGTTGGCCAGTGACGTCAGCCCATTACAACTGCACTGAATCAGGAGTGGAAGATGACTACACCTTCATAAGAGAGCAGAGAAAATTCTAATTGTGCCTGACAACCTGAAACTACAGACAATTAAAGTTCATTCAACTGACTGCAGAAAAGAGACTTTCACATGAATGCAGAAAAGTGTAATAGAAAAAAGAGGGCAGGAAGAAAGGGAAAGGAGCATGAAACTGAGCAGAGGAAAAGGAGACAACAGCAGAAGCAGGAACAGAACCAAGCACAACTGTTCAACCCATCAAAGAATCCCCAAACCTAGGAAAAAATATACAGATGACACCAGGCTGACTGGTGTGGTTGACACATCTGAGGCCTGAGATGTCATCCAGAGGGACCTGGACAAACTCAACATGGGCGGCCATGGGAATGTCACCAGGTTCTACAGTGCTGTAGTTGCAGCCCAGAAATCCAACTGTGTCCTGGGCTGGCCTGTGACATACCTTTGATCCAAAACTGACTCTAGAAATCCATGATTTCAGGTAAATTGAGTGTCTCTTCCTATTGGGGACTTGCTGTTGTATGGTGTGTTTCATCCTCCAGGCCAATGGTTCACCAGGACACATAAAGCAATGAAGCTCCTCCTTCAAAATCTCACAAGCCATTATAGAGCTTCAAAATGGAACTGTTTATTTCTTTAGAATATGAAAACACTGGCATCGTGCATGAAAGCAACATTACTTACCAGGGTCACCCATGCAACGTGAGATGAAAATAGGGATCCTGTATTCCAACACTGCAGGCAATTTTATCCCTTGCACAAAATGCTGTTCTAACACAAAGTTATGTTCTTTTTAAACTGAAGAACTTTCTGAGTCCAAATTATGCTCCAGTTAATACTCTTCTTTGAGTCAATACATTTATTTGGAAGTTAATTACTTACCGGGACACCTATGTAACCTGAGATGGCAATAGGAATTCTGTATTCCATCACCAGTGCCTCAGGTAATTTTATCCCTTGCACAAAAAGCTTTGTGACACAAATTTTAGTTCTTTCTAAACTAAACAAATTTCTGGACCACAAAACACACTCTAGTTGAAACGCAGATGCCACTCATAAAACTCAATACCACTGCATTTAGTTGGAAGCTTAGATAGCAGCAGTCTTTTTAACTGAATTTCATATGAATCTAATATCTTCTATCATGTCCAAGAAGCAGTTGTTGTGACTTATGTTTTTTGTGTCTGTTATGAATGCCAAGAAATGCAATCTCTTCTCTTCTGACACAGCTCTCTGTTCATGATATGGGACAGTGAGTGCTGATGTGCAGGAGCTGATGGAAGGGATGGGGACAAGGATGCAGCAGGCACAGTGCCAAGCTGACAAAGGGATGATCTCTGGCAGTGACACTGAAGGAGAAGACTTTGCAGGCAGGACAGGAAATGGCTCTTTGTTTCACCTCTTCTTTCAGTGCTGCTTAGAATGTAGCCTGGAGCAAGCTGGGAACACCAGAGCATGGAGCCCTTTCCAGGCAGGGCTGCATCTGCTGAAGGGGTAGAGGGAGCCCAGCAGAATCACACACAAACCAGCAGGGGACTGAGGAGCCCCTGTGGTGGCAGTGAGCAGCCTCGGGCTCTGCTCACTGCTGGTGGCCTTTTCTATTGAACCATCTCCAAGGACTTCTGTTGTGCTCTGTATTTCTAAGTGTTTTCCCCCTTGTTTTTTTCTGCTTGTCTCCTGCACCTTTATTTCTCCAAATTACTGGAAGTTTTAAGCTGCACTGGACAGGAAATGTTGTGAAAATGTCATATATGAATTCAGTCCTCTTAACTGTTTTTTGCCTGAGGATTCTCTGAGCTCTTAAAGTCCTGAAGCCTTGATCGCATTAAATCAGATTAAAATTGAGAAGCAAGAAATGCTTTATGAAGTATTTTCATAGCACTGAAAAGAGGAGAGAAACCCTGGATGTGGAGCTGAAGTTCCCCATCCTTCCTAAGTAGAACCATAGCAAGTAAAAAAATTACAGAAAGAGGGAGGCAATATGTGATGAGAGCCTGGATCAGCCCATACCTTGTCAATATTCTGCTTGGCAAACCAACCAATTCCATATACGATCATGGAGATGTTTTTCATGGCACAGCTCACATGTGACTATGCAAAGGGCTGAGTTTGCCTCCCTAAAGGAGGGAAATTGGCAAATGGAAAGCCCTGGGGCTTGAAGAATTGCTGGCCAGAAAGCTAAAGACCTAAAATCACCAAAGCACAGGTGCTTAATCCAGCATAGATCTGCTGTGTGAAACCAGGCTGGATTATCAACAGCCAGTCAGGAGCTGCAAAGGTGTCTATCCACTACGGCAGCAGGGAATGATGCTCAGGTGAATTGAACTCACATACACAGTCTGACTCAGAAGGTCATTTGGCAGTCAGAATATCAAACATAGCACACTGTTAAATGTGGCAAGAATTGGGCTGAAGCTGTTATGATTTGTTCATGGTAGTAGAGGTGAAATTTCACAGAAAGTGCAATTTCAAGAGTTGTATGTATTTGAAATTTGATTTTATGTGATTGTTCCATCATTTGGCTTAATTTTCTTTGTTTTTTTTTTTTTTTCTGAAATAAGATAATTCTGATTTTTAAGAAACTTTCAATTATAAATAAGCCTGAAATGAGAGGATTTTTTTGGAAAGTGGGAGGGTTCTTCCCAGGAATGTACTATTCCTATGCTTTAACTCAGGTCAGGTGAGGACTGTCCAAAGACTGGAACCACTTGAGTATCAAGCCCAGAATCACGTGTGCTGTGAAGAATGAACCTCAGCAGTCTCAAATCTCAGTGGGCAGAGTTGGTGCTGATTAACAAACAAGAAATGCTCTGAGGAAAACGTCCCCATTCTCCCAGGATCCTGGCACTGCCATTGCAGCAGAGAGTAGTGGGGCGCTAACGAGAACTCCCCAACACTCGCAAGGTGTTGATTTGCTCTTTGGTTTGCTGCTGGGTGCTCCAGCTAAATTCTACAACTCTCAGATATGAGGCTGTAGCTGGATGAGGATGGATCTATTCTCCCAAGAAACAAGGGACAGGAGGAGAGGAAATGTGTTCAAGGTGCTGCAGGTGAGGTGTGGGTTCACTCAGAGGGCAGTCAGGGATGGTGAGCACTGGAAGATCCAGCTGCAGTCCCCATCCATGTCCCTTTCAGAGGTGGCTTTAGGGTGTGTGCAGCCTGGATCCAGAGCCCCCTGGGACGCTCCTGCGGCTGCCTTTGCACTCAGGGTGAGGATGCCCAGGAGCCCCTGAGGCCGGCAGTGGCGACCAGGGCTGGGGCTTGTGGCCTGGCAGGTGTGGCTCTGGGGGCTGTGACATGCCAGGGCATGGGTCACAGTGGGGGCTGTGACATCCCAGGGTAGGGTCACAGTGGGAGCTGCGAGCAGGGGCACGGCCAACTTGGTAGCTGAGTGACATGGTTCAGCTGGCTGTGACATCACAGAGGACAGGTCATGCTGGCACCTGTGTCCAGGGGCAGCACTGGGCAGTGGGATTCTGGCAGCCAGTGAGTGCACACACACGGGGAAAGCTGGGCTGGATGGGTGCTGGGAATGGTGCTCTGGGAGTTTAAATCCAGAGGGAGAGCTGGGACCCTCAGGGCAGGGCACTGTTCCCAGGGCTGGGGGAAGTGGAGCTTGGGGCTCTCAGCATGGCTGGTACCCAGAGAGGCTCTGGGGACATTGCAGGCGCCACCAGCCCCCTGCTCCCTCCCAGCCTGATGAGCTGAGCTCCCTTTCTTCCACTAGGCCATGCTTCCAACAGTGGCCTTCCTCCTGGGCCTGTTAGCCATTCATGCTGGGCTGAAGGTGGAACTTCCAGTTGACAAACATGAAGTGAAACGGATGCTGGAGCGCGAGGAGTATTTACATCAGGAGATGACTCGGCTCCTTCAGGAGATTGAAGGGAGCAGTGGGACCATGGAAGCCCTGCTCTGTTCTGCACTGGAAAAGCAGTGGCTTCTTTGGGTCAGTGCAGCAGCCCTGCTTCTGGTTATTACTATGGCCTGCTGGCTGGTCAGGAGAGAAAAGCATGGCTTTGCCAGCAGGAGGAGGCAGGAGGGATCCAGCAGCATGGAGAAGGTCAGTGAGCATGAGAAGGTCAAGGGTGCAGACGGGTGGCAGCAATTTGGCTGTGCCCAGCCCATCACCAATGGGCACATCCAGGATAAGGCTGGAGTGGGCTGTCAGCAACGTGATCTCATTGGGAATGTCCCTGCTCATTGCTGTGGGGTCACACTGGATGGTCCATAAAGGTCACTCCCAAGCCCAACTGTTCTGTGATTCTGCAGCAGGGCCTGCCCAGCACCAAGATGCTGCAGGAGCTGGTGGATGAGCTCCTCGGTGTCTGCCGAGTGCTCTCCCGGAGGAGCTTCATGCCGGAGCTGCACCCAGCTGTTGGGACGGACACCAGCCCTGCAGCCTGCGGCGTCCAGAACAGCAGCACCTACCGCCCGCTGGTCATCCTGCGGCCACCCCCCGGCCACTCCTTCATCCTGGAGAGCACGAAGTGGCCGCCAGCCAGGCGCATCCGTGTGGCGCTGGAGTGCCTGTGCTCCGGGGAGCAGCTGCTGGGGCACACGTGCTTTCTGCATGCCTCTGGTGGCCAGCTGCCCACAGATCAGGAATGGTACCTGATGGACACCCTCTGCACGGGCTCGTACTTGGACGCCAGGAAAGTCACACGCTGGGTGCAAACGTTGGTGCTGTCGGCCTGGCTACTCCTGCCGCAGTCGCGCCACTGCCAGCTCACGGCGCTGCCCTGCGGCAAGTCCTGCAGCTTCCGGCTGAGCGGCGCCTCTGGCCTGCATTGCAGCATCGAGATGGCTCTGGCCGTGCAGCAAGGCTGCTCAGGTGCCTGCCTGGGCCTTGAGTAGGCAGCAGCGGCTCTGCCAGCAACAGTGCGTGGGCCAGAGCGCGGCCGCCTTTGTTTCCTAAATTCCAGCCAAGCTGCGCAACAAATGGGGTGAAATGTCAGTCCTCCTGTAATGAACTCTTTCTTCTTTTTCTGTTTTGTTTTAATAAACTGAAGAATTTATGGCAACTTTTGAAAACACGTGGAATAATTTGTAATTTTTTTAGACTGGGCTCTATCTCTGTATTTTAACTCTCATAGCTGACAGAGCTTTTTTTGCAGCCCTGGAAAAGGTTCTGGGGGCCATTTCTTGAGGATGGGGATCAGGGCTCAGAAAGAGGAACCAAAGGGCTCAAGGCGAAAGCTGAGAGGACAGAGCTGCCACAGCGTGGTGTTGCATTGTGGTTTTGTACATTGTAGTTGCAATAAATTATGTCTTGGTTTTTTACAGTTTTTCCCCTGTTGTAACGTTCTTCCCCTGTTGCCTTTTCCCTCCCTTTCATTGTCAGCCACCCTGCCTCCTCCTCCTATTCCCTAAAAATTGCTGTGTCGTTCCCTTGACACCTCCTCGGTGTCCTGTCCGTCACTCGGCAGCCCATCCCCTCCTGCTGGAAACTTCTATCAAGGGCGTTGAGTGATAGGTTCAGGCACCGAGGCCCCTCCCCTGGATTACCCCCATTGGTGTCCTTAAATGTCTGTTCCCCTGTTCCCCACACTGTCCTGTAAACCTATTGGCAGATGGGCAATCCCCTCCCCTGTTCACTCCCATCTTTATAATATGTTATGCTGCCCAGTCCTGTGTCTTGTGTTCACCGGACCCGTGGATTGCAGATTGATTTTCTGTGCTTCTTCAATAACCCAGACTGAATCCTCAACACAAGTCCATTCCTTCTTCTGCCATCGTTGCAGATGAGCCTCGCCCACACAAGGTGAAAGCCTTAGCTGCTCTCCTGGCCTCCCGAGGAGCGGGAGAGTGTCCCCCGCTGCTTGCTGTGTTGGAGCCAGCCGGGGTGACTCCGAGTGGGCACTTGGAGGGGCACAGTGACAGCATGGCACAGAAAGAGCCTTGTCTCCTCCTCAGCCTGCGCCCTCTGCTCTGCCCTTTGCGGCACCGGCGGCTCCTCTCGCTGCAGGGCTCCAGGGCGTGCTGGGGGCCGGGCCCCTCGTCTTCGGGAAGCGCCGGAGCCTCGGAGGCGAGCGGCTGCTGCTGTGGCCGGCAGGGGAGAGCTGCGGCTGCGGCCCTGGACACGGCGAGCTGCGGCTATGGCCGGCTCCTGCCGCGGCTCCTGTCTCTGCTCTGGCTTCTGTTCCTGCCCTGTGCGCACAGACACGGCCGAGGGCTGCCTGGGAGTCGCTGTGGGGCTGGCTGTTTTTCTGTGCTTGCACAGCATGGCTGGCCAGGCTGCTGCTCTCTGTGGCCTTTGCCTGCCACCAGCCAGGCACATCTGTGTGTCACTGGAGTGCCTGTGCTCTGGGGAGCAGCTGCTGAGGCACATGAACTTTGTCCAAGCCTCTGGTGCTAGGTGTTACTGTGTACCAGCTGGTTTTTGATAGGCAGACTAATCAGCCTCTGGGTTGACTTGCTGTGGTGCGCCTCGAATCCTGGGGTGTGGGCCTGGGTGGAGCTGCTGCAGGGTCACAGGTCTTGGTGGTAGTAGCAAATATTCAAACGAGAGCTTTGAAGGCTGAAGTAGAGCAGGGTTCCATGTGGGGCTAAGCTGTGATGAGTAGGAGGGCTGCTGTCGCAGTTCATATTTATTAGTTTGCTCTTAAATGGTTTATTCTGTTATCCCCCCTTGTTTTCCTCAGGTTGGTTCATCCCTGAGTAGTACTCTGCATTAAAGCTGTGTTGTGGTTTGTGTTTTATTTTATTAAGTTATTGTTAAATGGTTCATTCTCTTATCTCATATGTTTTCCCCAAGTTGGTTTCTTCCTAAGTTGTGCCCTCCCTTCCATCTGTCTCTGAAGGTTTCCCTTCCCTTTATTCCAGACTCTTCCATGCCTGTAAAGGCAACTCTGCCCCTTCTTCCAGAACATTCCCTGGCACTCATTGCCTGGACCAGTCTCCAACCAAGACTTTCTCCTCCCCCTATCCTGGTTGGTTTCTGCCCCTAAACTCCCTCTAGTGTACCCCATTAGCTTTCATTTTGTGTCCACCCCGTTTTGCTGTGCCTTAAAACCCTGTGTACAGGGGTCCTTGGGGGTCTCCTCTCCTCATCCTGACCCCTCCAACTCCAGTAAAGCCTGTTGGAATTTCACTACCAGAGAGTCTCCTCTTCCTTCTTTGCTCAGTCCCTATCCTGCTGCTAGGAATGCTGTCTTTCTGCACAGAACAGTGCTGGGTCTAAGGTTCTGACTTTGGCTTCACCCCAGGCAAGGCAGTTCCCAGCGCTCGCCACTCCACCAGAGCAAAAGAGAGCTAGCCCAGGTTTTGGTGCGCAGTGGCAGCTGGTCCCCAACATGAGGCCTCTCTGGGGGTCTGAGACCCCATGAAGGGCTGGATGGCCCCCCTCGGAGGTCAGCAGAAGTCTTTGGTTGGTGGCTATGCCGGTTGCAGTAGGCTGAGTTTTAGTTGGCAGTGCTCCCGGGAAAGGAGATGGCAACCTCTGTGGCACGGGGGTTTGTCTCCGGGACTGAGACCGTGCTCATACTCCAACTGTCCTTGGAGCAGGCGAGTATCCTGCAGGTGGGGGGATTGTGAGTGTGTGGCTAGGGGGCACCCTGCCTGTGGGTGATGTCCTTCCCCAGACTGCTCCTTGGATGCTTCTTTTGATTTGAGTTTTCCTTTTAGTGCGAGTTTTAGTGTGAGCATGGGTGAAGGGTTTTGCGGACAAGAGATGTGTGCCCACCTGTCCACACAACAAAAGGAGATTTATTTCCATGTTGGGAAAATGCTGAAGAGTGGGGGAAATTTTTTTCTAAGGGTATGTCTAAAAAGTTGATAAGGTGGCTTTCCTTTACTTTCCTCAGTTGTCTCCTGTGGGAGGTAGCCGTGGGGAAGACAGAGCAGGAATGCCATGGGAGGACACAGTCATTTGAGTCAGAGTCCTTGTTTGTTATGTTCTGTTGTCAATTAACTATTGTTCACTCCCATTTCTAGAAAGTTCTATGCTTCCTCTTCGCAGATTGGTTCCCCGAGAGACCACTCCTACTCTACTCCCTCACTGATGTAGCTCATGTCACCCCACCTCAACTCCTCCCCTGACTCTGTTTTCTATTGGTTAATTTGTATCCTGGCCCCTCCTACTTTCCCTCAGTTATGTACCCTGGCCCCTCCCTTGTTCTGGGTTCTGCCACTGATGCCCTTGAACAGTGGTTTTGTTCTTGTCTGTTCCTGCCCCTCTCCTTACCCTCACCCAGCCTGGACCCTCAGACTTACCCTCAATAAACCCTGTTGGATTAGCGTTGTGTCAAGAGCCCTCGTTCAGCTACTGGCTGAAAATGCATTACAACATCTGGGCCTGGGAGCAAGGTGGGCTGGTCTTCCGGACCGAGAGGGAACGGCTCTTGGGAGGGTAACCACCCCAAAAGCACCTCCCCCAGGGACCTTTTCCTGAGCTGGCACCTGAACAGGGACCTGGGCAATTGTCCACTCGTGCAGATCATTGAAAGAAGCTCCACAGCGCAGCAGCTCAGTGATCTACTGTTCCTGGAATCAAGCACTGTTTGGACTCAGCTCCAGGGAGAATGCCCTCTTAATTGTAAAAGGATTGCTTTGCCTGGCCTGCTGACAGCCTTCTGGACTTTGCCTGTGAAGATCTGCGTGCAGCTCTGGAGGGGGCTTTTGGCGAACCAGAAGGACAGGCAGGAGCCGACCAGCCCCACAAGGCGTTTTCTTTTCGCCTGAGTCTTTGTAGTCGGTGAGTGATTTGGATGCTAAGGGAAAGCACCCCACTCGGGCTCATTTGCTTTAGTTCTTGTTTTACCTTATTGGGGAAAAGCAGTTGGGGGAATGGGGGCACGCCTTTCCCTTGCCCAGGAGGAGTTTTAAATCCAAGTTCAGTCAATCTTAGTGCTGGGGAATGTTTCTTTCTCTACAAGGGAGGTGAAGGCTTTTGTTAGGTTTCTGTTAAAGCACTTCCCCAAGATTACTTGGGAAGATGCCTTTTGTATTCCTTTTTGGGGAAAAGTTGGGAAATGGATTTATTTGGAGCAAGTTAAAGGGAATTATAAAGTGGCTGTTGTGTTTGTTAATTTGGTTACAAGTGGATTTGTTCCATTCCTCCTTTCCTGTGCTAAAATGGTTCTGCCCTGGTTGGCCTCCCTGCCCTGCTCTTGTTCCTCTTCCCCGTTACCCAGGCAATCAGTGTATCCAGTTCTAATCCCCTCCCCGGTCTCCTTGGGAACCAATGTATCCCTTCCTGTCAGTTTCCCCTACTCCTCCCGGGTTCCCATAGAGACCAATGTATCCCCTTCCAAACCCCACCCTGGCTGCCTGCCAGTCACTCTGCAGCCCCACCTTTTTCTCTGGAACATTCTAGTGAGGGTGCAGAGTGATTGGTTCAGGGGCCGGGGCCCCTCCCTTAGTTTGATGTTAGTGGTGTTTCTTTTATGTCAATCTCTTGTTCCCCACACCCCCCTGGATTCCCATTTGTCCTGGTATGGGTTCCTTCCCTACCTCCCACTCCCTTTATAAGTCATGTAATCCCTCCATCCGCCCTCTTCTGTTCCTGGCGTTCCTTAGATTCACAATAAACCTGAACTTGCCCTAAACTGAAGAGCACTCTCTCTTCCTTCCTGCGGGCAGAAGCCCTATGGCGGCCACGTCTCTACCCAAGGCAGCACTGCCACTTCTACGTGGGGTGCTGACCTTAGGCGCGGTACCCGACAGCGAAGTCCAGGCTGTGCCCCCTCGGCTGCAAGCGGTGCTGGCGAGCTTGCCGGGACATGTTCCAACTACCGCCCGCCGTTTCAAGTGGGGAGATTTAATGCTTTGTTCCTCAAAAATTGGCATTTAACAACCCTAAACCTTTGGCAGACCTGCATTCCCTGTGTGAGACCTTGGGTCAGGTCTTGGCTGGGCATTACCACTGATGACCTAGCCCCCTCCTTCAATTTAGTAGAGTGAGTTTTCCTCAGTCACCATTGGTGACATCACGAGGCCACAAGAACTGATGGCACAGCTGATCAGGAAAGCTAGGACGAGGCTTTGGGAACTGGCCAGTTGTGACTTCATGTGTGTCAACTTGCCGGTTGACCTTTTGGGGGATGGGACATCCCTGGAGAGGTTAACCAATGTGATGTTTGAGTATCTCCTGAAGGAGAGCGGAGCACTGCAACTCGCTCTGGAAAATTACAGTGGACAGCTCTCTGTCCAGGCCCCTACTCACAAATTACTAATTTTCAAGTTCCAACTGGTGCCAAAGGACAAAAGAAGTTGCACACTGCTCAAAGCTCTAACAGTCTTCACTGATGTGTCCAGGGCGTCTCGCAGGTCAGTGATTACCTGGAAGCACCCCCAGACTCAGCAGTGGGAGACAGATGTGGAGTATGTTGAGGATTCCCCTCAAATTGCTGACTTGGCTGCAGCAGTTAGAGCTGTTGAGAGGTTTTTGGAGGCATTCAATTTGGTAACTGATTCAGCTTACATTGCAGGGGTGGTCTTCAGAGCAAAGAATGCAGTGCTCAAGGAGGTCTCAAACAAAGCACTTTTTGAGCTGTTCACTGATCTATGCTGTCTCCCACGGAGAGCACCTGTTTTATGTAGTGTACGTGAGGTTGCACACGGATCTGCCTGGCCTGATTGCTAAGGGGAATCAATGAGCTGATTCCCTTGCAGCAGCCTCTCTCAAACCATGTCAAAGGCTTCCTGACCTTTTCCAAAAAGCTAAGCTGAATCATCAAATGTTCCACCAGAATGTGCCTGGCCTGGTCAGAAAATTTAAACTGAGGCGTAACCAGGCTAGAGTTATCGTGGCCACGTGTCCCCATTTGTCGCAGCGCAGAAGTGAGCCCGGCTAGCTCCACAGTAAAGCGTGCCGACATCCTTGGTGTAGAAGGGCGGCAGTGCTGCAGCAAGTCCCAGCTCTCTTACTGGAGCTATGGGTGTCAGCCACCCGGGAGCTCTCCTCCCGGCAGGGGAGAGGACGGCAGCTCCACAAGGCAAAAGCAACTGTAGCCAGCGACGAGGAGAGGTGGAACGAAGCGACGGGAGGCAGCAGTTCTCCACAGCGGGGGAAGGTTTATTGAAGGGTAGAGGGTACAGGCTTAGAGGGAAGCTGCAGGGAACTGCCCCGAGGGGCGGGGAGAACACAAGCTATAAAGGGGAGCTAGGGGGAGGTGGAAATCAACCCCTAGCCAATCGACTTAAGATACAGCATGAATGACATACAAAAACAGCAAATAAAATTACATTGGGGGTGGGACAACCCCTCCCTGCCCAATCACCCTCTGCCCAGGGGAGAAAGTTCTAGAAGGAAGGGCAAGGACAGGGGGTGACAGGCAGGTGGGTTACCCGGGGAACAACACAGAGTGGCAGCTCAGCTGGGGAAAAAAGGGGGGGGAGGGAAACTGAGGCAATCGTCATCTTGGCTAATTGGACTTAATACAATATAATAAATTGAAACCAACAGAACAAACTGAACCACGGGGAAGAGGCTGCGGAGTGCACCACAACATCACCCCTACTTTACATAAAAAAAAACCAAAGGTGGGTCTTTGGGGGAACACAACCGGAAAACATTCAGAAATAAAAGTCTTTGGAATGTCAAACTTCCTCTTGCAAGATTTCTTCTGCTTCTTCTGGCGGTGGAGCGGTCGCCTGATGGTAAGGGGTGGTCTGGAGATTTTCTGGGCCCGTTCCCTCTTCAGAGAAGTGGACCATATTCACACTGGGCGAGACCAGCTTTGCAATTAGTTTTTTGACTACCGCCCACACTATGGAACATCCGAGGATAACGGCCAAAATTATGAAAACACCTACTAAAATGTCTTTTAAAAGCGACCCTGCCCAGCCAGAAAGTCCAAGTCTTGTAAGGAAGTTCCCCAGCCCATTTTCAGTCTCTCTCTTGATGTTATGGACCAGGCCCTGCATTTCACTCAATGCCTTTTGCACGTCTTGGGCTTTAGATGACAGATTGAAACAGCAGAGATCCTCGAATTCTTCGCATCGGTGGTGGTGGAGGAGAAGCAGATAATTGAGCGCAGCTCGATTCTGCAACACCGCCTGCCTGGTAATTCTCTCGTCTGCGAGGAGGCCTGCGATGGCTGTCGAAGTCAAATTTGCTTGTTTAACAGACCAGCACTCTAGTTTGCCCAATTCGCCGATGGCCTTCCCGGCCAAAACCCACGGCAGGAACAATGAGACTGCGACCCTTTTAGCTTCATTCCATTGGAAAATTTTGGAGTCTCAGTCCAGTCCAAATTCAGTTAGATCTCTTTTAGGCCGAATCACTTCAACTTCGTTATCTTTTGGAAACCAATTCTCAAATTTTGGCGTGCTGGGAGTAAACAGCGAGATGTGACCGATCGTACATGGTCCTCCGAACAGGCGAGAGGGGATGCCATTCCACGCTCGGTTTCTGCAAATTAAATAAAAACATTGGGGCAGTTTACGGGGTCGGAAATCAGAAGCAGATGGACCACGGATGATGAAAGATCTTGCACACCATCGGTCGCCAGCGACCTCTTCAATCCGGGTCCACTGCGGGTCTTCAGGGTGTAGGGACTTGGCAAGATCATTGGGAACGGAAAACTGAACACATTGGGAAGCATTTGCAGAACCGAGCAATTTAAATTCTAGGGGCTCTTCTGGTGCGGCTGGGAGGTGCTGGAGGGTCTCCCCCCAGGCCCACGTTGGATCCTGGCCCTCTCCCAGCTCGCCCAGAGAGCTTCCCCAGAGGGAAGGGCAATCATGGAAAGGAATTGGGATCCCCACCAGGCATGATGACAGAGGGTCTCCTGCTGTTTTGGCATTGAGGCATATGTGGTCCTGGCCGAGAGAGCGTGCCAAGGTCTTCCATATGTTGTTTCTTGGCTGGGGAATAAGATTCGGCATTCCAGGAGATGCGCTGAGCAGGACGATCGTGATGACAACACAAAGCGCTGCTCCTGTTTCCCGGGTCATGGCTGGGTCTTGGGTAACTAAAACATTAAGAAAGGTGCATTAAGAAACGAAAAGCTTGCCTCAGGAAGGGTCGGGTTATGCATCAGGGTTGAACAGAAGATTAAGAAGGGAACAAGGGGGTCCCAGATCCCTCCTCCTCCTCTGCCGCCAGCTTGCGACTTTCACTTGTGGCATGGTGGTCGTCGCCTTTCCCGTCCCTTGCACAAATGGCCGGACCCAGCGAGAAGGGACCCACCTGGGGCCTGTGGGGGTGGAGACACAGGCATACCCTCGACCCCAGGTGATAAGATCGAAAGGTCCCTCCAGCCGCCAGGTCTCTGGGTCCTTCACCAGAACCGGCGGCTTCTCCCTCAGGCCCAGACTGCCGTGTTGCCCGAAGTGCCGCACAATGGGCGGATTTAAATTTTCGAAAGAACAGTTTAGAAAGTTGATGGTATAAAGCGCCCTGGATAACTGGGAATGAGGGGATTCCACCTTCATTGCCGGGGATAAATGGGAAAGAACCTTTTTTAGGCTCTGGTGGGTCCTCTCAATCACGGCTTGTCCCGTGGGGGAATAGGGGATGCCTGTTTTGTGTTCTATTCCCCATTGCTGCAGGAAGCTCCTGAGCTCCCTGGACACGTACGCAGGCCCGTTGTCTGTTTTTAGGACCTTAGGGATGCCCAGCATGGAGAAAGCCTGGAGCAGGTGTTTGATAACATCCTTGGCTTTCTCCCCTGTGTGGGCAGAAGCAAAGACAGCACTCGAGAAAGTGTCCACGGAAACGTGGACATATTTGAGGCGGCCGAATTGTGGAACCTTGGTAACATCCATTTGCCACACCTCACAGCTTGACAGCCCTCGGGGGTTTGCGCCAGCGGGCAGGGATGGAATCTGATCCTGCTGGCAGTGAGGACAATGGCCTTGGCCTGATCACGCATCAGTTGGAATTGGCGGACCAGACCAGGCGCGTTTTGATGGAACAACTGGTGGCTAATCTTAGCTTGACGGAACACATCGGGGAGCGGGGCCCATTGCACCGCGTGGGCAAGCGCCCACTCGGCCGGGGAAGCAAGGCTATCCGCCATATGGTTCCCCTCCGCAATGAACCCAGGCAAATCAGTGTGGGACCTCACATGCATAACATAATAGCTTTGTTCTCTGTGGAAGATGAGCCTGATTAATTTAGAGAGCAAATTAAAAAGAGCCAAATTAGAAACTTCTTGAAGGACAGCGTTCTCTGCCCTGGCCACTACACCGGCTACATAAGCCGAGTCCGTAACCAAATTGAAAGGTCTGTCTTTGAATTTCTCGAACGCCCTGATGACTGCGTCCAACTCAGCAACTTGAGGGGAACCCTCAACGACGGCAACATCCATCTCCCACTGCTGAGTTTGAGGATCCTTCCAAGTCATGACGGACTTGTGAGATCCCCCGGACGCGTCCATAAAAACTGTCAGAGCGTTGAGTGGGACTCGACTCTGAATCTTTTTTAGAGAAAATCTGAACTGCATGTCCTGATTAAACGGAGCATGCGGTGGGTGCCCAGTCTCAATTTTGCTGGTGTATTCGGCCAGAGCAAACTGCAACACTTCGCTCTCCTCAAGAAGTTGGTTAATAATTTTAGTCCTAAATTTACCAGATTTTAATTCAATCGGAATGTGTATGCATTCAAGATCCACACCTGCCAGCTCCCTGATCCGCAATCTCGCTTTGCGGATCAGTTCCGCTACCAGTTCATGTGGCCTTGTAATTCTTTTGGACTGGTGATGGCTGAGGAACACCCACTCTATGATTAAGAGAGGGTCGCTCGAGCCCTGGTCCGTCCTTTTCCCCTTAGAGGTTCGGAGGGCTTTCTGGGACTTATCCTATTGAAAGATCAAGCCGTGAAGGTGTGGCAGGTTCCCTAGGATAATAAATTTGAAGGGCAGGCCCGGATGGCAGCGGTGGGCCTGCCTTGCCTCGATGGAGCTCTTGATTTTCTCGAGCGCTGTTTTTGCCTCTGGGGTGAGTTCCCTGGGAGAACTTAGCTCCTCTCCCCCTCTCAATAAATTGAAAAGGGGGGCTAGGTCTTCGGTGGTAATACCCAGCCAGGGCCTCACCCAATTCGAAGCCCCACACAGCTGGTGAACATCCGCTAAGATTTTCACCTGGTGGTGAATTGCCAATTTTTGCGGAACAATGGTCCGCTTGGTGATCTCCAGGCCTAGGTACTTCCAGGGCGACATCCGTTGAATTTTCTCGCTCTGAAGCTCAAAACCTGCAGCAATTAAACAATCGGTTACGCGGGAGAGCGCGTGGACCAGCAGATCGTCATCGGGGGCACAGACCAGCACGTCATCCATGTAATGGTAAATGATGACATTCCCACATTCCTTACAAATGGGGTCGAGCAGAGAAGCTACATACCACTGGCAGATAACAGGACTGCACTTCATCCCTTTGTGGCAGCACCCGCCAGTGGTAGCGCTTCCCGAGAGCCTCACGGTTCAAGGTGGGCACCGTGAACGCAAAGCGCGGAGCATCATCTGGATGCAGGGGAATTTGAAAAAAACAATCTTTAATATCGATAATTGCCAAATTCCAATTTTGGGGGAGCATCGCTGGGGATGGCATCCCTGGCTGGAGAGTACCCATATCCTCAATAATTTCGTTAATTTTTCGGAGGTCGGTGAGGAGCCGCCATTTGCCAGATGACTTTTTGATGACAAACACTGGGGAGTTCCACTCTGACATGGTCTCCACCAGGTTGCCCTTTTTGACTTGCTCCTCCACGAGCTCCGAGAGCGCCTTCAATTTTTGTTTATTGAGCAGCCACTGCGCTACCTGCACTGGTTTATCAGATTTCCAATTCAGTTTCCAGGTAGGGCGCTCTTCAGTGACCGCTACCCGAAAAACCTGGGGAGCCGGAAGGTCAATTTTGGCTCCCCACTGGGCAAGGGTATCCCCCCCCCAGAGAGGCTCTACATAATCTAAAACGAATGGGCGTACACTAGCCAATTGCCCATCAGGTCCCTTAATTTGCACGATGCTCCTAGATTGTTTGGCCAATTGTGTCCCCCCAACACCCTGGATGCGTCCGTCCACGCTTTGCAGCTCCCAGTGTAACGGCCATTCCCGAGTGGGAATGATCGTCACATCTGCTCCAGTGTCTAAGATCCCCCGGATGGAAATTCTGTCCCCTCCCCCGAGACAGCTGGCAAGCCAGGCGAGGCTTAGCTTGCCCCACATGCTCGGCCCAGGCCACAGATGGCACCTCTGGCTTTATTGGAATGGCCTGGGCCACTGTCTCTCCAGCAGGGAGGAACAGTGGGGGACGCAGACACACACATGAGATGACGAAACACTGCTGGTCTGAAGACACCAAAGCTGGGTACACCTGTAGATCTAACGGGGTGACCTTGGTGTCTCCCGCGATGACGAAACGATGGTCATTTTCCCAGTTACCTTGGGCCTTCGGGCACACGGTCAACGCGCGGACGCTGGAGTTGGTGAAGTGGACCGGGCGCGTCGTCTGGAGCCTGAAAGAAGAACTGCATGAAAAGGTGGTTAGTGTGGGTTCCGGTGAAAGACCCAGGTCAGAACAAGAAAGGCGAGGATTGTGGCGGTGCCGAATCTGAGCCCGGCTGGCCCACAGAGATGCACAGCCAACAGCCTGTTCTTCCGGGCACGGGCAGCTGCAAAATCCAGGATCCCCAACAGGAGCAACTGGGAATCGATGCCCTTCTCGGAGCTCCCTCCACGTCTGTGGTGGAGGAGGCAGCTCCAACAGGCCAAGCAACAGAAGCGACAGCACGACCGAAGGTGAAGGACCAGGCGTGAGGCAGCAGTTCTCCACAGCAGAGGGAAGGTTTATTGAAGGGAGTGAAGGGTACTGACAGGGAGGAGGCTGCAGGGAACTGCCAAGAGGGGCGGGGAGAACATAACATATATAGAGGGGCCAGAGGGAGGTGAACCCCTTCCCCTGGCCAATGAACTTAACACCTAACATAACTGACGGGGGGCAATAACAAATGAAACAACATTGGGGGAGGGCCAGCTCTACCTTGCCCAATCACCCTCTGTCCTGGGGAGAAGGTTCTGGTGAAGTAGGCAGGGACAGAGGGTGACAGGCAGGCAGGCTGACAACTTAAGATACAGGGGTGGGGACAACTTGATACAAAAAGGCGGGAGTAACCAAGGCAACTAAAAGACGGACAGCTCTGCAGAGGGGAAAACAGGGGGAGGGGAAACCTGTCAAGCGCCATCTTGGGTAATTGAAACTAATACATTACAATACAATAAATTAAAGTTTAACTGAACCGAGAAGGGGGGAGGGAGACTGCGGGGGCGCACCGCAACAGAGGATCATCCACGCCAAGTGTCAAGTCCGGTAAAATGTCCTGTCCATGAAACGGCAAGTCCTGGAGCCCCGATGGACTGGGCTCTGCTGGCGGCAGATTCATTCCGGATTTGGATTCCCTCCCCCTGGGTTCAGATGTAACACTCCCGCCCTCTTTTTTGTCACAGCGCAGGGAGGGGCTGCGCTCCTTTAACAGTTTTTTTGCTGGCCTCCTCCTTTTTGGCGACCCTGCTGCCGCTCTTCACGGAAGGCTAAGAACTCTTTGCGGAGCGGGCAGTCGGGCATCCAGTGGTCCTCTGGACCACACAGGTGGCATGCCGAGGTATTCCGGCGGTTTCCTTGGGGGGTGTTGGGTCCCGGTCTTTGGGCCGATGGTGAAGGTGTAGTGGCAGCGGCTGCCTCCTGGAGATCTGCGAAGGCCACCCGACGAGTGGATGGAGTCGTCTTTCCATCAGGTGCCTTCTGGGTGATAGGAACTTTTGCAGCGCACACCTCCAGGAGATCTTGAAGCGTTGGACGAGGGTGCAGGGGCAGACTAAGAATGGCTGCTCTGCACAGCGCGTTGGCATTGGCAGCTGCAAGGATGGTTATCAGCCGTGTGCGCGCCCCCTCGTCCGGCTCTTCTGCTTCTGCCGCCATCTGCAGCCGCACCACAAAGTCGTCAAAGGACTCCATCGGTCCCTGGAAAAGATGACAAACCGGGACCGGCGGCACCCCCGAGGCCACCTTATAGAAGGCCTGCAAGGCCACTTGTGTCCCGCGACTGAACGCCTCAGTAGGGGTCTTGGTCGCTTGCTTTTGTCCCTTGCCCCAATCACCCAACCCATATAAATGCTCAGTGGTGAGCCTCTCCCCATCCGTGTCCTCTCCCACCTCCGGGTCTTCCCAAAGACGAGGAAGGATGTCGGCCACCCCTTTTTTCCACGCTGCTTCCCATCTGGAGAACTGAGCTGCGTTCAATAAACATTTAAAGATCTGCCGTAAGTCTGCAGGAACGAGCTCAGTCTCCAGGAGGGAAGCTTCCAGTAACCCCCTGAAGTATTCACTCTGTCCCCTGAACTCCTTCTGAGCTTTAGCAATCTCTTTGACGAGGGTTCGGGGGACCGGGGTCCACTGGATGCGTGGATTTCCGCCCCTAGTGCAGCTGTCACTGGAGCTGCCATGATGGACTCGGCCGGCTCCGGGCTGCCCCCTTCCCCCTCCATCTCAGCTCCCGGCCCGTGGGAAAATGTTAAACAAGATGGAGGACCGTGGGAACCGGAAGCTGGGGGGTGGGGACAAGGGCAGGAAGAGGCGGGAGCAGGGGTGCCGTGGGAACCCGGGGTGGGGCCGGATGGGAGAGAGCCCGCCCAGTGGGATGGGCAAGGAGGCAAGGTCTGAGGCGGAGGTGGAATTTGAGGAGGAGCCAAGGAGGAGGATGGAGCGCAGGCGGGAGGAGGGGCAAAAGGAGAGGAGGCGGGATCCGGGGAAAGGAAGGGTTGGGACAAGAAAAGAAGGTGTTTTTCGGCAGGACGCAGGAAGGGTTCTGGGAAAGATCAGGAGGGGGAGGGGGATTTTCCCGCCGTGGCGCCACGAGGTCCGCACCATCTTGTGCTCCATAGGAGTGATCTTGGGCGGGAACCTCAAAGCGAATTCTAGCATTCAACTTTGGGGATTTCACAACTCGGGTCAGAGGGTTTGGGGAAACTGGGGGAAAGGGAGAGTCAGCCAGAGTCTGGCCAGGACTCCGACTGTGGGCGGATTGGCAATCCTGAGGGGGGGCCAGGGCGATGGAGGGGCTCCTGCCCGCTGTGGTCGGGGGCTGCCCTCCTCAGGATCCCAGGTTTAGAGGGATTAGAGGGAAGGGGCTGAGGGGTAGGGACACTTGAATGGGAAGAACCGGGGGTGAAACTTGAACTTTGGAGCTTTGGGCGTTCTCCCAGTTTTTCAGTTTCTTGAATCCTCAGCACTCGAAGGAGCTGAGTCACCCAATGCAGGTGTCTGGCCAATTTTAATTTCTTTGTAATAGCTAGCTCTTCCGACCGGGCCAAATCAGATAATTTCCTTGAGACCTCCTCCCAAAATCGGAGGTCTCTATAATGATCGGGAGCTGCATCTTTAAACTGGGAGGAGACCCATCTTATCATGCTCCTTATTTCTTTTTCTTTAACCTTAACATTTCCTTGAAACAAAATCCCCCCAACAACAAAAACAGCCTCCCGCTGCTCTGCGGCCAGCTTAGCACCCATAGCTGTGATGGTATAGGCAGAGCTAGCTCAATCCAGCACCCACAAAATAAAAACAGAAGAATAGAATAACAGAAACGGAGACAGGTGAAAAGGGTCTCCCCAGGACCCTCTGCCAGAATAGAAAAAAAGGGTGACCGTAACCCCACCGGCGAATGTCAGTGGGCTCCCGGTGGATAAAAATCACTCCCGGGGGGTCGGGTTAAAATGCGGAGGGGGTAAAACAACTCACCAAATCCTGGGGAAACTAAAGGGTCCAGGTGCTGGGGTCGTCCACCTCTCTGGATCAATCCCGGGTGTGGGAGGGCGATGATCCAATCCCCCGGAGCGCTACCCCTAGTGCCCAGGGGTCTGCTCTACAGGGGTGCTGCCGCGCCCAAAGAGGACATGTTCCTCGAGCCGCGGGGTCCGACGTAGTCCAGTGGAATACGGTCAAGCAGGTGCCCCACGTTGGGCGCCAGTCAGCTGTCGCAGCGCAGAAGTGAGCCCGGCTAGCTCCACAGTAAAGCGTGCTGACAGCCTTGGTGTAGAGGGGTGGCAGTGCTGCAGCAAGTCCCAGCTCTCTTACTAGAGCTATGGGTGTCAGCCACCCGGGAGCTCTCCTCCCGGCAGGGGAGAGGACGGCAGCTCCACAAGGCAAAAGCAACTGTAGCCAGTGATGAGGACAGGTGGAATAAGGCAACGGGAGGCAGCAGTTCTCCACAGCGGGGGAGGGTTTATTGAAGGGTAGAGGGTACAGGCTTAGAGGGAAGCTGCAGGGAACTGCCCCGAGGGGCGGGGAGAACACAAGCTATAAAGGGGAGCTAGGGGGAGGTGGAAATCAACCCCTAGCCAATCGACTTAAGATACAGCATGAATGACATACAAAAACAGCAAATAAAATTACATTGGGGGTGGGACAACCCCTCCCTGCCCAATCACCCTCTGCCCAGGGGAGAAGGTTCTAGAAGGAAGGGCAAGGACAGGGGGTGACAGGCAGGTGGGTTACCCGGGGAACAACACAGAGTGGCAGCTCAGCTGGGGAAAAAAGGGGGGGAGGGAAACTGAGGCAATTGCCATCTTGGCTAATTGGACTTAATACAATATTGTGGCGGTGCTGAATCCGAGCCCGGCTGGCTCCACAGATGTGCACAGCCTACAGCCTGTTGTTGGGGCACAGGCAGCTGCAGGTTCCAGGACCTCCGGCAGGAACAAACTGGGATTCAGTGCCCTATTCGGAGCTCCCTCCACGTCGGTGGTGGAGGAGGCAGCTCCAGCAGGCCAAGAAGCAGCGAACAGCAGCAACACGATGGAGGCAGACAAAGGACGCGTGAGGCAGCAGTCCTCCACAGCAGGGTTTATTCGAGGAAGGAGAAGGGAAGGTGCGGGTGGGTAGGGAAGCTGCAGAGAACTGCCCCGAGGGGCGGGTCGAACAGAACATTATATAGGGAGATCAGGGGGAGGTGAACCCCTACCCCCGGCCAATAAACTTAACCTACAACATAAATGACGTGGGGTGGCAGCAAATGAAATTACATAAGGGGTGGGACAGCCCTCTCCTGCCCAATCACCCTCTGCCCTGGAGAGAGTGTTCTGGAAAGGAAGGCAGGGACAGAGAGTGACAGGCAGGCAGGCTGACAGCTTAGAATACAGGGGTGGGGACAACTGGATACAAAAAGGCGGGAGTATCATAGCAACTAAATGACGGACAGCTCTGCTAGGGGAAAAACAGGGGGAGGGGGAACCCGGCAGGCGCCATCTTGCACAATAGAAACCAATACAATACATCTTAAACTGTAAGAATGAACATAACCCTGGGGGGAGACGCTGCGGGGGCGCGCCGCAACACAATATAATAAATTCAAACCAACAGAACAAACTGAACCACGGGGAAGAGGCTGCGGAGCGCACCGCAACACCCATTGCCACAGTTCAGCAGTGCAGTCGCTGGGCACTGGGGTAAATCTGCGCGGGTTGTTAAGTTGTGAGGTGTGGCAGACCAATGTCACCCATATCCCCAAATGTGGCTGCCAAAAAAAGCTTCATGGTTCCATCAACACCTTTTCTGGCATGACCTAAGTCTTTGCCTACACAGGGGAAAAGGCCAATGATGTCATCCAACATCTGTTACAGGCCTTTGTGGGATTCACATTCTCTGAACCTGAGAGAAGCAGTGAGAGAAACAAAGAAAAGAATAATCAAAACAATTCTTATCTGATTTGCTGCGCTTGTGTTGTGCCAAAGTAGAATGCAGTATGGAGATTGTTTACCTAAAGTGATGGTGTTTTGTTTCCCTGACCTATCAGGGCCAAGCACGTGTCCATGCTGTTGGTCAGCAGACAGTCACAAGAATTTGTTTAGTTGAGTGCTTGTGCAGTTTTCAGTTTGCAGCGGTGTTCGGCCAAAAGGTCGAGCGTCTGGCCAGCTCGGAGTGGCCAACACTCTAGCTGCACGCTGTGGGTCCCCTTGGCGGCGGAAGGCCTTGGGCTGACCTCACCACGGACGGCTGGCACTGCGGTGCGGACGAGGAAGGAGCCAGGACACTTACTGGGGTGAAGGCAGGTTTATTGCTAAACCTCAAAGGACATCCAGGAAGCAAACACAGGGAAGAAGAACAGGGAAAAAACCCCAGCAAGTGACCCCGAGGGGCGGGAGAAACAAGATTATATATGGGGGAGGTTACATAAGGAGGAGTTTACAAGAAACCAATGGGGAATAGCCAGGGAGGGAACCGAACATAATTGACACAGTGTGGGAACAAATTGGGACATAATGAGGGAGGGGCCCCGGGGCCACAGCCAATCATGTCTCCCAGGACAGAGAACTTTCTGGAAACAGGGGAGGAGTAGGGAGTGATTGACTGGGCCCGGGGAGGAGAGCAAGTATACATATAAGGGGGAAAAGGGGAGGAGAAATTATATAACATACTTAACTGACAGTAGGGGTGGCGGGAGTAACCAAGGCAACAGAAAGACTGGCAGGCCACTGGCGGGAAGGGCCAGGAGGAACGAACCATTATAAAAACATGGGGGGGGGGGGGGGGGGGCAGTACAACATAGGGGAGCAATTAAACCAAACTAAATTAACACACTACAACATCAGTTTTGAGGTAGTGTAATATGGCATAAAATAACATAGTATAATAAAGCCATTATGTAACTTTTTGATATAAATGGAGTCCTTCTCATCATTCTTCCTGCACGTTGGGGCGCCTGCTTTTTCTGATAAGCCTTTTTTGTGGTAGGGGTCCCCAAAGAAATTAAAACTGACAGTGGTCCTGCCTATACTTCCAAGGCCCTCAATGCGTTCCTGCAGGGGTGGGGAGTGTAATGCAATTATGTCATCCCCCACTGGTCAAGCTATGGTTGAACATGCCCACCAGATGCTCAAAAATTTTCTGAGGCACCAATGAGAGAGCAGCAGAGGGCTTGACAGCAGAGGGGAGATTATGCAAAGCCCTCTTTACCATCAAGTTTTAAACTCCTCATTTGAGAACCTGAACCCCCTGGTAGTCAGTTTAGGCAGTTCTCCCCCCATGGCAATCACAGGCTCCAAGAACATCCACCTGAGATGGTTTGGGACCCTGAAAGTGGTAAGGTTGAGGAACTATACAAGCTCGTGATGTGGGGGCATGGGTGTCGTGGTGCGTGTGGTTGAACTTAAGAAGTTTCGTAAAAGTTTGGTTCAGTTTTATGAAATTGTACTGAGTTCTATGGACTTTATCATTCATTTAAGATGATGACTTTGTTCAGGGCTCTCCCCCTCCCCCTCTCCCCCTCCCTTTTTCCTCCCCCTGCAGGCCTACTGTAACTTACCCCATTACTTCAGTTACGCCCGCCCCTTTTGTAACAATTCCTTTGTCCATCAGTTGTCCCCTCCTTCGTTGCCCTGGCAGCCCCCCTGTCCATCACCCTCTTCCCACTCCCTGTTTCTAGAACCTTCGATCAGGAAATGAGAGTGATTGGTGCAGGGAGGGAAGGCCACGCCTTGCTGCATTCCCACTTGCTGTTATGCTGTGTCCATTATTTGTACTCATAATTTTATTGGTCATCTGTGTATTCCCCCCTCCCCTCGGGGTCCCTTTATCTGCCTCCCCCGAGGGGGGGACGGGGGGCAGTTGCTCGCACTCCCTACCCCACCTGCCGTTCCTTTTCCTTTAATAAACCCGGTTCCTGCCTGCAAGTTTCTGCCCTGCTTCGTCGTTTTTTCGCCTCGCTATATAATTGCTGCCTCGCGCCTCTCCTCTTCAGCTCTCTCGGGGACTCCGCTCTCTGCCAAGACGCAGGGAGGGTTCCTGGCAGCCAGCCACTTCCCCAGCCACCTCGACGGAGTTAGTGCTGCCGAAGGCAAGGGGCTGGCCCGACTAAGCTGTGAGCTGCGGAGCACTTGTGGCCGCTAGCCGGGGTCAGACGCCCGCGCAGCAGCACATGGGTATGCCTGCATAGCCTCGTCCCTGGGATTATGGTGGATCCCACAAAGGTGGGTGAAAACATATGTCTCAAGAAGACCACCCGTCCACCTGAGCAGGCCAGAGAAGTGTCATCTGTGAACGCCAAGAAGAGGCTGCACCCCAGTGGTGAAGGAGATCCGGACTCCCCATTTTCCCCTGATTTTTCCCTGTTATGTATGTTTGTTGATCCATTTGATGAGTTGAGTAATCCCTGTTAATTTTTGCTGTGTTGTGTCTGTATAAATTGTACTGTTCTGTTCCCCTTTTCATGTAATGATTCTGCCCTGGTTCTCTCCTCCCTCCCTTGTGCTGCCAGTTATCCCAACTCCTCCCCAGTTGCATGGAAGCCAATGTATCCTATCTCAAATCCCTCCCCAGAGCCCTGTCCGTTGGAACTTCATGACTGGAGAGTCTCCTCTTCTGTCTTTGCTCAGTCCCTGCCCTACTGCTTAAGAACACCATCTCTCTGCATAGAGCAGTGCTGGCTCTAAGATTCTGCCTTTGGGTTCACCACAGCTAAGGCAGTTCCCCACACTCGCTGCTCCACTGAAGCAAACCAGAGATAGCCCGGGTTCTAGTGCGCAGTGGCAAAGCTGTACCTCAAGTCATTCCACACCCTCTGTCCCAGTTCCTTCCCAGCCTGTCACGGCAACCCACTCCTTTTGCCTGAACCTTCCCTGCCACTCTCCCTGTGGGCCAATCCCTGATTGTGACATGCCCTTGGAAATCCCCTAAACCATGACACCCCATTTGCCCCTGTGACCTGCCCTCTCCTTCCACCTACTCTGATTGGCTTTACACTGTTGATGTAACCCCCTCACTCCTCCCTTAATATTCCCCTATTGGTCACTCTTTTGGGTCCACCCCCGGATTTGTTAGTGTATTTAATCCTGTGCACTGAGGTGGCTGGGGATCCTTTGTCCTGCGCCTTTCACCCAGAATAAACCCTTCCCTATCGAACCTCAGAACAGAGAGCGTCCTTTCTCCTTTGCCAAGTCCCTGCCACTGCCTAACATCTTGCATCGTAGAGCAGCAGCTCTTCAGCTGTGGGCAGAACCCAGTCCCCAGCTGCTTCCCACACCTGGCGCAGCTTTGGAGCATCCAGTGAGCTAGCCCAGGCTCTGGTGGGCTGTGTCAGGCTGCTGCATTGTGCCTCAAAGCCTGCGGTGTGGGCCTGGCTGGAGCAGCTGCAGGTGCAAAGTTCCTGGTGGTAGGAGCAAATATTCAAACGAGAGCTTTGAAGGCCAAAGTGGAGCAGAGTTCCATGTGGAGCTAGGCCGTGGCAAGTAGGAGGGCAGCTGCAGTGCCCCTTGAAGCCTGGAGTGTGGGCTTGGGTGAAGCTGCCGCAGGCCAAATGCCCAGGGACCAGGAATGGTACCTGATGGACATCCCCTGCATGTCCTTTGATGCAGAGAAAGTCACCCACTGGGTGCAAACATTGGTGCCGGTCTGGCTGCTCCTGCCGCAGTCGCGCCACTGCCAGCTCACGGCGCTGCCCTGCGGCAAGTCCTGCAGCTTCCGGCTGAGCGGCGCCTCTGGCCTGCACTGCAGCATCGAGATGGCTCTGGCCGTGCAGCGAGGCTGCTCAGGTGCCTGCCTGGGCCTTGAGTAGGCAGCAGCGGCTCTGCCAGAGAGTAGCGTGTGGGCCAGAGAGCGGCCGCCTTTGTTTCCTAAATTCCAGCCAAGCTGTGCAACAAATGGGATGAAATTTTAGTTATTCAGTAATGAACTCCTTTTTTTTTCTGTTTTAATAAACTCAAGAATTTGTGGCAACTTTGAAAATAGGTAGAATAAATGTGTAAATTTTCTTAGACTAGACTCTGTCTTTTATTTAACTTTCATGGCTGATAGTGTTGGAAAAGAAATGAAATTTAGCGAAATGTTTAATTACAGTTTAGTTATGAGTTGTGTGTGAGGTGGTTTCTTAAAAACAGTTTTGTAGCCGTTGATAGTATGTGTTGGGTTTCGTGTGTAACTTAGCAGGTAGTCTTAGGAACTTAACAAATATTTAAACTAGTGTAGGAAAGTAAGAATGCTAACCTGTTTAGAGGCAGCATACAATGTGATAAGCAGAAGATTTATGATTTTGTTTGTGAACTAAGGAATGTATCACAAGGGGTCTGTTGTTAGTCAAGGGGAACTGTTTCTTGGAGATTTTGTTATGAATCGCATGTATAAAAGGGAAACCACCTGTACGTGAAACTGGGGCTCTGACTTGGGACGCTAGTCCGCAGGCTCCCGGTCATTTAATAAAGCACCGCACAAAACTTATCAGAGTTTTGTGTCATTTATCTATCGGGCAACAATAGAGCTTTTGTTGCAGACCTGGGAAGGGCTCCAAGGGCGCTTGGCCAAGGACGGCGATCAGGGCTCATGGAAAAGAAGCAAAGGGCTCAAGGCGAAGGCCGAGAGGGCAGAGCTGCCACAGCACGGCCCAGAGCGAGCCTCATGTCCTCCTCCTCAACCTGCGCCCTCTGCGCTGCCCTTTGTGGCGCCGGCGGCTCCTCTCGCTGCGGGGCCCCAGGGCGTGCTGGGGGCCGGGCCCCTCGTCTTCGGGAAGCGCCGGAGCCTCGGAGGCGAGCGGCTGCTGCTGTGGCCGGCAGGGGAGAGCTGCGGCTGCGGCCCTGGGCACGTCGAGCTGCCGTTATGGCCGGCTCCTGCCGCGGCTCCTGCCTCTGCTCCTGCCCTGTGCACACAGACACGGCCGAGGGCTGCCCGGCAGCTCCCTGCCGATCCGCAGCGGGCCCGGCCGGGCTGCTGCTCTCTGCGGCCTCTGCCCGCCGCTGCCGCCCCCGCCGCGCTCCCTCCTGCCTCTGCCGCAGCCGGGCCCGCACGGGAGTCAGCACACTGCGGCCGGCTCGGAAAAGCCCTGCCCGCAAACCGCCCGCCACGGCCTCAGGGCACAGGCTGCCGGCGTCCTCGCAGCTGCGAGCCGGCCTTTTCTCTTAGTAATCATTATTTGTGTGCATTTGGTCCTTGTCTTACAGTGAGCAGTATTAATCTTTTCAAGTGATACCTGCAGCTGCTGCATTCCTTCCCCCTCTCTTTCCAGTAACCCCGCACAAACTGTCCACCAGCCTGCTCTGCACCCTCCGGCTTAGCGCTCACAGCAGCGCAAGCCTCATTAATATTCATTACAGTCCTCATGCGTCATTGCGTGCCTTTCATTGGTGGAGCTCGTCTCGCCTCCTGATCGGTGGTGCGGTGCACCGGCGGGGCCTGACAGCAGCGAGTGCGCCCGTGCCGCCCTCAGCGGCAGCGCCGGCCCTGTCCCGCATGGCCCCGCATGGCCCCGCCTGGCCCGGCCAGTGCTGCCCGGCTGGCACCGCACCGCGGGGGATTGAAGGGAGAGCAGACAAGGGTCCACCACCACAGCGGAACGACAAAAGTACGCGTCAAAAGAACCGCCAACCCCAACAGAACCTGTCCTCATCACTCTCAGTAACTCCTCCTCATTTGCATGAGCCGACCTCCACACCTTACTCAAAACATGCACATGAAAGCAATTCCCAAGGTAGTGCTTGGAAGGTGTGGAGCCCTTTGTTTCTCTGTTCTCCAATTTTGTTTCTTTTCCTACGCCTCTGTAACTTACCTGGAGCTTTTCGAAGGAGTTCCCTGTTTATGTGTGGCATAGTCACACCAGCAGAGGGATTTTGTAGGATGCAGTTTAAAATAGACTTTGCTGCTGGCCTGATCTTGTCCTCACTGATACCTCTGAGAATTTTACCACTGACTTCCAAGTAGGAAGGAGTCTGGCTACTTAAATGCTGCTTGTTGTCCTCTCCTTGGAGATCATCAGTGTCTCTGTGGGTACGTGGATTTCCTCACATAGACTGCTCTAGTGCCTTTCAGAAGATTCTTATTGAAGCAACATTCTGTTTTGCATTAAACTGAATAATTTTCCTTTTCTATCTCTTTGCTAATAGCATTGAGGAAAAAAAAAAAAAACCCAAGTCACCCCTGAGCTTTAGCACAGCTAATTGCTCAGGTGTCTTTTTTGCAGGTGTCCTCAAGCAGACATTTCATAGGACTGATGCTGTGACAAAAGGATACCCCTTACTATCAAAAATACTTCTTTCATGAGAATAGGTTTCCTGTATTTATTCTACAGGGTTTTTGTTTGTTTGTTTCTTGGGGGGTTTTTTTGGGTTTTTTTGTGTAAAGGAAATCCAAAACTCGTGTTCAAAAGACAAGTGTTTTTGACCCTTAGGGATGGTATGGATTCTGGCTTCTCATACTGTTAATCTTGCTTAAGTCTGGAAATATGAGTTACATTTTTGAGAGTTCTGTGTCTATAGTGTCCAAACCTGCCTGTTACATTTAGGGTAGAAATTATTTTGTGTGAATCTTAATTATTGTGAAGATTTAAAATTCCAGAAGAAATTTTCCTGAATTGTCAGCCAAACTGGACCAAGAAGATTATCCAAATTACTTCAGTGTCCTAATTTCTGGATATCTTTCTAGTGAATAAACTTGAAGTTTCAGATTCTCTAGAATTAGATGGTCTACAAATACTTAATTATAACTATTCAATGCCAAATATCTGTGGTCTGGATCTGTCTAATTAGACGTGCTTCTTTCCATAATCATCTGTATCATTCCATGGGTTTCCTAAACTCCTTTGATCAGAAGTTGTATACAAGATTGATGAGTGAATCCACAAGTCTTATTATTACCTTCTATTATTGCTTAGTCAAATATATGTTTAAACTATGAATACTTCTGAGAATTAAATTAATAGTGATTTAAGTACAGGAAGGAATCATTAATTACTAGTGTTCTAGGGATTCTCTGATCATCTCCTCATTTCTTTTTTGATTAAACATAGGTTGGGCATTTTATTAGTTCAAAGATTTGCAGAACTGGAACACATTTACCTAGTCCTCCTGTGCAATTAACCTTTGATATGCCTGTACTAATTGTCCATTGAATATCTTTGCTGTATGCAGAATTGTGCAACTCCTGTTCTTTTTCCACGGAGGGAGTCAGGAACACTAGAGAGAAATTGTTCAGAGTTAAAGTAGATATGAAATTTCAGAAGTCATAGAAAAAGAAAAATATCTTTTCTTTATGCTATTGGGCTATTGTTTTATGTAAATTTATTTAAATACATATAAACAATAAACAAAACTGACAAAACACGATTAGTCATGGAACTCTTTTGTTTCAAATGGGTGACTGATATTCTAATAGTTTATTGGTTTACACCTGGATTAAGGGAAAAACATAACAATGATATAGTAATTGAAGACATATGAAACAATTAAGAATCCTTGCTTTGAGCAGGCTGTTTTCCTAGAACAGAACTTTAATTTATAACAAATGTTAGGAAAAAAATTAACTGTTCTATTCATTTCTGTCACCTTTTGGATCTCAGCAGAAGGATAGAGTTTTAAAGAAGTAACAGAATTTCATAAAGTAACTGAATGGTTTGGGTTGGAAGGGAATTTAAAAGGTTATTTAGTTACAAACGCCCTGCCCTGGTTCAGGACATCTTCCACTATCCCAGGTTTCTCCAAGCCCCATCCAGCCTGGCCTTGGACACTTCCTGGGATCCAGGGCAGTCACAACTTCTCTGGACAGCCTGTGCCAGGGCCTCACCACCCTGAGAGTCAAGGATTTCACTGTCAGATGCTTTGCACTAGTCCAGGTGGATGATGTCAGCAGCTCTCCCCTCATCCACCACTGCTGTAGCCCATCATAGAAGGCCACCAAATTTATCAGGCATGGTTTGCCCTCAGTGAAGCCGTGTTGGCTGTCCCTCTTGCTGAGCACAGTTCCCAGGATCTTGCTGGACACACAGGGGAGACTGACTGGTCTGTAGCTCCCTGTGTCTTCCCTATCCCTCTTATTGCCAGTGGGGGTTATGTTTTCTCTTTTCCAGTCAGTGACAAGTCCACTGGGCTGCCACAACTTTTGAAACGCGATTGAGAGTGGCTCAGCCACTTCATCTGTCAGTACCCTCAGGATCTCATCTGGTCCCATTGGTTTGTGCACCTTCAGGTTCCATAGATGTTCTGGAACCTGCTATTTTCCTGCAGTGGGCAGTTCATTTCCCCAGTCCCTGCCTGTACCTCCTGTGACTTGGGGGGTGTGGCTGGACACCTTGCTGGTGAACACTGAGACGAAAAAGGCATGGAACACCTCAGCCTTCTCCATGTCGCGAGTAACCAGGTCTCCTCTTTCCTGCCAGAGAAGACTCACATTTTTCCCAGCCATCCTTTTACCATCAATACATCTACAGAAGTTTTTTTTGTTGCTCTCAACATCCCTGGTCTGGTTTAATTCTTTCAGGGTCTTAGGTTTCCTAACTGGATTCCTGTTTGCTTGGACAGTCTCTCTGTGTTCCTCCAAGACATTCTGTCTCTACTTCCACCCTCTGTAGGTTTCCTTTTAGTGCCTTGAGTTTGTCCAGGAGCCTCTTGTTCATCCACACAGCCCTCTTGGTGTTCATCCCTGCCTTCCTTTTTGTTGAGATGCATTGCTCCTGAGCTCAGAGGAGGTGATCCTGGAATATCAATCAGTTTTACTGGGCTGCTCTTTCCTCCAAGGTTTTATCTGACTCTGCCCAGCAGGTCCCTGAAGAGGCCAAAGTCTGCTCTTCTAAGTCCAGGGTACTGAGCTTTCCATGCCCTCTCCTCCCTGCCCTAAGGATCTCAAACTGCAGCATTTCATGGTCCCTTCAGCCCAGGCTGCCCTTGAGCTTCTGGCTGGCCATTCTCCACTGGCCCCTCGTTGTTGATGAGAACAAGATCCAGCATGCTACCCTCCTTCTGTCTCCTTTATTCTTTGGAGAAGGAAGGCATCATCAGTGCATTCCAGGAAGTTCCTGGCTTGCCTATTCCTGCTATGTTGCCCCTCCAACAGATTTCAGGGTGCTTGAACCCCCCCTGTGACAAACAGGACTTGAGAAAGAGAGGCTGCTCTTGTCTGCATGTAGAGGGAATCATCTCCTCAGTCTTCCTGGAGCACAACGCCATAAAGTCACCGGTAATCCTGGTCACCTCCCTTAAAACCTGATCCATCATCTCTCAGACAGGTCCTCGTCCATCCCCAGGAGATCTCCCTTCATTCCAGCTGGTCATTGACATGGAAGGTGACCCATCCTCACCTTCCCTACCAGTCCTCAAGAGCCTGTGTCCTTCCTTGCTACATTAAAATGGTTTTGGGGTTTTTTGTTGTTGTTATTGGGGTTTTTTTGTCTTGTTTTGTTTTGTTTTTTTTTTTTTTTTTGTTCACTCTGCTACAAAGACAATCTCGAGTTGTGAAGATAATTATTTTTCAGAAGAAGAAAGAATTACATGAGGACAAAACTCTACTAATTTATACTGTATTGTCTTCCTTTTTGAGCCCTGAAGAAAATGAAAAGGAAATTGAAAGGAGACTGATAAAAATCCTTAAGAAATGAGTCAGAGAGAGCAAAGAGGGAAATGTAACTCTGTAGTGTGAATGATGTGGGATCATCCCAGCATGTTTCTCTTAAAATGGAATGGCTCTAAGTTGCCTGACTCTGCCCTTTACAGCAAAATAGTCCCATCAATAATGTGATAATCCTCATTGTCTTAATCCTCTTGCTATTTTCAAGCACAAAGCACATTTTTCAAACACAATCAGCTTTTCAAAGATATAATTGGGCAATTTTGTTGTGAATGGCATTTGATTTCAGAACCTTTGTGGCACTCACTGGATGTGCTATGTCCACAATTCAGTAAATGAAGCTGTGCCCTAGCAACTGCTAACAGTGCAAAGACATGCAATGACTGGAGCAAACATGTACCTCTGTAAATCAATATTTTTTTGGATACCTGATAGTACTATGATTTTAAACTAGTGGAATCAGGATACAGTAAATTGTAAGGCCTGTGCCACGAAGAAGGTACTTCAATTTCCTCCCATTTTACTTGATATATGACATCTCCTTCAATATCCTTTGATTATGGGATGACTGTTTCAGAAGATCAGCCTTGCAAAAAGGTACCCTTCAGTCACATCAATAGAAGCACAGCTGGCTGAATAGTTTTCAAATTACTTTTTCAGAGGAAAATACTTGAGTCATTAAAACACAGACTGGTTGAGCATAAAGGTCCCTTTCAATGAGACTACCAGTACCAGAAAAAAAAGTGTAAAAGCAAACTTTTCAATTTAAAGAACAGCTTTGAGAATTTGCTTATGTGGACACTAAACATGATCTATAGTATGTACTATGGATGAAATGTAACAACTCTTCAGAATTATTGAAACAAAGAATTTGATTGACTCCCTTTTATTTGATTTGAATGAGATTTTTGCTATTCAAGCCTTTTTTAAGGTTTGAAACTTAGGCTTGATTCAAGCCAGTGAAAATGTCAAGAACTCTTGCAGAGTGGTGAAAATGTTTTCAGTCCCTTTTTTTAACAGTCTGTTCTAAATGCAAAGGAGAAACACTTTTCCATTCTTCCTTTAACATCCTTCTGCTTGTTTTTACCACAGGCACTGCACATCCTCTAACCTTGAGACACAGGGTGCTAATGGAGCTTATTGCAAGTGTGGCTTCTGATGAATCACTGCTTGATTGCCTGGGCTAATGAAGGGCCCCTATTAACTATTACTAGTTATACAGCCAATTTGACAAGTTAGATACAAATATTGAAGTTGGTCTAATTGGCTCTGCCAAAATGCAGTGGTGCATGCACCCACTACTCTATTCATTGTGAATAATGTCAGTATGCCATATGTTGAAAGATTCTGAGAATAACCTTGTTCTAAAATAACCATAAGGCTGCTTATGTTGCATTTTCTTACAATTCCTGTTGATACTCAGTGGGTTTTTTTTTAAATCAATACAGGGTCTTTTGTGCTTGTAGAAAGTTGGACTCAGTAGAAGAGGTCACTATGAAATATAAGAGAAAGGTATGGTTTTTATGTATGGTTAATCAGCCTGCTTTGGAGTCTGGATGATAAACTGTAAGAAAATTTGAAAGAAGGACCTGGAATTTGGAGGTACTTTCCAGATCTGGCCTGAAGTCTGTAACAATTAGAATTGCAGGTGAGTTGTGAGTGCAGCCCCACAACTGAGCCCTTGTGGGGCTGTGAGAAGAACACTGCCTGCTCTGAACATGGAAGCTTCTGTGCTCTGAGGCTGGATGGCTTCCTGTGGCCTTATCCTTCCTGTGGAACACATTGAGCTGTTTTGCACAGAGACCTTCTAGGTCAGTAAATAATAATGTCAGTGAAGGAGTTACTGTGATAAAAGGTTTTTAAAAAAATCTGCACCTGCAGCCCAGCTGTAAATTGTGAATGGGCCCAGTTGAGGTCAGTCACTAATGGGTGAGCATGGAGGTGTCCAAATTCTCTAGAGGTATCCAAAATAGAGGAACTCCATCTAGTGATGCTTATGCTTTTTTTGGCAGATCTTGAATCATAGAATAGTTTGGATTAGAAGGAAACTTGGGAGACCCATTTTGTTAAAAACCCCTGCCATGGGCAGGGACACCTTCCACTGTTCCAGGTTGCTCCAAGCCCTGTCCAGCCTGACCTTGGAAACTTCCAGGGATAGGGCAACCACAGCTTCTCTTAGCACCCTGTGCCAGAGCCTGACCACCCTCACATGGAAGAATTTCCTCCTAATATTGTTCTAAACCCTGCTCTCTTTCAGTACAAAAAAATTGTTTCTTGTCCTGACACTCCAGGCCCTTGTCAGAAGTTCATGTCCACCTCACTTGGACCTCCTTTAGGTCCTGGAAAGAGCTCTAAGGTCTCCCCAGAACATTGTCTTCTACAGGCTGAACAGCCCTTTCTCTATCACTTGAAATGTATTCCTGCCCTCTAATTAATTATCTTCGTGGCAGTTCCTTGAAAGGGGATTCTCTTTCTCTCCCTGAAATAATGAGGAATAAGTCCAAGAATCTGGGATTCCCTTTAGAACTGACATAACCTTAATATCAATATAACATCTTCTTGCAAGTGAACCTGTGAGATGCTTGTGTGCTTGTTTCCCATGGCATTTTTAGCAGCAGCATTTTCCTAGCCTGGCTTCTCACTGTGGGTACTTTAAATTTTTGCAGTATTTGAATGTTGAAGACACTGTGTAATCAGAGTAGTTCTCCAATGGTGATATGAAGAGAGTGGAATAAAAGTGGTTCTCCATAAATGCTTGCAGGATGTTTAAAGTGTATCCCTGCTGGGCATACACTTTGAATACTGTATCTGTGGGGACTGATTGCAAGGGGGACAGGAATGAGAAAATGTGCAGGTGAAATGTTAATAAATACAGTAATATTAGATTGAAGTAATTCTGGGCCATGTCTAGCAGTAAGATAGCACAGGGAAGGAGTCACCCAGCATCTCATATCTTGATAGCTAAAAGGGAAGCTGTCTGCTTTACTGAATGTTTCTCACAGCTACAGATTCCCTTGTAACTGAAACAAAGATAAGTAGTGAATAGGAGGGTATAGGGGAGATTCAGGAGTGCAAGTGTCCTTGTCTACCTCTCCCCACCTTCCTTGGTGATGATATAATTGGTGGAAAGGACAGTTTTGAGCTGCCACAGGGAGGAAATCCAAAGAATTGAAAAGAAAAAGAGCTTCAGAACTACTAAATCTACAAGCTATGCTCCTTAGGATATATGACATGTGCTGTGGCTGGTTTGGGCATAAAACCCCCAATGCTCACACATTGATGAATGCCTAAGTACTTTCATTTTTGCATGCACTGTGTAATGCATTCTGCACAAAGCAGTCTCTTGGAAATCAAAAGGACCACCCTGTGAGAACAGATGCAGTTTTCAGTCCCATTTATGATTCTCTTGCACTGAACACCACAGTGATATTGCCAGACAGGCAATCTCATCCCAGAAGAGAGGGATTCTCATTATGGTTTAATTCATAGAGCAATTATTGTTTCATGTGTGATATACAGCTGAAGCTCTACAAAGTTAACTTCTCAAATGTGAGCAATATTGAAGAAGCAGGATGTAAAGCCACTTTGCCTCAAAGCCATTATGTTCTATTTTCTTTCCTACCTTTGGTATCTCAGGTATACCATGATAATGGAAAGAGGAGGAATATTCAGCAGAGCTATTATTCTGGGAAGATGAAAGTAAGCCAGCAAAAGAGAGTACCCATTTCTGTATTCAGGACAGGTTAAAAAACTCCCATAAATTTCTCAAGCTAAAGCACATTTCCTTTGAAATATTTCTACCAGGGGCAGGAACAAAACTCCTACCAGGTTCAAGAGTCAGTTTTGGCTCCATAGTGCCAATTCAGCTGGTGTGTGCAGAGAGGGAAGGGTAAGGTGGAGCATAAGAAAGGGGCTCGAGGAAAAGGGCAGGAAATAATAAATGAAAGACAGAAAGTATTTTCATGAGTTGCCATTTTGAGCAGCATGATTTTGTGAGTCCAACGCAGAGGTGTCTGCCTTTGTGGATATAGAGGAAAACATTTCAAAAGTGTTGTCTCTGTTATTTGCAATGACTATGGAAAACACATGCCTAATCAAAATAGATTTGAGACTATGACTTGAAATATTATTGGAAGGAAGAAAAGTTTCTTTAAATAAATACCTCTGAGAACACTTATAAAAATGCGTTAGTGTGGCCATAAACACAATCGTTCCTACATTTCTAATGCAAAACACTAATGTAATTGACTTGGTATTTAAACCATTTAAATATTGGTAATCAGAAATGTTTGAGAACACGTGAAGAAGAATTAGTGGGAAACCACATCCTTTAGCTTTAGAACCACTCCATTCTTGTTTTCTTGATTCCTCTCTGTCATTTTTTATTTATTGTGATACCATGGCATTCATGGTGATCTCACATAAGTTTTACTCAAGGCGTTGTGCACCTGTGATACCTTTCCAAAAAATATCACTGTATAACCAGCCAGAGCTTTGAAAGCATTTTGGAAACTGACTTGAAGTCTTGAAAATAACAAGGTGGTCAACTGTGAAACATGATGCATCTTTTAACACTTCTCAGCTATTGGACATACTTGAAAAATCCAAGTAACACTTACTCAAAATAAGTCTTTTGAAGTAATTATTTTCATTTATGAATTGCAAGGTCCTGTAAAGTTGAAATATTTTTGACAAACTTTCAAAGGAGCTTTGACTCAGAGCTCAGACTTAATTTGTATGCAACATTGTAAAGTTCAGATCCATGTGTTTAGGCTAGCTAGATAGCTAAAGGCACCAAATCCAATTAAAATAAGATATTCTGTGGGACAGAAGCCGGCATAGTAATTTTTGAAATGAGGTCACATACCTAAATTGCCAGAGCTTCTCATGAAAAGTTGCATTGGAACTATAACACATTTTGTGGAATAAAATAAACAAATCACCAATATCACAAAAGTTGTGTTTTTAAATGAATATAGTGGGTTCTGAGATGGTGCATTATGGTGAGGACAATTCAGAGTATGCCTGATCCTGACTGCAATCTTCCAACTTGCTCTGTAGGCAGTATTTTATTGTTGCAGCTGGAACATGTTTTCATCAGTAGCAGATATTTTTTCATGCCAACCTAACGGAGTAATTACTTGAAAGAAAGCCTAAGTAATTATAAAGTTACATACTCCTGCTGCTACTTTTATATTTATTACTCCATGATATTGCCGCTCACCCCTGTTCTTTGATATGGAGGGTTCAAGTCAGTTCTTAGGACATAAACCCTGACTCCTTATGAAAGCATAAAATGTTTCAAGATGGGCATCACACTAGAGTACAATTTTCAATCTCTCCAATTCTTTCTTGTGCTGAAAGAATTAGTAAAGAAAAAAAAAAAAATTCAGCGTTCAATTACCTGTCATGATTTCAGCAAAATTATCTGTTCTATTTCACAAGAATGGTAAAACTTTCAATTCACTGTAGAGATGTTGTAATGAAAAGACTGTAAAAAAATCGCAGACTGTCATATTGAAAAATGTAAAAAGATTTTGCTTAAAATAGCAAATTACTGGGATTGCATTTGAGAAAGAGTGTAATTTGTAATTCAGTATCATCTACATTGCCCCAGTTACTGTTCTGGTATAGCTGCATTTCCATTGATGTAGTAGAAATTTCTCCTAAAACATCCCAGCCTATTTAGAAACCAACTTTCCTTTATGTGTAATGCATTTTGCATTTACTTCAGAGCATTCTTATTAACTTTAAAAATAATTATATGTCTGTTTTTCAGAGAGCCACTCCCTTTTTCTATGGATTTCAGGGGTCTATTTTCTTGTTCAGCTCATCAGAACTAGAAGATAGGTAATAGGTGTAAATGTTTGCAGTTACTTTTATTCTTAACTGCTCTGTGCAGAACAAATGAAATATGAGGAACACCAATGCTCATATCCTAACTCTGTTTTGGCACTGCCAGTGATGTTCATTCTCATGTATCCTTTGCATTTCCCTCATGCACATAGGAAGGGTATTTTGTATTAATGTCACAGTGATAATTCAGGCTGGAAGGGATCTCAGGAGGTGTCAGGTATGACCTCATGTACAAAGAAATGTCATAACTGAGATCAGACCAAGAAGCTGAGGGCTTTTTCTGACTGATTCTTGAAAATCTCCATTAAAGGAGGTGATACAACATCTCTGAGCAACTTGCTCCATTGCCTGTCTATTTTCAGGATTAAAAAGCATTATTTAACTCCAGATTATGCCATTCAAAAGGCATTTGCATGGTTGGCTGTTGCTGTCTTGGCTGGGTCTGCAACCCCAGGTAAAAGCTGCCCATTGCTCTTCCCTGAATTTTATGGAGACCCTGTTGGCCCAGTTTCCCCTGCCCTGTCCTGCCCATCTGGATCAGAGTCCTCGAATATCATTCAAATTTGCTGTCACCTTCAAAGCTGATGAATGTGCCCTCCCGTGTGTCCTGCAGGTCACTGAGAGGTGTTAAATGACGTGCCATAAAACCCCAGCAGCCCACTTCTTGCCAGGCTGTACTGTCCAAACTTGAACACAATTATATTGTGGCATAATATGTTGACCAGCCTTGGACAAATACTTAAGTCCATTGCTCCCTTGCCTGACTAATCCAGTTTTATTTGTCAGAAAAGGTAAGCTGGGTCAGGCATGCTCCACCTGTGATAAATCCATGCTGACTGTACTCAGTCCCTTTCTACCTTTTCATATGCCCAGAAATGTGTTATGAGAGGGCTGTATTTGTGATTTTACCAAGAGTCAACACGAGGCTGACTGATTTATAGATCATCCCTGTGTCCTTTTTTGAAGGTGTGTGTGATTGGTGGCCCTTCTCCTGTCCTTGGGCTGACTTCTTGCTTGAATGACACCAGCCCTACATGCCCAGGCAGCTTTACTAAATTCCTCCTTTGCGCTCTGTCCTTGCTCCCAGCCCTGTTTACTGCGTTTTTATGCTGGAGTTCTGCCATCATGTCCTTTTAGCCAAGTCCTGACAGAATGGCTTGTCTGCCTTCACACCAGAGTGGGCTGTTCTTTAAAGGTCTGCTGGCTTTCCTGAGCTCCTTTGCCTTTCAGTGTCCTTTCAGGTCCCCACTCCGCCTGAAGTCCAGGCATTTCACTTTGCTAAAAGATTTTAAGTTTCTCTTTTCATTAGTTCAACGTTGATGTGCATGTTCCTCTAGGAGTCACTCTGCAAGTTCTTGCCTCTTAACTCCTAAACTGGCAGCTCTTTCTGAACTTCAGTCTTTCTTGCATTTCAGTATGACATAGCCCTCTTTGTCAGATTTAATTGTATTTTCACTTTCTCCCTGCCAGCTTCTCTGATGTCAAGATTCACTGGTGTGTTTTATTATGGAAAAGTGATATCCATTCTTTTGTGTTATGTTTCTATCTCAAATACACTTGTGTTTCTATTTTTAGAAAAAGCATCTTCCTTGAAGTGATGACTCAGGTGAAGTACTTTCACGACATTAGTATCTTATTTAGTATTTATCCTCTTTATTTTTTTCTATTTCAAGATTTAGAATGAAACTGCCTTTTTTGAGTTCCAGTTATGAAGAAAAGTCCTTTCCCTCAAAAAGAGGAAATTGGAAACTGAATATTTGTAAGGATTATGAAACTGGATAGTATTTTCACATTTTCCTCAAACCTGGCTATTTGAGAAAGGTTGTTTGTTTTTTTTTTCAGGCTCACCCAGTGTTTGCAATCAAAAGTGAACTAGCCTGTCAGTTTACAGTTTGTAGGCAAGTTTGCTCCCTAGTTCAGCTACAGCAAATTGAATTTATTTTGATGTGTGTGCTGGTTTGGGCTGGGGTAAAGTTCATTTCCTTTCCAGGGTTGGTGTGGGGCTGTGTTTTGGGTTTGTGCTGAACTCAGGGGTGGTGATACAGAGATGTTTTTGTTATTCCTGGGCAGGGATTGAACAGAGCCAAAGCCTTTACTGCTCTTTGTGCTGAGGAGACCCAACCAGGACAGGTGACCCCAACTGACCCCAGGGATGTTCAGACCATGTGGTACCATGATCACTGCAACAAGCAGGGAGTGAAAGGAAGGGGGGACATGTGGAGTGATGGCATTTGTCCTCCCAAGTCACTGGGGTGTGCCGTGGGACCCTGGGAATGGCTGAACACCTGCCCAGCCATGGGAAGGGGGAATTCATTCCTTGTTTTGCTTTGCTGTGCAAGCAGCTTTTGCTTCCCCTGTTCACCTGTCTTTATCCCAAACCACAAGTTTTACCCTTCTGATTCTCTCCATGATCCCACTGGTAGAGACTGAGTGAGCAGCTGTGAGGGGCCAGGCTGCTGGCTGGAGTTAAACCACAATGTGTGTGATGTCTGGCAAATGTTAGAAATTAACATATTTTGTAACACAGTGTTCTTAAGTATCATGGTGAAATATATTTGTTTTAGCAAATATATATATATGAAACAATACATTAGCTTTCTAGAATCACATATTTGAAAAACAATCCTGAATTTTGAAGATGCACTACATGAAAAAGTATCAAAGACTTTATCATGCACATGATGAAATAACTACCATGACTTAGAATTCTGCCTGATTGATTTAGACAGAAAAAGGTGAGTGTTTCTGCTGTGTTCTGAATGGTGCTTTTATTTCCCCTGTTTAATAGATGGGAGAAATGATGATGCTGCAATCAAGGCATTCAGCAAGGAGGAACTAGAGAAATTACCTGACTAGATGTGTTTCTTGTGGAGTTGTAGGTGAGGACATCTTGCTGTGGTCTGTGCAGACCAGTGCTTAGAGGATCTTTGGAATTCTACCTGATAATTCAGAGGAAAAAAACTACTTCCACCCCCTCCTTTTTTAAACTTTTTTTTTTTCTTTTTTTTTTTTTTTCTTTCCCAGCTGAAGCTATCAAGAATATTTGAATGGAATTTGGGAAATCTTCAGGACTGGCTGAAACTGAAACTTCTCTCTGAATAAAATTTTCTCTGAAATAATTTACCAACTCCTCAACTCATTAAAAATTTTCCATTTAAACCATGTGGATTTGTGCATTTTCCAGCAGGAATTCCCTTGCAGCTCATTACTGCAATCAGAACACAGAGGGTGAAGGTAAGCAAGCTGGCACTTTTATTAGCAGTTTCCAAAGCTCCTGTCAGAGTTTGCCACAGAAGGCTGTTTAACAAGATGTATAGATGAGATGTAAAGTGCTTTTATAGATTCAAAGCTAAGAGACATGAAACAAAACAAGAAGATAGATGGCTGTTTTTTAGCCTGGTTAAAGCTGAGCAGCAGCCACTGCTGAAGGCTGTGTCAGGTCTGGCTTTTCTTCTTGAATACATTAACACTTCCCCTGCCCCAAAACCCCCAGGAATCGATAAGATGGGAACTTCTCCACATTCTTTATGCTGTCCAAGGCAAGACAAAGCCAAGACTGAGTTCATAGAATGGTCACTGGGAAACTCCATCACCAGAGTAATTCAGCACTGGTAAATTCAGTGCTACATAATATTCACTAAAATGAGACATCCAGTGATGAATGACAGAAGGACATCTAAGCTGTGGATAGCACTCAAGGCCAGGTGGTCTGTGCTGAGACTAAATGCTAAATCTGCTGCCAGTGCTACTGACAAACATCCCTGCTCCTCATCTGTGTTTCTCCTCAGTGGAAGTGCAGTTCCTGGGTGGTGCCTTTGCTAGGGTGATCCACAGTTCATTGGTACTGATGTTCTGCATGCTCAGTTCATACACAAAACAAGCTGGTAATTGCCTTCTGGTGAATGAAAATTGTCAAATGTTCCCTTCACATCATCCCCTGCCCAGCTTTGCCAGGCTCAGCAGTTTATTCTACTCAAGAAGCCACTCAAGGATACAGCAGTTAGATTTCAAATGGCTTGGAACTGCCTGCACATCATAAAAACAAACCCTCTAAATGTGGTAGCAGTGGCAGTTTCTTTTGGCTGTTTTCACACAGGTTTATTTCAATCCATATGTGTGGATATTTTGCTCCATTTGGATGTAAGGCAGTGGATACTCACATCTGCCATAGAGAACCACTCTTGCACTGAGCCGAAAACTGGGGGCATGAACTGGACACCAGAGTTGTACAGAACTTGGGACAAAATTGTACCAAAGTACAGCAGAAGTTACTCAGAGAAATTTTGTTGCAATTAGTAATTAAATGTATGTTTATTGTATACAGACATAGGTATATATTGGTAAGAAATAATAACAGGTAATTAATTATAAGTCTATATTGTCCTAGTATCAAAATACCTACATATAATTTAAATGTGCATTTATGTCCCTATGTATGTCTAATTATAGAGATTTGTGTTAATTACTACATTACTAAGATGTTTACAGGAATATAGAATTATAAGTATTTATATACACACATGTATATATATAGTCAATTATCTAGATACCCATCTATTTGATGTAAATGTCGTTATATAACATGTATATATATATATGGTTGCTCTTTTGCCACAAAAATCACATTATTATTTTCTCTAAGGAGAAAGGGAGTACTGTTCCTGTGCTCCTCTGTAACTTTTTTGGGTCTGTTTCTTTTATTCTTTTAATCTCCAACAGATATTTTAAAAATACTTGAGCATGATTCTACTGTAAAATAGTTTTGAGATCCAAGATGATATTTTATCACCAGGTCTGGGCAGATACATTTTTTTATATCAGTGTCTAGATAATGTGCATTTAGATGGGAGGAATGAAGAAATTTGTCTTAGGGGGCATGTTGTATTATTCAGTGATATTGACCTTCTGGTTTGATAATCAGCTTGAAGCTATGCCTTAGCTCAGAAATGTTGCTTCCTTCAGCAGGACTGCAACAACAAAAGCTTCTGCAGACATTGTGCCACACCCCTACCTGTGCCATCTGAACCTGAACAACTGCCTAACAGGAATTCTTTTTCAACATAGATTTAAATCATTGTGGAAAAGGTATAACAAAGATTGACTTGAAATTCAGTTCCCACTATGGCTTTATAGTGGCTTGTTTCCAAAAGTCCACTGGACACTGAAAACCAGACATGCAATTGCTATTTCAAAGTATTTATTAAGTATTTCATTGAAGAAATATATATTTTTAAACAGAAATAAAAGATAGGAACAAATTTTAAATGCCCAAAATCTGTGGTAAAACCTGTCTTTTTGGAATTTTTTAGAGTGCAGGTTTCTGACACATTCAGACAGTACTAATGTTTCTGAAGTTATCAACTTCATCTTTTTTCATTCATTTCACCATAATTTTTCTGTGCGATATCTGCCTTAACTCTTTGCCTTAACTCTTAAAAAAAAAAACTATGAAGGATCATATTTAATAAGGAAGTTCAATAACTTAAAATATTTCCAGGATAAACCCCCCTTTCCACCAACAAACCCCTGGAAACCAAAAAACCTGATGCTTCAATAAGTTTCCACTTATGGAAATGATCACTGTCAATCACACTTTGCATCAAAGTCACACAGGGAACACAGGCACTTAAGTGTGGTATGGATTGAAGCTGTTTTCATGTTTTTCATTATAAGTATAGTATCACTTTTCCTTAAAACTTTGGAATCCAAGGTTGCTCAGATTTCTTTCTTCATTTATAGGTTTTTGTTTTGGTGGAGTGTTCTTTTATTTTTTTATTTTAAGATGAACGGAATGGGAATAACACAAACCCTTAAAAACTGTGTATTTGCTATGGGTTTAGTGAATAATCTTGGGCTACACAAGGCTTATAAAAAATTAGATATATATTTTTTAAAAAAATTCACTTTCATGTCCTAGGAAATTTTGTATATAAAATATACTGCAATTCCTGTGTATATCCTATACACCTGCATTCATTAAAACTTTTTTGTCTACAAAAAAAAAAAAAAGAAAGAGTTTTGCAACAGAAATTTGTCTTGTTTAGTAGTACTTTTGACAGTATTGATGAATGCACTCTGGAGTGCATTCATTTAAGTAGAATAATTTCTTGTTTTTCTTTTCTCACTGATTTTATAATAAAATGATATGTTTTGACCATAGTATTTTTAAAGACTTTAGGAACATCATAAAAATCCTTTTCACTGTCTTATTTCTGAATATCCACTTATCCTAGCATTGCTTTCTTATTATTGTAGGCAGTGGTGAAATCTCAGTTTGGTGATGGCCAATTTCATGTTTGGGAGCCTTTGCAACACTTCTGGTTCCAATCCAATGGATAATGATCACTGCCCTTAGCCTTTCCCTCATGCACTTAATTGTTGTTTCTTTTTATTACTCTCTCCCCTGGATCATCTCAGTTCCTCAAACTGGATTTAAGGACATTGACAACCACAAAACATGATGTAAGATTAAATTACTTTGGAGTACTGTGCATGCTCCTGTGTTCCCTGGCTGTGATGAAATTGATAGCCTGAGAAAGAGACGTATCAAGGCAAATTCTATCTGCTGTACTTATGCAAGAGTTTGCCTTGTAACTTTGCCTCACAGCAGCAAGAGGTGCCCTGAGCTGCAGCCCACGGGCTCTATGGGGCCGTGTCAGGGCAGCCCCTAAGGTGTGGAGGGCTTAGAGATTATGTCACCATACCCTTAATATGCCTTTTCACATCCAACTGGCTCTATTGATCCGTGCAGCAAAGACAGGCTCCTCAGGAAATGAGACAGTTCTGCCATATCCCTTGTGCTCCCTTGCACCGTTATTTCCTTTGACAGTTCATTGTGTTGTTTCTTTTCTTGTGGCTGTGTTGAGTTTCTGAGCTATGGAACAAAGAATTGTGTGATCTCTCATGATCTTGTGTTCTTCTCTTGAGGTTCAGCTTGCCAGAAGGGCATGATACCCTCCCAGCTCAGGTGAGACTTCCAGAGGTGGACATTCCAGACACCATGAGTGGTGAAGTTCACACACATGGAGGATGGGGATACCCTGAGAGATCTGGGCAAGCTCCAGAAGTGGCCCATGGGAATCTCATGAGATTTAGCAGGACCAAATGCTAGATCAGGGCCGCCCCTGGTATCAACCCAGGCTGATGAACAGATGGAGAGCAACCCTTCCAAGAAGAACTTGGGGGTGCTGGTGGATGAGAGGCTGGACATGATCCAGCAATATGTGCTGCCAGCCAGACATGTCCTGGGAAGCATCAAAAGACCCATGGGGAGCAGAGGACAGGGATATTCTGCCCCTCTGCCCAGCTCAGGTAAAACCCCATGATGCCTACAGCTTGGGGCCCCAGCACAAGAAGAAGCTGGAGCTGCTGGAGTGAGTCCAAAAGAGGGCCATGAAGATTATCAGAGAAATGGAACCAGTTTGCTGTGAGGAAAGGCTGAGAGATTTTGGGCTGTTCAGCCTGGAGAAGAGAATCTTCAGGGTGAACTTATGGGGCCTTCCAGTGCCTGAAGGGGCTACATGAGAGCTGCAGAGGGACTTTTGACAAGAGCATGGAGTGACAGAACAGGGGCAATGGCTTTACACTGAAAGAGATTAGGTTTAGATAGGATATTAGGAAGAAATTCTTCTGTGTGAGGGTGGTCAGGATGTGGCACAGGGTACCAGAGAAACTGTGGCTGCCCCATCCATGCCTGGAAGTGTCCAAGGCCGTACTGGACAAGGCTTGGAGCAACCTGAGATAGTGAAAGTGTCCCTGCCCACGGTGGAATAGGTTGGAATTGGATGACTTTTGGGATTCCTTCCAACACAAACCATTCTATAATTCTATGGTTTAAAACTACCCAGTTTAAATATGGAGACTAGGAAGGAAAATACTTTCCAGAGTGAAGCAGGGTGTGCCGTAAAGAGGAGCTGATCTGTTTTAGAGCACTGAACTGGACCCAGCAGTGCTGAGAGAGGATTTGTTTTTGTCTGATAGATGGCCCTAAAAAAGGCAATGTTTGAGCATGGGCTAAATTGATGTCATGAAGATGTGGGAAGCCACAGGAGGATGATTCTCTCCTCTTTCTGAAGGATTTTTCACATTACTTCTTCCTTAACCATTTTTCTGTGCAGAGGATGGGGAAATGCATGCACTCTGATCCAAGCAAAAGTTGGGACTACTTGAATCCATTTGCTTTGTGCAACAGAAAAGCCAGTCCCTGAAACTGCTGGAGTGAACAAATGTTCTCAGTCTGCACTGGCTTTGAGAGGTACCACAAGATCTGCTGCTGCTGAACTCAGTGTTGCCTTCAGGTATGTGGCTACCTGGGATTCAGGGAATTGTTCTGTGGAAAGGTGAACATTTCCTAGTGCTGCTGGTGTGGTGTCTGCAGGAAATAACAAGCAATAAAAGCTCCCATGCTATGTGCAAGGCTAAGAATTTCCAGTGGGAAACTCAAAGGATAGGGAAGGTTTTCTGATTATCATCGTTCTGCCAGTCTTTACACTAGAAAGACTTAACTGACCCTTCCTTAGTAAAAAGCCTTTTCTGATCAGAATTATGTCCCTTTGATATTAAAGGGGATTTTGAGCAGGAATTCTAGGATGGTAAAATCTTGCTCTTTATTTTACTTGCAAGTTTAATCCCCTTTTTAATCCAGAGGAAATAAGTATCTGTGCTTTTTACCTGTGCCCTTTGCAGGAACATGTTGTGCTTGTGTGTGTTTTGTTCAGCATTATTTCTCTGCACTAATTCAATTTGTAATAGTCATCCCTTTTGTATTTTATATAGGTGTACTAGGAAGAAGAAAAAATGAAAAAAACCCCTACTTTCATCCTAAAGAAAATTATTTTTCCTGAATTTCCTCTACAGCTAATGGAGAAAAATAAGTCTCTCCAAGCAGTCATTCCATAGTGCGCAATGGACACTGTGTTGTTTCCAGGGAGGAATTCTAGGTTTAGAAAAAAATAGCACTTCTTTTTTAAAGATGAGTTGCTTGAAACCAGCTGCTCTGTTAAAAAGCCCTGTCTCACAACACAGAACCAAGGCAGTTTATTGAGACTTGTCATGATACACCATCCTGTCTGGACATTTACACCTAGTGATAGAAATGGTTCCATTTCTCTCCCTGCCTAGTATATTTCTTTAAAAATAATCTGCAAGAGACAGCAGGTCATTTGTGTATTCAGATTCAGATATGTATTTTCAGAAGCAGGCAGAAGGGTTTGTGAGAATGTGAACAGAAAGCACATATTGGATACAGGCAGTGCCTATAGACAGCACTGCTGCTTTCTACATTTTAAAATAAAATAAAAAATTAAAACACCTACTGCATGCCATGTGTTCAGACAACAGGTTAAAGAAGCTGCACAAAAGCATAGTACAAGTACAATGAGGTGCTTCAGAAGGTGTGGTTTCTGTGATAAAAGAAATTAATTCCTTTGACACCAATTAGTATTTATTGAAAGAATTTATGAATAATGCATTATTCAACAATGTGTTGAAATATTTAGTTTAGTTAATATGGATATAATTACCCTGTTTCACACTGGAGGAGTGAGCTTTTGAATACTAACTGTTTGAAATATTTAGAAAAGGATTATTAGAGTCTGATGGAAAGTCTTGGGGTGGTGGGAGGGAGAGACAGAGGACATTGTAACTTCATAGTTTCTCATACCCATCCCTGTCATCTTTACTTTGAAACAGAAATTGGAATGAGATAGGAGGATAAAAAAAGTCTGAGGAATTCCTGCAACAGCGCTGAGTGTGCCAGGTTCTTCCAGCAGCACCCCATGGCCACCACTGCATTAAGGAGCCAGATTGCTCTGAACAGACAAGACAAAGGCTGGAGTGCAGACCATTCAAAACTTGGGCTCATTTTTCAAAGTCATGCACCAGCATGATCTGTTGCAGTCACCTTAAAAAAAAAGGGGTGTGTTTGTGGTGGTTGGTTAATATTTCCCAGTGGTATTTTAATCATGAGCTGTGTTGTGTTTCACTGCAAATGAAAATGTTGCAGATTCCAAGACATGGCTGTTCATGATTCCCTTTAATCCACAGGTTAAAAAACAGTCCAAGTCAAGGAGCTGCAATGCTCACACTCTCCCTGTTTGTTGAATTTATTTATTTCTAATAAAAGCAGCAGCACCTATTCAGAAATACACCAGTATATAATATGCAAATATAAAACCACTATGGATGGAAATAATGAAATAAACTGCTTGTGCATAAAATGGACATTATTCTTCTGCAACTTGACTTACAGAGAAAACCAGTATAAGGAACACAATGCAAATTACTTGCTAAAAGTGTTTCCTGTGCTGATTGCTGCCAGGTTCTGGCAATAAATGTCAAAGTCTGAACTTGATACTGAACGCTTGAGACTTTCTTGCTGTGTTTCTCTGTCATTTCCCTGAAGCTCTTTTCCTTCACTGCTTGAGTGAAGGTGATAGGGGACAGAGGGGGCTGAATCAGAAATTGCAATTGCCATTAGCTGATGTGGAGGAGAGGGAAAGAGCAGGTGGTGAAGTTATGCAGCCACTCTGAAGAAGAAATTTTTTTGCCTGCAGCAAAAAAATGAATTCTTGTGATATGTGACCAGCCAGGATTTCTTTTTCCCTGATCCATCCTGTGTGTATTGTTAGCCTACCACCCCTGGAAATACTCCATCCCATCCAACTTTGGGCATTGCATGGCATGGAGAGATGTGTTACAGAGCAATCATAAATGACCTGATGAGTTTAATACAGCATTCAACTCCTGCTCCTGATTTTGGTTTATTTATAGGGAGCACAAAACAAATCCTCCTGTCCAGACTGCTTGGAGGGACTGGTGAGAGCCATGGAATCAAAAACATGCAAATACCAGATATTTTGGATAGGTTTTGTTTCCATTCCCTGAAGGCAAAATTTCAACAACTTCCAGTAAAATAACAAATGGTTTCACTGGATAATTTTCTTATCCTTTGGACATGTCACATCTTATGATCAAATTTGATCTATTCATGAAAATATAAACCCCACAATTTAGACATTGTAATATTGAACTACAAAGCAATATCACTTAGAGGGCATTGGTATAGATTTTTAAACTTTTTTAAATGGGAAATATACTCATTTAAATGCTTTCTGGTGAAAAGTTTTACGTTCCCTGATTCCGTATTTTTTAATGGGAAAAAATCTTTGGGAGATCAACCCACAAGATCAGCTTGCTGATAGTGTTAATTCACAGATTGTTACAAACATAGGCTGGCCACGCTATTCTCCCATTTCAGTCAATGAGAACAGGGGCAATGATTTGCACCTACAGTTACAGATGCATTTGCTTATTAATATTTTTAGGATGTCAGTTTAGTCTCTGCATTTTCTCACAGCATTTGTGATGTCAGATTTCAAGGTTGTGAGAGATATAAATTGTAATAACCCATCCCTTTCTTTTTTTAAATGCATAAATTTCTTTGAAGGTATTTTCTGTATTCTCCCTGGTAAAGATGTAGGAGGACTTTTTGGTTGTCAGGCTCTCACCTATGATTTGCATACTTAAAGAGAATTTCTGCATTATTGCAACATGATGATTCTTGCATTTCACTGCTGCAAAAACACTGTTTTATTTTGGTGAGAAATGGACCATAAAACAGGAATAATCAAGATTCAGTGCTTAAATGCAGCTAATCTAATGTTGCCATGGAGGAATTTTGATTAATTCCCTCTGTAGTTTGTGCACAACCTGGTGAGCAAAATGAAAGTGGATAGAGGATGACTGTATCCTAATAAAAACTGTGTTTGCATGCCCTGCCAGTTCTCTGCCTGCCTTGTCATGGTAGAGAACTGCTCCTGTGTTAATGAATTGGTTGCATCCCATCACACACCTCAGCAGTGTTTTGAGTGCTCACACTTCTGCTGATGTGTATGTAACCTGTCCCAGTTAGAGATAAAGGGCTGGCATCAGCAGAATTATAATCACCTGCAAGAAATCAAAGCAATGGGTAGCTTTTCTGAACAATAAACTTGCTCATGTTGTAGTTTTATTGTTGTTAAAATTTATTTCTTTCCTGTGCCACCTCACCAGCATAGCACCTAGAAAAAGATTTTTGTAAACTAATCACTGATTTCCAATATCAGATTTCTTGCTCGCAGTACAGAAGCTTCAGCACAGACTGTTGGGAGATAGTTTGATGCAGATTTCTGGGAAGGTATTTCAATACAAGAAAATCCAGAGACATGAAGGTTGATTTGAAATCCACTATTCACCTAATTTCCTCTAGAAATCAGAGGAGTTTGGATCCAGGGCTAAAACTTTCATTGTAAATGGAAAAACAATTTTGTGATCTGGGGTAATAGTGTCTTCTAAGACTACATCTGCACCAGCAATTTTTCATGTATTAATTGTGGCCAAGTATTATGTAGGAGTTAAATAATTTCAGATGATTAATGGCATTATGGATTTTGGCTATACTAATATTTATATTCCATATATTTTATGCCTTTGCAGCAGGAACTATTTGTAAGTGTGGGAAACTCAAAGAGAAACTCAAAATTCTGGACTGTGTCAATCCCTGGCACAGCTTGGCTCTTGGTAATAGCTGTGTTACAGCAATTTAGAAATCATCCATATTAGACAAAACAATTGCCAGAATCATGTCTGTGTCACAAGAAGCAATGGAGATGTACAAAAATAATGTGAAGTCCCTGTTCAAAAGGGCTCACCATTCCAAAGGCCAGTAGGATAAGAGGAAACTTTGTAGAGAGGGAGTGAAAGGTGTCAGGTTTGTAAAGTAATGGGATATTTTATCACGGTCAGTCAGCAAAATATTGTTAATTATACTGAGTAATACTTCATTTACATTTGGCAATGTTGTGTTCCTTTTGCATATTAAAATTAGTAAAATAATCTGGACAATGATGCACAGATGATTTTTGAAAAATTGGTTTGATTGCAGTAACAGTTCAGTGCAAGCCAGGCACTGAATATTCGCTGGCTGTGTTTGATGCTGGCAGCAGTCAGCAGCAGCACCTTCAGGATAAATGCCAAGGTGGTCTCTCCCTTCTGCACTCTGGCAGAATAAAAAATGCCTTGCTGAAAGGAAACACTTAAAATGGTGACATTGAGCTCTCTAAAAGAGCTTGAAGAGAAACCTAGCAGGACTTTCATAGAGAAGATAGGTGGGACTGTGTCATGTGGGAAGGGGAGATGTCCTGACCCTTGGTGTTGGATTTGTCTGTCAGCACCCCAGGAAAGCCAAGACCCTCGTGCCCACCAGTCTGTGAGTGTCCCATTACAGGGACCCTTCACTGGAGAGCCCTGCTGGTTGGAGGGGCTTTGATTGACTTTCTCAGGGACACCCCCAACAGCTCTGAGGGGTCTCCCCACTTGGTTCCAGTCTGCTCCCCACGGCCGGCACTGCCAGGGCCCCAAGGATCCCAAGGCAGTTTATGGAATAAGAGTCTCTTTAACACAAAACTGTGACAGACCAAGGTTTGGGGAGTGTCACTGACAGTATCTGACTGCAGAAACATGATCAAAGCACAGATGAGCTCTGAACCCCAATAAAGGTGTTCAGCACACACAGAGGTCTCACCCCACAGGTGTCCCTGCACTGGAGAAGGCAGGTTCAGCCTATTGACTGATCCCAGCAGTTACAATGCCATCTTCCCTAACTTTTCCCCATTCTTGACTTATTTTTATGCTATATATTCATATTTCAGTGGAGTTGGAGTGGCTCAGGTCATACTTACCCTTGTTACTGATGGTGTAAATTCCTCTCCCTGGCTCAGACACAGTCAATGAACCACAGAGCAGGTGCCCAGTGAGGGGAGGTCAGACCCTGGGGCAGGTAACACTGGATGGAGGGGTGTGTTAATATCACAGTTAGCTTATCATGAGCCCAGCTCATCCAAGGAGAGTTCATCCAGCCCAGCTGCTGGCTCAGCAGCAGGACATCTCCTCCTCCCTGCCCTGGCTGACAGGTGCTGTGGGGTTCAGCAGCTGCAGAGAGCCATCGAGTTCCCTCCTTGTGAGCACTGCTGCAGAGCCCAGCCACCCACCCTCCATTCCATCCCCCTTAGCAAGTGCTGCAGGTGCAGATTTTGGGTGTGGCAGTCACTGTGGGATGGGTTTCAAGCATTCCAGCCCCATTCCATCCAGGGACAGCAGCTGGATTTTACCCAATAATTTCTGTACTGTTACAGCTTCTGTTAGGATATAACTTCTCAGTTTCCCCTGATTTTACCCTCAGCCATCCTTCCACTGTCAAAGTTCTCACCACTGGTCCAAATCTTTATGCATCTAAATTGATGATAAAAACTCCTAGCTTGGAGAAGCATCTGCAGGCTGAGGCACTGGAGTGTATTTATGCAGAGCTTTCTTTGCAGCCACGGCAGAGAGCTGGAAGTGCCAGGAAGGGGAACTGTCCAGTTTCACTGTGGTTACCAATCTGCCTTCCCTCTGGTGGGACCTGTCCTCATGTTGCCAACTGAAGAGGACAATCCAGGTGAGCATCCTGACTCTGAGCAGCCCCAGTTCACTGGAAGAAATGGGATCTGAATAACTGTGGGGCAGGATAGAGGCTGATGTAGCTGAAAAAGGCCATCAGAGACAGGGGGCTTAGGAGAGAGGGAGAGAGGGAGGGGCTGAACACTCTTCCCATCAATTTTCATTGCTGTTTCAGTCTTGCCATTACTCTTAACACTGTTTTGCCTTCTTATACCTGTACCTTTATTTTATTTTATTTTCCCCATACTAGCTGTGGGAATAAAAGCAGTTAATATAAATTATAACAGTTTTTTATTTTCTAGCAGCCAAAGCACTGGGGAGCAACATTCATGGACCAGTTGGGCTGTAAAGCAGCACAGCACAAGCTCAGTCTCTGCTCATGACAATTTACAGCATAAACAGGCAGAGCTGGTGCTTCATGATAGGGCTGGGAGAACCACAGAGACCTAAATAATCCTTCCCCAAATTAGAAAAACTCCCACACTGCAAAACTGGAATCATTAGCATCACCTGGTACAACCAGTTGGATAATGGGCAGTACACAGTGCAGCACTTCCAAGTGAAGAAAAACCCCTGCATTTCTGTGGATAATGCATTTTAACACTTAATAGTTTTCTTGCATAGAGTCAGACCCTTTCTTAAATTTTAAATGTCTTCCATTTCAGTTTTCAGCTCCTGAGTGCTGATGTGAATTTTTCTGCTTGCATGAGACGTCAGTGGCTGCAGATGGGATTTTGCCATGGGACACAGCGATGCATTTATCATTCAGCTTTGCAGGAGGTGAATGGAGGTTATATCTACAGTGAAATCTAGAGAGCAATGGCAGGTTTTTAAATGTTAGTCTTGCCCTGTTTTGGATCTGACTCTGACACTTCCTTAGGAACACCAAAAGACAGATAAAAGGCTGACAAGTCAAATAGTTCTGTGCCATATTCTTATAACCAGAATTATCTATGGTGACATCAGTGTAAGGTTACACCAGTCCTGAGATTACAAGTACCTGTCATGCCCCACAGGAAATCACTGATAATTTTGTGCTCTTGATTTGGAAAGTGGCCTCCAGACACCTTGTGACTCCTTTGTTTCCATTGTTCCTTTTAGTTCAGAGTAGGACTTTAAAAACCAGTGCACTTAAAATGTTAGTTTCATGATTAAACCTTGCCTTTACTCATAATACAGCACAGGGCAGGTTACTATCTTCTTGGCAGAGACTGGTCAGGTTGAAAAGGCCTTGTAGCTAAGACTTACCTCACAAATTTCTTCTTCTGTGAAGTCCATATCATATAGTAACTGTAAAATGGCAACTTCCAGCCACATCAAAGGCCATCCTTTAAGGGCTGAATCTCTACTTTCATAAAATCAATGTATCCTGCATTATGTGATAGTTACAATCTTCACCCTGTTTGTAGATGGACAGGTAGAAGTTAGATATCCCACCCAAGGTAGCAATTTAAAATGCCCTTATGGTAATCAGAGAGAACCATGCCTCTCCAAAAGCAATCTCATACTAACAGAGTGCAGGAAGAAGTGGTCCCTGGGAGAACCTCTCTGTCCTCTTCGTCAGGGAGCTTACAGAAAACCATGGAGAAGATGATATGGGGCACTACTGAAAGGCAGGGCAGCCAGCACGGCTGTACAGACAGAAAGTCCTTTTTAACTGATGTGATCTCACTCTAAGACAGAGTCACCCACCCAGTGGATGGAGGGAATGTAGTGGATATAATTTATATATTTAATGAGGCTTTTAATACTGTGTCTCACAGCAGCCTTCTGGACAAGTAGCCCAGCTATGGGAGGAGTGGGCTCCTGTTGTTCTGGATGAAGAAGCAGTTGCACTTAGATTTGTAGGGAATGAGGCTATGCCTGGCTAGTGACAGGTCACCAGGGATGTGACCACATGGCCTATTCCTAGTTCTGGCTCTGTTCAATATTTTCAATATTTTCAATATATTCAGCTGTCAGGATGCCAGAGCTGAATGCCCCATTCCAAGGCTGCTGCTCATCCCAAACTGGGAGGTGCTGTGACTCTCTTGAGGGACCAGAGGCTTTGCAGAGGTATCACTGGGAAGCACCGGGAACAAAATGGATGTGGAGGAGGGCACCACAGCCAGGGACAGGGAATGCCTGTCCTCCGAGGGGCAGCTGGGCTCCCTGGATTGTCTGGTTGGAAGAGAAAGAGCCTGAGGGGCCACTGCTCTCTGCATCTTCCTGAGGAGGGGCCGTGGAGGGGGGGGGGGGGGCTGATCTCATCTCCTAGAACCAGAGAGAGAAGTCTGGGCTGGGAGGGACCTTCAAAGGCTTCTTTGGGATCCAGTGACAGGGCAGGAATGAATGATTCAAAGCTGCAACAGGAGAGGTCCAAACTTCACACAAGGAAGCATTTCTTTAGGGAGAGTGTGGCCAAACACTGCAGCAGGTTTCCACAAGTGGTGGTCAATGCCCAAAACCTACCATTTTTCAGAGGCATTTGGACATCGTCATTAATAACCAATTTTCACTTCTGTTCAGCCCTGAAGGAGTGAGGCAGTTGGATCAGATGGTCTTTGCAGATCCATTTAAAGTGAAAAAAAGTTATTCTATTGTACTGAATGAAGTGCTTTCAGTGTTAGAAAAGTCATCCTAGGGACGCATAATGCCAGTGATGGTGTTGTCTGTCCAATGCAGATTCAATTTAGGGGATGACAGCCATGCTCTGGATTTTTGACTGGCAAAGAATTAGTGGATTTAGGCATTGGAATTAGTGGGATTAGGAGAATGAGTAGAGGAAGAACTAGAAAAATGAAGTAGTAGATGTTGTAGATTAACAGTAAAAATTCAGTTATCATTAGTCACACAAGTCACAGTTGGACAAGTCACACCTGGAACCAATGAAAAATCTCCACAAAAATCTCACTGAGGACTTTCTCATTATGACTGTTAGCAAATGCTTCCTCGTGGTATACTTAAAACTCATCTGCTGAAGTTTGTGTCCTGCCCTTTTCACCACAGAAGTGGCAAAGAAATCCCTTTCTTCCTTTTAGCTACCTACAGTTTGCAAGTAATTTTGTTGGATGCGTTTCTGCTTCTAGGATCCCTCAGCTGTTTGAATAAACCAGAGCCTTTCAATGTAAAGGGTCTGGGTAGTGAAAGAAAAATCTCAGCTTGAGTAAAACTGATGACTGTAATTGTTCCAAGTGGTTCTATTTCCTGTCCCTCTTTGACTTTGTGGAGGATGCTGTCCTTGGGTAAGGCAGATAGAGATGAAACATGGAAGATATCTTGAATTTTCTGAGATCCTGCTGATTGAGGGCATAGATTCTAGAGTCAATCACTTAAATCAACAAGGAAATATCTATGTTTAGCTGAACAAGGCAATGAGAAACATGAGCTGGCCTTTTAGATTTTTGTTTTAGAGAGCTTCCAGAGGCCCTACTGAGAAAATCTTTCTGCTCATTTTGCATCTTTCCTGTGTTTTCCCATTAGAGACAGAATTCTTGATATCTGTGCCAGGTGAGGGTTGAAAATTTAATTCTTTTCTGTGTTGCCTTCATTCTTGTGCATTTTAAAAACCTTCCTTTGCACCGTCTCAGCTCGACACTACTGCACAGACACATACGCACACCCTGCCTTGCTCTGGACAGTTTGATTTATGATTCTCTCCCTTGTCTCTAATAGACTGAAAATGGTACATGTTCTGACATTAATTATGTTGTTTAATATCTCATATTCTGTGCTCAGAGATATGTAGTCTTACATGTGATTTTTCAGCTTTTCTAGATCATCCCCTGTGCATAGGTCACTTTAATCCTAGGATTAGCAGTCATAAACACATACACACAAAGAAAGGAAACATTTTATCAACCATTTTTATAAATGCAAATATCTAGCATAATTTTACAGACTTCTTGCCAGAAACACAGGACATTAATAGAAACTGGTACCTTTAGTCTGGATTTGCATCTGTGTAACAGAAAAAAATTACCTCTAGATGTCAAAAGGAGAACAAGGAAACACTTTTTGTGCGGCATTCAAAAGGACAAATTGAGGTAAAGCAGTTGAGGTAAAGCAATTGAGGCAAAGCTGTAGCAGGAAAATAGCAGTTGATGTGGCAGCATTTTTATAAATACTTCCTTTAGCTGGAGTCTGCTGAACCTTGCAAACGTGGGATCTTGTTCTGTCAGCAGGAAGTGTCCCACCATCACAGACTGTAGCACTTCCCAGCAATGTGAGACTTAGCTCTAGCCCTGCTTGGGTATGAAGTCCTAACAGTGATAAAATCTTTTCAATAAAATGATAAAGCCATAGCAAACAGAGGCAGAGAGCATTCCCCTTTAAAGAAATTCCCCTTTGGAAGGCTGCAGGAACTGGAGAACAATTTGGCTTTTCTGAGAAATGCAGCATGTGTATCCAGGGCAGAATATGTGACTGAATAAAGTGGGATTTTGTCCCAGTGTGGAAACTATGTACCCAGCTTACCACTCTGAGTTCTGTGGAGACAAAGGCTTTTCCATGTGAGTCTCTCCTGGAGTTATTTGTCACAGTGACCTTCAAACAGTTGTGATAGATGTACGTCTTGAGATGACCTGGAACATCTAAACTTTCTGCACTGCCTTCCTCTCTGCTGCAACTTCATGGGTTTTGTTGACTGACCTTCTATTGGTCAGGTACAGGGATGTCAGCAGTGTTATTATGCTGCAAAATCTGATGTTTTCACAATTATTTCAGCCTTTTGGGGACCATCATCCGAGCAGGAGCTGACTGTGTTTTACACCTCTATCCCTGAAATGCCTCAACATTCTCTCTAGGGTGGTAAAGCTTGCAAAAGATGCAATTTTTTAACAGATGGTAATGTATGGACAGCATAGACTTCATCCATCACCACTCCCAGAGTCACCCCTACTCTTCAGAATGCTTAACTTGTTTTTTGGAGCAGCCTGTTGTCTGAGGGAATGTCAGTGGGGTGGGAGGAGTGTTAGAAAAAGCTGTCAAGCTGTCCTTCACTAAAGAGAGGTTTGGCTTGAGCGAGGCTGGGGACATCTGGTGTTTCCAGCTCTGCCAGGAGTTATGGGAGCATCTCTACACAACCTGAGACTGAATGCCTTTTTTTATCAGTAATTTCTTTATTTATCAAGCTCAAGTATCAAGTTTCTTGAGCATGGTGTAAATAAAAATAAGAAGGATGGTTAAATGACACTACACCAAAAGAATTATAATGAGCTTCAGTTTTATAAATTAACATTTATCAGCTGGAAAGGTTGCACACCATTCCCCAACTCATGTCTGACATATTTTCCATCAACTTCTACCTGCCAGAATAATTTAGACATAATGGCCCAAAAGGACAGAACATTTTATAGAGTTTCTTTCTTTCTTTCTTTCTTTCTTTCTTTCTTTCTTTCTTTCTTTCTTTCTTTCTTTCTTTCTTTCTTTCTTATAGAGTTTCTTTCTTTCTTTCTTTCTCTTTCTTTCTTTCTTTCTTTCTTTCTTTCTTTCTTTCTTTCTTTCTTTCTTTCTTTCTTTCTTTCTTTCTTTCTTTCTTTCTCTTTCTCTTTCTTTCTTTCTTTCTTTCTTTCTTTCTTTCTTTCTTTCTTTCTTTCTTTCTTTCTTTCTTTCTTTCTCTCTTTCTTTCTCTCTTTCTTTTCTTTTCTTTTCTTTTCTTTTCTTTTCTTTTCTTTTCTTTTCTTTTCTTTTCTTTTCTTTTCTTTTCTTTTCTTTTCTTTTCTTTTCTTTTCTTTTCTTTTCTTTTCTTTTCTTTTCTTTTCTTTCTTTCATCTTTCTGTCTTTCTTTCTGTCTTTCTTTTCTTCCTTAACTTGCAGAAATAATTACTTACTTTCTTTATTTATGATGTGAGTTCTGGCATATGGGGTACAATGCAACCAGACATCCATGAACCATACAAGAGGAGAAGCAACTCCTTAGCAAATGAGCCAGACACAAATTTTTGTCCTTTCTTCCTAAGCACCCAGAGTGTTGCCAGAGAGAGAGAGGGAATCTTTGGTGGTTCAGAAGTCGCTTATGTCTGTCACAGGAATCAGCCTAAATGTCATATTTTACTTTGGCTTTACTCTGTGGCAGAAAGGGAAAGGCAAAACCAGACAGGATGAGTGATTTCAGGGGCCCAGTTCAGCCTGGTACCGCAGGTTTGCAGACTCAAGTTGCGTCAGCACTTTTGTCAGTTTCAGTGGATTTATTCACATGATGTGCACTGAATTAATGGATTCAGTGGATCTATTCACTGTGCATGTCCCTAAATGAATGTTCCAAGGAGATGGAGCCACGATCTGCAGGTTATCAGGCTGAGATTTACAGAACTGCTACACAACACACAAATTTGAGCGTGACTCTGGATTGCAAGACTGCTAAAAGAATATGTCTCAGAAACCCAAGATTTAGCACAGAATGCAGGGCAGGGTGCACAGAAATAAACCCCCACCCTGTAGCAATGGTCAGATATTTTAAACCTTGTCTGATCTCTGGATTACTGTACAATTTAGAAATTAGTAACAGAATTTGAATCTGGTCTTTCTGTTTGATGTTTTATAGTTGTCTACTCTCTCTTCTTACTCTGCAATTGTGATAAAAGGAAAGAATATTCACATTATTTGCATTTGAAAAGACCCAAGAAATTGGCAAAGAATTTGAGTTATTCTGTCTCATGAAAGATAGGATAAGGGTCATCATCAAACCCACACAGAGCATATCTGTGTTCATTAACAGATTTTCCAAAACAGTTATTAGTACATGTTCAGTGTTCTTGGTTCTTCTTTTAAAGAAAGCAGGTTATTGTAAGGTCTAGAGTGAATATTTGAACATTAGAACATGAGGCATTTGAACATTAGAATATTTAAGCATTAGAACTATGCAGGTTTCCCAGAAACCCAGTGGTGAGAGTGATAACTTTGCATTAATGCTGATTAGCAGCTGAATTTTTCACAAAGGCATATCGAGAAAACTCTGAGATGGAATTAATTAAAATGAAAATTGCAGACACAACTAGATTACAAAAGACAATGAGCTAGAAAATCAGCTGGTACAAATCACTACAGAATCATTGAATTCAAAACCTAGCTCAGTACTTGCTGGAGGACATCCATGTCCTAGTTCCAAAGTGTCTGAGAGAATTTATGCTGTGCCATTTTAATAGTGCCAGTGAAAATTATGGTCTTCCTGTAATCAACTTATTAATGACTACACAACACAATTACTGGATTGTGTGCAAACCATAGGGTTGGGGTATTTTCCATTTCACTGCATTGTTTCTGTTTAGCTCAGATATCCACAGAAATTTTAAAAGGATGTATTGTTTAGTAGAAGGTACATTTTAATTGCTGGGTTTATGTTTACTTTTGAATAATGTGAGCCTTATCTCCCTGCTCAGAACAAGAATATCCATTCCAAAACAGTGACATGGGCTCTTGTGACCAACACAGTGAAAGCTGAAATGACATTTTCAAGAGGTGAGTCCAAGCTGACAGCATGCAAATGTGTGAAATGTTTAAGTAATGCCCTTTTCCTTCAAGCAAACTTCTCTTGTCCCAACAAAGTTAGTCCCTCAAATTATGACATATTAATTGTCTAATTTCATTTCTCAAAAATATGTGAAGAGAAATGGATATAGTTTTTAGTTGTCAAAGAGGGAAAATATCTACATTCTGTACGTAGAGAGAACAGGCAATCCTTTCTGTGTGTTTTTATTTTAAAAAGGGGCAAAGTCTCTGATATTTTGGTACGAAAACAATGGAGAGTACAGAAGCAGTTTAAGCTGCTTTTCTCTTTAAATTGTTGCTATAAGACTAACATAAATTATGTTCAGATTGAAGCAGTGATGAAGAGAGGTCATTAGTTTGTGATCAATTGTCCAAACTTTGCAGCAGAACTGCATCTTACACTGTGATACAGGTACAGAAAGTGGTGGAGGTCCTCTGGCACCGTGCATTTATAGCGCAGGTCCCTTCCCATGCAGGTCAGTCAGGAAGAAGCTTCTCCTGCTTTGTCCAAGGGAAACTGATAACCAAACACTGTGTCATCAGTCTCTTTTGGAAAGAAGGAAAACTGGATGATTTACAAACAAGCTGCTGAGCCCGAATGGAGCCTGAGCAGTGGATGACAGAATGGACACAATAGATAAAGTCCTCACTGAAGAAATAATTGCTCCTGGTTTCTCGGGTGCCAGCTGTAACAGTGCTCCACTGTCAGAAACTCTTGGGAGAAAAGTATCATTAGGGATGATTTTCTTCCTCTCTCTTTTTCATTTCAGTTTTCTTTTATTATTTTATTATTTATACTTTTATTTAATTTTATTTTTATTACTCATTTTCCATTTCCATTCTTGCTTTCTCCAAACATCTCCTGACTTGTTCCATCAACAGCCAAGGTCACATCCACTGAGTCTAAGTTTGTGCATCTACTGAATTTGGATGATGGTTCTCCCTTGATTGCTTTGTTCTCCCCTGCTGCTCTTACAGACTGGAGAGGGTCCAAAGGAGGGACAGATGCTGGAATCCTTAAAATTAGAGGGTTTTGAGAAAGTTAGAAAAAGACAGGCCTCAGTGACAGCAAAGAGAGTGAGATGCTAAAGCAGCAGAAAAATTAGTAATGTAGACGTGAGAAATAGAACAATAGGCCTATGTTATGTGCTGCCTTAGGTGGTAACAAGTTTACTTACTGTATATCTTTAGAAGGTTAAAAATGAATAGAGCTCTGTGCCTTGTCTCTTATGAATGAGCTATTGTGTTTGAATATATGCCACTATTGTTTTAACCAAAGCTACGTGTACTTTAAGTGATTGGATAGAAGTATTGTCAATATGCTTGTGCTCTATTTGTGATTGGCTGAAATGCAGATGGAAATGGCTTTATGATATGCTGTAACATTACGTCTCTTTGGCATTCTGTTTGAATCAGTGAGCTGGTTGCATCTCTTGTCTCCATTGTTGTAACAATGTGCTGAGACTGATGCAGGAATAAACCACTCTGACGCTGATTTGGAGTGTCCCGTCCCGTTCGTGATGTAAATAGGTGCCAGGGCAGACAGAGATGATCAAATGGCTGGAGGACCTTTGCTGTGAGGGAACACTGGAGCAGTTGGGTCTTTTCTCCCTGGTGAACATGAGGTTCATCATACAATTCCAGCATTTAGAGCAGAGACACAAAGAAGACAGAACATCTCTGACCACAGAGAGCCACGTGGAGAAGAAAGGGAGCAACAGTGCAGGTAACACTGGGAGGGGTTTTGTGTCAACAGGAAAAAGCAATTCCTACAGTAGGAACAAGCCTTTGCTGGAACAACCTCCCCAAGATGTGACAGAGTCCCTCTTGCTGGGGGATTCCAAGCTGCAGCTGGACAGGGCTCCAGGAAATGTCACCAACGCTCCCTCCCCTTCCCACAGAAAGTTTTACCTTCTGAGGTGCCTCCTGCCCTGGGCTATTCTGTGGCTGTGTCCTTGCAGCAGAGGGCCATGCTCACTGCTCTGTTTCCCAGGCTGATTTTCAGTTGCCTCAGTGCCCAGCTGTGCCCACACCGATGCAGATCCAGTGCAGGGGACAGAAGTCAGCGAGCACCTGGCTCCAGGAAAACCACACAGAGCCTCCCCTTGTGTCCCAGCTGCTGGTCACTGCTGGCTGCTGGCACCTCTCAGCAGTGCCCACCTTGCAGCTTTGACTCCTCTGACCTATGGGGAGTCATTCTGAGGTTCTAGGGAAATTCCCCCCTGGCTCCAGGTGCTGCTTTATGACTTAGATGCTCTTCCACTGGATTTTGGTGCCTGTTATGGTTGTGCTGCACTGGGTTCTGAGAATGGACACAGCTGCAGTCAGAATTACAGCCAGTTCCCCAAAAAAAGCATTGAGGAATTCCCTATATTTAATAGTTGGATTAATATTTGCTGATAGCTGTTGGACATTAGGATATTTGGTTGACAAGTAAGGAAACTTCCCTTGGACAGTCAGACTTCCATCAGATAAGTTGTGAGGACACATGAAGCAGAATATTGGTCACCAGTACCACCTTTCTGATAAGGAATTGAAGCCTTAATGTTTGCCAGCAATGTGCTGTTCTCACACACCAGTTTTTGTTTTCTTTCAGCTTCTAGATAGAACTCAGAGTGCACTGAAAGCAAGATGGATCTCAAAATCCGTTGTAATCTTGTGTAGATGGTATGGTAACAAAACCTTTTAGGGCTTGAACTGATATTCTGTTTATCATAGGAGCAAATTACAGAAATACAACTCGGTCTCTGTGATTATTTCCTGTTACAGTAGTCAGGGCTTGCTTATGGAAGGCATTTGCTATAAATACTGGTATCCTTGACAACACCAGAGTACAATAAAGGGCTTTGTAATGAACTACTTTTCAAAAATGTATTCCTTAACTTGGCTGATTGTGTGATAATAAGATTGCAGTAGGCCATTTTTGGAAAATATTTTAGGTGCTATGAGCTTAAAATGGAATGTTGCACAATATAGTAAAATGCCTCAACTTGCTACCAGGCATAGAGCATGAAATATCAGGCTGAACTGATATTAATGACTACACAACATAATTACCCTTTTATCCTCTGGGTTTTGCTGTGTTTGGTTATGTTCTTTGCAATATGACCAAAATGGTGCCTTAACAGTCACAGAATCGTAGGATCTCAAGGTTGGAAAAGACCTCCAAGATCATGGAGTCCATCTTTCCAGGCTTACCATTAATTTGAGCAGTTGACATTCACATGACGTGGATCCACACTCTGCCCATTTTTCCAGGTCTGTTCCTGGCACACGGACACATCTCCGTGGGGGTGAGGTAAGCACAGAGTCACTGGGCAGCACTGACATGTCAGGGTGTGTAAATGCAGCCCCTGAGGTACCCTGGAACTGGTGTCTCACTGGTTAAATCCCATTTACCATGTTTGGGGTCGGCCCTCCAGGCCAGCAAGCCCACAGCACAGCTTGAGAGCAGCTGATCCTGGCTTTTGCTGGGAAGTGCCCGTGGAAGGGGTGTTGGGGTAAATGCTCTGGCTCAGGGTGCTGCTGACAGACGTGGTTTGAGGTGCAGCCACCCATCCCTGTGCCTGCAGGTCTCTGGAGGATGGAACAAAGGGTCAGCCCTCATCCCCCTTCAGTTTCAGGACACTGTGCGTTGCCTTCCCAGCGCTTTGTCCGATGAAAAGCCGACGGTCACGCGGCACCCTTGGATTTGCTCCGTGGAAGCAGCAAGTGGCAGAAGGCTGAGGTTCCTTTGGAGAACGTTCCCAGTGCTGCACTCAGCTCTTCCCAGAAAAGGCCAGGAGAAACACATGCTGCTTGCAAGTCACAAATAGCCAGGCTGGGCCCCAAACCCAGCCAGAGCCAGGTTCCAGAGGTGAGGAGCTCCAAGTCCATGGAGATGTGCCAGCAGACAGGTGATAGAGAAATGAGCCTGGCCACCGAGGGTGAAGAGAAAATGCCTGGCTTCTTACAAAAGGGCAAAAGTATTGAGATGAAAGGGATAAAGGAAAATCTGGCCAATTTGTTCTTCAGATTCATGAACTGTTCAGATATTCCCTTGACAGAGCCATGTTCTTTCATAGTATGAAAGGGCTGCACACTCAGCTGTGCTGTAAATAGGAGCAAAGTGCTTCTTGTCCATAAATTTGAGGTAACATAGAGATAGATAAGACTGAAACCAGCACTTTTTGCGTGTTCCTAGTGCCTCTGCCATCTGAACATCCAATGTTCTCCATTGCACAGCCTACACATTTCCAGTTCCTGTAGAACATGATTTTCTGTTCATAATCACCAGAACAATGATGAGGATGCCTATTTGTTAATTACAGATTTTATGTTGGTTTAAACAATTTCTGGATTTGTGGCAGCTGAATTAATGTTACTGCTCAATTGCTGGGACAAGGAAATGTTAAGCTTGAGTTTGCAATGAGCAGTTGACAATGATGTGTGTAAGTGTTTTACACTCCCCCCATCAGTCTGCAACTCCACAAACTGTCCATAATGGTGCACTAAATGACATTTACATGATACCTCTGAATAGGTCAGGTTCTTGGAGGTGAGGGTACAGTCAGAAAAAGGTAAACAAAGCGATAAAAACCAAAAAGATAAACAAAAGATAAAAAATGTGTTTTACTTGGAATTTAGATGTGATGTGATGTGATCTAAAATGCAGAATTGTTTTGTTTTTGTTTTTTATTCAGAAGGGGTATATATTTTGGTCTCAAAGAGCAGATTAGGTTAAAAATTAAAAGATTGGTAAACATTGTTGATAAATGTTAAGAAGGCTTGAAAAATGTCTCTTATTTTTCAATAATTGGAGTGCAAGTCAAATTTCAGTGCAAACAATGGGAGTAGAAAATAATAGATATTAATTGACTTCATTTGGGAACGCATTCTATAATTATGGTATCGATTCAAAATTTAGTGCCAACCTCTTACTTCAGAGTGTTTATTATAAAATGTCTAAATCAAATAAATCACCATTAAACTCTTAAATTCATTAGTATCAAAAAGAAAAAAGGAAGAGCCTGATAAAATGCCGTGCATTTGAGTTATGAGTATGTGCAGGACCTGCAATGACACACAGCGATGGTGTCAGCCCCGGAGCACTCGTGCCAGTCACACTCCCCTGGGATGAGTTGATGCTGAAGAGCCCCAGCAGTGCAGGGAGAACTCAGTACAGAAACAGCCCCAGCACCTCTCTGTGCTGTCCCGGCCCTTCCAACGCTTCCTGAGGTCCCACAGCTCAAAGGCTCAGCCTGGGGCTCACAGGAGCCATCAGTGTCCTGGCTCTCTTGCTGGGAGGTTTGTGATGGTGTTGCTGGGGGTTTCCTCCTCTCCCTTGGGAGGATGAACACACTGATGTTGGTAACCCCTTCCTATCTGGCTTTGGGTCCACCTGAGTTGGTTTTCATAGGTTTTCTCCTCAAAGTCTGCTCCCTTTTATCGCCTTGGTTCCCAGTTCTGCAGTTCTCCTGGGGTTTTTGCTGTGTCCAGAACCGTCCGCGGCCGATGAAGCTGAGGGAGCCTGCAGTGACCTGTGCCCAGGCTGGCCTCTGTCCCCATGCTGTCCCTGCCCTCTGCCCCAGTGCCGGTGCAGCCGTGGGGCTTCACCCCACACAAAACAACTCCTGGCACCGTGAGTTGAAGGGCAGCTGCACCAGGCCAGGCTGTGCTCTCCTGCTGGTGAGAGAGCTGCCCCAGGCTGGAGTGGCCTGGGCTGGACAGAGCCAGGACAGCCTGGAGACACTGCCTAGTCCGGCCAAGGCAGAAATGGTGTCCCTGGTAGTGCCCAAGTGTCACATTGGGCTCGGGACACAGGAGGTGCAGGACAGGGACAGCACAAGGCCGAGGCATGTGGGACTCACCAGCCTGGTGCTGAGGGAGAACCTGCTGTCCCCGTGCGCTTGGAACACGTGTGGAGGGTCCCCGAGACACCCTCAGAATGGGCTCTGCCAGGACCTTTGCTTGTGCTGCTGCAGGTTTTGGAAACAATTGTGCATAAAACGGGCACTAGGACCAGACTTGGGACTGGCCTGCTGTGCATTTCCAGGATGGCTCATGGACAGGGTGAGGTGGTACTGGTGCACTCTGTGTCAAGCTGTGATTGATTCTATGGATACTTCAGCAAGAGGGGGTTTTTTCAGAGTGGTTAAGCCTTCATCCTTGCTATGCTTGCTGTGACATTTACATCTCTCTTTTGTAAAACTTCAGAAACCTTAATCATCTCTGGCCCTGTGAAATGTTACAAACATCAGCAAATGTCATCATAGTTTCCATTCAAAAATACATACATTTTGACATTTGGGAACTGGAAATTCTAATAATTTAAAACTAATTTCTATTGCTGATGATGCACAAAGAGGGCAGGTTGGTGCCTTGGGGCCTATGTCTGTTACTATTTTCTGAAAAATACCTTTTGAAGTGGCACCCTATGGCCCTGGATGACCAGAACAGAGGGCCAGGAAGCTAGACAGGTGTTTACTACTGAGTTTTTGAGCTTTTAAGCCAAATCAAAGTTAAAAATCCTTAGAACTATATATTCATAAAACAGAACTATAAAGAAGAGATGTTGTACAGTCTCTGTGTACAACAGAGAGAGAGTGTGTGTGTGTGTGTGTGTGTGTGTCTGTGTGTCTGTGTGTCACACCTTGAACATACCACATTTTAATAACACACTCTCCAAATATCCATTCTTTTATATGACCATTATCCATTAGGAAATGCCATGTAAAACTTATTTCTTTGTTCAGAAGTACCTCACCTACTGACAACAATTAGAATTGCTTACAGGGCCTCAGCTGCAAATGCAAAACATTCAAAACTCAAGCTAATTGGTTACATTAGAAAACACACTTTGCTTTTCTCAAGAGGTTGATTGTGAGCAATTTTTTTAGCTATTCATGAAAATATCCTGGGGCTGTTTGCATCAAACACTGGAATTATTTTAGCAGTGAAAGAGAGACAGTGCACCATGTGTGGCAAAGGAATTGCCTCACAAAATATGTGCTGGAGGCTACTTAGGTCAAAAGAATTTATTTTTAATTCCATGGGCCGAAGAACTGCCCATCATCTGCTTTTTCAGAAAAAGTGGGTTGAGTTTTTGGCCCCTTTCAGAGCCTTGAATGACTAAAGCTGAAGGGATTTCCCCCAAAAAGCAAGGAGTGTTTTGAGGAGCGGGGCCATACCTGTCTGCAGAACTGACCATGGGCCAAGGGAAGGTGCTGCTGCCCAGAGCCAGCCCGAGGTGTCGCTGAGGATTTGTCACATCCTCTGCCTACCCTGGCAGTGCTGCCCCATAGCCCAGCAGGAGGGATTCCAGGGATTTGTCAGCACGGGGAGGCAGAGTGTGAGCTCCTACTGATATTTCCATCCAGGGCTGGCATTTTCAGGCCCACAGTGACAAAATCTGCAGCTTTGGCTGCACAGTTGTTGTTGGCACTGCTGTGACAGCCTCTGCTGTGACAGCGTCTGCAGGGGCAGGATGGTGCAGAGATGCCTCTCAGAGAACAGAGAGAACACCTTCAAACAGGATCTGGCAGAGTTAATGAAGGGCTGGTAAATCCCTTTGAAGGGGTCCGGTTAAAACCTCTCTCTGTGAAAATAAGAGACAATAGGAGTGAAGAGGGAATGGGAAAGGGGAAGGGAAAAGGTAAAAAAAAGAGGAAAGGGAAAGAGAAAGAGAGAGAGGGAGAGCAGAGAGTCCTTGGAAATTCTGATTTTATCTAAAGGACGTTTTCTGACAACATAGATGTTTGCTACAATAAATAGTGCTTTCCCATATGCTTTGGCTTTCTAGGTCTTGATATTAACTGAACCCAGTGAGTTTTAAAAGCGATAGGAAAAAAATTAGTAAAAAGTTTTCCTTCAAGACCAAATAACTGCCAGAGACTGAGTGCTATGGTTAATGGCTTTTGAACATTCACAGGAATGATCAAAGCATTAAAGTAATTAAACAGGGCCCTCAGAATCCAGCATAAGCTGTACTGGTGAGGAGATTAAATTGAGATTCTCATTGCACTGTGTGTTTTATAGTCTTGAAAACAGAGGCTTAATAACAGTATTTCATGGAACACACAATAACAAAGAATGACAGCTCATGCCTTTTTGTCCTGGTACATATTTGCTGCAGCAGCCACCTTTCTTCCAAGTAAAGATGTGTTCAAAGCCATTTTTCCCTGTTTTCTGTTGAGAACTGTTTCATATCAAAAAAAGGATTAGTACCATATGCAGTCTTTTGTTCTTGTCAAGGAGCAAGCTCAAATCTCCAGGCAAATATAAAAGGCTACAAGATTTTAGAAGCATGTAAGTTACAGTGTTAATGAACCTGACTTGAATTCAGTTTTGACTTCTGAAGAATTTAAAATCCAGCTGAGAATAATACAGCCTCACCTTTCCTTAGTGATATGTGAAAGGCCAGAACAAGAAGAGAGAATCTCACTTACTCTCCTGGTGCCTACTGAAATCAACATGTACTGAGAAATTATTGTTAGTGTTGAAAGAACAGTTCAAATTACAGGAGGGTCTCTTGCCTTCGTGAGCCCTCAGCCCTCTGTGATAGATCTCACCTCAATGCAGATTTCAGGTGGTTTGGGGTTTTCTTTTTCTTTCTCCAAAACACAAAGAGATCAAAATTCTTGGTGAAAACAGGACTTCTACTTTCAGTCAAAGCCAAAGAGAAGCTCTGCAGGGCTTCTTCCTAGATACAGATAAAATACTCTGGAGATCTTATCACACCCTGTTCTCAAACTTTTGGCACCAGATTCTACTCTGGAACACCATGACTTCCTTGTACTCTGAAAGAGGGAGCAAATCAAACCTCAAGTGCAGGTTCTACCTTTAAAACCAGTGTTCCTCTCACCAGAAACTTCTTTTCCTGTGCTGTGCAATCCTCACTGTTTATTACAATAAAATGCTTCTTTTTTATTAGGTTTACACCAGTTCCACATGCTTTTATGAACTTTTATGCCTATTTATCTATATATGTTTAATACCATTATCTGCTTATTGCAACATTCCAGGAATCCCTTTTGACTCTTCTCTCCATATTCCTGCAGAAGGTCAGGTCACTGTGGGTTTTACACCAATAAAAATCCAGGTTGTTCAGATCCTAGGTGCGGTGAGCAGGCACAATTTCCCTGCTGACACAGAGACTGAAGACAAACCCCTCTGTTGTCACTGAAATCAAAAGAAAGGAGATGAAACAAACAGGGCAAGGAGACTTTTTCTCCTTTTATCGCCTTTTTTAAAAGTGCAGCTCACGATGGGAAGCTCGACGAGTCTGCAGTCCCCGTCGGGTCTCCCAGGGTGGCTCTCAGGAGGAGGATATGCTCGGCTTTGTCCACTAGCAGGAAAGCCGGGGGGTCCGATCCTCGTGGGAACATTTTGGGCGTGACCCAGATCTTGCGGTTCTCCGCTTCGCCCCGTCTGCTCCCGGTTTCGGGACTACTCCCGTGCTCAGGGTGAGGGACTACAAAGGTTTTCAGCATCTCTGACGGTCCAGCACGCTGCTCTTCACATCCAGATATCACTCTAATTTTCCAACTCTATATTGGCTCATTGTTTTGGGGGTTTTCTCAGTACGTTTGGAGTAGCAGCCTCTCATGGCATGCTGGTCCTGGAGTAATTTTGCATGTCCCCCCTCACACGTTTCGTCTCTTCTCCTCAACATCTCCGAGATGAGCTATCAACCCAACTCTAGCTAGGGCTTTTACTGATACGAAAGAAGAACCATTAACGAAGATGACCCGTAATTACCTTAACAAACAAACAGCACCCCAGCAGCAACAGTTTAATTAGTTTTTATAACCTTTTTTTTCTCACAAAAAAAATTGGCAGACTTTTTGTTCATAACAGGAGGAAGTTTCTGCCCATTGGAAAGTCCCCGTTTGCCCTGAAGGACTCCGCCTCTTTCTCAGCAGCAGCTCAGCAGCCGGAGGAGAGCGGGAGAGGTGGTTGATTTGTGTGACAATTTAACAGCACTTGCAAACAAGAGTTGAGTGTGTCAGTAATATCTCTGCAGAGGCAAGTCCTTGCTGAGGATGCAGAGCTGTGTCACTTGTGTTTAGTTTGCATCCAGTTAATGGCACGGTGGGTTTTCATGCTGCAGGTGTGGCCCCTGTGACAGCAGCCTGTTCATCCTTCAGGGGGTTTGTACCCACAGGGACAGTGCTGCTCTTGCCAGCACACCACTGTTTGTCCTCATGCCAAAAAGTCCAGGCAGAAATTACCTCTTAAAGGAACATTTTCCTTTTGCTCTCAAACCAAAGATTTAGATGTAATGGTATAACAGAAACAAATCTTTTCCCCTGTTGTCTATTGGGACAGGAGAAAAATCATATCACATACAGATAGCAAGGCACTGATTTCACTTCCACTGCAGGAGCAAGTAAAGTAAATTCTGTGCTAGAACAGTGAAGTCCTGCCACTCTAAATCAGCCTGGAGGGTTTTGTAGCAGTTTTGCACCTCAGTTGATGATCAAGAAGTTTATAAGGTCCAACACAGACCTAAGGTTTGCACAGCAGAGTTTAGGCTGAGAGCTAAGGGAGCATAAATTAAATGGTCTTTCCAACCCAAAAGGCTGATGAGAATTGTTGGTATTTGTGCTCTCCTTTCTTGTTTAAAGGACAGCAACATATTTGATGAGATTTTGGCATTGCAGCTAAAAATCACAGCCAGATTAAGTCACGTAAGTGGTTGTTGCGCATTTCTAATTGTGGAGGTCAATATCATTGTAGCTGGTTCTGGTGATACAAAAAAGCTCTTTCAAGGCACTTCTTAAGAGAAATGTCTTTTTCCTTTTCACTCTGTAGTGTATGGTAGCGATAATTCATGCTATTTGAAATAAACAGGGCAGGAGATGTTTTCTCCTTTTATCGCCTTTTTTAAAAGTGATCAGCTCAGGATGGGAAGCCCGACGAGTCTGCAGTTTCCGTCGGGTCTCCCAGGGTGGCTCAGAGAAGGAGGATATGCTCAGCTTTGTCCACGAGGAGCACAGCCGGGGGGTCTGATCCTCGCGGAAATGTTTTTGAGCGTGGTCCCCAGATCTTGAATTGGTCCCAATCTCGCCCCGTCCGAGACCCAGCCCGGGGACTCTCAGGGTGAGGAACAACGAAGGTTTTCAACATCTCTGCAGGCCCAGCACTCCGCTCCTCACGTCCAGATATCACTCTAATTTCCCAACTCTATATTGGCTCGTTGTTTTGGGGTTTTTTCAGTACGTTTGGAGTGGTAGCTTCTCATGGCATGCTGGTCCTGGAGTTATTTTGCATGCCCTCCTCCCAAGTTTCGTCTTTTCTCCCCACGGTCTGAAGAGATCCCCTCCCTTCACTGTTTCTAGAGAAGATCCACCAACTCCGCCTCGGCCAGAGCCTTCACTGATACAAAAAGAATCATTAACTACAACGACCCGCAATTACCATGACAAACAAACAGCACCCTAGCAGCAGCCCTGGTCTGGCTAGTCTTTGTAACTCTTTTCTCACAAAAAAAATATTGGCAGATTTTTTGTTCATAACACTATAATTGTATAAATATTGTAAAAACCAAACTATGCCTTTTGACCATCCTGGCCGGGAGCAGTGTCTTATTCATATACATCTAGCTCCCTGACGCACGTTAAGATAAACATCGGGTTTTAATGAAAGAATAGAAGTTTCCAGGCCGATAATCGCTGGCTTCCCCAGGTCACCGGGCCCACCTAAGAGTGATTATCGCCTTGCCGATTGCATCTGTCAAGATAACTGACGACGCCACTCTGATATATGTGAATACATGGCTTCCCCGGAGTCGACTGATGACATCGAGACACCTGGACTGAACCTTTGTCCACCTCTGCACATGTAAAGCCTCAGTGACACATGTGAAGAGACACAAAGAACATTCGGTCATCTCTGCCTCAGGTAGAATAAACTGTGTAAGAACTCGCTGAGCAAGGCAGCATTCGTGAACAGGGGGAACTCTGACACTCGGGAGGTCAGATCCGTGTGTTCACCCAGCACCGATCCCGGGCTCGACGCTGACCCTTGGCTGTGGTGGTTTGGACGACTAAACTTTAGTCTCACAGACAAATTAATAAATCTTTGCTAAATTTTCTTATAAGTTTGGCTCACGATTTGATCATTTATAACAACTTTTAACTGCAAAGCCCCTCCAGGATGTACAGCAAACAGGTTATCTAGATTGTCCTTTCACAATAACAGAAAACTTCCCCTGTAATCAGCCTGAATTGCACAATTCTCATCTATATGAAGGAATTTCATTTAATTTCTGCTGTAAAGAAGTGATTTCTATGCAAAAGGGTTGATAAAGGGCAGACCAAAATTAACAAGAGTAGTATTTGTTAGAGCTGCCATTACTCATCACACACTCTAAACAACCCATACCGTGGAGCCCAAAGCTAATATGGCTCTGTGTTAAATATTTCTGATGGATTACACATCCTTGTGTGAAGATGCAATTAGAATTTAAAGCCAGTATTTCTGCATATACAAGCATTGTGCAAGAACATTGCATCTTCAAAATGGAAACCAAATATCACCTGTACAGGGTAAACACTGCAATAACATGAATACACTTCTCCCATCAGGTTCACAGGCAGCTTAACCAATTCTGTGCTTCCAGATAATCTGTTCTGGCATCTTTTGGGGCCCTGAACCAGGAAAGTCACACTGAAATACTGTGGGACCATGAAAATTTCTCCAGAGCCAAGCCAGTCTCCAGGTGACACAAGTGACTGCAGCAACCTCCAGTAACGCAGGGGCGGGGGCAGGTTTGCTGTGTTCACTTTGTCATGGTGGGTTTGTAATTCAGACTCACAGAGGGGCTTGAGTTAGAAGGGGTCTTAAAGACCCTCTAGATCCAATCCCCCTGCCATGGGCAGGGACACCTTCCACTAGACCAGGTGGCTCAGAGCTCCTGCAAGCTTTGGAAAATACCCAAGGACACCTTTTTCTCTCTTTTGTAAGGTCAGATTTCCATGCTCACCTTGACAGATGGCTCCAGTTTCACACACAGCATTGCTGGTTGGTCACTCTTACCTGCACAGCCCAGCAGAGATCCTGTTTTGGATGGCTCTCACTGCTCCCACGGCCCCAGGGACTGACCACTGCCTCTCCTCCTTCTGCTTTCCCTTCCAGGATCAGAGATTTCCTGCTGCATCCTCCACGTCTGAGACAACTGGAGGAGATGAGGGGCTGAGGATGTGGCTTCTGACAGAGAGTTGATAACGCTCAGCTGAGTATTTTATTCTCCTGCCACTAAGTTATCAGGCTGCTGACACAAATTCTTCCTGCTTGGAAAGGGCTGGTGTGAGCAGCAGGAATTGTTGCTGACTGGAACTTTTCCAAGAGCTGGACAAAAGAAGCATTTTGTGGAAGGTCCCCAGCTGCCCTTGGTCAGCAGCACAAGGTGTGAGGTCCCCTCTGAAGGCCATCCCTGCACAAGGACAGCCTGGCCTTCTCCAGTGCCCAGAGCACCTTCCAGGCTTTCGGGCTGGCCTCGTCCCTCACCCTGGAGAAGCAGGTTGCTGTTGGAACTCTCATATCCACAGTTTCTGGCTGGATTGCCGTGTCTTACCACAGACAGCCCTGGAGACAGCAGTACAGACTCCATCTGCAATAAAAGGGGACTTTGTTCCAGCTTTTCCCTTGGACCAGTGTGCAGCAAGCCCACCTGGGCCTCACTCAGGTCTGTGTGGGCTGGTAGTCAGCTTCTGCTGGGAATTTAAAGCTTTTACCCTACTTTACACAGCAAATAATGGAGCAAACCCAGCTGCTCCAAACCCCCAAATTTCACTCTAAAAATCACAATTTTCATTTTCCTCTATTCAAGCCTTGAAGAATGCAAACTTTACTTGAGTGAGCTGGAGGCACATTGTCCTCAGAGATCAGTCTTGAGTAGGACAATACTGCAGGGGAAGACTGGCAAACCCAGAGTTTACTGGTGCTTAGGAAGCTTTGCTAAACCTTCCCACGTGTGGTACTCTTGCACCCTCCTGAGCTCCTGGAGCCCTCACTCAGCTCAGGCACAGTTTGGACAGAAGGGAATGGTTCTGTCTGTCACATGTGGGGACAGGAGGAGGGAAGACTTTGCAAACACTGCCACGAGGGCAGGGCTGTTTTCATTGATGGTGCCAAATGGTAGTACATAATCTTTGATTAAATGTGAGGTGCTGAAGGGCAAAATTTCTCAGTGATAAGGAGAGAGTGTCTCCACTCACACAGCAAGGTAAGTGAAGGGGAAAGTGCAATCTGTATTTCATGGGAGGTGCTCAGATTTTAACAAAATATTTTTGCAGATGTGCCTAGACAGTGGTGATTCAGAGCATTTTATCAGCCTCACAGAGTGTCCTCACATCTGCTTTGCCACATTTTCTCTCTTTTCTTCATTGTGAATGATTTCTCCTGCCAGGGTTGCTTCTGCTTGGATTCTGTGCTCAGTGGAGTCCTGGAGTTTTCTCAGCAGCCTCTGCAGCGAGTTCTGAGCCAACGTGGGGCTCTGCTGCCAGCCCAAATCTGCACTTCCCTTGCCCAGCCTGAGTGCAGGTGGGGCATGTGCTGGGCAGAGATTTTCAGAAGACACCAAGTGAGGGGACGTGCCCCCACACTCTGACCCTGCCTTATCCCAGAGCTGTGAGAAATAAGCCAGCACAAACCCAGGGGCTCTCCTTGCTGCCAGCACAGCTGCCAGCAAGGGCAGAGCTTGCTCCCAGCCCTGCTCAGGGCTGTGTGCTGCAAACCCGCAGGCAAAGCACACATTTCTGCCTGGGAGTCTCAGCACCCCCAGCCAACCGCTCACACAAGCCATCACAAGGTGCTGCGTCGTGGAACTCTCTGCTGCTGCCCCACGTGTGTCATCCAGGCAAACATTTATGCACCCAGGTATTTCCAGGATCACATTTTCAGGGGCAAAAATCTGTAAATTTGAGGGGTGGGGAAAAAAAAAGCCAAAAGACTGGAAAATCCTGTTGCAGACATCTTTTAATGAAAATCCTTTCTTAGGATTTTTTCTTTTTGAGAAGCTGAGAGGCTTCAGAAGCAAAATGTAAACAATGGTTATCTGCTGGTGTGGAATGCAATAAGTAGATCTGTGATTAGTTTCCTGTAGATGTTTCGATTTAGTGACTAGTCACAGCAGAGCTGGGTCTCTCGCTCTGTTTGAGCCAGCTGCTTTTGTTATCATTCTTTTTCTATTCTTAGCTTAGCTAGCTTTCTGAGATGAAACTTTTCTTTACTATAGTTATAATGTGATATATATATCATAAAATAATAAATCAAGCTTTTTGAACATAGAGTCAACATTTTCATCTCTTCTCTCACCTGAAAACCCCTGTGAACACTATCACAAAAGCCAGACAACCAAGTAGTGTTTCTATTCCACTGAGGAAGTAAATGTCCACAATGAAGCAAATTACCTTTGGACACAAAGATATTCTCACTATGACCAGTTCCAAAATATTCATCTCTTCTGCCATAGCCCTCCATCAGAACCCTAAAGATTCTAAAGATGGTTCCGAGCCTGCAATGTTTCCTCTTATTATGGAATAAAATGCTTCTCCAAACTGCTGTGTGTGAGTTTACAGTAGACAAAAGTCATGCCACTTGAAAATGAGGTATTGGTAAATCCAAAAAATCCCACCTCCCCGCCTTGAGTCATAATCACAAATGTACTGCAGGCAATGGGTCAGCACATCAACAGAAAGAGAGACATTCTTTGGCCAACACGTGTAATAATCTGGAAAAGGACAGAGCTGCAGCTGCAGCCCAGCCCCAGCCACGGCTCTGGGAGCGCCTGCACGCACGGCAGGGCTCACACAGCAGCAGCAGCTGCAGCCCAGCCCTTGCTTTGCCTTGGCCTTCCCACCCAAAAGAGGCACAGCCCACATCTGCTGCTGCAACAGAGGCACCTCTGGCATGCCCCTCCCTGCACGGGACACTTGGCCTTTAGCGCCCCTTCTCCAAACACTCTTCTCTTCTTTCCCATCAAACAAAGCCTCTTAGAACCTACAAAGCTTCCACTTCCTCACCACAAATGCCCCAGCAGGAAGAATTCTTCCCAGGTAAATGAGCACCCAAATGAGGCCAACACACACTTGCACCTCTCATCCCCACTAAGGGGGGAACACTTTTTCATTTCCTCTTTTAGAAATTTTACTTTACTAAGAATAATTATGTAATTAAATAATAAGGAAATAAATTAAATTCAATTAAAGAAGCCTTTGCTTCTCAGCCATTAAACAATGTTCCAATGCTCACTCCAGACTCTTTGGTTCCCATCCAATGGAATTACATGACCAGAGGGAGATCTTTCAGACAGGAACCTCCTGCTCTCCTGAATAATTTTCTCAGCTTCAAGGCCCAGATCCACTGGTGGTCATTCCTCTTCCCCAGGTGCGTTCTGTGCTGAGCTGGAGGCCATCGATGCTGCACAACCAGCTCTGCCAGCCGGAGAACTGGAGGCTGAAGTGTCTGGTGGGGCTGCAAGAATCCAAACACATTGGTCAGGTTCCACAACGTGGGGAAAGACATGACAAAACAGCATACGCCTCTATAAGTACCTAATTATCCATAGACGTAGATGATGTGAAAGAGCAGCCTCTACAATGAAAACTTTAGCCTGACACGTCACTGTAAACATCTAGAAACTGAACTAGAGGGAGAGGGGTTCCTGCTGCCCCATATTCACAGCCTCTCCGTCGGCCGCTTTGTCCCACACAGAGCTGTCCTCCTGCCGAGGTTCAGCACGTGGGCAAGCCCTGGCCAGCAGCAGCCCCCGCCAGTGCCTCGGGCTGACTGAGGGCAGTGTGGAGAGAAAGGCAGGCAGCAGAGCCTGGGCCATCCCTGCCTTGGCTTCCTGGCCTGCTGGACTCTCCTGCATTTCTCCAGTCTTCTTTGGTGTGTCCGCTTCTGCTTCCCTCCTGGCTGACATTCCCTGTCTTCTGGCCAGGCACCTTCCCACTGTCTTTTCCTTCTCTTTTTCTCTTCCTGGGGATAGCAGCCTTCAAGCCTTTCGCCACAAAGCTGGATTAGAGAGGCAAAGCCAGGAGCCATGAGCTAAGTCCCTTCTTGTCCTGGCTTAGTCCCTTCTTGTTGGAACCAATGTCAGTTCCTTTTATCTTGTTGATACAGAAAGGCTCATCAGGGCTTCGGCCTTTGCCAGTGACTCTGTGGAGCTCTGGTGGGTGTTTGGAGGCAAAGCTGGAGGTGTCTAAAGCAGAAATTCTGGAGGTGAGAGGAGACAAGAGACAGCCTGGAGGAGGAAGGGAGCAACTGCCATATTGCCCCCTTAGCTCTGCAGAGAAGACTCTGCTTTTCATCAGCTCCTCTCACTCAGTACAGCTGCCCCCAAAGGGACTGGAGGGAGCTGGCATGAGCTGGGGCTGAGCAGAAGGCCTCTCAAGGTGACAGCTCCCCCACTGCTGCTTTAATTTGCAACTATTTTGTAAATTCATGAAATGCATGCCTAAGGCACTGGGCAAGCAGCCTGTGGAGTTTTTGCTAGCATGTGTCAGTGTGGGGGGAGGAAGGCGGGGAGAGAGAGAGAGGGAGAGAGAGAAACGGCAGGCAGGAAGGAAGGCTGCAGGGCTGTGCTCTCAGGAGCAGGCACAGCAGTTCCTTGGCCTCATGTAAAACTGTTCACCTCTCTGGCCTGAGTTGTGCCAGGCTTTGTGCAGCTGCCACACCTCTGCTCTTTGGACCTCCAGCACTGTGGCCTCTCTGCCATCTTCCTGCTGGAAATCTGGCAGAGAGGGGGATGCATCAGGATTGCTTCTTGCCTGGGGCTCCTCCTCTGCTCTTCCCGCAGGGCCACTTTGCTCTTCCTGTCCCAGCTCTAGAAAGGAAAAGCATGTGCAGCAAAGTGACTTTTGGAACATAAGGACACTGAAATAAAACTCAGGGGAGAGCCCTGCACTGCTTATCTTCTTGACCCTGAGTCCCAGGCTGGGACAAGCCTCTGTACCTGATCATACCTGTGGATGTGTCTGTGGGCGCTGTGGTCCCCTCCAGGCCAGCCACCTCCTCAGCAAAGATGTCATCCATGTTCTCAATCGAAAAGGCCACCAGCAGTTTCACCTGCACACAGAAAAGCCTTGCTCTCAGCCCAGGTGCTGACAGTGTGCCAAGCAGCCCTTGCCATCCCTGCTGAGCCTTTTCCTCTGCACAGAAGGCTTTGGCTGCGGCGCAGCTCCTGCATGGCCTTGGCTGGAGAGAGGGGACAGCCAGGCACAGGCACCTCTGGGCAGCCAGGCTCACAGGGGCCGGGGAGGCTGCAGCCAGCTGCTGAAGGCAATGTTACCTTCTTGTTCTCAGTCAGCATGGCCTGGAGCTCCATCTGCTCCTCCTGGGCTGGGCTCAGCAGGTTTGGTCCCAGGTAGATGGCCAGGCTGCTGCAGGTCATTCTGCTGGTGGCCCCCGTGCTGGCTGATGTGTCTCAGCAGTGAGAGCAGCTGCCCTGGGAGGAGCAGGTTCACTGCTGGCAGCTTGTTGAGCACCCTGAGGGAACAGGAAGGCAGGCCCATATTGCCCACAGCCACCCCAGAGCTGGCCCCAGGCAGGGGGCAGCCAGCGGCTGCTTTGCAGGAGCTCTCAGCCAGAGGTCAGGGCTCCTGCACTCTTGTGGGAAGGGTGCAGGGCGTTACTTCCCAGCTCCCGATTTCCCCCACACCCACGCAAGGGAAGGCGTCCCGTGCATTGCCCCAAAATCTCACTGCCAGCCAGCAAGAGGGAGCTCTGTGAAAACACAGCCCTTCAGGACAGCATCCTCTTCCAGGTGAGTGCCAGGTTTCCAGCAGTGCCTGCTGCAGAGCTGGAAGCTATTGCCCACACTTCCCCTTTCAGCTGACAGATCTTGTCCTCCCTGCTGGCATCTGCATTCCAGCCATTCAGTCCTCACAGAGGCCAGAACGAAGAGCTCAGAGGGGACGCTTCACAGGAAGTCCTGCAATGCCAAGGGCTGCTGATGAGCCTTGCCCTTAAGGGTCTTTTTCAATGTAAATGATTCTGTTATTCTGTATTATCATATCCTGCGAGGAGAAATATCAAGTGCCTCAAAAACTACCAGTTCAGCGGAATTGGTAGTTCTTGCCTTAGTGCCTTGCTCAAAGCCTGCATGCACAAGTCCAGTTTGTTTCATGCAAACAGCCACAATTCTGCACATTATTTTAGCACCTGATAGCAAACATTTCGGTGTGACAGAAAACATTTCTGTTTGAAAACAGAATGTTCTGTGCAAACGTTCTGTGATTCCATGCTTTGAATGCACACTCCATTGATTTTTCCCCTGTGGACTGCAGCTTCTGCAGCTCTCTCACTACTGAATGTGTTGGCAGATGGGCATTTGATTTAAGTGGCTTCCTTTTGTTTGTACCAGGAGGAACACCCACAGTTGGAAGCCCTGGACCAATATCTGCTGCTTGGACATTCATGTAAGAGAAAGGGCACGCTAGGAGAGCCTGTGTGAGGTGTCAGATTGTGGGTGATGCAGAAAATTAGGAACCATTCACTAATTAGCAGCAATTAAAAAAAGCAACATTTCACTGATCACAACCAGGACAGCCGCAGAGAAAGGAACCAAAACACTTTTATGTATCTGGATTTTTTTTCTGTAATAGTCTGTACCACTTTTATGTGTAAGACAGAAGGACAGTACAGGCCAGTAAAATTGGTCCTAGGGAAAAATGTTCCTTTTAACTTTTTTTTTCAGATGAACTGGGTGTCATCAGTTTTCCCAGGGAGCATCCTACAGACTTTCTGCAGTGCATGATGCTGGGTTACAGTCTTCTTCCAGGGAATAAGGAAAACTACTCTGGCAATCCTTGACAGAGCAGGGTCAGACCTTTTTGCTTAGTGGGACTTACAGACATGTCCTCCTCAACATTTTTGATTTGCTGTCTTTTCCTTATGTTGCTAAAAAAAACCCCAAGTTGTGGTTTAAATTAGGTCTTCCAGCAACTTCTGACAAAATAATATTCACTGAGTATATGAGAGCCCACAGGACAGATGGCATATTTCCTGCTGGTCTGGTGGGGCAAGAGCCTTCTGGTGTCTCAATCTATTTGTATTAACCCCTTCCAGCATGCTGACTGCCAACAGCAGCAAGCTCAATTTGTTAAGGAACAGATGTGAAAAGGCTTGAAGGGGAACGGCCAATATTTTGTCAGCATGACCAGAGATTTTGCGATCCTTTACAGTCTTCAAAGGGCAACGAAATTTTTTCTTCTTCTGTTGTGGTTATTGCAATGTCAGTGACCATAACAGTGGCAAGATCAGCTCTGAAAGGAGGTTGTAGCCAGGTGGGGTTCAGCCTCTTCTCCCAGGTAGTGACAGGGCAAGAGCACACAGCCTCAAGCTGTGCCTGCAGAGGTTCAAGTTGGATGTCAGGAAGAATTTCTTCCTCAAAAGGGTTGTCAAGCATTGGAATGGGCTGGCCAGGGTAGTGATGGAATCACCACCCCTGGAAGTGTTCAAGAAACAACAGGTTGGACTCAATGATCTTGGAGGTCTTTTCCAGGCCTAATGATTCTCTGATTTTCTAATTCTCTGATTCCAGAAAAAGGTTTCCTTGTCTCTGGACTATCAACACCTAATCCACAGAATCATTTGCAGTTATTTTCAGCTTGGACAATATCCCTGTGCATGTGGGTGTTTGCATAAAAAGAAAACATTCCTCTCTAATTCACTTTGAGCAAGGAGTTTCCATTCCTTGCACATTCCTACAGAGCCACGAAATCCAGAGTGCATCTGAGCCCTTTTTGATTCCAACAATCCATTTTATATTCTGAAATTGCTAATTCATTTCCTCAATACACCTTCCCTGTCACATTCTATTTGCTTTACTGCTACCAGCACTGCTCTCTCAAGTGATGAATCTTTCTCTGCTGTCCAGGAAGTCAGAATCAATTCCAGAGCCCCAAACAGGGAATTCATTTGCCATGACTTCAGTAAGCCCTCTTAGCTGCCTTTGGCATTAGCTCTCTCCACCAGATTGAAGCTGTGGTGCCTCAGGATGCTCTCATGAAGGACAGAGGTGAAGTGGTGAGGAATATTCCTTGTGTGATGTGCTGTGGCTGTGTCTTTCCGTGTTTGTGTTTGTTTGTGTGCAAGGGCAGTGGTGGCAGAAGAACTCTGGGAATTAATTCTCATTTGTGGACATTCTGGTCCTGTGGATTATCAACTGCATTTGGTCCTGTCTAATTTGAGACTTGCACACAAAATGTCACTTTTTAATTTAAATTGTAAGTTAGTGTAAGTATTTTCCTTTTGTTTCTTGAATTACACCTTTCCTAGTAGAATAAAAACATTACTGATGACCAAGCAATACAGTCTGAGGAAGACAAAAATAATTTGGGAATGGAATCTTACATTAGTTAAAGAAAACCTGTTTGACAAGTAGCTGACTGAATAAACAAAAGTAAGTCAGAAATTATTTTGAGTTGCATGTTGGTTTGGGCCTTAGTGATAGGCTCTTCCCACACAGAGTTCAGTTAACTCTGCTTGCTTTTATTTTGGCAAATTTTGGGGAGGGTATGAACAAACACCTATGAGTTGGGAAAACCAAGTGGATTTAAGTCTTTCAATAATGCAGACCTCTACCATCTGTAAAATTTTCCTGTAGTGCCTCTGCATATTAGCTCAAATATTTGTGTCTCCAAGTCTAATCACTGTTTACTGCTTTCCTGAATTTCTGCCTTTTTCCTGAAGTGCTGCTCATTTCTCCAAATGCTTATTTTGCTTCAGGATAATGTCTAACTGAGATGTTACTGTATTATTTTCATCCCTTCATCCCTTTAGAACCAGACACTGGATCTCTGTCTCCATTATATATGCAGCTAATATGAGTATTTCTTCTATTTCATTTCTACTGGACAGGGGCTAATACAGAATTGCATTAAATTTGTATATAACATTTTTGAAACATAGGGAGGGAACAACAGCTTTTTTGTTTATCTATTTATTTATCCACACAATTATCTGTGCTTTTGAGAACACATTTTATACTAATCTTTCCCTTTTATACTGTTTTTCAGATATAAAGCCAAGCATTTGCTTAAAAATAGGTGTCTAGAACTGATTTTCCTGCCAACTATTCCTGCAGGCTAAAAAAGGGAGAAGATTGAAGCAGAGCAAGAGACTCACTCTGTTGTGGTGTTTGGTTTATCAGAAAAGGTAAGTTTTATACTTGTTACCTTTTTTCTAATTCTCTACTTCAAAAGAAAATAGGAGAAAAGGAAGTGGACAAAATACATTCAAACCACCATTCGTAAAATGTGGAAATGAGCATAGAGGGGTTTGTCAGAGGCGCCTGTAAATGGCGCCAGGCTGTGGCACTGCCTCCCTTGATCTCCAGCTGCACATCTCTTGCTCATGGTAATTTTTTCCCAGTGTTTGACCTGGTGTCCCCTCTCAAAAGGACTCTGTTGCACCCAGTCTCTGCAGCTTTTAACTGCTTTTTCTAGGAATCCTGAACATGCTCAACAATCTTTCAGGCTGTTTCCACAATGGATCCTAAGGAGCTCAGCGAAAGCTCAGCCCTTTGGCAGCTGCTTTGGATACTGAAGGCATTTTCTGCTGACATGCTGATGACTCCTCATTTCAGTTTATGATGGTTCATGACTCTCCAGCCCAGGCCCTCAGCCCTCAAGGCCTGCTAAGCTTTTGATTGAACAAAGGGCTGTAATCACTTTGTTGAGGATTTTATTTAGGAGTCTCTCAGGAAGTAAAGAAGGAACAAGGCAGAGCTGGAAAAAGGCAACTGGGTTAGACATAAAAAATAAGTAAAAGGGATGTGCATCAGTGGGTGCCCAGTGGAGATTCCTGTGCATTTGATGGTAGAAAGGTAAAATACAAAAGCATTAATGCCGTGAACAGGCCAAACAGCACCAGGCGTGCCTGAGCTGAAACCACAGAAGCAGAGAGGTCATTGGAAGAAATTTCAAATACCATTGCCATCAGTCTCTTTGCAAATCACTGTAGAAAACCACTTCAAGTGTTTGCTGTTTTTATTATTTGTACTAATTTTACATTAAAACAGGGAGAAGCTGGGTTCCGAAGCTGTACTTTCAAAATGCCTTGACTGTTCTCCAAACCTGAAAAGTGAATATGTGATGAAGAGGCTACAAACACAAGGTTAGAAATACAGATTGGTTTGTAATTGATTGCTTCTTGAAGAGCTGAATTTACAATTTGCAAGGCTGATAAAAGTTCATCTGTCATTTGAATGTGAGGCAGTAAAGGTGAAGTGAAAGTTGCACAACCGATCTTTGAAAACACGTGAAATTTGGCAAAAAGGAGTCAGTTATCAGGAGCATTGTGTTGTGACACTGTAGTTATGACTGGGAAATCTGAAAATGGAGAAAAAGTAGAACAAATGAATAGGCAGAATTCAGAATTGACTCAATCAAGTACAAGATAAAGAAACACATTCACCATGACAAGAACTGACAGTCATCACAAGGCCCTGCATTAAGGATGAATTTGTGTAGTATTTATGAGAACTGGGAATTAATGGAGGAGAGAGATTTAATCAGAAAGAGCTACTGGAGTCTTTAACAGAAATCAGAAGGCTGAGTTTTACAACAAACTTGTCCCCTCTTTGATTGCTGCAGTTAATTAGATATTGCACAGTGGGCATGTGGTGGACACTGGCTGGGTAGAAGGCATTGAGAAAAAACTAAAATGCTTCAGAATAAGCAAAATTTTTCTTAAAACTAAGTGGGTTTTGATGTTTTCGTTTGGGATTTTTTTCTCTCTTTTTTTTTTTTTTAATTTTAATGAAGAGACAGAAGCTTTTTAACAATTTGCAGCAACAGAGTTATCTTCTGGTCCATCAATATTTAGCTCCCATTTACTCACTCCAGTGAATCTTGGGGGTTATAGTTAGTAGTTGGTGACAGATACTGCACTGACAATCAGATTTGGGTTCTTGCTCTCAGCTTCTGAATATCTTTAATAATTATTACAATATTCTTTAGCTATGAATAGGTTTTGCCTGCCTTTTTTTTAATTTGCATGCAACCTTTTTTAGTCTCTAAAATCAACATCACAACAATTCAACGGAAAGCACAAAGAATGATGGACCTTCAGTGTAGTGAATGTGAACACAAATTTCAAATATGTGATCACTTTACAAAGTGAATTTGATGTTAATTGATTTGGGTTAGGGGAGCAAAAAATTATGACAGGGAAGACAGTCTTTATGAACCAAAATAAAAATGTGTGAAAAGTAATGAAAGTAGTCTTTATTAATGAAGTTCATGGACTAGAAAAGCTACGATACAGGACTGCTGACCCCTCTGAAATGGTGAGAGTGGGGCTGCAATGAGATTCCACTGGAAATACTATGTGAAAACGCATCTGGAAAGTCTTTCAAGTAAAGGCAAAGAGAGCAGCAAAGGAAGAATAAAACCCCAACCCAATAGGCTGAGGTTCCTGCTCCTTTTATTGGGGTCTCTAATGATAAAACAAGGGCCAAAAGTTCTAAACCAAGAGCAGACAGATTTAGATTGGACGTAGGGAAGAAAATTTTTATGATGAGAGTGGGGAGGCCCTGGCACAGGTTGTCCAGAGAAGCTGTGGCTGTCCCTGGATCCCTGGAAGCGTCCAAGGCCAGGCTGGATTTGGCTTGAAGCACCCTGGGATAGTGGGATGAGTCCCTGCCCATGGCAAGGGTTGGGACTGGTCCTTGAGGTCTTTTCCAACCCAAACCATTCTGTGATTCTGTGTAGCTAAACAAGCAGTGTATCTGGAAAGTTGTATCCTGACAAAGAAGATCAATAAAATTGTCAGAAAGGGATAAAAGTGTTTGTTGTGGCTCTGCTTTCTTTGGAATGCAATACACTGGCCAAAACCCAGTGATTTGTATTTCCCACTCTGAATGTCTTCTCTCGATGGATCAGATCCTATTGAATCTGTTGCTCTCAGGATGACTTATCTGGCATTGGTATCTTAACTCATATTTCTCTTACATGCCAGATAACTTACATTCTAAATTGAATTGTTCATAAATGAGCACTGTGATGCACTTAAAGAAGATTACTTTCTTTTTAATTTCTTGCTAAAAATCCAATATTACATGCTAATTGTGCCAGTGTGCGGCTAATTAACCTTTACTCTGCTGCTCCCTAAGAGATGATAGGTGTATCTATGGATTGATAGAGTGACTTGAGCTCCCCCTTAAACTTGAGAGTTTTTAAATTATTCACATTGCACAGTTCTTCTTCTTTTTACTGACAGGTGACAAAGGCTGGGAAGAGAAAGAGGGACACCAGAAATGAAAGTGAACCAGATACTTTTATGGATATGATTTTAGAAGGGCGGAGTATCAAAAGAAATGGTTCATTATTGTTCTCTTACTGACTGTCCTGTAGAGTCTGAAACCTCATACACAAGTCTCTGAAGCTACAAGTGTCTTCAACGTCCAGCAGGGTTGTAAAAGTCCAGAAAAAATATTGCATCTTGGGCATTCCCTTTTCTTTCACACTCCATAATTACACCAAGTAAGAGGATTATGAAAATAGAGCATCTGAACTTGTACTGTAGCCAAATTATAGTTTCATTCTGAGCTTGTTTTCAAAATCTTTTTAATAACATAATGAATTTGGTTTACATAGCAAGTTTTTTTTTTTTTGGTGGATCACGGGTTTAGGAAAGGACAAAAATCGCTGAGCAGCAACTGGGAGAGAGAATTTGTGAGAGAAACAAGCACCAAAGTCAAAGAAGAGTTGAGTCTCTGTTCCAGGGGCCTGAGCTGATTCCCTGTGAGGCACAGACTGAGAGGAAGAGCATGAGGAGAAAGCTGGGACCTCCAGCTGCCCAGGAGGTCCATGATGGAGCTGACATCCACCTGCAGCCCCTCTTTGTCCAGTGCAGGAAATTGCAATACACTTTCCATAGAAATGCTTTCTTCTGGTCACAGTTCCTGCTGCTTCTGAGGATATTTTATGGAGCAGAGATGTGAGAGACAGAGGTGGTTTGCACACATGGCATCAAGTGACAGAGGAAGGAGCTGCAAAAGGACACAAAGGACTCTCTCATGAATAAGAAAGTATTTGCTCAAGTTCACTGCCCTTCTGAGAAACAAAATTAAAACAAGGTAAATGAAACCCTTGTGAAGTGCTATGAGACAAAAATCTCTGCATTCCTGAGTGGTGGTAGAGAAACGCAGAGACACAAAGTGCTCATATCAAAGGCCATTTAAGATGGGATTCCTCACAGACACTGGAATCTGCTGACACTTTTCCCAGCTGTTCTGCATCCCTGTTGAATTTGGCCCTGAGAGGACAGAATAAAGTGACATCTGGTTTCTGGTGGAGTCAGCCACTGTGTAACTTCCAGGATGAGCAAATTATTGCAGCCTTAGGGCCTTCAGCTACAGCTCCTGAATTCTGACCCTTGGGCATTCTCCCTTCAGTTTCCCTTTTCTCTGCCTGTGGGACATTTTGTGCCTGGAGAGACACAAATTTCTGTTCCCTTTGCATTCTCTGATCCAGACTCTTGGCATGTGACAAGAGTCAGTATACGACAAGATTTCTTCAAACCCTTGAGCAGTGTGTCAGGAACAGTTATAGAAAGAAGCACAGGGGAAGGGGATGGTAGGACTTGGTTATTTCTGAGCAAAGGGAAGGTTTAGAGGTATTTATACAGAGATCCTGTCATGGTCACTTTTCCTAGTCTCATTTCATTGTAATGGTGAGGCTCTGTTAGTCTGAGGTTTTCATGAGTCTGACATAAAGAGAATCACATCTCAGAGGAGAAACCTACATGGCTTGGTCCTGATTTCCACCTAGGAAGGCCAAGTTATGTAATTATTCCTTTTTTAGACCAAAGTGAGTTTGAGGCTCAGTTCCAGCAGAGCTGGGCATTGCATTTACATATCTACAAATACTACAGTAAGAACAACTCCAGGGAGCACATCCAGAGAGGCCAAGACCAGGTGACATTGCCATTCCTCTATCAGATAAACATGCTCTTGTTTGTAGCATTACAGTGGTGCTAAAACAGAAAGCACCTGCATTACATTCTGTTTTGTAAGGAACAAAACATCAGTAAAGCTGGACACCCTGTTGCTGTTTGTTAGCAGAAGGAAAAGCACTTATTTTGTCTTCCTCACAAATGATCCCTGACTAAATTTGAAAATCTGAATTGTTTTCAGATTTTAATAAAGAGAAAACCATTGCTTAGCAACCAGAATGTTTTCTTTAGACAATAAGAATTTAACAAGCACGTAACTCACATCAAGGTCAATTTAGCAAAGAAAGGGAGAATTTGCTGCTGGAATGGAAAAATGGAGACAGCTGTGGGGGAGAAAAGTGTGGTGGGTTAAAGGAGTGTGTGTACACAAGTGGAGGATGAAGACAAGTAAAGAAGCAAACTCAGAGTAAAGAAGAGGTGTATAAGGACACTGACAGATGTGCAGGGGTTCTGGTGGGGCTTTGTCAGAGAACTGGGGTGTGAATTCCATGGAAGCAGCACTGGAGACAGGAAGAGCTGCAGTGAAAAGCAGTCACTGGAGCACAGGCTGAGGCCAGCAGGCAGCAGAGGCATGTGTGTGGGTGAGGATGGACCTTCCAGAAAGCAGACCAGCCACAGTAGCCAGTCCAGCACTGCTGATGGGAGATGACACAGGCAGGAGGTGATACTGGTGAGCCTGAAATGAAAAATCAAGAGAAGACAGGAAAATATGGCAATAAAAAGAGAGGGAACTGCAGTCAAACAAACTGTGGTTTTTTGGAAGTGAGTGTTTACAGCCAGCTCCTGGAAAATGAGCTGAACCAAGGCCAGTATGGAGATAATATAAATTGGCATAAATAGTGCCTAGATGTTAACATGCAGCTAATTTTCCAATTAGGCATAATCACACTTGGTGAATAGAGGTGTGTGACATACAAGTGCTTTGGCCTGGACAAGTCCCTCTCAGGTGGGTCTGCTGTTGGTGAGGATTTCTTTCACGTGTTTTGTTTTGCTGTAAGCAGACTCCTGTGCAAGCTGACACTTTCTGCACAAACAGGAGAAAAAACAGGTGGAATTGAGCTCTGTGACAGATTCCAGGGGGATCACTTGTTCTTTGTATCAGGGAATGTATTAGCCACAGGTAAATGGGGTAGGTGAATCAAATAGGCAGTACCAGTGTCTTTTTCTTCATCCTGACCAAACTTTGGCCTTTGAATTCAGCTGGTGAGCTCTGAGTGGCTCCTTCTGTCCTCTCTGTGGTTGGAACAGAAGGAAACAGAACAGTTTCTCCAAAGGCTCATTGCAACTGTGTCACCAACTCATTGCAGTGTCACCACCCCTTCTCAATTCTCATTAACCTCATGCCCGGGTAGGCACAGGGAACTTCTACATCTTTTGCCTTCCTTGCTGAAGTTTCCCATTGAAAGGGGATTTCAGAAGCAGAGTCATCTGAGTGTCTGAGACCCATGGATTTCTTCCTATGCCAGGATATTGGTCAAGAGCTCCCACAAGGGACAGAGGAAATGTTCCCTTTGCACTGTGAGGCCTTCAGAGACAGACATGGGATGGATTGCACTGGAGATCACAAACCCCCAACAGCTTCCACATCTTCAGCCCTCAGCTCTGGCTGTACCCTTCTATCACAAGCAAGATGTGGTTTTTTGTTGCTTCCCCCCCAGCTTTTTCTCTCAAGATTTGACACAAGTCTCTTCTTAGTCCTTCTTACCACATCCTTTGTTTACTCCATTTGCTGTTTCCTTCACTTCACCTGTCTCGTTTTTCCAGTGTTTCCACTTCTGCTGCCCTTCCTGCTTTGCAGCTTGTGAAGAGGTGGCACATTTTGGTGCATTTTGGCACATTTTGGGCTTTGCTCCCTCCATGAGCCTGTTTTGGGCTCTGCCTCACACACAGGCTGGCACTGGCAGCACTGCAGCAGCAGCAGAGCATTTTTGCAGCTCAGTGCTCAGTCCCAGACCTGTGGCCTGCCTGTGCCAAGGACTGAGCTCAGGGCCTGACGGCTCACTTCAGAGCTGGAGGCAGCTGTGACACCATTTGCCAGACATGTCTGGCTGAGCTGCACATGCTGTTTGTGTGTTCTTTTACCCTTCCAGATCGTGGCTTTATCCTTTATGCTGTGTTTTATCTTGTGGAAAAATTACTTTTTCCCTCTTAGATATTTTTCTCGTTTTCCTGTGATGAAAAAAACCCATTCTCCCAGGAAGGCGATTGGGCAGTTCCTCAGGGCTGGTTGGCTAAGAAGAGTCTTTAATGGAGCAGTGCCTCCTTGTGAATGCACCTCTGCAAGGAACATCAAGCATGTTGCTTTATTTTGCCTCTGTGAATCTGCTCTGACAGTGCTCTGAGTGGCCACAGAGATCTGACTGTCACTGAAAAGTGTTGCTTGGGTGCAGGGAGGCTCTGCTGGGAAGAAGGGCACATCAGAAAGGCTCACTGGGTAGAGGGAACTGATAGATTTCAGGAGAGCACTGCTGTCTCTGCAGCCTCTGTACCTGCCTGGTAAATGCTCAGCTTTGTCAGTGGTGCCTGTGGTGCAGAACTGCTCCATGATTTGCAGAGCCACCTTTAGCTGGATCATTTCCAACCATGTTCGGATCTTGTCACTCCCAAGGCTCACGCTGAGGCCTGTGCAGCCTTATTCATATGACTTTTGGCACAGAGTTAGTGCAGAAAGAGTTAATGGGATTTTGGAACAGAAACCAAGGTTTTCAGTACTGCAAAACCCTGTAACAAACACTGCATCTTCTTTCACTGCTTTTCCTGCTGGAGGGAGAAAGCATCTTTAAGTGCTCTTTTCTTGCATTTGTGAAATTTAAGATGGGCAGTGAAAAAATGTTACCTTTTTTCCCTCCCTTTCCCTTTCCCTTTCCCTTTCCCTTTCCCTTTCCCTTTCCCTTTCCCTTTCCCTTTCCCTTTCCCTTTCCCTTTCCCTTTCCCTTTCCCTTTCCCTGTCTTTCCTTGTCTTTGTTATTTTCTCAGACTGATATTACATTTTTTTCACACTGGACTCCAATGGGATTAATAGTCATGGCCACAGCAGTGGTGTGGAGGCCTGCAGAACCAGCCACTCCCCTCTCCAGGGCAAATAAAAAGGAGATTAGACACTTTGGGGCAAAGCAGATTTCCACAGCCTCTCTCTGCAGTGGTGACACCACACTGTGCCAGTGCCACCCCAGCTCCAGGTGGCTCTGGGTACCTGCTGGAATCCTCTGCCTTAGCAGCAGAGTTTCATTCACGAGCCTCCTGGTGGCTCTGCACCTTCCTGGTGGCTCTGCCTGATCCCTCACTCCAGAGATCACTGGGTAGATTGTGAACACTCTGCAAGGAGAAAACATTCTGCAGACTCCCTGGACTTGTTAAGCAAATGGCATGCTAAAGTTAATTACAGCAAAGCCACTTGTGAAACATTCAATGAAAACCTTCTCAGGATGTTTTGGCTTCCCAGTCAACACTGAATGACACATCTTTGCTGGTATTAAGAAAAATCTGGTATTTCAATATTGTTTCTTCACTTGACATTAAAGGATGACACCCAAGCTAAAATGTGTGGTCAACTTCTCATATAATTTACTCAATACATTTTACAACATTTTCAGTTACATTAACTGAGTAATTACTTTCATTTGCCAGTTTCATTTGCCCAGAATGAGCCACTGTTAGGGAAAGGGAGGTTTGACAGTAAGGCTTTGAAAGCAGATGAGTACTTCAAATCATACTAATTTAAGAAAGATGTTGGATTTCTTTTGTAAGAGGACTGCAGCAACAGCCTGTGTGCCTCATTTGGCTTAACTCTGCTTCAGACAAGAGCAGCTGACCCCTGACTCCCTCCCGTCCTAGCAAAAGCGTGGCATGTGTGAGTGACTTCCCCAGAATGGATGACATTAGTATCTGTATCTGTCTGCTTGGTTGAGAGGAAAATATTTGCTTGCAAGATGTTAATTGATTTTTTTTTTTTTTAATTGGGAAAACTGACCTCAGGAACTGCTGCAGCACAAGGCATCTGTGGAACAGGAGCCCACAGCTGCTGGCAGTGAGGGTGATCCAGGCCCCAGCAGTGAGCAGGGCATATGGAGAAAGCACGTGTGCCTTTAAATAAAGTTTCCTTCTCCTTTTCCTTGTTCCCATGCCTTTGCTCATTCCCAAGTGTTTTCCTTAATCTGTCTTGAACCAAGACACCATCTTGGTCATCACCTTTTGGAAAATGGGGACAGAAGCATGGACTGTGTCTCTCTTCTTTTGTTTGACAAGTGCTTTAAGTCCTTTCACAATGCAGAGAATCTGAAAATGCCACAAGTGTTTTCAGCCCCTCTGTTTTTCTGGTTTTAACAGAGTTTTTGAGTATTATTTCGAGTTTGTTTGCCCTCCAGGCATACCAGACAAAAGTGGCAAAAGAGGAGCAACAGAAAAGAGAGTAGTGCCACAGAAAGGCCAGGCTGCACTCAGGCAGGCCGTGCTACCTCAGCAGGATGAGAAAGAGGAAAAAAAAAAAAAACCAGATTCATTACATTTAATGGCATAAAAATATTCAATTGCATTTCGAATCAGCCTATGCACTTTTTATAAAATTTCTGGGTATTGACATGTTGGTTGGACAAGGGAGATAAGCCAAAAATACATGTTACTGCAAATTAACCAGTGCAGCATAATAAATGTCAGTGCCTTATCAGTGTACACTATTTGTGCTACACAGCTGAAAAAGTGAGCTGGTGGGGCTGGTGGGGCTGATTCTGAATGCAGAAAAGCTTCTGGAGTCAACAAAGTTTCAGTCCAGAAAAGGCACAGGGTGCTGAGAAGGAGCCACAGCTGTTGTGATTAGTATTTTGCTGGAGATGATAAATAGCAGTAGAGCAACCTGTTCTAAATGAAAATTAAATATGGGGATATTTCAACTATCCTTTGCCCCCTGTAGCCACAAAGATCAGAATTTCTGAGCTGTTGGTGGTGTCTCCCATTGCACTTTCTTCAGGCATTCCCTTGAGAGCTACAATACAGTTTCTGTAGTTGTTAAACATTTGCTGCACATCGTGTCCACCACCAACAATTGGTTTTGCAACACCAATAAATCCATCTCCATACCTTACAGGAAGCCTATTCTGTATAACAGGCTTTTCTCCTGCAAGGAAATTAAAATCTACATCTAATTTCAATAATTATAGAAACTGATATTAATAATTAAATAACCTGATGCTTAATTATCTGCTAAGCAATGAACTGCAACTAGTCCATTACCCTCAACACCAAGAAATGTAACTGAACAGATGGCTTAGCAGTAGTTTTTCCTTGTGCAGCTGACAGCACAACAGCTTTTCTTAGATGAAAGGAAATAAAACTTAATTTTTGGAAATTCAACTCCTCAGAGACACATAGTGTTTACATATTTTATAGAAGTCTCTGCTCCCTACGCAGCTTAGGAAAATTAACTAACACTTTCCTGTAGTTCTTAGTTTTCCTATCGGTGCTCATTTTGTTTTGTTTTCTTTCAAAATAAGAGATTTTATGTCAAAAGAAATAGCATGAAAAACATTCTTCTTTTAAAAAATAGGGAAAAATTCCTCTATTTGACTACCTCTTCCTTTTTGTTTTTTTCCTTAGTCTGCATTTTATAATAAATGGTACAAATTTGATTCTCAAATTTTAAAATACTGAATTTTCAGTAAGACAAATGTCTTGCATAATGCTGTATTTTGGTACAAATTCTGGCATTGAAGACTCAAGGACAGACATGCCATGGATTAGCTGGAGTCAGACTGCTGTAAGAAGAGAGTTACATGATTCTGATCAGTAAAAGTTGAAAATCAGCGAAAGGAACAATTATTAGAAATCAAAGAAAGACTACATTAAAATACATAGCAGCTATCAAATAAAACTGTTTGAATTGAGCTTCATATTTTTTCCCATAATAAATGCAAAATGGATGATTAATATTCCTCCATAGTCCACTAATGATATTTTTATGGACCTTGATTGTTTTGAGCCCACAAGGTGTGCTTCTTTCAGTTATTCTGTGCAGGGATGGGAGTTAGACTTTCCTTGTGGATCCCTTCCAACTCAAGAGTATTCTATGATTTTATGACTCCATACACAAGTTGAGTGTATGGTGTAAAAAAATTCACAAAGTGAAGGAAAATCTGCGTTTCAACTTCAGTAAACAGACCTGAAGAGGCTCCAGCACAGTATGGACTGACCAAGGTTTTGAATGCACTGCTGAGTGTGACATGGGAACACCCAAATTGCTTCCTTTTGCACAGCATCCTGACGAACCCTGCTGACAACACTCCTTTGGTAGCCTTGGGCTCACTAGCCTGCTTAAGGTTAGATTTGGGACGTTCTCTTTCCCCTTTTCTTACATGAAATTGCTGAGATCCTCCTACAGACAAGTTCTTCCTCCTGAGAAGTCCTGGGCATATGGGGATGGAAAACCAGATTTTCAATGGAAAACATTAAAAAAATATAACATCTTACAAAATTACTAATCGCGTTTTCAAACAGAGGCAAAATTTTACAAATTTTCAGCCATAAAGTGTGAAAATTTACCCTGACATCAGGTACTGCTGGGAACATGAGCCATCAGGAGGCTGGCTGGCTAGTGAAGCACTGGTGGAGTTACTCCACGAGCACTCTTAAGCATAAAAACACTGATGGAAAAGATTGAAGGAATTCAGAATTGATTGTTTAAAATCTGGAAGTCAGTTAAGGCTTAATTTGCTGCCTTCAGCACAAAAAAGCCAAATTTATCACCATGTGATCCGAGTGCCTGTCATGTGGGGCTTCCCCACTGACTTCTTAAATTCACAATTCCTTAACTGTGCATGATGTGCTTACCCTGGGCTCATGCATTCCTTTGGGGATGGTTCTGCTCCAGGGTGGCATCTTGCAGAGGATGCTAATGGATTTTGTGCTCCTTTGTGGCATGCAGGTGGTCAATAAAGCCTGAGCCGGCCCTCTCTGCCCATGTCCAGCTGTGTCATGGGGAGGGGGAAATTTGGGAGCATCCCCAGCCCTGCTCCTTGTCCTGGCTGGGCACACAGCTGCTGGGACACGGGTGTGTCTTAGTGCCCCCAACCATTTTAGGGCTGAATTAGGCTGGTTCAGGGAGAGCAAATGGGCAATTTGGTGGGATTTATGGGGTGTCCCCCCACCCCAAATATCCCTCCTCTCTCTGCTTCACACCTACTGACCTCTCCTGTGCCCCCCAAAGCCCCCTGGGAAGGGGAGGTACACTGGCCCAACACCAGGCCCCCATGAGAGTCACTCGCTCACCCTCCCCTGCTACAGCTGGACAAAGAATGAAAAAGGGAGAAAAAAAATTAAAGTCTTCATGGGTGAGATAAAGGCTGGGAGAAACACTTCAGGGCAAAACAGGCTCAGCTAAAGTTGCAAAGTGAATTTACTACTCACAGAACCAGAGGAGGACAAGAAGAAGTAAAAAATCCCAACTTTTGCCCCCAGCCCCTCCCTCCTTCCCACTGACAGAGCAGGAGGCAGGGGCTAGGGCTTTGGTCAGTCCATCACTGAGATTTTTCTGAGATTTTCTGCTGCTGCTCTAGGAGAGGAGCCCATCCCCTGTGAGGCCGTGGCATCCCTCCCATGGGAGACAGTTCTCTGTGAACTTCTCCAGTGTGGGTCCACTCTGGAGTTCTTCTAAAACTGCTGCAATGTGAATTCCCCCCACGGGCAAATAGACTCCCAAAACTGCTGCAGCATGGGTCTCTTTTGTCAGGGTGCAGTCCTGCCTGCCAGGTTGCTCCAGCCTGGAAACAGGGCCCCTCTCCCCACTGGCTCTCCCACTGGATCACAGCCTCCTCCAGGCATCCATCCATTCTGTGAGGGCACCTTCCCCACGGGCTGCAGGTGGATCTCTGCATCCCTCCTGGATCCCCAGGGGCTGCAGGGGCACAGCTGGTTCACCATGGTCTTATCACAGCCTGCAGAGGAATTTTGGCACCTCCTCCCCCTCCTTCTCCCCTGACCTTGGTGTCTCCATGTTGTTTTCCCTCACATGTTTTCACCTCCTTCTCTTCTCTGGAAGCAAAACCCTTTGACTGTGATTTTCTTCTTACATATGTCATCACAGAGGCATTACTGGCCTTTCTCACTGGCCCAGTTTTGGCCAGCAGCATGTCCATCTTCAGAGCCATCAGCCATTGCCCTGTCAGACATGCTGGAAGCTTCCAGCAGCTCCCCACAGAAGCCACCTTTGTGGCCCTCCCTGCTACCTAAAACCAGACCTTGCAAAACCAATCCACCCCACTATCTGCAATCCTGGGTTTATGGACAGGACCCCCACCCCACCACTCCAGATGTGCTCTTGGGATGGCAGTGAATGTGGGGCAGAGGGATCCCCCAACAGGACATTTCTGGGTCAGCTCTAGACTGAAATGTAAGGGGCAAGGGTTGAGGTCAGGGTTTTACACTGAAGGCATGCTCATCTCTCACAGTTACTGAGAAAAGAGCACACAAAGGGCCTGCCCAGTTGAACATCTGCAATTATAATTATTCCTTTCTCATCTCATCTGCATCTCATGTCTGCATATCCTATTCAGTTTCCATTTAAATTGTAAATACAGAGAAGAAAATGCTATTCCTATTTACTAGTTCTTTTTTTCATTTCCCATTTTGTTATTTTCAGTTGAAAATCCACTCTGAATCTTTACTATGCAATGTTTGAACATTAAAGAGATGTAAATATTTGATAGAAGAGAAATAATTCTCTCTTGTCATTGGCATAAATGTACTTACACAACCTCTGTATTTCTACCCAAGAGTTTAGAATAGGTTACCTAATTGGACTGTCTGGCTTCAAAAAGTTGTTAACAGATAAAACACAGGATTCTCTGCCTCAAAATATCTGGTATCCTCCAGTACTATAACTACACTTTTACTAAAGTATCTAAGGAAGCAAAAGCCATGTGTGTGGTTAAAAACTTGAAAACATGTCTTTCCCAAAGCACTTCTGTAAATGTGCCTCAAGACAAAGGGAAGATATTCACTATGCAAGAACACATGTTGGTTAAACATTTTATTGGCTTCTCACAGTGTTTTGTGAAAATTGTGAACACAGTACATCATTTACCCTTTTTTTCTCAACAAGCAGAAATTACAAAGCCAGGCTGTCTCACAGGGCATGGTCTTCTTTCTTTCTCTCTTTTCTTTTCTTTCTTTTCTTTTCTTTTCTTTTCTTTTCTTTTCTTTTCTTTTCTTTTCTTTTCTTTTCTTTTCTTTTCTTTTCTTTTCTTTTCTTTTCTTTTCTTTTCTTTTCTTTTCTTTTCTTTTCTTTTTTCTTTTCTTTTCTTTTCTTTTCTTTTCTTTTCTTTTCTTTTCTTTTCTTTTCTTTTCTTTTTTCTCTTCTCTTTTCTTTTCTTTCTTCTCTTTTCTTTTTGTTATTTTTGCCCTTTTTGTTTTGTTTTGTTTTAGACTCAAAGGCAGAGTGGTTTTTTGATGTATATGAAGCAGCCAGTTTTAGGAATAAAGAAAAACTGGTCCATCTGGAATATTTACTTATCTTGCAGAACACTTGACACAAGAATAAACACCACCAACTGCTGATCAACTTCTCTGTAATTGCTGTATTAAAAAAACAATTACACTGCACTATCACAATTGTATGAGCATCACCAGAATCTGTGCAGAAACCTGTGCTGCCTTTCATAACTCTCTCTCATAGTTAAAGCTACCTTTATGAGGTGTGGCTTTGCTAAAAATTGTTAATATTTTGCCAGGAAAGAAGGAAAGGAAATAGGGAATCAGGTTTTCAAGAGTAAATCCATATAAAACATGTCACACTATGCCATAGAACATATGGCAGAGGCCTGAAGTGACCAAAACCCAGCAGTTTCTACAGTGGAAAACTTTACTATCAGTACATTGAACCAAAACTGCTTTGTCCACTCAGTTTTTCTTTATATATTACTGCTTATTTCACACTCGCAGCACCATCCCAAAGGACTGTGTAATGGACACTGCAAAGTTATAGGGCTACATCATCACTGAAGTACATCAGCTTGCTCTTGAAGGAATGAGTCCTAAGTAACAAAGTAACATCAATTTTGTGAGTTACTCTAGCAAAAAAAAGGAAAAAAATCAAACAAATGCTTCTGTATTTGCAAAAAGAATATAAAAGAAACAAAAACCCCAGGAAAGATAAATGCAGAAATTCTGCCAAATAGAATGCTTTTGCAGAAATAGGCTTTTTCTAAAACTACTTTAATGAAATTTCAAGCTTTCTATAGTTGGTGGCTTTCATTATGCAAAGCCACTGATAACTACTTTATCAGCTAATTCCTTAGCTTGTAAAATGCACTTTCAGTGAAAAGCAGTGCATGACCCATTTGTCAGCCTGCAAAAATCCATCACTAGCTTGTAAAAGCTGTCCACTCCTGGTGATTGATGGACTCAAGGATGTTGTTTACAGAAAAGCCAAGCAGATGTTCATGTTAGGGCAGAAGGGCCAAGTGATAAAGATACAAAGTTAAAGCATCTGACAAGGGATGTACTCCTGCTCCCCTTTGCTATCACTTCATTGTTATTCAGTGGCTATTTTATGGCCCATGTCAGTATGTAAATTATCCTGGTTTCATATTTTTCAATGCATAAATTGGAAAGCAATTAACTAGAAAGTTTGAAAAAAGGACATACTGTTTGCAAATGGAACACTGTTGAAGTGATGCACTTGGTCCTGTCTTTTCTTGTAATGACCAACTTATCTGGTTATTAAATAGTGAAAAATACTGAATTGCAATGTCTGTGCCAAATTTAATATTTCAGAATTATACATTTTGTAGGTGACACAGGTTACCTCTTATTGCATGCCTAAAAGAGGGGAAATTCTTGTCTGAATCCTTTCCTTCTTCATACATCCGTCCCACACAATTTACTGCGTACACTTTCTGGATAAAAGAAATACAAAACCTAATTCTGCAACAGCTTTACCCCACAGAGAAGGAAATATCACAAAATTACTGTTTAATAAATCCTGTAGTGCCACCACTTCTGGGAAAATATTTTTGGAGTTTTCTATAAAAGGACTGTAAGACTTTTATATGTTGACTCCAGGAAAAAAAAACAACAAGAAGCCCCAAACAAACCACAACAACAACAACACAAAAAACAAACAAACAAATAAACAAAATCAACTAAGTAGTATATGCAATGAACAGATGGCAGTAAGGATTTTGGAAATTTTATCAGTAGGAGGTGAAGTCTTTCGTTGACTCCTCATCTGAGCAAAACACTTGAAAATGTTTCTTACCCAGAATTATCAGAGAAAGCACAGAGTAAGAAAGAACAGAGCACAACTATCCTTAATTAAACTGAGTGCCTGAGGAGTGTCAGAATTGTGTTCATCCAGGTACAGGTCCCAAGGGCTGAAGGTGCTTCTGTGCTCTGTGTGTGGGCTTTGACTTAAAAAAATCTCCAAACATCTGCATTCCTGAATCAGAGAGGTTTCAGGCTACATGGAGGAAGAGAAAGAAACACTGAGAGCTCACATGGCTGCTCATGTGACAGTGAAGTGTCCCACATCCAGTAAGTTTTCCTCAGCTGGTGTGCTCTAGCAGTCATCATGCTTTGGATTAGGTGAGTATGGGAAACTCAACTTTAACATAGCAAACATAGCATATGACATATGACACATAACAAATAACATAATATATAACATAACATAACATACCATAACATGGTGAATGTCTTAAAATGCATAGGCACTGTATTTTAAATCACATAACGTACAGTTTCAGTCTCTCTTCCAAGTTCTCTTTGTGACACAAGGCACATCAGGCAGACAAGAAGAAACAGCTTTTACACCTGGTTACCCTTTCATGACAAAGGAGAGCAAGCATTGCCTGGTTGCCTTCTCAGGACGTAAAAAACATAATTTTAAATACCTCTAAAGTTCAAGAAATGCTGTGAAATACTGATTGAAACTTCCTGACTGTCTAGAAGCAACCTTGATCTGCCAAACCACATGGAAGGAACACCCGCAGGACACTGAACAGAGTGAGCTGCAGAAAACTCAAATTAAACTTAACCTAAAAGAGATTTATGTGACATACATGAAACTAATTGGATTTAGTCCTTTCAGCCTCTGCATAACTATGTCTTTATGGTTTTGCCCCCATTTTTGCTATGTTCTTGACTTTATGTCTCTTATTTTCTTAAGAAGCTATCTGCAAAATAAATTGCTTGTGAAGTTTTTGAAGCTTGAACTTTTGCTCTCTGGGAAGCAATTAGGAAGAAGAATGTAGATATTGAAAATATTATCTCTTTGGTTTTCATAATGTCTTAGTCCAACAAAGACATAACATTTTCTTAACAACCTGACCTTGCTGACTCAAAATGTGGGAAATAATTTTATGCTGGTGCCATTCCACCGGACTTCCCAAATCCTAACTTATCTGGAATGATTTACATTAAAAAAGAAGAAAACTGCCTTTCAACATAGTGCTAGAGGAGACAGAGGAGCTCCAAGGGATTTTTACTCATCCAGAGGCACAGACCAAGTGAAGCACAAACACAAAAGTGAAGTGCATTGATTCCCTGTTACAACACAGTAGGTTAACATTGCTGTTTCAGGAGGTTTCTCTCTCTCCAGCTGAGGACTCTCAGGCTGAACTCCACTGGGGTGTTTACATGAATATCTGGATGATTCTGCTTCACATCCAAGACAGAGTTACCAGGTGCCTAAAGCCATTATTTGACATTGTTTTCATGCAGTGGGGTGTCTATCCAGGTTTACTAGTCAGTTTTTATTATTGTCAGCAGAGAGACAGCATACAGAAGATTTTGGAAACAAAACTGATCATGGTTTGTTCTAAGGAGTTTATTCACCCTTTAGCTCAAATACTCCTGGGTACTTATCCTAGCAGAGAACAAAAAGCCTTGGCTAACAAAGAAGCAAAAGAGTGGCAGAATTGCCCCATTTTCTGTTTTGCCAGTGGTCACAGCAGGATTGTATCCCACACAGTAGGTTGCAAGGCAGCAGGGCTAGAAAAACATACATCCCTGTATGTTCATGTCCAGTATCAGCAGAAATAAAGGCAGGGAACATGAGCAGGGCATGAATGGCAGTGATGAGAATGAGCACAAGCCTTTGTTCTCTTTCTTGTTCCACCAAGTATACCCAACCCAGGCCGCCACAAGTTTCAGAAAATTAGGTACACGTCAAGAACTTGTTTAGCAGCATCTCATGCGAATATTCTTCCAAGGTGGTCACACTGCAGAAAAGCACACTGAATGCTACCTCTTGTTCATAGATGACTATGTTGGCATCTTCTGCTTCATCAGACCTGCTGCAAAACTGTGCTTCTGTGCTAATAAAATCTCTCTCACTCTCTCTCCCCCTTTCTCTCTCTCAATAAAACTTTCCCATGGTTTTATTAAGAGTAGGAAAGGAAATCTGATTCATGGCATAAGTATAGAGTGCCTAAAGAAAGCCCGGGGTTTGATTTAGAATGACCTGAAATGAAAGGTTGAAAATCAAAAGGATTAAAAAGTAAGGGGGGTTGGAAGAGAGAAATAATGAGAAAAAAGAAAGGAAGTAAAAATTTGCAAGAAGCTTGCCAGGATTCATTGCTTCTTGGTGATATTTCAAGCACTCTGTGGTTACCCAAGAGGCTGAGGAAAATTGACTGTGCACATACATATATTCCCTGTGCTTCCCTCATAGCTTCCTGGAGCTGAGGGAATTCAGCCATGTGAGAGTAAAGAGGAATCACTTGCCTTCAGCAAGATCTATAATCAGTACAGATAAGGCACTTTAAACAGACCCTGGTTTTCCCTGGCTGCTGCCATGGCCTGTAGTATTCCACATGGATGAAGGAGAGGCTGAGATGCCTTGGGAAGATAGCATGGTTTAGGTTAGAGTGACTCTTTCAAGTTTTTTCTTGCAGTTCTCTGAGTTTTATGTTAATAGTACTTGTGACATTATCCTTAATTCCCCCCCAGTTCTGGAAAGTTCCCTGTTCTCTACCTCCCCATTGGTCCACATATCTATCACTCCTCCCCTGTTCCCTCATTAGTTGTTCTCCCCTTATCCCCCCTTTGTACCTCCCCTCATCCTTCCACCCATTGGCCTTCAGGTTGTTATACCCCACCTACTCCGGGTTGGTTCAAAACCCCAGACCCTGCCCTGTTCAGGGCTCTTTTGCTGTCCCGGGACCTCTTCAGTGCACCTGCCAATAAACAGTCACTGGAATCCCACACAGAGAGCCTCTCCTGCTTCCTTCTCTTGGTTTGACCTGAACCACTGTCTGTACGAACATTTGGTGCTCGCTGGGCTGTCCATCCTCTCGGGGAGGTCACTCTTGGGAAGGTGCCTGTCCTGGTGACATCTGCCGCGCGGCCGCAGTGGCCCTGTCCTCAGTGCTGAGCACAAACTCAGTTTGGTTCTTCCATTCCTTCTCACCGTGGTCTCAGCGTGGGGTGCTGGTATCTGGTGCTCAAATATTGCACAGGGCAGCTGAAAGCTCCAGAGCATCTTGATTTTGTACCAGGCTTGTCATTATCTGCAAAGATAGCAGTCTCTGGGCAGACCTTCTCCTCAGTTTCTGTTCATTCACATTAACATGACTGAGCAGGGACTCCCATGAGTGACCAAGTGCTTTTGACAAAGATGATGTGGCTGTGGAGGTGGAAATGAGTAATAAACTGGCAGGAACTCCTTGGGTCAGGAAATAAAATCCTATAATCCCAGTCATAAATTACATCAGGTTTTGTCCAACAACAAATTTTCTTTTCTCACCTCTATTAGGAGAGCTATTTTATAACCTTCTTTCTCTGACAATTAGAAATCATCTTCTAAATTGCATCCTAAGCTATTTAATAGCCAGTTGATACCCATTTGTTCTTGTGCCAACACTGTATTCCAGTTTGAATCACTCTCCTGTTCTCCCTCCCTCCCTCCCTCCCTCCTTCTTGGAACAAGTGACTAATTAATATGTTGAGAGAAGATGCTGAGGATATGCCAAGTCTCTTCATGCTGAACTTAAGATTTCCATGTTTTCTTTTCATTTTATCATCAGACTCGGTGTGTCCTGGAACCAACCATTTAGTTGTGTACTGTGCCTTGCCCTTTATTATCAGTAATGCTCCCTTGGGTGTTCTTCTGTCCGTTTAGAGTTGTGATTAGGTTTGCAAGGGAGTTAGAAACTGTGTGAACTCTGGCAACTTCAAAAAAGCGTGAGGAGTAAGGGTCAGAAGAGGAGCAGCATTTCTCTTTTGAGGTATTCTTTTTCTAAATCTATAAAATTTCTCAGTGATGTTTGTGCTCACCCAGAGACTGCAACCTTCAGGATTTTCAAAATCTTCCTTCCTTGGCCTTTCCCTAATTGAAAGCTTGCTGGCTCTTGGAAGGGTTGTGGGGGTGGGATAGACATAATTATCTCACCTCATTAGCTGTGGTATTTTTTGCTAGGGACAGGCAGGCTGCCATTTAGAGGACAGCTGACAGCTCTCCATCTGTACTGAGTATGAGTCAGATGAAATCTGTGTTGATACAGAAGTCAAAGAGAAAGAAAACAGCACGTGACCTGGAAGTTTAGAGAAAATGGTGACCGAGCATGCAAATCTGCATGATTTCAATTTTGTATAGGCCCAAATAAGTTATTGTTCCTGACAGGGGTATCCTTTCATGATCCACAAGTGAATGCATTGTGCCAGTTTCCATGGGTGCTGGGTGGGAACATCTGCTGCTTTCCTCTGGCACATTTCAGAGGAAGCCAAGGAGCTCAAGTCACAGCAGGGGGATGCCATTGGAGAGCTTTATCTTCCCTGCAACACATTTTGGGGAACAAGGCTCAACACTCCCTGTGCTAATGCTCACAGTCTCCTTCTATCCCTTAGTCCATTGGCCCTTGGTACCTGTAGCACCTCTTATACCAAGTGCTGGTGTGGTCAGGTGGGCAGTGGGATTTTTTTTTTTTCTTATTTGAGTATATTTCTAGGTTGGTCTGTGACCTGAACTAGTTGAACATACCCACAATAACACTTGGCATCAGTTCAAGGAAAGCAGCATGGAGCTGGAAGAGGAACAGAAGGAGATGCATTTGGGCAGCATCTTGGTTTTAAGCTAAGTAATGGGTTCTGTAAAACTATGTGTCTGGGTTCTGAATTCAGTTTAGGTGTGGCCTTGCTTTGCTTTGTGTTTAATTTTTTATTTACAGAAAAGGTGACAAGCACTTTCTGTCTCCAAAGGAACGTGGAGAGAATCAGGGAGCATTTCCTGCTGGGGTGGGAGGAGGATAGAGGTTGAGTGTCCATGCAAAAAAGAGGAGAATGCAGAGCTCTTAATCTCTGTGTGCAGTAAGGGCTGCTTTAGCCTGGTACAAGGAATCCAGAGAGGAAGACTGGTGAGGAAGAAGGGGAAAATTTCAAAAACAATGCATAAAGCTTTTGCCCCTTTCAAGGATGTTTACAGCAAGTCACAGATGCACCTGGAGCAGGTTCTGCTGCACCCTGCTTACACAACAGCTTCCTTTCTTTAGAAGGAGTTGTGTAACCCACCAAGAATGCAGACACTTATGGTAACTCTTGTTTCCAGGGCACTAAGTTAAATCTACAGGTGAAAAAACAAGCCACTAATTTTTTTTTCTGGCATTAGTTATTTCAAAACAGTGGCTTTGACTTTTGTATGATTGTCAGTGGCTCAGATGTAAAAGTTTCCTGTGTACTCTGCATTGAAAGTAACAGTCCTTACGAATCACTGAAATCACAAAAAAAGTGGGAAGATATGATGGGCCATAAAAAGGCAAAAAATTCTTTGAAATGTTAAAAAAAAAGGGGAAAAACATACAAAAAACCCCTAATCTGAAAACAGATTGTCATGTGATTAACTAACGTGGGATTCAGCATGTACAAAATGAAAGGACAGCATATTTAGGTCCATTACAGTGTAATCAGAAAGAGAGTGGTGTTGGCACCCATCAAGGGCTCTGACTTAAATCAGTAATGATTTAAGTTAATTGAGTAGCAGCCTCTGCACTACTCAACTACTCAAAAGTGACTTGTCCTTTCCACAGTCCACATACACCCAAGTTCGACATACTTGTCACTATCATGGAAGAAACATAAATTTCCAGACACAACTCAGTAGTACACAGGTCCTCTTTGGATCAGGCAAACACAAATCATCCAAACTGAAAACACCAGGACCCGTTCCACAGCAAGGTCACCTACCTTTTACACTGCCCCTTCCCTCTGTAGGAAGTGTTTTATCAAGCAAGAAAACACCATCAGAATAATTTTTCTGCTGAGGAAACAGAATTCCAGAGAGGTCCCTTTGCCAGCTAATGAGGGTGATCCTTTAGAGTACAGGTTTCAGTCTGGTGCTTTACCCTCGAGACCTCAGTGCTTCATCACTGCAGACACACAACTGAGCTGCTGCTGCTGTGCAGCTTTCAGCCCCTCTGTTGGTGTGCTGAGAGCACCCAAAGAGCCTTCTCCTTCCCACACATCAGACTGCTAGTGAAACAGGACAGTGCAAACCCATCTCATGGGAGCTGCAGGAGTTGTTATTATTGATGGATAAATAAAATAGATGGGGTGCGTAGCCCTCAGTCAAGCACACAGAGTAACAGGTGGAGAGGCAGAAAAAAGGGTGCAAAAGGATCAAGAACATGGTGGGGAAAATTGGAGAGTTTGAAATAATGCATATTGATAAAGGAACTGGAAAAAATGAGAAGGTCAGAGTTCCATTCATTCTCACGGGAGCTTGAACTGTTTTGTCTTGGGTGACATCCACACCAGGCAAGACAGTTCCTGCCACCAGGAAGACTTTCCTCAGCACTTTGCACATGTCCACCATCTCCTGCAGCCTGCATTGCCTCTTCAGAGCAGGTTGAAATCTCTCAGTCACCTTCTTATTCTTTTTTATATTAATGGTCTTGAGCACAGACCACATTGAACAGCACCTAGCCTCTGGTTTTTGAGGTGATTTTCTTCTTTTCAGCAACACAGCCCACAATTTGTTGTATTCTCAGAGGCATTTTGAGTTCTTAACTGAGAAGGCTGAGCGCAAAAAAGAAAAGGGTTAAAAATAACCCAGGAAAAAAACATTTGAGGTATTTCTTTTCCATAAACCAGAAGAGAAGAAGATGAGTCAGAGGAAAGCCCCAATTCAGAACAGATTTATACCCTATGAGACTGCCTTTCATGAAGCAAGTTTTAAAGGGCATTAATTCAATATGAGCATTTCCCAAGATCTGTAGAAAATAACATTGAAGTAGGAAAATACCATGAAGAGATACGAGCTCAGATTTATCTACTGAGTCAAACACTGAGAAAGGCTGCCCAGGGCAGTGGTGTAGTCACCATTCCTGGGGGGATTTAAAATCCTTGGAGATCTGGCACTTACAGACATGGACTCCTAGTGGGTTTGGCAGTGCTTGGATAAAAATTTGGCTTGATATCTCAAGGATTTTTTCCAAGCTAAATGATTCTGTGATGCCATGATTCTAAACATACATGGGGAAACCCTTATCCAGCAAAATTTTGAGTGTTTCAATACTCATGACAATATTTATTAGTAATCATTCAAGACTTCTCACAGAAAGAACACTTATTAAAAAATTAGAAAAACTGAGGAAGAAGGTAACAGTTGATGGCATTCAGTCCACTTGGGGAGAGACACTGTACAAATATGTCAGTGTTTGCCTGCAAAAAGGTAAAAAGGAACTATGTTTTTGTTCTGAAACAGCACTGCCAGCTGTCAATTTACACTCCATTAAAGAAAGAAGGGTAGATTGTGTATAAGTTAAAAACAAGACTGTTGTAGGAGGTTTGACTTACATGTAGTCAGTCCAAAATTGTGCCACTTTATCCCCTTTTTAAGAAACCAGTAGAAAATAAAAATTCATTTTATTTCCCGTGAATGCTGTCTGGTTTAGAATTGTTTTGTGTACATTTGTTTGTAATTATCCATTCATACCTTTGCTAACAAAAGATGTTATGGTCCAGCAGTGAAGCTGCATAAAACAACCTGGATGAGGGAAAAAAAATCCAAGAATGAACCATCTTTCTTGTTCTCTCAATTTAATTTAGTTCTCTTTAGGGAGGAAGAGAAAAATAATGGTAGGGTAAAAGGGGAAAGGCGCAAGAGAGCAGAACAGTCAAGTACAAGTGACTCTAAGAGAACAGAAACAAAGATAATTGCCCAGAGCCTCTTGAAAATGGCTGGGTTTGGCAAACCTGGAAGTTCTGCCAATGAAAATGAAGTGCAATAAACTGTTTATAGAACTTTCAGAAGCAGATTAGGGTACTAGTCTAATAACATTAGACTAACAACATTAATGGCACTGTTTTATGGCACCTATAACCTAACCAGTGCTAGGTTAACGGGGCACAGCCAGTTTGCCAGGAGCTCCTGGGGTGCCCCAGATGTTTGGGAGTCACACAGGGAGCCCGGGCACAGAGAGCAGCACCAAACAGGCTGTGCTGTTGGAAGGGTTCAGGGTGATCTGTCTGCAAGGGGACACTCGGAACACAGGAAACAAAGAACGACAGACTCACAGAATACTATTCTTTAAGAAATGACTGGATGTGGCACTCAGTGCTGTGGTCTGTGTTTGGTCATAGGATGGACTTGATGATCTCAAAGGTCTTTTCCAACCTGGTTAATTCTGTAATTCTCTAATTCTGTAATAGGTTGAGTTAGAAGGGACCCATTAGGATTATCAACATTCAACTCCTGGCCCTGCACAGGACACCCCAAAACCCACAGCGTGTGCCTGAGGGCATTGTCTGAATACCACTCCCCTGGGGAGCCATCTCTTGTCATCTCTCCTTTTACTGAAGGGTTAGGGTCTCTCTCTTTCTCTTTTCATGTCTCCTAAATTTGTGGGTTTAAGGCAATATATAGAACCTTTTAAGTCACTGTTTCAAACTCAGTCTGTTGAGTTCAGAAACTGAGTGGCAGTGGGAGGAGGACAAATACAAACTGTTTATGTTGCATTTCATCAGAGAACCAGGCTAAAAAGAAGATTATCAAACGGGAAGGGCTAAAATCCTGGAATATTCCCCCCTTATCCCAAGACTTTTTTTTTCCTTTTCATTGAATTCTAGCCAGCAATTCCAAACTAATAGTTTGCCACTGAAGACACCAGGCTGCCTGACATGATTTCTTTTTTTTCTATAAATAGACTGATGTTACAGGTCATGGTTTCCCATACAACAAGAAGTAAGGAACTAGAAAAAAAAATCAGCCCTGAAGAGAGACAGGGCTATGCAGAGGTCCAGGGAGTGCTCAGCAGGCTCAGCAGGGACCATCAGGCTCATCGCTGGGAGACCTGGTAAGGTTCAATCAGTGTCGCTCTAAGTAAGTTTCTTTGTTTAGGCTGCACTAATTGCATCCAATTTAACTTTCCCTTTCAGACAATTTTAATTTTTAAATTAGGGTGCCATTGCTGTGCTTGTCATCCAATTGCATTCATTTACATAACTATCCTCGTGTGCACATTTTGAGAGGGAGAAAAGTTAATTTAGGAAAACTCACTAGAACTGTTTTTGCCTATTCACTTTATCTCTCAGGTTGCAAATTTTTAAGATTCTTAGTTACATCTGCTGTTCCAGGGACAGTCAAATTACATCCCACTCAACAGCAGTTAAGGCAGGTTAAATAAAATCTACATAACTCTGCCTGGGGCTGCTTTTGGAGAAGGATCAAAACACAGAGCTTTCAAATCAATGTCTGGTACCTCTGTGTGCATGAAAACAAAGGCACCAGGGCAGGGAGGACTGGCTGTGGAGGGTGTCAGGGCTGCAGTCCAAGTTCAAATTTGAAGGTTTTTACATCCTCTGGGATGCTGGTCCTCCTTCTGCCATGTGTGTCTGAGGGAGAGTCCCATCAAAATAAATATTTTTCAAGATACTGAAAATGCCACAGCCTTTATTGGCTGCCCCAGGCAGGGGCTTTAATACCCCTTTAATTACCTGCCCTTAAACGTTAGCTATAGACAGTGTGCTCCTGGTCCTCCTCCACATCTCCAGAACAGCAGAGAGAAGCTGTCTGCCTCATGGGGACCTGTGGTGTTATTTCAGTGTTTCTGTAGCCAGTAGAACAGAGGCATCTGTGTAGTTTTCTAAATCTGTGGCAAAACGTGATGCTTAATTGGCTCTCCTTTGTTCCAAACCAAGCTTTTTAAAATGTTTTAGTCATTAGGAGGTTTAGTGGCTTGGGCACCAATTACTCACATGCCTGCAGACCCAGGCAGAGCTAAGAAATACCCAAATAAACCACCTTGCCTGGCTGTAAGAGCTGTTTGGCAGCAAAAGCCAAGTGGTTTATCAGAACATTAGGGTATGCAAATGAGCAACTGGATCCACCTAATTTCATCAGGCAGGCAGATGCAGCCAGCACAGACTCAGTGTAAGGATATTGATGGGAAAAACATGTTTTTTCAGTTATTTAAAGCGAGCATTATGTACCATTATTGCAAAACACTTCCACTGCACCTTTTATTCTGTTTTTCTGCTGGTGGAGAGAAAGCAGCGCAATGATTTTAATAAATGGTTGGCCTAGATGTACCATCAGCAATTTAGTTATCAAATAATTCTAAATACCTCTCAGCTCATGAAAGTTGTTGATGGCACACTGATTGCATTTGTTCTGCAAGAAGGTATAAAGGATTCTTTCTGAATTTTTACTGTAGCTTGGGGCTTTTTAAACAAAAAGCATTGCCATGGAAGCAGGTAAACAAAACTGCACTTTGTTGAACCTCCATCTACCCACAGTGAACACACCTGCACTGAAGGCAGAGAAATGCCCTAGGTTTGGGGTAAACTTGCAACCAATTCTTAAAAAAAATAGAAATTGTGCAGTCAGGTTTGTTTTTCCTGCTGACAGTTGTACAAATTAGAAAATAAAGACAATAAATGAGATCCTTATCCACCTGTCAGTCAGGCATAGTGATGCAGAGATCATGTATGGGGTTTTAGTAATGTTGTTAGTTAGCTCTTCTTTCCTTTGGGTGTCTCAGGTCCCAGTCACCAGGGCAGGTCCTCTAAGAGTGAAGGGGCTTCTCAGTTGTGGGGAAATCAGTTTGACCAGGGGAGGGGGATCCCAGGGAGTTGTGTGCCCCCTTCCTGGATGGCCCATGCTCGGCATTCCCCAGGCCTGTGGTCCTGCCCCACCCTGCAGCTCCCCTGGCCCCATCCCTGTGGATGGCAGGGGGGCTTTGCTCAGGAACAGAGAGAGGGAGTGAGGCTGGACCCTTCCTCGGAGTGCTGCCCTGAGGAGCTGCTTGGCAAGAGACACTGAAAATGAGAACTGTATTGAAAGAACTACTTGATTTTGGGGACAGAGAAATGAGCTGTGGCTGGAGCAGGCAAGCCAAGATGGCATTTCCACAGCAGGTACTGTCTGTGGGCTCCGACACTTTGCAGTCTTATAAAAACTAAAAATGAACAAAAACCTTTCGACTTCTACATCTACCAGTTCATGGACATATCAGTTAATACCCCAATTCCAAATAAAATCTTTTACTGCCATCAGTGAAAGCTTGCATCTAATGCCACATTTAAAAAAAATATTAATATACTAGAGTGTATCATCAGCATTTAGTTTAGCAACTCACAAAGGTGTAGACAAATTACTGCAGATAAGAGCAACTTCAGTCATTGTTTTGAAAAATTTCCAAGTAATTGGTTTGACAATGGTCCCTAGAGGTGTATCTATTTCTTCCCAGAGTGTATATACATGTAAAACCAAAATTATTATGCTGTTATTTCCAATGAGATTTTTCAGCATGACCTAAGGGACTTACCAGTATCTTATTAATAGTTTCTAGGAAATTAGTACCTACTAAAGACCACAGGGAGCTATTAGCCAAAAAACATTGATAAGAAATATAATGCCATTAAAAAAGATATTCCCCAAGCAAAATGGTTAATTTTAACAAGAGAAGCATTTTCATTGGTCAGATTGATCTAAACTGAAACATTATGTTGGGAGGGGTTTTTTTTATTTTTACTTTTGCCTGTGCCTGAGATTTTTCCTTCCAGTAATTTACACAGTTCAGTTCCCTTTCAAGGCAAGCGCCTTGAACACCTGTGGGGCTGTCTGTGTATCTCTTTTTTTCCATTTTTGTCCAGCTTTGTCTCCACTTCAAGCACCTCATGACATGGGTGTGTAGTGCAGCATGGGAGTCACCTGCTGGCCCTGTGTCAGGGAAGTGGTGAGTTATTCAGGGAGCTCAGCCCACAGGAGACAATGAAGAGATAAAGCAAATAAACTCTAATTCCTGCCTTCCTCACAACATTTTAGAGGCATGATTTGAGGTGTGCTGCAAAACAAAAGAGTGCAGATCTCAGAACGTTTGGTGTGGTTGTACTTCTTGTTTAATAGTTGGCTTTTCCTCTGAAGGTTTCACTTTTACAGTGACACTACCAATGTGCTGGAATTTCTGCCCCATGCAGAAGCATCTGCTTTTATACTGAGACCCTGCAACAAAGCAGCCTGTCTTGTACACCCCTATTGTCCCCTTACTTTAGTTTTATTTCAGCATATTCTGAAGTTTCCTTCTTTTCCTAAAATCTGGGTTGCATCCTCTGCTGCTCCTGAATCCTCACTCTCCCTGGACCCTGACCAGCACTGCCCACGGTCACTGCAGCCAGTGACAGCCCCTCCTTGCTGCCCACCAGTGGGTCGAGCTCTGTCTGTCCCTGCTTGGTTCAGGAACTGAACACTCTCCATCCCTGACACAGTCCAAAATTCCCCTGGTGGCTCCTGTGCTGCTTCATTTCCCTCCCAGCCAATGCCAGAGAGGTTCAAGTCCCACAGGAGAAACAGGACACAAGCCAGAGGCTGCTGGTCGGTAGCAGCCCCCATGGAAGGAATTGATACAGAGCAGGGGCTGCTCCTGCCCTCTTTTCCAGCTCTGCCTTAGCCCTGTGCCTCTAAAACAAGTCAGAGAAGTGGCTGTCATGAAGCAGCACATCTGTGTTGTGGAGAAGAACCATCATTCTGCTCAGATGTGCTCTGGGCTTTTGTGCAGGCTGGTGCTGTTTCCACCAGAGCCTGCAGAGTGCTGTCACCTTCACAGCCCAGCACAGACCAAAACCCTGACAGAAAACCACCCCAGGTGTGATGCAGCACACATCCCTGCCTCCCCTGATCCATCATGTGAAAAACGCCAATCACTTGCTTTTGAAATTGTTAAAAGTTTAATAGCAATAAAATGGTTATAAAATAGTAATATAATTAGAGTCATAATAATTTGGACAATTTAAATCAGGACAATATGAGACAATAAAAGCAAAGAGTTACGGACATCCGGGTACCTTTTTCTGGGCATCACGAGCCCGAAAAAGGACCCCTGCCCACAAAAGATTAACCCTTAAGAACAATAGCCCATTGCATATTCATACACTTCATACATGATGCATAAATTCCATTCAAACACAGGATTCTGTCTGGTCAGTGTCAACTTCTTCCTTCTAATCCTAGCAGTGCTTTCTTCTGATAAGAAGGCAATAAATTCCCTTTCTCTGAAAGATTTAGGTGTCCTGTGGCTGCTGTCTCTCTGCAAGTCCTTTCTGTTTAACAAAGCATCCTACATAGCACAGTTTATATTTTAACAATTTTTATAACCTAAAACTATATTTAACACTGTACTTAAGAGAATTAATACAGCATTACTTCCTAACACAACACATATAATATTCATTTTAATATTTGCAAAAAGCCAATCATAAAATACATGCATTTTTCACAATCATAAGCCACCCAATACATAGGAGGAGAAATATTGAATTCTTCTCTGCCAAAAGGACTTTGAAACTTCCCAAAGCCACACTCCACTGGATTCATCAATTCCTAGGATTACAAGATAGTTTGAGGCTTTCCCTGGCATCAGGTGGGGTGCCTGTGCCATTTCTGATGACAGGGAACAAGGACAACTATCATTCCTTTATCAAATAGTTATCTCAAAGCCATTTGAAATGCTGTTCACAATTATTGAGACACAGTTAAAAATAGAGAAAAATTATCATAATTATTTAAATGCCAGTGTGTCCCACCAATTATTTGACAGAAAAAAAGTGAATGAACTAATTGAAATATCCCAAAATGTTATTATCAGGCACTATTGGTAGCAATTCTCATTTATATAATTCAAATTATAATTTTAAAATTAATTTTAAAATGTTGCAAGTTTACTGTATAGATGATGAAATTGAAGCCTTCATTCTCCTGAAGGGAGAATGTCTGAACTTTCCCCTGTAAACAAGGCTGTGATGCGTTTTCTTGGGTGTCCCCTTTGACTTAATCAAAGTGTATTGAGCTGTTTCTTTTTGGAAGTATAAAGCAGGAACAAAGAACACAATGCCAGGCTACAAGAGCTCCTCTGCTGCCCCATTCAGTCTCTCTGCTGGGCCAAGGTGTAATTTTCTTCTTAGCAAAACCCTGTATCTTTTAGTGAATTCCCTGGAATTTCAGCCATAGTGGCTTTGTCTCCAGTATGTGACTCTGCCTCACATCTTTCCTTCAGCAGCTGGCATGCACTGCTTCTTGGCCCCATGAACCTTCTTTCTGTGCCTAAGGATGACACAAGTCTCTCCTCTCAATGCAGGGCCCTGTCTGGGTGGGCAGTGAAGTGATGATCCATAAAAGCTCCTGTCCTGTACCAGACAGTGATTGTCACCAGGTCCTGAAGCTCTCAGCGTCAGAAGGGACCTTTGGAGGTCCCTGGCAAAGCTGCTGTGTCACAGCCAGGCCAACAGGAGCAGGCACTTACCCGGGACGAGGGTCCTACAGCCTTTCCAAGCAGCCTTCCCAGCTGTGGAGAGCAGATGTGACCTCTCTGCCCTGCTGTGTCCCTCCTGCCATGATGTGTCCCTACGATGTGTTGGGAAAAAGTCCAATTCCCTCATCCTTCTCCTCAGCCTGGGAACAGCCACTGCCTTCCCCATGTGCCCACCTCTGACTCCCCACTGGACACTGTCCCCTCAGGGCACAGGGTGTTGCGGTGCGCTCCCGCGGTTTTTTTCCCTTTTAATTTATTGTATTGTACCCCCCGGTTAAGTTTCTTAATGTATTGTATTGTATTGATTTCTATTGTATAAGATGGCGCCTGCCGAGTTTCCCCTCCCCTTGTTTTTCCCTCTGTAGAGCTGCCAGTCAATTTCGTTGCTTAGTTACTCCCGCCTTTTTGTATCCCTTCCTCCCCACCCCTGTATGTTAAGTTGCTAGCCTGCCTGCCTGTCACTCTCTGCTGCTGCCTTTTCTCCAGAACCTTCCCCTCAGGGCAGAGGGTGATTGGGCAGGGGAGGGCTGACCCACCCCTCAAGTGGTTTCATTTGCTGACGCCCCATGTCTGTTATGTTGTGTGTTATGTTCATTGGCCAGGGGAAGGGGTCCACCTCCCTCTGGTCTCCCTATATAATTTCTGTTCACCCCGCCCCTCGGTGCAGTCCTCTACAGCCTCCCTACCCGTCTCCACCCTCTCCCATCCTTGAATAAACCTTCTCCCCTGCTGTGGAAGACTGCCGCCTCACGTCTGCTTCCTCTACCTCCATCGCGTCGCACCGTTTCCGCCTTTCAGCCTGCTGGAGCTGCCTCCTCCACCATAGACGTGGAGGGAGCTCCAGGATTGGCGCTGTTCACCCAGTCTGCTCCATGCCGGAGGTCCTGGGACTTGTGGCCGCCAGCGCCCCCAAACCAGGCTGTGGGCTGCGCATTTCTCTGTGGGCCAGCCGGGCTCAGATTCGGCGCAGCCGCAACAGGGCTTAGCCCAGGCTGGCTCCAGGCACCCAAAATCCCCTGAAAAATCCCTTGGGGAGCTGCAAACAGAGAAGTGTCATAGACGTGCCAGGAGCGGGCAGGGACCTCTGCAGGAGAGGGCTGCTCTAGGAGTGCGTGCCTCGGGCTGTATTCCTGGTGCCACAGCCCAGCTGACAGGCATTTGGACACCCTTGCCACAATATCACAGCCACCCCCTCGTCCTCATCCTCGTGCAGAGCCTCTCCAGCACATCTGCCTTCCCAGCCTGGCTGCCCACACCCAAGGCTATGGCACTGCCCACGCTGGGTTTCTGTGTGATAATTTCAGAGTTCCCCTTTGTGGGGAGGAAAGATGAATCTGACTCCATATTCTTAGAAGGCTAATTTATAATTTTATTATCTATAGTATATAAAAGAATACTATACTAAACTATATAAAGAATAGAGAAGGGATTCAGACAGAAGGCTAAAAGAAAATAATGAAAAACTCGTGACTCTTTCCAGAGCCTTGACACAGCTGGACCATGATTGGTCATTAAGTCAAAACATTTCACATGTAGCCAACAAAACAATGACCAGTTGGCAAACAATGCCCAAACCACATTCCAAAACAGCAAAGCAAAGAAGAAGTGAATCAGATAATTATTGTTTTAATTTTTCTTTGAGGCTTCTCAGCTTCCCAGGAGAAGAAATCTTGGCGGAGGGATTTTTCAGAAAACATGATGGTGACATTTCTGCCCATCTCTGCCTCCAGCCTGTCAAAGCCCCTGAGGGGACGATGGGCCCTGAGGGAACCACTCACCTGCTGCTGGGGTGCCTCTGCTCCACCAGCCTCGGGTTTCAGTGGTGCTGCTCCAGCACAGACCAGTGACAGCTTCCCAGAGGGCTTCATGCCCATGTCGCACTCACCACACCTCCCTGGTGACTGCCACCCGCATGACTGTCACCCACCCTGCAGGGTCTTCTAGCTCCTGAGTGCCTTGCAGTGTTTTCTTACTCAGATTTGCCACTAACTCCCCTCTTGCAAAGCCTTTGTAACAGCACACCAAGCGCCAAGTTCTGCTCTTGCCACTCCCAGATACCCTCGATGGAATTCCACCCCAGGCACATTCAAGGAGGTAGTCCCAAGTTCTTCCTTTTGCCTGCACTGTGAGGTTACCTCAAAGGAGAGAAAATCCCACCTGGTAGAAATGCCAAGTCTTTCTTTCAGAATTACACCAGAGTCTCTGGGTTATTTAGAGACTTTCACCAAGTGGAGAAAATCAGCCCTTGATTTCTTTTTGGCTTCATTGTCCATCCACGTGCATTCCAGGAGAATTACTGTTTAGTCAAAAAACCTGAAAACACATAGTTCTGTTCCCTGCAGTACCATTTGGGTTCTTTATTATTTTTATTTTTCTACAATATATACCACTGCAGGTAACAGCTTGCAAACATCCAAAAGCATTAAGGCTGGCAGTACTACCTTGCCCCCTTTTGAAATACAGTTGACAGGATAAAAGTTGTGTCAGTCATAATTTGCTCTAGTCATAGACACTGAGGCATAATATTTTAAGATTTAAATGTGTCTTGGACCATGCAGTTTGATAGACTGACATCCAAGAACACTGATGCCTTTGAAAAATAAAAGAACCAACATTTTTTACTAACTTTACTCCTCTTCTAATGTTCCATACACTAGTCAAAAAGCTGCTTGTTTATAAAGATCTGATTCCCTGAAAACCATCCATGTCAAAAAACAAACAGCTGTGGAGATCAGTGAAAAACATGTTTCAATGGGAGATGTTTGTTATAAAACCCAGGGTATTGTAATAAGCATACCTCAGAAATGTATAAAAAAGTGGAGAAAAACTCTAGTTCCCCCTCTGTGAAGCAGCAATTACTGCAGAGTAATGCTCTGGAGCCCCAGGCACAAAGTTGCTATGTTGGGAACCTGAAATAAAAATTTCTGTCCACATTTTCTGTGATGTTTGCTATACAGGCACAGTAAACAGGATGAATGGTCTGGCACATGAATTCCTCTCTGCAGTTTAATAGCCTGAGGTATATCAGCTGTCTAACTGTGTAATCCAATTTCACAAAATACCCAAGAATTATGAAAGATCCAGCCTGTAGTTGTGGAAACTGGTGTGAAGCAATTTAGGTAGCTGAGGCTGGTGTGGCTGTATTAAGTATAGTTATGTGCAATATTGCAATACCTTTTACTTTTCCCATGTCTACCAGCAGTAATAACAAAATATTTCCATTTACAGCACCCTGGATCAAATACATTTCATGCTTACTTGGTTTTGATTTGCTTGGGAACTCTGCAACTTTTATTTAGAATCTGTTTCAAAGTGAGATTTCCTCTCAAGTTAACAAATCTTGGATCACACCTCAGCCCCTGAATTCTAGGAACGTTATCTGAATAATTCTAAAGAGAAATTTACTTGCTTGCTTAGAACTTATTTTAGACAAAAACAGGTTGATTTTATTTTAGATAGAAAAATTATTTGACAGAATTTCTTATTTTAGAAACGGGTTAATTTTTAAAAACCCTAAAACAAACTGAAAAAAAATCAAGTAATTTTACCACTTTTGTTATTATCATCTCAAAAAGGATTTTCCAATATCACTTCCAAAATTTTCCAAAATAAATACTACATTGTGAAAAATGCATATTATATGATTAGCTCTTTGCAAATATTAAAATGAATACTATATGTATTATGTTGGAAAGTTATGTTGTATTAATTTTTTTGCAGTGCTGTATTAAGTACAGCACTAAGTAGTGTGGTAAATATAGTTCTAGGCGATGACATAATGTTACAAATAGAAACTATATGATGTAAGATACTTTTTGTGACTATCTCAAGGAATGGATAAGATAATCAAGAAATCCTTCGCAGAGAGACACCCCGATTTCAAGAGAGGAATTATTGCTTCCTTATTGGGAAAAGCCAGAATTCGTGAAGACACAAGATGGGGTGGGTGGGAAGTTGACAATAAACAGAAAAATCCCTAGTTTGAAAGGAATGTTTGCATCATGTATGAGATATATGAATATGCAACAGATACATGAATATTGCTTTTAAGGGTTAATCCTTTGTTAGCAAAATGTATTCTGTGGCAGAGCACAACACCCAGACATCCGTAATTCTTTGGTTTTTTATTATCTTTTATTGGCCTACCTCTGATTGTTATGAACAAAAAATCTGCCTTTTTTTTTTTTGTGAGAGAAAAGCTTACAAAAACTAATCAGACCACTGTTGCTGCTGCGGTGCTGCTTGTTTGTTATGGTAATTACGAGTCGTTGTTGTTAATGATTCTTCTTTTGTATCAGTAAAAGCCTTAGCTAGAGTTGAGTTGATGGCTTGTGTCCTAGACGTGAAGAGAAGGGACGAAACGTGTGAGGGGGACATGCAAAATGCCTTGGGGACCAGCAGGCCGGGAGAGGCTGCTACTCCAAACGTACTGAGAAAACCCCCAAAACAACGAGCCAAAACAGAGTTGAGAAATTAGAGTGATATCTGGACGTGATGGGCAGAGTGCTGGGCCTGCAGAGACGGTGAAAACCTTTGTAGTCCCTCACCCTGAGCACGGGAGTCGTCCCGAGACCGCGAGGGGATTGGGCCAGGCTACGACCAATATCCGAGGTCACGTTCAAGATGTTCCCACAAGGATCGGACCCCCTGGCTCTGCTCCTAGAGGACAAAGCCGAGCATATCCTCCTCCTGAGAGCCACCCTGGGAGACACAACATAGTCTGCAGACTTGTCGGGCCTTCCCATCCTGAGCTGATCTCTTATAATACAGGCCTTAAAAGGAGAAAAGGTCTCCTGCCCTGTTTATTTCACTGAATGTCCAAATTCTTAAATTCTTATTATCCCAAAATTTTATTACTATTTTATTACTATTAAACTCCTAAAATTTTATCAGAAGTGTTAAAATTTTATAAGTTTAATAGTGGTGTTTTTTACATACATCCAAACCAGTACCAAGAGTTAAAAAGACAGTGACAAAATCGAGTCTAAAAAAATTACAAATTATTCTACATGTTTTCAAGATTTGATGTAAATTCTCCAATTTATTGAAACAAAACAAACTAAAAAAACAAACAAACAAAAAAAAACCCAAAAAACCTCCAAAAAAACAACAAAAAAAAAGAGTTCATTAGGGAAGGACTAAAATTTCATCCCATTTGTTGCACAGCTTGGCTGGAATTTTGGAAAGAGAGACGGCCGCTCTCTGGCCCACACGCTACTCTCTGGCAGAGCCGCTGCTGCCTACTCAAGGCCCAGGCAGGCACCTGAGCAGCCTTGCTGCACAGCCAGAGCCATCTCGATGCTGCAGTGCAGGCCAGAGGCGCCGCTCAGCCGGAAGCTGCAGGACTTGCTGCAGGGCAGCGCCGTGAGCTGGCAGTGGCGCGACTGCGGCAGGAGCAGCCAGGCCGACAGCACCAATGTTTGCACCCAGTGGGTGACTTTCTTGGCGTCCAAGTACGAGCCCGTGCAGATGGTGTCCATCAGGTACCACTCCTGATCCGTGGGCAGCTGGCCACCAGAGGCGTGCAGAAAGCACGTGTGCCCCAGCAGCTGCTCCCCGGAGCACAGGCACTCCAGCGCCACACGGATGCGCCTGGCTGGCGGCCACTTCGTGCTCTCCAGGATGAAGGAGTGGCCGGGGGGTGGCCGCAGGATGACCAGCGGGCGGTAGGTGCTGCTGTTCTCCTGGATGCCGCAGGCTGCAGGGCTGGTGTCCGTCCCAACAGCTGGGTGCAGCTCCGGCATGAAGCTCCTCCGGGAGAGCACTCGGCAGACACCGAGGAGCTCATCCACCAGCTCCTGCAGCATCTTGGTGCTGGGCAGGCCCTGCTGCAGAATCACAGAACAGTTGGGCTTGGGAGTGACCTTTATGGACCATCCAGTGTGACCCCACAGCAATGAGCAGGGACATTCCCAATGAGATCAGGTTGCTGACAGCCCACTCCAGCCTTATCCTGGATGTGCCCATTGGTGATGGGCTGGGCACAGCCAAATTGCTGCCACCCCTGTCTGCACCCTTGTCCTTCTCATGCTCACTGATCTTCTCCATGCTGCTGGATCCCTCCTGCCTCCTCCTTCTGGCAGAACCATGCTTCCATCTCCTGACCAGCCAGAAGGCCAGAGAGAGCAGAACAACCTCGGTGACCAAAGGCAGCCACCAGAGCTGCCATAGAGAAAGGAACAGCCTTTCCATGATGGACTTGTCCTCCTCAATCTCCTGAAGGAGCCGGGTCATTTTCTGGGGCAGATATTCCTCGCGCTCCAGCATCTGTTTAACATCATCCTTTTCAATTTGCAGATTCAACTTCAGCCCAGTGGGGGTGGCTAACAGGGCCAGGAGGAACACCACTGTTAGAAGTATAACCTGGTGGGAGAAAGCCGGGTCAGCTTATCTGGCTGGGAGGGAGCAGGGGGCTGGTGGCACCTGGAATGTCCCAGAGCCTCTCTGGGTACCAGCCATGCTGAGAGCCCCAAGCCCCTCTTCTCCCAGCCCTGGGAACAGTGCCCTGCCCTGAGGGTCCCAGCTCTCCCTCTGGCTTTAACCCCCCAGGGCACCTTTCCCAGCACCCATCCAGCCCAGCTTTCCCCATGTGTGTGCACTCACTGGCTGCCAGAATGCCACTGCCCGGTGCTGCCCCTGGACACAGTGTGGAGGGACAGGCGCTCGGAAGATAACGGGTTGTTACGGAAAGCTGCAAGAAGAAGCCTCTCTTCCCTCCTCCCAGAGATAAGGATCACCCTCGGAATGTAGCCAAGGAATGTAACCCCCCTAACATAGGAGGTACCAGTACCACCCTGTACTAACCCCCAGCCCCTTTTTACGTAGGAAACCCCCCAAACTATAAAACCCTTAGAGAAGAGACAATAAAGTCTATTTGACCGTCCACCACATTGGTGTAAGCGTCGTCTTCTAGCCCGAGTGGCCCAGGGTGGGGTCGCCGTGCTGTGCTCTGGAACCAGGTCGCCTTGCCTTCGGAACCAGAAGGCAACAACACAGGTGCCAGCATGACCTGTCCTCTGTGATGTCACAACCAGCTGAACCATGTCACTCAGCTACCAAGTTGGCCGTGCCCCTGCTCGCAGCTCCCACTGTGACCCTACCCTGGCATGTCATAGCTCCCACTGTGACCCATGCCCTGGCATGTCACAGCCCCCAGAGCCACACCTGCCAAGCCACAAGCCCCAGCTCTGGTCCCCACTGCCGGCCTCAGGGGCTCCTGGGCATCCTCACCCTGAGTGCAAAGGCAGCCGCAGGAGCGCCCCAGGGGGCTCTGGATCCAGGCTGCACACACCCTAAAGCCACCTCTGAAAGGGACATGGATGGGGACTGCAGCTGGATCTTCCAGTGCTCACCATCCCTGACTGCCCTCTGAGCGAGCCCAAACCTCACCTGCAGCACCTTGAGCACATTTCCTCTCCTCCTGTCCCTTGTTTCTTGGGAGAATAGATCCATCCTCATCCAGCTACAGCCTCATGTCTGAGAGTTGTAGAATTTAGCTGGAGCACCCAGCAGCAAACCAAAGAGCAAATCAACACCTTGGGAGTGTTGGGGAGTTCTCTGGCGCAATGGCAGTGCCAGGATCGTGGGGGAACTGAGACATTTTAGTCAGAGCATTTCTTATTTGTTAATCTGCACCAACTCTGCCCACTGAGATTTGAGACTGTGTTCATTCTTCACAGCACACGTGATTCTGGGCTTGATACTCAAGTGGTTCCAGTCTTTGGACAGTCCTCACCTGACCTGAGTTAAAGCATAGGAATGGTACTTTGTGTTATTTTTTGGGGCTCCCCGTGGCAGGAAGGAATGAATCTGACTCTTATGTTCTTAGAAGGATAATTTATTATTTTATGATACTATATTATATTAAAGAATACTCTACTAAAACTATACTAAAGAATAGAGAAAGAATACTTAAAGAAGGCTACAAAGAATGATAATTAATCCTGTGGCTCTCTCCAGAGTCTGACACAGCCTGACTGTGATTGGTCATTAAGTTAAAAAAATTCACATGGAACCAATCAAACAATCACTTGGCGGATAAACAATCTCCAAAACACATTTCAAAGCAGCAAAACAGAGGAGAGAAAATGAGATAATATTTTCCTTTTTCTCTGAGGCCTCTCAGCTTCCCAGGAGAAGAATACTGGGCAAAGAAGATTTTTCAAAAAATATGAAAGTAACAGTACATTCCTGGGGAAGAGTCCTCCTCTTTCCCCCAAAACCCCTCAAATTTGGGTTTATTGGTAGTGAACAATTTCTTAAAACTCCCAATTATCTTTTTTTATTAAAGAAAAAAAACCCACTAGAAAATTAGCTCAATGAAGGAACCATCACTTAAAATCAAATTTCAAATACATACAACTCTTGAAATTTCACTTTCTGTGAAATTTCACCTCTACTACCATGAACAAATCATAACAGCCTCAGGCCCACTGTTGACACATTTAGCAGCGAAGCACAGCCACCATACAGTCCTCTGGGACATTCTCATGCGTGTCCTTCACTAATTCCTAAGAGAACTGAGAATTAAGCACTAGAATTTTTGATCCCATTCATCAGCATGTTTGATATTCTGTCCGATGTCCTCCTGAGTCAGACTCAGTGTGTGAGTTGAGTGCAGCTGAGCATCATTCCCTGCTGCCATGGTGGACGGACACCTTTGTAGCTCCTGGATGGCAAGATCTTGGTAATCCAACCTGGTTTCACACAGCAGATCTGCACTGCATGAGACACCAGTGTGACAAAGCTGGGTGAGGGGACAGCTGGAATTTCAGCTGAGGTGGCAGGTGAATTTCAGACCTGTACTGGTTAAGTGGCAAAGACAGTAACGCAGGAGAATAACCACTAAAATAAATATGCACTGAATTTCCCCCAATCCCTATGTGTCTAAACACACACAGTTCTGATCTTAAGTGAAGTCACAAGCCAGTGGTTTGATGTCAGAAATGCTAGTTTCTGTGCTTCACTATATGATAGTGGTTTTGGGGTTTCTTTGTTTGTTTTGTTTGAGTTTTTATTGTGGTTTGTTTTTGTGGGGGTTTTTTTTTGGTGTTTTTTTTCTTTTTTAACTTTGGATATGTTTAGCATCAGTTTTTTTATCAGTTATTACCACTGGTCTTTCTGAGAAAAATAGAATGAAATAGAGAGTGTTTGGGTGTGTAATCTCTGGTCAGGAGCAGTGTCCTCCCTTTCACCTGGCTCAGCTGTAAAACTCTTCTCCATGGGAAGGCCACACACAGGACACTGGCAAGAGAGGCAGCTGAGGAAGAGTCATAAACCATCAAAGACCCAAAAGTGTCCCCCAGACTCATTCCTGAGGCTGCCAGAGCACTGCAGGTGATGCAGACCCACCCTCTGCTGCAAGAGACTCTGTCAAGCTTCCCCTCCACAGAGGAGGTACCTGGGCATTCCCACCTGTGATCCATTGAACTCCATGTTTTGTGGGACACTCACCACTGAGAACAAGAGAGGAATGATGGGACTCTGTTTGGAGTGGTGATATTTTTTACTTAATCTGTCTCTGTCACTCTCTTTCTCCCCCTGATTTTTTTCTATTTCCATCTCTCTCTCTCTCACTCACATTTACTGTTAAATACAATCCATACTATTGACTTTGGCATATGGTCTCCTTGGCACCTTAATTGGGCAGAGGCATTTCTCTAACAATTTTAGTAACTGAATCATAACAAATAGTCAGCATAGACTTTTCTGTGGAATATCATACATGGCCAAATGTCTTTCTCTAAGATGTTTATAGTGGCTCAGAGCTCTGCTGTTGGTCTTCCTTAAGTGTCAAAATTCTTCTGGCCTTAAAACACATGGAAATTCCTTTTTGCCTTTTTAAACGTACTACACAGGTAACAAAACTTTGCATCCTTAAGCACACTCAGGGCAGCCAAAAAAATCTGAGACGTTGAGGAAATACATTCTGCATAAGAAACAGTTGACATTCCATGGAGTTACTGCAGTTTGAAAGTTTTTGTTATTAGTAGTCCTTTTAAGGATCAGATTTATTACACTGAGAATGAAGAATTCCAGAAACACTTTCCTCCCCCTGCTTAAATTAGGGACATTTTTTGTTTTTCTTACCCCATGTCAGACCTATTGTGCTGGCTGGTGAGGATTGTTTGCAGGAGCTGTGCCAGATTTTTCTCTTGGTAGATTATTGCACTTTCCATCAATCAGTGTCTGAAGAAATGCTGCAAACTTCCCACTGCAAGCACAACACACATACACAGAGCAAATATTATGGGTAGGATCAGCACCACAAATAGTTGTGGGAAATTTCTACTTTTCCATGTGACTTTAGATTTCTCTCCACAATCTAAAGTGTCTGGCACTGACAGACCTTTGTTTCACATCTACCCAAAGCTCCTGGTTTTAACCCAGCAGGGGTACAGTCTTTTCACTGGAACTCCAGCCATGGATTTATTTAGTACTTCCCTGGAACAGAACCTTGTGCCACATGGAACAACTTTGAAGCTGGGTCTAACTTTTAAGTCAGCCCTGCTTTGTGTGGTGGTGTTGGACAAGAACATTTGGAGGTTGCTACCAGCTCGGCTTGTCCTCAGTTTTTGTGGTTATAGAACTGCATTGTCCAGGGACTCCAGTGGCACCAAGGCTAGCTGAGCACTTGCAGGTTTAGTGATCAGAACCTTCTTTATTATCCCCTCTCAAAATGCTCGGTCATGGTCTGGTCTTTCTTCAGCAAAACTGGAAATAAAAAGTACTTCTTGCCTGTCTCTGGTGATGTGATTCCTCTTCATGCCAAAAGGCAGGGATGGCATTTGATCACCTCATAAAAGATGATGAACAAATATCAAAATGTGATTATTGGTGTCCTAAACACAAGTGTGAGACAAAATGCAGAGAAGCGGGAAAATTTTTTACTTTCTGGATATTAATAGTTCTTCAATAAAGAATACTTTAAAAGTTTGATTCTTATCTCATTTTAGATTTGTCTGTAGAGGAAAAATAATGGTAGGAATTAGTCATAACTTTCAATTCACAGCAAGGACATAACTAACATTGGCACATAGTCAGCTCCTTAGGGAGCACCCTGCAGGTAAATATGCCACACATGTAACACCAGCAGCAGACAAGAGAAGAACTGCAGAGGTCTGGAGCATTTGATTACCTGAGGATCCACAGGATTCTGGGGTCTCTGTTTTTAATACAAACATTAGTTTTAAGACCAGTAACTTCAAAGCAGAAAAGAGAAAATTCTGCAAAGAACTCTGCTGGTCTTACAGTCTCTGAGCACCCTGAAGTGGTGGGTGTTCCCGAGTACCAGTTCCACCTGCAATGTGCTGCCACACCATTCTTCTCAAGCTGAGAACTGGATCTCCATACAATACTCTTTTTTTTTTTCATGTTTCTTGAGTGATCAAGCACATATTTGCTCCTGAAATGTTCCTTAAAGGCACCTGACACTTTTGCTTCAGCAGTAATAGGAGATCACTGTGTAGCAAATGACTGCATTTAATTTCTAGCAGTATCTCAGCATCTCAGTGCAACTAGCCTTAAATAAATCACACAAGAAACCAAATGATAGTTTTTTTCTCTTTTATTTAGTTTCATCCTTTTTGTCATTTTTTTCTATTTTTTAAGGCTCCTGCTATTAGAGAACAGCCAAGTAGCACAGGCTTTATGTCATTACTGGTGGAGGTCCAAGTCAATGGACACCAGCCACACTCAGGACCTCAGACCAGATAAGTTGAAGAAAACACTTTGTGTGGTGTTTCCTTCTGAAGTGAAGAAATGCCAGATGCAAACTTAGTTTTCACACTTGTGATTTAGTATGTGCCATAGTCCAAGTCCGAGGTAGCTGAGTATGACTCTGGAAAGGGAGGAAATACAAATAACTTCAAGCAAGCTCTACAGGAAGAGGCAACTATTTTATTTCTTACATTTGTAAACTTATTTATAATTTTAGAACATCACAGCTATAACAATACCATTATTTTACCTTCAAAAAGAATTCTGTGAGTACCTGCATTCAATCTTGGAAGGCAGAAGGGGCTACTTGTGTTATAAATCATGTGTGACTTTCCAATGCCAAGAGGCTTTAAATGTCATTAATTGTTCAATGCCAGAGAAAAAGTCTTCATAGGACACTACAGGGTTATTTGAAAGTGTTTTTAGGTGCTGTAAAATCATCTTTTTCTACAGAATCCAGTGCAGGTCTTGCCAGCTTCTCCCAAATCTGGTGCTGTGTTTCTGTGTAGTCCATGCTCTTACTGATCCTCCCTGACCCGAGGTCATTTTACACTGCTAATGCCCCACATTGTCTCAAGTGCAGGTGGATAACCCTTTTCTGGAAATACAGATTATCTCTACCCTATTTCTTATCTAATTCCAGCACTGACGGTCTCTAGGAAAGCTGTAAATTTTCTTGGCCATCCCCTGGTACTGAACATGTCCCTTTTCCCTTTCTCCTGCCCCTGCCTGCAAAATGCACAAAGAAATGGTTGATTTCATGTGAATTGGAGCCCTCTGCCCATTGTCCAGTTATTTATTTTTATGCTACCAATAACAGCTCTGCCTAGGAAGGACCATGTCAAAACTGATTCATTCTAAAAGCACATGAGCCCAGCTTAAATAAATAAACAAACAAATCAATATTCAAACTTCAATCCCTGAAGTTTACAGCAGAAATCCTCTGCCTTGCTAGGGATACAAATAACGAATCCATAGAGTAGCAGAAGAAAGGTAGAAAAAAACCCAAAAAGGAAAACAAAAACAAAACAAAAAATTCAGTGACCTAAAATGCATTAATATCTTTTTTGTCCTTTTTTTTTTTTTCTTGTCAGTTCAGGTCTATTTTACAGTTGCCAGTCACAATGATGACACCATATCTACTTACATTTTGCAGCCACAAAACTATAATGACATGGGAGTTCTGGCCAGCATTTTCTCCAGAATCTTGTGGACTCAGGCCCTCCAGTGTATTCCATGTATCTTGGTAAACTCTAGGTAGTTTTTTATTCCAGTGCCAAACTCTTGCTTGGTGTTTCTTGACTTTGTTGTTTGATTTTTACAGATGTTAGGCGTAAGTGGCTTCCTGTCACAATGGTTTGCACTTTTTAAGTAACCTCTGATATATTTGAGAAAACTCTTGTTTCCCAAGAGCAAATACCCTGAAATTCCAAAACACAATGTAAGCATCAATCTCATTGTTTAATCACATTGTTCAGTATTCACCATGGAGTGCTTGCCTCCAGCTGAACATGCAGACCTTCAGCTGAGTCAGAGCACATCTGCTATCCAATAAAAATTTCACTTAATATTCTGCTGATCTGGACTGGGTGCCAGGGAAACACTGGCAGTGAGCAGCAGCTCCAGTGGAGACAGAGCAGCCAAAATGCTGCTTCAGGACACAACTCTGTCTATTTGCTTTAGACCTTAATTAAGAGGCAATTCTAGTTCATAAGACATTATACTACAAGGCTGCTGATTTATTAGGCAGACATTCAGTAATGTGATTGAGTGTTCTTGTACACAGTTGATTAACTACAAGTGTGTTTCTCCAGGATGACTGAAAATTTGAAAGCTTATCTATTTTAGCCTGCTGCTCGGGTCCCTGGGTGAATCTTTTTCAGGGGGCTGTGCAGGTTCTTGAACTGCAGGACTGAAGTTTTCTGCAATACAAACCTTCACAACAGCATTCTAATTTTTTATACACGCTGGGTTTCCTTTTTTACCTACTTCAGCTTTTAAGTAGCTTGAAATCTAATGAAGAGGACAAGAAATTGTCTGTTTGCTACAGGATGTGTGAGAAGAAGAAAGAACAAGTCCCTGAATACAGCAGTCTCTCAAAACTTCATTCTTTTTTAGAAATCAGTTTCCATTTTGGTCAAAGCTGAATTTGGCCTCAGAAAGCACAATTTTTTCCTGTCCCTGCCTGTTATATCTGGTCTCAGCTTCAAGGTGTCAAAGGATCAAAAGTCTCATGGGTCCAAGAGAAACTCCAGAAAATAGTTCTCAAGCCTCAGTATTCTTTTTTTCTGAGCAGATATAAATGAGCATTTTCCTGTAGTGAAAGAAGAGGGTTTGTAGCAGCCGGTGTGCAGGAGGTGCTTCCCCAGCAGGCGCTCCAGGCTCCAGCAGAAAGGGGCTTCAGACCTTCCCAGCCTTTCATCTCATGCTTACTGCTTCAGGGACCCCAGTCTAGCCAAGAGTGGCCTTTGGCAACTCCGTGCAAACTCTGACCTAGCCAAGATCTGGTGAGGAAAGGCAATATTGAGTACATTCCACTCATGGGAGGAGATATGCACACTGGGGTAAGAAATGCAGGACAGTTTCCATACAGTGCCTGTGCTCTTCCCTTTCCCTCCTACCTAACCAACTTCAGAGCTTTTGCCAGACCATTTTTGAAAGGATTGCAGCACTCAGCTGTACAACTCTTCTGAGAAATCTCCTCTCTCTGAGATAATTTTCAGTAGCTGCTGTGCTAATAGTGCTCTGTCAAATACATCTCTGAAAGTGCCTGCCAAATATTTCTGAAATACCACAACCCAGGTGGAGGAAGATCACTTCTTATAGAGGGTAAACAGGTAGTATGTGCTGAAATCCACATTCAACACAGGATTGTTAATGGAAATTGGAAAGAAAATATGGATGTGAGCACCACTTGATGGAAAAATAAGAAGAAATGTGTTGAATTTTCAGGCAACCCCAACAAGGGAAGAGATGAGAATCTTGACTCCATGTTTCAGAAGGCTGATTTATTATTTTATGATATATATATTATATTAAAAGAAAATGATGTATTAAAACTCTACGAAAAAAATAGAACAAGAATTTCATCAGAAGGTTAGCAAAGAATAGAAAGGAATGGAATGATAATAAAATCCTGTGACTGCTCACAGTTTCGACACAGGTGGCTGTCATTGGTCATCAAGTAAAAACAATTTCACATGCTGGGTAAACAGTTCTCCAAATCACATCCCAAAGAAGCAAAACACAGAGAAGCTGAAGCTTCTCAGCTTCTCAGGAGAAAAGATCCTGGCAAAAGGATTTTTCATAAAATGTGTCCGTGACATAAATGAACTCTGTTGAATTCCAAATTTACAGAATAGGATGAAATCACTCCTGCTCTTCCACCTAACCAGTGGCAAGAAACTGGTGTTGCACTAACTGTGCTGTCCAAAATTCATCTTCTGGTAATGGGCTAAACTCTAAGCTGATGTTATTGTGACTGAGATACTCGCTGAGAGTTTAATTCTTTATTCCCTGAATCAGAATATCAGTCTGGTCCCTGTGGGATATTTTTGTCCAGCTTGCTGACACAGGAGTTAAAAATACTTATATCCACCCACCTTTTGGAAATGGTTAACTGCTGCTGCAGTTTTGTGCTGCAGGAGTTTTGTGGGGATTGTTTACAGGATGGGATGGACTTGGAGCTTGGCTCAGCAGGTGTCCCTCACTCGACCTAGAAGGTGCAAGAGCACAGATGAGGTACCATGATGAAGAAAGGTTGTGTAGAGCAAGATGATTTGGTGAACTATGAGGAAATCTTCTGCACGTGACAGCTGAGGTTTGATGGTGAATTTAAATTGTTTGAAAGGTTGGGCTGACATCTCTGACAACTGAGAAGAGCTCACAGCATTACCCTCTATATCCTCCCCTGGTCTGGAGGAAAGGTTTGGCTGAGGAAAAGAACTGCTTTGTTGTCCCCTGCAGGGAAACATTTGGAGACCCTCATGATTTTCTTGTTATTCATCTCCTGCTGGAGAATTTGGCAGTGAGGGAAAGAGACCAAGCCTGCATGGCTTACTGCAGATGGCTCCCATGGATAACAGAACTCAATGAAAATAGGGAAGTGCCATCATTCAGACCACCCAAAAAATCATCCAAACTAGCTGGTTACATTTGGTTTGGCTTACACCAGAACATCAGCTAGGCAGTGCAGGTCTCTTCAAAACTCAGCATTTTTTTGGAAATGGCAAAACATTGGTGACGCTGTGGGGAATGGAGAATGTTCAGAAAGAGGGGATATTTCATCATGGAACAAGTGAAATGCAGAGATTCAGAACTGGCTGATGTGCAGCTCGTGCTGATCACCCAGGCCAGAAGAGGCAGTTTTTGAGACACAAGTGATTAGCAAAAGCTGTCCCTGGAAGAGAAGGAATTCACAAACACACTACAAGGGTTCTGGAAGGGAAAGGGAAAGTGTCTTCAACAGCTTGTTGGACAGAGAGCACAGTGGGAGCAGTTTCAACGAGAGCAGCGCTGCCAGAGGGAACTGACTGTGCTCCACAGGCTGAGCTTGTGCTCTGAACAAGATCTCCAGGGGTGAAGTCTGTGGTTATAAACACAAAAGATTTCCTGATTTTCACACGTGAGGGAAGAAAGACACAAAACCTGAAAAGGGTAGAAATTGAATAACTTTAGAAGCAAATTTAGCAACCGCTGCTTTGTTTTTGCCAAAGAGACACGAAACAAACCAAGCAGCCAAATAAACAAAAAAACAAGCTCACAGATTTGTTTAACAATAGAATGTTCAATGGACTGAATTTAATTAATGTCAGGTTTTGTCAGCTGAGAATCTGGCAGCAACACCAAAGTGACTGCATTTGCTGTGGAAGTGCAATGGGGAAACCTAAACCCTGGAGAACAGTTTTGTAAACTTCTGCCTTCTGCCTTGTGTTCCTGTTATCATCCTTTGTCAGCATTAAATTAAAGGCCATGATTTTTACTTTTTAATTTCTATGAAGTAATTTTCATTTAATTCATGCTATTCAGATGCTTAACCTAAGGTTATGGCTTTACTCAGAAGATAATTATGACATGAGAGTGAGCAAGTGATCATGACAGTCATTGTCCTGTCAAACCACCAGGTTTCATTTTGGAAATTTTGGATATACTTTATTCTAGCAATAAACAGCTGTAATGTTAAAAAACTTCCATTGCTATGGACTAGGAATGATGCTGAGTGGTTTAGAAAAACAACTCAAATTTTCTCCTGATTTCTCATCTCTCTGACCTGCAGGTGGAAGGAATATTTGTTTTCTCATGAACACTTTCTCACACTGTTGAAAAAATATTGTAGAGAAAAAGATTAGGGCAAAGATAGGAGAGGAGATTAACTCAATATAGAGGAACATAATAAAAACTTCTCTTTCTTTCCAAATAGCCTTTATCTTAAGCTACAAGGAATCTACACAACATTATATTACTTATCTTTCATCTGATGGCTGGACTTCATTGGTACAAGGAGGGCTTATTCAAGTGTTAAATATTGGTTTTCTAGGGCTATTTAAGATGCCCTTGCACATTCTCTCCTGCTGCACTGCAGAAGGGTGTTTGTATCTGTCCATTCTGTCTGATCCTCAGGCCATTTCAGCTGAGTGAGTGAAGAGAGATTAAACCACTGAATTAGAGAGCCCCACAACTTCCATTTGGCTGAGGGGTCCTTTCCATTCTCCAGTGGGATCAAACCACTCAGATCTCTTTGCCAAGACAAACACAGATTTAGGCTGAATGCACAACAACTCAAGTTTATCATTTAATGTGTAGTTTTCCAAACGAGTTTTCCAGTTACAACACATTCTGTGGATTTTTTCATTCCCTCTCTCCTTTCCTCCAACTTTCCAGTGCAGAATGTGGGATTCAAGGCTTGCACTATGAAAACAGCCCCCCCGTGTGAGGGCACACACACACATGATGATCAAAAGCATCCACAAGTTTAAGACAGTCTAGAACAGAGATTTTTTTCCTTGTCTTTCAGTCCTTCCAAAGCCCCTATCAGCAGTCTATTGATCCATGACTCTACTGGATGCAATCACATTAAACAGTAGTAGCCTTGTGATGGATGCTGTGGGCAAACTTTGCAAAAAATATTTATTGTGTTTTCCTTCTCTCTTCCTTCCCCATATACACCAAGTGGGAAAAAAATCCCAGTGCCTTCCTACCCCATGTTGAAATCCTCCTGCAGTGATGTCCAGCTGATTTCTGGCTCTGAAAGTCCATCCTGGCCTTCAAAGCTGACCCAATAACCTGGGATATATGATGTGAATCTTCTGGCAGTGGTGCTTTCCTTTGAAGGTATCTTGCTTGTTTTCATAACTCCGTTTCCCCTCTATCATCTGTTGCCAGGCTTTTTCCGTGCTGCCTCCAGTGAAATTTCATCAGCAGCATTTGGATGCCCCACTGACAGAGCAGTCCTTGCTCACTCCGTGGTGTGGGTTGGCAGAATTGAAGGAAGAGGATTGGAACAGAGCAATACTGAAAATACTGCCAGCATTTCTCATGCCACTCCCAGGGGCTTAACAGGGTGGTGAGGGAGAAAGAAAAAGTGCATTAAAAAACCAAACATGTTCTAGGTATTTATGGTTAGGTCTGTGGCACAAGTGGGGTGCCAGAGACATGGAGTCAGAATTGCTCAGCTTGGAAAAGACCTCTAAGACCAAGTCCAGCCTTTAACCCAGCACCACTACCTGAGGTTCACCGCTGAACCATGTCCTCAAATGCCACAGCCACATGCTTTTTGCACACTTCCAGGGCTGTTGACTCTACCATTTCCATGAGCAGTCTGTCCCAATATTTTTCATTACTTTCCCTTTCTGTGGAGAAAAAAAAAAGTTTCCTAATATCTAATGTGAATGGCACAACCTGAGGCCATTTCCTCTCATCCTGTCACTTCTCTGTCACTCACCTCACCACACTCTCCTGACAAGGGGTTGTAGACAGTGAGAAGGTCCCCTCTGAGCCTTCTTTTCTCCAGGCTCAGCCTCCACAGCTCCCTCAGCCTCACCTGGTGCTCCAGACCCTTCCCCAGCTCCATTCCCTTCCCTGGACTCACTCCAACCCCTCAATGTCCTTCTTGAATTGAAAGCCCCAAAACTGAACACAGGATTTAAGATAATACCCGCTGGAGGACAGGCCTATGTTTGCTAGGAAATAACCCTTATGCTGACATGCTTTCTGAACACTGAGCTGTCACAAGCCAGCTCCACACCTGTATAGATAAAACTCTGAGAAAATTCCTGGGTATAGAAATTGTTTTAAACTGCCCTGAGGCTAGGTCCAAAGAACCAGCTGCCTTTGAACATCCTGTAGACGGCAAAAATGCAGTTTGATGTATCAGAAGTAGTAAAGGGCATTCTCACTCCATAGCTTTAGGAGAGTTTAGGAAGAGGCTCCTGCAAGCATGAAGGGAGAGATGAGTCCTTTCCAGAGACTGTGCCTTTTGAACCTAATGCTTTTATTTGCTTCCCACTTGATCCTCACTCTCTTCACTGAGATGTGGAGATCCTAAATTGTCTCCTTGGTGTAGGCAGCATCTGAACTGTGTGCCTCCAGTCTGGGTGGTGACTATTCCTCCTCAAGCAATCAGGCAGAATATTGTCTCTGTCCTGACAGAACTCTCTGTATCCAGCAGCCGGACTTCAGTCTGTTGATTTTTGCATTACTGTAACAGCTCCAGAAGGAAATTGCTACTTTATTTGAACTGGCCAAACAGCACACTGGTAGCACCCAAAACACAGAGATCTGAACTGCAGAGACTTCCCACAACGCAAAATAAATGTCTCACATTGTCTAAGAAAGAAAACAATTTCCTTGCCCTGCTAATAAACAGCATGTGTAGCTGTAAACAAGATAGTCAACTGAATGGAACTTTATCTCAGTCCAGAGCAAATATTGTGACATCTGTAAGAATGCTGGGGGATACAAAAGATGAGAAAATGGACATTTAAAATGAAAAAAATTGTAAATGTGAGGAGTAATATTTGCCTACACTAGATAACATGACCATTAGAAAATCCTCAAATGGATTTGATCTCAGTCTTCATCAATGTATTTTATCTCTGTGAAATGTAGCTACACTGCAAAAGGAGTTTAATTCTGTCCTTAATGCTGTCATGATTGCAATGGAGAAGATAACTTTAATTAAAGGGGAAGCAACTTGGTAATTCTTCTTTCTTAAGATACACTTACTCATTGAAACACTCTGAAACTTACATTTCTTTCAAAGGCTACCTCGGAGCTCTAAATGAAAAGTGTGAAAGAAGTATTAATGATCATACTGTGTAATTTTTTCCCCAGCAGTGCCATGAGCCCTTCCTCACTCTGTCTGTGATAGAACTGAGCCATTTACTGGACTTTGTGACAATTCATACACAAACAAAAGCAACCACAACAAAAAAAGGCATTTTTGTGACTCCCTATAAATACGTTGGTTGCTGGGCTTGTGAGGTTTGATTTCAGCTCCAGCTTGTTTAATTCCTTGGTTCAGATCCTCTGGAGTAAAGAGTGGCAGGAACCAGGCTGAAATCTGTCAGGTTCACTGAAGTTTTGCATTCCTCCACACAGGTTATGGGAAAGATTCTACAATGAAGAAGCTGAATAAAAAAAAAATTCCATTATTAAACCACTACTGATAAGTTAAATAATCTTGTCTAGCAACATCTGGCTTATTCTTATAATCAATAATTCCCCAAATTAAAGATTTCCTGTTGTAGTATTTAACTATGTGAAGCTAAGTAAAAAATGAGAAGCAAAAGCTGGAAGGAACATCTGTGTTTCCAATACTCTTGGGAAATGGGATCAGAGTAGAGTTTTAATTGTTGCTTGGCACTATTCTGCACTGGACTACCTGAATCCCTTAGAAACCCCGTGGTAAGGACACATTCTGTTTCATATCCATTTTCCTCATATCCTTGAATGTGTCTTCCATGATCATTAAAAACGAGGGACACATGCAAAATTAAATTCTGAAATACCAAACAGATCTGTGCTATAGCAAGGAAAGAAATGCCAAGGGAGCTGCTATTGCTAATCAATCAAAAAATCTGTTGTCAAATGAATTTTCAGTGTCAGTGCAGGTAATGTGTCAAATGTCAGCCTTAAGTGAGCATTTTTTAATATACAAGAAAGGAGGAGAGCACCAAGATCTCTCTACCTGGAGGTCCTTTCCTAAAAAAGTGCCAGAGTTGTTCTTGAATTATGTATATTAATTGCCTGCACAACTACAGGGAGAGGTGGGTAAGATGCTTCATTGACTGAAACAGCAACAAATGCAATTATGTTGCAGTCATTGATTTATTTTTCTTGGTCATGATTTTTATAATCTCTCTTTACTCTTTTTTTTCTGTTAAGAGTCATCTTTTAAAGTATAAGAATTTCATTCATCTCTTCCAGTAAATATTTATTTCCAGGTGATTGCTGTATGCATTGACTCAAGCATATCATAATAGCTCTTATTATTATTTTATGCATGCAATTTAAGTCAAAGCATTAAAGAATGGTATATGTAAGCTGAGAAGCTGCAAATGTTTGAATCTAACTCTTCAAGATTCAGACTCTGAAAGTCAGGGCAGGTTCATGCAGGCTCATTGTCAGGGTTAGATTGGAGAATGTGGACATGAAGCTGTGACAGAGTCTTTGGAGATGAGCTTTTACTTTAGTGAGTAAGGAGGGAGCAACAGGAGCAGGGCCTGATCCTGATGAATCTTCAGCTACAAGGGTTCTCTTCCTTATTTGTAAGAACAGTCCCCTCACACTTGTCCAAGGGAAATGTGCTAATATTTGTTCAACTTTCCAGTCATTTAATAATTGATGTTTACCCCCTTCCTTCATTGCTATTCACATTCATGTTGAAAGGTCATCTCTGCAACTGCAGGTTGGTTGCCAGTTCCCTTCTGCACCTGAGCCCCTGCTGGCCTGGCAATAATTTCCTGAGGTGTGATTATCACCTCCAGCCACGTTGATGGGGCCCAGATGAGAGAGGAGGTCAAGTTTCCTGGCATTGCTGGACCCCCTCAAGGTGAGGACAATGCGAAAATGTTCTTCAAGCAGAAGCAGGAGCCGAGGTCAGAAATGTGAAATGAAGTAGCTGTTGCTTAAGCCACTTAAAAAACACAGAAAGTTTATATGCTTATCAGATTAACAGGTTTTGCATCCCTGCAGTCTTAGGGATGCTGTTTCTATTTAACTTTCAAGTGAAGCTGAGGTTCCTCAGCCACCCAAGGAAGCTGTTCTGGGGGAGATAAATGTGACTCTGCCCCATGGGTCTGTGTATCTGGTGTCTCACTGTCCCTGGAGACCTGCTAAATCACATATTGATTTTAGCTCCTTTTTATCTCTAAGGAGTGAGATGACTCTGAAGATTTCTTAGATGAAACAGTAAAATAATTTCTTATCTTTCAGAGCTATGAGGTGGAGAGGGAAGAGAATGGGCAAAGAGGCACAAAGCCCCAGTGGCAAATTACAGTGCTGTGAGGACACTGCCCAGGGTCTCACCTCACCTTCTTTGCCACCAGCAACAGACTCCAGCTGAATAAAAGACAGGGCAAAAATTACAGATAGCAGAATTATTTTTGACAAACACTGTCTTGTCTGGAAAGCATGTCATACTTTAATTTATTCCAGTACTTGTTGTTGTGCTGCCTGGCTGGTTTGTAAACAATTACACACCAAGTTCTTCTTGTTTCTAAGAGCTAAAATGAAATCAGGTCTCTTGTGGTTTGCTTCAAAAAATAAGAATTTAAATTAGAAGAACAATTTTTACCTTTCCAAAGCCCTTTTATAATTGTTTAATCATATTTTTTTAATGCATACTGTTATCAAATATAGCCCCAAATATAAATTGAACAAAGAAAAAAATCCTCAAGATGCTTCGTGAGCACAGTGCTCTCTGTCCCTGGGATGTTTGGGTGTCCTAATTCACCTTTTAGATGTAAAAATATCCCCCCTTCCCCAAAATTTCTTTGGGTATATCCAGTAATGTATGTGTCGGTTCAGTAAGAGGGCTGAAACACCTTGTGTTTCCAACAGAATTAAGAAAACATAAATAAGTCTTAGTCCCCTAATCAAAATCACTTTGAGACTTCTAGCTAAGGTTTTACAGTGCACTAAAGACACAGTTTGAAGCTTTTTCTATTCCCAGGTTTAGGGGATTTTTTGAGCTTCTAGGGTTTGGGGTTTTTTGCTTTCCATGATTTCAGGCTATGAGAGGATGCTCTGAAGTGGTGCTGTTTGCCTTTTACAGGAGAAAGGCACACTAGAAGAGGTTTACAGGAAAGGTCTTGGTCAGAACAACCTGTCAGACTTGATACAGCTCCTTCAAGACTGTGGATAAAAAACAGCTGCAAAAAAAAATCACTGAGCCCACTGCAGCAAATTGGCTTAGAGTGGAATCAGTGGTGCACTAACTAAAGATAAGAGTCTTGTGGAGGGGGAAGACCTGAGAGAACCCAGAGAGAAGATAATTAGAGATAAAATGGAAAAGAGAGGGTTGCTTACTGCTGGTTTAGCTGGGGCTCTGAGGGTTACTGCACACACTTCATTAGGAGTAAAGGCAGGTTTTGAAATCAGGGACAGAGAAAAACTGAAAATTTGCATTACTGGAGATTGGATCAGTTTTCCTAGTCAGGGAAAGGGAAGGAGGGAAGGAGGGAGGGAGAGGGAGAGGGAAGGAAGGCAGAAAGGAAGGGAGGGAGGGAGGAAGGAAGGAAGGAAGGAAGGAAGGAAGGAAGGAAGGAAGGAAGGAAGGAAGGAAGGAAGGAAGGAAGGAAGGAAGGAAGGAGGGAAGGAGGGAAGGAAGGAAGGAGGGAAGGAGGGAAGGAGGGAAGGAGGGAAGGAGGGAAGGAGGGAAGGAAGGAAGGAAGGAAGGAAGGAAGGAAGGAAGGAAGGAAGGAAGGAAGGAAGGAAGGAAGGAAGGAAGGAAGGAAGGAAGGAAGGAAGGAAGGAAGGAAGGAAGGAAGGAAGGAAGGAAGGAAGGAAGGAAGGAAGGAAGGAAGGAAGGAAGGAAGGAAGGAAGGAAGGAAGGAAGGAAGGAAGGAAGGAAGGAAGGAAGGAAGGAAGGAAGTTGATTATTTGTTTGTGTCACCTTCAAAGTCTTAACAGAGAGAAGCACTCTTTTTCCAGGAACCCTTGGACATCTCCTTACAAAAGAGACCTTACACTGTATACTGTCCTAAGTTTATTCCTCATAAGAGGAAAAGTAATGCGTGGAGGTGGTGATGCTTATCTTCCATGAATGCGTCTAGGAGCTAATATTGAAAGGGGGGAATACTTCAGAAAGGGGGAAACATGAGCTATTTTCCTCCAAAACTTACTTGTTGTGGAAAAAAACCCACAAATTTCTGTAGCAACAAGCATTTCCTTGCCAAAGATTTGTTCTCTGAGAACATTATGGAATATTTATCCCATTATTTCTGTGCAAGGCAGTGATAACTAAAAGCATTCATTACTGCTCGGGCCCTACATTTGCATATTGTTTTTTGCTCTTGATTATGTGAACAATAACACCCTTAATGGAAGACAGTGCAAGCTTTTATTGCTGCAGTTAAGGTAGCATGGCAGTGACAAATGACAAAAATATATTTAAAGTACTAATGAATCTTTCACAGATCTTCTGTCAAGACTGTATTTTTTTTGTTGGTAACCCCATAAAATAATGAATTCAATTAGCATTCTGTTATTCCTTCTAGCTCTTTGAAAGCATTTCACATCATTACTTTATCTGAAGCAGTTATTTATTTCACATTAGAGATAAGCAGCGCTTTTTACCCTGCTAACAATAACTAATAAATGTCGGTGTTCAGCCAAATTATTTTATAGACTTGGAAATTAAATATATCCAGTCACTGGCACTGCTTTTTTTCTCTGTGAGGGAAGGCCCATTAGTAAATATCTAAAGAGGATTTTTTCCTCAGCCAAGCAGGAGCACTGGCAGGGTGGCTGTGGGGCTGTGCAGAACAGAAGCCTTGGCTTTATTTCCCAGTGACTGTGTCCAGCCTGGGCTGACCAGGGCTCTGTGCCTGCACAGGCACGGCTGCAGCAGTGCTGCTCAGGCTCTGGGCTCTCCTTTGGCCCCACACAGCAGCTAAAGCTCTTCAGGAGCTGGTAACTGAGTTTGTAGTTGTGAGCATAAGGCAAAAGTAACTCACTTTATCTTCAGAAAGCACTATTTACCCACCACACTAAAAGCTTCAGTTGACACTTGAGTAGACGTTTCCAGACGTTTCAGTGGTGCTGCTCCAGCACAGACCAGTGACAGCTTCCCAGAGGGCTTCATGCCCATGTCGCACTCACCACACCTCCCTGGTGACTGCCACCCGCATGACTGTCACCCACCCTGCAGGGTCTTCTAGCTCCTGAGTGCCTTGCAGTGTTTTCTTACCCAGATTTGCCACTAACTCCCGTCTTGCAAAGCCTTTGTAACAGCACACCAAGCGCCAAGTTCTGCTCTTGCCACTCCCAGATACCCTCGATGGAATTCCACCCCAGGCACATTCAAGGAGGTAGTCCCAAGTTCTTCCTTTTGCCTGCACTGTGAGGTTACCTCAAAGGAGAGAAAATCCCACCTGGTAGAAATGCCAAGTCTTTCTTTCAGAATTACACCAGAGTCTCTGGGTTATTTAGAGACTTTCACCAAGTGGAGAAAATCAGCCCTTGATTTCTTTTTGGCTTCATTGTCCATCCACGTGCATTCCAGGAGAATTACTGTTTAGTCAAAAAACCTGAAAACACATAGTTCTGTTCCCTGCAGTACCATTTGGGTTCTTTATTATTTTTATTTTTCTACAGTATATACCACTGCAGGTAACAGCTTGCAAACATCCAAAAGCATTAAGGCTGGCAGTCCTACCTCGCCCCCTTTTGAAATACAGTTGACAGGATAAAAGTTGTGTCAGTCATAATTTGCTCTAGTCACAGACACTGAGGCATAATATTTTAAGATTTAAATGTGTCTTGGACCATGCAGTTTGATAGACTGACATCCAAGAACACTGATGCCTTTGAAAAATAAAAGAACCAACATTTTTTACTAACTTTACTCCTCTTCTAATGTTCCATACACTAGTCAAAAAGCTGCTTGTTTATAAAGATCTGATTCCCTGAAAACCATCCATGTCAAAAAACAAACAGCTGTGGAGATCAGTGAAAAACATGTTTCAATGGGAGATGTTTGTTATAAAACCCAGGGTATTGTAATAAGCATACCTCAGAAATGTATAAAAAAGTGGAGAAAAACTCTAGTTCCCCCTCTGTGAAGCAGCAATTACTGCAGAGTAATGCTCTGGAGCCCCAGGCACAAAGTTGCTATGTTGGGAACCTGAAATAAAATTTCTGTCCACATTTTCTGTGATGTTTGCTATACAGGCACAGTAAACAGGATGAATGGTCTGGCACATGAATTCCTCTCTGCAGTTTAATAGCCTGAGGTATATCAGCTGTCTAACTGTGTAATCCAATTTCACAAAACACCCAAGAATTATGAAAGATCCAGCCTGTAGTTGTGGAAACTGGTGTGAAGCAATTTAGGTAGCTGAGGCTGGTGTGGCTGTATTAAGTATAGTTATGTGCAATATTGCAATACCTTTTACTTTTCCCATGTCTACCAGCAGTAATAACAAAATATTTCCATTTACAGCACCCTGGATCAAATACATTTCATGCTTACTTGGTTTTGATTTGCTTGGGAACTCTGCAACTTTTATTTAGAATCTGTTTCAAAGTGAGATTTCCTCTCAAGTTAACAAATCTTGGATCACACCTCAGCCCCTGAATTCTAGGAACGTTATCTGAATAATTCTAAAGAGAAATTTACTTGCTTGCTTAGAACTTATTTTAGACAAAAACAGGTTGATTTTATTTTAGATAGAAAAATTATTTGACAGAATTTCTTATTTTAGAAACGGGTTAATTTTTAAAAACCCTAAAACAAACTGAAAAAAAATCAAGTAATTTTACCACTTTTGTTATTATCATCTCAAAAAGGATTTTCCAATATCACTTCCAAAATTTTCCAAAATAAATACTACATTGTGAAAAATGCATATTATATGATTAGCTCTTTGCAAATATTAAAATGAATACTATATGTATTATGTTGGAAAGTTATGTTGTATTAATTTTTTTGCAGTGCTGTATTAAGTACAGCACTAAGTAGTGTGGTAAATATAGTTCTAGGCGATGACATAATGTTACAAATAGAAACTATATGATGTAAGATACTTTTTGTGACTATCTCAAGGAATGGATAAGATAATCAAGAAATCCTTCGCAGAGAGACACCCCGATTTCAAGAGAGGAATTATTGCTTCCTTATTGGGAAAAGCCAGAATTCGTGAAGACACAAGATGGGGTGGGTGGGAAGTTGACAATAAACAGAAAAATCCCTAGTTTGAAAGGAATGTTTGCATCATGTATGAGATATATGACTATGCAACAGATACATGAATATTGCTTTTAAGGGTTAATCCTTTGTTAGCAAAATGTATTCTGTGGCAGAGCACAACACCCAGACATCCGTAATTCTTTGGTTTTTTATTATCTTTTATTGGCCTACCTCTGATTGTTATGAACAAAAAATCTGCCTTTTTTTTTTTTGTGAGAGAAAAGCTTACAAAAACTAATCAGACCACTGTTGCTGCTGCGGTGCTGCTTGTTTGTTATGGTAATTACGAGTCGTTGTTGTTAATGATTCTTCTTTTGTATCAGTAAAAGCCTTAGCTAGAGTTGAGTTGATGGCTTGTCTCCTAGACGTGAAGAGAAGGGACGAAACGTGTGAGGGGGGACATGCAAAATGCCTTGGGGACCAGCAGGCCGGGAGAGGCTGCTACTCCAAACGTACTGAGAAAACCCCCAAAACAATGAGCCAATACAGAGTTGAGAAATTAGAGTGATATCTGGACGTGATGAGGAGCGTGCTGGGCCTGCAGAGACGGTGAAAACCTTTGTAGTCCCTCACCCTGAGCACGGGAGTCGTCCCGAGACCGCGAGGGGATTGGGCCAGGCTACGACCAATATCCGAGGTCACGTTCAAGATGTTCCCATAAGGATCGGACCCCCTGGCTCTGCTCCTAGAGGACAAAGCCGAGCATATGCTCCTCCTGAGAGCCACCCTGGGAGACACAACATAGTCTGCAGACTTGTCGGGCTTCCCATCCTGAGCTGATCTCTTATAATACAGGCCTTAAAAGGAGAAAAGGTCTCCTGCCCTGTTTATTTCACTGAATGTCCAAATTCTTAAATTCTTATTATCCCAAAATTTTATTACTATTTTATTACTATTAAACTCCTAAAATTTTATCAGAAGTGTTAAAATTTTATAAGTTTAATAGTGGTGTTTTTTACATACATCCAAATCAGTACCAAGAGTTAAAAAGACAGTGACAAAATCGAGTCTAAAAAAATTACAAATTATTCTACATGTTTTCAAGAGTTGATGTAAATTCTCCAATTTATTGAAACAAAACAAACTAAAAAAACAAACAAACAAAAAAAAAAACCAAAAAACCTCCAAAAAAACAACAAAAAAAAAGAGTTCATTAGGGAAGGACTAAAATTTCATCCCATTTGTTGCACAGCTTGGCTGGAATTTTGGAAAGAGAGGCGGCCGCTCTCTGGCCCACACGCTACTCTCTGGCAGAGCCGCTGCTGCCTACTCAAGGCCCAGGCAGGCACCTGAGCAGCCTCGCTGCACAGCCAGAGCCATCTCGATGCTGCAGTGCAGGCCAGAGGCGCCGCTCAGCCGGAAGCTGCAGGACTTGCCGCAGGGCAGCGCCGTGAGCTGGCAGTGGCGCGACTGCGGCAGGAGCAGCCAGGCCGACAGCACCAACGTTTGCACCCAGCGGGTGACTTTCTTGGCGTCCAAGTACCAGCCCGTGCAGAGGGTGTCCATCAGGTACCACTCCTGATCCGTGGGCAGCTGGCCACCAGAGGCGTGCAGAAAGCACGTGTGCCCCAGCAGCTGTTCCCCGGAGCACAGGCACTCCAGCGCCACACGGATGCGCCTGGCTGGCGGCCACTTCGTGCTCTCCAGGATGAAGGAGTGGCCGGGGGGTGGCCGCAGGATGACCAGCGGGCGGTAGGTGCTGCTGTTCTCCTGGACGCCGCAGGCTGCAGGGCTGGTGTCCGTCCCAACAGCTGGGTGCAGCTCCGGCATGAAGCTCCTCCGGGAGAGCACTCGGCAGACACCGAGGAGCTCATCCACCAGCTCCTGCAGCACCTTGGTGCTGGGCAGGCCCTGCTGCAGAATCACAGAACAGTTGGGCTTGGGAGTGACCTTTATGGACCATCCAGTGTGATCCCACAGCAATGAGCAGGGACATTCCCAATGAGATCAGGTTGCTGACAGCCCACTCCAGCCTTATCCTGGATGTGCCCATTGGTGATGGGCTGGGCACAGCCAAATTGCTGCCACCCCTGTCTGCACCCTTGTCCTTCTCATGCTCACTGACCTTCTCCATGCTGCCGGATCCCTCCTGCCTCCTCCTTCTGGCAGAACCATGCTTCCATCTCCTGACCAGCCAGAAGGCCAGAGAGAGCAGAACAACCTCGGTGACCAAAGGCAGCCACCACGGCTGCCATAGAGAAAGGAACAGCCTTTCCATGATGGACTTGTCCTCCTCAATCTCCTGAAGGAGCCGGGTCATTTTCTGGTGCAGATATTCCTCGCGCTCCAGCATCTGTTTAACATCATCCTTTTCAATTTGCAGATTCAACTTCAGCCCAGTGGGGGTGGCTAACAGGGCCAGGAGGAACACCACTGTTAGAAGCATAACCTGGTGGGAGAAAGCCGGGTCAGCTTATCTGGCTGGGAGGGAGCAGGGGGCTGGTGGCACCTGGAATGTCCCAGAGCCTCTCTGGGTACCAGCCATGCTGAGAGCCCCAAGCCCCTCTTCTCCCAGCCCTGGGAACAGTGTCCTGCCCTGAGAGTCCCAGCTCTCCCTCTGGCTTTAAACCCCCAGGGCACCTTTCCCAGCACCCATCCAGCCCAGCTTTCCCCATGTGTGTGCACTCACTGGCTGCCAGAATGCCACTGCCCGGTGCTGCCCCTGGACACAGGTGCCAGCATGACCTGTCCTCTGTGATGTCACAACCAGCAGAACCATGTCACTCAGCTGCCAAGCTGGCTGTGCCCCTGCTCGCAGCTCCCACTGTGACCCTACCCTGGCATGTCATAGCTCCCACTGTGACCCATGCCCTGGCATGTCACAGCCCCCAGAGCCACACCTGCCAAGCCACAAGCCCCAGCCCTGGTCGCCACCCACTGCCGGCCTCAGGGGCTCCTGGGCATCCTCACCCTGAGTGCAAAGGCAGCCGCAGGAGCGCCCCAGGGGGCTCTGGATCCAGGCTGCAGACACCCTAAAGCCACCTCTGAAAGGGACATGGATGGGGACTGCAGCTGGATCTTCCAGTGCTCACCATCCCTGACTGCCCTCTGAGCGAGCCCAAACCTCACCTGCAGCACCTTGAGCACATTTCCTCTCCTCCTGTCCCTTGTTTCTTGGGAGAATAGATCCATCCTCATCCAGCTACAGCCTCATGTCTGAGAGTTGTAGAATTTAGCTGGAGCACCCAGCAGCAAACCAAAGAGCAAATCAACACCTTGGGAGTGTTGGGGAGTTCTCTGGCGCAATGGCAGTGCCAGGATCGTGGGGGAACTGAGACATTTTAGTCAGAGCATTTCTTATTTGTTAATCTGCACCAACTCTGCCCACTGAGATTTGAGACTGTGTTCATTCTTCACAGCACACGTGATTCTGGGCTTGATACTCAAGTGGTTCCAGTCTTTGGACAGTCCTCACCTGACCTGAGTTAAAGCATAGGAATGGTACTTTGTGTTATTTTTTGGGGCTCCCCGTGGCAGGAAGGAATGAATCTGACTCTTATGTTCTTAGAAGGATAATTTATTATTTTATGATACGATATTATATTAAAGAATACTCTACTAAAACTATACTAAAGAATAGAGAAAGAATACTTAAAGAAGGCTACAAAGAATGATAATTAATCCTGTGGCTCTCTCCGGAGTCTGACACAGCCTGACTGTGATTGGTCATTAAGTTAAAAAAATTCACATGGAACCAATCAAACAATCACTTGGCGGATAAACAATCTCCAAAACACATTTCAAAGCAGCAAAACAGAGGAGAGAAAATGAGATAATATTTTCCTTTTTCTCTGAGGCCTCTCAGCTTCCCAGGAGAAGAATACTGGGCAAAGAAGATTTTTCAAAAAATATGAAAGTAACAGTACATTCCTGGGGAAGAATCCTCCTCTTTCCCCCAAAACCCCTCAAATTTGGGTTTATTGGTAGTAAACAATTTCTTAAAACTCCCAATTATCTTTTTTTATTAAAGAAAAAAAACCCACTAGAAAATTAGCTCAATGAAGGAACCATCACTTAAAATCAAATTTCAAATACATACAACTCTTGAAATTTCACTTTCTGTGAAATTCACCTCTACTACCATGAACAAATCATAACAGCCTCAGGCCCACTGTTGACACATTTAGCAGCGTAGCACAGCCACCATACAGTCCTCTGGGACATTCTCATGAGTGTCCTTCACTAATTCCTAAGAGAACTGAGAATTAAGCACTAGAATTTTTGATCCCATTCATCAGCATGTTTGATATTCTGTCCGATGTCCTCCTGAGTCAGACTCAGTGTGTGAGTTGAGTGCAGCTGAGCATCATTCCCTGCTGCCATGGTGGACGGACACCTTTGTAGCTCCTGGATGGCAAGATCTTGGTAATCCAACCTGGTTTCACACAGCAGATCTGCACTGCATGAGACACCAGTGTGACAAAGCTGGGTGAGGGGACAGCTGGAATTTCAGCTGAGGTGGCAGGTGAATTTCAGACCTGTACTGGTTAAGTGGCAAAGACAGTAACGCAGGAGAATAACCACTAAAATAAATATGCACTGAATTTCCCCCAATCCCTATGTGTCTAAACACACACAGTTCTGATCTTAAGTGAAGTCACAAGCCAGTGGTTTGATGTCAGAAATGCTAGTTTCTGTGCTTCACTATATGATAGTGGTTTTGGGGTTTCTTTGTTTGTTTTGTTTGAGTTTTTATTGTGGTTTGTTTTTGTGGGGGTTTTTTTTTGGTGTTTTTTTTCTTTTTTAACTTTGGATATGTTTAGCATCAGTTTTTTTATCAGTTATTACCACTGGTCTTTCTGAGAAAAATAGAATGAAATAGAGAGTGTTTGGGTGTGTAATCTCTGGTCAGGAGCAGTGTCCTCCCTTTCACCTGGCTCAGCTGTAAAACTCTTCTCCATGGGAAGGCCACACACAGGACACTGGCAAGAGAGGCAGCTGAGGAAGAGTCATAAACCATCAAAGACCCAAAAGTGTCCCCCAGACTCATTCCTGAGGCTGCCAGAGCACTGCAGGTGATGCAGACCCACCCTCTGCTGCAAGAGACTCTGTCAAGCTTCCCCTCCACAGAGGAGGTACCTGGGCATTCCCACCTGTGATCCATTGAACTCCATGTTTTGTGGGACACTCACCACTGAGAACAAGAGAGGAATGATGGGACTCTGTTTGGAGTGGTGATATTTTTTACTTAATCTGTCTCTGCCACTCTCTTTCTCCCCCTGATTTTTTTCTATTTCCATCTCTCTCTCTCTCTCTCACTCACATTTACTGTTAAATACAATCCATACTATTGACTTTGGCATATGGTCTCCTTGGCACCTTAATTGGGCAGAGGCATTTCTCTAACAATTTTAGTAACTGAATCATAACAAATAGTCAGCATAGACTTTTCTGTGGAATATCATACATGGCCAAATGTCTTTCTCTAAGATGTTTATAGTGGCTCAGAGCTCTGCTGTTGGTCTTCCTTAAGTGTCAGAATTCTTCTGGTCTTAAAACACATGGAAATTCCTTTTTGCCTTTTTAAACGTACTACACAGGTAACAAAACTTTGCATCCTTAAGCACACTCAGGGCAGCCAAAAAAATCTGAGATGTTGAGGAAATACATTCTGCATAAGAAACTGTTGACATTCCATGGAGTTACTGCAGTTTGAAAGTTTTTGTTATTAGTAGTCCTTTTAAGGATCAGATTTATTACACTGAGAATGAAGAATTCCAGAAACACTTTCCTCCCCCTGCTTAAATTAGGGACATTTTTTGTTTTTCTTACCCCATGTCAGACCTATTGTGCTGGCTGGTGAGGATTGTTTGCAGGAGCTGTGCCAGATTTTTCTCTTGGTAGATTATTGCACTTTCCATCAATCAGTGTCTGAAGAAATGCTGCAAACTTCCCACTGCAAGCACAACACACATACACAGAGCAAATATTATGGGTAGGATCAGCACCACAAATAGTTGTGGGAAATTTCTACTTTTCCATGTGATTTTGGATTTTTCTCCACAATCTAAAGTGTCTGGCACTGACAGACCTTTGTTTCACATCTACCCAAAGCTCCTGGTTTTAACCCAACAGGGGTACAATCTTTTCACTGGAACTCCAGCCATGGATTTATTTAGTACTTCCATGGAACAGAACCTTGTGCCACATGGAACAACTTTGAAGCTGGGTCTAACTTTTAAGTCAGCCCTGCTTTGTGTGGTGGTGTTGGACAAGAATATTTGGAGGTTGCTACCAGCTGGGCTTGTCCTCAGTTTTTGTGGTTATAGAACTGCATTGTCCAGGGACTCCAGTGGCACCAAGGCTAGCTGAGCACTTGCAGGTTTAGTGATCAGAACCTTCTTTATTATCCCCTCTCAAAATGCTCAGTCATGGTCTGGTCTTTCTTCAGCAAAACTGGAAATAAAAAGTACTTCTTGCCTGTCTCTGGTGATGTGATTCCTCTTCATGCCAAAAGGCAGGGATGGCATTTGATCACCTCATAAAAGATGATGAACAAATATCAAAATGTGATTATTGGTGTCCTAAACACAAGTGTGAGACACAGCACAGAGAAGTGGAAAATTTTTTTACTTTCTGGATATTAATAGTTCTTCAATAAAGAAAACTTTAAAAGTTTGATTCTTATCTCATTTTAGATTTGTCTGTAGAGGAAAAATAATGGTAGGAATTAGTCATGACTTTCAATTCACAGCAAGGACATAACTAACAATTGGCACAGAGCAATGTCAGCTCCTTAGGGAGCACCCTGCAGGTAAATATGCCACACATGTAACACCAGCAGCAGACAAGAGAAGAACTGCAGAGGTCTGGAGTCTTTGATTACCTGAGGATCCACAGGATTCTGGGGTCTCTGTTTTTAACATAAACATTAGTTTTAAGACCAGTAACTTCAAAGCAGAAAAGAGAAAATTCTGCAAAGAACTCTGCTGGTCTTACAGTCTCTGAGCACCCTGAAGTGGTGGGTGTTCCCGAGTACCAGTTCCACCTGCAATGTGCTGCCACACCATTCTTCCCAAGCTGAGAACTGGATCTCCATACAATACTCTTTTTTTTTTTTCATGTTTCTTGAGTGAACAAGCACATATTTGCTCCTGAAATGTTCCTTAAAGGCACCTGACACTTTTGCTTCAGCAGTAGTAGGAGATCACTGTGTAGCAAATGACTGCATGTAATTTCTAGCAGTATCTCAGCATCTCAGTGCAACTAGCCTTAAATAAATCACACAAGAAACCAAATGATAGTTTTTTTCCCTTTTCTTTAGTTTCATCCTTTTTGTCATTTTTTTCTATTTTTTAAGGCTCCTGCTATTAGAGAACAGCCAAGTAGCACAGGCTTTATGTCATTACTGATGGAGGTCCAAGTCAATGGACACCAGCCACACTCAGGACCTCAGAGCAGATAAGTTGAAGAAAACACCTTGTGTGGTGTTTCCTTCTGAAGTGAAGAAATGCCAGATGCAAACTTAGTTTTCACACTTGTGATTTAGTATGTGCCATAGTCCAAGTCCGAGGTAGCTGAGTATGACTCTGGAAAGGGAGGAAATACAAATAACTTCAAGCAAGCTCTACAGGAAGAGGCAACTATTTTATTTCTTACATTTGTAAACTTATTTATAATTTTAGAACATCACAGCTATAACAACACCATTATTTTACCTTCAAAAAGAATTCTGTGAGTACCTGCACTCAATCTTGGAAGGCAGAAGGGGCTACTTGTGTTATAAATCATGTGTGACTTTCCAATGCCAAGAGGCTTTAAATTTCATTAATTGTTCAATGCCAGAGAAAAAGTCTTCATAGGACACTACAGGGTTATTTGAAAGTGTTTTTAGGTGCTGTAAAATCATCTTTTTCTACAGAATCCAGTGCAGGTCTTGCCAGCTTCTCCCAAATCTGGTGCTGTGTTTCTGTGTAGTCCATGCTCTTACTGATCCTCCCTGACCCGAGGTCATTTTACACTGCTAATGCCCCACATTGTCTCAAGTGCAGGCGGATAACCCTTTTCTGGAAATACAGATTATCTCTACCCTATTTCTTATCTAATTCCAGCACTGACGGTCTCTAGGAAAGCTGTAAATTTTCTTGGCCATCCCCTGGTACTGAACATGTCCCTTTTCCCTTTCTCCTGCCCCTGCCTGCAAAATGCACAAAGAAATGGTTGATTTCATGTGAATTGGAGCCCTCTGCCCATTGTCCAGTTATTTATTTTTATGCTACCAATAACAGCTCTGCCTAGGAAGGATCATGTCAAAACTGATTCATTCTAAAAGCACATGAGCCCAGCTTAAATAAATAAACAAACAAATCAATATTCAAACTTCAATCCCTGAAGTTTACAGCAGAAATCCTCTGCCTTGCTAGGGATACAAATAACGAATCCATAGAGTAGCAGAAGAAAGGTAGAAAAAAACCCAAAAAGGAAAACAAAAACAAAACAAAAAATTCAGTGACCTAAAATGCATTAATATCTTTTTTGTCCTTTTTTTTTTTTTCTTGTCAGTTCAGGTCTATTTTACAGTTGCCAGTCACAATGATGACACCATATCTACTTACATTTTGCAGCCACAAAACTATAATGACATGGGAGTTCTGGCCAGCATTTTCTCCAGAATCTTGTGGACTCAGGCCCTCCAGTGTATTCCATGTATCTTGGTAAACTCTAGGTAGTTTTTTATTCCAGTGCCAAACTCTTGCTTGGTGTTTCTTGACTTTGTTGTTTGATTTTTACAGATGTTAGGCGTAAGTGGCTTCCTGTCACAATGGTTTGCACTTTTTAAGTAACCTCTGATATATTTGAGAAAACTCTTGTTTCCCAAGAGCAAATACCCTGAAATTCCAAAACACAATGTAAGCATCAATCTCATTGTTTAATCACATTGTTCAATATTCACCATGGAGTGCTTGCCTCCAGCTGAACATGCAGACCTTCAGCTGAGTCAGAGCACATCTGCTATCCAATAAAAATTTCACTTAATATTCTGCTGATCTGGACTGGGTGCCAGGGAAACACTGGCAGTGAGCAGCAGCTCCAGTGGAGACAGAGCAGCCAAAATGCTGCTTCAGGACACAACTCTGTCTATTTGCTTTAGACCTTAATTAAGAGGCAATTCTAGTTCATAAGACATTATACTACAAGGCTGCTGATTTATTAGGCAGAGATTCAGTAATGTGATTGAGTGTTCTTGTACACAGTTGATTAACTACAAGTGTGTTGCTCCAGGATGACTGAAAATTTGAAAGCTTATCTATTTTAGCCTGCTGCTGGGGTCCCTGGGTGAATCTTTTTCAGGGGGCTGTGCAGGTTCTTGAACTGCAGGACTGAAGTTTTCTGCAATACAAACCTTCACAACAGCATTCTAATTTTTTATACACGCTGGGTTTCCTTTTTTACCTACTTCAGCTTTTAAGTAGCTTGAAATCTAATGAAGAGGACAAGAAATTGTCTGTTTCCTACAGGATGTGTGAGAAGAAGAAAGAACAAGTCCGTGAATACAGCAGTCTCTCAAAACTTCATTCTTTTTTAGAAATCAGTTTCCATTTTGGTCAAAGCTGAATTTGGCCTCAGAAAGCACAATTTTTTCCTGTCCCTGCCTGTTATATCTGGTCTCAGCTTCAAGGTGTCAAAGGATCAAAAGTCTCATGGGTCCAAGAGAAACTCCAGAAAATAGTTCTCAAGCCTCAGTATTCTTTTTTTCTGAGCAGATATAAATGAGCATTTTCCTGTAGTGAAAGAAGAGGGTTTGTAGCAGCCAGTGTGCAGGAGGTGCTTCCCCAGCAGGCGCTCCAGGCTCCAGCAGAAAGGGGCTTCAGACCTTCCCAGCCTTTCATCTCATGCTTACTGCTTCAGGGGCCACAGTCTAGCCAAGAGTGGCCTTTGGCAACTCCGTGCAAACTCTGACCTAGCCAAGATCTGGTGAGGAAAGGCAATATTGAGTACATTCCACTCATGGGAGGAGATATGCACACTGGGGTAAGAAATGCAGGACAGTTTCCATACAGTGCCTGTGCTCTTCCCTTTCCCTCCTACCTAACCAACTTCAGAGCTTTTGCCAGACCATTTTTGAATGGATTGCAGCACTCAGCTGTGCAACTCTTCTGAGAAATCTCCTCTCTCAGAGATAATTTTCAGTAGCTGCTGTGCTAATAGTGCTCTGTCAAATACATCTCTGAAAGTGCCTGCCAAATATTTCTGAAATACCACAACCCAGGTGGAGGAAGATCACTTTTTATAGAGGGTAAACAGGTAGTATGTGCTGAAATCCACATTCAACACAGGATTGTTAATGGAAATTGGAAAGAAAATATGGATGTGAGCACCACTTGATGGAAAAATAAGAAGAAATGTGTTGAATTTTCAGGCAACCCCAACAAGGGAAGAGATGAGAATCTTGACTCCATGTTTCAGAAGGCTGATTTATTATTTTATGATATATATATTATATTAAAAGAAAATGATGTATTAAAACTCTACGAAAAAAATAGAACAAGAATTTCATCAGAAGGTTAGCAAAGAATAGAAAGGAATGGAATGATAATAAAATCCTGTGACTGCTCACAGTTTCGACACAGGTGGCTGTCATTGGTCATCAAGTAAAAACAATTTCACATGCTGGGTAAACAGTTCTCCAAATCACATCCCAAAGCAGCAAAACACAGAGAAGCTGAAGCTTCTCAGCTTCTCAGGAGAAAAGATCCTGGCAAAAGGATTTTTCATAAAATGTGTCCGTGATATAAAGAACTCTGTTGAATTCCAAATTTACAGAATAGGATGAAATCACTCCTGCTCTTCCACCTAACCAGTGGCAAGAAACTGGTGTTGCACTAACTGTGCTGTCCAAAATTCATCTTCTGGTAATGGGCTAAACTCTAAGCTGATGTTATTGTGACTGAGATACTCGCTGAGAGTTTAATTCTTTATTCCCTGAATCAGAATATCAGTCTGGTCCCTGTGGGATATTTTTGTCCATCTTGCTGACACAGGAGTTAAAAATACTTATATCCACCCACCTTTTGGAAATGGTAAACTGCTGCTGCAGTTTTGTGCTGCAGGAGTTTTGTGGGGATTGTTTACAGGATGGGATGGACTTGGAGCTTGGCTCAGCAGGTGTCCCTCACTCGACCTAGAAGGTGCAAGAGCACAGATGAGGTACCATGATGAAGAAAGGTTGTGTAGAGCAAGATGATTTGGTGAACTATGAGGAAATCTTCTGCACGTGACAGCTGAGGTTTGATGGTGAATTTAAATTGTTTGAAAGGTTGGGCTGACATCTCTGACAACTGAGAAGAGCTCACAGCATTACCCTCTATATCCTCCCCTGGTCTGGAGGAAAGGTTTGGCTGAGGAAAAGAACTGCTTTGTTGTCCCCTGCAGGGAAACATTTGGAGACCCTCATGATTTTCTTGTTATTCATCTCCTGCTGGAGAATTTGGCAGTGAGGGAAAGAGACCAAGCCTGCATGGCTTACTGCAGATGGCTCCCATGGATAACAGAACTCAATGAAAATAGGGAAGTGCCATCATTCAGACCACCCAAAAAATCATCCAAACTAGCTGGTTACATTTGGTTTGGCTTACACCAGAACATCAGCTAGGCAGTGCAGGTCTCTTCAAAACTCAGCATTTTTTTGGAAATGGCAAAACATTGGTGACGCTGTGGGGAATGGAGAATGTTCAGAAAGAGGGGATATTTCATCATGGAACAAGTGAAATGCAGAGATTCAGAACTGGCTGATGTGCAGCTCGTGCTGATCACCCAGGCCAGAAGAGGCAGTTTTTGAGACACAAGTGATTAGCAAAAGCTGTCCCTGGAAGAGAAGGAATTCACAAACACACTACAAGGGTTCTGGAAGGGAAAGGGAAAGTGTCTTCAACAGCTTGTTGGACAGAGAGCACAGTGGGAGCAGTTTCAACGAGAGCAGCGCTGCCAGAGGGAACTGACTGTGCTCCACAGGCTGAGCTTGTGCTCTGAACAAGATCTCCAGGGGTGAAGTCTGTGGTTATAAACACAAAAGATTTCCTGATTTTCACACGTGAGGGAAGAAAGACACAAAACCTGAAAAGGGTAGAAATTGAATAACTTTAGAAGCAAATTTAGCAACCGCTGCTTTGTTTTTGCCAAAGAGACACGAAACAAACCAAGCAGCCAAATAAACAAAAAAACAAGCTCACAGATTTGTTTAACAATAGAATGTTCAATGGACTGAATTTAATTAATGTCAGGTTTTGTCAGCTGAGAATCTGGCAGCAACACCAAAGTGACTGCATTTGCTGTGGAAGTGCAATGGGGAAACCTAAACCCTGGAGAACAGTTTTGTAAACTTCTGCCTTCTGCCTTGTGTTCCTGTTATCATCCTTTGTCAGCATTAAATTAAAGGCCATGATTTTTACTTTTTAATTTCTATGAAGTAATTTTCATTTAATTCATGCTATTCAGATGCTTAACCTAAGGTTATGGCTTTACTCAGAAGATAATTATGACATGAGAGTGAGCAAGTGATCATGACAGTCATTGTCCTGTCAAACCACCAGGTTTCATTTTGGAAATTTTGGATATACTTTATTCTAGCAATAAACAGCTGTAATGTTAAAAAACTTCCATTGCTATGGACTAGGAATGATGCTGAGTGGTTTAGAAAAACAACTCAAATTTTCTCCTGATTTCTCATCTCTCTGACCTGCAGGGGGAAGTAATATTTGTTTTCTCATGAACACTTTCTCACACTGTTGAAAAAATATTGTAGAGAAAAAGATTAGGGCAAAGATAGGAGAGGAGATTAACTCAATATAGAGGAACATAATAAAAACTTCTCTTTCTTTCCAAATAGCCTTTATCTTAAGCTACAAGGAATCTACACAACATTATATTACTTATCTTTCATCTGATGGCTGGACTTCATTGGTACAAGGAGGGCTTATTCAAGTGTTAAATATTGGTTTTCTAGGGCTATTTAAGATGCCCTTGCACATTCTCTCCTGCTGCACTGCAGAAGGGTGTTTGTATCTGTCCATTCTGTCTGATCCTCAGGCCATTTCAGCTGAGTGAGTGAAGAGAGATTAAACCACTGAATTAGAGAGCCCCACAACTTCCATTTGGCTGAGGGGTCCTTTCCATTCTCCAGTGGGATCAAACCACTCAGATCTCTTTGCCAAGACAAACACAGATTTAGGCTGAATGCACAACAACTCAAGTTTATCATTTAATGTGTAGTTTTCCAAACGAGTTTTCCAGTTACAACACATTCTGTGGATTTTTTCATTCCCTCTCTCCTTTCCTCCAACTTTCCAGTGCAGAATGTGGGATTCAAGGCTTGCACTATGAAAACAGCCTCCCCGTGTGAGGGCACACACACACATGATGATCAAAAGCATCCACAAGTTTAAGACAGTCTAGAACAGAGATTTTTTTCCTTGTCTTTCAGTCCTTCCAAAGCCCCTATCAGCAGTCTATTGATCCATGACTCTACTGAATGCAATCACATTAAACAGTAGTAGCCTTGTGATGGATGCTGTGGGCAAACTTTGCAAAAAATATTTATTGTGTTTTCCTTCTCTCTTCCTTCCCCATATACACCAAGTGGGAAAAAAATCCCAGTGCCTTCCTGCCCCATGTTGAAATCCTCCTGCAGTGATGTCCAGCTGATTTCTGGCTCTGAAAGTCCATCCTGGCCTTCAAAGCTGACCCAATAACCTGGGATATATGATGTGAATCTTCTGGCAGTGGTGCTTTCCTTTGAAGGTATCTTGCTTGTTTTCATAACTCCATTTCCCCTCTATCATCTGTTGCCAGGTTTTTTCCATGCTGCCTCCAGTGAAATTTCATCAGCAGCATTTGGATGCCCCACTGACAGAGCAGTCCTTGCTCACTCCGTGGTGTGGGTTGGCAGAATGGAAGGAAGAGGATTGGAACAGAGCAATACTGAAAATACTGCCAGCATTTCTCATGCTGCTCCCAGGGGCTTAACAGGGTGGTGAGGGAGAAAGAAAAAGTACTTTAAAAAACCAAACATGTTCTAGGTATTTATGGTTAGGTCTGTGGCACAAGTGGGGTGCCATAGACATGGAGTCAGAATTGCTCAGCTTGGAAAAGACCTCTAAGACCAAGTCCAGCCTTTAACCCAGCACCACTACCTGAGGTTCACCGCTAAACCATGTCCTCAAATGCCACAGCTGCATGCTTTTTGCACACTTCCAGGGCTGTTGACTCTACCATTTCCATGAGCAGTCTGTCCCAATATTTTTCATTGCTTTCCCTTTCTGTGGAGAAAAAAAAAAAGTTTCCTAATATCTAATGTGAATGGCACAACCTGAGGTCATTTCCTCTCATCCTGTCACTTCTCTGTCACTCACCTCACCACACTCTCCTGACAAGGGGTTGTAGACAGTGAGAAGGTCCCCCCTGAGCCTCCTTTTCTCCAGGCTCAGCCTCCACAGCTCCCTCAGCCTCACCTGGTGCTCCAGACCCTTCCCCAGCTCCATTCCCTTCCCTGGACTCACTCCAACCCCTCAATGTCCTTCTTGAATTGAAAGCCCCAAAACTGAACACAGGATTTAAGATAATACCCGCTGGAGGACAGGCCTATGTTTGCTAGGAAATAACCCTAATGCTGGCATGCTTTCTGAACACTGAGCTGTCACAAGCCAGCTCCACACCTGTATAGATAAAACTCTGAGAAAATTCATTCCTGGGTATAGAAATTGTTTTAAACTGCCCTGAGGCTAGGTCCAAAGAACCAGCTGCCTTTGAACATCCTGTAGACGGCAAAAATGCAGTTTGATGTATCAGAAGTAGTAAAGGGTATTCTCACTCCATAGCTTTAGGAGAGTTTAGGAAGAGGCTCCTGCAAGCATGAAGGGAGAGATGAGTCCTTTCCAGAGACTGTGCCTTTTGAACCTAATGCTTTTATTTGCTCCCCACTTGATCCTCACTCTCTTCACTGAGATGTGGAGATCCTAAATTGTCTCCTTGGTGTAGGCAGCATCTGAACTGTGTGCCTCCAGTCTGGGTGGTGACTATTCCTCCTCAAGCAATCAGGCAGAATATTGTCTCTGTCCTGACAGAACTCTCTGTATCCAGCAGCCGGACTTCAGTCTGTTGATTTTTGCATTACTGTAACAGCTCCAGAAGGAAATTGCTACTTTATTTGAACTGGCCAAACAGCACACTGGTAGCACCCAAAACACAGAGATCTGAACTGCAGAGACTTCCCACAACGCAAAATAAATGTCTCACATTGTCTAAGAAAGAAAACAATTTCCTTGCCCTGCTAATAAACAGCATGTGTAGCTGTAAACAAGATAGTCAACTGAATGGAACTTTATCTCAGTCCAGAGCAAATATTGTGACATCTGTAAGAATGCTGGGAGATACAAAAGATGAGAAAATGGACATTTAAAATGAAAAAAATTGTAAATGTGAGGAGTAACATTTGCCTACACTAGATAACATGACCATTAGAAAATCCTCAAATGGATTTGATCTCAGTCTTCATCAATGTATTTTATCTCTGTGAAATGTAGCTACACTGCATAAGGAGTTTAATTCTGTCCTTAATGCTGTCATGATTGCAATGGAGAAGATAACTTTAATTAAAGGGGAAGCAACTTGGTAATTCTTCTTTCTTAAGATACACTTACTCATTGAAACACTCTGAAACTTACATTTCTTTCAAAGGCTACCTCGGAGCTCTAAATGAAAAGTGTGAAAGAAGTGTTAATGATCATACTGTGTAATTTTTTCCCCAGCAGTGCCATGAGCCCTTCCTCACTCTGTCTGTGATAGAACTGAGCCATTTACTGGACTTTGTGACAATTCAAACACAAACAAAAGCAACCACAACAAAAAAAAGGCATTTTTGTGACTCCCTATAAATACGTTGGTTGCTGGGCTTGCGAGGTTTGATTTCAGCTCCAGCTTGTTTAATTCCTTGGTTCAGATCCTCTGGAGTAAAGAGTGGCAGGAACCAGGCTGAAATCTGTCAGGTTCACTGAAGTTTTGCATTCCTCCACACAGGTTATGGGAAAAATTCTACAATGAAGAAGCTGAATAAAAAAAAATTCCATTATTAAACCACTACTGATAAGTTAAATAATCTTGTCTAGCAACATCTGGCTTATTCTTATAATCAATAATTCCCCAAATTAAAGATTTCCTGTTGTAGTATTTAACTATGTGAAGCTAAGTAAAAAATGAGAAGCAAAAGCTGGAAGGAACATCTGTGTTTCCAATACTCTTGGGAAATGGGATCAGAGTAGAGTTTTAACTGTTGCTTGGCACTATTTTGCACTGTACTACCTGAATCCCTTACAAACCCTGTGGTAAGGACACATTCTGTTTCATATCCATTTTCCTCACATTCTTGAATGTGTCTTCCATGATCATTAAAAACGAGGGACACATGCAAAATTAAATTCTGAAATACCAAACAGATCTGTGCTATAGCAAGGAAAGAAATGCCAATGGAGCTGCTATTGCTAATCAATCAAAAAATCTGTTGTCAAATGAATTTTCAGTGTCAGTGCAGGTAATGTGTCAAATGTCAGCCTTAAGTGAGCATTTTTTAATATGGTCTCTTGTGGTTTGCTTCAAAAAAGAAAGGAGGAGAGCACCAAGATCTCTCTACCTGGAGGTCCTTTCCTAAAAAAGTGCCAGAGTTGTTCTTGAATTATGTATATTAATTGCCTGCACAACTACAGGGAGAGGTGGGTAAGATGCTTCATTGACTGAAACAGCAACAAATGCAATTATGTTGCAGTCATTGATTTATTTTTCTTGGTCATGATTTTTATAATCTCTCTTTACTCTTTTTTTTCTGTTAAGAGTCATCTTTTAAAGTATAAGAATTTCATTCATCTCTTCCAGCAAATATTTATTTCCAGGTGATTGCTGTATGCATTGACTCAAGCATATCATAATAGCTCTTATTATTATTTTATGCATGCAATTTAAGTCAAAGCATTAAAGAATGGTATATGTAAGCTGAGAAGCTGCAAATGTTTGAATCTAACCCTTCAAGATTCAGACTCTGAAAGTCAGGGCAGGTTCATGCAGGCTCATTGTCAGGGTTAGATTGGAGAATGTGGACATGAAGCTGTGACAGAGTCTTTGGAGATGAGCTTTTACTTTAGTGAGTAAGGAGGGAGCAACAGGAGCAGGGCCTGATCCTGATGAATCTTCAGCTACAAGGGTTCTCTTCCTTATTTGTAAGAACAGTCCCCTCACACTTGTCCAAGGGAAATGTGCTCATATTTGTTCACCTTTCCAGTCATTTAATAATTGATGTTATCCCCCTTTCCTTCATTGCTATTCACATTCATGTTGAAAGGTCATCTCTGCAACTGCAGGTTGGTTGCCAGTTCCCTTCTGCACCTGAGCCCCTGCTGGCCTGGCAATAATTTCCTGAGGTGTGATTATCACCTCCAGCCACGTTGATGGGGCCCAGATGAGAGAGGAGGTCAAGTTTCCTGGCATTGCTGGACCCCCTCAAGGTGAGGACAATGCTAAAATGTTCTTCAAGCAGAAACAGGAGCAGAGGTCAGAAATGTGAAATGAAGTAGCTGTTGCTTAAGCCACTTAAAAAACACAGAAAGTTTATGTGCTTATCAGATTAACAGGTTTTGCATCCCTGCAGTCTTAGGGATGCTGTTTCTATTTAACTTTCAAGTGAAGCTGAGGTTCCTCAGCCACCCAAGGAAGCTGTGCTGGGGGAGATAAATGTGGCTCTGCCCCATGGGTCTGTGTATCTGGTGTCTCACTGTCCCTGGAGACCTGCTAAATCACATATTGATTTCAGCTCCTTTTTATCTCTAAGGAGTGAGATGACTCTGAAGATTTCTTAGATGAAACAGTAAAATAATTTCTTATCTTTCAGAGCTATGAGGTGGAGAGGGAAGAGAATGGGCAAAGAGGCACAAAGCCCCAGTGGCAAATTACAGTGCTGTGAGGACACTGCCCAGGGTCTCACCTCACCTTCTTTGCCACCAGCAACAGACTCCAGCTGAATAAAAGACAGGGCAAAAATTACAGATAGCAGAATTATTTTTGACAAACACTGTCTTGTCTGGAAAGCATGTCATACTTTAATTTATTCCAGTACTTGTTGTTGTGCTGCCTGGCTGGTTTGTAAACAATTACACACCAAGTTCTTCTTGTTTCTAAGAGCTAAAATGAAATCAGGTCTCTTGTGGTTTGCTTCAAAAAATAAGAATTTAAATTAGAAGAACAATTTTTACCTTTCCAAAGCCCTTTTATAATTGTTTAATCATATTTTTTTAATGCATACTGTTATCAAATATAGCCCCAAATATAAATTGAACAAAGAAAAAAATCCTCAAGATGCTTCGTGAGCACAGTGCTCTCTGTCCCTGGGATGTTTGGGTGTCCTAATTCACCTTTTAGATGTAAAAATATCCCCCCTTCCCCAAAATTTCTTTGGGTATATCCAGTAATGTATGTGTCGGTTCAGTAAGAGGGTTGAAACACCTTGTGTTTCAAACAAAATTAAGAAAACATAAATAAGTCTTAGTCCCCTAATCAAAATCACTTTGAGACTTCTAGCTAAGGTTTTACAGTGCACTAAAGACACAGTTTGAAGCTTTTTCTATTCCCAGGTTTAGGGGATTTTTTGAGCTTCTAGGGTTTGGGGTTTTTTGTTTTCCATGATTTCAGGCTATGAGAGGATGCTCTGAAGTGGTGTTGTTTGCCTTTTACAGGAGAAAGGCACACTAGAAGAGGTTTACAGGAAAGGTCTTGGTCAGAACAACCTGTCAGACTTGATACAGCTCCTTCAAGACTGTGGATAAAAAACAGCTGCAAAAAAATCACTGAGCCCACTGCAGCAAATTGGCTTAGAGTGGAATCAGTGGTGCACTAACTAAAGATAAGAGTCTTGTGGAGGGGGAAGACCTGAGAGAACCCAGAGAGAAGATAATTAGAGATAAAATGGAAAAGAGAGGGTTGCTTACTGCTGGTTTAGCTGGGGCTCTGAGGGTTACTGCACACACTTCATTAGGAGTAAAGGCAGGTTTTGAAATCAGGGACAGAGAAAAACTGAAAATTTGCATTACTGGAGATTGGATCAGTTTTCCTAGTCAGGGAAAGGGAAGGAGGGAGGGAGGGGGAGAGGGAAGGAATGCAGGAAGGCGGGAGGGCGGGAAGGAAGGAGGGAAGGAAGGAAGGAAGGAAGGAAGTGGCGGAAGGAAGGAAGTGGCGGAAGGAAGGAAGTGGCGGAAGGAAGGAAGTGGCGGAAGTGGCGGAAGTGGCGGAAGTGGCGGAAGTGGCGGAAGGAAGGAAGTGGCGGAAGGAAGTGGCGGAAGGAAGGAAGTGGCGGAAGGAAGGAAGGAAGTGGCGGAAGGAAGGAAGGAAGTGGCGGAAGGAAGGAAGGAAGGAAGTGGCGGAAGGAAGGAAGGAAGTGGCGGAAGGAAGGAAGGAAGTGGCGGAAGGAAGGAAGGAAGTGGCGGAAGGAAGGAAGGAAGTGGCGGAAGGAAGTGGCGGAAGGAAGGAAGGAAGGAAGTGGCGGAAGGAAGGAAGGAAGTGGCGGAAGGAAGGAAGGAAGTGGCGGAAGGAAGGAAGGAAGTGGCGGAAGGAAGTGGCGGAAGGAAGGAAGGAAGGAAGTGGCGGAAGGAAGGAAGGAAGGAGGGAAGGAGGGAAGGAGGGAAGGAGGGAAGGAGGGAAGGAAGGAAGGAAGGAAGGAAGGAAGGAAGGAAGGAAGGAAGGAAGGAAGGAAGGAAGGAAGGAAGGAAGGAAGGAAGGAAGGAAGGAAGGAAGGAAGGAAGGAAGGAAGGAAGGAAGGAAGGAAGGAAGGAAGGAAGGAAGGAAGGAAGGAAGGAAGGAAGGAAGGAAGGAAGTGGCGGAAGGAAGGAAGGAAGGAAGTGGCGGAAGGAAGGAAGGAAGGAAGTGGCGGAAGGAAGGAAGGAAGTGGCGGAAGGAAGGAAGGAAGTGGCGGAAGGAAGGAAGGAAGTGGCGGAAGGAAGTGGCGGAAGGAAGTGGCGGAAGGAAGGAAGTGGCGGAAGGAAGGAAGGAAGGAAGTGGCGGAAGGAAGGAAGTGGCGGAAGGAAGTGGCGGAAGGAAGGAAGGAAGGAAGGAAGGAAGGAAGGAAGGAAGGAAGGAAGGAAGGAAGGAAGGAAGGAAGGAAGGAAGGAAGGAAGGAAGGAAGGAAGGAAGGAAGGAAGGAAGGAAGGAAGGAAGGAAGGAAGGAAGGAAGGAAGGAAGGAAGGAAGGAAGGAAGGAAGGAAGGAAGGAAGGAAGTTGATTATTTGTTTGTGTCACCTTCAAAGTCTTAACAGAGAGAAGCACTCTTTTTCCAGGAACCCTTGGACATCTCCTTACAAAAGAGACAGTCACCTTACACTGTATACTGTCCTAAGTTTATTCCTCATAAGAGGAAAAATAATGCGTGGAGGTGGTGATACTTATCTTCCATGAATGCGTCCAGGAGCTAATATTGAAAGGGGGGAATACTTCAGAAAGGGGGAAACATGAGCTATTTTCCTCCAAAACTTACTTGTTGTGGAAAAACCCCCACAAATTTCTGTAGCAACAAGCATTTCCTTGCCAAAGATTTGTTCTCTGAGAACATTATGGAATATTTATCCCATTATTTCTGTGCAAGGCAGTGATAACTAAAAGCATTCATTACTGCTCGGGCCCTACATTTGCATATTGTTTTTTGCTCTTGATTATGTGAACAATAACACCCTTAATGGAAGACAGTGCAAGCTTTTATTGCTGCAGTTAAGGTAGCATGGCAGTGACAAATGACAAAAATATATTTAAAGTACTAATGAATCTTTCACAGATCTTCTGTCAAGACTGTATTTTTTTTTGTTGGTAACCCCATAAAATAATGAATTCAATTAGCATTCTGTTATTCCTTCTAGCTCTTTGAAAGCATTTCACATCATTACTTTATCTGAAGCAGTTATTTATTTCACATTAGAGATAAGCAGCGCTTTTTACCCTGCTAACAATAACTAATAAATGTCGGTGTTCAGCCAAATTATTTTATAGACTTGGAAATTAAATATATCCAGTCACTGGCACTGCTTGTTTTCTCTGTGAGGGAAGGCCCATTAGTAAATATCTAAAGAGGATTTTTTTCCTCAGCCAAGCAGGAGCACTGGCAGGGTGGCTGTGGGGCTGTGCAGAACAGAAGCCTTGGCTTTATTTCCCAGGGACTGTGTCCAGCTTGGGCTGACCAGGGCTCTGTGCCTCTGCACAGGCATGGCTGCAGCAGTGCTGCTCAGGCTCTGGGCTCTCCTTTGGCTCCACACAGCAGCTAAAGCCCTTCCAGGAGCTGGTAACTGAGTTTGTAGTTGTGAGCATAAGGCAAAAGAGTAATTCACTTTATCTTCAGAAAGCACTATTTACCCACCACACTAAAAGCTTCAGTTGACACTTGAGTAGACGTTTCCAGAATGGTTAAAAATGTGTAGTGGTTTTACAGCAGGGGGAAGAGGAATTTCACGTTTTTCCAGTAAAAGAACCTAAAGGTAGTTAATACCATCTCCAAGAATTTTCTTATTTTTCAATGATGACAGAATTTGCTGAGGGCTAAAATACAGGTTTGGGACTCATCTGCCCAGGAAGGGACATTTTGAGGTGATTTCTGCTTAAAGCTGCAAATAAAACTGTTTTGTATTCATGACTAAAGAATTTGCTAGCAATGAATACTTAAAAAGGAAATTAGTCGTGTTGGCTTCTTCTGGATAAAGAAGGAAAATCGATAGGTACATAGCTTGTTCCTTCTGTGAATGTAAAGCAAATTTTGTTGAAGGACTCTAAGTCTCTCTTCTCTGGTGGAAAACTTGCTAGAACACAAAATTCAGCATTTGCTCTCAGAGAAAATAATATCTTTTGCTATTTTATTTTGGATCCAGTCTGAGGGGAATATATTTTGAAGCAAATGTAAAAGAAACACGAGGTCTGGAGTGGCCGTGGCTGCCCCAAGGGACCTATGCTTGGATCTCATTGTGGCTCCTCATGAGGCTGGACCTGTGCCTGCCTTAGCAGTAAATATATTTTGAAATCAAATATCTCAGGAAGAATGGAAGCTCAGTTTTGTAGTCAGCTTATCATTATGGATTTTCAGTAGTCACAGCATTTTTTCCTTAGTTATTAAGAAGCCAAAAAGTACTAAATAGGAGTGAGAAGAGTCCTAAATTCATAGGACCTACTGCTTTTGTTCAGAGAACCTGCTTTTCATGAGGAAGCCACTTTCATATGATGGAAGGCAAAAACAAAAAACTTTTTTACTGATTTATTCACTAAAATCTCAAGCTCTTTGAAACAATCCTGCAGGGAGTGTACATGAGAAAAGCAAATACATCTGGTAAGTGTTTCACATTTCAGACAGGTAAAAGGCAAAGGATCCAGTCCTGCCTTGCACAAAGTGGGGAAGAAATGCAAGAAGAAATGGATGAGACCACTCTGTGATCTCATAGGGCAAGGCTGGCTTCTCTGCATTGAAAAGAACCATGTCTGTGATCTGTACCAGCCACAACTCCACAACAAAACAAAACAAAACAAAACAAAACAAAACAAAACAAAACAAAACAAAACAAAACAAAACAAAACACCACAGACAAATGAACAACAACAACAACAACAACAAAAGAACAAAAAACATTGTCTTGAAAATAGTCCAGTTATAATTAGGAGAAGGCAGGGGAAAATTATTTCATTGAAAGGTTAATGCCTTATTTTCTCCTTTAATCTTTTCAACATGGTGTCCCAAAATTAACTGTTAACACAAGCATGTAAACTTATGCAAAATAAAGAAAAAATAGAATAGGAAACTCAGATATGCCACAAAACTTTATATTCTGTATATAAATTCACATTCCTGTAATTTTAGTAGATCCCACTGCGGCTGGGTAGATGCTACTATTTCTGCTCTATTAACTCGAGTTAATGAAAGTATATTTAGGAAAATTTCCCTGCAAGTGCATCTGACCTCACATTGTGATTTGAAGTTCATAAATGTGAGGTTTGTTGCACTGGTGATGTCTGTTACAACTGGCAGCAAGGGTAGAAGCTACTGATCATTTCAAGATTTGAAAAGCATGAACCTGTGAAACTGTTTTGGTTTTAAAAAATTTTTCTTAAACCAGATTTGCATCTCCTTTAAGATAAGCAAAACCCTTGAAGAAAGAAAATTTCCTTCAATACAGGGAGACAATAACAGTTCTTCAGTCTATAAGAACTGCAGTGTATAAAGAAGTTCTACACAAAGCTGGGACAAGATCCGTGGAAAAAGTTCCTATGATGTGGCTGCAAACTGATCTACAGAGGGAAAAAACTGAGTACTGAAAAAGAAAAAGAGAAACAAAAGGTTTTTTTTTCCATATCCCTTGAATTTTGCCATTTAGGCACCTGTAATTAGCAGCAGATGAGGTTTTTCATTAAGTCTGGACAACAAGATCGTGCTTGATAACTTTCCTGGCATTTATAGTAAGTGAAAATTTAGAATCTAAATTATTGGAAAAAATAATTTTAAGACTGTTCACAGATTTACCAGTCTCTTTAATACTAATATTAATAACAATATTATTTTTTTTAAAAAAATCTAAATTATTACTCAAGCAGAAATAAGGTTACCTCATAATTTTGATAAAGGTTGTTCTCATCTGAAATTCTAAGCTCAATCTTTGATATATTTAAATGCCAGCCATGATTTTTCTTTGTATTTAGAGCTTGGTTTTAGTTTGATTACATAATTGTTGTTGCTGTGTTAGTTTGGTCTTGTGGTGGCTTTTTAAAGTTTTTGAAATCCTTATTTTGGCACAGGACATGAATTCACCGAAGTATTTGTGTGTGAAGAGAGTATTCCATCCAAATTTCATTTTATTTGATAATTGCTGCATTAAGTACTTTGATAATTCAGATGTCAGAGAGCTCTTGCAGTGAGAGCAAAAGCAGAAAGAAAGAGTGGATAAGGAGGGACTGAGCACTGCAGACACTGAAGGTGGGGAATGTTGAGACTGAAGGTGGGAGAAGAAATGCTTGAAGTTGAGCATGTGAAGGGGAAGGGAAATTTGTTTCTTATGTTATAACCTCCCCTTCTTTTCCCCCTCAGTAATCAAAGTTTATGTTACTTGACATTTAAATAAATTAATTAAACCAGGGGTCAGGTTGCTCTGCCCATGATATGAAATTTTTGTTTTGTTTCATTTCTCTGGTTGTCCTTCTCAGGCTCACTTCTTTCAGTCTCCTCAGCTTGCCCTCACTGTCTACTGGAAATGTTCAATCATTTAATCAAAATCAGTCTTTAAAAAATGCAGTAGCTAATGTTTTCTTCATGAACATTTTGGTTTTGCTTTTTCCAATTTGCAACAGGAACATCCTGTCAAGGTCTTAGAAAACAAGAAACTCACAATAGTATGACTTTAAAATAGATATATATGTGGTTCTGGAATACTATCTGAGTCTGATCAAGGCAGTAGAGGCTTTAAAATTTTCACAAGACTCCCAGTCAGTGATGCAGATCCATTACCTCTATCTGCCCATCACAGCAAGTGAGTTGGAAGCTTCTGTCTGGAGGAGGAGGCTTGCTGGTGGATATTTGTCACTTTGAATGTGATTGATGCTATCAGGGTGTTAACCTTAGTACTTGACAGCAATTCAATAGAAAGCAATGTATTTCCAGGCAACAATTTTATTTGTAGAAAGGAAGATACTTTCTTTTTTTCCAAATACAAAGTCTGTATAGAAAGATTGAGACTTTCTGGAAGTGTCACTGGAATAGAATGATAAATACAGGGACTTGTACCAGTTGTCAAAAGGATTGAAGTGATTTGTGTTGCATCTGCAGCTCCTGGGAGCTTTGGGAATGACAGAAAGAGCAACTGCTCTGAGAGCTGCTAAAACACATCCCTGCAGAGCTCTTGCTCCTGCACTCCTTACAGCTCAAATAGATAAGTCAAGGCAAGAAAATATTTTTAAACTATTTTATAGATGGTAGTTTAAAGCCAGATATTTAAGGCCTGCAAACTTTTTATTGGTTGCAGGGTTTAAAAGGCTCAGCTCTGTTCAGGTTTCAAAGGCCTCCAGATTGAGTCCTAAAATGATTTGCAATTAAACTGTGATTTCACACATCTTTCAGAACTAAAAGTTCAGAGAGATTGTCAGAGACTTTAATTCAGTATCAACCAAACAAAAAAGGAAAGTAATCCAGATTAATTTTTCCTAGGTTTGGCCATGAAATTGTGAAAAATATTATATGATTAGCTCTTTGCAAATATTAAAATGAATACTATATGTGTTATGTTGGAAAGTTATGTTGTATTAATTTTTTTGCAGTGCTGTATTAAGTACAGCACTAAGTAGTGTGGTAAATATAGTTCTAGGCGACAACATAATGTTACAAATAGAAACTATACGATGTAAGATACTTTTTGTAACTATCTCAAGGAATGGATAAGATAATCAAGAAATCCTTCACAGAGAGATAACAGCAACAAGACACCCAGATTTCAAGAGAAGAATTATTGCCTCCTTATTGGGAAAAGCCAGAATTCGTGAAGACACAAGATGGGGTGGGGGGGAAGTTGACAATAAACAGAAGAATCCCTAATTTGAAAGGAATGTTTGCATCATGTATGAGATATATGACTATGCAACAGATACATGAATATTGCTTTTAAGGGTTAATCCTTTGTTAGCAAAATGTATTCTGTGGCAGAGCACAACACCCAGACATCCGTAATTCTTTGTTTTTTATTGTCTTTTATTGGCCTAACTCTGATTGTTATGAACAAAAAATCTGCCTTTTTTTTTGTGAGAGAAAAGCTTACAAAAACTAATCAGACCACTGTTGCTGCTGCGGTGCTGCTTGTTTGTTATGGTAATTACGAGTCGTTGTTGTTAATGATTCTTCTTTTGTATCAGTAAAAGCCTTAGCTAGAGTTGAGTTGATGGCTTGTGTCCTAGACGTGAAGAGAAGGGACGAAACGTGTGAGGGGGACATGCAAAATGCCTTGGGGACCAGCAGGCCGGGAGAGGCTGCTACTCCAAACGTACTGAGAAAACCCCCAAAACAATGAGCCAATACAGAGTTGAGAAATTAGAGTGATATCTGGACGTGATGGGCAGAGTGCTGGGCCTGCAGAGACGCTGAAAACCTTTGTAGTCCCTCACCCTGAGCACGGGAGTCGTCCCGAGACCGCGAGGGGATTGGGCCAGGCTACGACCAATATCCGAGGTCACGTTCAAGATGTTCCCACAAGGATCGGACCCCCTGGCTCTGCTCCTAGAGGACAAAGCCGAGCATATCCTCCTCCTGAGAGCCACCCTGGGAGACACAACATAGTCTGCAGACTTGTCGGGCTTCCCATCCTGAGCTGATCTCTTATAATACAGGCCTTAAAAGGAGAAAAGGTCTCCTGCCCTGTTTATTTCACTGAATGTCCAAATTCTTAAATTCTTATTATCCCAAAATTTTATTACTATTTTATTACTATTAAACTCCTAAAATTTTATCAGAAGTGTTAAAATTTTATAAGTTTAATAGTGGTGTTTTTTACATACATCCAAGCCAGTACCAAGAGTTAAAAAGACAGTGACAAAATCGAGTCTAAAAAAATCACAAATTATTCTACCTGTTTTCAAGAGTTGATGTAAATTCTCCAATTTATTGAAACAAAACAAACTAAACAAACAAACAAACAAAAACCAAACAAAAAAAACCTCCAAAAAACAAAAACAACAACAAAAAAAGAGTTCATTAGGGAAGGACTAAAATTTCATCCCATTTGTTGCACAGCTTGGCTGAAATTTAGGAAACAAAGGCGGCCGCTCTCTGGCCCACACACTGCTCTCTGGCAGAGCCGCTGCTGCCTACTCAAGGCCCAGGCAGGCACCTGAGCAGCCTCGCTGCACGGCCAGAGCCATCTCGATGCTGCAGTGCAGGCCAGAGGCGCCGCTCAGCCGGAAGCTGCAGGACTTGCCGCAGGGCAGCGCCGTGAGCTGGCAGTGGCGCGACTGCGGCAGGAGCAGCCAGGCCGACAACACCAACGTTTGCACCCAGCAGGTGACTTTCTTGGCGTCCAAGTACGAGCCTGTGCAGATGGTGTCCATCAGGTACCACTCCTGATCCGTGGGCAGCTGGCCACCAGAGGCGTGCAGAAAGCACGTGTGCCCCAGCAGCTGCTCCCCGGAGCACAGGCACTCCAGCGCCACACGGATGCGCCTGGCTGGCGGCCACTTCGTGCTCTCCAGGATGAAGGAGTGGCCGGGGGGTGGCCGCAGGATGACCAGCGGGCGGTAGGTGCTGCTGTTCTCCTGGACGCCGCAGGCTGCAGGGCTGGTGTCCGTCCCAACAGCTGGGTGCAGCTCCGGCATGAAGCTCCTCCGGGAGAGCACTCGGCAGACACCGAGGAGCTCATCCACCAGCTCCTGCAGCACCTTGGTGCTGGGCAGGCCCTGCTGCAGAATCACAGAACAGTTGGGCTCGGGAGTGACCTTTATGGACCATCCAGTGTGACCCCACAGCAATGAGCAGGGACATTCCCAATGAGATCAGGTTGCTGACAGCCCACTCCAGCCTTATCCTGGATGTGCCCATTGGTGATGGGCTGGGCACAGCCAAATTGCTGCCACCCCCGTCTGCACCCTTGTCCTTCTCATGCTCACTGACCTTCTCCATGCTGCTGGATCCCTCCTGCCTCCTCCTGCTGGCAGAACCACGCTTCCATCTCCTGACCAGCCAGAAGGCCAGAGAGAGTAGAACAGCCTCGGTGAGCAAAGGCAGCCACGGCAGCTGCCATAGAGAAAGGAACAGCCTTTCCATGATGGACTTGTCCTCCTCTATCTCCTGAAGGAGCCGGGTCATTTCCTGGTGCAGATATTCCTCACGCTCCAGCATCCGTTTAACATCATCCTTTTCAATTTGTAGATTCAACTTCAGCCCAGTGGGGGTGGCTAACAGGGCCAGGAGGAACACCACTGTTGGAAGCATAACCTGGTGGGAGAAAGCCAGGTCAGCTTATCTGGCTGGGAGGGAGCAGGGGGCTGGTGGCACCTGGAATGTCCCCAGAGCCGCTCTGGGTACCAGCCATGCTGAGAGCCCCAAGCCCCTCTTCCCCCAGCCCTGGGAACAGTGCCCTGCCCTGAGGGTCCCAGCTCTCCCTCTGGCTTTAAACCCCCAGGGCACCTTTCCCAGCACCCATCCAACCCAGCTGTCCCCCTGGGTGTGCACTCACTGGCTGCCAGAATGCCACTGCCCGGTGCTGCCCCTGGACACAGGTGCCAGCGTGACCTGTCCTCTGTGATGTCGCAGCCAGCTGAACCATGTCACTCAGCTGCCAAGTTGGCCGTGCCCCTGCTCACAGCTCCCACTGTGACCCTACCCTGGCATGTCACAGACCCCACTGTGACCCATGCCCTGGCATGTCACAGCCCCCAGAGCCACACCTGCCAGGCCACAAGCCCCAGCCCTGGTCCCCACTGCCGGCCTCAGGGGCTCCTGGGCATCCTCACCCGGAGTGCAAAGGCAGCTGCAGGAGCGCCCCAGGGGGCTCTGGATCCAGGCTGCAGACACCCTAAAGCCACCTCTGAAAGGGACATGGATGGGGACTGCAGCTGGATCTTCCAGTGCTCACCATCCCTGACTGCCCTCTGAGTGAACCCAAACCTCACCTGCAGCACCTTGAGCACATTTCCTCTCCTCCTGCCCCTTGTTTCTTGGGAGAATAGATCCATCCTCATCCAGCTACAGCCTCATGTCTGAGAGTTGTAGAATTTAGCTGGAACACCCAGCAGCAAACCAAAGAGTAAATCAACACCTTGGGAGTGTTGGGGAGTTCTCTGGCGCAATGGCAGTGCCAGGATCGTGGGGGAACTGAGACATTTTAGTCAGAGCATTTCTTATTTGTTAATCTGCACCAACTCTGCCCACTGAGATTTGAGACTGTGTTCATTCTTCACAGCACACGTGATTCTGGGCTTGATACTCAAGTGGTTCCAGTCTTTGGACAGTCCTCACCTGACCTGAGTTAAAGCATAGGAATGGTACTTTGTGTTATTTTTTGGGGCTCCCCGTGGCAGGAAGGAATGAATCTGACTCTTATGTTCTTAGAAGGATAATTTATTATTTTATGATACGATATTATATTAAAGAATACTCTACTAAAACTATACTAAAGAATAGAGAAAGAATACTTAAAGAAGGCTACAAAGAATGATAATTAATCCTGTGGCTCTCTCCGGAGTCTGACACAGCCTGACTGTGATTGGTCATTAAGTTAAAAAAATTCACATGGAACCAATCAAACAATCACTTGGTGGATAAAAAATCTCCAAAACACATTTCAAAGCAGCAAAACAGAGGAGAGAAAATGAGATAATATTTTCCTTTTTCTCTGAGGCCTCTCAGCTTCCCAGGAGAAGAATACTGGGCAAAGAAGATTTTTCAAAAAATATGAAAGTAACAGTACATTCCTGGGGAAGAGTCCTCCTCTTTCCCCCAAAACCCCTCAAATTTGGGTTTATTGGTAGTAAACAATTTCTTAAAACTCCCAATTATCTTTTTTTATTAAAGGAAAAAAACCCACTAGAAAATTAGCTCAATGAAGGAACCATCACTTAAAATCAAATTTCAAATACATACAACTCTTGAAATTTCACTTTCTTTGAAATTTCACCTCTACTACCATGAACAAATCATAACAGCCTCAGGCCCACTGTTGACACATTTAGCAGCGTAGCACAGCCACCATACAGTCCTCTGGGACATTCTCATGAGTGTCCTTCACTAATTCCTAAGAGAACTGAGAAATAAGCTCTAGAATTTTTGATCCCATTCATCAGCATGTTTGATATTCTGTCCGATGTCCTCCTGAGTCAGACTCAGTGTGTGAGTTGAGTGCAGCTGAGCATCATTCCCTGCTGCCATGGTGGACGGACACCTTTGTAGCTCCTGGATGGCAAGATCTTGGTAATCCAACCTGGTTTCACACAGCAGATCTGCACTGCATGAGACACCAGTGTGACAAAGCTGGGTGAGGGGACAGCTGGACGAAAGCTGTTCTTTTCCACCTGGGGACAGTGGAAGGAAACTGCCTGAGGAGATCACAGGGAAATCTACAGCATCAATACTGGAGCTCTGTAAAACTGCTCTGCAGATCCAGCTCTTGAGCTGCACAGCATTGCTATTGCTCTGCAGGAGGTGGTGGCTCCCAAGCAGCCCACAGGCTTGGTGCCAACAGAGCAGGGATGAAGAAAGGGCCTTTTCCTCACTGTCGACCTTCAACGGGAATTTCATCCTACCTGCTGCCCTGTTCCACTGCAGCTCTCCCAAGCTCTGTCCCCACAATTTTTATTTGCCCTGTTTATGTCCATCCCAAAGCTGAATGAAGAATTAATGTAAGATAGAAACTTTTTAGAAGTACTGTGTTGATATTCCTGCCCTCTCTCTCTCTCTCTCTCATACACACACACACACAGACCTCTCACGCCTCCCACATCTCTGAAATATCTATCTATCTATCTATCTATCTATCTATCTATCTATCTATCTATCTATCTTTCTATCTATCCATATTTCTCATAGGAGAAACTCTCCTTACTTGCATAAATCCATCAAATCATACCCTCACAAGCAGAAATGTTAGAAGTCGCTAAGGAAAATATTGTAAAATATGACTTGGCAGAATGACTTAAAAGGCTGTAGGGCCCATTCCTGATGACTGGACCACAGAGTTGCTTCAAGAAAATAGTTCTTGAAGATGTTCTCTGTGTGAGCATCCACACAGTTCTGGGAAGAGGCATGTATGGGTAAGATGATCCAACTCCTGCTCCAAGTTCAGACACCTTCAGCACACAAACATGAAAGAAAATAATTTCAAGTTTCATGAGTAGTATAGGAAAAATCAATGATCTATGGATATGGAGGACAAAAGCAGCAGAGAAATTTTACTTTTGGTGTTGTAATGTGCAGTGAAAAGGAAAACATTCACAGTCTCTTTAAGAGTATTTAGCAATAAGGCTAAAAATGTGGTGGTTTGGTAGTTGAGTTTTGAGAAACCCCCAGATGCTTGAATAAAAATCCCCTCCCTTTTCTCTTGGAGTGACTGCAAGCTCCCTCCTAGTTCCCTCCCCCCCACCCCCTGTACCTAAAAGCTACAGTTAGCTCAGGCTTTTTTAAAAAGGTAATGAGAATCGATCAGTTTTATTACAGAAGTTTAAGGATTTTTCCTTGTGAATTAGGGCACTTCAGAACAGTTTTTCAATAGCAAGCATCACAGTCTATTTTCATGGCTAATGAAGAAAACAATCCTCAAGACAGGCTCAGTGAGCTCAGCGCTCTCTGTCCCTGGGATGTTTGGGTGTCCTAATGAGCTGAATATCATCCACTGACAGCTCGTGATGTTGTTTGCCTGTTCCTGGGGCTTCTGTCAGGTGTGAGCCCACTGTGCTGAAGATTTATTCTCCTTTCTCTGCTGTGATAAGGAGATTTCAGTCACAGCTCTGTTCCTGCTGGCACGGTCAGGGCAGCCCTGCCCAGCATCATTTGGCAGGTGAATTTCAGACCTGTACTGGTTAAGTGGCAAAGACAGTAACCCAGGGGAATAACCACTAAAATAAATATGCACTGAATTTCCCCCAATCCCTATGTGTCTAAACACACACAGTTCTGATCTTAAGTGAAGTCACAAGCCAGTGGTTTGATGTCAGAAATGCTAGTTTCTGTGCTTCACTATATGATAGTGGTTTTGGGGTTTCTTTGTTTGTTTTGTTTGAGTTTTTATTGTGGTTTGTTTTTGTGGGGGGTTTTTTGGTGTTTTTTTCTTTTTAAACTTTGGATATGTTTAGCATTAGTTTTTTTATCAGTTATTACCACTGGTCTTTCTGAGAAAAATAGAATGAAATAGAGAGTGTTTGGGTGTGTAATCTCTGGTCAGGAGCAGTGTCCTCCCTTTCACCTGGCTCAGCTGTAAAACTCTCCTCCATGGAAAGGCCACACACAGGACACTGGCAAGAGAGGCAGCTGAGGAAGAGTCATAAACCATCAAAGACCCAAAAGTGTCCCCCAGACTCATTCCTGAGGCTGCCAGAGCACTGCAGGTGATGCAGACCCACCCTCTGCTGCAAGAGACTCTGTCAAGCTTCCCCTCCACAGAGGAGGTACCTGGGCATTCCCACCTGTGATCCATTGAACTCCATGTTTTGTGGGACACTCACCACTGAGAACAAGAGAGGAATGATGGGACTCTGTTTGGAGTGGTGATATTTTTTACTTAATCTGTCTCTGTCACTCTCTTTCTCCCCCTGATTTTTTTCTATTTCCATCTCTCTCTCTCTCTCACTCACATTTACTGTTAAATACAATCCATACTATTGACTTTGGCATATGGTCTCCTTGGCACCCTAATTGGGCAGAGGCATCTCTCTAACAATTTTAGTAACTGAATCATAACAAATAGTCAGCATAGACTTTTCTGTGGAATATCATACATGGCCAAATGTCTTTCTCTAAGATGTTTATAGTGGCTCAGAGCTCTGCTGTTGGTCTTCCTTAAGTGTCAGAATTCTTCTGGTCTTAAAACACATGGAAATTCCTTTTTGCCTTTTTAAACGTACTACACAGGTAACAAAACTTTGCATCCTTAAGCATACTCAGGGCAGCCAAAAAAATCTGAGACATTGAGGAAATACATTCTGCATAAGAAACTGTTGACATTCTATGGAGTTACTGCAGTTTGAAAGTTTTTATTAGTAGTCCTTTTAAGGATCAGATTTATTACACTGAGAATGAAGAATTCCAGAAACACTTCCCCCCCCCCCGCCCCCCCGCTTAAATTAGGGACATTTTTTTGTTTTTCTTACCCCATCTCAGACCTATTGTGCTGGCTAGTGAGGATTGTTTGCAGGAGCTGTGCCAGATTTTTCTCTTGGTAGATTATTGCACTTTCCATCAATCAGTGTCTGAAGAAATGCTGCAAACTTCCCACTGCAAGCACAACACACATACACAGAGCAAATATTATGGGTAGGATCAGCACCACAAATAGTTGTGGGAAATTTTTCCATGTGACTTTAGATTTCTCTCCACAATCTAAAGTGTCTGGCACTGACAGATCTTTGTTTCACATCTACCCAAAGCTCCTGGTTTTAACCCAGCAGGGGTACAGTACACTGGAACTCCAGCCATGGATTTATTTAGTACTTCCCTGGAACAGAACCTTGTGCCACATGGAACAACTTTGAAGCTGGGTCTAACTTTTAAGTCAGCCCTGCTTTGTGTGGTGGTGTTGGACAAGAACATTTGGAGGTTGCTACCAGCTCGGCTTGTCCTCAGTTTTTGTGGTTATAGAACTGCATTGTCCAGGGACTCCAGTGGCACCAAGGCTAGCTGAGCACTTGCAGGTTTAGTGATCAGAACCTTCTTTATTATCCCCTCTCAAAATGCTCAGTCATGGTCTGGTCTTTCTTCAGCAGAACTGGAAATAAAAAGTACTTCTTGCCTGTCTCTGGTGATGTGATTCCTCTTCATGCCAAAAGGCAGGGATGGCATTTGATCACCTTATAAAAGATGATGAACAAATATCAAAATGTGATTATTGGTGTCCTAAACACAAGTGTGAGACACAGCGCGGAGAAGCGGGAAAATTTTTTACTTTCTGGATATTAATAGTTCTTCAATAAAGAATACTTTAAAAGTTTGATTCTTTTCTCATTTTAGATTTGTCTGAAGAGGAAAAATAATAGTAGGAATTAGTCATAACTTTCAATTCACAGCAAGGACATAACTAACATTGGCACATAGTCAGCTCCTTAGGGAGCCCCCTGCAGGTAAATATGCCACACATGTAACACCAGCAGCAGACAAGAGAAGAGATGCAGAGGTCTGGAGCCTTTGATTACCTACAGATCCACAGGATTCTGGGGTCTCTGTTTTTAACATAAACATTAGTTTTAAGACCAGTAACTTCAAAGCAGAAAAGAGAAAATTCTGCAAAGAACTCTGCTGGTCTTACAGTCTCTGAGCACCCTGAAGTGGTGGGTGTTCCTGAGTACCAGTTCCACCTGCAATATGCCATCACACCATTCTTCCCAAATATAGACATTGATCTCCATACAATACTATTTTTTTTCATGTTTCTTGAGTGATCAAGCACATATTTGCTCCTGAAATGTTCCTTAAAGGCACCTGACACTTTTGCTTCAGCAGTAATAGGAGATCACTGTGTAGCAAATGACTGCATTTAATTTCTAGCAGTATCTCAGCATCTCAGTGCAACTAGCCTTAAATAAATCACACAAGAAACCAAATGATAGTTTTTTTCCCTTTTATTTAGTTTCATCCTTTTTGTCATTTTTTTCTATTTTTTAAGGCTCCTGCTATTAGAGAACAGCCAAGTAGCACAGGCTTTATGTCATTACTGGTGGAGGTCCAAGTCAATGGACACCAGCCACACTCAGGACCTCAGACCAGATAAGTTGAAGAAAACACTTTGTGTGGTGTTTCCTTCTGAAGTGAAGAAATGCCAGATGCAAACTTAGTTTTCACACTTGTGATTTAGTATGTGCCATAGTCCAAGTCCGAGGTAGCTGAGTATGACTCTGGAAAGGGAGGAAATACAAATAACTTCAAGCAAGCTCTACAGGAAGAGGCAACTATTTTATTTCTTACATTTGTAAACTTATTTATAATTTTAGAACATCACAGCTATAACAATACCATTATTTTACCTTCAAAAAGAATTCTGTGAGTACCTGCATTCAATCTTGGAAGGCAGAAGGGGCTACTTGTGTTATAAATCATGTGTGACTTTCCAATGCCAAGAGGCTTTAAATTTCATTAATTGTTCAATGCCAGAGAAAAAGTCTTCATAGGACACTACAGGGTTATTTGAAAGTGTTTTTAGGCACTGTAAAATCATCTTTTTCTACAGAATCCAGTGCAGGTCTTGCCAACTTCTCCCAAATCTGGTGCTGTGTTTCTGTGTAGTCCATGCTCTTACTGATCCTCCCTGACCCGAGGTCATTTTACACTGCTAATGCCCCACATTGTCTCAAGTGCAGGCGGATAACCCTTTTCTGGAAATACAGATTATCTCTACCCTATTTCTTATCTAATTCCAGCACTGACGGTCTCTTGGAAAGCTGTCAATTTCCTTGGCCATCCCCTGGTACTGAACATGTCCCTTTTCCCTTTCTCCTGCCCCTGCCTGCAAAATGCACAAAGAAATGGTTGATTTCATGTGAATTGGAGCCCTCTGCCCATTGTCCAGTTATTTATTTTTATGCTACCAATAACAGCTGTGCCTAGGAAGGACCATGTCAAAACTGATTCATTCTAAAAGCACATGAGCCCAGCTTAAATAAATAAACAAACAAATCAATATTCAAACTTCAATCCCTGAAGTTTACAGCAGAAATCCTCTGCCTTGCTAGGGATACAGATAACAAATCCATAGAGTAGCAGAAGAAAGGTAGAAAAAAACCCAAAAAGGAAAACAAAAACAAAACAAAAAACTCAGTGACCTAAAATGCATTAATATGTTTTTTGTTCTTCTTTTTTTTTTCTTGTCAGTTCAGGTCTATTTTACAGTTGCCAGTCACAATGATGACACCATATCTACTTACATTTTGCAGCCACAAAACTATAATGACATGGGAGTTCTGGCCAGCATTTTCTCCAGAATCTTGTGGACTCAGGCCCTCCAGTGTATTCTATGTATCTTGGTAAACTCTAGGTAGTTTTTTATTTCAGTGCCAAACTCTTGCTTGGTGTTTCTTGACTTTGTTGTTTGATTTTTACAGATGTTAGGCGTAAGTGGCTTCCTGTCACAATGGTTTGCACTTTTTAAGTAACCTCTGATATATTTGAGAAAACTCTTGTTTCCCAAGAGCAAATACCCTGAGATTCCAAAACACAATGTAAGCATCAATCTCATTGTTTAATCACATTGTTCAGTATTCACCATGGAGTGCTTGCCTCCAGCTGAACATGCAGACCTTCAGCTGAGTCAGAGCACATCTGCTATCTAATAAAAATTTCACTTAATATTCTGCTGATCTGGACTGGGTGCCAGGGAAACACTGGCAGTGAGCAGCAGCTCCAGTGGAGACAGAGCAGCCAAAATGCTGCTTCAGGACACAACTCTGTCTATTTGCTTTAGACCTTAATTAAGAGGCAATTCTAGTTCATAAGACATTATACTACAAGGCTGCTGATTTATTAGGCAGAGATTCAGTAATGTGATTGAGTGTTCTTGTACACAGTTGATTAACCACAAGTGTGTTGCTCCAGGATGACTGAAAATTTGAAAGCTTATCTATTTTAGCCTGCTGCTGGGGTCCCTGGGTGAATCTTTTTCACGGGGCTGTGCAGGTTCTTGAACTGCAGGACTGATATTTTCTGCAATACAGACCTTCACAACAGCATTCTAATTTTTTATACATGCTGGGTTTCCTTTTTTTCTTACTTCAGCTTTTAAGTAGCTTGAAATCTAATGAAGAGGACAAGAAATTGTCTGTTTGCTACAGGATGTGTGAGAAGAAGAAAGAACAAGTCCCTGAATACAGCAGTCTCTCAAAACTTCATTCTTTTTTAGAAATCAGTTTCCATTTTGGTCAAAGCTGAATTTGGCCTCAGAAAGCACAATTTTTTCCTGTCCCTGCCTGTTATATCTGGTCTCAGCTTCAAGGTGTCAAAGGATCAAAAGTCTCATGGATCCAGGAGAAACTCCAGAAAATAGTTCTCAAGCCTAAGTATTCTTTTTTTCTGAGCAGATATAAATGAGCATTTTCCTGTAGTGAAAGAAAGAGGGTTTGTAGCAGCCAGTGTGCAGGAGGTGCTTCCCCAGCAGGTGCTCCAGGCTCCAGCAGAAAGGGGCTTCAGACCTTCCCAGCCTTTCATCTCATGCTTACTGCTTCAGGGACCCCAGTCTAGCCAAGAGTGGCCTTTGGCAACTCCGTGCAAACTCTGACCTAGCCAAGATCTGGTGAGGAAAGGCAATATTGAGTACATTCCACTCATGGGAGGAGATATGCACACTGGGGTAAGAAATGCAGGACAGTTTCCATACAGTGCCTGTGCTCTTCCCTTTCCCTCCTACCTAACCAACTTCAGAGCTTTTGCCAGACCATTTTTGAATGGATTGCAGCACTCAGCTGTGCAACTCTTCTGAGAAATCTCCTCTCTCAGAGATAATTTTCAGTAGCTGCTGTGCTAATAGTGCTCTGTCAAATACATCTCTGAAAGTGCCTGCCAAATATTTCTGAAATACCACAACCCAGGTGGAGGAAGATCACTTTTTATAGAGGGTAAACAGGTAGTATGTGCTGAAATCCACATTCAACACAGGATTGTTAATGGAAATTGGAAAGAAAATATGGATGTGAACACCACTTGATGGAAAAAGAGGAAGAAATGTGTTGAATTTGCAGGCAACCCCAACAAGGGAAGAGATGAGAATCTTGACTCCATGTTTCAGAAGGCTGATTTATTATTTTATGATATATATATTATATTAAAAGAAAATGATATATTCAAACTCTACAAAAAGATTAGAACAAGGATTTAATCAGAAGGCTAGCAAAGAATAGAAAGAAATGGAATGAAAATAAAATCTTGTGACTGCTCACAGTTTTGACACAGGTGGCTGTCATTGGTCATCAAGTAAAAACAATTTCACATGCTGGGTAAACAGTTCTCCAAATCACATCCCAAAGCAGCAAAACACAGAGAAGCTGAAGCTTCTCAGCTTCTCAGGAGAAAAGATCCTGGCAAAAGGATTTTTCATAAAATGTGTCCGTGACATAAATGAACTCTGTTGGACCTTCCAAATTTACAGAATAGGATGAAATCACTCCTGCTCTTTCACCTAACCAGTGGCAAGAAACTGGTGTTGCACTAACTGTGCTGTCCAAAATTCATCTTCTGGTAATGGGCTAAACTCTAAGCTGATGTTATTGTGACTGAGATACTCGCTGAGAGTTTAATTCTTTATTCCCTGAATCAGAATATCAGTCTGGTCCCTGTGGGATATTTTTGTCCAGCTTGCTGACACAGGAGTTAAAAATACTTATATCCACCCCCCTTTTGGAAAAGGTAAACTGCTGCTGCAGTTTTGTGCTGCAGGAGTTTTGTGGGGATTGTTTAGAGGATGGGATGGACTCGGAGCTTGGCTCAGCAGGTGTCCCTCACTCGACCTAGAAGGTGTAAAAGCACAAATGAGGTACCATGATGAAGAAAGGTTGTGTAGAGCAAGATGATTTGGTGAACTATGAGGAAATCTTCTGCACGTGACAGCTGAGGTTTGATGGTGAATTTAAATTGTTTGAAAGGTTGGGCTGACATCTCTGACAACTGAGAAGAGCTCACAGCATTACCCTCTATATCCTCCCCTGGTCTGGAGGAAAGGTTTGGCTGAGGAAAAGAACTGCTTTGTTGTCCCCTGCAGGGAAACATTTGGAGACCCTCATGATTTTCTTGTTATTCATCTCCTGCTGGAGAATTTGGCAGTGAGGGAAAGAGACCAAGCCTGCATGGCTTACTGCAGATGGCTCCCATGGATAACAGAACTCAATGAAAATAGGGAAGTGCCATCATTCAGACCACCCAAAAAATCATCCAAACTAGCTGGTTACATTTGGTTTGGCTTACACCAGAACATCAGCTAGGCAGTGCAGGTCTCTTCAAAACTCAGCATTTTCTTGGAAATGGCGAAACATTGGTTGTGGCGGTGCCGAAACTGAGCCCGGCTGGCCCACAGGAACGCACAGCCAACAGCCTGTTTGAGGGCACGGGCAGCTGCAGGAATCCAGGACCTCCGACGGGAGCAACTGGATGACGATGCCCTTTCCTAGAGCTCTCTCCACGTCAGTGGTGGAGGAGGCAGCTCCAGCAAGCTAAGCAGCAGAGACGACAGCACGACTCGGAGGTGATAGACCAGACGTGAGGCAGCAGTTCACCGCAGCAGGGGAAGGTTTATTGGAGAGGGTGAAGGGTGTAGACAGGTAGGAAGCCGCAGGGAACTGCCCTGAGGGGCGGGGTGAACAGAAATTATATAGGGGGACCAGGGGGAGGTGGACCCCTTTCCCTGGCCAATGAACACAATACCCAACATAACAGACATGGGGCGGCAGCAAATGAAACCACTAAAGGGGTGGGACAGCCCTCTCCTGCCCAATCACCCTCTGCCCTGGAGGGAATGTTCTAGGGAAAAGGCAGGGGCAGAGAGTGACAGGCAGGCAGGCTGACAACTTAAAAATAACAGGGAGGGGACAACTTGATACAAAAAGGCGGGAGTTACTAGGCAACTGAGTGACGGACAGCCCTGCAAGGAGAAAAACAGGGGGAGGGGAAGCCCGGCAAGCGCCATCTTAAGTAAGTAAAACCAATACATTACAATACAATAAATTAAAATCAGACTGAACTGAGAAAGGGGGAGGGTGACTGCGGGGGCGCACCGCAACAATTGGTGACGCTGTGGGGAATGGAGAATGTTCAGAAAGAGGGGATATTTCATCATGGAACAAGTGAAATGCAGAGATTCAGAACTGGCTGATGTGCAGCTCGTGCTGATCACCCAGGCCAGAAGAGGCAGTTTTTGAGACACAAGTGATTAGCAAAAGCTGTCCCTGGAAGAGAAGGAATTCACAAACACACTACAAGGGTTCTGGAAGGGAAAGGGAAAGTGTCTTCAACAGCTTGTTGGACAGAGAGCACAGTGGGAGCAGTTTCAACGAGAGCAGCGCTGCCAGAGGGAACTGACTGTGCTCCACAGGCTGAGCTTGTGCTCTGAACAAGATCTCCAGGGGTGAAGTCTGTGGTTATAAACACAAAAGATTTCCTGATTTTCACACGTGAGGGAAGAAAGACACAAAACCTGAAAAGGGTAGAAATTGAATAACTTTAGAAGCAAATTTAGCAACCGCTGCTTTGTTTTTGCCAAAGAGACACGAAACAAACCAAGCAGCCAAATAAACAAAAAAACAAGCTCACAGATTTGTTTAACAATAGAATGTTCAATGGACTGAATTTAATTAATGTCAGGTTTTGTCAGCTGAGAATCTGGCAGCAACACCAAAGTGACTGCATTTGCTGTGGAAGTGCAATGGGGAAACCTAAACCCTGGAGAACAGTTTTGTAAACTTCTGCCTTCTGCCTTGTGTTCCTGTTATCATCCTTTGTCAGCATTAAATTAAAGGCCATGATTTTTACTTTTTAATTTCTATGAAGTAATTTTCATTTAATTCATGCTGTTCAGATGCTTAACCTAAGGTTATGGCTTTACTCAGAAGATAATTATGACATGAGAGTGAGCAAGTGATCATGACAGTCATTGTCCTGTCAAACCACCAGGTTTCATTTTGGAAATTTTGGATTTACTTTATTCTAGCAATAAACAGCTGTAATGTTAAAAAACTTCCATTGCTATGGACTAGGAATGATGCTGAGTGGTTTAGAAAAACAACTCAAATTTTCTCCTGATTTCTCATCTCTCTGACCTGCAGGGGGAAGTAATATTTGTTTTCTCATGAACACTTTCTCACACTGTTGAAAAAATATTGTAGAGAAAAAGATTAGGGCAAAGATAGGAGAGGAGATTAACTCAATATAGAGGAACATAATAAAAACTTCTCTTTCTTTCCAAATAGCCTTTATCTTAAGCTACAAGGAATCTACACAACATTATATTACTTATCTTTCATCTGATGGCTGGACTTCATTGGTACAAGGAGGGCTTATTCAAGTGTTAAATATTGGTTTTCTAGGGCTATTTAAGATGCCCTTGCACATTCTCTCCTGCTGCACTGCAGAAGGGTGTTTGTATCTGTCCATTCTGTCTGATCCTCAGGCCATTTCAGCTGAGTGAGTGAAGAGAGATTAAACCACTGAATTAGAGAGCCCCACAACTTCCATTTGGCTGAGGGGTCCTTTCCATTCTCCAGTGGGATCAAACCACTCAGATCTCTTTGCCAAGACAAACACAGATTTAGGCTGAATGCACAACAACTCAAGTTTATCATTTAATGTGTAGTTTTCCAAACGAGTTTTCCAGTTACAACACATTCTGTGGATTTTTTCATTCCCTCTCTCCTTTCCTCCAACTTTCCAGTGCAGAATGTGGGATTCAAGGCTTGCACTATGAAAACAGCCTCCCCGTGTGAGGGCACACACACACATGATGATCAAAAGCATCCACAAGTTTAAGACAGTCTAGAACAGAGATTTTTTTCCTTGTCTTTCAGTCCTTCCAAAGCCCCTATCAGCAGTCTATTGATCCATGACTCTACTGGATGCAATCACATTAAACAGTAGTAGCCTTGTGATGGATGCTGTGGGCAAACTTTGCAAAAAATATTTATTGTGTTTTCCTTCTCTCTTCCTTCCCCATATACACCAAGTGGGAAAAAAATCCCAGTGCCTTCCTGCCCCATGTTGAAATCCTCCTGCAGTGATGTCCAGCTGATTTCTGGCTCTGAAAGTCCATCCTGGCCTTCAAAGCTGACCCAATAACCTGGGATATATGATGTGAATCTTCTGGCAGTGGTGCTTTCCTTTGAAGGTATCTTGCTTGTTTTCATAACTCCGTTTCCCCTCTATCATCTGTTGCCAGGCTTTTTCCGTGCTGCCTCCAGTGAAATTTCATCAGCAGCATTTGGATGCCCCACTGACAGAGCAGTCCTTGCTCACTCCGTGGTGTGGGTTGGCAGAATTGAAGGAAGAGGATTGGAACAGAGCAATACTGAAAATACTGCCAGCATTTCTCATGCCGCTCCCAGGGGCTTAACAGGGTGGTGAGGGAGAAAGAAAAAGTGCATTAAAAAACCAAACACGTTCTAGGTATTTATGGTTAGGTCTGTGGCACAAGTGGGGTGCCAGAGACATGGAGTCAGAATTGCTCAGCTTGGAAGACCTCTAAGACCAAGTCCAGCCTTTAACCCAGCACCACTACCTGAGGTTCACCGCTGAACCATGTCCTCAAATGCCACAGCCACATGCTTTTTGCACACTTCCAGGGCTGTTGACTCTACCATTTCCATGAGCAGTCTGTCCCAATATTTTTCATTACTTTCCCTTTCTGTGGAGAAAAAAAAAAGTTTCCTAATATCTAATGTGAATGGCACAACCTGAGGCCATTTCCTCTCATCCTGTCACTTCTCTGTCACTCACCTCACCACACTCTCCTGACAAGGGGTTGTAGACAGTGAGAAGGTCCCCTCTGAGCCTTCTTTTCTCCAGGCTCAGCCTCCACAGCTCCCTCAGCCTCACCTGGTGCTCCAGACCCTTCCCCAGCTCCATTCCCTTCCCTGGACTCACTCCAGCCCCTCAATGTCCTTCTTGAATTGAAAGCCCCAAAACTGAACACAGGATTTAAGATAATACCCGCTGGAGGACAGACCTATGTTTGCTAGGAAATAACCCTTATGCTGACATGCTTTCTGAACACTGAGCTGTCACAAGCCAGCTCCACACCTGTATAGATAAAACTCTGAGAAAATTCCTGGGTATAGAAATTGTTTTAAATTGCCCTGAGGCTAGGTCCAAAGAACCAGCTGCCTTTGAACATCCTGTAGACGGCAAAAATGCAGTTTGATGTATCAGAAGTAGTAAAGGGTATTCTCACTCCATAGCTTTAGGAGAGTTTAGGAAGAGGCTCCTGCAAGCATGAAGGGAGAGATGAGTCCTTTCCAGAGACTGTGCCTTTTGAACCTAATGCTTTTATTTGCTCCCCACTTGATCCTCACTCTCTTCACTGAGATGTGGAGATCCTAAATTGTCTCCTTGGTGTAGGCAGCATCTGAACTGTGTGCCTCCAGTCTGGGTGGTGACTATTCCTCCTCAAGCAATCAGGCAGAATATTGTCTCTGTCCTGACAGAACTCTCTGTATCCAGCAGCCGGACTTCAGTCTGTTGATTTTTGCATTACTGTAACAGCTCCAGAAGGAAATTGCTACTTTATTTGAACTGGCCAAACAGCACACTGGTAGCACCCAAAACACAGAGATCTGAACTGCAGAGACTTCCCACAACGCAAAATAAATGTCTCACATTGTCTAAGAAAGAAAACAATTTCCTTGCCCTGCTAATAAACAGCATGTGTAGCTGTAAACAAGATAGTCAACTGAATGGAACTTTATCTCAGTCCAGAGCAAATATTGTGACATCTGTAAGAATGCTGGGGGATACAAAAGATGAGAAAATGGACATTTAAAATGAAAAAAATTGTAAATGTGAGGAGTAATATTTGCCTACACTAGATAACATGACCATTAGAAAATCCTCAAATGGATTTGATCTCAGTCTTCATCAATGTATTTTATCTCTGTGAAATGTAGCTACACTGCATAAGGAGTTTAATTCTGTCCTTAATGCTGTCATGATTGCAATGGAGAAGATAACTTTAATTAAAGGGGAAGCAACTTGGTAATTCTTCTTTCTTAAGATACACTTACTCATTGAAACACTCTGAAACTTACATTTCTTTCAAAGGCTACCTCGGAGCTCTAAATGAAAAGTGTGAAAGAAGTGTTAATGATCATACTGTGTAATTTTTTCCCCAGCAGTGCCATGAGCCCTTCCTCACTCTGTCTGTGATAGAACTGAGCCATTTACTGGACTTTGTGACAATTCAAACACAAACAAAAGCAACCACAACAAAAAAAAGGCATTTTTGTGACTCCCTATAAATACGTTGGTTGCTGGGCTTGCGAGGTTTGATTTCAGCTCCAGCTTGTTTAATTCCTTGGTTCAGATCCTCTGGAGTAAAGAGTGGCAGGAACCAGGCTGAAATCTGTCAGGTTCACTGAAGTTTTGCATTCCTCCACACAGGTTATGGGAAAGATTCTACAATGAAGAAGCTGAATAAAAAAAAAATTCCATTATTAAACCACTACTGATAAGTTAAATAATCTTGTCTAGCAACATCTGGCTTATTCTTATAATCAATAATTCCCCAAATTAAAGATTTCCTGTTGTAGTATTTAACTATGTGAAGCTAAGTAAAAAATGAGAAGCAAAAGCTGGAAGGAACATCTGTGTTTCCAATACTCTTGGGAAATGGGATCAGAGTAGAGTTTTAACTGTTGCTTGGCACTATTTTGCACTGTACTACCTGAATCCCTTACAAACCCTGTGGTAAGGACACATTCTGTTTCATATCCATTTTCCTCACATCCTTGAATGTGTCTTCCATGATCATTAAAAACGAGGGACACATGCAAAATTAAATTCTGAAATACCAAACAGATCTGTGCTATAGCAAGGAAAGAAATGCCAAGGGAGCTGCTATTGCTAATCAATCAAAAAATCTGTTGTCAAATGAATTTTCAGTGTCAGTGCAGGTAATGTGTCAAATGTCAGCCTTAAGTGAGCATTTTTTAATATACAAGAAAGGAGGAGAGCACCAAGATCTCTCTACCTGGAGGTCCTTTCCTAAAAAAGTGCCAGAGTTGTTCTTGAATTATGTATATTAATTGCCTGCACAACTACAGGGAGAGGTGGGTAAGATGCTTCATTGACTGAAACAGCAACAAATGCAATTATGTTGCAGTCATTGATTTATTTTTCTTGGTCATGATTTTTATAATCTCTCTTTACTCTTTTTTTTCTGTTAAGAGTCATCTTTTAAAGTATAAGAATTCCATTCATCTCTTCCAGTAAATATTTATTTCCAGGTGATTGCTGTATGCATTGACTCAAGCATATCATAATAGCTCTTATTATTATTTTATGCATGCAATTTAAGTCAAAGCATTAAAGAATGGTATATGTAAGCTGAGAAGATGCAAATGTTTGAATCTAACTCTTCAAGATTCAGACTCTGAAAGTCAGGGCAGGTTCATGCAGGCTCATTGTCAGGGTTAGATTGGAGAATGTGGACATGAGGCTGTGACAGAGTCTTTGGAGATGAGCTTTTACTTTAGTGAGTAAGGAGAGAGCCACAGGAGCAGGGCCTGATCCTGATGAATCTTCAGCTACAAGGGTTCTTTTCCTTATTTGTAAGAACAGTCCCCTCACACTTGTCCAAGGGAAATGTGCTCATATTTGTTCACCTTTCCAGTCATTTAATAATTGATGTTTACCCCCTTCCTTCATTGCTATTCACATTCATGTTGAAAGGTCATCTCTGCAACTGCAGGTTGGTTGCCAGTTCCCTTCTGCACCTGAGCCCCTGCTGGCCTGGCAATAATTTCCTGAGGTGTGATTATCACCTCCAGCCACGTTGATGGGGCCCAGATGAGAGAGGAGGTCAAGTTTCCTGGCATTGCTGGACCCCCTCAAGGTGAGGACAATGCTAAAATGTTCTTCAAGCAGAAACAGGAGCAGAGGTCAGAAATGTGAAATGAAGTAGCTGTTGCTTAAGCCACTTAAAAAACACAGAAAGTTTATGTGCTTATCAGATTAACAGGTTTTGCATCCCTGCAGTCTTAGAGATGCTGTTTCTATTTAACTTTCAAGTGAAGCTGAGGTTCCTCAGCCACCCAAGGAAGCTGTTCTGGGGGAGATAAATGTGACTCTGCCCCATGGGTCTGTGTATCTGGTGTCTCACTGTCCCTGGAGACCTGCTAAATCACATATTGATTTCAGCTCCTTTTTATCTCTAAGGAGTGAGATGACTCTGAAGATTTCTTAGATGAAACAGTAAAATAATTTCTTATCTTTCAGAGCTATGAGGTGGAGAGGGAAGAGAATGGGCAAAGAGGCACAAAGCCCCAGTGGCAAATTACAGTGCTGTGAGGACACTGCCCAGGGTCTCACCTCACCTTCTTTGCCACCAGCAACAGACTCCAGCTGAATAAAAGACAGGGCAATAATTACAGATAGCAGAATTATTTTTGACAAACACTGTCTTGTCTGGAAAGCATGTCATACTTTAATTTATTCCAGTACTTGTTGTTGTGCTGCCTGGCTGGTTTGTAAACAATTACACACCAAGTTCTTCTTGTTTCTAAGAGCTAAAATGAAATCAGGTCTCTTGTGGTTTGCTTCAAAAAATAAGAATTTAAATTAGAAGAACAATTTTTACCTTTCCAAAGCCCTTTTATAATTGTTTAATCATATTTTTTTAATGCATACTGTTATCAAATATAGCCCCAAATATAAATTGAACAAAGAAAAAAATCCTCAAGATGCTTCGTGAGCACAGTGCTCTCTGTCCCTGGGATGTTTGGGTGTCCTAATTCACCTTTTAGATGTAAAAATATCCCCCCTTCCCCAAAATTTCTTTGGGTATATCCAGTAATGTATGTGTCGGTTCAGTAAGAGGGTTGAAACACCTTGTGTTTCAAACAAAATTAAGAAAACATAAATAAGTCTTAGTCCCCTAATCAAAATCACTTTGAGACTTCTAGCTATGTTTTTACAGTGCACTAAAGACACAGTTTGAAGCTTTTTCTATTCCCAGGTTTAGGGGATTTTTTGAGCTTCTAGGGTTTGGGGTTTTTTGCTTTCCATGATTTCAGGCTATGAGAGGATGCTCTGAAGTGGTGTTGTTTGCCTTTTACAGGAGAAAGGCACACTAGAAGAGGTTTACAGGAAAGGTCTTGGTCAGAACAACCTGTCAGACTTGATACAGCTCCTTCAAGACTGTGGATAAAAAACAGCTGCAAAAAAAAATCACTGAGCCCACTGCAGCAAATTGGCTTAGAGTGGAATCAGTGGTGCACTAACTAAAGATAAGAGTCTTGTGGAGGGGGAAGACCTGAGAGAACCCAGAGAGAAGATAATTAGAGATAAAATGGAAAAGAGAGTGTTGCTTACTGCTGGTTTAGCTGGGGCTCTGAGGGTTACTGCACACACTTCACTAGGAGTAAAGGCAGGTTTTGAAATCAGGGACAGAGAAAAACTGAAAATTTGCATTACTGGAGATTGGATCAGTTTTCCTAGTCAGGGAAAGGGAAGGAGGGAAGGAGGGAGGGAGAGGGAGAGGGAAGGAAGGCAGAAAGGAAGGGAGGGAGGGAGGAAGGAGGGAAGGAAGGAGGGAAGGAGGGAAGGAAGGAGGGAAGGAAGGAGGGAAGGAAGGAGGGAAGGAAGGAAGGAAGGAAGGAAGGAAGGAAGGAAGGAAGGAAGGAAGGAAGGAAGGAAGGAAGGAAGGAAGGAAGGAAGGAAGGAAGGAAGGAAGGAAGGAAGGAAGGAAGGAAGGAAGGAAGTGGCGGAAGGAAGGAAGGAAGGAAGGAAGGAAGGAAGGAAGGAAGGAAGGAAGGAAGGAAGGAAGGAAGGAAGGAAGGAAGGAAGGAAGGAAGGAAGGAAGGAAGGAAGGAAGGAAGGAAGGAAGGAAGGAAGGAAGGAAGGAAGGAAGGAAGGAAGGAAGGAAGGAAGGAAGGAAGGAAGGAAGGAAGGAAGGAAGGAAGGAAGTTGATTATTTGTTTGTGTCACCTTCAAAGTCTTAACAGAGAGAAGCACTCTTTTTCCAGGAACCCTTGGACATCTCCTTACAAAAGAGACTTTACACTGTATACTGTCCTAAGTTTATTCCTCATAAGAGGAAAAGTAATGCGTGGAGGTGGTGATGCTTATCTTCCATGAATGCGTCCAGGAGCTAATATTGAAAGGGGGGAATACTTCAGAAAGGGGGAAACATGAGCTATTTTCCTCCAAAACTTACTTGTTGTGGAAAAAAACCCACAAATTTCTGTAGCAACAAGCATTTCCTTGCCAAAGATTTGTTCTCTGAGAACATTATGGAATATTTATCCCATTACTGCTGTGCAAGGCAGTGATAACTAAAAGCATTCATTACTGCTCGGGCCCTACATTTGCATATTGTTTTTTGCTCTTGATTATGTGAACAATAACACCCTTAATGGAAGACAGTGCAAGCTTTTATTGCTGCAGTTAAGGTAGCATGGCAGTGACAAATGACAAAAATATATTTAAAGTACTAATGAATCTTTCACAGATCTTCTGTCAAGACTGTATTTTTTTTGTTGGTAACCCCATAAAATAATGAATTCAATTAGCATTCTGTTATTCCTTCTAGCTCTTTGAAAGCATTTCACATCATTACTTTATCTGAAGCAGTTATTTATTTCACATTAGAGATAAGCAGCGCTTTTTACCCTGCTAACAATAACTAATAAATGTCGGTGTTCAGCCAAATTATTTTATAGACTTGGAAATTAAATATATCCAGTCACTGGCACTGCTTTTTTTCTCTGTGAGGGAAGGCCCATTAGTAAATATCTAAAGAGGATTTTTTCCTCAGCCAAGCAGGAGCACTGGCAGGGTGGCTGTGGGGCTGTGCAGAACAGAAGCCTTGGCTTTATTTCCCAGTGACTGTGTCCAGCCTGGGCTGACCAGGGCTCTGTGCCTCTGCACAGGCACGGCTGCAGCAGTGCTGCTCAGGCTCTGGGCTCTCCTTTGGCCCCACACAGCAGCCACAGGAGCTGGTAACTGAGTTTGTAGTTGTGAGCACAAGGCAAAATAATTCACTTTATCTTCAGAAAGCACTATTTACCCACCACACTAAAAGCTTCAGTTGACACTTGAGTAGACGTTTCCAGAATGGTTAAAAATGTGTAGTGGTTTTACAGCAGGGGGAAGAGGAATTTCACGTTTTTCCAGTAAAAGAACCTAAAGGTAGTTAATACCATCTCCAAGAATTTTCTTATTTTTCAATGATGACAGAATTTGCTGAGGGCTAAAATACAGGTTTGGGACTCATCTGCCCAGGAAGGGACATTTTGAGGTGATTTCTGCTTAAAGCTACAAATAAAACTGTTTTGTATTCATGACTAAAGAATTTGCTAGCAATGAATACTTAAAAAGGAAATTAGTCGTGTTGGCTTCTTCTGGATAAAGAAGGAAAATCGATAGGTACATAGCTTGTTCCTTCTGTGAATGCAAAGCAAATTTTGTTGAAGGACTCTAAGTCTCTCTTCTCTGGTGGAAAACTTGTTGGAACACAAAATTCAGCATTTGCTCTCAGAGAAAATAATATCTTTTGCTATTTTATTTTGGATCCAGTCTGAGGGGAATATATTTTGAAGCAAATGTAAAAGAAACACGAGGTCTGGAGTGGCCGTGGCTGCCCCAAGGGACCTGTGCTTGGATCTCATTGTGGCTCCTCATGAGGCTGGACCTGTGCCTGCCCTAGCAGTAAATATATTTTGAAATCAAATATCTCAGGAAGAATGGAAGCTCAGTTTTGTAGTCAGCTTATCATTATGGATTTTCAGTAGTCACAGCATTTTTTCCTTAGTTATTAAGAAACCAAAAAGTACTAAATAGGAGTGAGAAGAGTCCTAAATTCATAGAACTTACTGCTTTTGTTCAGAGAACCTGCTTTTCATGAGGAAGCCACTTTCATATGATGGAAGGCAAAAACAAAAAACTTTTTTACTGATTTATTCACTAAAATCTCAAGCTCTTTGAAACAATCCTGCAGGGAGTGTACATGAGAAAAGCAAATACATCTGGTAAGTGTTTCACATTTCAGACAGGTAAAAGGCAAAGGATCCAGTCCTGCCTTGCACAAAGTGGGGAAGAAATGCAAGAAGAAATGGATGAGACCACTCTGTGATCTCATAGGGCAAGTCTGGCTTCTCTGCATTGAAAAGAACCATGTCTGTGATCTGTACCAGCCACAACTCCACAACAAAACAAAACAAAACAAAACAAAACACCACAGACAAATGAACAACAACAACAACAACAACAAAAGAACAAAAAACATTGTCTTGAAAATAGTCCAGTTATAGTTAAGAGAAGGCAGGAGAAAATTATTTCATTGAAAGGTTAATGCCTTATTTTCTCCTTTAATCTTTTCAACATGGTATCCCAAAATTAATTGTTAACACAAGCATGTAAACTTATGCAAAATAAAGAAAAAATAGAATAGGAAACTCAGATATGCCACAAAACTTTATATTCTGTATATAAATTCACATTCCTGTAATTTTAGTAGATTCCACTGCGGCTGGGTAGATGCTACTATTTCTGCTCTATTAACTTGAGTTAATGAAAGTATATTTAGGAAAATTTCCCTGCAAGTGCATCTGACCTCACATTGTGATTTGAAGTTCATAAATGTGAGGTTTGTTGCACTGGTGATGTCTGTTACAACTGGCAGCAAGGGTAGAAGCTACTGATCATTTCAAGATTTGAAAAGCATGAACCTGTGAAACTGTTTTGGTTTTAAAAAATTTTTCTTAAACCAGATTTGCATCTCCTTTAAGATAAGCAAAACCCTTGAATAAAGAAAATTTCCTTCAATACAGGGAGACAATAACAGTTTTTCAGTCTATAAGAACTGCAGTGTATAAAGAAGTTCTACACAAAGCTGGGACAAGATCCGTGGAAAAAGTTCCTATGATGTGGCTGCAAACTGATCTACAGAGGGAAAAAACTGAGTACTGAAAAAGAAAAAGAGAAACAAAAGGTTTTTTTTTCCCTACCCCTTGAATTTTGCCATTTAGGCACCTGTAATTAGCAGCAGATGAGGTTTTTCATTAAGTCTGGACAACAAGATCGTGCTTGATAACTTTCCTGGCATTTATAGTAAGTGAAAATTTAGAATCTAAATTATTGGAAAAAATAATTCTAAGACTGTTCACAGATTTGCCAGTCTCTTTTATACTAATATTAATAACAATATTAATTCTTTTAAAAAAATTTAAATTATTTCTCAAGCAGAAATAAGGTTATTTGCCAGTCTCTTTAATACTAATATTAATAACAATATTAATTCTTTTAAAAAAATCTAAATTATTTCTCAAGCACAAATAAGGTTACCTCATAATTTTGATAAAGGTTGTTCTCATCTGAAATTCCAAGCTCAATCTTTGATATATTTAAATGCCAGCCATGATTTTTCTTTATATGTAGGGCTTGGTTTTAGTTTGATTACATAATTGTTGTTGCTGTGTTAGTTTGGTCTTGTGGTGGCTTTTTAAAGTTTTTGAAATCCTTATTTTGGCACAGGACATGAATTTGCCAAAGTATTTGTGTGTGAAGAGAGTATTCCATCCAAATTTCATTTTATTTGATAATTGCTGCATTAAGTACTTTGATAATTCAGATGTCAGAGAGCTCTTGCAGTGAGAGAAAAAACAGAAAGAAAGAGTGGATAAGGAGGGACTGAGCACTGCAGACACTGAAGGTGGGGAATGTTGAGACTGAAGGTGGGAGAAGAAATGCTTGAAGTTGAGCATGTGAAGGGGAAGGGAAATTTGTTTCTTATGTTATAATCTCCCCTTCTTTTCCCCCTCAGTAATCAAAGTTTATGTTACTTGACATTTAAATAAATTAATTAAACCAGGGGTCAGGTTGCTCTGCCCATGATATGAAATTTTTGTTTTGTTTCATTTCTCTGGTTGTCCTTCTCAGGCTCACTTCTTTCAGTCTCCTCAGCTTGCCCTCACTGTCTACTGGAAATGTTCAATCATTTAATCAAAATCAGTCTTTAAAACATGCAGTAGCTAATGTTTCTTCATGAACATTTTGGTTTTGCTTTTTCCAATTTGCAACAGGAACCATCATGTCAAGGTCTTAGGAAACAAGAAACCACAATAGTATGACTTTAAAATAGATATATATGTGGTTCTGGAATACTATCTGAGTCTGATCAAGGCAGTAGAGGCTTTAAAATTTTCACAAGACTCCCAGTCAGTGATGCAGATCCATTACCTCTATCTGCCCATCACAGCAAGTGAGTTGGAAGCTTCTGTCTGGAGGAGGAGGCTTGCTGGTGGATATTTGTCACTTTGAATGTGATTGATGCTATCAGGGTGTTAACCTTAGTACTTGACAGCAATTCAATAGAAAGCAATGTATTTCCAGGCAACAATTTTATTTGTAGAAAGGAAGATACTTTCTTTTTTTCCAAATACAAAGTCTGTATAGAAAGATTGAGACTTTCTGGAAGTGTCACTGGAATAGAATGATAAATACAGGGACTTGTACCAGTTGTCAAAAGGATTGAAGTGATTTGTGTTGCATCTGCAGCTCCTGGGAGCTTTGGGAATGACAGAAAGAGCAACTGCTCTGAGAGCTGCTAAAACACATCCCTGCAGAGCTCTTGCTCCTGAGCTCCTTACAGCTCAAATAGATAAGTCAAGGCAAGAAAATATTTTTTAACTATTTTATGGATGGTAGTTTAAAGCCAGATATTTAAGGCCTGCAAACTTTTTATTGGTTGCAGGGTTTAAAAGGCTCAGCTCTGTTCAGGTTTCAAAGGCCTCCAGATTGAGTCCTAAAATGATCTGCAATTAAACTGTGATTTCACACATCTTTCAGAACTAAAAGTTCAGAGAGATTGTTGGAGACTTTAATTCAGTATCAACCAAACAAAAAAAGAAAGTAATCCAGATTAATGTTTCCTAGGTTTGGCCATGAAATTGTGTCTGCTTAGATATATATACACACACACCCATATACATACACACACATGTATATGAGTATGTATATATATATTATATACACGTATATTTACAAAACCTATTTTTTTTACTCCCTGAGAAAACATGTTGAAGTCACATTTCAGTCTCATCTCCATCTGTAAGCATTTGTAAAAGAAAGTCTTAAGAAATCCAGCATTTAATTTCAGCTTGTCTGTATAGAAGATGTGTCTAAAATACTTCAAAACAACAATACTGAGATGAACTCTATTTAATTATCCACTGGAAATCATCTTTTGATAGAGCCAAAATGTCAAGACAGTCAGAATCTTACTCCAGAGTTAGGTTTCAGGGAAGCAGCTGCACCAGAGCTGCATAATAGGCTAATGAGAAATGCTCTGAAGCTGATGGTTTTGCCTATTGTATTAATATTAATGGACAAAACCAAACAAAACTCCACAAACAAACAAAAAAAAAAAAACCACCAAAAACCCCAAGACAAACCAAACGAAAACAGAAACAACTCAACAATAAAACCCAAAAAACCACTAAGCAACCAAAACCATCTTAATATTCAATATTGGTTAGTTCTCTCCATTCCCATTCCCTGAAGCAATTTCTGTCTTCTATCAGATGTCGGGCTTAACTTCCTTTAGATCAGAGATCCCATTCTAGACAATGATTTTAGTAGACATGAGAGGTTTATCTTATATTATTTTATGTGTTCTGATCCTGATTCCATTTCTGTATCCACCTTCACACTTTGTTGTAGAAGAGAGCTACCAAATTTTGTTCTGCATTCTGTAAAACAGTTATGTTTATTTCCCTCAAGCCAGCTACTTAAGTGATTACTGTGTTTTCTGATATGTGCTGTAAATCCACCCAAGTTACTGAGTTTTTAGTTATTTCTTCCTAGTTAAGTTGTTAACTGTGATGTTCAAACATGCCTCCATTGTTGTTTTTTTTCCCAATTAAGACAAAAATAAAGCTAATAAGCACTGTTAAAAAAGAAACTAATAGCTGCCATAGGAGGTCTTTCTCTCTTGTTTTCTTAAAAAAAATAGTCAGAAATCTGGAAAAACCTCCAAATATGTTGCTTTATTTGTGAATGTTTAGCCCAATTATTTTGAGTACAGTCCCTCACAGAGTTTTAACTATGCTTGCACTGATGTGATGGGGATTCAAAATATATTTCTGTATGAGTAGAGAATATAAAGACTTGAGAAGTTCTAGAATCACAGGATCACAGAAGAGCTGGGGTTGGAAGGGATCTTGAAGGAAATCTCATTCCACCCCCTTCCATGGGCAGGAACACCTTCCACTGTCCCAGATTGCTCCAAGCCCTGTCCAACCTGGCTTTGGGCGCTTCCAGGGATGGGGCAGCCAGAGCAGCTCTGGGCATCCTGTGCCAGGACCTGGCCACTCTCACACACACAGGGGACTTAGAAAAAGGAGGAATAGGAATTCCTTACATGGGCATGCAGTCCCCTAAAAGAACCATGAGGCCACAGAAGGTGTCCCCTTTCTTCAGGCTGAATGACCCCAGCTTTTCAGACTGTTGGCTGAAACGGTGAGATCAATAAGGACACAATTTTTGTAATGTCAATAAAGTGTCTTTATGTTTCCAGTGCTGATTTTCTCACTACTTGCTTAACTATTGATCTATGTATTATTTAGCCATTCTACATTGCCCTGAAAAACATTTCTTTTTCAGTGCTAGATATATGCATGGGAAAAAATGAAAAAAAAAAAAACAACAGCGATACATACAGGTTAAAGGTAGGGTCTTTACTGCATTCTTTATTTCCTCTATATTTCAACTATTCAATATTAAGAGAAAAGATCATAGTCTTCTGAGCACATTAAAAGCTGGAATATCCAGTAGATTAACAAGAGTAGGGAATGAATGGATTGTTTTTGTTCTTATGTTGCTAGTTTAAGTTAATACCCCACTATTCATGTGTTAGAAGCAGGTCATGCTAATGGTGGGATGAATTACTTCAGGAGCCCTGGGTATGGGGATCTCGTGGAGATAATTGCAAACTTGAAAATCAAAGGGTGCATAGACTAAAAGCACATAACATTCACAATGAATGCATCTTGACACAAGGAAAAGAAAAAAGATGGGCTCTTAAGTCCCCAGTTTGTGTCAAAACTGCTTTCAGCCTTTTTCCTTTTTCAGCCTACTTCAGCCTTTTTTAAACTTTTAAATAGTGGTGAAGACAAGGACTTCTGAACGTCTTTGTTTTTTTTTTTTTTTGTTTTTTTTTTTTTTAAATTTACAAGCATTTGCAAAGTGCTGTCTTTCCTAAAACCCATGCCTTCTGAAACTCTGGGGTTTAGGATGCCTGAATACACCAATCAGCAAGTGCACAAACTCCATCAGCTACAGTCCCAAACCCAAAGCAGACAGCTCCGTCTTTTTGTGGTTCCTGACTGCCCTCTCAGCACACCCATTCCAGCTCCAAAGCAGAGGATTGTGAATTGCTCTCTCAAGGATGAGTTCAGAGCAGTCACGAGTGGATTCAAACAACTGCCACCAAAATCAGCAGTGAAGCCAGCACACCCAGCTGTCTGAGCAGTGCTAGGAGTGGGAAAAATCCCTGTGGTGACTAAAATGTCTATTTCAGTGTCAGCTGCCTGTGGGGAATGCTACTCCAGCCTTTTAAACTGAGGTGCTCAGAATGACATGGAGAGGAATGGGGGAAAGGGGAATTCTTGGGGGCTCCACTGGTACCTGAGGGCCATGATGTCACACTGCCACCTCCTCCTGGAAGAGATACTGGGAGACAGTGGGAGATGGATCAACACTCCTGAAGTGATGCTTTGTTCAAGAACTATCTCTAGGAAATGTAACTAACCTTCTCTAGGAAACATAACTGGACAGAGGCAGGAATTCACAGTGCCATTTAAAATTAGGCAAGGATACACCCCTCTCTCTCTCTAAGAGCTTACACATTGCTCCAGCAATCTGGGGTAAAGCTCAGCTGGTGTGAATTTGCTGGCTGGTGGTACAGATTGCTACTCCGTTCCACTCCTTTTCTGGTAAGAGATATTTTTCCCCCTTCTTCTAAAAATGAGGAAATGTTTTGTGAATGGCACATTAGAATAAAAATTGAACCTCAAGGTGTTAAAGTCTAAATTTAAAACTGATGCATAGACAGTCTGCTACCAGGAGTATTCCTTTTGGCTTCAGCTTTAAATCCACATTAATTGCACTGAAATGAATAACTGCTTCTAGAGTTGCAGCAGTGGAAGATTTTGCTCCAATCTTTGCCATATTTTGACTGAAAAATCATAGCCCTGAATATAAGTGTTAAATATTAATATTGAATTTAAATATACATGAAGGGAACTGCTTCCATATGTTCATATTATGAATCTAATTCCGTTTTAGCAGAATGAGCCACAAGGAGTGGGCCTGTTTCACTGTACCATTAATCTCAAAATGCTGGTAGTGGAATTTAATTGCCTGCATTAAAATTTAAGGCTCACTTTCTATTTCTGTCTTTCAATGCAATTGGATCTTTTCCCTGAGTTGCAAATGCCAAAACCTATTTACATTGCATAAGGAATATGACCTTACACTCGTGTGACATCTGCAACAAATTTCATGAGACATTCCCAAAGAAACAGCTCCAAGGTCTGAAATGGAGAGATTTTAAGCTGTAGGCATAGCAGAAGGAAAGGAGAGGAGATGCAATTTCTGTGTCATGAAAGTGAATGGAAATTTGAGTTCATCAAGGAGGGGCTCAGCAGTGAGTCTCAGGGTAGGCAAAGTCCCCAGACATGGACAGACAGAAAGGAAATCAGCAGCTTACTTCTTTAGATAACTGAAGATGGAATTAAAAGCACAAGGAAGGATAGCAAAGATGTATATTTCTCACTTTCTGAGATGGTGGAGAAAACCAGGCTTGATAGAAAAATACAAGAGTTGTCTAAATTAGCTGCTAAAGATGGAACAGAGTATCAGTTGTTGGGGAGCAACAATCTTGTCACCGGAGACATGAAAACCACCTAAAGTCTCTCAGTCCTTCAGGTTGTCCAGTTTTCTGTCTTGTATGAGTTGGTCTGCTAAAGCTGTCTCCTCTTCCAGCAAATTCTGTCTCTCCTATTTCCTCAGCCCATTCAGTCCTCAGGGGCTAAACTATTGAGACATGGGGATGGAAACAGAAAGGAAGAAGGTGCATTAAATGTTTGTATGCTGTGCCTGATGCAATTCCAACAGCTTGATCCTGAATTTTTCCACTGACTAGGGTTGTCATACAGGATTCATAAAAACGAGAGAAGAGGAGGGCATGTGAGAATAGAGAAATGAAGAAGAAACAGACTCCTTACAAGGCATGATAGAATACAATGATGTAGAACATAAAAATATCACACATTTTTTTTATTTCTGGCCATCAGTGAAAACCAAATCTGCCTATATTCTGAGACAGGTAATATGTTTTCTCAACATATTTCTGTAAAATATTCATTTTTCCCATGCTAGCACAGAGTCTGCAAGCTGTAGTTTATTAAAAATCCTACAAGTAAAAAATGGCAGTAATGAATTTTTAAAAAATTGTATTCTCTTTGAAGATGATCAAGCAGAGTTTACCAGGCAGAAAAATAATATTAAAAATGCAAGTAAGAAATCAAAATCAAAATCAATTAAGCAAACAAACCTAAATGGAGCCTCTTAACCTTTTTTACTCAGCAGTAAAATTGATCAATAGGCCAAGTTTATGCTTTTAAATGGTAATTCTGCTTATTCATTGATGAGGCTGGATTTTTTTGACTCTTATCTTATTTTCAGTACCTCTTCAGTTTGTAGGCTGCCAAGCAATGCAATAACAAGTTTACAAACAGCCTGGCTTATGGCATTTTTCCTGCGCATGGAAGGCAAGGAAGGGAGCCTGAGGAACAAGAATAAAACAGGGTAAAAAAATCCACCCTTCAAACCCCATTCCCTCTTTGCCAGGGACTTAGTCTGACTCTCTTGACACATGGCACCAAAAGTCTTTTTCTTTGTGCTCTGCTGCTGGAGAAGAACTGGGCTCTCCCTGACACCAGAGGGGATTTCTCTCCAGGGCTCTTGTTTCTGTTGTTTTAGGGAAGCTCACCACAAGGACCACGTGTGTGCCTGGTGCAGATTATGAGAGAAAACTGCTTTCCAGAAATAACAGCACTGCTTTTATGGACAGGACTATTTTACCACAGAAAGAAAAAATGTTTGGTGTCTTTATTTTAGGTGCTCTTGCCTTCTCAAAAAACTGTAACACCCTCTGAGAACACAGGGCTGCTCAGGTCAGGGGCAGGACTAGGGAGAAAAGGACTTTGACATTGGCTCAGTTGCCTACTCAGGCAGATGGCACAGCACCAAAAACATCTAGGATCATCCAGCAAAAAAATAATCCAATTAATTTCCAACAAATTGTCCCTCATTCATAAAAACTGGAGTTTTGTGGACCCTTTTGCATTGTCAAGACAGAAAAATAAGAAGTAATGTGGCTACAAAAACAAAACTTAGATGTTAGTTTCTAGTCAAAAAGATTCACTTAAAACCCTCCTGCTCTACCACTGAATCAGCTCACAGAAGATTTAAGAATGGCTTTGCAATTGTAGCTTCAATGGATACAAAAATTTAGAAACTGCAGAGAAAATTATTCCTTCTGTTCTTGTCTAAACTTTGTGTTGTGAGAAGGTTGCATTGATATCTATAGCTAATGACAGCAGCTCCCATTACTCTACTTATAGCCAGAATTAAGCAACAAGATAAAATAACCACAGTTACATTCATGTTTTTTAAAAGGCCTTTGGTGAAGAAAGGACAGTGTGTTTTGAATGTGAATATTCAGTGGCTTTCACCAGTTAAGACAGCCCATCCTGTTGTATTCTGGCAGTAACTGTGTTCTGCAGTATTTGTATCCACAATGAGCCCATGTACCTGCAGATCCAGCAGCACTACACCTAAATCAAGTTTTCACTTGTGCTGTAACATGTATTTCAGCCTCTATTGGACTCACACACTCCCCAGAGCTTTACAATAATGACGAGAAGGACAAAATTCAAAGGATAAAAGGCCAAAATTCAATCAAAATGCAGGAATCTTTTGGTGGGATGAAAAACTGTGAAAAGCAGCCTTTTGATTTTGAAAACTAGGACTGATAATGCAATCTTCCCCAGCTAGATATCCACTAAGAAATGCAAGGGGTTTTTATGCATTCAAAGTGAAAAATGACTGGTAGAATAAACATGTCCAATGCTTTAATGCTTATTATCAATGATGACAGTAAAGCTTTCACTGAGCGTGAACCTCAGGCAAGGAAATAAATCAGTTTACAATAACTGAAAATATGTAAATACTGTAAATTCCTCCAGTGCATTTGAACAACTTTGCTAAAGCATAACAAAAAAATACTATCAAACCACCTCTTACTCCAAGAAGAATGCCATTCAAACCCAGTAGACACACGTGTAGCATAACTGACTATGATAATTAGAATTTCCACAAGGCCATTATGCCCATGAAAACAACTGTAAACATGGAATATTTTATCATAGTATTGTTCATTTTTGTCAGCATCCTGAATGAGCTGAGCACCTCAAAACTATTATGATTATGCTTCCACCTACTAATTTGGACACTGGGAGAAGGGAAAAAAACAAAGCAGGGGGGAAGTCTTAAATAGAGTTAAAGTGTTTCTTTACTGGACAAAGAAAATATGACTTTGACACTTGATTTCAAATCTCTTCCTCATTCTTCCCCGTATTTTTGAAAATCCCATACCATCTATATTTTATGTATTTTAGGCCACGAACACAAATAATACTCTATGTTGCAATCCCTAGTAAGTGGTAAATGGTATTTTTGTCTCAGTAAGATAGAAGTCCTTTTGCTCTTCATTCTCTGTCTTAAACTTGATTTGCAATTACCTTCTCAGCTGAGCACCAAACCCATTTTTCCTCCTCAACTCCATTCCGTGAGTAGGTGCTGAGCAATATTTTTAACAAGTCAAATTGCTAACATCAGAGGGAGACAGATAGTCTTAGTCCTCTCAAACTATCACTTCTGTGCTCTAACTGAGAAATATACTTCAATGCCTCTTTTTCCTACTGCTCTCTAAAGGTACAGTGCTGTTCTGGTCCTGGGCAACCTCCTCGTGGTCCTTTGGCTCCAGGAGGCTTCTGTGGGTGACAAGACATTTCACTGTAGCTGAAAGTGAGTGATTATAACATAATATTTTACCTTTCTGGTTTTTTCACATACTTGTCTCCCAGCCACAGTGAAGAATTTTAGCCTCAAGGTGTTGAGACATCACAGCTCTTCCACTGGCACCCCATGGAATTTAGGAGGCACCAGACACCGTGTGGGTTCCTGAAGACACAAACCCCACAATCCTCTGTGGTCTATGGCTACAGCAAGGCAAAACAAAGGCACAGCTATGTTTAAGTGCTCTATCTGGATTTAATATTTCCATGTAAAAACTTGGTCTCTCTGAGGAAAGGAAACAAGAAGTTGAGAGCTGGCTTTAGAAACATTTTGGTTCTAAAGCTTTCTACCATCCAAATGTTTTTTCCTCCTCTCCCCACCTAACACCCTCTCCCTTCTTTCCCCTCTCTCTCTTTTCCTCCCCACCACCTCCCTCTTTCCCATTCTGTCAATATCATTATAATTCATGCTTCATTTAACCCAGCATATTGCATCAGGCTTCCTGCAGGACCAAGCAAGATAAAAATTAAATCTCAGATCAGTTCATGCATTGCCTTGCCTTCATTTTTCTGTAAGTGAAGCCAGTGCCCTGGCAGGTTTCTGTCTGAGTTGCAATGCTGCAGAGCACAGTATCTCATTATCCACCAAGCAGGTTTGCTGTTAGCAGGGTAACACTGCCTTCTTTGCATCGACCTGCTTACCAAGTTACAGTTTCCAGCAGTGACAGTTTTGGTTCTGAATCTATGGTTGAGCAAAACAAGTATAAGCAATTTTTTTTTCTTCTTTAAAAGCTAGGCACTTTTTAAAATCATCACCTCAATTTCTTAAACTATTTTATGTACAGGCATCTAGCAAAAAAACTAAACTCCTTTTACATGGTCAACATTCAGGGCAGTCCTTACACAGGCACTCAGTGTAGAATTATGAGATTATCCCTTTAGAACCACTAAGTACGAACACTTTACAAGCTGTTCTCAACCTCAGTGCTGCTTCTCCAAAGCAGTATGGCAATTAAATTGTATTCCACAGTACAATCTCTACTCCAATTTAAATATAAAAGCATTTGTGGCATGTAGCAGCATTTGGGAAATTTATGTCTACCATGATGCATTATTTAAAGTGTCCTGAACTACAGCACCAAGAGTATATTTTTAAGGTGTTAGGCATGGGAGTTTTCAAGGTCATGGAAATTGCTGGTTTACTCTAATTGTGTAAGTCTAGAGCGAGCCCAAAAAAAAGACAAATATTTCCTACGTATTTCCTTGTGACTTCCTACTGACACAGCAATTTCTCTTTTTTAACTTTGTTCACAAGCTGAGACAATTGGTGCATCTCAGTCAACACATATGTCTTGCTTATATATTTTAACACTTGTTCCTAATCTTATTCTACACATATATTTCAATCATTAAACAACACTTCCGCATTGGTGGTGGACAAGATAATATTACAATTATCATGCCTACTTTATTACTGCTTGTTGCCATCCCCACATGTTATATGGAGCATCTCAATGTCACTGTGCCCTGCTGGTGCTGCTCACAGAGCTCCCACTGTCCCTACAGATGAAGCACTGACCAAGACCCTGCAGCTCCTGCTCCCTTTTCCTCATAGACCATCACCCTGACAGCCCCACCACTGGTGTCAGAACTCACCAGACCATTTTCCCCTCTAGAACCCAAAATAGCTGTCAAATTGGCTCAAAATTGGGAGGAATTTTGGGGTGGAGTTGTTGAATATATTCCTACACAAAGTGCATCCTAGGTTTCTGGTCATGGAGAGAGTGAGATGTCAATAGTTGCCTCTGCTTCCATAACTAGATTTCATACTTTTTAAATCTATTTCAAATAAACTTGACAACTTGCAATTTTTAAAATTGTTCTTGCTAAATATCTAGTCTTTCTTGCAAATTCTCAAGTGATAAAAACCTGCTTGTGATCTCATTTTTTAACCTATTTTACCTACTTTTTACCTCCTTTAGATGTGTTTCTTGTATTTTTTAACCTAGAAAGGATCGATTTTTAAAAATTCCATTTAGCAAAATCAGGATTTTCCACTGTCACACAAAAAATGTCACTGTCCCAAGGCTGGTTGCCCTTTCAGCAGTTCACCACTGTCATGCAGCAAATTGTTCTGCTCTTGCCATCCACTATTTCCAGAATGTTTGCAAACAGAAAATGAGTCATTTTGCTTAAGTGCTTTTCCTGAAATCCATGACTAGACAATTTGATGAAGAACCTATTCTAACCTATTCTATATCTGAAATAAAAATGTGCAGAATTTTTAAAAATTTGCTTGGGAGGATATTTTTCCTAGCAGGGACTAAGATCCTTAAAAATACCCATAACCAATGAAGTATTTAATAAATTGTTTGGTTTATTATTATGATATGTGCTTCTAAGATTGAAAATAGGTGGGTTTCAATAAAGATAAGGAGTGTGTAAAAAATTAGGAGGCTGAGCTGTATGTTTTGTGTGTTTTGTGCAAGTTCACCTGTGCTGCATGATCACATTTTACAGAGCAGTAGTTTTCTTGCTGGAATGTAGTAAATTGGAGTTTGACTCAATATGTTTTCACACTGAAGATCTCTCAGACAAAGAATGGCATGAATGCTACTCCCTCCATAGGCAAAGGTGTGAGGATCTCCTGACAGCAACAGAAAAAGGGTTCATGAAGCTATTTAGAGTAGCCTTAGAGTACTAGAAACAAACAAAGGTAAAGATGTCTTGATTGCTTGGAAAAGTTTTTTAGCTATAAGCTGAGAACTTAACAGAAAGGAACAGTTAATTTTCTTCAGTCATGAGGATGCTGAGATTAAAATGAGTCCAATTAGGCAAACCCTGGTTTTTTGGGTGGGTTGTGTTTATTTTTAAAATTTGTTTGGTTTTTTGCTGTTTTGGTTTTGTTTACTTGTTTGTGTGTGGTTTTACTGTTTTTTTTTTGTGGTTTTGGATTTTTTTAAAATAGTTTTTGTTGTTGTTGTGGGTTTTTTGTGTTATTGTTGTTGATTTTTTAATGTTTTAGTTCCTTTTGAATTTGGGGTGTATTGGCTGTGAATATGGGTGTGCAGAGCATCTGACACGATGAGATGCAGGACTCAGTTCTGGGTTCTGTGTCCTGGCAGCCCAGGTGTGGGGCTAAAACCTGACAACACTCACCCTTTTGCTGAAGAATTTCGGCTGCTCCCTGGATTTTGGCTGCATCCAAAAAGCTGCTGGCAAAATCAGTGACTCTCCTTTGCCTTTTAGAGTCAGTGAGAAGAAAATCAGGAGAGGAAACAAAGCTTGGTGATAGAAAGGCTTTGTGTTGTACAAAGGCTCTGTTTCTGCTCAGCATTTAAGGGCAGGCTGATGCACACACAGCTGGGCTGCTCTTAAATTCCTTTAATTCTTAGCCTAATACAGCACCCATTGCTCCTTCAAAGCCTTTCATCAGGCATTATCACTCAGACCCATCATCCTCAGGTGCTTGTGAAGGGGACTGCTGCTGCTGGTGAGGCTGTAAACATTGTAATTTCCCAAGTATATAGGTCTCAATATACATCATGCACAAGTGGTGGTGAGGGTGGTTGCACAAAAAGCCTCAAAAGAAAAAAGCAAAGGTCTAGTCCTGACATCACTATAGTTTTTCCCATAAAAGTTAGGATTCTGCCTAGAATCTGCCTAAATTTTGCAGCCTAGCTCTGTCTTTTATGAACAGTTCCCAGGACAGATGAATCTAAAAAAATTATTCATTAGGAACACCAGCTTCTGTGTACACTGCTGAATTAATTTTTAAGAACAAGGAATTCAAACTTATCCAGGTGTCAGAAACACAGACCTTATCTTCTCAATGTGTTTTTCTCCCAGAAGAAAGTCACTCTCTATTGAGGAATATTTTAGCTCTGGGAAGTGAAATTAGAGAGGAACAACTTGTGGGAGTGTTCTGTTTCATCAAAGAAGGCATAAAGGAGTTAACATCTCCAGGCTGTAAATGCTGTTCCTTTCTCAAAATAAAGTCAAAAGAAATGGAACTGTTAATTGAAAAGCTTATCTGATTCAATGCTTACAATGCAGTTTAATTAACATGATCCTCCTTTTCTGTTGTTGTTTGGATTGATCTATAGGTTTATATCTCTTGTTGCAAGAGCAGAACAGGGAATGAGGCAAAACACCACAGTGTGGGAAACCTGCATGCTGCAGTGGGACAGAGTTACCAGCTGACTGGGACAGGAGTTCAGGCCAGTGCTGAAGAGATGGAGAAGCACAGATCCTGCCTGACTGGTGCAAAACTGGCCCTGGTGTCTCAGCCACCAAGCTCCACTAGCCCAGCAGCTTCTGCCAGCAACCTCTCATTGTGTTAGGCTGAAGGATACTCAGTTCAGAGCCCCCAAATTCTTCCTCATCAGAACAAGAGCTGACATGCATTTCCTCTGTTGATAAACTGGTATGAAATCCCACACCAGTCCTCCAGACATTATTGACTGTGGCAGCTGAAGTGGAGAAGTCACAGTTATTCTAGTGAAATCTTAATTTCTTACCATCTTGATCGACTTCTGCTCCCACTGTTTTTTTACCTACAGCAATTTCAGATCCCCCTAAGCCCTAGGAATAATTTACTGTGGGGCACTCTGTGACACTGCCACTCTAAAACAAAAAAAAAAAAAAAAGGAGGGGAAAAAGGAAAGGAAAATCGTAAGGATACTACAGACATATTTTCATTTCTCCAGGCTAATCCACATCAATATTGTGGCAGGATTACCAGGATTTGTAGACTTATGATCATAATATCCACCAAGAATAAAACAATAATTTATTTTTACTGTGCTTGTCAGCAAAACAAAGAATCCTGGCCCTCAAAGAAAATGTTGGCTCGAAAGACTGTGCATTGGGAATTTCATGAAGAACTGTTTTCTTACGCAGTATTTACACTTAGTGGTTTGGAGGGAAGGTGGAAGCAAAGGTAGTTAAAGGAGGTTGCATATCCATCTTCCCTCAACAAGAGGGGACAAATGTGTTCCCAGAGCTCTTCAGACAACTGCTGGAATGCACCACAGCCAAGCACAGGGGCTGAGACTGTGCTGCTCTCCTGTGGAGATTGACTGCTGAGCTCTTTAGCCTCAAAATGCCATCTTTTCTGCTCCCAGTGTTCCTCACACCCACGAAATATTTTTATATTACATTGAAATACCTGTCAAGTCACTTGACTCTGCTGCAAAGACAAAAACTGACTCAAAATTATCTCAGCTGTGTGGGCTGAATCTGCTTCCTGTGGCTTCTTTCAACACAATTCCTGTGGTAGCACACCACCTGTAACCAATTAAATATTTTACTTTAAGTGGGCTTGAACTCTAAATATAAGATCACTAATAATCCAAAAACTCTATTAACATATTTCTGCTGGTAATCCATAGCTTGAAACTTTGGTAATAAATTTAAAATTGATTATCCTGTTACTATTACCCGGAAGTGTTATAAGCTTGCTATGTATCATAAGAAAAATGTTGATTTATTTCCCAAATGGGATGCAGGTCTTTTTCAGATAAAAAAAAGTGTGTTGCACATCAATTCTTAACACAGATAAATCTCCAAGGGCTGCTGGTCTAAACCAAGCATTGAGGGTTTCACATCTGCTTACTGTCAGTCAGGTAGTGCTGATGTTTTGGATAGCAATTATCACTACAAACATGGAAATCTTGATTTGAGTGACTCATAATTAAATAAAAAATTACAGTCCATTTTACTGGACAAAAAAAAATTGCTTTGTGATAAATACCTTGGAGGTCTTTATGTGCAATATGTATTTCTCAAGGTTGTGGCACTATAAAAATGATGTGTGTATTAGAAATGCTTGGTGGTTGTTTTTTCAGTTCCAGACCAATTTTTCTATGACTGTGGAGAGACATTTTTGAATATTAACTTCCTTGGGAATAAAAATAATGATCTGGCCGGTAAGTACTTCTCCTCTCTTGCCCTGGCACTCATATACTGACATAAGAGCCAAATTTATAGGGGATTTTCAGATGTGTAAAAGACTAGATGGAATTGAGCTCATTTACTTATGTGCAGGAGCTTCTAAGTAAAGTAATGAATTCACCTGTCATGTAGATAGCAGAGCTAAGGCAACAAACTGTGTATTAGGTGTTCATTATTTTCCACAAACAAGCTCTAGATATTAACCTGTATTCTATGAGCATTTAGCACACTCACAGTTAGAGAAATGTATCAAACTGATGTTGTAGGACTGTGTTGGGCTTGAAAGAGGTATGTAACACATGTTTTGTGTTGAGAAGAGGTAGATATCCTGGATTAGATGCAGTATTAATTGCCCATGATTTTGCTTGTATTATCACAGTTCCCTGAGCTGTTGTAGGTAGGACCAGTCCAGATGTTCCCACATGCCACTGGAACTGAGAATTGCTGAGGCTTGGAGCAGTCTTTAGTCCCTCTGGGTTTTTGTTCTACATTTTTTTGTGACTGCCTCAGAGAAAGCATCAGTTTCCATCTGTCTTTGCATCTGGAAAGATGAACTGTAAATCCTCTCTTTGCTTTGCACTGCCAGACCAATCCTGAGAAGTCCTAAAACCACATCACCGGAAACTTTGAAGAAAGGAATTGAGAGAATGAATCTCACTAAGGATTCCAGGGAAAGTACTGTGAGAGCAAGCAGTGGCTTGACCAGTCCTGTAATAGCCTGTGTTGCTAGAAACACAAACAAAAGTATTTGGTATGAGCTGATTTCCCAGGAGTTGGTGGATTTCATTTATAGATACAATCCATTGCTGTAATTGGAGCAGCTGTTTCAAACACAGGTACAACCTAGGAAAAATCCTCATCCACTATTACAGGACAATTTCCATGCCAACCTGAGGTGGTTGTGCAGAACATAAGATAAGCAAATATGCCAGAGGCAATGAACTGGCATTTAATGTTCTTATGTATATTTATTTATTAATATTTTTATTTATCAGCTTACTTTTTTATCTACATTCAAATCTTCAGCTTTTCTCTGTCTATCAGTGCAACAGCAGTCACAACATTTTGGAATCATTTAAGTGCTCAACGCAGCTCTGTGTAGCTTTGATTTACATCCCAGACATGGATTTCTTTAGTGTGAATCCATTCCTATTGTCCCTGAAAGGAACTGCAACTTTTCCGTGACAGAAATGTGAAGAGAAAAGCCTTTTTTATAAAGAACTGAGGTTTACTGGGAGTCAAAGCTGATGTATGGGGCAGCTTTAAGATTAAAGCACAACAAATCAATTAAAAAGCAGCCCAAGGAACTTTGCCCATTTTTCACAGTAAGGTTGGGCATTAAGTTATTCTCCTCTCCACAGCTCTTTAATCTTTGTTCACAAAACATAGGTAAATATTTTTCACGTACACCCCTCTGAGGAGGTGCAGGCCCATGTAGATCTTACAGGAAGGATCAGGCATTTTCTCTGGTCCTGACATGACTTTTTTTTCCTGAATGAAGCTAGAACAAAATAGTGGTATATGTGCATAAACAAATGTGCATAAATATTTACACCCAAATTCTGAGCTGTAATGGTTTAGGGTCAAAGTTCCAACTTTCACTGTAGATTCTGCACATTATGGCATTGATAATAAACAACAACAACTAGTCTGGTGATGAGCGTTTCTAAAAAAATATGACCTTGATGCCATGATTTCGTTTTCTGATTCATACATATTCTGCACCAGCAGCAGGATCAAGTGATAGTTAACATGAAATCACATAATCTGATCACTTGAATTAAATGAAACAGATATTTAGGTTAATAAAAGACTCCTGTTGTTTTATTTTCACCAATGATAAAAGCATTTCTCTGAGCAGCAAAGATAAGTTTTCTCTTTGCCAGGTAAAAGTTTGTTTCTTCCCAAAATTATGTATTAGGGCATTGGAAAGAAAAATAGTGTTCTCTTCTTTTTACTGGATATAAATGGGCACATTTGTATTCTAGCAGAGAAGACTAAACTTGATTAATTCAACAGGGCATATACTAAACAAATCACAGTCTGTGTAAGAAGAAAGCAAACAAAAGGAATAACAGTTTCCAAATAAATGCACATGCACAGTGGATGCCAGACTGATACATGGGACACGAGAATCAATCCACGTTCATTGCTGGTGCTTGTCCCACAGCTGCCAATATCTGGGATGTGACAGGACTCCAGCATTTGTGGGTGTCTGTCTCCATCTCTTGAAGTCTCTGGAGTCTCCCCTGTGAGCTGGGAATGCAGTCATGATCCAGGAGTACAGCCTGAGCTTGTCCCCTGGCTGGGGGGACAAGCCACTGCAGTTTTTGGCCCTTTTAAATTGAGGATGGTTTTGGATGGTTTCTGTAGCTGGATGTGCCACCTGGAGCAGCTCCAAATTTGTTATTTGCAAAGTTATCAGGGGGGGATGGAGAGGGGGGCATGCTATGCTTGGTGTTGAGGAACCTGATTCAGCCTGACTCATCATTCCTAAAGTTAAATGTCCTTTTCGTGGAAAAACAAACTACCTCTTAAAGTACCTGGTAAGGGAACCAACAAGTTATCAACAACTTACCTAAAAGCTGCTGAGAGGACACAGCTGGCCTGGAGACATAGAATTGGCAGCCCTAACTTTAACAATTCCCACTTTTTAGCATTAGGGATGTTTAACACACTCCTTTCAGTATGGAGATTCCTCCTTTGAGCGGGCATGTCACTCAAGGCTCCTCCCTGAGTCTGAGATTGGGCCACAGCCATTGGTGTGGGTGAGTGGGTCAATATCTACTCAATTATTGTTTTTTGCTAGCTTTAATATTGCTTCACAAATAGTGCATTATACTAGTTGTTACAGATACCTATGCTGTGTATTAATCAGTAATCCTGATGATCTTTTAGTCTAATAGTTGCCATAATCAATTTCAATAAATTATTTTTATATAAATATATTTGGTGTTCCATCCTTAAGGCTGAAGGACAAAGTCACATAAAGACTCAATTACACCTGTATAATTCTTAAATAGAAACTGTTGCCTGAATCTGGGGCAAAGACTGGATGCAGCCACACCCAGGCTTCTATCTGAAGAGTTTAGAAAGACACTGGGTTCCTTTGTCCCAGTTGAAGACTTTCTGATGAATTTTATCTGCAGCAGCTGTGTGCCTACATTTCAGGTTAAACTTCAAAGAATGGTTTCTGCCACTGCTGGACTGGGTTTGGGAGCTGGGCTCAAGCAACTTGATACTCCTGGGGTGGGGAGGTTTGTTTTGTACACAAAATTACAGAGAACTAAAAGAAAATGCAAGAGGGATAGGGTCATGGCAGAATCACAGAATGGTTTGGGTTGAAAGGTACTTTAAAGGTCACCTAGTGCAATTTGCTGGCTGTGACTAGGGACACCTTCCACTATCCCTGGTTAGTCCAAGCCCTGTCGAGCCTGGTCTTGGACACTTCCAGGGATGGGGCAGCCACAGCTTCTTTGGACAACCAGTGCCAGGGCCTGACCACCCTCTCAGGGAAGAATTTCTCCCCAGTAACCCATCCAGCCCTGCCCTCTGGAAGTGGGAAGCCATTCTCCCTTGTCATGCTGTCCAGGCCCTTGTCCAAATTCCCTCTCCAGCTCACCTGAAAACCCTTTAGCCACTGGAAGGGACCATGAGGACTCCCTTGAGCCTTCTCTTCTCCAGGCTGAGCACCCCCATCTCTGTCAGTCTGTCTTCATACTGAGGACATCCAGCCCTCTGACAACTTTTGTGAAAAATATCTTCTAGATGACTCAAGGATGTGCAGAATGACAAAGATCCTAGGATTTTCTGTTGTGTGATGTCTTTTTCTAATCCAAAAAAAAAAAGGGAAAAATCTGCACCAGCACAGTGGCATTTATTCATTGTGTGTAAATGGTGACATTTCACTTCCCTACAATTCTGGAATTGAAACTTCTCTCGCAGGTCAGTAAGTGCAAATATCCTGGCTTTTTCCTTTCCTCTCTGTTACTGAGATAGTTTTCTATCCATTCACATTTGCTATTGCAATCAGCTTTACATTGGCCAAGGGAAAACTGGCTGCAGTGGTATTACAGGCAAAGCTCGAGTTTGCATTTAACATCAGAGATTAAATATCTCACACATCACAGAAAAACTGAAAGAGGGAGCTGTGTTTTATGTTATTAATTTTTTATCAATAATACTTATAACACATGAAAGAAGTTAGTTCAGATACTATTACAAAGTTGTACAAGAAATCTTACTGACCAGGGAAGGAGAAAACCCCCAAAAATGCAGGGAAGCTGGAGGAGAAGTGCTGCTGAGTGCAGAAATAATCAGGGCACAGTTTATGTCCATTATATCCTTATTTTAATTACAGCATAAGTGGCACAAAAATAGAAAGCATAAGTTGGAACAGTCCTTAAACACCCACATACTTGCTTAACTGGATTCACCATTAGGAATCAGAATTGGGTTAGTGCATTGTTCCTGAGTTTCAATGCACAAAGGGTACTGAATCAGATTTAAAATTGAGTGAGGATCCTACAAGCCCTAGCTGGCATTTATTTAGCAAATGCATAGCTTAAAATTAGGCATGTTTTCAAGTGCCTGACTGAATCATTGCCCTGCTGCTCAGCAGTATAAAATTTTTATCCAATCTCAACTTAGGGAGAAAAAAAAGAGGGGAAAGATTTGAAAAATGTCATCCTTCTTTTAGGCTTTACTTCCTGTAATTAAAAATACCCTAATTTAACTTATTTTGCTTTTATGGAATCCAAGATATTCTTGGATTCTTGGACAAAAACTTTCCATATAAAATAGATTAGGAGCATAACACCCCTTAATCAGCTGAAAGTTTTATTCGGAAATTAATTAATTTTCACAATTTGTCTTGAGAAATGTACCAATCAAAAATCTATTCTGTGGTTTCTTCAGGTAATTAGCATCAGTTAAAAGCAAAATAACTGGTTATTGCTGTTAATAGCATAATTATTATATTCCTAGTTGCCATTATAATTATTAAAATTTACCTCTTCCTCTCTCACTGTCCAGTAAAGTCCAGTTCCTGACTACATATTTTCTGCTGTTTCCAAGGATTTTCCATATTCTGATCATCCAAATTTCTTAAAACAGAATTAACAAAGGGATGATCTCTGTTTGCCTTTCCATTTCCAATACAAATTCAGCTGTGCTTAACAACTTGCAGAGAGATAAATGTTTGACCTCTTGAAATAAGCTTTATCAATAAGGTATAGAATTAACAGCAAAACCAGGTTAACAAATTGAAGCAGGAAAAGGAGTGAGGTGGAGCCTGCTGTTATTTTGTGGGTTTAATCCTTGCTGGTGGTGGCACAGGTGTTTAAGAAGAAGCTGGACATGACACTTAGCACTGAGGTGTAATTGACAAGGTGGTGTTTGGCCAAAGGCTGGACTCCATAATCTTAGAAATATCTTCCAGCCATACTGATTCTATGATTCTATGTCTAGCTTGTGTATCAGTTTAAAAAAAAATACTGAGGAAAAAACCCCCAGATATGCAATGATCTTTAATATGACTGCCTTACACCTGGATTTCAATGTTATTTTTTTAAAAAAACCAACATCTTGCTAGAGCAAATTAAAATCGACAAAGATTCCAGCCTGCAGTCTATTAAGAATTATTGTGAGACAGGTGCCTTTGAAAATCAAGGGTATTATATTGATAATAAAACTGGAAATTTTGGTATTGAGTTCCATAAGTTTTAATTTTGGTGTTAAGTTCCATAAATTTTCCATTAAGTTAAAAAAAAAAAACTTAATTCAACTTAATTGAAAACCTAAAGTCCTCCCTTAATTCAAAGAGCCAAGGTCCATCTCTCACAGTACAGAGAGGCTCTGGGGATGTGCCTGCTTTGCCACACAGTGCTCCTCCTGCAGCAAGAGCCACTGGTCCCAGCCATGACAGAGACCACTTGGAAATCAGCCAGACAAAGGGTAAAACTCAGGCAGAAATTGTTATGAACAGATTTTCTTCAGATCTGTAAATTGCTGTTAGAACTTGAGTTATTCAGATACTAATTCTCCAGTTTTCATCTCTTTGGGGGACTATAATACTACAGGTGTAACAAGTATTAAATAATATCTGTGTCAAATACTGAATAGTATTTGTGTAAATAAGCAATAAGGAGTATCTGTGTAAAATAGACATGATGTATATATACAAAACACAGCCAATAAGTTGGTATGGTACTACATTGTTATAGATGTAAGAGATAGTACTATAATAATAGTATCTCATAATTTTACAGTCTTCACTCTAATGCATCAATCAAAGCATTATTGTGTACTATTGCCCCTCTCTGGGGCACACTCATGAGAGACATACTGATTTCCAGCTCATGACTGAGCTAATGAAGAAACACAACCTTATAAAATGGTAGGAATGGAACAAGAAACAAATAAAATGTGCTCAGAAAGTGATTTGACAGGATTAAAGCATCCCTCAGGAAATATAGGTCCTCTGTGGGCAGTTATGGCAGTCACAGGCAGTGGCCTTGATTTATCCTCTGGGATAGGGAATGTGTCCATATATTCATAGATGAGTTAAAAGTGTCAGCAGGAAACTGCAGCACCAGGAGATTTTGAGAAATTGCTCTGACACAGTCTCAGCCAGGAAAGAGCAAAAGCATATGTATTCCCAGCCATGGTGAGGGATTTGTTGTAGTGAAAAAGCTTCCTTCCATGTAGAATGAAAAGTTAGGGAAGGAAGATCTGGGTCTTCTGTGAGACTCGGCATTTCCAAACATCCCACATGCAACATTTGAATAAAGTTTTACTACCGGATCTCTCACGTCCCTGTAGTCCTCTCCTGAGGGATGAGTAAAATAAGTGTCTTCTACCATGCATGCTTTCCATTTTCCTCTCTTGCCACTACTGTGATCAAAGCAATTCATACACAGGGCAGATTTCATCTGATTTCTGGCAAAATGAAACCTATTATTAAAAAAAATGCAGATCTCAAGTTTTCCAGAAAGCCCCTCTCAAATAACACCACTTTTCAAACATGAGCTGCAACCTCAGGTGAAAATCCTGCTGTTTTAAGGAAATATTTTAGTGAGTTGCAATGTAATGACTACAAATGTCAATATGTCAGATGCATTCCCAGCAGATTCTTAACTATGATGGATGTTACCCAGAAAAGCCTCCTCCTTGTAAGAAAATAGAAAGTTCTAGCTGAATATTTCCTCTAAATAATGATAATTTGATGCTATCAACAGGTTTAAGCGAGTTGTATTCACTTTTCCCATCTGTTAATGGCATTAATAGCCACATCCAGGAGAAAAGAGACAGTGTTTAGTGTGGCATTAGAAATGCTGGAATTTGTTGTTGCTATATAGTACAAGGAGAGATGTTAAAAGTGATTTTTAAAGGTTATTCACTCAGGATGATGACAATATTAATTTTGTTTTTGTGATACTCCCTGATTCTTATATACTTACCTTTTTGTGAGTCCTGAGAGGAGTTTTGAAAAAGAAACCAATATTGAACAGGATCCAAAATGGCAACACAAGGGAAGTTTCTTCTGTAATATTTTCAGCCTTTAAATTGCAGTCTTGTGCAGCCATTTTTTTTTTCTGTAGATACAAGTAATGTTTTAACTAGATTAACTAGTGAGAAGAAAAATAATCCCATTTCAGACAAAACCAATGCTTTTGCTCATCTCAGAAAGTCAAGACAAATCAAAGATTGCCAGTTACTGCAGTAGAAATGTGGCTTTCCTTTTGAAGAGATGAGAGTTAAATTTTGTTTTCCTTATCAACATGTAGATTCAGTCTCTGTGTTATGAGTACAACTTCCATAGGAAGACTCAGAAAGGTAAAAATCTCTGCTTCAGTGATGTCTCTCTCATTTTCAAGGCCCAGTAAAAAAACCAAGAAATCCAAAGGGCCGTTATCACATCTGAATGCATTTTCCTCACGCAGGCTTGAAATGTGAGGGATTAAATAAAATTTGAATGCCTGGGGACGCTGTGTCACTATCACCCTCACACCTGGATGGCAAACTGTATCAGCACCACCAGCAACCACATTTGGTGTAGTTCCTTTTGTCAGGCTCGGTTTCAGAGTTTGCCACACCCTTCCATGTTTCCTACCATGGGCCTTGAACCTAAACAATATTTTCTTGTCTCATTCTATCTTTTGCAAACACCCGGGAGTGCAAACACCTGGATATTCTGTATGAATGTTTTCTAGGATGGAAAACTAAGAAAACCACTGCTCCCCAGCAGGAATACAATTTAGGTGTTTCAAGCTAAGCATCACATTATGCCTCAAGACACCTCCCATGACAAATTTCTGTCTATTTTTGGTTATCAGAAGGCTCACCTTTCTATACTGAGATAGATGTAAGTTCCCAAAGAATCAAAATGCAGAAGCTGGAATGATTTTCAGTCTCCTTTCAAATGAACCTAATAACTAATGCAATTATTTTGAAAGAAACGTCAAATTTTACGACTGACTTAGGACCTGAAGCACCAGAACAAATGCAGGTCTCTCCTACTACTGGAATACATAAATAATGTCCACCCTATCATCCCCTCTAGGTTAGTTCTTCCTGTGATATAAAGCAGACAAAAAACCACACAAAGCTGCACCATAAAATCAGGAACGCTAGAAGGGATGTAAAGTTTCTGTTTAAAAATCTTCCAGCTAAACCATGATTAGGACAACTTCTGATACAAAGGAAATCCTGCATCTGCTGATGAACACAGGCAAGACACCAAATCAGGGAGCTGCTCTGACTTGTAGCTCATGGCACAGATAAAGATTTATGTTCTGTTCTTGGAACAGTTTCAACTGCATTAATTTTTAATCAGTCAGGATATTAGTTCTCTGCATAGGCATTGTCCTCTGTCAGTATTTAATCAATTTGACTCTGTTTATAAACTTTTTCTGCAGCTCTTCAGATACAAGTGGCACACGGAGTGTATCACAATTTAAATCAGTCCCATTTTCATAGAATAGAAATGTGTACCAGCCATTTTGATCCTGTCTTGGCCTGTGGTGGTTGCAGGCTGAGCACACCCACATCTCCCCGGCAATGCCAATGGCAACAGATCCACAGGGCAATGCGCATTAGAAAAATCTTGACCGGCAATACTCAGCCAAAAAAACCCCAATGCTTTCTCAGAAAGTTTGATTATTCTGGTTATGTTATTCCTAGAGTTAAATCCAAGATAAAAATGAAATTGAGAGAAATTCTCCCACCCTATTAAAATATTCAGCGTCTCACATTACCTTCTCTTCACTGGGAATAAAAAATAATTAATTGAATTTTTAGAAAGCAGAAATTCTTTAAACAATTCAAGCAAAAGACAGTGAAGTTCAGTCTCAGAATATTGGAATATTTCTTATTGAAATATCAAAATTTAAGCTATTTCAGCTTTCCTACATTTTAAAATTCTGTTTCCACTATGAAAATATTTTAATGCAGCTAATTTTGTCTCTAATTTCCCTCTTTGTTAGCTGTATCCAGTAACTCCTCAATAATTTTTTCCAGGATTAAGTTTAAAAGCCAGATTACCTCATCAAACTGCAGCCCCACATTTGCTTTATACAACAATGGAAGCATTATAGCAATTTTTCTTCCCCTCCCAGCAGCATGATAAAATTGCGGCTTTACACTGAAAATTGCCTTTGAACAGAATGGTCTACTCTGACATGAGCAGTCCTTGCTGTCTGCACAGAATCGTACCTGCTGTCTCTGCTGACTGAAATAAATTACAAATAACTCGTCAGTGCCAGCACAATGACAGCGACAGGAGCTGGGAGCTGTCCCTGCTCACAATCAGCTGATTCTTTATTGCTGCCTTTGCAAGAGACATAACTAACCTGGCCTGACTTTCATGTGGAAAACTGAGTTTGTTGATTGGCAATTTTAGAATAAGAAATAAATTTTAAAAAGCAAAAGCAAGCAGTTTCCTGGGGTTTTGTTTGTTTGTTTGTTTGTTTGTTTGTTTTCTTGGTTTTTTTTTTTTGTTTTGTGTTTTTTTTTTTTTTTTGGTTTGTTTTGTTTTGTTTTTTTTTTTTTTTAATATACCTTTTACTGAGACTGTTTAGAAGCTGGAAAAATATGATGAAACAGGACACAGCTACTCCTGTTTTAGAATTAATTATGAGGGGACAAGATGAAATCATGAAGGCAATAGCCAGGCAACATGGTTTTGACTTTAATTAGGATCCAGACAGTATATCACATTGATAGATTATCTGGAAAGACAGTCTTTAATATCTGAGGTACTACCATTTCATTTCAGGTAGTGTACTGGTTTAAGTCCATAGCTGGCTTGGGGGCTAATTGCCTATTTTCTCCATGTTTTACATTGATATTTCCCCTAGAAAATTCAAATCCTGCACAAGAATGCTGAATGCAGTTCCATTTTCATAAGCTGATCCACATTTTCAGAGACGACTGATGCTACATTTGCCTTGCTCCATTAGAGAGCCAGTCAAATGAATTGTCTGTTTGTTCAACTGCAGTTTTTATGTTCCTTAGTGTTCCCTAGAGTATCCAGATTCCTCTTCTTCCAGTAGTGAAATGTCTTGCCTGCTGTCTAGTGACACAAAGCTCAGCTATTTACTCTGATTTCACTGAAATATGCTTATGTAAAGTGGAGAGGTTTTTTAACCATCCCAGGATGCTCACTGTTCCTTGGTCTAAAAAAAATAAGCTGTATTTTAAACAAATTACTGGAAAAGTTCCTTCCTTAATTATACTAAAGATTCTCAGCATCTCTTCACACCTTCTTTTTCTAGAGACCTTTATTGAGAGCTCTGGGCCTTGACTGGCAGCTGACCCCATCCTTAGCAGAATATATTATTTCTTTTTTGACTCTTCTTCTCTGAAACAATCTGTTAAGATTGTCTTGTGAGGAAACTTTTTCTTGATCTCCTTGTCATCTAAGGAAGGGGGAAGCTCTATGTCTTTATTTCTGCCTTTCTTACTTCACTCTCCCTTTCCAGCACATTTCAAAACCATGTGTTTAACACAGTTTTTCTGGCTACAGTGCAACTCAGAGTCGCAGGGAGTAACAAAGTTGTTGGATAATTGTCCATCACACTAAACATCTGGCAGTTAAATGAATTAAAAAGGCTACCTGCCTACCTGGTGTGGTGGCTTAGTCTCCCTGTGCTGTCCTCAGGCTCACGAGTTCTAGGAAGTTCTTGGAGTTGCATCTTTTCCATTCCTGCTGTTGGAGACCCATGTCCCTACCACTCTCTGAAGGAGAATGGGGGAAGGAGATGCAAAGCCAGAGAGAAGTTGTTTTCCTTTGCAAAGCTTGACTTGTCCTTCCCATCTATCAATATTGTTTAAAAACTTATCACCTTAACTGGACACTTTCTTTATAAATGCAGAACGAAACAGTTGAAACTAGGGAGGTTGTGACAAAAAGCCCAACTTCTTGCTTTGTTTGAACAGCCAGTATAGGATGAATACTCAAAACAAACCTAGACAGTAAATCCCACAGTGGAAGGGTGTACAAACCCATTTAGTTGCTGTTTTGGTGCCCTTCAGAGCCTTTGCTGATCTGAGTCAACTCCTAAAACTCCCTCTAAATTAACCAAGCAGAAGGATAAATTAGGGGAAAAGCAGCTGATTGACCTCAGGAAGGGTAGAAAGAGGCATGGTTCTGCCTCTTTCTACCCTTCCTTCTTTCCTCTCTTTTTTCCTCTCAGGAAAAAAGAGAGGAAAGAAGGAAGGGTAGAAAGAGGCAGAACCATGAGATTGTAGTAGGGATTTGGAGAAGAAGGGAAAAAAGGAATTGGACCCTTCAGAAGTGACCCAGGGTGGTCTGGTACCTGCTGGAATGTATCCATGTCTGTCAGAGGAAGTTTTGGTAATAAAATGTGAATCTCAAGCATGAAGTTCAAATCCAGAGGAGACAGATGGGCCCAACACACATTGTCAGGGTCAGCCTTTGCAAAGAATTGCATGAGTCATGTTTGTAGAGCTCAGGAAGAGGCGTGGGCAAGGTCACAGCTGTGAGCAGAGAACTCCAGAGAATTGTGAATGTTCCTCGGCATTTTCAAAAAAACCCCTTTCTTTGTGGTGTTCTGGTATTCTGGCTTTGGTTGCTAGACCCATTTCTGATTATCAAACATCTGCATTTGAATCCAGCTACAAAGAAGTCTTGAAAATAAGGTAAAACCCCCTCAAAATCCCATACGTCTAATGCAGAGAATATAATTTCAACAGATCCTCCATTTCTGACGGCTTCCATGATTCCTGAAGGGGTGTGAAGGAAGGGGTTTTGGGCAGAACAGCAAATGTTAGAAAATCAGTTGGGTTCAGTTGCTCCAGGATTGCTTGTGCAAGAAACTGGCCACTTCAAATTAAACCAGTTTAAAAAACAATGAAATCATCTATTCTACTCAGCAAGTTATCCTTTTACAAGATTCTTTGCCATGGGATGCCATGTTTCAGATGTTGAAGTGATTCAGAAGTAAAATAACTAGAAAAATACATGCAAAAAATTATCTCAGGAACCACTGGAAAAAACATATAATTTCTTGCTCAGGGCATAGGTGAAACTGAAATTCCTGGGAGATGGAAAGGGTGCAGTGGGTGGAGAGTTGCTTGATCTGTCTTCTCTTTATTAATTTCTTCTTCCTTGGGCACCTCCAACTGGCCATGCCAGAGATGCTGGACCAATCTGGGATGGTTATCACAACATACAGGAAAAAAATGCCATTCCTATTCATGAGATGAGGGAAAGAAAGGCTTATTCTACAAAGAGAAAACAAGAATGTTTCATCTGAGGAATGATCTGGCTGTTTTCCTGCAATCAGTGGCAAGGCAGGTAGGGATTAATGCAAATGTTATGCTACACTAAGGCAGAGAAATCCACCAGTTTATTTTACACTCTGAAAAGCTGTGGTTCCCATGGTAATATTTGGATATGAGAAAGTTGACTAAGCATCTTCAGCACAGGGATTTCTGCCTAGGTTTCTGTGAAGTGTGATATGAAGCTGTGCAGCTCTTTTGAACTGTAAGTGGGTTTATCAAAAGGCATCAGGTGATTGCTATCTACAATGCAGCAGCTTTTTAACTGTGACTCGGTGACTACTTAGCCTGAAGGAACTGAGTGGCCTGAGATAAAATTTCTTCACTATTTATCAAGTAAATATAATTTTTCCAAACATGAATCTTTCTGGTTCTCCTGGTGAGAATGGTTACTGACTTCAGTGCAGCAGAAGCTGCTATGGAGGAGTGTTCATCATCTGTGGTAATAAAAACAGACATAGGAAACACTGCCCTAAACAGTCAAAAATTGAGGCATCCATATTTTCACTTTCTTATGTTCTTCTATCCAAGTCTCATGCAAGTTATGGAGTATTTTTTTCATTGTCTGGAGTTTAACAATTTTAGGTCTTCAGTCACATTCAATTAATTCTAAATATACTTGACTCTTTGCTAAAAAAACCCAGATATAATGTTTTTTTAGATGCACAGGCAGCATTTTTAAACCTTGTCTCTTTTGTCTTCTTTTATGGCACCCTATTATAACCCCTATGAATGGTCTGCTTTCTCCTAGAAAATACACCTTTGAATTTAAGTAGCATGGTATTGTAAAAAACCCCATGATCCTCAAATCATGGTCTCCCAAGGCACTGCTGTTCTTCATCTTACCTACAGCTTCTCTATCCAACTGGATCTACTACTGCTGGATGCCAGAAGGAGAACACCAATCAAACTAATCAAATTTTCTTTGTAGTTTTAAATTGAGAGGGTGCCTTGCAAGGAATACAGAGATACTGTCTGAACAGGCAGGGTTGAGAGTAGGAAAACCAAAGCTGAAATGGACTCTAACATGGCCAGGGATGCCAAAGACATCATGAAAAGCCTCTGTAAGTACATGGGTGACAAGGATGATGCAGGCCCACTGCTGAGCAAGGCAGGGGCCCCAGCTGCACAGGATGTGAAAAGGCTGGGGTACTCAGTACCTTCTTGGAAAGTGAAAATAAACAACACACTCACTGGATGTATAATTTCTCCAAAGGAGAAAACACTTTAAGGCATTCAAAAGGTCTCTGTGTTTTTTTCTCTTTTATTTTTTCCTTTTCATTTTTTTTCCCTTTTATGTTTTCTCTCCCTCAAGGGAGATTCATTTTACTCTACAACACTAGCAGCTAGGCAATCTCTTTGCAAACAACAACGTGACTTTGTGGAAAGTCCATGTTTACTGACCATAAATGTACCTTGCAAAGATGGTTTCTCATGTTTAATCCTTCTGACTTGAATTTGACATTCAAATGGAAAGAGATTGCCAAGGAAAACAGAAGTGAAGAGCTAAATACATGGACTCCCAAAGGGGAGACAAATTGGTTGTATTTCTCTGGTACCCTTTTCTTTTCTGTTTTCCTCTATCCATCTGCAACATCTGAATCTTAATCAAATAATTCTTACCTGACACGAGTACCCGAAGATGCTCACATTCTCTTATGAAATTTCTTATATGACATCTCTCCTATGTTGAGAAGTCTCATAGCTAACCAAATTTAAAATGTGTCAGTTCAAATACTTTTTAAAGGAAATGCAGACAGAAATTAATTTGACATATTTCTAACTGTTTTCCTGACACCTTGTGTGAGAGTTTTGCCTGTTCCTGATTTCAGGACAATACAGGAAGCCTCCATGGGTCCATTTTCCTGTAGCAGTGGTGGTTTACTTTTTCTTTCCTTTTCCCATTGCAGGGAAACATTCAGAGCAAAAGATGCCTTAAATCCAATGCAGAAACAGTCATTCCTGCTGCTCAGGGTAACTTGCTCATTCAGAAGGAGCAAAGTCCAGGCTCAAATCTTGGCTACACACAAGGCTTAACAGGGTGCTCCTCCCCAAAAACTTTCTATGAGAACCATAAGATGCAGGAAAACAGACTGCCAAAGGCAAAATAATTTTTCTTATATGCATTTTTCTATGTTCTATACCATGTTCTATCTTTCAATCTGATAGCACAAGCCTTGCCAGAGAAAGAGGCAGAAAGGGGTCTTAAAACAGCAGACACCAGTTTAGCCTCCTCTTTGCCCTCTAACCCTTCTAGTCACATCCTCCACAAAAATATCGAATGAGCCCTAGAAAATGTATTTGTTGATATTTGTCTTTTGTTTTCCCCTCCTGCAGCTGTATCCCTGTATCTTGTATTCAACACCTGAAACTTGAATTTCTGGAATAAACAAGCTGTTTTCTTTTGTAAAGTTGTTTATTAAATGTAAATATTCTTTTTCCTGTCTGACTTGACACATCAAGCCAGTGTACAGCAGGCAGAGTGCCTCTGAGGATAATTATTGAAATCTCAGCTCTCAGGGATCTCAGGATGATGCAGCTCATCCTATCTCCCAACTACAGGCAGTCACACATCAGTCTGACTTTTGCTGTAATCATCAGTATTAATGCAACCTAAAGTGTCTCAAGCCACAGCACAAGTCTTGTGATCCCTAATTGTCTGGGATGGCAAAGATACACAGGTAGAGCTTTGAAAATTTCCCCTCAATGGCTATTAAACCACATCATCACCTTTTTTATCTACCATGAGGCTTTTGGGGATTTTTCTGCAAAAGGGGTGCTGAGAAGAGCTACCTCCTCTGGTCTCATCTCACAAAAAACCTTTTGGTTTTATCATTTAAACTGGCTGTTTTGCTTCTTCCTTTGTAACTAAAATGCCCTTTTTATGCCTTTTCTGTGGTGTTTTCCCACAGGGCATACAATCAATTGTGAGTCTTTGATTAGTTTGTTTTTAAAAGAGAAATGTGATGTCAAGTTTGTTGCAGCAGTTTTCTCTGGAGGACACAAAATTAATTTTCATTCCACTTTGAAATCTTAGTTGGCCATTGCTCAAAAAATTCCCACTAGAGTTTTGTTTCATATATTTGAATTCTCCTACCACTCTGCAAAGATTTCAGGTGGAAAAAAAAAAGATATTAAATTGCACCCCATTTGATGTGTATATCCCTTCATTTTAGACGTGTGTCCACCTGTAAGCTGAGACCCCACTGCTGTCAGGATCGCCTTTCAGCAGGGAAATGGAGTATCTAATGTATCACATTCCCAGCAGAAGGGGAAGTCACTTTGATGGCTTGTTTGTTTGTTTGTTTTTAAGCTTGCTTGCTAAACGATGAGTGGACACTGAGCAGGACAGCAACCCACTCTGTCAGGGAAATTTGCTTCAGCAGTGCTTAGTGTGGTGTTCTCTCTCAGTAGCTTCCAAACTGCTTCTGGATTATTTTTCCCAGAGAGAAAGATGCTGGAGCTAGTGTGGATGAGTGCTTCCTCCCTGCTCTTGTTTGGTGGGGTGAACTTTTTGCCACAGAAGCCCCTGGAGCCCATGCTTTGTGTTTGTGGTAGAATGCTCACACAGCACCAAGGCTGCTTCTCCAAGGACTCCTCCTCAAATGCCAATAGGATGGGGATGGACAAGAGGGTGGGAGGGATTACAGCAAGACAGCTGACCAAAGGGATAATAAATGTCCTAGAGAATTATTTTCCTTTTTTTTTTGTTTCTATGTGCAGAATTTACTCTATTTTTTTCCATTATACTGTCTGTATCTTGATCTACAAGCTTTTAATCTTATTTTCTCCCCCATCCTCCTGAAGAGGGACAGTGAGAGAGAATCTTGCTGGGCCCCTGGCAGCCAGCTGAGGTCACCACCTCATTACTGTAAATAAATAAATTCTATTTTTGTCGATGTTTTTGATAGAGCAGCCTGAACAAGCAGCATAGTCATTATAGGGGTGCAAATCCACTTTGCATTGGCCAGTGTTGCACCATGACTAAGAGGGAGTTTAGGCTTTGGCAACTACTCATTTAGGAGTCAAGCTTTATTGCACCAATCTCAACTTGGCAGGATTCAGAAGTGGCCATGCTGACCTTTATTCAACCTTGATGGTGCTTTAGAACCAGATTTGGAGCTTCCCTCTTCCTTCCACAGGCTACAGAGGCCTCTGAGGCATCCTGCTTCCATGTGTGCTTGAGCCTGGACTGTGAGGGAGGGAGTCTTGGGCTTTGTCCCACCCTTTTCAAGAATTAGAGGTGCCTGCAAGCAGAGAGAGACCTTCCATTCCATTCCATTCCATTCCATTCCATTCCATTCCATTCCATTCCATTCCATTCCATTCCATTCCATTCCCTTGTCTTCAGCAACTGCCCCTCCTTAACCATTCCTAACAAGCTGAGCTGGATGGCAAACCAGGGTTAGGGTGACTTTTGTTCTGAGTTTAATCCCAAACCACCCTATATTCCTCCCCAAATGAGGATATTCTACATCCATACATTGCAATTCAAGCCCCAGTTTCAAGCAGCTTAACCCTAGGATTCAACAGTTCTTGCACTGAGGGTTTGGGTTTTTTTTTTTTTTTTTTTTTTTTTGGATGGTTTTGTTGTTTCCTTCTTGTTGTTTCTTATGAAGATCTCTGCTTTGTGAGTTAAGTGGTAACATAATTCTTCAGGTGAAAATTTCTCAGGAGTATTTGCTATAAATGAAGCTGTTGAACGTTATAAAAGCTTCCAACACATACATTCAGACAAACACCTCTCTACCTGAAACCCAGTTGTTGTGTCCAAGCTACTGCTTAAGCTGTTGACATTTTCCACTAACATGTTTATCTACATTTTTTGTACCATATGTCAGCCAAGAAAACATGCCTAATATGCAAAATAATTAATTGTTCCACTAATTAAGGATTGCAGTCTCACCAATGAAACGTTAGCCCAGCTGCAATGCCATTATCCCACAGCTAAAATGATGCAGCTATTAAAGCTCATTCATCAGCACGATAAGATCAAAACTGATACACACAAACTTTTTGTGGCATTGTGCTCACCCTCCTGCTCCTAAAATCTGAAATTTGACTGTTTGGGGCTGTCTTGCCAGCTTAACATGACCCATAAGCATCCCAAGTGCTTTGGTATGAGTATGATATCAAGGAGAAGCTTCATATAGATTAATTAATGTGGATTCATCTTTGCATGGATGCTGCCAAAAGTTTCTTACTCAATCTCCAGTTCCATCTAATATCCAAATTTGCAGTATATCATTGAGAGATACATGATGATGGTTGTGGGGTGTGGTTGTGCTCTATGTTATGTGCAAAACCAGCTCATTTAAAGACAATTTTATTTCAGTTAGGAGGAGTTGATGGCTGGTGAGCTGTCAGTAGCCACGGGCCTTTGATCTCCTCCTACACCCACAGCTGCAATTCCAGTGTTACACACAGTTCATTCTACACCAGCAACATGCTGCTATCATTAACCCTCAATAAAGAGACATGGAACAGCAGGACTTACACTACACAACCATGCTAAGCTAAGAAAAAGCTCTCCACTTCACCGGGAAAAAAATTTTACTGACTCTTGATTTGGCTTTCTTTTGACCTGTCTTGTCTAATACATAAAAGCAGAAATACAGGTAAAAGCTGTAAAGTCACTTGTGTAATTGGGACTTCATTGCACCAAGTGAGTCAGATTGATAATTAGTCAGTTAATAGAAATACCTCTCCAGGTACTGGTGGGAAATATTTATCTTTGTTATGGGAAAAATTTCTTCCCAAATTTATTTATAATAAATTCATCAGTAAACATGTTAAACGTATTTTTCCTACATCCACCAAGTTTTGGATAAATCAGTGATAACATGTCTGAGCCACCAAGAAAATTGCCAATATTTATAATTATTAAATCTATACCTTTATATTAACTATACAACTGGGGAAAAGACCCAAACATATCTAATATTATGACTCAAAAACTGACCCAATGAAATGAACTGGATCTCCATATTGTGGAGAGATTAGTGCGTGAGAAAAATGACAGTGTTTCCTATTTCCTGTAAAATTGAATTCAAAGCGTGAACAGTATGTCAAACTAAAAGCCCTGGGGACTCATTAGCTCCTTTCCATTGGTACAAAATAATCTCTAAAAGGAGCTGAACAACCTGTGTGCCTCACAATCCAAGCCTACAGGGACTGGCTGTAGGAATGAGTGAATTTTCAGTCTCTGGCACCACTGAAGCCACAGCTTTCCTTTCACTGATGCAAATAAGCAGAGGTCTGGCCCTCCATCACTCCTCCCTGGTGAGCCTGCCATGTGGACTGTCAGTGGTGCCAGATGCAGTAATAGAATAACTGCCCTCTCAGTGGGGCATTATTCATAAATTCTACCCTTTACAATGATTTCTGTAGCATTTTGCACCCTCTTAAACCCTGCCAATCATTCCTGACAAATCCTGAAGTACTTTAATGCTGCACCATTCTGCCATGGTGAGTTGCCTTTTATTTCTTCTCACCAAGCACTGTGCATTTATTACACCCCTGTGGAAAAGAGATTAACCAGGCTGAGAATCTTGAGCAACAAACCTGCTCAGACCTCAAGCTGTTGCTAAAGATGTCAGTGGTGTCATTTGGATCTGTCCAGATGGCTCTTCCCACAAGTCAAACTTGTATACACTTAATTTATTTCAAGACCAGATCCAAATGCTAAAGAATTGAGCAGTGTTCTGTTAACAGCACCATCCTGTGTCTGCTCAGCCATGTATTTACAGATATTCAGCTGCTCCAAGAGTTTTTCAGGAGTGCCTCTGTGAATAACTGAAAATTGCTGTGTTTACTAATGCAACACATCTTTACCAGCTCTTTCTACAGGGCATATTCCTGTTCTGGTAGCTGCCTTCAAAAATTAATTCAGTGTTGAAACAAAACTAAAAAAAATCTTTTTGAAACTCTCTCTCTTGTTGAAGATCTCTTACTCCAATGTGTTGATGAGGTGAAATGTCCTTTGACCTAAAATAAATCGTGGAGGACTTGATTCAATAGATATTCAACTACAAATACATGTGAGACTCCTGCTATCGATCTCAACCCTGCACAGAATCAAGGTTTGCACATTGTAATAAGTGTCACACAACTTTTCCTGCAACATGCAGAGAAAGCTACCTCAAGAGATTAATCTTCATTAAACATTCAGTAGGAGTGACAGACGTCTAAGTTGGAATTGCCTTACCAATAATTTTCTCCTCAGTTGCTGTGGTGAAAAGAGCAGAAACACAATCACAGACAGGGCAGCCTCCTTTGGAGTGTGGGGAGAAAGAGGAGCTGTTGATTGTGGCTATAACTGTGAGTCTCACAAGGTTGTGCTGAGCAGTCTTCTGCCATGGGCTCGTGTGTCCCAGATGAACATTAAATTCTCTAGGATCACACGAGTACCAGCAGACCTCCCCAGTGAGGGCTCTCTATTCAACAGAATGTACAATAAATTATATTAATGGCTTGACTGGTAGCACAATTAATAATACTTAATCTCCAGCTGAATGCGTTGTCTGAGTGAGTGACAAGCACAAATAGCATAATGACATGTCATGGGACTGTGTTTTCCAGATGTAGGACAGTGTCTAATTGTGCACATCTCTGTGTGCATTCCTTGGCAGGAAGAGCTCAATTAACTCACCTCACAACTATGCAGGAGAGTTCTGGCAGGGTGGAACACTGAATTTAATTGTTGTAGATTGATTTGTGATGTCTGCCAATGACTGTCATAAACATGACATTACCTTTTCTGTGCCATTGAACATGGACTTCCCAAGAAAATTTTGTAAAGGGAGAAGAACTGTGTGAAAACTATAATGCTTCAGAATGCTTAATCTGTTCATTAAGGATGTTCTTTCTTTATCATTCTGTAAATTGATTTGCACTTGAGCTTCCAGTCAAGGCTGGTAACTCATTAATCCTATTTCAGGTGCACAAATGAGTATCTGGCTTATGTCCTGTAGCCTCATTCTTCACATTTTATGCATATTTGTCTACAAGACACACAAGAAGAACAGAGATTGAGCTCCAGAACTACAGCAATCCCATCCATTCTATTCACCTTAGTGACTGAAAGAGCTTTGCAAACAAGACAAATATTCTCCTGAGGATGGGAAATGGAAACAAAACCTGTTTGCACTAGAATACAAGCTCTTGGGTTCAAAGCCAGCAGCCCTATTAACCAGACCTTGCTGCCTGCTTTAGTGTGGGGCAGATAGAAGCCAAGCCTTCTTGGATCACCCTAAGGTGTCCATCTGAGCTCCAAGCACAAACTGCAGTGCTTCACACCCTGCCAGCACAATTCAGACAGTGAACCTGTATCCAAGGAAGTCACGCTGACACAAAGAAAGTTATAGTCGTGGACAGACTCCCTATAACTAAGCCTTCACAATTTGTTCCAGCCTGTAAATGCAAGGAAAATGAACATAATTCACAACTCAATCATGCCATAAAAAGTAGAATATAAGTGATTTAACTGAATGTCCTTTACTCAATACAGTCTCTGTGCTTTCCTTTTAATAAATGTTACTAACACAAATCATGAAAGCACTCTTCTTCCAAAGAATTATGTAAGAAACCTAAATCTTTCTATTCCTTTTCTTTAATAATTTCAAGTCTTAATGGAAATTTTAAGGATGTGCTCTCAAAAGAACCTTTCTTCCTCCTGCCTCAGTTTTGTGTGCAGCAATACAAGACTTATTATGCTCCTATTTTCTAAGCCACTAATAAAAATCAGTATTCAACAACCTAAAACAAAGTACATCAACCTGGATGTCACACTCCTGTGAGGAAAGCATTAAAAAGACATGATCCTTTCTTAAAAACCTCTCCTGCTCTAATGTCTGTAAAAACATTTTATGAGCATGTGACATTAAAGCACAAACAAGCCCTCAGAATTTATACCTACATTTTCACTCACACTTTATTCTGTTCAGGGGCTGTGTAACCTGTGTAAAGGACAGCACCATAATTTAAAGTTAAACCATTAGACCTGTGTTAATGGATCTGTGGCTGCAGAAAACTGACAAGGCTACAGACAGATCCAATAATTACCATCTGAAATTGCAGCATAGACTGGTGCAGAAAGCCAGGAAAAATTTCAGTTGACACTGTGAGGAATCACAATCTGTGAAGGAGAGTTGCCCAAGTGATAGCCAACACGAACAGAAAACCCTGGGAGGGAGAACTGGGGACATGTTGGGAAAGGGAGTCTTACAAGAGAAGAGCACCATCAGCTTCAAATTTGACATTGCCCAAATGCTGTGCAAAATCCCAAACCTGGGATCAGATGTATCTAAGATGGAAGCAACAGGAAAGAAGACCATCAGGACTGAGTTGTTTAATTTGACAGGAATTTTACTGGAGAAGGTGAAGTGTGAGAGCAACTAAGGGGGAAAAGGTCACAGCCAGGGCCTCAATGTTAATTGTGACGTCACCAGAGGATGGACTGTGACCTTGTGTCTTATATAATACAGTGTCTGTATCTTACATATTTCAATTGTCACATTCAATTGTGTCATCACTGGTGGCAAAGGATGATGTTACCAAGTGATGGATTGTGACATCAGCAGGGATGATTGTAGCATCACATCCCTCACTGCTATATAAGGTGCCAGCAGAGGCTGGGTCAGACTGATCCTGGACTGCTGACAAGGATGTTTGCAAGAGGGAGCAGCCCGTGGTCCTCTGCTCTTCCCTAGGGTTCTGTGGTACACAGACATGGATGGGGATATGGACACGGACATGGAAGGGCCATCAGAGTCCAGCAGCCAGGCAGGGACAGCTTCCACTGGACTGGCTGAAAACAGCCCCCATTGCCCAATGGCTGTGGGTGACCTCCTGCCCGAGGTCTGGGCAGGACTTTTTCGCCAGCAGCAGAATCTCTTGGAGCTGGTGCAGCCCTGGCTGTGCCAGAGGTTGGTGGGGATATACTGGGATCAGTGGTGGCTGGTAGAGAGTGCAGAGAGCAGCATCCTGCACTGCCTATGCATACATGGCCCTGTTGCAGAGGTCCTGGTCCAGAGGTTGCAGCATTTGCTGCAGGAGCATACAGGACCATTGGTCCACAGCATCATCAGTGTCATTGAGAGCTGGTGCAGTGAGAGGGCCAGGGACCTGATGCACTCCTATGCTACCAGGGATAAGGGGGGCAACCCTGGAGCTACCTCCAGCTCCAGCACCTCCAGCTGGAAATGGGGTCCAGCTGTACCCCACGATGGTCCCAGCCACCTCCCTTGTGTCCCCATCCCCACTGAGCAGGTCCATCCCCAGGAGGAGTCATGGCAGGAAGTGGCCACAGGTCCCTCTGCCCAGGGTTCTAGTCGCAGCCCCTGCACTCCCAGCCAGGACAGGGAACACTCGGCTGGGGGGTCACGGCGCCACCCAAAGAGGAAGGCTCCCAGGCCCCTTGATGGCCCTCAGCCGAAAAAGAATTCCCACTGGCAGCACAAAGAGGACTGGGGAAAGTGTTCACAAAAGAAAAAATAAATGTCTCTTTCCCTGACATAATCTCTGGTCATGTCTTTCTCCCCCTTGTCCTGGTGTCTTTCTCTGATTTCACTCCAAACCCTCAGCCAAGAGCCTCAGGGCTGCAGGAAATGGAAGAGTCTCTGAAAAAGCTCCAGGTGGTGCTTCCACAGGAGTCATGAGTGAATGTTGACTCAAACTTCATCACAGAGAAGAGGAAAACTCTGATAAAGCCTGACACAATTTCTGCCTAAGCCATGAGGGTAAAAGGTACACTTTGCTAATGTACAGTCAGAGGAAAGGTACAATCTGAAGGTACGACCAATTAGAGTTTTTTCAGTCAGTGGGGGGAAAAAAAATATTTGCAGTAATGGCGAAAGGAATGATATAAAAGGAAGAAAGGGAAAGGTGCATCAAACCAGGCAGAGGAAGAGGAGGTAATACAGAAGCATACCCCATATGGGCACTGATCACACACATGGATCCTCCAAGTGTCATTGAGGTGCTATTGCTTTTGTTGGAGAGAAAGGAGCATTAGTAAAGGCAGTTGAAGAGGGAAAGAAAAAGTAATAACATTTAGTACATCACCTTTTTGTTTCTGATGTTCCTTCAAACAAGAAACTCAGTGGTTACCTTGAGAAATGCTCCTGAGCTGTCGGCAGCCAGATCTCATCCCACAAGAGTGGGCTGGCAAAAGCTGGATGGCAGAAGTTGCTCCCCAGGAGGAGGGTGTGGAACTCAGCTGGCCAACAGCTTCACCCAGGTGAGATGAGGGGCAGGAGCCAGGAATCAGCTCAGGAGGCATCCCTTGCTGTCTACCCAGGAAAAACAAGGGGCAGGAGCAGAGCTGAAAGGGGCACACCCTGCAAAGCCCAGCTCTGATATCGACCTGTCCAGGGCTCTGTGTTGCTGGCTCCTATAGGAAACAACATCTTTGACGGCAAGGGCACATGTGACCCCAACTTCCAGCGCCAGAATTCGCACTTTAGAAATCCAAAGATTTGCTGGAGCAGATTGACTATTTTTCTGTAGTGTTCTTCCTAGCTAGAAAACACAATTTCCTCAGAAATATGCTTCATTCAGAAGAAAAACGGATTTTGTAGCAATATTGAAATAATCAGAAAAAATCCTGATCTTTCATTTTGAGTGGATAAGACTTACTGTGAGACTTTCAGTGATGCTTTAGTATTACGCAGTGTGAGACCTGGGTGAGGAAGAACTAATGGAAGTGAACCTGTATTCCAAAAATCCTGAGATGAGTCCGATAGATGTACACACACTTGTCACCCTAAAGTTAAATATTTCACTGCTTCTCAAACAAAAATTGAAATTTACATTTTCAGACCAACACACAGTGCCAGTGATACCTAGGAACTGAAGCCCTTCAGAAACAAAGCAAGAAATACACTGGGCTCAAGGAGTCAATCAGCAAAACTCAAATGTGCCATCGTTGTGCTCCCTTGCATGCTGCTCACAAGGAAGACTTCACAACATGCACAATCAGGTAAATGAGTCAAAATGACTAGCAAAACTAAAAAAAGAGAAAAAATTAATTTATTTGGTGACTAATTACTTAATTATTTCATCCTGCAGTAAAAAGATAGATGAATTTGAGCTAAAGCCATGCACAGGACTCCAGAAATCTAAATTTCCGAATGGTTCCAGTGCAGAAATCCAGTTTTGACACTGTTTTTTTAGCCTCATCTGTGCATCTCAGTTCCCATCTATTTATCTTCAGAAAATGAAGAATGAGGCCATGATTGCATGAGCTATTCTGTTACTATGGTAATGGATGGCACAAAGGAGCCTATTAATAAATATTTGAAAAATCTGCAGCTACCTCCTTACCATCTCTACAATAAATCTTACCCCTCCCACTCCATATTGCTTTGCATTACTATTTTAAGGAAAGGTATGCATATTTCAAATGTTGGGCTTTATATAAGGCAATCCCATCATCCATATCTTCATGGGAAGAAGATATAGCACTTGTACATTCTGTACAAAATTGTAGGCATGCCTTATTCAAAAGGACAGCAATATATACACATAGAAATTAGCCATAACCATGCAATTTTTTTTTTTTAAGGAAGACAGATAAATTCTTATTTCCAAAATCTAAATCAATTTGTTGTTAACTCTTATGCGTTCAAAAGGATTATTCACCAACATTTGATCAGGTGTGCAGGGGAAGAAAAAAGGACATTGAAACACCTAAAGTACAAACTCCTTATTTTCCTTGGGTTATTTTACTTGGCTTTGTGCACCAAGGCTTGCATCAGATAGTGATAAAAAACATCCATGTGTGACTTTCAGTTTCTGCCTCTGGAAAAATGGAGCAGACAGTTCAGGAGGATTACAAGGATGCTGTGAGGTCATGCAGGGAGAAAATTAGAAGGCCCAAAGACCTGTTGGAACTTAATCTGACCACTGCTATAAAAGACAACAAAAAGTGTTTATGCAAATATATCAGCAACAAAAGAAGGGTTAAAGAGAATCTTGTGTTGGATGTGCAGGAAAACAGAGAGATAAAGAATGAGGAGCCGCCTTTTTTGCCTCAATCTTTAATAATGAGACCACTTGTTCCGAGGTACCCAACCCCTTGAGCTGGAAGAGAGAGACAGGGAGCAGAATGAAGCTCCCATAATCCATGCACGAAAGGTCAGTGAACTGCTGTGAAACTCAGCCCCACACAGGTCCATGGAGCTGGATGAGAATCACCCAGGAGTACTGAGGGAGCTGTGGAACAGCTCATCAGCTCTGTTTAACGTCTTCATTGACTTCCTAGTCGAGGGAATCGAGTGCACTCTCAGCAAGATCACAGAGATCACCAGGCTGGGTGGGATGTGGATCTGCTGGAGGGCAGGAGGGCTCTGCAGAGGGTCTGGACAGGCTGGAACCATGGGATGAGGCCAGTGGGGTGAGGTACAACCAGGGGAAGTGCCGGGTCCTGCCCTCAGGTCACAACAAATCCCTGTGGCTCCAGGCTGGGGAAAAAGTTTCTGGAAAGGCCCTGGGGGTGCTGGTGACAGCAGCTGGACATGAGCCCAGGGGTGCCCAGGTGGCCAAGAAGGCCAATGGCCCCTGGGCTGTGCCAGCCATGGTGTGGCAGCAGGAGCAGGGCAGTGACTGTCCCCTGTGCTGGCACTGCTGAGGCCACACCTCAAGTGCCAGGTGCAGTTCTGGGCCCCTCACAACCAGAAGAACTTTGAGAGGCTGGAGTGTGTCTGGAGAAGGGAACAGAGCTGAAGAAGGACCTGGAGCACCAGGACCTTGAGGGAGATGGCAGCGCTGAGTCTGGAGAAAAGGAGGCTCAGGCAGGACCTTCTCACTCTCCACACTGGAGGGTGCAGCCAGGGAAGGGTCAGGCTCTGATCCCAGGGAACAGGGGACAGGATAAGAGGAAACAGCCTCAAGTTGTGCTATTGGAGGTTTGGATTGGATCTTAGGAGAACTTTTTCCACAGAACAGGTCACAAAGCATTGGAACTGACTGCCCATGTAAATGGTGGAGTCATCATCCCTGGAAAGGTACCAGAGATGTGTGGATATGGCATCTGAGAACAGGATTTATAATAAGCATGAGGTGGTGCTGGGTTGATGATTGCAAATAATGACCTCACAAGTATTTTCCAACCTTAATGATTCTGTGACTCTATTAATTCCTACTATTTATTTTATTTTATTTCTAATTTTTAAATTAATTACCTCCCTTAAAAATGTTCAGTACTGATCAGGAAAAAAACTCCATTCCCTGACAACTACAGAATCAAAAGCACGAAAAATTACAGGTTGAGATGAATCTTTTTCCATGGTTTTTTTATCCACAGGTCTCTTGGTGCTGGGGGAGAATGTCACACTTAGCTGTACCTTCTTGCAGACATTTGCCCCACAAGCATGTTTGCTCCAGAAGTTCATGCCAGAAACAACTGTGGCCTTGTAAGAGTGGTGAGCTGCTTAGTTAAACAAGCAGAAATCAAACTGAGTACAGATCATCAGGCATAGATCCTGCCTAAAATAAAGGATCAAAATTCATATAAAATAATCACAGAGGTTTCTAGAGAAGTAATGGCAAAGGAAGCTACAAGAAAATAACTTGTGTTTTCAATGCATATTTCAGAACAAAGTAGGACTTATAATAACCCTGAAACTGGCCAATTGATATTGCCTTTACATATAAAAAATGTATTTTTCTGAATATTTCTCACATGGCAGAGATATGCCAGTGGATACAAAGCTGGAATACATTACAAATAGACTCAATAAGACTGAACTAAAATCTTCTGTACCAATGCCAGGGAAAGCAGTAGGAAACAATGTGAGGCTTTTATGCAATATTCCTGTCACAATCAAAAGAATGAAGTGGGATCCAGAGGGATTTATCCCTAATATAAGGCATCTGAGGATATTGCTAGATAATCAGGTAGCTGACAAAGCACAAATAATAATGTTGTGTGCATGTTTCTCACCATGACTGCAAGGCAACAGTGATAACATGAGACCAGGCTGGGGAAAGGAATTGAACCAACAAATCTCTCCATGAGATTTAAAAGGAGAGAATATTGTTCACTTGAAAGACTGCAAGTTGCTCTGCAGAGTGAAAATTACACTGGAAGATGCTGATTTTATATTTTTTCCTGCTTGGACTTGGAAACGAACAAATCCATAACACAATCTAGAAAACTATTATATACATTCAGGGATTTTTCAACATACATTTTAAAGCAATGGCTATAAGAGAAGCAAAAAAATATAATTGTGAACAAACAATTGTCTTAAAGATGGTGGCTTTCTGCTGAGTCCTTGGAGGTGCCATAGTTCAGGTTAGTTCACATTTTTAATGGTTACAAAAATATTTTAATATCTCAGGGGTTATATTTGCAAACGACAAAAGGGTAAAGGGTAATGCTGAGAGAAACCAGTATCTGATGAATTTCATGTGTGGAATCAAAAAATTACTGGCTTTCTTAAAATAAAAAAAAAAATAAAAAAGGAGATAAAAAAAGATAAAAGAAAAATTATCAGGTGTTAAGTTACACAGCTTGCATTTTTGCCCCTGAAAACCTCAACCCATGTAGTTATTCCATGGTTATTTCTACCTGAAAATGCCTCTAAGGTGTGTATTCCTTTATGTGCACGCAGAGATATCCAGTGGTTATTTACTGCCCAGGAGCCAATGAATCTGATACCTAAATCCTTAGGAGCTGCTTTCCAAAAGTGGTGACTCTCTGTCTGCTCCCACAGTGAAGTTCTGCTTTATGCCAATTATTGGCAGATCTGGAAATCAGGCCCTGGATTTAAAAATGCACTGAAAATGAGTTAAAATCCTTTCCAGGCACTGGCCACAGCTACTTACACGCTTCAGATTGGAGGTTTCTGTCTGTGCAAGCAAATCCAGCACAGCAGCACAAGCCTCAGCATTATAGGGGTCACAGCGTACCATGCCCTCAAGGGCTGCAATGGTGGTCTCTTCCCGTTCATCGTTCCTGACGTATTTCCAAAAATTCTGCAGGAGGAAGGGCCAAGAAGAGAGAGCTGTCCACAGCGGTGCTGCTCAGCTGTACAGCAAGAGCACCAGGCAGGGAGGGCTGTGGGTACCTGAGCTCTATGTCTGAAACGCCTTTGGGTGTGCTTCTGGTCTTCTGTCTGGTCCTCAACTGGCTCTGGCAAAGAGCAGGCACAGCGAGAGCTGAGGAGCTGCGGGAAAGGCTGGAGAAGACAGCTGAGCCTCCCTGGATCCACGCTCCCGAGGCAGGCCCAGCACAGGGAGGCTCGGTGAATGGAGCACGACTGCCATGGGGCATCGGCCCCACGCCCTCCTCCTCCTTCATCATCCCTGGGCACGTCCAAGGGAATGGGATGGGGCCAGGCCGGCTGCAGTCACTGGCCCTGCGACCCAGCTCTGCCACTCACCGGCCTGCAGCGGCTGGAACTTCTCCATCTTTTCAGGAGGCCATTTTGGGGCAGCCCCAGGGCCTTCCTCCTCCTCCTGCTTCACCCAGGCATGCCCAGGAACACTGGAGGGTTTCCCTCTACCATGCTGCTGCCTGGCCTTGAGGGAACTGGACATAGGGGCAGGAGAAATCTACAGAAAACAAAAGGTCAGCAAGGAGGAAGGTGGCTGCTTGGGGGATCCTCAGAGTGTCCTGTGCTGTTTCATCGTGCCCTTGTCCTGTCACATCCTTCAGGCACTGTGGGTGTTGCTGCCAGCACCCATTCCAGCTGGTCCCGATTCTCAGCATTCCCACTGACAGCATGAGGACATAACCCTGAACTGTAAACAAATAGCCTTTGTTTTTATTCATCTTCCTTAAACCTCCCTGTTTATTGTTGATCATTTTGGAAACCAATGGAAAAAGAGTTCCTGAAAATGTGAAATGCATCCTTTGACCACCCGCTCTCCCCATGCTGTGAAACTTCCACTTTGGCTCAATACCAGAACTGTTAGCTGAATAACTTGTGCAGAGGGAAAAGAACAAGCTCAAAAAACTTGAATCGCTTTTTCACCCTTTAACAAGACAAAGAAATATACATATGTGTGTGTATATATATATATATACACACACACTTTTTTTTTCTAACATATAGAAGAAACTTTCCATATTATTAACCATTGGCTGAATATAGTCCGGTTTGGCAAATTTTCCTTTCTTTACAGTCTTTTTGAAGATAAAAGTTACATTTTTTTAGGTCTAGTATTTAGGCTTGTATAGGGAACATGTGTAGAAAAGTGCTTTATAGGAAGCATTAAAAATTATAACGCCATAGCTGCCTAAACCAGAAGCAAGCCCATCTGTCTTAGCAAGTTCAAAGGACAAAAGACACAACATTTCCAATGGTAATGAAAGTAATAATAAAGAAGATTGAAATAGAAGGAAACTAAGAAGAAAGCTTTAAAAATCAAGAACATGCCACATGAAATGATCATTTCAAAAGTAAACATCAAATAAATGGGAAATTGATCACTAAGCCAATCTTCTGTTGTTATAACTATTGCAAAACACAGTAATATTTTCCAGATAAGTACAGTGGAACTAATATATTTAGTAATGGAGATATTTTATGCATTCCCTGGAGAGACATCAAACAAGTAATGGTATTTCTAAAGCAGTTAGTGGTGATTTCAGCCCTAAAGGAAAATGTTGTTCCCTTGTAAACAGCCTGTACATGTTTTTATGTTTAGATTATGGAGAAGATAATATCAGAGCCATGCTGTCTGAACCACACCATTTCCAGACAGAGTGGAAGAAGGTGTGTTTGAAAATCAAACAGTCCACAAGGCAGGAAGGAACACCCCGAGTTTGCTGTGGTTATGATGAGACTTCCCCAGGTGGACACACACCTGTGCTGGGCTCCCAGTGAAAACCAGCTTTGTTCCACACAACAGAGAACAAATACAAATTTTCCAAAGAGTCAGAAAGGTAAAATCTGTGGCAATTGCATGCCTGGATTGGATGTATAAAGAAGACAGACTTTTATTTTTGCCTTTAACTGAGTAAACAGTGCTTTGTTTTTTTTTCCTTTCTTCACATGAGTCTCTTGCAAAAAGTTGCAGTTTCTCTATCCTTAATACAGACAACAGACACCTTATTTTTTTTGTTTTCTTTTACTTTGTCCTAGAATATTTTTAGGTTCCCCCAATAAAAGACATTCTCCACTGAAGGACACATCATGATGTGAAGTTTTAAGTCTATGAAATGTCCAGGTCCCCAGTACTTCCCTTGTCATGAGCTGCAAGAGGCAGATGGCCAAGCTGATATTCCTGGACAAGAAGAGGGAGATGTATCTTCCATTGCTTGGCAAGCAGAATGATGCAGGAGGGCACCTGAACCCCAGGAGACCTGCAGAATTTGTCTGCCTCTCTCAGTTTGTGTGTCACTGATAAACACACAGGCTCACAGCCACCATCATGGTGAGGAATAGTCCGTAGCACTTAAAGCCCCAGAGCAGTATTCCAAAATCACTTCTGAGCTACCTCAGGCAATGACTAAACCACCTGTGACAGCAGCCCAGAACATGATGTGATTTTTACTGAAAACTCCCCATAATCCCAGTTTTGTTCCTTTGCCACAGCCCTCACCAGAATATTTCATCATGACCTTTATTCCTCCTGGACCTCCCAAGCAACAAATGCCACTTCTCCTTGGCAGAGTCACAGACGGCCTGAATGGGCACAGATGATGAGAATTCCTTCCCCTTGAGCTACCAGGGCTCTCAAATGTCCCTGTATAGTGGTTTCACAGGAAACATCTGTTTTGGGATTTCTGGGATATGCTGTGGTCAGGCCAATGGGTGCTCAGATTTTAATATTGGCACCTGGTATGGCCAATGGAGATGTTTGGACAGGCCTCTGAGAACACTCACCCAGGGGTTAAAAGCAGGGCTCTTCCCCCTCGGAGTTTCCGGCAGGAAGCGTTAGTTCTCTCCCCCTGGCCCAGCTGCCAGCTGGGTGGGGAAAGGGGAAAAAGCCACGCGGCCCGGGAAAGATAGCCGCACCCCCCCTCCCCACCCCCTTCCACTAGGGTGGAAGAGAGAGAGAAAGAAGGATGGAGAGAGGGCGAGAGAGGGAGGCGGGGTGTGGGCCTCACCCCCCCCCCCGGCCTCTCCCCGGCGCGGGCGGCTGTCTGCGAGCTCCCTGCTCCCGGAGCGAGCCGCTGGGGCGGAGCTCGTCCTTGCCGGGGCAGCGCCGCGGTGGTGCGGCGGCGGCTGGGGGGAGCGAGAGACCGCGTCAAAAGCACGGCCGAGAGAGAGAGAGAGACCCCAGGAGCCATCGGACAGCCCCCCACCCCCCCAGAGAGAGAGAGCCGTGCCTGGGACTGTTACCTTGGAATGTGATACCATGTGCGGCCGCAGCGAAAGGGGGGGGATGCAGCGCAGTGAGGAGCCCAGCCACTTGTGAGAGCTTTTAACCCCCTTTGTGGACAATGAAAGTTTTACAGAACATTAACTCTTCCTAGGAGAGAGATAAGAGTAGAGGATGAAGAAGGAAATGGACCAGGGGTGGGGTCTGGCAAGTGAAAGATGTTAGAGGAATGGAGAAGATGGAGTGGCATTTTTACTGGACTCTTTTTTGTATAGCCATGGGCTGTTTCCTTGTGATACAGAGACTGCATCCAGGGCCCTGCAATTGTTCAGAGCCAAGAGAGTTCAGTGTTGAGACCCCTCGGCCCCAGGGGGTGTGAAGGAAATGGGGGGGACAAAGGTCCCAGAGATGAGACTGTGCTCTGTTTGGAACAGGACGAGGCATCCTTAAAAACACCACCCTCGAAGCAGGCCCTCTCCATACACAGTGGTGAGAGCACCGGGCATGGAAGGAAGATGTCACAACGGCAGAAGGATCTCCGGGCAGTACTGCATGTGACAAGAAGTCCATGGCACAAGGAAGGACTCCTACTCTTGATGAACTGAGGATTTGATTATCCAAAGGGTGCTACCAGACCGAGTGTTGATAATTTTGGGAAATGTAAATGTATTGGGAATTGGGTGGGAGGAAGAGGGGGAGTATTTCTGTGCAGTTTTCATTTTCCTTGTGTGTGTTTTTTTATCTCCTTCTTTGTAGTTTAGGTTTTGTAGTTTAGTTAATAAAAGCTTTTTCGTTTCCCCTAAGTAGGAGCCTGCTTTGTTTATTCCAGGTACCACCTCACAGCAGACGCCAGGGAGAGGATGTTCTCATGGGGCACTGGCATTGTGCCAATGTCAAACCATGACACCCTGACACGCTTCCACCAGCTCAGTTCACTTGAGGGAGGATAACAATCCTGGCAGACCTGAGCAGCACGTGCAGCAAACAGGGTGACTCAAACCAGGGCATCACAATCTCAGGTGTACCAAGACCTGTGCAGCTGTCACAGTTGCTGGAGGTATTCAGCTGAGGCTGGGGAATGTACAGTGAGATTTTAGTCAGGGGGGAGCAGCACAGACAAGCCTCAAGTGGTGTTTGCAGACAAAACAAACCCAAGTGAGGAAGCAGAGAAAGAGGCAGAAGTTGCTTGTGAAGTTCACACCGAGTTCATCCCAAAACTGAGGTGCATTTTCAAAGCAGTTACCATGGCTTTTTGCTTTGCAGTTTTGTATAAAAGACTTTATGTTCCCTCTTGTTACACTCTAAAGTCGAGAGATTAAGGTGGCTCCCTAAGTGCTGGTTTCAGTGTTTTGAATTCACTGGAGTCAAAAGCATGGGTACTCTGTACCTGGTGTTTCAGGAAGACTGCCTTTGACTGAGGGATTCTACCTCCTATGCAAATATTTTTAGTTGCATAAGAGTAAAATTTGGAGTCAAGTTGTTCCTATAGTGGGTTAAGACCACACTGTAAGAAGGAAGAAAATGAGCAAGATTCTCTTTCCCATTCTGCAGACAAGGATACTAAGAAATATATGCTAAATTCAATGACTTATTACTTGTTTCCAGGAATCTGTTTGCCAGGAATTTCTCACATTTATCACCCATGTAAGTCCAAATACAGATTCCAGGTAAATTGGTCAGAAAAATACACATTTATTTCTTCAGGTTGTACTATTCACGGTGCTGTGGTTAGACCAAGTAACCTAAAACATTGGCAGGAACACCCTTTGCCACAACTATAGTGTAGAAATAAACAGGAAAGGATGGATTTAGGACCAGCTCCCAGAAGATCAGGAAGTGTTTGGGTGTTGCATGCCCACCACGCCTACATCACCTTAAGGGATACTGCTGTCACAGGCGTTGAAGGAAAAATTCTCTAAGGATGTGAGATGAAAAGGTGAAGACAGTGACATAGCTGTGTGCAAATCAGAAAGTGAAAATTGTGTCTTCCTATGGTGCAAAGAGGTCTTAACCTGCTAGCCCATAGGAGAGTTTCAGCTGAAAGGCACACAGAAACAAAAACAACAAAAAAAGTGGTAGATTTTACAGTCAAATAAAAGCTCAGGAGCGGAAAACAGGTGGTAGGGAATTTCTTGTTTGAGCACTTACCCAAGAGATATCGTAGATCCAGCAGGCTAGTGTGAGAAACCAAAAAGTTCAGCCTGAAACCAAGAAGTTCATGACAATGGCATCAAATGTTATATATTTACATGAGATAAAATGACCCAGTCAGTGACCCAGTCTATGACCCAGTCCTTCCTGGACAGCCTTATTCAGAGGAGCAGTGTACTTTTGGGAACATACCCAAGCCATGCTGTAGGAATTTCACATACTCAGGAATAAGTAATTGCCTTTCAAGTTGATCAAAACCCAGACACCAAGCATTTGTTGTATTCCATTAATTGCTGCTCCTACTCTTTTCTCTCTCTCTGCACCACATTAATCTACACACTGGCATCCCAACAGCTCCCTAGAGGCAGAGTTCTTCACTCCAGCTTGTGATGTTTCATTAGCAATGGGCTCCTCTGCTCAATTTTATTTGCATCTGACTGCCTCCTTGTCAAACTTCTGTGCACATTATTGTTTGCAGTTTACTATTTCATTCAATTACTTCAAGGTTTTGAGCCCTAGGGATAATCTTGTTGCAAATTGTTTGTGTAATGAGACTCTCACTTAATTGTATTAAATGCCAGAATCTGCATTTAAAACAGCATTAGGCACACAGCACAGTCACACAGAGACTCATGAGTTGGTGGGTGTTACAGAGGGGAATAGCACAGGGAAGAAGGTTGCCCCAGCTACAGTCTCATGAATATCCATGCTAAAATGCCATCTTGTTTTGGAGCTATCCTGCTTCTCTGAAAATGTGAGGTAAATGAGCAGTGTACATGCATGGCAAGATCCACACCCCTGTTCTACACTGACTCTAATTCTTGTCACTAGAAGATCAAGATCATCACACAGCACCATCTTGACTAAGGTTCCCATATGATTTCTTCCAATACAGATGTTTTTTTGACTTCTGCTTCTTCTGTAGAAAATGTTAAAGAGATAAATGATGTTCCTTCTCATTCACATGTTTTTAATTTATTTTATAAAATACATTTATATTTCCTGTACTTTGTTTTCACATCTACATTACTTTGAGAGGGGGATGTTCTGGATGAGACCTGGGTGCAGATCTCATTAACCTACCACATAGAGCCAAAATTGCCTGGGAATTACTGGGATACCTGACCCAATGCTGGATCAGTCAAAGCTTGGACTGGTCATAGCACTCACTGACTCTGACACTATCCAAACTTCCAACAGAATATCAGAAAAAGCCTTGGTTCATGGAGCAATGTGGGCATTTGTCAGTTTCAGCATCTATTGTGTCATAAAAATGAGATTATTTCACACAATATCAGGGCTGAAACATTGAGTTTTTCTCAAAAGTACAAAATTCACTGTGGCCCAGCACAGATCCCTCAAGGTGTTGATGGTGTTGGAAACCTTTTGAAAGACAATGTCTCTATAGCTCCTGCTGAGTGCACTGACAAACTCCCACTAAATGACCCTTGTTATTAACCCCAGGCACCACAATGTAATATTTCCCATTGAATCCTATTATTAATACATTAATCCCTGAATAATACAGTGGAAAGGAATTAAATAAGAAGCCACAAATGGCATTTGTGGAGGAATCATTGGTAGGCTTCTGTAGGAACCAGATTAGAGACCACATTCCTCAAATCCAAGGAACACATGCATTTGTGCTTGGGGTTTTGTCTGCTGTGCTTGTGCTCCTCAAACAGAGAAGGGCACTCAGCTATTGGCATCTCATTGAAGTCAGCTGCAAGTGAGCCCAGTGGTTTGTCTCAATAATTCTGCTTAATTGACTGATAAATCCTCAAGTTACAAAAGCAATTGTGAAAAAATATAAATCCTGCTTTTTAGTAAAAAACTTCCACCCTTTACTGCTAGACTTAGCTGTAGTCTTCAATCCCTAGACAAAACTCCAGGTAAGTTTTAGTTGATTTCTCAACATGTCACTGAAAATAGAGCTTAGCAATGCTTGTAATTGAGAAAGCAGAGCCACAGAGAGTTTTTATTCAATCATTGTTAAGGAGTAAGATCACACACTTTCAATTTTCAGAAACTACTTTTCTCTGTATTAAAAATACATAGAGAGGTGTGTAATAGTTTTGCTTATCTCTTCTGTGAGAGATGTCTTCCTAATAATGCTTCTCCTACCTCCAGAGGCGATTGTAGTCTGCTTCTACTCAAACCAGTGATTAAATTTCCTATGGCAGAGGAACTGAGCTTTCCATAGTATTTTAGCAGATGAGTTTTTTAAATCCTTGAAAATGAAAGGAGAGTGCTTGCTTTTCTTCCCTATGAAAGAACAGCTATAGAAACTGATTTAAAAGAGGTTTAGCTCAGTGTCAGCAGAGACTGAATTCAGGTGTATGTTGTTCAGGGCACACAGTGTATTTATGATGGTTGACGTTTCCTAACTGCAAATCTTTCAGTAAAAGTCAACTAGGAAGATTAGAGAGGAAGAAAAAGGAATACAGTGTTTTGGGGATTTCTTTTTTTGTTGGTTTTTTGTTGGATTTTTTTTGAGACCAGGACTTCTAATAAACCAACTTTTAAATATTTTCAAGGCCAAGAACCAGAGGAAAATTTTGTCCATATCAAGACAAACTTTCTCCTTTTATGGGGAATGTACAGAAGAAGATGGAAATATACCCTTTTCTGATGTTGATTGTATAACCCATCTAAAGCACTTCAGGTCTGGAAAGCATATCAAAAGGACCTTAGAACCTGGGAAATGAAGTTGCTTTATACATAGTTGTCAGGTCCTTTGCTGGTGACCTGACAACTATGTTTTCTTTTTTCTAAGTGTCCTCCTTTTGCTATTCCCAACTCAGATGGAAATAAACTCAGTATTTGAAATCCCAGGGTGACATATACATGACAAACCAATTAATGCAAACAAGAACAAGAGTAATCAAAGAGAAAATGACAGGTAAGCAGTAAGTCTCACTTTTACTGAGAAAATGGCAGGTCACACGTGAAGTGGGTATAAATCAATGTCAAGCACCAGCACTTCGACTTAACTAGTCAACATTTTTGAGCATTTATAAAACTCAGTACATTGTTGTGTGGCAGGCTGGAAGTTAATTGCTATTTTGACACAAGGAAAGAGGCAAACAATATGTATGAAGATGGATATGCAGGATAGCATTAAAATGTCAGAGGCTGTTAACAGGGATGTCAAACAGCAGTATTGCTTTAGACAGCAGGTGCTGTGACAAGTGGTTAATGAGGCTTATCCCTTGTGTCCCTCATTGCAGCCACAGGCTGCAGTGTGCCCTCACAGGCACAGCTTCCAGAGTTTCCTGGTTTGTGTGGCTCCAGTGCAGGAGCAGAGTACTGACCAATACCTTGTGGTGGCTCTCACACTGTGTGACAGAGAAGCTTATTCCTCACAATCAGTAATCTCATAAGCATCACAAATCAAAAACTTAGTGGAATTCTGTGATGAAAAAGGTGTAAAATAAAGCCTCAGCTAATAACTCCCAGACTGTGTTGGTCAGAAAACTGCCTGGAATCAGTGTCCAGCACCAAGTCTTTGTGGTCACTGCAGTGACTTCAGAAAACATGCTGGATGTTTGTAGATGGAGAAATGAAGAATGTCCTGCCTGCTGACAAAGCAACAGCATTCTTGAAAAAGCATCTTTTAATGTGATTTCATAATCTTGTTCTGGTCCAAAACTTGAGATTCTGGAATTATTTTGCAGAATCAGGAATTTGAACAGTGTCATAGTGCAAGGTACGGAACAGGGTGTTCAGCTGTGGATATTTTTTGCTTGTCCAAGCTTATCCCTTTTTCCCCCACTTCCACTATCCTAGGTTTTCCATTTCTACTTGATTTAAAGGGTGTTTGAGACAACTCCTTCATGGAGAGCTGAACAAGAAAGCGTGGAACTAGTCTAGAATGGGATTCAAGGAAAAAGGGAAAGAACAGAAGGACAAGAAAGATTGCTAACTGCAGGTGTTGACAAAGCATTTAAGGCTGAAAAAAAAAATTAAACCATAACCAAACTTGAAATAGTTATCGTCAATAGTGAGAAGTAAAAAGATTGTTCAGGATTTCCACTTATAAGGAAGTAGCTGAAAGATCCCTCAGATCTGAGCTATACTGTGATTCTCTGACTATCTGGAGTAAATAGAGCATTAACATAACATGGAAAAGGCTGAACAAACCAGTTATCAGTTATTTCGGCAAATTATCTCAATTAAAAAAAAAAAAGAATGAAAGAGGAAACCAACTGCTAGTTGGTTATATTCTCTAGGAATTCTGTACTACTTCACTTCTCATCAGCATGCAGATATAACCATAGATTCCTGGGAAAATCCTGAGAATGGAGGAACAAAAGGTTCCACAATTTCAAGGAAGACAACAAATTGTCTAAGCTACTCTCAGCTATGTCACTGAAATAGCAATAATAGTAAGACATTACTTATGGGTAAGGAGCAGTTTAAATGAATTTAGCTAATTAAAAATTAAAAAGACTATAATTGTGAGCAGTTAGGCAGGTTAAATTTGCAGTAGCAGATATTCACACAGTTTGAAAGGAGTTTCTCATTTGTAACTTTTCTTTACTGTTATTGTGCAATATTTCCCTGTAACTTCACTAAACTTCACAGTAGGCAAGTAAAGTAATAATTGTAATGTGAATTGACACTTGTTGTAGATAAGAACACTATTTTCTCTTAAAAAAAAAAGAAAATAATGAAAAAAATAGGCAGATCTAAGTAAACTGATGAAAGAGGTTTCTCACAAAATTCTGTTCTGCTTTGTTCTGACCCAGGACTCATAAAAGATGTGCCTTTCTGCCCAGATTGAGCTATTTCCACTCTCTACTTGTACATGTGAAATTGGATACGAAAATGCAGCCCAGTAAACATGAATTTTGGCGAGCAGTGCCTCAGGACACCTCTGGCTTGTCATGACCTCAGCTCTTTCAGCTTTTTTAGCTGAGACAGCAGCTGTCAAGCAGTCAGGTAACTATGAACTCAATCTGGTTTAATTATTACTTGGTTTATAATGATCACAAGTAGTTGTTCTGTGTAGATTGAACTGTCTGTGCCAGTAGATGAAGACACCATGGCAGAGAACAGAGTTGGGACCAGAGGGTCCAGCCCTGACACACACCACAGTTTAAGAGAATGAACTCTTTGAAAATTGAGCTCTATTTATAAAAATAAATGTGGCTATCTGGAAGCAAAAATTTTGACAGCAAAATATACCAAACATTTACACAGAGTGGTCATTCCATTTCTTCTATAATCTTGTCCCACTCTCATATAGGGAATATGCTTCTCTAATACAGTCATGCTGCATTTTGATATTTTCATAAGATTTCTACATAGTGCATCTTTTTTTCTCATAGAAATGTCATATGTTGTATTAAGGAAATAGAAGTTAATGTTTTTGGGTTTCTTTCCCACTTCTCTCACAAATTAGGCAAAAAAAAAAAAAAAAAAAAAAAAAACACAACCAAAAAACCTGTTAGAAAACACCAGTATTTTTAAAGTTTTTAAAAGCCCTTTGAAGCATCACACCTGAACCCTCAACATGAGATATCCATGCTTTGAGTTCACAGCATGAACCCAGGATCAAACAGGCTGGCAGGCACCAGCAGCTTAAAACCAGAGTAAAAACAGGGACCCAGACACTTTCCACCAGACCAGGCTGCTTCAAACTCCATCCAGCCTGGCCTTGAATATTTCCAGGGATGGGGCAGCCAAGCTACTCCGGGCAGCCTTTGCCAGGGCCTCACCACCCTCACAGGGAACGATTTCTTCCTGGTATCTAATATAAACCTGCCCTCTCCCAGGTTAAAGTCATTGCCTCCATCTCTTCATGAACTGCAATTCACACAGTAACATAAAGGACTCCTCTGTTTGAGTGAGAGAAATGTATTCTAGCAAAAAATACACCTGCAAAAGAAATGCAAACTTTGCTTCAAAAGACATTTCTCACAAAGAGATTTCTCATTGTGCTGTTCCTGGAAAACAATAAGCTGTCAGCTCAAGGAAGAATTAAACTCTATTTCTGAGTTTTAGTCTGTGATTTATTTTACTTTTTATTTTTCAGACAGAACAACTTGTATGTTTGAACCAATAATGAGCTTTTAGTTCACCTACCAAACCACTCATGCATAAATACTAGAAGAAAAAAATCCATAGGGATTTTACTCTGTTATTTCTTGACAGAGTAACATAATTAGAGTGACCTCATGCCTGTGATTTCCTAGCCAAGCAATGCAGGGAGTAATTACTCTATAAATACAAACTTCGAATCTCCATTTTCTTTTCTGGTACTTCTCTAACAGGGACAAGAAAATACTGTATCTACCCATACCCCAAGATGAGGGAATGTGGCAGTGTCAAACTGATTTAACTTGCCAGGACAACAGCTTTTAAAAAATAGTGCTAATTGCACAGCAATGATATTTCGTTAAGCAGGCCATAACTCATCATCATCTGTCTACAGGTTATCCTGTTTAATTAATATGCTACACTAAATAAATACAGTTTCAATATTTTAAAAATAATAATTTTTTAATATTCTACATCATCTCTTGTGGAAGATGTTGAGTCCAACTTGGTATTTGGGGCAGAATTCACTAATTGGAGTTGTTTAGTCTTGGATAGTGAAGACTTAGAGCTGCGCTGGGGCTTTGTGGTTTAGGAGAGAGTTAAAGTGCAGAGAGTTTGCAGGGTGGAAGACTAGATGTTGCTTCTACTCAAAATGCTGGGTAAGCTGAAATGCTCGCATGAGTTTCCAATATCAATGTCAAAAAACGACTTTGAATATACCAAATTTAAACAGATGGAAGTGCCAGAGGGTTTGTGATTTTTCCCTAGTGGAAACAAGAGCAAAGAAAGAAGGAGAGGTACTTGGTCAAACTCCTGAAAGGCTGAAGTCCTAAATACAAATCAGAGTAATGAGGATGCTTAATGTCTTGGCTTAGGAGTTTTATACCTCTTTTAAACACCACCATGTTTAGGATCCAGCTGGACATGTGCTGGTGTTGTCCCTTCTTTAGCTTACCATCCTGAGGGGCTTTCTGAACACATCTGCCAGCACATGGAAAGGACATTAGCTGTGCTTCCCTTCACTAAAAGACAGAAAAATACAAAACAGGTAGAAGTATGAGAAATTTGACCATTGTCAGCTTCAGCTTCACCACTTTTAAGTAAAACTTCTAAATACAAAACGCAATAGTGGATACACAACAGAGCTTAAAAAAATTGCTGTTGCAATAAAAAAAAGGGACTATTTCATTTTAATTCTATTAATCATAATTTATTTGGTGATGCCTTTTATTCACCCCATTTTAGAGGTTTTTGTTTACCTGTATATTTTAATTCTATTAAGTAGATTATATTCTATTCCCCAGCAGCTCCTTAAAATCTTTCTCTGTTGCAGGGTGAGGGTTACCAGAAGAGTTTTATGCCGCTGAAATTGTTAACCCCTCTCTTCAGCAACTCTGCATAGACCAAATTTAGGTTAATGCCAAGTACATACGATATAAATATTCTACTTTAACAGAATTATAGAACTGGAGATCAGATAAGAAATCCCTACATACTTCAGGACTTGTTTTCCTGATTTGACATAAAAATTTACAAGCACAGAAGTTGAAATTGAAGGACAGGCCTTTGCAACCTCTGACCTCTTCATGGTTTAATCTATATTTTATTTTGGTCATACAGAGAAAAACAACAGAAAAAAAAAAAGATGGTGGTAAATTTTTTGCCATGGAAGAAGCAGCGTAGCTGCTCTGTGCTTGGAGACTACTGCCTGAACAACATAAAAAGCTATCAATAAAAAAAGCCAAATAAACACATCAGTTGAAATAAAGTTGTCAATAGTGGAAGTGAATCAAGCTTCTTGATATAATTCTGTATTTTAAATTCCTGTCCTCCAACTCCAAAGCTATGGTGTATGGATAAAATTTTTCTGAACAATTATGAGCTCCGCTTGCAAAAGCTCTCTCCTGTAAGAATGTGTATCAGTCAAAATTGAAAAGGAGACTGGATTTGAAAACAAACTAAGGGAGGAATGTTCTACAGAGACCTGATACTTCTCCTTTCACTGCCTTCAAGGAGTGTGAAAATTGTTGTTTAGGACAACTATTTATGATGGAAATTTAACAGCTGTTTATTTAAGAAGAATATGTAACCTAATGTCCACAGCTACCTCTGTTCAACCCCAGAAACAGAACTGTAAGCATTATTTTAATTTTTTAAAAAACACTCTTATGTATAAACAGGGAAGCTTTCATTTTTAAGGAGACAAATACTTCCTATTTAATTTCTCCTGAAGGATTTTCAAAGGGCTTTATAGAGCTTTTAATGGATGGATGTCTCAGTTAAAAAGGCTTGTCAACTGTTTCTTTTGTCTTTCTGAGATAAATAAACACAGAGGTCTTTCCATTCATGGAGATAGGCTTATTAACCTTAAGCGGAAGCTAAAAAAATTCTCAATTTTTACAAGTTACACATGTACTAGTGTGAGTTTAGCAGATTAAGTCAGTTAGAGCACTGCTTCTCTTGTTAAAAAATGCATTTTAAAGTTCATATTTCCCAATTGTGAATACAGACTCAGAAAGACACTCAGATCCTCTGTCACAAAGCTACACACACACTCCTCTGAGGTTCTCAGCTGAACTAGATGTGGTTTGTAATTTGGGGGTGTTTCTTTCTTTTTTTCTTTCTTTTTATATATATATATTTTAAAACATCTGTGAATCAACTGTTAGGTCAAAGAATAATACTGCCCATGAAGTGTAGGGAGTTTGAAAGCATCTAATTCTGTGCAGCACTGTTGTACTCATGTTCTCTCTTGGAACACCTTGGGGTTTCTTTGTAGAATAATTATTGGGTTTTTAAATAGAATATGTGGTTTTGTTTCCTAGGATTTTTGGCAGCACTCTCTGAAGTTTATTTATATTTGTGTTTTACATCAGGCATTTCTATGGATTTACTTGTTCTCTTTTGTTTTTAATTGTTAGGGTGCAAAATCCCAACAATCTGTTATTCCTTTGGAACTTTGTAGTTAACATTCTCAGGAGAAAGACCTTGTTAGACAAGTGTGCCAACACAGAGAGAGGGAAAAAGATCTCTTTTCAAATACATGCCAGCAGGACTGGAGAACTGAGCAATTCCTAATTTCCAAATATGATTTTGTCTTCTTTTTTGCTATGATAACCTCAGGCTTTTAAAGTTTGGGGGGTTTTTTTGTTTGTTTGCTTGTTTTTTGTTTGATTGGGTTTTTTGTTTTTTTTTTTTTGAGGAGTAAGTTCAGCCAGGTATTACTGTGTCAGGTGTTCTGGGAGATGCAATGAAGTGAAGCAAACTGAGGAACAAGATTCCTGTGAAGCTCAGGCATGCTGGTCAGCCTCCCACAGTGTAACACCCAAGCCAAGGGGAAAAAACATAAAATATTTCCAAGTGGAAAATGAAGAAAAAGACAGGCAGCACAGGAAGAACAAGGCCCTGTCAGATGACCTGTGGAAGGTAACTTTGTGCCCCAGCACTGTTAGAGGACATTCCCTGTCATTGGTGCAAGCAGCTGGGGACATAACTACTGATTGATTTGGGGGCCACCATCTTGGTAAGTGCAGAGGTGGTTCAATAACATGATATGATGGAATTCCCTCAGAGCAACTGGATACCTGAAAGAAGTAAACAGATATCATTCTGATTTGGTATCAAAATATTAGGTAAGGTTATAATTGTATCATTACCTTCCTCCCTTCCCAAGGAAAGATTGATATTGGTGAGGAAATACTTTCCAGTGCTGCAGTAGAAGGTAATTAGCAATTCAATCTCTTTTCCAGACCAAAGAGAAGGACCAGTAGGTGAGTTATGGAGTAATAGCTTAGGAAGGAATATTGGTTTGGATGGTAACATGAATTTATCAGGGGAGAGAGATGAAAATAGAACCATTAAGGGCTGTCTGGGAAGCCAGACAGAGAGGAATTATTAATTTATATAAAACAATAATTTTGAATATGAATTCAGACACTGCTGTGTATTTGTTTCTATATTCAGCACTCTGATGTGAGCCACCACACTGTGCTTGCAGGACAGTCAGGCCACCATGCAGGACAGAGAAGGGGACTGAGCTAAGGAGCCAGGGTCTGATTAATTTGGGGAGGAATATCCACATGGTGCCAGGAGCTCATCAGAAATGGAAAGAGAAAACTTTGGGGGAACAATACCATGGCCGACAGAAACAGCTTTACAGGGACGGGCTTAATGCTCAATAGGGAAAATGAGGAGATACAGCAGATCCTAATGAGGGCTTTAGAAGAGAATTCATAATTTCTCTGTGTTAAAAATAAACCATCACTGTCAGGTCAGCAGGCCCAACAGCAGCAAAAATCGGTCTGTACACACAAACACTGGAGAAAGCATTCCTGGGCAGCAGGAGGCTGGCAAATAGGAGCACACTTCAGGCTCCCCACAGCTGCCAAGGGAAAGAGATGCATTCTTAGAGAGCAGGAATCGCCTCGTTAGGTGGCAAAGAACATCAGCATCATTAGCAAAGAAAGCCCATGGAGTCAAGAGCAGATCTAAAAGCAAATGCAGACAGCCAGGGCTGCTGCCCACTATGGTACAGCTGCTCAGCACAGAGTGCAGGTGCCAGTGTGTAAATATATACAATCTATGGGGTGTATACATACATAATGTGTATATCTGTGTATAAATGAGTGCACATGATTCCCTGGGTGATTTTGGTTTGTGCTGTTTCTCTCCTGAGGGGAACTGAGAGATGGGTGGTTGTGAGCAGAGGTGGTTTCATGGCACCCTACGTGGCTGTGGAACACTGCTGGCCACAGACTGAACAGAATTAGCTTTACACTGGAAAATAACAAGCCTGAGCTGGAGGTGTTGAAATCCTCATGATACTTGAAAGGTGGCTGAAGTGTCTTACTTGTTAACACAGGACTGAAATTTCCCTGGTCTGTGATTAACATCTGTCGATAACTTTGTAAACACCAATATCTGCCAGATTCTAATCTAGTGGAGTAATCATAATTCAGTAGTAACAATATCATTCAACAATATCAATACCACTCATGCACTGCCCAAAATGGAAGCCTTAATCTCTAACCATGTTTCCAAATTATCCAGTTTCATTCATTTTTCACAGAGAAAGCCATCACTGAAATATCATCCTTACCAAGTGTGATGACATTTGTGAAGCTCTTTCAGGCATTGACATGTCTTCCTGCTCTGATCCAGCAGCCACATGCATTGAGTTCCATCTGAGCAGCTAAAAAATTCAGAGGGCAGTCTTCAGTAACATGACTTTTGATTTCTGTTTGTGTCGTAGTTCAAGTAATTCTATCAATGTGTCACAAAATGTCTCTAAGGGAACCATTCTCAGCTTTCTCAGAATATTGGTCTGTCTGTTGCTTGCAAAATAAACCCCTTTATTTAGTGTAAAGGCAAACGGTGCCTGGCATTTACTGCCATCATCCATTACTCTGCACATGATGTCTGTAGAACAGAATGAATTTTGCAGAAAGTGAGGAAGATGAAGGGCTTGCCTCAAGGACATGTCTGTCACACCAGCACTTTCCACAAACAGACTGGTACATTGCAGATGTACTTCATGGTTTTGGGGTTTTTTTTTGTGGGGGAAAGTAGGGTGGGGATGGGGGGAGGATTCCATTATATAACTATTGTTATAATTCTGGTAGCTCAAAACAGAGATTGATTTGAAGAAAACTTATGCAAATGTTTCTGAAACTGGCAGGGAAGAAGAGAAAACACAAAGATTTCTGTTCTGAGTCAAACCAAGGGGCTGATGAGCCCCACCTGCAGTCTCCACTCCCCAAAAGTGAGAGCCTAAGGCAGAAGACACCAGAGCAAGGCAAGCTTCTGACAGACTTCCCAGGCCCCAGTGAACTCTCTGAGCCTATAGAGAAATCACAGTAGGTAACAACAATCGATGGATTTTCTTCCCACAGATTTGGCTGGAGAAAAATGCATTCACAATGGATGACACAAGATACTTCCCAAGTTAATCATAAAATGTTGAAAGAGCACTTTGGTGAATATTTTTTCTTCAAATCCTCTTTTGGAGGAGCAGGGAGCAACAAATCTCTGTTCACTCTGTTGCTTTCAGGGCTGTGTAGAACATTAATGCATTCTTTACTCTGTTCTTCCTTTTCCAGACTGAAGCATGCCAGGCAGGGACAGAGAGGACTTCAAGCACATTTGACAACTGGTGCATTGTGGCGGTGCTGAAACTGAGCCCGGCTGGCCCACAGGAATGCACAGCTCACAGCCTGTTTGAGGGCACGGGCAGCTGCAAGATCCAGGACCTCCGGCGGGAGCAAACTGGATAGCGATGCCCTTTCCTGGAGCTCCCTCCACGTCAGTGGTGGAGGAGGCAGCTCCAGCAGGCTAAGCGGCAGAGTCAGCAGCACGATCCAGAGACGATGAAGCACGCGCGAGGCAGCAGTTCTCAGCAGCAGGGGAAGGTTTATTGGAAAGGGAAAAAGGGTATGGACAGTGAGGAGGCTGCAGGGAACTGCCCCGAGGGGCGGGGTGAACAGAAATTATATAGGGGGACCAGGGGGAGGTGGATACCCTTCCCTGGCCAATGAACACAATACCCGACATAACAGACATGGGGCGGCAGCAAATGAAACCACTAAAGGGGTGGGACAGCCCTCTCCTGCCCAATCACCCTCTGCCCTGGAGGGAATGTTCTAGGGAAAAGGCAGGGGCAGAGAGTGACAGGCAGGCAGGCTGACAACTTAAAAATAACAGGGAGGGGACAACTTGATACAAAAAAGGCGGGAGTTACTAGGCAACAGAATGACGGACAGCCCTGCAAGGAGAAAAACAGGGGGAGGGGAAGCCCGGCAAGCGCCATCTTAAGTAAGTAAAAACAATACATTACAATACAATAAATTAGAATCAAACTGAACTGAGAAGGGGGAGGGAGACTGCAGGGGCGCACCGCAACATCTCCCTCTTTTTTACACAAAAATAAAAAGAAAAACAAGGGTAAGTCTCTGAAAAATGTCCGTACATAAAAGTTCTTAAAGCATTAAACTTCCTGTTCATCCTCGGGTTCCTCCGGCGATGTGATGAAGTCCTGGTGGTCGGAGCTGGTCTCGGAGTTCTCCGGGCCAGCTTCGGTGACTGGGAAGCTGACCACATTAACATTGTTCGAGATAAGTCTTCTGACCAGACTCCGAACCACTGCCCACACAATGGAACAACCGAGGATGACAATTAAAATAAGGAAAACTCCAAATAAAATGTCCTTTAAGAGCGATCCAGCCCAGCCTGAGAGCCCAAACCCGGAGAGCAGATTCCCCAACCAGTCCTCCGTCTCTCTCTGGATGTCATTGACCAGGCCTTTCATTTCCTCCAACGCCTTTTGCACATTGGGTGCTTTAGATGTTAAATTGAAACAGCACAGACCCTCAAACTCCTCGCAGCGGTGGTGATGAAGGAGGAGTAAATAATCAATGGCTGCTCTATTTTGCAGCATCGCCTGTCTGGTTATTTTCTCATCTGCAAGGAGTCCCGCGATGGCTGTGGACGTAAGGTTGGCTTGTTTCACTGACCAGCACTCTAGTCTGCCCAATTCGCCGATGGCCTTCCCGGCCGAAACCCACGGCAAGAACAACGAGACTGCAACCCTTTTACCCTCATTCCAATGATAAATTTTGGAGTCACAGTCTGGGCCGAATTCCGTCAAGTCCTTTTTCTGCCTGATTACTCTTTCAGAATCTTTTGCAGGCCAATTTTCCAATTTAGGCGTGCTGGGAGTGAACAGCGACACATGACCGATCGTACATGGGCCTCCTAACAGATGAGAGGGGATGCCGTTCCAAGCTCGGTTTCCGCAAATAAAATAAAAACCCTGGGGCAAAGAACGGGGTTTAAGGTCTGGGGTGGTCGGACCTCTGGCCGAGAGGGTCTCTGCACACCACTGGTGTTCAGATTCCCCCCCAACCAGGGTCCACTGGGGATCATTGGACCGGACAGACTTAACCAAACTGTAAGGGACCGAAAGACGAACACAAAAAGGGGCTTTGGCGGAACCGAGCAAATCAAATTTCAGAGGCTCTTCGGGGGAAAGGGGGAGAAGGTTAATCGATTTCCTCCAAGCCTCCGTATAATCCTGATCTTTGGTATTAATCAACAAATTAAGAGGGGAAGGAAAATCACGGGGAGGGACCGGGATCCCCACCAGACAGGACGACAGAGGGTCTGTGGCTGCTTCGGCGTGGAGGCAAATGTGGTCCTGGCCAAGAGAGCGGGCGAGGGAGGTCCACATATTGCTGGCAGTGGGGGACCTCTGGTCGGGCTCTCCGGGGGCTGCTTGGAGGAGGAGGACGACTGCCAGGATGACAACTGCAGGGATTCCTCCTCGAGGCATGGCTGGGCTGAAGTAACTAAAATCGAAAGAAACAAACAAATCAAATAATTTGCCAGGGGGAAGGATTTTAGGTTTCGGGGAGGAAAAGGGAATCCAAAGGAAAGAGGGAATCTTCCTCCTCCCTCCGTCTTCGCCGCCAGCTGGCAACCCGAACCTGAGGCGTGGATGTTGTCGCCTTAGCCGTTCTTGGCACAAAGGGCCGAACCCAGCGCGAAGGGACCCACCTGGGGCCTGTGGGGGTGGAAACACAGGCATACCCTCAGCCCCAGGTGATAAGATCGAATGGTCCCTCCAGACGCCAGGTCTCCGGGTCCTTCACAAGAACCGGGGGTTTCTCCTTCAGGTGGAAACTGCCACTCTGCCCGAAGTGCCGCACAATGGGCGGATTCAGGTTTTCAAAAGAGCAGTTCAGGAAATTGATGGTATACAACGCCCTGGATAATTGGGACTGAGGGGACTCCACCTTCATAGCCGGGGAGAGATGGGAAAGAACCTTTTTTAGGCTCTGGTGGGTCCTCTCGATCACGGCTTGTCCCGTGGGGGAATAGGGGATGCCAGTTTTGTGTTCTATTCCCCATTGCTGCAGGAAGCTCTTGAGCTCCCTGGACACGTACGAAGGCCCGTTGTCTGTCTTTAAAACCTTAGGGATGCCCAGCACGGAGAAAGCCTGGAGCAGGTGTTTGATGACGTCCTTGGCTTTCTCCCCTGTGTGGGCAGAGGCAAAAACGGCACTCGAGAAGGTGTCCACTGAGACGTGGACATATTTGAGGCGACCGAATTGATTGATCTTGGTGACGTCCATCTGCCACACCTCGCAGCTGGCAAGTCCCCGGGGATTCGCGCCAGCGGGCAGAGATGGAAGCTGATCCCGCTGGCAATGGGGGCATGTGGCCACAATGGCCTTGGCTTGGTCCCGCGTGAGCTGAAATTGGCGAACCAAGCCAGGCGCATTCTGGTGGAACAGCTGGTGGCTGATCTTGGCTTGTTTGAAAACATCAGGGAGTGGGGCCCATTGCACCGCGTGGGCAAGTGCCCACTCGGCCGGGGAAGCGAGGCTATCAGCCAATCGATTCCCCTCCGCAATGAACCCGGGCAAACCAGTGTGGGATCTCACGTGCATTACATAATATTTTTGCTCCCGGTGGGAGATGAGTTTGATAAGCTTCGAGAGCAAATTATACAAAGCCAAATTAGACACCTCCTCCAGGACAGCACTTTCAGCTCTGGCGACTACACCGGCTACATAAGCCGAGTCCGTGACCAAATTGAAGGGTTGATCTTTGAATCTCTCGAAGGCCCTGACGACTGCGTCCAACTCAGCAACTTGAGGGGAGCCCTCAACGATGGTAACATCCATCTCCCACTGCTGAGTTTGAGGATCTTTCCAAGTCATCACTGACTTGTGAGTTCCTCCGGACGCGTCAGTAAAAACAGTCAAGGCCTTGAGGGGGACTCGACTTTGAATTTCCCGAATTGAAAATTTGAATTGCATGTCTTGATTGAATAAAGCATGCGAAGGATGGCCAATTTCAATTCTCCCGGTGTATTCTGCCAGAGCGAACTGCAGAACTTCGCTTTCCTCGAGGAGTTGATTAAGAATTTTGGACTGAATCTTGCCGGATTGTAATTCAATTGGAATATGTATGCACATGAAATCCACACCTGCCAACTCCCTGATCCGCGATCTCCCCTTGCGGATCAGCTCAGCCACCAGTTCATGCGGCCTTGTAATTCTTTTGGACCGGTGGTGGCTGAGGAACACCCACTCTATGATCAAGAGGGGGTCTCTCAAGCCTTGGTCCGTCCTCCTTTCTTTAGATATTTTTGGGGACTTGCGGGTATCATCCCATTGAAAAATCATACCATGGAGGTGTGGCAGATTTCCAAGTATAATAAATTTGAAGGGCAGGCCCGGATGACAACGATGGGCCTGCCTTGCCTCGATTATCTGTCTGATGTTCTCGAGTGCAGCTTTGGCCTCTGGGGTGAGTTCCCTAGGAGAACTAAGCTCCTCTCCCCCTTTCAATAAATTGAAAAGGGGGGCTAGGTCCTTGGTGGTAATGCCTAGCCAGGGTCTCACCCAATTCAACGCCCCACACAGCTGATGAACATCCGCTAAGGTTCTCACCTTGTGGTGAATGGCCAATTTCTGCGGAGCAATGGTCCGCCTCGTGATCTCCAGGCCTAAGTACTTCCAGGGTGGCATCCGTTGAATCTTTTCGCCCTGGAGCTCGAACCCTGCGGCAATTAAACAATCAGTTACGCGGGAGAGCGCGTGAACCAGCAGGTCATCATTGGGGGCGCAGACCAGCACGTCGTCCATATAATGATAAATGATGACATCGGGACATTCGGTGCGTACCGGCTGGAGCAAGGAAGCAACATACCACTGGCAAATAATAGGACTGCATTTCATGCCTTGTGGCAACACTCGCCAGTGGTAGCGCTTCCCGGGAGCTTCACGGTTCAAGGTGGGCACCGTGAATGCAAAACGTGGCGCGTCATCTGGGTGAAGGGGAATTTGGAAAAAACAATCCTTGATGTCAATCACAACCAAATTCCAATTTTGGGGGAGCATCGCTGGGGATGGCATCCCTGGCTGGAGAGTACCCATATCCTGTATAATTTCGTTGATTTTGCGGAGGTCGGTGAGGAGCCGCCACTTGCCAGATGATTTACGGATGACGAACACTGGGGAGTTCCATTCAGACATGGACTCCACCAGGTTGCCTTTTTGGACTTGCTCCTCCACGAGTTCTGCCAGCGCCTTCAATTTTTGTTTATTGAGCGGCCACTGAGCTACCTGGACTGGTTTATCTGAGAGCCAATTCAGTTTCCAGGTAGGGCGCTCTTCAGTGACCGCTGCCCGAAAAACCTGGGGAGCCGGCAGGTCAATTTTGGCTCCCCACTGGGCAAGGGTATCTCTCCCCCAGAGAGGCTCTACGTAATCTAAAACGAATGGGCGTACAGAAGCCAATTGCCCATCCGGCCCCTTAATTTGTACGACGCTCTTTGAACGTCTAGCCAATTGTGTCCCCCCGACACCCTGGATGCGCCCATCCACGTTTTGCAACTCCCAATGTGACGGCCACTCCCGAGAGGGAATGATCGTCACATCTGCTCCAGTGTCCAACATCCCCCTGATGGAAATGGTGTCCCCCCCCCGGGACAGCTGACAGTCGAGGTGAGGCTTCGCTCGCCCCAGGTGTTCGGCCCAGGCAACCGAAGGAACGGAAGACTTTATTGAAATGGCCTGGGCCACCACCTCTCCGGCAGGGAGGAACAGAGGGGGACGCAGACACCTGCACCTGACGACGAACGGATGCTGGTCTGCGGATACCAAAGCTGGGAATACTTCAAGGTCGGATGGAGTCACCTCGGTATCTCCCACAATGATGAATTGCTGGTTTGTGTCCCAATTACCTCGGGCCTTCGGGCAGACTGGCAACGCGATAACCTCAGAGTGGGAAAAGTGGAAAGGCCGCGTTGTCTCCAACCTAAAGGAGAAACCGAAAGAAAAGGTGGTTAGGTCCGGTTCAGTTGAAGGTCCCGGGTCAGAACAGCAAAGGCGAGGGGCAACCACGCCTGAGGTCAGGTCCAGTGAATGGTCGAGTCCAGTAGATGAAGGTCCTTGGAGCCCTGCTGGACCGGGCTCTGCTGGCGGCGAGCGGAAAACCGAAGGAATCTCCTCCCCCCTGGCTTTAGGTGTTCTTTGCCCGCCCAAACTTTTGTCCGCGCGCAGGGGGGGGCTGCGCTCCTTTATGAGTTTTTTGTCTCCTCTCCCCCTTGGACGCCCGACTGCTGAGCTCTCTTGAACGCATAGAACTCCTTGCGGAGCGGGCAGTCAGGCATCCAGTGGTCCTCCTTTTGGCACAAGTGGCACGCCGAGATGGAGGGACGGCCAGTCCGGGGGGTGCCAGGTCCCGAGCGGTGGACCGACGGAGATGGTGCAGCGGCAGCGACTGTCCCCTGGAGGTCTGCGAAGGACACCCGACGAGCGGCTGATGGTGTAGATGCCTTTTCTCCGGATGTCTGTGACGCAACCGGCACCTTCGCCGCGCAGACCAACAGGAGATCGCGGAGCGTGGGACGAGGGCGGAGCGGCAGGCTCATTATCGCAGCCTTACAGGCCGGGTTCGCGTTGGTTGTGGCGAGGAGCGTGACCATCCTCTTGCGAGCACCCTCGTCCGGCTCCTCTGACTCCGCCGCCTGCTGCAGTCGCACCACAAAGTCATCAAAACTCTCCGTCGGCCCCTGGAAGAGATGGGACACAGGGACCGACGGCACCCCCGCGGCCACACGGTAGAAGGACTGCAATGCCACTTGTGTGCTCCGCTTCAGCGCCTCGGTTGGAATCAGGCAGGCCTGTTTGTCGCCCTTCTCCCACTCACCCAACCCACACAGATGGTTAACGGTGAGCTTCTCTCCCTCAGTGTCTTCCCCCACCTCCGGGTCTTCCCACAGCTGTGGCAAGATGTCCGCCACTCCCATCTCCCACGTGGCTTCCCACCTAGAATACCGAGCAACGTCCAGCAAACAACTAAAAATCTGCCGTAAATCGGCAGGGACAAGCTCGGATTCTAGGAGGGAAGCCTCCAGTAGCCCCCGGAAGTATCTACTCTGTCCCCCGTGCTCCTTTAGAGCTTTCACCAGCTCCTTAATGAGAGAACGGGGGACTGGGGACCACTGGATGCGGGGATTTCCCCTGCCCCGATTCCGGTGGTAAGTCACCGGAGCCGCCATGATGGAATCCACAGGCTCCGGTGGGCCCTCCTTCCCCTCGGCCCCGGCTCCCGGGCCGTGGGAAAAATCTGGCCAAGATGGCGGACCGTGGGAACCGGAACCCAGGGGGAGTGGACAGGAAGGGGCGGGGTCAGGGGTGCCGTGGGAACCCGGGGCGGGGACTGATGGGAGAGGGCCCGCCCAGTGGGTTGGGCAAGGTGGGAGGGCCTGAGGCGGAGGCGGAGCAAAGGGAGGAACCACGGAGGAGGAGGGCGGAGCGCTGGGTGAGGGAGGAGCGAAGAAGGGGTAGGAGGGGTCGGGAGGAAGGAAGGGGTTGGGACTAGAAAGGAAAGGATTGAGTGAGGGGCTGCAAAAGGGATTGGGGTAGGGATAAGGTGGGGGCAGGGACCTTCCCTGCTGGGGTGCCTCATGGTTCCCGCCATCTTGGGCTTCACAGAAGCCATCTTGGGTAGGGACCATGAAGCGAACTTTAGAAGTTAACTTGGGGGACTTAACAACTCGGAATGATGGGATGGGGGAAGATGAGGGAAAGGGAGAACCGGCCGGAGTCTGGCCAGGACTCCGACCGCGGGGGGAATGGCGACCCTGAGGAGAGCCAGGGCGGTGGAAAGGCTCCTGCCTGCTGTGGTCAGGGGCTGCTTTCCTCAGGATCCCAGGTCTTACGGGCGAAGGGGGACAGGGCGGAGGGGTAGGAACACACTCAGGGGTACTAACAGGGAGGGGCGAAGGGGGACAGGGCTGAGGGGTAGGAACACGCTCTGGGGTTGGAACTGAACTGGGGGCTGAGATCGCATTGGGGAGCTTGGGGTGTTCTCTCAGTTTTTTATTCTCTTGCTTCCTCAGCACCTGGAGGAGCTGAGTCACCCAATTAAGGTGTCTAGCCAATTTCAATTTTTTAGAAAGCGCAGTCTCCTCTGACCGGACCAAATAAGACAATTTTCTGGAGACCTCTTCCCAAAATCGGGGGCTCCTATATTGGTCAGAGGAGATATCACGAAACTGAGAGGAGACCCAGCGAACCAAGCTCCGGATCTCATTTTCCTTAACTAAAACCCTTCCATTAACAAGAACCTCAACTAAAACCAAAACAGCCTCGCGCTGCTCAGCCGACAGTCGTGCACCCATGACCGTAGATATTAGATTGGCTGAGCAGCTTCAACCGACACCCGCTAAACAAAAATGGGGATTCAAGAACCGAAAGAAGGGTCTAAAAGAGAAACCTCCCCCTAAGGCCCCCTGCTGCGAAGGAAAAGTGACCTCCACCCGGCGGACGAAGCGGCCGGGGGGTCCGATAAAAGACGGGGGGGGTACGCAAACCGACCTTATGGGGCAGAACAGGGATCTGGATGCCGGGTGATGACCTCTGGAAGACCGATCCGGGGTGCCGGAGGTTGCCGGTCCTATCCTCCGAAGCAGTATTCCTAGCGACCAGGTGTTCCGCTGTCGAAGGCACTGCCGCGCCCAGTGAAGCCGAATGCTTCGGTCCGTGGGGCGGACGTAGTCCTCGCGACTACGATGCTGAGCCGCCCCACGTTGGGCGCCAGCAGCTGTGGCGGTGCTGAAACTGAGCCCGGCTGGCCCACAGGAATGCACAGCTCACAGCCTGTTTGAGGGCACGGGCAGCTGCAAGATCCAGGACCTCCGGCGGGAGCAAACTGGATAGCGATGCCCTTTCCTGGAGCTCCCTCCACGTCAGTGGTGGAGGAGGCAGCTCCAGCAGGCTAAGCGGCAGAGTCAGCAGCACGATCCAGAGACGATGAAGCACGCGCGAGGCAGCAGTTTTCAGCAGCAGGGGAAGGTTTATTGGAAAGGGAAAAAGGGTATGGACAGTGAGGAGGCTGCAGGGAACTGCCCCGAGGGGCGGGGTGAACAGAAATTATATAGGGGGACCAGGGGGAGGTGGATACCCTTCCCTGGCCAATGAACACAATACCCGACATAACAGACATGGGGCGGCAGCAAATGAAACCACTAAAGGGGTGGGACAGCCCTCTCCTGCCCAATCACCCTCTGCCCTGGAGGGAATGTTCTAGGGAAAAGGCAGGGGCAGAGAGTGACAGGCAGGCAGGCTGACAACTTAAAAATAACAGGGAGGGGACAACTTGATACAAAAAAGGCGGGAGTTACTAGGCAACAGAATGACGGACAGCCCTGCAAGGAGAAAAACAGGGGGAGGGGAAGCCCGGCAAGCGCCATCTTAAGTAAGTAAAAACAATACATTACAATACAATAAATTAGAATCAAACTGAACTGAGAAGGGGGAGGGAGACTGCAGGGGCGCACCGCAACAGTGCATTTTTGCATGATTTACCAAACACACAAAACCAGCTTTCTGCATTCCATAATCTGCATGGTGGGCGTGCTTAGATTACAGGAGGCGGTTTTGCAGCATCACCTTCTTTCCAACTTCTACTTAGAAAGCCCTAAAAAAAATACTACAACAACAACCACCACTGGTGATGGTCATGTTTGCATTGCTGGTTAACAAAAAGACCCCCCAAACTACATTGAGCCTCTGTTAGGCGTTACAGATTTCAGCTTTTTTATCTGTCTTACCCTTTACCCTTGCTGTGATCTGAATCTCCAGTGCATAACATAGTAGCAAATTGTCAAAAACAAATTAAAACCCCCTGACCAACTGAACAAATAACTGGCTTTACCCTCACTAATCCCTGCCCAGGGAGTTTATTTTCAATCTACATGATAATAGAATGAAACTCCTGCAGATGGAAGCAGCAAAGAGATGCAGAGACAGCTTGATTGTTTTATTGTGGATAGCAAACCTATAACACTGTAAGTGCAGGATTTTCAGGATTTCAGATGTCTGAGAAGACAAACATGTTTTATTTTACTATAAGCTATAAAAAATACAAAAAATGCCCTCAGTGACACCTTCAGATGAACCAGGAAGGAAAATCTCCTCAGGCTGCTGCTGTGCTCAGTTCTTACAGCCCCAGATGCCCATGGCTGGCTGTGACTGCCTTGCTGCAGGCATTCCCCACTGTGTTTGTCCATGGAATTATTTGGATATTGTTCCAGACCTTCTGATGAATCTTTTCTCCTTGAGAGTATCTCAAATACGTGGTCAGGTCATAACGTACCTCTCATTCTTGGCTCTGGCACACAAGCTCTGTTCTCAAATCTAAGATGTCAGCTGGTACATATTAACTACTGATATAAGTAAACAAGGAAATATCAGCTGTCAGAAGATTTATTAGTCACAGATGCAGGGAGATAACACAAGGCCACAGTAATCCTTGATATCTGTCCTAAGCTCTGTATGACATAAAACTAAGAATTAACCATGTATACAGGGATCATATATATATTATTGAGCTAAAGTTAATTTTCCAGCATGCTTCCCCTACTGCTGCATAGTTTTCTTCTTAAAGAAATACAACTTGCTCAGTGATAAATTCAAGGGTCTCACTTGGACAGCACCTGAGGCTATGTTCAGGCATTTAATTGTGAATGGCTGGAGGAATGCACTCTCTGCATTCCTCCACTCTGGCCCTTGTGGACCATCCCGGCAATAGACACTGCAAGGGGACTCAGAGTGCACACAGCATCCTGCTAAGCCACAGCCAGAACTAAAGGATCATCTCAATTTCATATTTGTAGCTCCAGTACCACCTCTTTTGGCCTGGTTCATAGAGCTGATGCTTCACTTTACAAATCTTTCCTTTTTAAAAGAGAATTTGAGAGAGCGGCTGTGTAACACCCACAGAAAATCATTATTAATCCACCCTTTTTGTATGATAACAAATGAAACTGCACATGGGAAGAGAATCTGCCGTGGCTAGAGATAAACACCCATCCACCTCTTGATGGATGAAATAAACTGCTGCTATTGTCACTAATTCTGAAATGCAGTTAAGAACACCTCAACCTCAATTTATGTCTCTCTCTCTCAAAATATGTGTGCACAGAGGCAAAACTCCCATTTCCTTTCTGGGTCTTCCCTAGGTTATGTATTAAACAAATTAAGGAGGGAAAAATAGGAAGTCTATAACACAAATTACTATTTCAATACAAATATTTATGAGGTGACTTTTGAAGGTAAAATCTCTTCCAGGATAATTTATGCAAAATTCATGCTTCTGTTTCAATTGCACAAATAGCTTCTCAATTTGCATTGAAACATCTTTGTACCTGTAAAATATAGAGGAGAGTTTAGCACATACTGTGGTATTAAACAAGATCTCAACTGAAGGAAATAGGGATGCTCAGCAAAATATTTGTCTTGATCAGATAAACTGGTGTTGAGAATGCACCTCTACTGAAAAGGCATTACTGTGTAATTGATATTGCTGTATTAAAGTAATGAAAAGCAAATCTCATGTGCTTGATTAAATCAACCCTTTCATATGAAACAATTCAATGAAATGCAGACAGAACAACAAAACAGAAAACAGAACCAAAGTAGATATGTTTGAAGTGCCAATGAAAATGCAAATTGAATGAAGAGGTAATCAAAATATAAAAAGAGGTGAGATTTTTCACTAAAATATTCCTATAATAGAAGAATGTAATTTTTTTCTTTTTCTTTCAGTCCTGGAATTGAATAACAACAGATGTATCTGTCCTAGCATAGGTTTTAATGAGATAAAATAATTGGAATTATGAATAGTCAAGAGGCCCTTTGTACTGGCATTTCTACTCTATTAATGCGGGATCTCTCCAGCAGAAGGACACTTATGAAGAAAATCTAGTCTTGCTATTGATTTCTGCAATTTTTTGTGTGTGTATTTATATTGGCAAATGCTCAATTCTGCTCTGCAAAGACAGCCTTTCTGTAAACATGGTACTGTGGATACCCAGGCTACTGTGTTTTCATCATCATGTTCAAAAAGTAAAGCATTTAATTTGACTTAAAATAAGGGGAAAAAAAAGAGGGTTTTTATAAATAAATAAATAAATTCCAGGGAGAATATCATGAGCTGGCCTTCATCTGTCCCATGAATTTTAAATGTGGAAAACACTTTCATAAACTAAACATATTGTGCAGATTCAGTGAAATATCAAATATGTACTAAACTCTGATTTTACACAGAATTGTCTACCATAACTAGCATGATTTTACTCCCCAAAACGCTGAATTTTGTGAAATAGAAAGTAAGAATTGTATGTAATATTTTGACATTATATTATACTTGTAAAAGTACTTTTTTCTGTTAAATAACTAATAAGGTGTGGTCAAATGAAACCTGCTGCTTATAAAATTCAAAATTATTTGACTGGAGACTTCTGTAGACTAATTTTACATAGGCAGAAATTAAGTAGCTGTTGACACAGTTACTGCACATAGTCAGTTATTTGGTTTTGAAAATGCTTGTAACATTGTGTAAGCGAAAAAGCAAATAATCTGATAATGTTTTAATCATATTAATATTTTTCATTAATTTCAGGTCTTGGTGGACATAATGTGTTCCAAAGTTTTAGATTTTGCATTTTTCATTTTTCCTAATATTGTAATTTTGGATTAATTTAAATTTAAATTTAATTTTAAAGGGGGTTTTTTGTTATTTTTTGTTTGTTTGTTTTTAATATATTAGGTACATTGTTCTTTGTAGTATCTGATCTTAACTGTGCAGTTGTTCAGTGATCTGTGTGCAGGATTTTTACATCTGTGTGCTAAACATTCTTGAAGTTTATCAATAAGATATTTAACTTATTTTAAAAGGGAGCATAAAGAGAAAAGAGCATCTTTTCAAGTATATGTAGGCAGAGGAAGCAGAAAATGAGGAGTGGGTGAGGCCACATCCAGTGAAACATGAACGTGGGAAAACCAGCACAAAAGGAAGGGGAAGGATGAGGGGAGACAGACCAGACACTCACACAAAAAGAGATCTTTACTATAATAGAGCATGTGAATGTGGAAAGCATAGCACAGAAATAAAGACATATCAGTGTGTATGTTCAGCTTACCTGAATAATTTTCTTTATCTGTTTGTATTGCCCATGCAGAAACCTACAGTGACACCATTGCAAATGTGGCAGCAGCAAACAAACAGTCTGCGTTCTCCTGATGGACTTTTGTTTAGGCTTGTGTGGGTTTTTGCCTCTTTACACAACTGAAGGTATCTTTGGAGTTCTCTGAACACTCACTATTTATTCATTTGTAGTGAGAGAGTTTAGGTTTATGTGAGTTGTATTGCTCTGCCTGGTGAAATAAAACACAGAAGAAATGGAGAATAGCTGAATATGAGCTGAGTGGGCCCTGTGTAATGGAAATTGCACTTTTTGAGGAAAGATTTTCTGCCGTTTTCTGGGGAAGAGTTGCAAAAAACTGTCACTGTGTTTCAATGTAGAAGTTAGGACATCAGGAATTTGAAGAACTGCAGGGATTTATTCTGTTCATACTAGACAAAATTTGTTATTATATATTAAAGTCAGCAAGGTACAACATGGCTAAATTTGAGCAAATAATTTATCTGACTGTTAATTTGCTAAATTAGGCTTTGGGTTCATCTCTATTATGTCCTGTTTCATGGGTGTGTCTCTAGTAAATCTAAAATATCCATCCATATCAATATTTCCAGGGGTCACATAATTAAATGCCTTTTTTTACCTCTTTCATTCAATCATTAATTTTCATAGGAGCAAGGCCTGCTTTGGACTGCAGAAACTTAATTTCCTTTTTTTTTTTTTGCTGAGCTACAGCCAATTTTGGTGCAGTTATAGCTCAAACCGATGAACCCTTGGTCACGTGTCTCACTTTCTGCAATGCTGGGTAATTTAAACTCTGCAGGCAGACTCTCTGTAGTGCTGCACAATCAAATTCTCACCTTGCCCTGCAGATCATTCTTGCTCCCATTGCTTCATATCACAGGTTCTGAGCTGGGCTACAGATCTCTGCCTTCCCCTCACAGCCAGAAGTACCTGCCCATCCTGGGCTTTGGGGGTGTTCTCCCATCCTGCTTCCTGTCATCCCTTCCATCTCTAAGCCACAGATAACGGCACCTCCATGAGCTGTTGCCAGGCAAGGAGCAATTAAAAATCAGTGTTGAGAGATTGCTGGTGTTACATTCCATTTCAAATGCATCCTTCATGCTGAAAACCAGTATTTACCACGGTGAGGAGGAGGCAGATGTGATACACTGACAGACAGTGATCAGCCACTGACCAACCAGCTTCTATTCTGCTGTGCCAGCTGCACACTCAGATGAGGTCTCCATGGTTGTTCTGGCTCTGAATATTGCCAGATGGATCACTTTAGCTTTTGCCTTCCTTCAGCAGTTAATATATTTTTTGTACCTTCAGTATCATGGTCACTTGTCATCAGTCAGAGCAGTGGCAGCAGTGTCTCTCTGGACAATATTTTGTTATTATAGCAGTGACCAACACAGCTTATGGCAAAATGCCTCCAAATAATGCAAACAAAAAATAGTAGAAATTCTGTCCCATTTAAAAAATCAGAAATATTTCTAAGAAGAATGTAGCGGGGGATGTGTTCCATTTATTTAGGGAAATATGAGATCAGCTGGATTGTCTTCAGTGAGCCCACATAGTGAAAACAGCAAAGCTAATAAAGCATTAAGTGTTTGGTGGTTTTTTTTTTGGTTCCTTGCAAAGCAATGAAAAATTCCCCGAGTCTTACACATGAATTTAGAAGTTCATTTTAGATTTATATTAAAGTGTGAAGAATTGATTTGAAAGTGCTTTTTTTTTTTTTTTTTTTTTTTTGTTTGCATTGCATTTTTACTTTAAAAAGGCTGGTAAATTTGTGTTGAAAAAAGTGTTTTTGAAGTGTTCATAAGAAGCTGTTGCTGAAATAGCAAAGTACAGACTTCTGAAAAGGAATTTTGCAAAAGTCATAATACAGGTCTGGGAGTGACATTGTAAATCACTGCTACAGAGTGTTGTATATGGCAATAACTGTGGTTTATTTAGGTTCTGATTTTGTCTTTGAACATCTCCATCTGATTCATAATGCAAGCTAAATTATACTGCCTTAACACCCGTACAATTTTTTTTTCTGTACACATGTGTAGATATTTCTAGAAATATCAAAATGAAGCAAAACACCCAATGCATGTGAGTTCATGAATTACCTGCAGAGCACAAGGATTCCTCACTGTGCAAAGTCCTGTCCCTCAGGAGGCGACAGTGGAGACATCAAGCCAGGGACAAATTTCACTGAGATTCAGAACTGAGAACATTTTGTGTGTCCACAGCCCCCACATCAGTGCCACCAGCCAGTTCCTGGCCTGGCCTCAGGCCCCAGTGTGAGTATTTCTGTGTTCCAGCCTGGGGAAAGGTGCTGCTTTACTTACAGGAGATTTTACCAGGCGTGGTTTGTCTTTCTTTTTTCCTTCCAAATCTAGAAAACAGAAGAGTTTATTTATTTCCTTATAGCAGAGATAGGAAGTCCTCACATGTTGCAGCACTCACGTTTCACACTCAAAACTGAAACACAACTTGGACATATGTCAGAAATTTATTTTTGCAGACTGTGGATTTGCAGTGTGCAAAGGTCTTGGCTGCTGCAGTGAACAAAGCAAATAACTATTTTAATTTCACATCTGGCAAATAGTATTTCAGTGATTTTACAGCCCATTTCACAGCCAAATGCCTTTTGTTCAACAACTGTGTATCTTTCTTTAGAGGCAAAACTTTATGATGAATTATGATAAGCTATGCCCCTCTACCTATTTATTTAATATCACCTAGAGCTATATTCCAGAGCCATTCATCTGTAAAATATGTTCCTGACATAAAGAGAACAGAAGTGGGAGGCAAAACCATGCCTCAACTTTTTAAGTGTCATTAAATGTCTGCTCATAGTATGAACTTAGGTACTTTTCTGAGATGTCATCACAGTAAGAGGCAAAAGGTTTGGAAATAAAAAAAAAAGAAAACAAAAAAACTAGCAAAGAGAACACGACAAACCAAACTGAGGATTTAAAAATAAAAATGCTTCATGCATAATCCATTAATCTGCTTTGTGACCAGGCAACTGAGGTCTTGGTAAGAAGTTCTTTTGACTTTTGGATGCTGACTATAACTGTATTTTTAACAATATTAATACAAAATTAGGAACATCAGAACAGATTCCTAAAATTACAGTATTTCTGAGTGTACACAGCAATATGTTAGATAAAAAATAATCTCTGTGGTTCATACACATTTGCAAAGGCATAAAGATCTGATTTTTTGTGAAATCACACTATATACTCTGCAAGTCAATGGCAGTAGGACCAACTTTAGGAATACGAGAACTCGGATACAGGCTCGTTCAGGGTCTCTGGCCAATGAATGTGATTTCTATTCATGTGAATTAAAATCTTAAGTAGTTGCATTTTTCTCAGTTATTGCACTCAGTGACATTTATTTCAATAGAATATTGTGCCCAGAAAAGGGTGCATTCCTGACTGCAGGGTTTTCCTTGGAACCACCTGGATTTCCTTCACCCTGCAGAGAAACAGCCGAGTTTGTATCAGCAGCATGATTTTGTATTAGCAAGCCATGGGATTTCTGACCAGAATGCTGCGTGCTCCCTTCAAACTGAGCATTGGTGTGCAGTTGCCACAGTTCTCATCACATTTGACTCTGTGGAGAGGTTTTCATCAGGAAATAGCAAAAGGTATGTGCAGGGTGCTGTGACTCACTCGGAATGGATGCACAGGCACACAGATCTGAGCACAGCCATGCCCTTAGGTCTGCCCTTATTTCCATTTAATGCCAGTGGAGCAACAGTTACAGTTACAGAGAGAAGTGAGAAACACCTTTCAGATGTAGTAAATAAATCCTTGGCACCACTGCCTTTGAAAAGAAATATTTTCTTTATTTTTTTTTAACTGAACCCCTGCCATCTGTTGTGCTCTCTAATTGCAAACGCACAAAGAAAATAATTCACAAATGTGTCATAAAAAATGAGATTTGAAATTATTTAGATCTCTGTTTGTGTATCTTCTAGTCTTATCTCTACTAAGGAAACATCTGCTTTATTTTTCTCTCCTATTTGAGACTGTTGGAGAAATAGGTCCATTGTCAAAATGAAATACCTGCCATGGTTAAAGAAGCCCAGAGTGCATGAAAGAGTGCATGAAAGTGTTTCACTTTCTTTCACTCACTGGCACCTCTCATGAACGTCTAAATTCACTGAGCATATTCTATGGATTTTTCTATTATGTCTGAAGTCCTCCTGATTTCATTTTTCGGGTTGGTTCTTTTTTGGGAGTTGACAGCTGCCTTCAGGACCATTCTCATTAATATGAAAGCGCTCAAGTGCTTGTATTTCTGGCAGAAAAAAAAACTGCATTGAATTTCAGTCACAGAGACTTCAATTTTATTTTTTTTTTTAATTCCTATCTTCTTTCTTGAGCATACTGCTCTGGGACAGAACCCTTCAGTTCTAAGGGCTTCTGCTCTGGCCGAGGAGATGATCCCTTTCCCAGGGATCCAAGACTACCTCTGTCAGTGAGCATTTTGGCATCTGTAGGGCTGAGAGGGAATTGGCTAGTTTTTTGGGTTTTTTTCTCTAAAACCCTCAAAAGTTCTGAGCAGATGAGAGCAGAATATGAAGATAAAACTTACTGAGAAATTGATCAGGATGAAAACCCTCCCAGGCACACACACTTTCCTTTCTACACTTGGCTTTAGGTAACCCTAAGATAATTGGTATTTCTTTCACTTGAAAGCCTGCAAACCTCAGAGTGTGCTCTTGTCCATGTATTCCAAACTGCAGAGAGCTGCAAAAGTGTGACTCATTAAATCTGAGCACTGAGGTGCTGAGAGCTGCCCTTCACTGTGGGGGTAGAAAGAGAGAAACCTCACTTCAGTGCTTCCTTTTTAAGGCAGAGAGTATTTTATTGTCCTTGACTCTGAGCTGGCTATCAAACAGTGAGAGGGAAATGCTTTAAAATGACGGCTCTGACCAGGGTTTTGTTGTGCTTGGTCCAGGCTGTGACAGAGCAAATGAACCCAGTGGATCAAAGCCACCCTTGCAAAACAGTGAGCAAACAAGGCTCTCAGTGTTATGTGAGTATACACAAAAAATACTAAACATGACAAAGACTTCAGAAAGTAGAGCACTAATGACTCTGCTCCATACAATTCTCTCTGTAAAGACATTACACACTCAGCAGTAAAGTATTTCTCTAATGCACATTGGCTTTATATTCATGACCAGAGATTGCTCGAGGTTATCTAGGCTGCTGAAATGTGAAATACAAAAGATCCATCTAGGAGCATTCCTTTCCTTATTACCTTCTCAGGATTCCATGACAATTTCTTTACCTCGGCAGCAGATTCATTTTCTGTATTAATTTGTGAACTTGAAAGGCAATTTCTCCCTTACAATGAAGCAGTATGAGAGCACTCTACTAAAATATTAATTAATGTCATGCCTGGCCTTACTGAATCTGTTGTCAGTCACTGGACTGGTAACTTGAAAGCCAATCTCCCAATATATCTGTAAGTCTGTGTGTAGTTGTGTCAGACTTGGATGCACTTCTAAGTGACAAAGAAGCAGTTATCTCAACAAGATAAGGGGCACCATGAAAAATGATGTATTAGAAAAGAAAAAACCAATCAGTTTCAGCTGAAAGACAGGAGCATTTAAAAAGGGAAAATCATGAAATTTCTTCTCTTGCTCATTAGCTACATACAGCAAAGGATGTACACTTTAAAATCCATTTCCATGGCTTCAAAAATTTTCCATAAAGAGGCAGTACTCCTCAGCCTAAAGTCCCTCAATCCTAAAGATATGTCTACAGATACTAGACTGGAAATATCCAGAAAAGTTTATCCCAATTAATTTGTATTTTTTAGTGTGTAAGGAAAATTCAACATTCAAGTAATCAAAACAAAATTCACTTTGACTTCAGCAACAGGAGATTTCCTGAGAAAGAAAAGAGAGTGTAAGCACAAGCTGTAGCTGTAGGAAAGATGGAGCAGAAAGCTGAGTACCCCATGCTTGTTGTCATCCAACTGAGTATGGAAACTGGTGTCATGTAAAATTAATTGTCTCACTATGATTCTCTGGGGTTCTCAGGCAATTTGAGTTGTGAAAAATGGCATAAAGAAGTTAGATGTTTTGCAGTGACCTAACATTTCCCTGACTAATGCCAGTGGAATCCTTTGGTCCAGTCTTCTTTTTCAGAAATACAGGTAGGAATACACAGGGTAGCCCGGGTGGTCAGCTCAGAACCACAGCTTCAATCCTGCTGCTCAAATTTTGCACAAAGCTGTTTAGAAAAAGAGATAAATCATGGAAGGCTTGTACACATGCTGGGCACAGCCTCCAGCCTTTTTTTAGGCATTGGAACATGGTGAAAAGTTCTAAAGATGTTACTAAACCATCAGAATCGCAAGCTGAGGATCAACGTAATTGTGGAAGGTAAGGAAATTCAATATACAGCAAAAATAAGAAGGATGTAGTGGGAAAGAAGACACAGAGAGCTTTACCCATATAACCATGGGCATGGAGATGAGCGCAGTAACAGCCAGTCACAGGAAAACACAGATCAATGCTCCTGTGGAATTAAAAAAAAAAAAAAAAAGATTATTAGGAACTATTTGGACAGGGATAGAACACAGAGAAGATAAGCTTCACACTGTAGTAGTCCATGTGGTATCTGTAGTTTGAAAACTGTGTTATGCTTTGGCTTATCTCCTCTCAAAATGTAGAAGACAAAGAGAAAATTAAAAGGTGTCAGTGTTCTAAAGCAGAAATGTGAAATAAATGAAATGGAAGTTGGCTGAGCGCATGGCAAGGGCACTGTGCCTGAAATGGGAAAGATGCCCTGGGCTCTGCAAAGTGCCAGCAGTGGGTCCATTCCTGTGCAGATTATTCCCACTGCAGGGTAGGGTTAGATCCCAGCGTGCTGGAGCAGGGCTGGTGAGCCTTCCTTCCCTCTGCCACCCCTTTTGACAGCTTGCTTTTTCCAGTGCCACCACTCACAGTGAGGCAGGGCATTGCTGGAGTCAGTGGAGTTGTTTGCAGTCATAGCACTCTGAGACAGAGTTAAAATTCAGCCAGTCCCAACTGAGACTCATTCTTCCAAAATCAAGCCAAAGACAAATTCATGTTGAAGAGGTTGTTGGGGGATTCTCCTGCTGTGCCCATTCCTCTTGCAGGCTTTGGGAAGACTGCTGGAGGCACTGTGGCTGCATTTTTGTTTCAGGCGTGCCAGGAGCAGAGCCCAGCTCTCTGCTGAGATAATTTCCTGTGTAGAATCACAGATAACAAACAACATGCATACCCCTAAGGTAAATACACCGATAACTTTCTTTAACCAAAACCTTTTTTTTAAAGTGCTGCCAGGTATGTCAAAACCTAACCAAACCAGCCACAGCTAAATTCTTCTCTCCTCATTAATAAGCACTTTTCTTAGACAGACTCCAGTTTTGACCTTGGTCCCTGAGTGAGTCTGTCACAGCTTGGTGCTGCCTGGGCACAGAACAAAGTCAGATCTCTCCAGTGACCACATCGACTCTTATGAATAACAATGGGGTTTAGGTGATGGCGCCGCTAAGGCATTCAGAGCCATCCACCTTTTTCCAGCAGCACTCTTAGTAGGCACCAACTTTGAAAGCTGTTTATACCTTTTTTCCCCACCAAGTCTACTTTTATATGTGAAAATTTCCCTGAAATAGCCTCAAGCTGAGTAATTACATCTAAGAACAGTGAGGCTTCCATTCAAGTTTGATTAAAAATGAGAATAGTGACTAAACAGGAATTCATAGTTCCTGCACGCAGGCAGTTTAGGCTGGACCCACCACAGTGTGAAGTTAGTGAGACGAACAAAATAATATTCCTAAGTGACAAAGAAAAAGAAGCGAGTGCTTCCCCTCCTGCTGTGGTGTGCCAGTTCTGGCTGAGTGAATTAAGAGAACAGATGTTGCCAAAAGAAGATATCTGTCCATGGAGCACTGCTAGCAGAGAATTTTCATTCACATTTCCTGCTGGCCACAGGGTTCTAGGGCTGATGTTCCCTGATGTTATGTGTCTCCATCAGAAGCACATTGGATGTATTTTGAACATTTTGCCTGCTCTTCGGAAAGGATACAATGTCCACTTTAAAGGAATGCCAGCATTTCTGATTAATTCCCTGCTGCTGCATGGCTACAGCCTTGCAGTGAGTGGCTACCAGAAAATCTAACACAGTAAGCATCAAGGTAAACTCTGCTGGGCTTTTTCCCCCCTCTCCTGTGAAGCATCAAGTTGATGGTGCAGCATTTCTGGCAGCCTCAGGGAGGCAGATTGAGAGAATGTGTGCACTGGGGTGACAACTTCAGCAAGTCAGCCAGGTGCCACCTTCATCTGGTCTGTTACACACACTGCCGGATGTGATTTAGAAACAGAACCCAGTCAGAAAATAAGTGCTATCACCTATGAAAATAAACATTTTTGCAAATTTTCAGACCCCCTAATGACCATAAATGGGAGAAAAGCGCAGTGATTGTCACTGACTGCAGAATTTCTGCCCCCAAGAATGAGGGAAAATCACTGGCAGAGGCGAGAAGGAAGCAGTGTGTGTGCACTGCACACCAGAGTGGGCTGCCTGTGCGTCTCCTGTGCCCACAGATCTTGTTCAGACAGTCCCCTGAAGTGCACATAATCATGCAGCCCTCATCAAATCAGCTGAATTGCAGTGTCTTGCTTTTTAAAATTTACATCCATTAGTGCAAGGGAAAGTTTAGAGTCTATGGGCTGCTAAACCTTGTTAAAGCACACTCCTGCACTTTAATGAAGATGAATATCAGAGGATGAATACACAAAAGTGGCAATTACTCAGATGAAGAGGTTGTCATCAAGAAATGGTGATTTTAAAAGATGTTTTTGGGAACAGTTTCTTTTTGTTCAACATCACAAGAAAACTCTCAGTCCCTGGTTATTTATTTCATATATTTTAAATGAATAAAACCAATTCTGCTGTTTAAAATGCTGTCATTTTAATGCTTGAGGAAAGAAAAACAAAACCAAAAACAAACAACAAACCAAGAATGAATAATCAAAACCCATCTGCACATCCCAAAATGAACAAGAAATATCATTCTTTTCTGAGTTTTGTCCTCCAGCCTGGTATGTGCCAAGACCAGAATATACTCACTGATGTAACAATCTTTGGCCAGTTATTTAACTATGTACTTTTCCCAGGTAGAAAAGGCTTTTGATTGTTTCCAAAAAGACTCTGACCTTACAATTTATCTGATATCTGTGCTCTATATAATGTTTTTAGCACTATGTGTACTTCATCAAGTTGTTTTTTCTGTAAAACCAGGGTGTCCACAGGTTGGATTTCTAAGCAACCAAGCTATTTAGAGCCAGATAACAATTGTCTCAACCTTACTGTCACTTTATAGCAAGGATACAACTTTCAGATTGGTAATTTGCCACTGAATGACAGAAAAAATATGATTTAACTGAAGAGGGAGACTGATGAGAAGCAAATCTGATTATTACAAAGAGTAGGACATGAGCTTTAGTCCTTCAAACAATCTCAGAAAAACCTTAACTGCTCTGAATAGAGAAAACAAGAAACAAATAGGAATAAAAAGACACTTTTTCTATAAAGAAGTGAATTACTAATGAATATTAACAATGAATAAGCACACTGAATAGAACTCTCTGTATTTTTCTTTAAAAAGACCTGCTCTCTACAGCTTCTGAGTAGTCATCTGCACACATAAAAAACCAGTCAATCCAAAGTGCCACATGCAGAGAACAATAAAAAATTAATCACAGTGTAAAATATCTCAGTACAAAGAAAACAGCTTGGGGTAAGGTGAAAATACCTTATTGATGGTAAAATCAGAAGCCCCTGGTACCTGAGTTCTTCCCATGCCACTGGCAGCACAATATGTTCAGCTCACTAAGTAGAGGCTGTCTGGACATCAATGGCTCATTTCCTACAATATAGCCTTTCTAAAAACACAATTTACATTTGATGCCAGAAAATCACTGAATTTTTATGGAACCTCTCCTTAAAATGTACTGGACATAGTCTACAATACTTTTTACTCTTTTATTTTATGTTGGCTGTGTTCCTGTGTTTTTCTCATCATATTCAGGTGACTGAGTCATGGAAGCCCATGGAGCTGTAAATCACAATATGGTACAACTTCAATCATCACTTGTCCTGTGGCTCACACCTGTACAAATTTCTTTCTGTCAGAGCCAGCACAGCCCCAGTGGGTGTTAATTCTACCCTGAATATTTACTGAATGTTAACTTCAAATAGTCAGATGAAGCCAAACAGGTTGTAAGCAGACACTCTCACTTGTGAGTTTATTAATACATCCAGGTGAGGACTCAAACTTTGCTGTTGTCTGTACAGGCACTTAAAACTTTTCCCACAGGTACAAACGACCTGGAAAAAGAATGCAAGGATGGCTTGTGCCAACACAGAGAAGGGCTTTTAGGAACAGAATATGCAGACCAGCCACTGATGCAGCTGTAGGGAGGAATCTCCCAGAGAGCAAGTGAGGTGCTCTCTGCTCTCTAATGCAATGGGGTGGACCTACAGCAGCGAAGTTTGCAGGAGAGGTTGGGTGTGGCTCCCAAAAGGTGCTGAGCACAGCACTGCCACTGTGAAATGGGAAGAGTTTCAGACACCTGGACCACACTTTTGAATGCAATTGGCCAGGACAATAAATGTTCATCTGGATGTGCCTGATTAGTGACACCTGCCTGTATTCTCTACTGTCCTACACTGTGAGTTTGAAGTTCCCCTTGATCAATTCCACACAGACTCCTGCGCTTATAAGAAACCTGCACAAATATTATTGAAGACACCTCAGAGAACTAGGACAAAATTTGGTACATATTAAGGAAAAAGGAGCAGTCTAAGAGATATTTTTGAAAGATGAAGTCTGATGGTTCTGATAGTTTATTACTTAGATGTTGGAGAAGAATTCTCCCCTGAGAGGGTGGTCAGGTCCTGGCACAGGCTGCCCAGAGAAGCTGTGGCTTCCTCATCCCTGGAAGTGTCCAAGGCCAGGTTGGACAGGTCTTGGAGCAACCTGGGACAGTGGAAACTGTCACTGCCCATCGCAGGGAGGGCTGAAATGAAATGGAGTTTAAGGTCCTTTCTAACCCAAACCATTCTGTGATTTTATCATTCCATGACCTTTTACAAGCCAGAAATTAAGAGGATTATGTGAGACTAAATCTGGAGTTCTACTTATTCACAGATTTCCTTTCACCTAGAACTTCAACATCAAAAGACAATATTAACTAAGGTTTTTCAGAGAGCATTACATATGGTATGTAGATATATTCAGAATGCACTGTGAGAACATTGGGTTATGGTTGGTATGGCAGTGATTGAATACTCATATTTTATAGTGTTCCAGAAATCTCACACCCCTCTAAACAGTGTTCTATAATGTCCATGGCTGCTTTTGTGTATGCTGGGTTTTTAAACACAAGCTAGGAAACATCTTGGGCAAGTATAAAATGGAAGGATTCTGTACATTTTATTTTACGTTTGGAGCAGCTAGTCATGCTAATATACAAAGCCTTAACTAAGTTCTGAAAATGTGATATAACAAGCAAAGAGGAAGATGAGAGTTTAATATAGAATCATACATTAATTGGAATGGATACCAGGACATAATCTGTGAATAGTTAGAGTTATAGATATAATTAAACACATTTATGCCATTAAAACTATCCTAGCTACATTCTGTGGTGCTTGTTTGTAATACTTGTAATATTTATAATGACTGATCAACCCAGAGAGAGAATAGAAGAGGAAAAAGAGATAAATTAATTTCTCTGAAGTCACCTAAAAAGAGTCAAGACAGACCTTCTGATTCTTCTATTCAGCTTTTAATAATAGTAATGCTCAAAGAGATCCACCCAAATTTGCAAGGCCTGTACCTGCAGTAGCTGAAAAACTAGTCTGCATTCAGCTTTTTGCAGGGATTTCCCAGTCCTCCTCCTGGAGGACCCTGGAGGGCCCAAAGCCACCAACTCCCAAAGCTGCAGTGCCACCAGGACGTGACATTTTTGTTTTATTAATTACTCATTCTACTGGGATCAGCTGCAAAACTTGCTATTTTATCATAAGAATCAGCAGAAAGGAGTACTAATACTGACCACCAGTCAGCTGTTTCTCCAGCTCCTCTGCTCAAACATGGCCAAGACCCAGTGCCATGCAGAGGGAGGATAAATTAAACCCTTCCAGTTTAGCACCAGCAGACAGACCCAGCCCGGGCCTCCTACCAAAGTTCCAACAGCAGCACTGAACTCACCCACACAAAATAAACATAAATAAAATCAGTGCCCTAATGAGCTCTGTGGATGCAACTTAATCAGCTCCTACAGCTGCATTAGGTGCAGTGCCAGTGGGAAATCTGCCCTGCATGCACCAGCTCATTCTGCTAATGATGCATTGTGTGTGCTCCCTGTTCCCTGCACACCCTGGGCTCCCTGCTGGGATCACAGTTGCAGCCTCCAATACTCATCATGTTATGGCTCTTTTCAAAGCAGTAAGTCTTACTCAGCTCATTTATTTTTCAGCTATTTTTTCGTGTGTGTGCTTGGATACATCATTAAGCAAACATTTTGGTTTTTTGTCTCAAAGTGCGTGCAAATTATAGAGGTGAATTACAAATCAGCTTAGAGGTAGGACAGGGGCATTAGTGGGAACTGCAGCTGGGTTCCTGCAGCATCACCCTAATGTGAAGTAAAATCAGCTTGAAAAATGCATCCTGCTTCTTCACTGAGTGAAGTGTCACAGAGGTCAATTTGCCTTCTGCCAGCTTAAAGGATAAAAGAACACAACTCCTTGATTTTTTCTACTGATTACAGCTAATGGAAAAATTTCTTCTTCCTTATGAAAAGCAGAAACGTTCAATTATTCTAATGTCTCTCAGGCAACAGGTTAGTTGGTTCTCATTGAAGGGTTCACTCCCAACCTCTGGTTCATTGGAGAAGTTTTTGCTGACAGTGACATCATTTGTGTTTGCAAATGAAATTTTGCTCTTGCCATACTCATATAAACAAGATTTAATTAGCAATACGTGGAAAAGATCCACAGTGTGCAGCTGTATTCCATTCTAGGGTCTGAGGTTAATGCTACTGCTATGTAAAAGAGCTTTGCCCTTGAGCTCAGTTGACAGATTTTATTCTCAAGATGATTAAGGCATTCCACACAGGATGACAGCCCACAGAATGAACTTAGTTTTCTAAGAGAAAAAAGATGTAGAAAAAAAAAAAGGAAAAAGAGAAAATGTTTATAAGAGATGCCTATAAGGTAAAGTCTTTTAAAACAGGGAAGGAAGAGAATCTTTGAGTGCAGCATAACCAGCTCACCCAAGCGTTATCTGTGAACTGCACTCAGTGTGTTCAGGGAGATATACATGAAGCTGATGTCTCTGACTGCAACTAACACTGTCAGAAGGGATTATCTGCCCAAAACATGCTGCAGCTCTTAGCTGTGGACGGGCTGGATCACCAAAATTTCTCAGGTCTAGCTCTGACCGAGCAATCCCAAAGGAACATCCGCCTTCCTTCCTTTTCCCTCACGCTCCAAGTGCCGGCCGTGCCTGCTGCTCCAGCAGGACATCCCAGCACTGGGTACTCTGGGTCAGGCAAAGGGGCCTCTGTCCCCAGGGTTTGGTTGTGGCTGTGTCACCCTCAGTGTGGCTGCTGTCACCCTCACTGTGACTCCTTGCTCTGCTTGCCTTGATGGATAACACACAGCACAGCCTGGGAGGAACACAGAAGGAAATGTCTCCTTTCCAGCTCAGACCTTTCCAAGGGAGGTTAAACCAGTGGATTTTGGACTATAGAAAAAAAATCCTCTTTGTTTTCATCATCATCACCATCATCATCATGATCTACTAAAGCCTCAAAACTATTTCCCACTTTGGCAACTGTTCTTTTCTCACAAAGGCAAGGCAGCCTTCTGGAGATCTGCAGGTTGAGTGAGTGATTCAAGTTTTAGCTTTTTGTGACTAGGATCCACTATTGAGAAGAAAAATTTTGGTTAGGGATCTCCGGAGCTAATATATGTGTTTTAGTTTTTTATATTTATTGAAAAATATTGCATATCAGCTTCCTCCTTTTTTCAAAATGTTTTTGGATTTCCTGCCTCTATTCTTCTGTCATGCAGAAATAGCAATTAAAAAAAAAACCTCATGTAATTATAAAAAGGTTTAATTTTAAATTTAGGAAAAATTATAAAGTATTATGAAGTATTATCTGCTCAATTCTTAAAAGTAGAAATGAATGCTGTGATTTTGATCTTGTAACTTCAAAACCCTTCTGACAGTTCCTCCAAGGTTGGCACATTGACTTAATGCCCCTTCCACACTTTGTCTCTGGGATGCCCTGGTACTCAAGGAGTTTGGACACAATGCACAAAGATGACTTTTTGGTCAGAAGGAAAACATTCAGCACAAGCAAAAAAAGTTTTGAGAGGGAATAGCTAAACAATTCTATCTGTATCCTGGCTGGTCCTGTGGCCATTCCCATAAAGTGTCTTCTCTGAGGCTGAAAATAGAAAGGAGAGGTGGCTGAAAAGCATGAGTAGTTAAAAGCTACAAGAGAAGCTGAAAGGTTAGAAAAAGTCTGCAAGATGATGATGCTGATGACAATGATGATGATGATAATGATGATGGTGATGATGATGATGATGAAACTGTAACACTTGAGGTGCTGATCAGAAGCCACAAGCAAATAATGACTGAAATTTATCATAGAGATAAAATTTCATAGAGAGCTGGAAGCAAGCTTGACATCCTTGCAGAAAATATGAAGGGTGTGATGTTAATATTAAAGATATTTGAGCACTACTGTACCAGGTGGGTACTCTCTGAGAAGCAGCTCTATGCCACAGAGCTGAATATTTTTTCTAAATTAAACCAAAATTGACCATCTGGTCTTTGCAGCCTAATTCTGTATTAGAAAATGGGAACAGAGGACACAGGCATAGGAACTACTTCATAAAACCTCCAGCTTCTGTAAGTCTGAGAGCCAGTTTGGGGGAACAGGAGGGGTCTTTCTGCCCTTTGGAGAAGAATCCATAAGGATGAATTTCTAATGGACAGAGCAGCTGCAGATGCAGCATCTCCAGCCCTGAGTGAAGATCCCTTTCTGTATGCACAGCTGTCTGTTCTATCTGCACAAAAGTATTAGAAGGGCTACTGTTAGCTGTTGGGAAACTCACAGAAAGAGTTTTAAAGATATTTTCAGAAGCCTTGATTTTTAACACAAGCGCCAACCTTGGATGAATCCATAACTGTGGACTCCTGGAAAAGCACAGGAGGCTCCATCCATCTCCACTGCACCCTGGTGTGTTGATGCTGCAGTAATTTGCCATCTGGTGTCACCATTTTGCTTCTGTGGCATTTGCCAAGGTTTGTCTTAAGAGGGAGAAACTTTAGCTTTGCCTTCTCATGTGTACCTTAGTGTACCTTACTATGCATCTGTAGGTTATAAAATCCTCTTAGTAGATTTTGGGTGACAGCTTTGTGAAATATTTTTTTGTCCAATCAAAAAATCCCTAAACATGAAGCATGAAAAGTTCCACAGGAAAAAAACAGGGAATCTGCCATTATAGAGACACCTGATCATATGTGACACCGCTTCAAGGCAATTTGTCACCCCCTGGTGTTAAAATAAGACCAATAAATCACTGTGTGAAAGCACTTCAAACCACAGATAAATTATTACTCTTGCACAGTAATTTCTTTTGCTAATTCTTTTCCATGAGCAATTCTATAAATATCTCCATCTCAAGAAACACAAAAACCAGACTTTAAACACTGTCTTTACTGTCAGCAGAGGAAACAAACCCCAGATCATAAGGGTTAATCCCAGATCTTCAATATTTTATTCATTCTCTTGCAACAATTCTGGTTTTGTCACATCTTTTTTATTTTCTTCACAGTATCAACAAAAGCCTGGGAGCTTTTACATGGCACAGGCATTCCAGGTGCAGCTGAGCAGCCTGTGTAGGTCAGCTCATGTTGTCACTGATGTCACTGACCATGAAGCGTCTCTGCTTCTTTTTACTTCCAAGCACAAACACTTGGGAAGAAATATGCTGATTTATTTAATTTTTTAATCTTTGAGCTGCAGAACAATCTGAACAAGACATAGCTCCATTCTATGTTCAGCCTTAATTCTAAAGTCAGTCTCAGAGAGGACAGTGGGCTTCTGAAGGTCTAATTCTGCTCAAGCTGGCCAGCCCTAGCCCTGTGAAACTTGTTGGAAAGGAGAAGATTGACTTGGTCTGCCCTGATTTGATCTATCACACTCACTGATTATTGGTGAAACTCAGCTTAAAGCCATCAACAAATCAGTGAATTGCAGCAACAATTGGATAAACAGATGATGTAAAGCAGCTTGTATTTGAACTCCTTTCATACTTCTGCTCTGAGTTCTCCAATTACATTGTTAAATGATTTGACAAACACAGCCTATATCACCTAATAATTTCATACCACTTTACATTTCACTCAAACTAAGATTCTGTGTATAAGGTTGATACACCAAGGTATAAAAAAAGAAAATATTGAGAATTCAAAGGGAGGAGGTTGGACCTCTACAGATGAAGACTGTATTTTTGTTGTTATTTTGCAATTTTGGCAGGTGCTGGGCCCATTAAAGCCAACCACTATGCCAAAGCTATGATTTTCTCTTATTTTGCCAATGCTATAAGAATAAAAACACAGGTTCAAAGTTATGGGAGATTGTCACTACCTCCAAACCTTGCAGTACACAAAATACTCTGGAGCATAGAGCAAACTGCTTGGAAGGAGGAAAATCTGGAGTGAGGGAAGGGAATTTAATAGGAATTGTAATCCTGTCCAGAACTAACATGTTATCTCAGCATGGACAGAAACCTGACAAACTTTTAAGCACTTTGTAGGTGTCATTCTTCACCAGGACTAGAGAAAAGAACTGGAGGAACTGAAGAAGTATGCAAAGATTTGCTACCGAAAATAATCGTTTGCTATTCTAGAAAACATGCTAATTCCCGATAAAATTCAAGTGGAATTTACCCTCTTTAAATTAACGTTCCTGTTAGGAAGAGAGCATTTCGCTAAATGACAAGAGAAGAATTTCAATTACCATAATAGCAACCGCTGCCTGAGTGGAAGCTCGGTCAGGCGCGGTGCTCATTCACGCCGGGATGGAGCCGCTTCCTTTGTAGCTCAAATTACCTCTCAAAAAAGGGAGAAACGGGGCTGGCAGAGTGAGGGTGCCCCTGACAGCAAGAGCTCAGCCCAGCAGACCCCCTGCCACTGCGAGCTCTCCTTGGCACCACTCAGCAGCAGACAAGGGATTCTAAGCAGTCGTTCAGCAAAATACAGAGCCCCATATCAAATGCCATAATACCACATAATCCTGCACATATTTGTTATGCTGATGGGTTAATCGTACAGTGTTAGGCCATACAGCCTGATTTTGACTCAAATTAGAGTGATTTAGCCATGGATAGTTTGTTAAGAAAAGGAAAGAATCAGCGAATCAGCAATGTCTGAAGAATTTGCTGCTCTGGGATGTTAGTTTTCACTAAGAGATATCTAAACTCATTATTGTCAGTGCTCTAAGAGTCCCTAAAAAGGAAGACACAGAAAAAATAAAATTTATTTATCAATATTTTAAATTATCTTTCTTAGGCAAATATCCCTGAATGCTACATTTTTTCAGAGAGCCATCATTTTTTTGCTTAAAAAAATAATTTAATGGATACAAGACAAGAGGAAGGTGTCTATATATATATATATATATATAAAAGATACTTTAAAATGCATGAAGAGCACTGAGAGGTTTATGGTCCTCTATATGAAGCAGATCAATATCCACCATGTCCACTCAAATGCTGTAGATTGTTACAAACAATGCCTGATTATACGTCTCTATTTTAATTTCTCCCTCTATGAATTGACAGTCTTCTAAAATGTGCCCCACTTCCTAGCAATCTTCCTTTTCAGCTCATGTTCCAAATATTCTTGGTATAAACTGTAATAGACTTGTTCTCCTCTACCCTGTGTATTTTATTTCTTTTTCTCCATTTTAAACATAAAAAGATCTTGATTTTGTTAATCCTAGGTGACAGCAGAAATTATTCTGTTGTCAATGTAACTCATAGTATTGAGTTACAGAAAAAATAAGACAGAAAACTGCAGAAATCACTACCATAATGGAAACATATTGTGGGAACTATGTTTTTTTTTTTTTTTTTTAAAGGAGGAGTTAGAAGAAAATCTAAAACATTTGCCATAAAGACCTCCGTGGCATGAAAAAAGCAGGAATGTAACCAGTGTGCCTTTCATAATTTATGCTCTGAGAATAATTATTTTATTTACATTATAGAAAGTGGTTGACTATAAAAGCAAATTTCATAGCTCACTGTGCACTGGTTGGTTTATGCCATCTCAAAATTTAACTCACCAGAAATTTTGCTCACAGCTGGGAAACTGCAGACATTGTGAGATGTAAATATTGACAGATTATTGTGCTATTGCTCCTTCCAAACAAGACACCCAAAGGTGGAACAAATTTCATGCTCATTGCACAGGAACAGGAGAATAGACAGGGACAGAATAAAAAATCCAATGAACTTGCCTTCCCCTTGTCCCATCAAGAGCTGGGCAAACATCATCAACAATCATTACAACTCAGGAAATTACTTACTCAAACACAGGGCAGAGAGTGTTCAAATGCTGGGATTTTTCCTTTTACATGTCTACAGGAGCAGCCAAAATAATGTTTTATCCATAAAGATTTTCAGGTACTTTTGTCAATTACCTATAACATTTGAAGGGCAATTTGAGATCTATTCTAATTGAGTATTCTGGCAGATGGTGCACATTCCCTCTAATTATTTAACAAGAAGTCATTATTTCTCTCAGCTAGATGGGAATTCAGTTAAGAATGGATTTTCTCTGCTGCATGTGGAACACACTTTACTGAGGAGGGGATACAAAGCAGAAGGAACCAGCCCCTCCTCAAGGAGGAACTGGCAGGCATTGAAATTCAGGAGTCTCCATCAACATCAGCAAACGCTTTTCCTCTGTGCAGGTGACCAAGCACTGGCACAGGCTGCCCTGGGTTGCATCTAGGGGTTTAAGGCTAGCTTTTAGGGTTTGGTTTAGGGTTACAATTTTCATGTAGGGCTAGAATTAGGGATGGAATGATGTTTGTAGTTGTGCTAATATTTAGGGCTCGACTTAAAGCTTCATATTGTATTTATTCTACACATATAAGAGACAAAATAATCAATAAACTGAAGAGTAACTCCTGGCCATTTCTATGATTTTGAAGGGGATTGTTACTAGGTACTCAGCACACACAATTGGATGCAATCCGTTATTGAAGTCGGAGCTCCCAGAATCAGATAACCAACAATTCTGTAACCCTGGAAGTCTGTTATTAGTGCACAAGTTTTTAGACACCTGGACCAGAAATGTTTATACACATTACAGATTCTTCCCTGGATAGAAGGTCTCAATTCAGGAGAAAGAGAAAAAAAACGCTAGTGCTTAAAAATATGTGATACTGATTCCATAATTTGATTGTGTTCTTTGCCTTCCTTCACTCTTCTTTTCTGTTCCTCATTTGCTCTTCATTTATCCCCACCCTAAGCTATCACAGGCAGCCAAAACATGATCATGTTCTCTCCAGGCTAGAGCAGTAACCCAAAGGAACTTCCAAGCTGCTGAAACACTTCTCTGTAAATTCACAAAGTCTTCTCTGGATCATTTTTTCTTCTGCCAACTAACAGTCTTTAAAATAATTGCTAGAAAGGGCTTGAGAACAAATTCTCTCAAAAGACCACTCACAAAAGTGGTTTGTATCAGGCTCCCCTCTTTTGGAGGTTAAAAATGTTTACCAGGGCTGCTCAGTGCCAGACTCTGTGAGCAGGAAATTCCCAGGCTTGGTTAGTGCAGAGCAGAGACCTGGCCTCAGTGCCTTAAGCAAATATTGCTGCCATTTGAGAGAAGAAATTTCATCATGTTCCAAATCCTTTCAACAATTTGTTTTGGGAAACCCCAACACCCCTGTGCACGTTATGCTTTGGTACTATAATGACACTTACAGTGCTCACATTGCAGTGTGAGTGAGCACCTGAATTCAGAGTGGGAGATGGAAGCTTGGGAATGTGGGCACATGGAACAGGTGCCAGGGAGGGGGGACAGAGGGATGGACTGAGGTGGGAATGGAAGGAGGAAGGAAGGAAGGGGAGAAGGAGGGATGCAGGGAAGGGAGAGGGAGAGGGAAAGGAAATGGGAGGAGGAAGAGGAAGGGGAAGGGGAAGGGGAAGAGGAAGAGGAAGAGGAAGAGGAAGAGGAAGAGGAAGAGGAAGAGGAGGAAGAGGAAGAGGAAGAGGAAGAGGAAGAGGAGGAGGAAGAGGAAGAGGAGGAGGAGGAAGAGGAAGAGGAAGAGGAAGAGGAAGAGGAGGAGGAAGAGGAAGAGGAGGAGGAGGAAGAGGAAGAGGAAGAGGAAGAGGAAGAAAATCAGCGGTCCTGGCCCCAGCATTGATTCAGCTGATGGGATATCCAGGGTCCTGTGTCCCAGGCTTTGTGGGGGTACCTTTTTGCAAATTAATGTTCCCCACCCTGGAGTACAGTTTCTCACACTCTATGCAAATCAGTTACCATGTGCAGTCTGCTTTTCCTTCTGGAGAGAGTTCAGAGGGCTTTGGGAGCCATTGGTTGTCTTGATTGCCCCCTACAGTCCATGACCTCAGCCTCATTCCTGTGCTTGCGTCGTGTTTATTTTCAGGAGCCGGAACAAGGATGTTTTTTCCCAGAAAATTACTGCCTTACCCCCACATCCTGTTCTTTCCTCTCAGTGTGTCATTACCTGGAATCCTTGGCTGGCTCCAGAGGTCTCCACCTATCTGTGTGTGTTTGAGACTTCACATTAGGCCCCGTTCCTTCCATGCCATGAATTCATATTCTCTGCAAAGCCAGAGGAGAAATTGTCCATAAATACGCTCTCCTATTGCTTCCAGTCTGGATACAGATTCCTTGAAGTGCTTCTTGCACTGAGTCGCACCTGAGTGCCACACGTGCCCTGAGGTCTCCTCTGGCTGGAGTGGCTTGGCTGCCCAATCTGCTGGGGGCAGCCAGAGCTTGTGCACTGTGGCTGTCCACAATGTGCCCAGGAAATCACCCACAGCTGTCAGCTTCTGGAATTATTGCTGCTCAGCACATTCACTCACGGGCCTCTTGGCAGGACTCCTGCTTTACTGCTGCGTTCTTTGATCAAAAAAACATTAATCACCTTCTGAGAGAGTGAGGCAAGAGTAATGAGAAATTCATGACTAAATGGGTTTGCCATTATTAGCTGCATAATTGTTCCATTTTCTCCATGTGGCTGCTCACAGCCCCCGCCCTGAAGCTCTGCACCATCTCTAGGACAGTTTTCCTCTGAAGCACAACAAGTGCTGCTTCCTACATTCCCCACACTCCCCTGGGTTTCCCTCTGGACTCAGCAGAGGGGCCAGCATAAAGTGATTCCTTCCTGTGATGAGGCTGAAGGGGATGGAAAGTCAGGAGTTTCTCCTGGGAGAGTTCACAGGTAAATGTAATTATTCCTGTGTTTCCAACCAACCCCGGACTTGCACACAAAGACCCCAAAGCTGCTCCCTGTTTCTTGAGCATGACCAAACATCTCAAAGATTTTCCAGACACTTCATGTTCTGAAAGGGTAATTACAAAAGTGGGGGCAAAATGTCTCCCAGACAGAGATGTAAGCTTTTACACACATGCTAAAATCCACTGTGCAGGACCATGATGTGCATGTATTTTCAGAAGAGTAACTAATTTAGAAAAGTGCAAGGAGATATTTTAAAGTTTTTAAAATGTTTCTGTTCATTTATGAGGGGGGTTTTTGTTTGTTTGTTTGTGGTTTTATTTTCATTTGTTTTTTGGTTTGGGGTTTTTTTGTTGTTTTTTGTTGTTGTTGTTTGGTTCGGTTTGGGATTTTTTTGGTTCATATCATTATAAATCTGACACATGGAATAGTGAAGTTACAGTTCTAAGAGAATTTCCTTGTCATTCTTTTTGCCACTGAATCCCCATATCATTACAGTCAGGCTTATCTCACCAGTCTTCTCCAGGTTAACATACAACAAATTCTCCTTGACAGATGCATTTAAACAAATGAACAATTTGTTTAGACTGTGGAGTTTTGTTTGTTTGCTTTAATTATTCATGCAAAAATCAAAGGAAAAGCAGAAATTCAGATGTCCCTCTAAAAACTTGCAAATATCATTCAGAAGACCAGGACTGTGATTACATGATCCAAACGTAGTTCGCATTATGAGATGTTGTTACAAATAACACAGTTTTGTTCATGCTGTTAATTGTGCCTGGGAAAACCAACCAAGAACAGGCCAATTTAGTAAATGAAGTTCTGACAGCATTGCATTATTGATATAAAGAACAGATTTTGGATTTGTTAATTTTCAATTTTGCCAAAGCCTATTTTCAACATCTCTGCCTTGCTCTCCATTGTGACAAGCTCTGCTGTGACAGAATCACCCCAGTGCTACTGGGTCACACACAGTTTAGTCTGTGAATGGGGGAAAGCCACAGTAGTGAGGGCTTATTTGTGAAAAGCTGAGAAGAAGAAAGGAAAAGAAAAAAAGGAAAGGAAAAGGGAAAGGAAAAGGGAAAGGAAAAGGGAAAGGGAAAGGAAAAGGAAAAGGAAAAGGAAAAGGAAAAGGAAAAGGAAAAGGAAAAGGAAAAGGAAAAGGAAAAGGAAAAGGAAAAGGAAAAGGAAAAGGAGAAAAAGATGGAGGAAAATTTAGAAGTTCTGTTTAAAAAAAAAATCTTTTTTTAAAATCACATCTATGCTTCTTTATTTCACTTTCCCACTTGTTGCCTCCTCCTCACCATGGAAGACTTGCTATGGTATGGAATTAAAATCAGAAGGGAGGAAAGGGTTGCTATGGATCCTGAAAAACACTGTGTAATATCTTGATAAAACCATATCAGCTGTAAAGATGCCAATTTGGAAAAACATCGTAATCCACAAATTATTTTCTGTATTTATGGTCTTCACCTCGGAAAGAAGAGGTGCCTAGAGTTTGCCTCCCTACACAGGATTCACTCAGCAGGTTCCAGGTGGTTGGAAGCAGCATTTGGCTTCTGTGACCCTCCTTCATTCAGCCTCAGCAGGATTTCCAACTGCTTTTGTGGTTCACAGCCACGAATGGAACTTGATGAACTTTTGCCATGGCAAAGCCTCTCAAGGAGTTCACATTTCAACTCTCTGCCTTTGTGTTGTCTCTTCTTGTTGGCCTGTGCTGGCCTGCACTTGATTATACCAACTCAAGTGCTTTCACAAAGAGTGTCTTCAAATTCACCAGCGGAGTCTTTCAATCTTGATCCCTCATGATGATTTTTTATCTCAGCCTGTCAGCCTTCACCATTACAGGCTTCTTTCAGATGCTTCTTTGGCTTCTGCATCTCAGCTGTTAAAAACTACAAGTGTTTTGACCCACAGTGTTTGGAGAAGAGGTCCAAAAATACCAGACAGTTTTCAGGACCTAATTGGTCCCTCTGAGTTTGTGGGTCTGTGACTGGTGTGGTCTCGCTCCTGCTCAGCTCTGCAGCTGCAGTACAAGTGCCAGAAGAGGATGAAGCAGAGGCCTTGATCCAGCAGCACTTTTGAAGCAAAAGAATGAGTCTGACCCAGAAAAAACCCGTCCTCTCACATCTGTAAAAGAAGTAGAAAAAATAACTGCAGCATGGGCTAGAGTTATGGAGCACTGACTCAGAGAAGTTGCCAGGGGTTGCCTGTGCACCCCAGGGGACCCTGGCAATGACAGGTGACATCTGCCAGCCAGGCTGATGGTGACAGCACAGAGCAGCAGTCAGGTATTGATGATAACCCCACCGCCTCATGAGAATTAGGACCCAGCCTTTTTAGCACAGCCACCAGTGAATTTAAACAGGCAGGAAGTCAAACACATTCACTCTGACACACTCATATTTACCTTTCTATTGTTCTAACAAGCAAAAGGAAATTAATTATCTTAGAGCAAAAGAAGCGTTGTGTTTAACGCCTCAGTTATTGCCTCAGGCCATAAGGGGTGTTGACTGAAAGTTAAGGTCTAAGGAGATCTGTGTCTTTGTTATCATTTGTCTCAATGCCATGGGATTGTCCTCCTCTCTCTCCTTAGTTTGGTGGGAGCACACTTCTGCCATGAAGAAAGAGTTTATAGCAGCAGGACAAGATTTCTTTATTTTTTTAAGATGTACTCATTAAGATGAGTAGCCACTGTTTTATGGGTCATCTATGATACAGAAAATTGATGCTTTTTGCCCAAGCATGAGGAAGTAAATTCTGTAGGTAGATACAGATAATGAGTAAATTTCGAATATAGCAGATAATTAGTAAATTTCTGAAGTAGATACAGCTTCTGGGAGTGACAATGTCTCCTGAAATGCTGAAGTCTGGGAGAGGATTATTGTTTCTTGCCTTTCTTTCAAGACTGGGAAGTAAATTAAAAAAGAGAGAAAAGTACATTCCAGAACAAACCAGCAACCACACTCTCCATGCAGCACCCTTGCTGTCCTTGTAGCTGATTCATTTTGTGTTTTTTACCTGTCTTCCCCAAAGTGTTCCCCTCATGGCCACAGCCATGTCCAAGAATGAGCTGTGGCTTAATTCCAGAGTCACTTGTGAGTCTGCAAATTTAGCAAATATGTGAGTATCAGCGCCACTCTAGTGAAACTGCAGCTGCTGGAGTGACAGATTTGTCAGGGCTGTCAGCTCTGATCTCTCCTGGCAGGGTCTGTGTTTGCTGCCTGCATCTACACACTGCAGAGAACATCCCAGTCCCCAATGGTGCTGCTAAAGGCAGCTTGCCTGTGGCAAAAAGTGAGCTTGGTGTGATGAGGGAAAGCCCTGAAATCCTCCTTGAAGTCTGTCAGGTCTACACCAGTGACAAAGGCAAAGAGGCTTTTGGCCACAATGGAGCACAGGCTTTCATCAAGCACTTGGAGATGAATTGTTTCACCTGCGTCAGTGCAGATATAGATTTTGAAAGAAAAAAACCTATTCCAGCTGCAGGTCATGATAAAAACCCGTGCCACCATCTTTCAAACACCAGATTTAACCTGTTCAGCTTGCAGACACTTTTGATTATTGTGGATTCAGGAGTTGCAGGCCAGGCCCACAGATGGGTGGTGAGAAATAAACAGCTTTTAACCTGGGATAGATATTCCTCACCACCACTATCACAGACCTGACAGTGAATCATGTCTCATTCTTTCACATCTCAGCCTGATACTGTTTATCTACATGTGTGAAGTGGGAAAAGTGACTCAATCCTTTCAGAAGTGCTATGATGTCTGTGCGGGGTAATTCCATCAGAGAAAAAGTGCTGGGTATTATATTGCTGAAGCCTTTGAAAAGAAAACCAGTCTGGGAGAAAAGCTGCCTCCGGCCTTTCAGTCTGTTTCCAGGACACCCCTACTCATGAGCAGCTCTGATCTGTTATGCACCATTTAACCACACAGCAGAAGAGAAAGGAGAAAGGAAATGCAGCTCTAGAGCATCTGCTCATTGCCCATCATGAAAGCTGTGTCTCCAGAGCATTTACAGGACACTGCTAAGAGAAATACCTGCTTGTCTGCCAATGCTCCTTTGGAGGACAGTGCCATTCTGGCAGAGAGGCTTTGATCTTTTCTGAAGTTCAATCATGAAATCATGAAATCATGAAATGGTTTGTGTTGGAAGGCACCTTAAAGATGTTCCTTCCTGTGCCATGGACAGGAACACCCTTCACTAGTTCAGGGCAGCCACAATTTTTTGGGGCCCTTTCATTCATTTATCTGTACGGGTTTGACCTAAATAAAGAATAAAAGAGTGTACATGAATGCACTCACGTATATATGTTATCTATTATATATATCTCTACTAAACCCAGAGAAAACCACTGCCCTGATCAGCCTGTTCCAATGTCTGACAAGTGTTTTCCCTAATACTCAGTCCAAACCTCCTTGGGCAGCTTGAGGCCATTTCCTCTTGTTCTATTGCTCATTACGTGGGAGAAGAGGCTGATGCACAGGGTGGGACCTGTCAGAGAGCTGTGAGAGCCAGAAGGTTCCCCTTGAGCCTCCTTTTCTCCAGGCTGAGCCCCTTTCCCAGCTCCCTCAGCCCCTCCTGGTGCTACAGACCCTTTCCCTGCTCCATTCCTTTCTCTGGACATGATCCAGACCCTCAAGGTCCTTGTTTAGGGGGGCCAAAAAGACAATCAATAAACAGACAGCAATGTCTTGCAGACCAGTAAATGTCTTCATAAGCAGGGAGATACAAGAAATGAACCAGCTATCTCCCAAAATATTGTAAATAATGCTGCTGATGTGTGGGGTCAGAATGGCTGCCCGTGAGTCTAGGCTGTATTTCAGCTGCCGGCCCTGGATCCTCAAGAGAGCAGCTTTACAAAAGCCTCAATTGGACTGATAATTAGCGATAGCTGATAATTAGCAATAGCTGCCGGCTCCTGCCCTGCAGGCAGGCGCTCCCAGCTCTCAGCGCTGCTCAGGCTGGATGGAGGCAGTGAGAACACCATTTTTTCCTTCAGATGGAGTTTGCAAGGGCTTCTTGAGGTAAATCATTGTGATACAGGTTTGGTAACCTGAATGTCAAACCCCAGAGGAGAAACCCAGTCAGGCTCCTGGATTTGCCCCAAGAGCCTTTGGAAATGTAACTCACACCTCCCTGATGGGTCGCTGTGAAAGGAAAAGGACGACAGAACTTGACAAATCTTGTTTCCCACCGTTGTCTTTAAGCACACATTTCTAATTTGCAAAAAAGGATGTTGCTGCGTACCTTGTTCATTAGCTCCTGCTAGGAATTAGCTATTATTGCCAGCTTTTAAATGGGGAAAAAAAAAAGGATTGTTACTTTCTGTAGAGCCTTTAAACATCACAGGCAGTTATACCAGAGACCAAAAATTCAATTTGAATTGATGTGCTAAGAGACAACCATCTACTAAAACTCTTCAGAAGGAAATAAGAGGGAAGAGTGGCCTGTCTTTGTTTTGAGCAGAGAATTCTTTATTTACAATAATGGCTTGTAAAATGAAATTTAATTTATACAAATAAATTATTAGTTGAACACTACATTTTTGAAGATTGTTAGACCAATGTAGTGGCAAGATGTTGCAATACAGCACAAACCCTTGAAATCTATTTCTTATGCTCCTTTCCCTATGTTGTCCTTTGAAAGACAAACACACAAATGAACAACCAAAACCAAACCCAGAAACAACTAGACCCAAATAATTGAAGTTTCAGGCAGGCAAATCCTATCTAAAAGAGAATTCAGGCTCAGTCTGAGGAACTGATTCAATATGGAGGAGGGGTTCTGTAAAGTTTTGAGGTGTGTAACCATGTGAGAAAGAGACACTTTTGTTCCATGAAAGTTGTTTGGACATGGTTATCTTGTTCTGTGTCTATGCCACAATCTGTGCATGTTCTCAGCAAGTCCAGTTGTTCACATATGTTCAGGCAGCTTGTTCTCACATTTTTAATGAGAGCCACACTCTCTGCCTGCCCCTCATGCTAGACAGGAAGGAAAAGGCCTCAGTGACCTGCAGAAACTCAAAAATTACTGCTTTTCTCATGCCATTAAAAAACTGGAGTCCATTGCTCCTTCTGGGATTTCAGAACAGGCAACTTGTAACAGTGATATGATGCTCCCTGCAAACAGACTTTGCCTGTGATTCAGAAGAATGCAAACAAACTGCAAGGCAGAAAAAGGCTGTATTTCAGGGGTCACCGAACTCTTCAAGTGGCCTAGAGGTATTTTTATTTCTTCTAAACTTGGTACTGGCTGCATGTCGTTGTACAGGTGACCAGTCTTACATTGCAATGATCTGGGTTTCAAAAGTTTTGATTTCAATCGGCTGCATGTGCCTTGCTGGAGTTTTGATGACCTCTCACCTGCAGATTCCATTCCTCTTTCCATTATGAACATTAAAAAAATTGGTTATATCAGTTTGCTGATTGCTAGGTTTCCTTTTTATTCCTGGATTTCCAGAGCATAAAAGAAAATGGAAGTTTACAACCAAAAGAAAATGCTGCAAATTATTATGCTTCAGCACTAGTAACTAGGAAGTACTTAACATCTTCATAGCAAGTAGTTAATGTGTAGGGTGAGACATCCTGAATTGGTAGAATACATTACCCTGTTTGACAAACTTATTGCAGTCAGCCAAAGCACAATTTGAAGTCACTGACTTACTCTGGACAATATAATAACAAAAAAATTGTCTTAATGAGTATTTAATGCCTCTTTCTTTTTTAGCCCATTAATTGAGGCTGGTGTTAGCATCAACACAGACTACACTTCTCAGTAGGGGCTCTTTGGTACTTTTCAATTCTTGGAAAGCTGCAGCTGGTGTGTGAATTTTCACAGCCCTTGGGACAGTAATGGGGCTGCAAAATCACTGATACAGCTCATTTGGTATTAACCAGAGTGAGGGAAAAAGACTCTAACCACCAAACCAACACAAAACACAAAACAGCAACCAAACCAAACCAAACTACTAGAATTTCTGTGACACTGCACAGAATACACACAGTCTTGAAGTAGATGGTGCTGCTCTTCTGAGGCTTTGACATGCACAAATTGTGTGACACTGCTCAGCTGTGATGTGGCACAGATGATTCAGCGCTCACTCCAGCACACGAGTGCCTGAGTGTCATTCTGTCATTTTAAAAACGACTCTACTATTTGAATTTTATGAGCCCTGGGTGGGCTCTCAGTTGCCATGGCATTAGCTCTGCTGACTGGGTTCAGTGGAAGCACAGCTGCCAAGGGTCGGATCCAAAAACATGTTGTAAAAAAAGGTTAATGTCAGCCTGGTTTCAAAACGTCACCTCAAGCCTTAAACCCTGACACCATTTCCTGCCATTTACCATTTGTCACAAAACATGACTGACATGAGGATTTGAGCTCAGCGCAGCTAAAGTTTAGTAGTGGACATCTTGCTGGGAATGCTGATTTATGAAAATATGTAAAAATCACTGATTTAACTTGCCTTTTGAATTTTAAATGCAGAGTTTTAACAGTGGTCATTTATACAGCCAGTCAAGTACCTCTCTGCCAAGGGTGACAGGCCAACTATCTGAAATGCATTCCTGCAGCTGAGACTTCCCCACATTTTCAGCCTGCTTCTCCTTCAGGTCATGTAAATTCGTGGGCCATGAACCAGAAGATACAGATTAAAACACTATGATTAATATCTACTTCTATAAATACCTCAATATCATAACATAGAGGAGAACAACCAGGAAAAAATAATAAAAATAAGGTTAATCTGCTAAACTATCAGGCTGAAACTTTAGCTACCCTACTAGAAAAGATCTGGGGATTGTTTGCAATAAAAAAGAAACCTGTAAGTGAATGCAGGGGGGGTCATAACTGAAAATAACTGAAAATGTTTTCATAGCATTTTAAGTGCTCTCCAGCCTTAGTGGAGAAGTAAAGTGTTTACAACACTCTGAAATTACATTTCAGGCACAAAAGCTAAAGTTTGTTCAAGCTTTTCTCCCGAGGTACTGAACAGCAATTTTGTCCAGTTGGAAAAAGTTATTAGAGGAAAAATGAATGAATTTTAGTGACCTTAAAGGTAAGCAAGTACTTTGTACTCTTAAAGAGAGAAGAAAGGGTTTAGCAATAGGATTTTAAATAAAATAACAACAAAAAAACCCAACAACAACAATAACAATAATAATAATAATAATTTTTAAGTGGAAATAGACTAAAAAGCAAAATTTCAATTTCAGCATATAATTATTTTAGACTTAAACTTGAACAGCTGTAGATACAGCACAATCTCATTAGAGGTGTGAAAAAAAGAAAGCATACATAAGGTGTGAAAACTCCCCAAGTCCACCCAACAGTTTGTTTGCTGTAATATTTATTTATATAATTATATTCCTCATACATATTATAATATAATTATTTAACTGATATTGTTACTACTATGCAGGCACATTAGATGAGAATTTATCTATATGGAACTCAAGATTTAAGACAAAAATCTTGCTTGACAATGTAATTGTTTACTAAAGAGGAACAGGCACATAACTTGCCAAAACATGGATTATGGGGGGGGTGGGAGCGGGGAGAGGTTTAATCCTTTTTTTTTTTAAGCTCTGGAAAACCATCCTGCTCACTGAGCTAGGTCATCAGATCTCTAACTACTAAATTATTTATCCTTCCTCTTAAAAAAAAAGCATAAAAAAATTTAAAACTCATTCAAAATCCCAAAATCATAATACTTGTATGAAGTAAGGACAAACCTAAACTGGAAAAATTTTCAAAACATCTTTTTGATATTCAGCACAACCTCTATCATTGTGATAACTGTTAGTAGAAAAAAGTTTCCTAGAGGCATTTCTTATGATAATGATGAGAGAAAACTCTTCTAAAAAAGTATCTGGCCCATTTTCAATAAGCCAACAATTCTACAGAGTTGCTTATCAAACCACATCTATTCTAATTGCTTCAAGGTGAAACAAAATCTTTCAAATTCAACAGAGACTTCCCAGTGGCATGAGAAGAAGGTGTGACACTTCATAGTATTATTCTTTTAGTTTTATGTACAAGTTAACTGAACAGCAGAGCACCCCACACACTGATGGCCTTATCTGAAAAACACATATTTAACAATGGATTTTAGTCTCATTTTGCAAAACTGACTACATCACAGTTATGTACATTTGTGATTTTTATACAAAAGATGGGCTTTTCATATGCTTTATGGGTAAGTCCATGAATCTGTCAATAACGCCACTCCTGAGTTTGGTGAGGAAAGTTTAATTGAGTGGAGTAAGAAATTATATTATTACAGATGCCCCCTAACTACAAATGGTTGGTACTACCTAAAGTTTTCTGTGTTTTTGTCTTGCTTCATCATAACAGGCCCTAACATTACTGCTCTTATTTCATTCTTGTCTTCATCCTATAATCCCCAGAAAAATATGGATCTTATATTTTTGTCTTTTACCAATAATTACACAAATATATATGAAATTGAAAGATGGGACATGTTCATCAAACAGCACAGGAATGGGCAAGCAGTAAAACTCCATATTTTGTTGATGCTGAAAGTTACTGTGGCCTCAACTGGAAACAGGAAAATTTTACACAAGGTGAAAACCATGGAGAGCTACTGAGTGCCTGCAAATGAATCTTCACTCTGGAAACCAGGACTTGCAAGCAGAGACATGGTGGAGAACTGAAAGAAGTATCACATTCATTTCTACACTCTTAAGCAACCATTTTCACTCACCCTCAGGGATGAACTTGGGCTGAACTTGGGCTGGTCTAAAGTAGTCAATTTTATGTTCTTGCATTCCAAGTTTGTTATTTTTATTTACAGTAAAAAATTGGGGTTTATGCAATTCATTAGGTATTTATTGAGTGTTTGGTTTTGTTTTGGTTTTTCCCTAGAGAAAGGTGCTTAGGGGGGGAAAAAAGAGAAAAATGTGTTCTATGGAGACAGGTAATTTTTTGTTTTAGGGGCAGCACTGAGTCTCAGACAGTCTCAGGACAACCTGATTTCTCTTACTGGTTAGAAGACTAAATACTCAGAAAATTAAATATTTGTAATTGCAGTTCAATAATATGCTTGTTAAGCAAGGGTGTAAAATCTGCATGCGCTTTAATTTTGACGAAATTTCTGTGAAATTTTGATCCTAAAAAGATTTACTTTTCCCAAAGCCTATTTCACCCAAAATCTCAAATATTCATGTGATACAATCAACAGAGTTAATTTTGAGCAGATTGTGAGTTAGTGAGTTACTTCTATATTTTTGTGCAGACACAGCAGCTCCTGGAAGAGCTGTTGCTGACTCCTGTCTTCCTGGAAGGTCAGTCTGTTGTCCAGTTATTTTCTTCTGCACACATCCAGGAATCTTTGTCCTGTCAATTGTGTCCCATCCTGAAGTTTACACTGACCTTGACTCTCAGGGCTCCCAGGCAGATCCATCTTTGTCACCACGTTTACCAGCAACACAGTTGTGACAGTTCCCTCAAAAATGTAAAAATTGATGTGAACTGGCACAGGATAAAGCTAAATAACTTTTTTCACTGTTCTTGCACACATAATAGACAAGCAGAAACATTTGATTATTTGGGGCATTTCAGCCGGGTTGCCTTTATCTCTAGACAGATTGTTCCACTCCCATTTCTCTCTCTTCTTAAGACCTAAGTCACAGTTTTCAGCTTGCAGAGCACCCTTGAAGAGTGGAATTGTGCCAGTATGAGACAGCAGAAGCTTCTAATGGTACAACCAGATTTTGCTGATTTTGTAATTGATTGATTTTGCTGCTTTGGTAATTCCCATTCTTTCAAAGACTGAAGAACTTGAAAGAGACAAAACTTACACAGCATCATGAAAGGAGTGAATGGTACTAGAAAAGAAATTTCAGACCATCCAACACATAAATGTAGAGACTGATGAGCTTGATTACTATTAGTCTATAGAGAACCTTAAAAGCATTGAAGTAAGACTTAAGTTTTCAAGTCTGAGTATGATAGTGTTCTGTTTTTCACCACTGGCAAGGCACACTGGTATGAAGAACTTGTGTCTGCTGGCTGAGTGTTTTTACCAGAGCATTAAAAATCTTGTGAGGAAGGAGACAAGCCAGAAAGTCTTAATTTGTAAATCTTATATATTATACATTCCCATCTGCCACCATTTGTTATGACAAGACCACAGTGGCCACACAGCCAGAGTTTGATTTATTCTGTGTAACAATATAAAGTCTGTTCTCATAATATGCTTAAGCCTTATCTCTCTTGCTCTTTGTGCTGAAGTCCTTATATTCAACCTTGTAAACAAGTCATTACCCTATTTCCCATTGTCCTTAAACCCCCTTTACAGGCATTTGTACATAAAATAGCAATTAACTCTGCCTGCAGTCACTTCATCTACTGTGTGAAAGTGTTTTGCCACATCTCTGAATTTAGTGGGGTTATAGCTGCATTTACTCATCATTCACGATGTGAGCTATCACTCAGCCACTTTATTTTATTGAAACCACTGAATACGAGTCTACAAATTCTCAAAAACCAACTGGAAGGATCCATAAACTGAATGAGCAGATGGACAAGAGTTAAAAGGCATGACTTTGCCAGCTCAAGTTTGTAAGCTGTCTCTTACAATTAGCTCAGCAAGAGGCCCCTTGAGAGGCTGTGGGGCCACAGCACAGTGTGAAAAAGAAATATGGTTGGTTGGCAAGTGTGGAAAAACATTCAAACCCAAAAAGCAGCTTTTGTGACTCCTCCTGTCCCCATGACTGCAGGCAAACAGGGGCACTGTGCTGAGAAGTGCCAGTGCTCTGGGACACCAGCAATCCTGCAGAGCTGTAACTTCTGTGGTGTTGAATCTTGCCTTTGAAACAACACAGCAGGCACAGGCTCTGCACCAGTGCTGCACTCACAGTGGGTCTCTGCACCATTCTCACCCCTCCTGCTGCTACCAGACCATCTCCAGCTCCTCTGATTTTTTCTAACCCAGGAAAACTCAGGGGTCAAATCACTTTGGCCCAGTCTTGACTCAGCCACAGCTCTCACACATGAGAAAAACACATTTCTCCTCTTGCTTTTACACACACACACAGACAGTGACAGAAATTCCAGGGTAGGTTCCCCAAGAGGAATTGGCACAACAAAGCCTTGTTTCAGTTCCTCTGACACAGAGCGGAGCCCAGCTCCAAGCACTGTGCAGGGGAAGGATCATCTGCATTAATTCCAATGAGGAAGTGACCAGCAGTGACCAGCTGCCAACAGGAACCACAGGAAATTCACTTGGAAAGTGATCTTGGTGACAGCTCCCCCCTTCCCTGGCAGCAACCCAAACCCCACAGGCCTCAAAAGCTTCTAACCATCAGGAATCCTAATTTTTAGGCATGTCTGAATTGTGAGAAGTATTCAGAGTCTTTACTAATACAAAAGAAATATTCTAAAAAAAAAAAATAGAAGTTAAAAAGTCTGTCCTATCTGACACAACCTAATTTGAGCTGAAACACTGCTCCAGATAGCTCAGTTTCTAAATTGAGCCTGAAAAAAACATTTTCAGTGATTTCTGTGGGTCTGAGCATGTATTGCATGCTGGTAAGATTCTACTTGAGTACAGTCACTGAAACAGACAAAGTGTTCATATTCTGGTGTGAAATAACCAGTACACATTTTAAAAAGAGAACACAAAAAACTCTTTTTGCATTTTTAAAATTTTCTTGTCAGACTGAAAGCTAAGAAGTCAGAGCAAAGGTGGGGGGTGGGGTTGTGAAAATTCATCTCAGGCAGTTATTTCCCTCTATGTGTTTATAACTTGAATGTTAATAAAAGCAGTGTTAGTTAAGTAAAATGATTTACAGTTCAGTTGACACATATTATAGAATTAAAAACTGCTTAAATATTCACACCTGTAAGAAAAGGGATTTTAATCTACAATTAATTCTAAGAATATTTACTGGCAAAGTAAATTGTCTTCAATGTCAACCAAAAAAAAAGTTTCCTGCTTCTAATATCTCTTTTTTGCCCTCTATATCCCTATATATCCTCTATATAATGCTCAGTAAAAATATATTGATGAAGAGCTTATAAAATGGAAATTAAATACTATGAAGATAAACAGCAGAAGTAATTTCTTCTCTGTGTGAAAGACATTCCTCACCTTTGGAAAGCTTGGCCACCAAGGTGTAAGGCTGAGTCTTAGAACTCAGGTGAGAAATTTCCAATATTTTTATCAGTTGCATCATTTTGCTGTGCCTGGTGCACCTGAGTCTCCCTGAAGCCCCCCCTGTCTGATCCTGGGAGTGGAATGCCATTCCCTCTGATCCTGCACAGAGTTGGGTCCCCTGCTAACCCCTGGTTTGTGACAGGCAGTGGCATAAACCTACCTGGTGTGCCATGGCAGCAAAAGCACAGCCCCCAGTGAGAATTTAAAAGCTCCAGGACGGCTCAAAATCAGAGCAGCTGTGGGAAAAGCCGTGGCAAATAATCTGCCAGTTGTAATGAGATCCAGCCTTTTTCCCCAGAGAGAAGATTTATGGTTGGGAACAGTAGGAAAACCTCTTTGTCAGAGAAAACCCTCTCCAGCCAGCGTTCTCCACACCTTGATGAATGTCTCCTGCCAGTCCTGAGTGTCCTCAGCTCTTACCAGATTGAACAGAGTACTGCAGCATCAATAAATAAACATGACAGCAAAAAAATGCAACAAAGTTGTTATATTTCCAAAACTGTACAAACTCAGATTATCTTCCATTGCACTCATCTTTCACTGCCACTCTGAATCTTGCATTTCCAGCTGAAAACATTTTATCTGTGTTTCTTTCATTGCAATGCTTTCACACTTTTCCTTCAGACTACTTTCTTATCACCTGATCTCTGTCTTTCTTTGAGAATTCAAATATTTGAATTCAAGCTTGCATTAAATGAGCAATAACAATTGCAATGAAATCTTTACATCTCAGTGTGACTTTGGGATTCTGAAATGAATTTCCCACAAAGACCTCCCATCATGAATAAGTAAATTCACATTCTTAGCCTGGGTTTTATACTGTCTCTCATCTGGACGCAGCGTGTGTTTTAATATGTACAGCATCAACCACAGAGGGGGGAAAAACCCCTAAAATGCAAACTTTTGGAAGCATTTCCTGCATTTCTGTGTTTACTACAGTGAGCAGCTCTGGAAAGGGTAAAATACCAAGGCTGGAGTGCTGCAATGACCTTGGCTACGAGAGAAAACAATCACCTGCCTGTGCAGCCCAAAGGGAAGATGCGCCTCAGGATGTCTGCTATCATCATGGTGCAATCCAGAAAAATCTTCAGACATTTAATGGACCTTAAACTCATATTTATGAACTTGAGAAATGAGCCTGAGCATTCTCAGGGAAGGGAACCCAAAAATCATGCAGTGGAAACTTGCATTCTTCTGTACCTACATCTCATTTTAGTCTTGAAGTCATGTCCTTAGAGCTAGTGTGGATTATTTTGTCCACCTGAAAGTATTTCTTGTGCAATTTTCCTGAACGGAAAGAAAGATAAAGACTTTTTCCTTCCTTACTTTTCCTATTATTTAGCTACAGTCATATGAGTCACTTGAGAAACTGTAAATTAGGATGACCCAATTATACCCTCATTCTTCTGCATTTCTTATCTCTTTGTCTCTTGGTTTTTATTTAGTGATAACAACCATAAACAAATTTATAAAATAAAGCTGTCTGTGACTTTCCAGTGCCATGCTAATTGCCAATAATTTGAGCCAGGTTACACAGCCTTTCATCTTACTTTTTTTGAGAGATACTTTTATTTTTGTGGATAGAAAATCCCCAGTTTTTCTTAAGGGTAACAGTTCTAAACAAGAGAAAGACTTTTGGTCATTCAGCCCTTCTCTTCAGCCCTTATTTTCTGCTTTCCATTAAAAAAAAACAAGGGCAATGTATGGACTACAATCAGTATATTTCTGTATTTTAATTCCTGGCACAAATGCTTTTAGCCAATAAAACAGAAGGCCCAGTAATTCCCCCTCTCCCTTTCTTGCATGGCAGGCTTTTCTTCCTGCCCACTACAACTGCACCTGGAGTACCATAAACCATTTGGCAATGTCATTTTATGTGTTGAACTCTCAATAGAATTGGAAAACAGAAACTGGCAGCATTAGCTACATCTCATTTACACTACAGCTACATCACATTAAGGTGTGATTTTGCTCATAAAAATTATTTTCTAGTGCCTGAGAAGGGGTCTCCTGAGATTACTTCAGTGTGCCAATAAAAGCCCTAAGTATCAGGACCTGACTAAGCAATTGCTTCGTGGTGCAGTTTCCCCATGTTATCATTACTAAACCAACACTGAACTTGCTATTTCTGTGAAAGTGTTCTTTTATTTCAGTAGAAATGTGATGAAAGAGACATTTTCAGAGTGGAAGGTGGCATTTCAGCTTTTGAAGAGGAGGTCTGGTGATTTCTGAGAGAAGCATCACCAGTGTAGGAGGGAGAATTCCCCTCCAGGTGTGTGCATCACCTCCCTTTGCCCTGCTGCCACCTGGTCTGGTCCCTCCACAGAGATAACCTGGGGATCATTGCAGCAATTTTAATAAGGAAAATACAGAGTTAAAGCTTTGGAGGAGCATGTTTGCTGTTGAAATGGCCCAGGGAATTCGATCTCAATTCAAAAGAAAGTGGAAGGTGTTACAGAAAACAATTTTTTGTAATTTCTGGCTGAAACATCAAGGCACAAAGTTTTCTCTTACTGGGAACACAAACTGTCTTTCAGAGTAAACAAAGGACAGATATTTGCAGATGTCTGATAAACTTTCACCCACCTGTGTTGAATGAAGGCAGACAACAAATTCTCATGTTTCATTAAAAAAAAATTAAAAAATCTATGGCTTTATTTGAGCATGAGTAAAGAAATTCGATGAAGGCATCATGTCTACCATTTCTCAGATAATTAAAAAAAAACAAAGGAAAATTATTTTATTCTCACAACTGTTCTTCATTTCCTATGGCTGACTGAAACAACTAATTCTTCAAATACGTATATTCCATTGTCTTTAAGGAGACGGCTCAAATCACAACCTCATCAAATTATGTTGGCTGTTAATCAACTAAATATTTAAAACAGACAATCAGTGCAATGAAATGAAATTGTCCTAGGGTGACGTTATGATGCTTGTATCTCCATTCATGTGCTCTGTCAATGTTGGATGTTATGTTCTGTACCTTTCAGAGTGGTCCTGAAGAGTGAAAGTTTTGTTTTGGTTTTCTTATCAGCCTGGCTGGGACAGAGAGGTTTTTGATGTTTTGGCTTTTCTCTCTCTCGCTCGCTTGCTCTTGCTTGCTTTTGCTCCTAGCTAGTTTAGCTAAACAGTCCAAATTTCTTCCTGGACTGTTTCTCCTCTCTTTTCTTTGTTCATCCCAAACCTGCTCCGGACTGGGCCCTGGGAACACCAAGAGTTTCACCTTGTGGCTGCAGCAGCTGCCCCAGCGCCAGAGGGACTGAGGACAGAGCGACCACCCCACCCCCAAGAGAGAGAGACTGTCTGAATTTGTCATCTTTTTCAGAGCGGTGTCATCCGGTATTGTTCATTTTGTGTGCTGGGGGTGCTGTGCCTGTCAAATAAACAGGTTCTTTCCACTTCTCTCCGAGGAATTCTTCCCGAACCAGTTGAGGGGGAAGGGCCATGTGGGTTTGTTTTCTGGAGAGGCCCTCCTTTGGAAATCCTCTACCAAATCTGCCCTAAACCAGTACAGAAATTTAGGATGCTCATCTGTGCATGTCATTCAAGATAGTTTGGTGTAATAGCATGGAGACTTAAAGAAAAAAGCAATTCAAATCAACAGGGAGTACTTTTAAATGTGAATATACCTTTGTATTGCTCTGTGATGCTCTGACCCTCCTTCGGCTGAGTGTTTCACCAGCCTGTGACAAAGACTCAGTCTGTGCCTTACAAATTTAGCTCTGTAGGGTCAAAACATTTTCCAGCAGCAGCAGATCTAAAGTTGTAGCTCATGTGTATCCTGTGAGATTTGTTTTTACTCCCAGAAGAAAATACAGCTTGTGCCATGCAGCAGAGCTTTTCAAATACACGTGTTGAAGCCTCTGCTTTAGAGATGAAAAAATGAAGAGTGAGAGCAGAAAGTTGTTGCTTCTTTTGTGACTTTGCACTGCAGACTGTTACTGAATGTCTGGTATTCAACATCATCCCTGTTCTTTGCCCTTTTCCTGTCTTCATATTTCTTCATGCTAAAAAATTTGGTGACATTAGTTTTTGGTGTACAATTTATACAGCACATGGCAGAAATGAAACCAGCAGCAGCTGTATACTCCAAGGTTTATTCCTTACCTACTGCTAGAAGTAAGGAACAAGTTTATTTGCCTTATCTCCCAAGTGTTTTCTACCTGTAGCACATAATCTGTTGTGTTAATGCGCATTTCCCCTCTGTTCTTACTCTGCAATCTCATTTTACATGCAAAAAGCAGACAAGAAACCATGAAAACAGATCTGTCCTGTGACCTTGGCATTCCCTGGGCACCCAAAAAAGGGAAATATTGTGAGACTTGTCTGGTGTGAGATGTGCTCATTGTGAAGCACAAAAACAACAACAGAGATGGGATGGATGAACAGAAGCTCCCCCCATCTCCTGCAGCATCCTCCCCCCTTGCAGGTGGCACACACAGGTGTCCTGACAAAGAAAGAACACTGAATTAGATGTGTTCATACAGAGATTGTTTATTTTCTCAGGAAAAACAACAATTCCCTCCCGGTAGTGTCAGCTCATACAGGAGGCTGTCACGGGGGGAAAGATAAAAATGATCCTGCTGTGGAAGTGGTTTGCTGCCAGCAAATATGCCAAGTGACCCCTCCATTTTAACAAGAGGCACCTTGGTAAAAAGTTCTGTTGGTTCTTAAGGGATACCCAGTGCTGAAGGTACTCTGAAGAAATAAACCTTTTAATGTATGCAGAAAGCGAGGAAGGATTCCTTCAAACAGGAAAAGATAACTAATAGATGATATTCAGCTTTATGCTTCTTTTAGAAAGCATTTCAGAGGCTGTAAAAAAAGTATTGAAGTGGAATAAAACAATTTCTTCCCCTATAAAGTGGAATTAATGTTCTAAGTTTGATACAATGATTTTGTGCCTGAGAAGGGTTTCAGCACCAACTGGCTACTGAGAAAGGGAAGCTTACTCAAAATAGGTGCTTATACCTGCTTATTTTTTAAAGTTTTGCTTACTTGCTTCTTTCAATTTGAATTTTCACATATGGGTAAAAACTCAAAAAACTGAAAAAGAGCCCAGCCACAAAAAACCCCAACCAACCAACCAAAGCCCCAAAATTAAAAAAAACCCAAACTGATAAAAACAAAAGTAAAACCTCCAAACTCCAAGGCTCTACATAGAAGATGCAGCAACAGAAGAATCTCAGAGAAGGAGAGGATTGGAGAGGAGAGGAGAGGAGAGGAGAGGAGAGGAGAGGAGAGGAGAGGAGAGGAGAGGAGAGGAGAGGAGAGGAGAGGAGAGGAGAGGAGAGGAGAAGAGAAGAGAAGAGAAGAGAAGAGAAGAGAAGAGAAGAGAAGAGAAGAGAAGAGAAGAGAAGAGAAGAGAAGAGAAGAGAAGAGAAGAGAAGAGAAGAGAAGAGAAGAGAAGAGAAGAGAAGAGAAGAGAAGAGAAGAGAAGAGAAGAGAAGAGAAGAGAAGAGAAGAGAAGAGAAGAGAAGAGAAGAGAAGACGATTTCCACGATTTGAGTTTCCAACCTCCTGAACCAGGGACAAGAGACACTGAGATATCCCCATCCTTAGACAGGCTTCAAAATGTCAATGGTGTGACCATGAGAACATTTCAGATCTGATTTCAAAGTTGAAGCTAAATTGGAAGATGACCCTGCTGGGGTGAAGTACCCAATTCCATGTCTCCTTCCTGACCTGAATTGTTCTCTGAGTCTGTGACCTGCAGGGTACAGATGACCTCCAGACTCTCTCAGCTGTGGATTTCAGGGACAGTTTCAAAACAATAGCCAATGGTACATGCTCAGGAAAAGGTACAAACAAGGTGGGACATTGTTCTGTCTCCCTTAATCACCCACTTTACAAAAATTGATGCAAGGACACAGAGCCAAAGGTGCTATCTTTGTAATGAATAACCCTCACAGGATTTTCCAGCCATCAATCCATCAGACCACTTTAATTTTTACCTTTCCAGCAATCCCAAGACACAAGCATTTATTTCTGAATGGATTGAGGTGCTAGACTGAAGATGAACTGCATTTCCAGCTCAGGCATCGAGTTGCACTGGGAAGCCTTTCAACCTATGTTTCCCTGCCACCCTTCTCCTTTTTTCTCATTTCAGCTGTAAACTACTAAAAATAAGGGTTTATCACACTTGTGTGTGCCCCTAACACGTCACAGCCATGTGATTGAAACAGCAGGGATGGGAAAATGGTTTCACTGGGGAAAGACCATGGCCAAGGCCACTGCATTGTTAAACAAAGTGATGTGAACCCCTCTAAGGGTCAGTGACAAGCACTTGTATTGTGCTTCCTCAGATCTTTCAGTGTGCAGGGTCTCATTTATTCTCTATTGTCACATCCCACAAGAGGGCTTTAAAAAACCCAAACAATCATAAGGTCTCACATATCCAATAAAGCTCTTTATTTTTTCTGATGGAGAGTGACTTTTGATTAAATTCGTAGGTCTGGAGCCAGCACACTGTAGTAAATTAAACATTCCAGGCATTTTCATTAACTCATATTTCTAAAGCTAAGGCAAAACAAATATGGATGACACTGAAAAAATGTATCATGCTCGAGTTATTGTAAGGGACAAATGTTTTTAATTAACTTAGCAGAATCCATGAATCTTTGTTTTAAAAATTGATTTTGTTTTCAGTAATCCAGTCATTTATGTAGATTCTAAAGTAGAAAAAGAAGATAAATTATTTGACGTACACAATGTGGCCTACAAAATCACTCTGCAGAACTCTGACTCTTCTAATTTTGTGTCAGCAAATTTTCACCCTTTGCCTTTCTGATTTTCAAGCTTAACAAAATACATAAATCCAGAACTCTCTGAATCCATGACCTACTGCACTTCAGCGTTAATTTTTCAGACCTTCTGACTTTATCTCAATTTTTGACAAAGGGTAAGGGTCTTGAGTCAGAGCAATGCACCAGTGTCAATCACTGGAGCTTCATCATCTCCCTGTGGTGTCTTAGGGCTCTGCCTGGGAGTGGTCTGCACTGGACTTACAGCAACCTTTAAAAATTACAGTTTGTAAAGCTACAGAGAAGGGATAATTTCTGTCCTTGGATTTGAAAATCACAGTGAATTTCTCTGTAATTGTGATCATCTGAAGAAATGCAGGAAAGATGAGCTTTCCCAGGCTGCATAATTAGTGTAGTCCAACAACTAAAGAAGCCTTGAGCACATCGTGCTTCATGAGCAAAGTCCTGCTGGGCTGCATCATTTACCAGCAGAGTCAAGGGAGGAACCTGAGTCTGTTCAGGATGGAGCTCTTGGGCTTGTCTGAGCAGGGAGCAGGGTCTTTCAAACAGTAAAACTACTTAAAAAATGCAAATGGTCAATGTTCAGCTAATTTTTATTTTCCATTTTAATAAGGAAAAAAGAAGAATAAATAGAGATAGGAGAAATTCAAACCTTTTCTTGATGTCCTTGCATTGTCTCATCTCTCATTCATGGGGGGAAGACTGTTTCAATGGTTTCAATGGGCAAATTCAGATTGAAAAACTCATCTCCTGAAGCCTACCCTGGATTCTGTCTGACCTTGACTCACCCACCACTAGCCTGTTGTACATTTAGCTAATCAAAATGCAGATAAAATCACGGTTTGAAGCAGGACATTGCAAATAAACTTATAGTCATTAGAAGAATCTTATTTAAAAAGAATTTTAGCAGCTAAAATAAAGAGAAAGTTAACAAATTATAAGCACATCTTCCACCCTCATCATCATTCCTTAAGAACTGCATATCTTAACTGAATGAAGTCAGTTTTATAAAATATACTTGGTTTAAATTCAGAATTTTTATCCACTTTAATATGCAATTACTGTGCCAAAAGTAGAGAGATTACAATGAAAACCTGTTTCACTGCACTGGAACTGTTTATGACTTCATATTTAATTGTTCTTTGTTCCCTATGCTCATTTAAATGGAAATATCATCATGTACATGCTTCATTAGAACTTCTGAATAGTATTTCTGAACCACATCTTTCTTTGTGGAGTGGTTTCTCAGCCACACTTTGTGCAAATCTGTGGCACTGGAACCTTCCTGTGGCACCCAGGGGACACAGAGAATGGAGGGATCTCCCAGCAGGGAGGAACCCGGGGGGGCCAAAACTTTGGCTTGCTGACAAATTTAGAAGCCTTTGCAAACATAAATTGTTATCATTTCCCTGATATCCTGGATGTTATTTTCAATTCTGGATTTCCCCTTCCCCTTCCCTATCCCCATCCCCATCCCCATCCCTATCCCCATCTCCATCCCATTCTCCTTCTCTTCTTTTCCTTTCCCTTTTCGCCTTTTTTTTCATTTTCCTATTTCTTTTCCTCACCTCTTCCTCTTCCTTTCCATCTCCCCCGAGCCATCCCAAGCCTCCTGGGGGCACAGCCACCACAGTTTAGGGTTTGTCTGCAGGTTTTCAACTACAGCAGGAAGAGATCCTGCCCTCATTCATACAGGTGATGTGGGCAGACATTTCCAGATGCTCCTCTCCCTTTGCCTTTTTCAGGAGGGAGAGGGGAGGGAGGATCAAAATTACTTCTGTTAAAATATATGTACTGAGGACAATCTTTAGAAAACATATAAGATTGAAAAAGCTATTTAAAGCTGAACGGCAGCTGTGGTGGGTTGCTGTGGTACCCATTAACACAGCTAATTGTGAGGGTGAGGAGACAAACATTGAAATCCTTAGCAAAAGGTAACACACACCACAGAAAGCACAAAAAGGTTGACAAAACTTCACTCGTGCAGTTGAATTTCCCACATCACCCACCACTTCACTACATGGCTTATGAAATCTGGTCTGCAAGACAGGTAAAGGTTCAGGAATGTTTTCCCTGGAAAGAACACGTTTGATTTGTAAGGAAAATTCCTGTCTGATGGAGGTGATCTGCTGCTCAGACTGAGCTGCAACCTGTCGTGTAAATGGGGCAAGTTTTCCACTGCTGGATTTGACAGAGGTCTGGGAAGAACCTGGATGGTGGGAAAAGGGATTTGGACGAGGACATTTCCACTGGCAAGTGAACAAAGCTTACAGTGATGAGGAAACTGTGTCCTTGGTATAACCACAGGTGGGTCTCCTGCCAGGGACAAATCACAGACACAGGCAGTTACAAACCCTTTAAGTATCGAGGAAAAGTGTGGCAAGAAGGGGATTTGATTAATGGATAAGGGAAAATCCAAGCTTGAGTCAAGGAAAGTCTTTCACCTGCTGGCAGATTTTGTGTCTGTTCATTCAGTGTGTGCAGATGAACGCAACTGTGACAAAAAATACCTAAACAGACAATTTGAAGCACTCCTCATTCATCATGGCTACAAAGTGTGACATTTCCTTGCATTTTATTAATTTTAAACCTGTTCTGGGTGACTTCTGCAAGAATGTAACAATAACTGTGTCTATTTAAGTGCATCAAATCCTGTGTAGGAAAGAAATTACAACCTGCATTGTTTTACATGTTGAAATTTCTGCCACTTTAACAAAATATTAGGTATGGAACATTTTTCTTGCAAAACATCACACTGGAGAAGATGATGCGCATAGTTAATTTTTTTCTATAAAATGAAAATAAATTTTATTCAGCTCTACTAGTATCATTAAATTCCAGCCTTTGGGTTGAGTTACTTACTTTGTACAACATGCCCTGCAAAAAACCTCAAGTATATCATGTCTGTTTACCTGATGAACCTCCCATTGAATTTGCAGCTGTCTCCTTAGCTATTCTATAAAGAGAACTTCTCTCAGGCCGACAGGATTAAAATTATATAGATGTGAGTTAAAATGAACCTGGCACTCAGAAAGAGTTTGCTGTAAAGACCTGTCAGAGAGCACAATAAGTGTTGTCTCATTTTTGTAATAAGATCTTGTGAAATGTGTTGTATTTTGATAACAGGAAGATGGGATAATACATCACGTCTCAGGGTGCTGAAGAAGGGAAATGAATTTCCCCTCCACCCCACTGTTTATTGTCACCTGCCCCAGCCCCAAGCACCTCCCAAAAGCTGCCTTTGTGCAGCTGCTCCTGGACCCAGAGAAATTTAATTTACAGAGGAAATTCCAGTGCCCTGCTTTGGAGAGAGATTCTGCTCACGGGCATCAGCAATGAGGAGGATGAAAACATTCCTTACACGTGCTCCCCACGTGCATTTTGTGAGGTTTTTTATTACCTACACACCTCCCCAGAGGGTGGTAATGAATAAATAAAGGGTGTTAATGAATGCATTGTTAATGAATACAAAGAGCATAATACAAATACTCTTTGTATTAATCCTTTTCTATTGTCTCTTTTGTATTAAAGGGATGGCAGAGCAAGAACAGAGACTCCTTCTCCTCCCACCAATCTATGCCTCTACCTTTCCCTTCCTTATTTAGGAAAAAACTCAGACCAGGTTCCCAAATTCCCCAGAGCAGTAAAACTTTACTAATGGGCCCATACAACCCAGATAAGCAAAATGAATAAATGAACAGTGTTCTGATGGATCACTACAGACTGAGAAATTTTAGGTAAAATCCAGAGAAGATGCAAGATATAAGAAGTTTATGTCAAATATAACTGTGGGAGAAAGTGCACAGGCAAATAGTTCCATTTTAGTCTCACTTCATCACGTTCTTCCTGTTGATTCATTCATTCCTTTCTTCTCACAGTATGAATGTCAGTGTCATGTTAATGCTTTCTTCACCACCATTTAGAAAGTCAATTTGTCAGAGCATTGAAAAAGGCCTATTTAAACTTTCAGCTACAGCTGAAAAATATTCCTCTTTAAAAAGAACTCAAACCCAAGTTTCTCTGAAAGCCAGAAATGGTTTTAATATAAACTAACTGAAAATGTACATAAAAAGTTAAGGTTGTGCATAACTTTGAAAATCCTAATAGATCTTTTTCTTTTATGTCTTTCTTCCTGATTTCTTTTTTCTCTCTTCTTTTGTGCTGTTTTCTGCAAATGCCTGATTTGGCTCAGAAGACTTTTCCAACTAGACAGTCCTGCAAGACACCTGGACTTGATTAAGGTTATTTGACACCTGACCAGACTTTCTGCTTCCCCATGCAAGGCCCATGATATCCATGGGACTTAATCTAAAATAAAAAGCAGTGGGTCATTCCAAGTCTGAAAAGGCAAAGGTGATAAAAGACCACTCACAGCAAGATTAGCCCTGTTATTTCTGGGGCATCAGCAGGAAGGACATGCTTGAGCTTGTTCTAAAAGTAGCTGTTTCTACTCATGTGTGCTTCTCTTTTCTCTGTTAGAGAACTGAACAACTTAAAAAAACCTCCAAAAAACAGTAGAGATGAGGTTAAAAATTTGCATGACAGACTGAATTTTGTCAAAATTATTCCATTCAAGTACAAGGAGTTGTAACTTATGCTACAAACTAAGCTGAGACATTGTGTCTGTCATCATCTCCAGGAAAACATAATTTATGTTATTTTTGCTGTCAACTGTGAAGTTCCTGTATATTCCCTGAGAATCCTGCCAATCTTTAGGAAGTCAGCTGGTTTGGGGCTCTTAACAGATGGGAGATAAATCAGTACAGGATAGTTCATCTTCATCTTGCAGGAAATAATCTAGTTTGTGAATCTCCCCCCAATTAACATGCACAGAGTGAGCTGCAGAGACAACCTTGGAGTTTTTTATTTTTACTTTCTATTGGAAAGAGAGGGTATGCAGGAAGATGCTTTAAATATTATTTTGGATATGCATTTATATTTATGTGTGAACATACATATTCACCTGTACAGCCATCCCACACATTGATATTGGTACATCCATAATTTTATAGGTGTTAGAGGAGGTGAGGACAGGAGCTGGCACAGCTTACAACTCCCCCAGCAGCCCCTTGAACATGCAGAGTATGCCAACACCCTCAGATGTTGCTGTGAATTACTATGGTAAATTTAATATGAAACACACACCCCCTCCCACTTAACTGAACCACCCAAAAGAAGGAATCACTCTGAACCACTCAGGGGTTTCTGAAAAAGCTGCTCAAGAGAAACCAGAAGAGACAGCAGCAGTGCTAAACATTTCAGGATATTAGAGTAATATCTATAAAACCCAGTTACATTCTTTGGGAAGACTAGCAGTCCCACAGCTGCTAAATGCCACACACTACATTCATTTGGGAATTGAGATATTTAGTCTGAAAAACATGAGATGGAAACAGAGGAACCTTGGGTGGATGTTGCTATGTTACAGTGATTCTTCTGAGAAACAAAGTTTGCTGGAGGCAAACTGCAGAGCTGGTGCACTCCAAAGCCAACCCATCAATTTGGTCATCTTCTCCTCTTTCACAGAAGATTTCCCAGTATCTCCTGGCAATGGACTTTCTTGTGTAAAACTTGGTCAGGGTCTGTGGGGTAGAAACCTGGGACTCAGGAAAACCTGCGGCCCCAAGAGCATCCAGGGTTTGCAAGGTGAACCAAAGTCTCTCCCCCACAGCACAGAGCCTGCCTGCCATGAGCCTTTTTGAAGAATTGGAAACCCAGGCTCTCCAGAAATTCAAATTAACTGTCTTGAGAAAATAGATCAATTATTGTGTGTGCAAAGTGAGTCTTAAAGCAATTAAACTAAGTGTCATCTTAAATGAGAAGCAGCAAGAAACATACTTTCTAAACAATCTCAAATTAGTCTAAAGCAAGAATCCAGCCTGTCATACCCATGACAGCAGGGAGACACTTTCATCTGCCTTCCTGACTTTTTCAATTGATAGGACCTGAAAGGTTTTGGGTAAACCTGAACAAATGACATTTGTGTAATATCTCGAATATTTTCAGTAAGAGAACCTAGATATAAGCGTGCGTGTCATCTATGACAACAAGTTCAGAGCATTTATCATAAAGGACATCTAAGGCTTTTGATGTGGTGATTATCTTTCTGAAAACCAAGTCTATACACTCATGAGTACATTTATTGCTGGCTGGAACCATTCTTGGACACAGAAGATCAGTTGGCCAGCATTTCACAGGGTCAGTCCCTGGCACAGCTTTGTTCTCTGCTGACCACCAAGTCCCTCTAAAATTCTTGGGCATGATATGGCAGCAACAAAGCTCCAAGAACATTTACTAACTGACAATTTTCTTTGAAAATCTTGCTCTGGAAACAAAGAGAGCTAATGATGATCAGCTGTGGCCTCTGGTATGCCCAATTCATGCCATTGGGCAAAGATGTTTCAAAATATATTGAATTTTCTAATCTAGACACAGACCTTGATTTCCAGCTCCATGGTAAGGACTGCAGAGTTGAAAAGAACATCAGTAGATGGGTAGGTCTGCTCTACCCCAAAATCTTTACTGGTTTATTTACAAAATGTTTCAGGGTTTTTCTTTTTTTCTAACATCAACACTTCCCAAAATGAACTGTTTTTTCATACTGCAGAGACTGAGGACAGAGAACCAGCTGGAGGACTCAAGGAGAAAGCATTCCTTGGTGGACCTTTGTTTTCCAGAGGTGCAGACAGGACACATTAAGGTCCCTGTCAATCCCGAGGGTTAAAGAATGGGTTACAGAGAGATGATGTACTCAAAAAACCCATTCAAACACTCTCTTCATGTGCTCTCTGCCATGATGCACATGAAGTTGTGAGAGTGTTGCAGTGCAATAAAACCTTGTCCCAATTCTTCCTACTGTCTCTGTAAGTATGTGAACAGGAACAAAGGCAGAGGGAGAAAAGGGAGAATGTCTCATATGCCTCAGGAAAAGACCAAGTGAGTTAAAAGTCTAATTTCATGCAAGGATAATGTATTTTCCTCTTAAAAATGAATCACAAGGCTCTTGTGTACTTTATACCATCTGCTGTATGTTTGTACCATGTCCTGGGAAAAAAACATATTGTTCCAATAGTTGCTGAAATCAAAACGAAAAAAACCCAAACAAACAAAATCCCTAGCAGAACAATATTTGACTAGTAAATAAAATCTACAGAGAGATAGAGAGATACCAAACCTATTTGCAATTTAAAAAAAAGCCTCACAAAAAAGATTGATTTTTTTTTTTTTAAGAAATCTTCCAAGAATTAAGAGTTGCAATAAAAATGTTTTCTTAACACCCCTCATCTCTGATATGACAAACTGCAAATACAACTCTAACTCTTATGTAGCCAACCTCATAATTCACTGTGGTGCTGCTCTCAAGCATCGTGGCTCAAAAAATCGTACCGTGAACTCTGCTAACATGGGGTGTAAAGAAGATCTTAAGGATATGACAAAGATTCCTCATGTTTTACTGCTACCATTCCATTAATTATATGGAGATCTTATTTCAGCCTTTCATATTAGAGAGGGCTTACAAGAAACATGGAGAGAGGGAGGGATTGTCACCTTTGCATATAAGCTTTGCGAACTTGAACAGGATGTTGTTTTTCATGTTCATATTTATTTCCTTCATTGTGAAGTCACATACACCCATGTGATATTACAAAAAAATGGACTAAAACTGAAACAAAAGGTTTCTCCAAACCCCATGTGTTTCCAATATAGTAAAAAAACCCAACGTCAAAACCCCAAAACAAATTTAGACAAACAAAACTCTGAATGATTTCTGCCTCCAGAAATTAAAACACAGCACACTGAGTGGCTAGATTAGAGATTTGAATTTTGGTTTACCTATTAAAATGTTACTTAGAAGCCTTTGAAAAAGATGTGTATGGATGAGACAGATTGTTACAGAAGTGGGTGTTATGTAAAAGACTCCAATGCATCAGATGTTGTGGGCAGAAAAAAGACTTTCATCGTCACTCAAAGGACCATAGGTACAGCTGGCATCAGAACAAATTGATGAGCTAAAATGTACAGGTGGCGAGCACATACCTACAAAGTGACAGAGAAAAAGGTGTCCTGGCTTGCTGAAATCTGGTCTTAGAATTACAAAATATAAGTTTTCAGATGCCCTATGTGTTTGGCTTTTTTCGGTATCACCAACAAGTTTTAAGGAGGCATTGAAGAAAAGAATGACGTAACTTTTGCCTCTCAGAGTGGCACCAGGAATTTCATGCCTGGATGCACAGAAGGGTTTCTCTGGAGGCAAAAGGAGACTGACAGGTTAAACATCATGGACTCTAGACAAGGTGGGATGTGCCACACAGGGTCTCTGGAAGCTCCAGCATTTACATTTTTCTTGAGATAGTAAAGGTAGAATTGGTGGAAAGTGAGACAAAAGGGGTGGAAAAGAAAGCTAACAGGCAAAGAAAACTTCTTAACATTGGCAACCTGATCAGATATGGATAGTCCATTCCTGCATTTCTTGTGGCTATTAAGTATATCATATTTGATATCATTGTCATTAACCAGGGAGCTTAAGGGACAGCCTTAGAAAACTCTGGCATTGTGGAGAGAGTTCCCTTTTAGAGAGCAGAATCTGAAAGACTTGAGAGTCAAAAGTGTCACTTCAGAGGAAAATCCTCAAAATACTTCAGGATATTTCATGCCATTTCTGCAGGAAAACCTGCATAGCAGCCTGGTTTTAAGTGTATTAACTGTTCTTTGCTCTTATGAATTGCTGCTTCACTAAGATTCTCTCTGAGAGAAAGGCAAGGAATGGTTGATCCTAGGTGATCAAACAGCTTTGGAATAACAAACAGTCTCCAAATAAAGATTGAAAGCTATTTGAGATCATTAGTTGTGGTTAGTTTTGTAAAGAGATTAATGATTAGGGAAAAGACATAATGGGCAATAAAATACATTGAAGCAGCACACTAAGACTAAGACTAAGAGTTTGACATGCATTGAAACCAGTGGGAAAATGCATCAGATTTAAAACTGATAAGGCACCAAAATAACAGGAAACAGTCCTACATTTTCTACTTTTATAATTTTCTTCAACAGATGATGAAACTAACTTGATGAAAAAGTGCTGAGAACGAGCATTAAGACTTCTCCCACAACACAACAATGCTCTTTAAATGACAGTTGAAGTCGGGATCTTCCAGGATCTGGGGTTTGGGCTCCCCTCCCCAGCTTGTTCTGTTCCTGGATCCTTCTCCATCATCTCCATCTCTTACAGACAGTCTCTGACTGCTGCTGATACCTGCAGAAGGATTTCCAACACAACGCTTTTTTTGTCCAAAGGCGAAGAGTTCTGTGTCACTGTAGCAGATTCTTTGATCCACCTAACTGAATTTGCAGCAAATCTCCAGTGCAGCATTTTCATAACAGTAAAATAAGCAAGCACAGAACCACAGTGGGTTTAGGAACAAATCACCACATCTACTAAAGGAAAGCTAAAATATGAGTGACTTACAAATCAGACAAAACTCCAAGGAAAATCTATTTCTACATCAGGAATTGTGTCACATCTGCTGCTATGAAAGGGACCAAACATGAGAAGGCAGAGCTAAGAAATTCCCCACTGTTATTAATATCAAATAGTAATAGGGCACAATTACCAACTGTGACCTCCTCATTTACACCTCCAAAATCTATCCTGGAAGGAAAAGCTCCTAGGCTTGCTACAGATAAGATTTTTTAGGAACATAATATACTGAATTTGCCATTTGCATAGAAACTGTGTCTCAGCCCACAAGACCTGGTTACCAGGCTGTAATTCACTGGTTTCCTCTCCCCGTTTTCCCTGGCCTCATGATATCTTTCAATAAATTATGATTAATGATGGCAAGGACTGATAAAACCCCCCAAAAATAAATCTGGGTAGGTTTGATGTTCATGAAGAAGATGAAAGGTTTTCTTTGTGAGAGCCCAATCCTTTGAGTAATCTTGTAAGACCAAAGACAGTAAGATGGATGAATACTGATGATATTCTGTAAAATGGTAGTCAAGACCTTCAAGACAACCTTAGGGAGAAATGCATTTCCTGTTACCCTCTGACACTTGCTTGCACTGAGTACATTCCAGTGTTTTATTTGGCTGCCCTGCCTTTAAGGAAAAATGAAAAGCCTGGCTTGTGGGAGTCATAAAGGAATTTCAAGTTTGCTTTGCTACTCAGTCACTAACTCACACAAACTCTGAAAAAAAATATATATCTGCACATAATAACTAACTCCATTAAATTATTTTGCCTCTCCTGGGAAATGAGCTACAACAAATTTATGGGCTTTTAATGCTATGTTCACAACAGCAGCATCCACTGAGTGACTGCTGCATGTCACTGTTACTGCAGAGACAGGAAGGTGTCTGAGAATTCCCAATTCCTACACCCATCCTGGCCAACATTGACTGGCCAAAGATCTGCACCACAGATCTGCCTTCAGCATGACATTTGATGTTGTTTATAACTGCTTTTTCATTTTTTAAAAAGTGCATCTAATCCTTTCTTCCTCAGAAGACCAATCAGTGCCTTTGCCCTCCCACCACCATGAAAAAGCTTCTAGAAAGTATGAATACCAGGGCAGCAAATTATTTTAGAATTTCACTTATAATGGCAGCCTCTTATTGTTTTAAGGACTTCCCTAATTTCTAGCCCAGAATGGCAGCAAGAATTATGACTTAGTGTCTTTTTGGCAACCCACAGAATAAAGCAGTGGTACTGCTGATGCTGCTGAGAAAGAAGTTAACAGCAGACACCAGCTGCCACAAACACACAACTCTGAACCACCCCCACTCCTCATAACTGTCCCCAGCTTATCCTCATTTCCTTGTCCTTGTTGCTTCTACCTTATAATATTCTCTCACTGCTTCCCAGTCCCCTGCACTTTTGTTGTTGTGCCATTGAACTGCACTAACTGCTTCTTATGTTCAGTTGCCAAGAAACTGCATTTTTTAGTGCTAATCCTGTTGTGCTGTCCCCCTTATTTACTTCACATCAATAATTACCAACAGCCACCTGTTCCTGCCTTGATCATCTATTTTTTTATGGAAATTCATCTCTGCAAGAGGGTTTGTGCTTCTTCGAACACTTGAGAAAAGAATGGGAAGCAAATTTAGGCAGCAGCATTAAAGTTGGTGAGGTGAGGACGGAAGGGGTTGAAATCCTCTTCTATGTATTTATGTCAAATTTCTAAATACTGTAAGTTTGCTTGGATGCTGATGAATGGGATTTCCACATTTTTAACTCCCATATTCTTTTCTTTCACTCCCTCAGCATTTCTGCAACTCATTTGCTAATTGTCCTTGGTAACTGCTTTGACTTAAATGAGGTTTTATTAAAAGACTTCAGTATAAATTTCACTGCCACACAATGAAAATAAGATTGTATTTTTCTAAGTTGCTTCTCTGTCTCTTATCTGTCATCAGGACAATACTTCACATTCTCTGTTTAGCCACCATCAAATTTCAGCTTAATGCTGTATTGTCTAAGAGACCCATGATAGTGAACAGAAAAATGATCCAAGTCATTAAGGGATAAAAAGAAAAAATAAAAAGAAGTGATATAAAAAGAGCATAACTAGATCATGTCAATTCTTCTCCCTGTTTCTTATTTAACACATGTATGGAATTAAAGCATCTGTTATCCTGATGGCTTGGGGTATAGAACCAACATCATTCATGGGATTCTGAAAACTTCATGGTCTTTATTAAGAGGGACTCAAAGGAAGCTATTAAAATTGAATACACATGTAAACACTACTAAAAATTGCACAATAATTAGCAAGAAAAAACACATAGAATTTGTTTGGGGTTTCCCCCGCCTATTTACAGTTGGAGAGGGGAAAGCCCAACTGTAAATAGGGGGCAGGGAAACCCCAAACTGCTGCTTTGTTTTGGAAAAAAAAAGAAAAAAAGTCCTGAACTAGTTCACCCTCAGGAGTTTCTAAACCAGAATTTCACGCTATTGCAAATTAAAGAACTTCAGCTACAAATTAATTTCTTCTCCTGATTCCATCCACTCAATTGAACCCACAAGACTAAACAGTTTCCTCTTTTCCATAGTATTAAACATATGCAAATTTACTTTCCTGAGTCAGAGTCTTAATTTAGTTTGCCATTTGAGGCAGAGTCTGCTAAGTTATGCATTTCAAAATTAACCACCAGGAGGGATAAGCAGGAGAAGAATTTTCTTTGGGGTTAGTATTGTACAAATACAAAATATTGGAAGAAAACTTTTAACAATGTGTTTTGGAGAGACTGATTAGGAGCTTTATTAGTTTGCAAGCTTTTCTATTGTAGCCTTTTCAGCACCATCCTCATTAGATCAACATGACTTCATGTGCCCCTTGATATTTAGCAGCTGTGCTGCATAAAATCTGCAATCTTGGGTAACTGCAAAAACATTTTTGCAAAATGTCAAATGAGTAGGAGGGATGGGGGGGAAAAAACCCACACTTGTATAGAGAAATTTTCATTTCTTTTAAATAGAATGATTAATAAAAATAATCGTAGTACACCTTTCTGATAACACCTTGCATGAACACACACAGTTGGAAGTCTTCGCACAATAAATCTGAAAAGACATTTGGAAAGCAGAAAAACATAGTGAGCTATTGTTTCAGGACACTTTTTTTTCCTGAATAAAGAATGTTTTATGCAAGAATAAGGGAAACAAAAAGAACACCGTTGAGGCAAACAATAGCTGAGCTAAATGCACGTACTTGATCTTTGTTGCTTCCTATGTTTTGGCAGGGAAATAGGGAACTAGCAAAGATTTACTGATTTGTTTCAGATAAATGAAGGTGCCTGGGGTGGGATGTCAAAATGTTAAAATAGGACATGAAAAAGCCAACATGCAGCTCTGCCAAGCAGATTGCCTTTTCTAATTTTCACTGCATTTCTGAGCTGTTTTTTGAAGTTTTGTTTTTATTTTTGGTCTGCCCCACACACTTAGTGTAGTTTATGTCTGACAGCTCCTGTGAAGAGGAATGCTTTCATTAGGAATGAAAGATTTGCTAAATCTGTAGCACTGGCAGGCGAGCACAGCAATGCCAAGGGCACAACTAGAATATGCCTTTTGGAAGAACCCTCGTGACCTTAAGGAACTCCAGAACAAAGAGCAGGCAAAGTTTGCATCCTTCCATACACTTGTACACATTTAACATGTATTTCACGTACATAACATGTATTTCTGTAGCTTAATACATGACAGTATGTGCACAGCATGATCTTAAAATGTGTACTTCTATGTTACTGTACATAAATCCTTTCATGGCTAAACCAAAAAAAACCGTATCCACAATGTGCAGACCTTAATCTTCATTGTATTTCCTCTACAACAAAACTACAATTTGATTTTTTCTATGTGGAGAGGATGGAGAACAGTGGTAGCAGAAATAAAGGATGGAAAAATGGGAAAAACATCTTACAAGTGTGAACACTTTTGACTTGCTGATTTATAACTCAATCTTTCCACATTTCTAGCTCATAAAATCACAGAACCACATAAAACTTTGGGCTGTAAGGGACCTTTAAGGATCATCTTGATGCCTTGAGAGGCTGCCCTAGATCAGTGGCTAGACAGAGTTAAAGAAAAAAGTAGGTATTTATTAAAAGGCCTCAATGGATACGCCTTGGACAGTACAAGAGCCCAGCCAGGGCTACAGCCAGGAAGGATCCAAAATGGTCACAAAATGGGCAAGCATCACAACGTTTCACACTTTTATAAAGTTTTGGTCCATTTGCATATTTGGGTTAACTGTCCAACTATAGATTTAGGTTATGAAGTTCCATCCTCCTTGTTTGCTCTCTTCAGTTCCTTGCTGTTTATGCTTTTTGGGCCTGAAGCTGGTAACAAGGGGCCTCAAGCTGGAAAAGGATTGTTTTGTCTACCTAGCCTGTGAAGAGAACTTGCTGACACTTTATATGAAGCTCAGAGCTATGCACTTAGGCAGCACAGAATCTGAAAAATATGAAAGCTAAAACTTAAGGCATCAATCCAGTCCAGCACTGGGAAGGTGTCACAACCCACTGCAATGGGGCATTATGTTCATCATAAATTCTCATCTGGCTGAACAAAGACCCCCGAGATTTGTCAGGGAACCCTTGTGCTTTTATTTTACAATCACCTTAAGTCCAGCACCCTGCCCACTCTTTTGACTTTCCTGGTTAACAAGCCCTTGGGTTTGCACAGTGCACTTCAATCAGCTCTAAACTCACAAGGAATTTTCAGAAGTACGTGCTGTGGAAAGATGGCTGAGGGTAAAATCAGAGGAAACTGAGAAGTTATATCCTAACAGAAACTCTAACAGTACAGAAATTATTGGGTAAAATCCAGCTGCTGTCCCTGGATGGAATGGGGCTGGAATGCTTGAGACCCATCCCACAGTGACTGCCACACCCAAAATCTGCACCTGCAGCACCTGCTAAGGGGGATGGAATGGAGGGTGGGTGGCTGGGTTCTGCTGCAGTGCTCACAAGGAGGGAACTCGATGGCTCTCTGCAGCTGATGAACCCCACAGCACCTGTCAGCCAGGGCAGGGAGGAGGAGATGTCCTGCTGCTGAGCCAGCAGCTGGGCTGGATGAACTCTCCTTGGATGAGCTGGGCTCATGATAAGCTAACTGTGATATTAACACACCCCTCCATCCAGTGTTACCTGCCCCAGGGTCTGACCTCCCCTCACTGGGCACCTGCTCTGTGGTTCATTGACTGTGTCTGAGCCAGGGAGAGGAATTTACACCATCAGTAACAAGGGCATGTATGACCTGAGCCACTCCAACTCCACTGAAATATGAATATATAGCATAAAAATAAGTCAAGAATGGGGAAAAGTTAGGGAAGATGGCATTGTAACTGCTGGGAATCAGTCAATAGGCTGAACCTGCCTTCTCCAGTGCAGGGACACCTGTGGGGTGAGACCTCTGTGTGTGCTGAACACCTTTATTGGGGTTCAGAGCTCATCTGTGCTTTGATCATGTTTCTGCAGTCAGATACTGTCAGTGACGCTCCCCAAACCTTGGTCTGTCACAGTTTTGTGTTAAAGAGACTCTTATTCCATAAACTGCCTTGGGATCCTTGGGGCCCTGGCAGTGCCGGCCGTGGGGAGCAGACTGGAACCAAGTGGGGAGACCCCTCAGAGCTGTTGGGGGTGTCCCTGAGAAAGTCAATCAAAGCCCCTCCAACCAGCAGGGCTGTCCAGTGAAGGGTCCCTGTAATGGGACACTGACAGACTGGTGGGGCACGAGGGTCTTGGCTTTCCTGGGGTGCTGACAGACAAATCCAACACCAAGGGTCAGGACATCTCCCCTTGCCACGTGACACTGCCTCACAAGCCACAGCACATGGCCACAAGCTACCCACACCCACAGCAAACTTCAGGACTGAGCATGGACGAGAACAGGAGAGCTGTCCTGTGCCCAGGCAGAGCGAGGGAGGAGAGAAATTAAGTCAGAGAAGACAGAGAACTGAGAATTTCGCCAGAATACAAATCCCATATTGGTCCTGCCATGTGGATGATCCAGAGCTGGGGTAAACAAGACCAAAAGAGAGACAGAAAATAGAATGAGGAGGCCCAACCTGCTCCCTTTTACAGCTAACCTGGTGCAGCCTCACATATAGGAGATTTTTCATGCAGTTTTGCCACACACGCACAGCCAGCCCTTTGAGCCCTTCTTCAGAGAGTGGATTAAGGGTGGAGGACTGAGCTCTAGTCTCCAGGCAGAGTAGAAAATTGGATCACAACAGTGTTGCCCCACCTCCAGGCCCCTCTTTTCTGATCACATCTTTCCTGTCATAATAATCAGAATGTTTGAGACAAAATGTGCTTATGCACGGTCCTCCACAGTAGGGACATCTTCCACCATATGCACTCAATCACACCATATATGTAATTAATAAAAATAATAAAGTGTTATTCCAAATATCATCTGGTATTAATTGATAGCCATCGACACCAGCAGAAAACCTTTGGGAACAAAATGATCATCAAAAACCCTGGCATGAAGTATCTAGACTCACAATCAATTCAAGCTTGACGACCTTCTGCTGGGTCATTGCTCCTTTGTTGCGGTGCGCCCCTGCAGTCTCCCTCCCCCTTTTCTCAGTTCAGTCTGATTTTAATTTATTGTATTGTAATGTATTGATTTTACTTACCAAAGATGGCGCTTGCCAGGCTTCCCCTCCCCCTGTTTTTCTCCTTGCCGGGCTGTCCATCATTCTGTTACTTAGCAACTCCCGCCTTTTTGTATCAAGTTGTCCCCTCCCTGTTAATTTTAAGTTGTCAGCCTGCCTGCCTGTCACTCTCTGCCCCTGCCTTTTCCCTAGAACATTCCCTCCAGGGCAGAGGGTGATTGGGCAGGAGAGGGCTGTTCCACCCCTTTAGTGGTTTCATTTGCTGCCGCCCCATGTCTATTATGTTGGGTATTGTGTCCATTGGCCAGGGGAAGGGCTCCACCTCCCTCTGGTCTCCCTATATAATTTCTGTTCACCCCGCCCCTCTGGGCAGTTCCCTGCAGCCTCCTTACTGTCCATACCCTTTTCCCTTGCCAATAAACCTTCCCCTGCTGCCGAGAATTGCTGCCTCGCGTGTGCTTCTTCACCTCTGGATCGTGCTGCTGATTCTGCCGCTTAGCCTGCCGGAGCTGCCTCCTCCACCACTGACGTGGAGGGAGCTCCAGGAAAGGGCATCGAAATCCAGATTGCTCCCGCCGGAGGTCCTGGATCCTGCAGCTGCCCGTGCCCTCAAACAGGCTGTGAGCTGTGCATTTCTGTGGGCCAGCCGGGCTCAGTTTCAGCACCGCCGCACTCCTTCATCACACACCATGAAGAGCTGACATGATTTGTCAGAGCCAAGTCTCCAGCAATAATTCTACTAACAGGCTGATCTGTTACCTAAGTCATAATTCCAGTTTTAAATCTCCAAGCAGGTGCTGTCAAAGAGTTAAGGAAATGGCTCAAGATAAACCTCATCCTATTTTATTTTGACAACATGGATTCAGAGACACTGTCACATGTGATTTTTTTTTTGTTGTTTTTAATTATTAACTTCATGTAAAATTGCAGTACTTATGAGTCCTGTTCAGGCACTGCTATCCCACAAACTCAATTTGATATAAATAAAACAGAAATCATCTTTTTCATGTCACATACTATCTCAGGCAGAAAACTTGCATGTGCAGAGACACAAGGATATGGAACATGGAATGTTCACGGTCCATGCTGTTTGACTTTACAAATTTTAGATGCCTGGTGTGCTAATGCTCTCTAGTAACCATAAACAGAGCAAAATTGTTTAAAAGACAATTAGAATTAATAGTATAATCTCATCCTAGAACTATCCCCCTGACTTGATAGGAAGCCTTTAAGCTATATTTAAATAGCTCTGACAATACCACTGGAATACAGCAACACTCCATACTGTTTACTAGGAGAACAATACAGAGGAGGAACAAAATCTTCTCTGTTTTGAGGAGGATTCAGCTCTTTCATTGAGTAACTTCCATGCTGCAAACAAGTGCACCTGATACAAAAACCCACACAGTCACAGCCCGTGCATTTCCACTGTTGTCAGCTGTATGGTTTCCCTGCTCCTACTCTCAGCATCCCTGACAAGCTAAGTGCAGTAGCCCCCTGTGCTTTTCACAAATAAAAGTCAAGTATTCTACAAGAAATGAAACACAGCTATCCAATATATTCTCTGTTTCCAGAGGAAAGGAAAAAACTCCTCGAGGATGGGAAAACAAACAGTGTTTTAGTCTGTGTTTTATTGCCGCCTAGCCATAGCTAAATAAAGTAGTAGAAATATGTAATACATGTTGTCGCACATCCCGGCCAGATGTGACAGTGGTGGGGGGACAGTCCCCCTCCTTCAGGGCTCCGCAGGATCCCAGCTACCGGGGGGGGGCAACACGGAACAAAAGGGCCACAGCAGCAGCACGGGCCTGGGGTGGCGCTGGGTTACTTTATTTGATGTTACACTCCCCGAGTCTCGGGGTCCCAAGCAATGAGCTGGGGGCAAACAACAGCTTATAAAGGGGGGACAGGTCTCAAGGGAGGATACAATGTTCAACTAACCAAAAGCATTGGGGGTGGAGAACAAGGGCAAGGGATACAAGGGAGGTAAACTGCTTGGGACAGGAGAGGTTAACAGCTGGCTGTGGGAGGAAGGGGTTTGAAACTTGGCAGAAAGGTAGCTAAGTAGCAAAGAGATAAACCGACATCTGGCTCAATTGAATAACAAACACAAGTCTGTGTAACTCTGAAAACAGGGGGGAAAAAGCCCAAACAACTACCAAACAACAAATCAAACAATAACCTGCAAAATAAAAACACACTGCAACAACATGTCATAATCATTGTTCTTATTTTCTCCTCTCCTTTTTCCCTGTTCTGTCCAGTATTGAATTCTGAAGATGCACAGCATGTCCAACAAAAATATTATTTCCCCTTTATCTTTTATTTCTGGACAGCAACTTTCTTGCTGTGTCTGCAGTTCTCAACAATGACAGTCATTAAATATGGGACAGAAATCTCCATCAAACACAGGAAGAGAAACAGCTGTTATGTGTATTGATTCAGTGAAACAGGGCACTTGTGCTTTCAACAAAAAAAAAAAAAAAGTTATTTGTCATTCCCTGAGAGAATGAAATGCTTAAGATGCCATTTTCACAGGGGACAAAGGTTTACCAACAAATATGACTGAATTTATAAGGGAAAATTTGTTCCATATTTGTTCCAAATTTGTTCCAGAAGTTACCTAGGGCAAGGGCAAGCTGGAATTATGCATAACCATGAAATGTAGCTGCTGATAATTTACTGCAAGGATGTGGGACATTTCTTGTATTTACATTGCAAAAAAGATGCTTTTTTCCAAAGAGGTGAGGATGAGCTTCCAGCCATTACAGAGAATTGCAGTATGTCAAATTTACTGGGAATTTTGCTATTTGTCAGTAACAGTGAAGTATGGCTAAAATAAACCATGGTACAAATGGTAAAAAAATACTCCCAAAGTAATAATTAAACAAAAATTGTTCTTTCTGTATGTAATTTTTTTTTCTGGAAGTTTATGGAACAAGAGCTGTGGCCTTGTTTGTCAGGGACATTGTAGCAGGGGTAAGCAGCAAGCACATGACAGCCCTTGTAAGAGAAACTCACTCCTCAATAAGTGTGAAGGCTGGGAGAAGGCAGCATTGAGTGCTCACCTGGGGAAATCAGTGTCAGGTTTATTAAAAACAGAGGAGTGCCTTTAAAATTAAACAGCAGACCTCAATGACATGAAAGCAGCAATTCTGGGTTTTTTCTACTTGAATCTCAGTGGGCCATCACTAGTGGTTCCCATCAGAAGAATTAATCTTCCTTCTCCATTAAATGTTATTTAGCAAAGATTCCTGCAAACTGCAGCCCCTGAACCAACGGAGGTCTCTCTAACTGTGCCTCCAAGTGCTGCCCCTCCCAGATGGTGAGAGTCAAGCACAGAGCAAATCACCCTCTGCAGAGGGGGCGAGCCCTGCTGTGGAGGCTGCTCCTGTTGCTGTGCTCTGCAGCACAACATTTATTATAGTCATGGCTTCAGCTGGGGTTTTTTCCCTAATATTTCAGCTGAGGTCTTGGAAGAGGCTGGTTTACATCTCTGTGAGTCTGTGTATCCAGCTGCCTTTCCTTACATCTGCTTTGCCTGTTACTGTGAGTTAGATCAGAGGCTCTGCAGTGATGGTTTATCACAGACAAACCACTCCAATCTGCTCCTTCCTCTTCCTGCAGACAAAGCAGACACAACAGGTTTGGCGTTGTCCAGTGAAATATTAAAATTCACACAAACCAGCAAACAAGCAAACGAAAAAGGAACTTGTAGGTAGGAATCACAATGAAAATCTCTCTCTCTTACACATGCTGAAACCTGTTTACTGTGTGTTCTCCAGGATAACACACTCTTCAGACTATGAGATTCTTGTTTATCTTTTTTTTTACAACAGGCATCTGATGTTAAAAATATTATTTGTGATTAAACTTTTTAATATTTAGCAGTATCCCAGCTCTTTTTAATATTTAGCAGTATCCCAGAATTCAGCATGTGTAGAACACACTTGATTTTTTGGAGCTGTAGGCTGACCTGTGCTTCTCTGCTTTTCTCATTTTTTTTTCAAGGAATAAGATTCAGTGAAAACATAGGAACTGTGCTTATGAACATTTAATAATGATTTAGGAATTTAAGATAATTTAGTGCAAGATATTTTTAAGTTCTCATTAAAATATCTCTGACTTGTACTTGAAACATCAACCTTGTGCATACTCTGTGAAGTAATTTAATATTCATGTCCTGTGAGTTGAGGCAAACCTCCAGAGTCAAAGATTGCTCAAGATCTAATTTTTTGTGGGCAATACTCTCATTTATTAAAGACATTAGAAATAAATTGCTTAATTAAAAAACTACAACAAATCCAACAGATCTTTCTAGTTAAATTAAAGCTTTTCAAGAAGACTTGATTAATGGCATACTGCATTAATTAATTTAAAATCTATTATCTTTGCATTCCTAAAAGACCCTTAAATATGCTTAGTCTTCTATAATTAAGAAGAATAGAAGAATATTTGCAAGAAACCTAAAAAACCTGTAGGGTTTTCTTTGTGCAAATGGATAGAAGAGAATTGAGAGAAGCCTTCTCACATCTTTTTTTCCCATCAAAGTTCTTCTGCCTTGTCACCCTTTGTGTCTCAGATCCTTGACTGTCACATGAGGAAAAGAAGGAAATGATGTCGTTGTGATGCATTTGAATTGCTTTATTTCTGAATCAGTGCAGCCAATAAAAAGCACTTAGATAAACATGAAGTCTTTAACAGAATGGTAAAGTGTGAGGAGCTGTTAGCCCCATGCCATTTAGCCAAAAGCATGAATTCAGCTTTTACAAAAATCTCAGGGGGCTTGGTAGAGGTGATTCCTATAGGCTTCCTTCTTTATTTGAACACAGCTTTCAATTTCACAGGGTGAAGGTTCTTCCTAGTCTGAGAAGGTCCAGCCTCCACTCCTGGCAAGGTCCCACAAGGGCTGTGAGAAGCCTCCCAGTACCAAGACAGGGCTGATGAGGGACTTTCTTCTCTCTGACACAGGATGAATCCCTGAATTAAGGGATTGAGGCAGTAAGCGCTAAAAAGTGCTGCTGTTCAATCAACCTGTGCCCAGGTTGCCTCCTCTTCTTCTGCCTTGCTTCTGCTGGATCCTGCAGTCACACTGCACTTGCTGGGCAACCTCTGCTCAGCAAAGCTTTTGACTGCCCCCTCCACAAAGGAATTTAGGGCAGCTCCTTGCAGCCTGGGAGTCTCCCTGGACAGACAGACTGGCAGATCTGCCTGTACAACCACCCACAAGCAGCAACAGGCAAGGAAGCTGCAGGAATGTTTAATTTCATCCCAAAAGGGGCACCTTCATGTGCTCCTGTGAGTCACCTCACATTCTCCATTGACTGACCTGATGGATGCCCACCAGGCACATGGGACGCCAAGGAGCTGCTCACACGGACATCTCTGCAGGGACCTGGGATCCACTGAGTGAAAACCCTGCTTGGGATGAGCCAGTTTGACTCTGCTTCACAGAGACTGCCAAAAGCAACACCCTGGCCGTACCGACTGGGTTTTAGTATTTCTTTTTATTCCATCTACCAGAAGAATGTATACATTTTTCTTGCCCAAGATTTCATCAGAGTCCCCAGTCACAGGAACTATCCTGAATTAGCCTGGATTCATTATCCTGAAATATTCCCAAAGATTTACCCAAGGAATGTTGGGAGAATAAAAAGAAAGTAAGCAGAAGGATTGTGACCTTGGTTTTTTATTTATCATCTTTTTGTGTAAACTGCATTTAGCTGAAAATGCCTTGACTAGCTTTGGCTTTCCTCGTTAAGTGGTTCTCGATTTGGTACCACCACCACAACACCCAGGCAGGTCATTCTGGTGCTCATTGTCATGAAGTTCATCCCAAGTTACTTTCTCCTCTTGTTCCCCATTCTGCATGCCCACCATGAGGACTGATAGCCACATGGCTTCAGGAAAGCACCCTCATTTCTGGACTGTGGTTCTGCTGCAATTACCTAATGCAAATCAATAGACGGTGGCAACAGGGAATTCTATAAAGTGTGGAATAAAACAGAATTATTATTTCCAGTTCATGTCATTACCTCATTTTCTTATTAAAAAAAAAAAAGTTCAAGCATTGTTATGTTTGTTTGATTATATTACTTTAATTCTCTTTTCTTCCAGGTGGTAAATTTGGCAGACAATATTCTGATAGAAGTGAAACAGTCGGCCCTGGGCAAGCTGTGGCTGCCCAAGGCCGGAGCCGTCGCCTTCACCCAGGAGCCACCGGAGCCGAGTTCCGGGCGGCCTGGGGAGCGCTCGGCGGCTCCGAGACGGCTGAATTTTGGCTGGGTCCCCGTGCTGGCTGCCGGCAGAGCCCCAGCGGCGGTGCTGGGATGCGGGGTCCCCCCGCGGAGGGAACTGGAGTGCCTGGGACAGGCCCTGCATTGTCTGCCCGGAGCCACGGGGGGATCGCTGGTACCGGTGGGGCTGGGCCTGGGAGAGCGGAGAGCGGCGGTACCCGAGCTGGGGGACACTCGGCAGCCTGCGGGGAGGTGTCCGGATAGGAGTGTTATGTTTGCCCAATTATTCCTTCATAAAAAAACCCCAAACAATATATGGAATAGCAACAATTTTAATTAAATAGTTTAGAAAATACATAAATAAGGGATAATTTGGTTCAAATAATAGCGCATAAGCAAAAGATAACCGCGGGGTACGGAGTGCAGGGTTCTGGGACCCTTGCCACCTCACGTACAAGCTTGCCAAGTAAAAATTACCCCTTATATGCCATGGGTTAATACCATCTCCTCCTATTTTCGGTTTGTCATATTTCTATCTCCGCCCTCATCACCACCTTTACCGCGCATGCGCCACCACTCAGTTTGGTGGTCGCACAAGTCTTTTGGGGGTCATCTGATGAAGATTTCGTAGTCATCCTCTGTGTCCTTTAATTCACCTTTGGGTTACACATGCGCACCAAGCCAGTACAATGTAAGCCAAGACTAACATATCACTATATCTTCATATCAAAGCAATAAATCCCTTATAATTAGCATTTTCTGGGACCCAACCAGGTTTTGCTTCCTTTCTACTCATTTTTAGCTACTATATCTTCGGCTTCTTTCCTCCTGTCCTTGTGAACATCTGCCGGGGGGTGGAGCCCCTCCTCTCCCTCTCTTCTTTGGCATTACCACTTTTAACTATTTTTATTATTCCCAATTAATATAATAATTAATATAATTACTGTACCAATATTGATTATTGTTTCAATTTTATCAGCACGAATCATACCTATTTATCACAGGAGGGACCCCCGGGACCCTGACATGTGGCCCCAGAGAGGGGGGATCTCCCAGCCTGGAGATACTGGGAGCATGGACAGGGGGGATCCATGGGTACCCCAGAGCCCTGAAACAGGGACCCCAACAGGGGAGACCCTGGAGCTGCTCTGACACCAAACTGGGGAGCCCAGGGAAGGGGAACCTCTGGGATCCCCAGGATATCTGGCAGCCCAGAGAGAGGGGAGCCCACAAAGGAGACCCCAAAGAGGAGAGACCAGAGTGAGGGAACTCCTGGGTGGGAGCTTTTTCTGAATCTTGGGGTTTCAGAGGTTTTTATGGACACAAGGTACCTGGTAACTTCTACAGAGAGATTTGGGCAGAAGGAACTCCCAACCCAATATACTCTTATCTTGCTTCCCCCCAAAACAGGACTTTCCTTTCCCAAACCTTGCCTGGACAAACAAGCAGGCGGAAAGGAAAAGGAAGACGCCCCAGAACACCCAGGCAGGTGAGGAGGAAGTCACTGCCCCTTTCCCGCTTCATCTCCCAGCCCAGCATCGCCCCTGGCTGCAGGACAGCCCCACTGCTGACATCGTCCTTCCAGGGATGGACTGGGGAGATCTCCTTCCCCTTCCTCTGGCACAACGCAAATCCCATCCTCTCCTTGTCCTTCCTCCTCCAGACAAGGAGCTGAGGATGGAGACCAGAAGGACAAATCCCCATGGCGGAACCTCGTGGAAGAAGCTGTTTTGAGCAGCTCCACAGTGCAGGAATCCAATGGGGAGGAAGAACCCCAGAGATCTCACAGAAGGAGGGGCTCCAAACCCAGCCCAGGGTGCTCCAAGCAGGAAAGACCCACCCTGTGCCAGGATGGCAGCCAGAGGTCCAGCTGGAGCTTGGAGCTGGTGGTGTATGAGCAGCTTCCTGATGGAGAGAAGCTCTACAAGTGCTTAGAATGTGAGAAGAGCTTCAGCTGGAGCTCCAGCCTGACCCAGCACCACACTGGGGAATGGCCCTATGAGTGTGGGGAATGTGGGAAGAGTTTCATTCAGAGCTCCAATCTGATCTGTCACCAGATGATCCACAGTGGGGAACAGCCCTACATGTGCTTGGAATGTGGGAAGAGCTTCAATAACAGCTCTGTCCTCATCAGGCACCGGCACATCCACAGTGGTGAACGGCCCTTGGAGTGTCAGGAATGTGGGAAGAGCTTCAGCACGAGCTCCTGCCTGATCTGCCACCAGCAGATCCACACTGGGGAGGGGTCCTGTGAGTGTCCTGATCTGGGAAGAGGTTTCAGACAAGCTCCAGTCTCCTCCTGCACCAGTGGATTTACATGGAGGAGAGAACCTCTGCTGCCCTGACTGCAGGAAGGGCTTCTACCTCAACTCCAACCTCATCACCCACTGGCACATCCACACTGGGAGAGGCCCTGAAAATGTCTGGAATGTGGGAAGAGCTTCTCCTGGCAGTCATTCTTGACCCAACAGCAACAAACCCACCAGTAAGGGAAGCCCTGTGAGTGCCCCCACTGCACAAAGAGCTTTGTCCTCTGCTCCAGCTTCATTCCCCATCACAGGATCCATGCTGGGCAAAGACCTGGTGACCCACATTCCCCAAGATCCACACTGGGAAGACACCTGTCCCTTTGCTTGCACCTGGCAATGGTGTGAGGTGGGACCAAAGAACATGAGAGTTCGGCCATGTCCCTGTCATTATCTCTGAACCCACCTCAGGCCATTGCCAGAGACAGAGAAAGGAACTCTCTCTCCCTCCCAAGGAGAAGGGTGTCGGTTCCAGGTGGGAGAAAATACATGGTCTGGAAGAGCCGGGTCGGTGTTGTCACAGTTTTCTCTTTCAATCGTTTCTTTGTCTTATTCCTTCTGTTCTCATTATTGTTGTGGTTCCCAGTAACTTGTTCTTATCCCAGCCTGGGATCTTTGCCTTTTGTGGGCCACTGTTTACACAGCTGGAGCCCTGATCAGTCACCAGGAGGCATTTCTGCTCATGCATGCTGTGGTGCTGTGGTACTATGGACTCCCTTGAAATTTTGGTATTACTGCAGCTGAAGAACGCTTTGCCACTGTTTTTGCCTAAGCTGATTGCTATCCTTTCCTTTTCATAATTCACTGAACAACAACAAAAGTAAAGTAAAAATGGCAGAAACCTAAAAATAAAATAATTTAAAATATGAAAATAATTTAAGAAGGAAAAAAAAACATTTCCCCTACAAATAACTTTGTCAAACCAGAAACAGAATCAGCCTTACCCAAGGATGTGCTGCAAATTCCACCAACAGACACGAATATAAAACATGTTTGACACCATAAATGTGTGTGGGTTCACCACTTTCCCAAAGTGATTTCAGCTTCATTTGAGGAGTGAAACAAATTCATGCTTCAGCAGCTGGTGCATGGGCTGGGTGCACCAGGCAGCTGAGCTGCTTTCTGCATCCAGAAGTAAGGCAGACTTTCTCAACAGTAGTTGCTTTGCTTTCTCTTTGATTTCTTCCCATGCAAGAGGAGACAGACTTCAGGCTTATGGCTTCAAGAATATTTGAGTTTTAACCACCTTGTAATTCGCCTCATCTGCCTTTTTATACAACCTAGTCTCATAAAACAGACAGATTCTTATTTATTTACTGTGGGACATAAGAACAGCTCAACAACTCCCCCAGTGTTTCATTTCTTCAAACGAAATTGTATAAAAAACAAGCTCCATCAGAGAAAGTTCAAACAGAATCAAAGCAAGTTGCTGCATGGTTCAGTTAAAATAAACTAATTTTCAGAACTAAACCGCAAAGTTGGGAATGTGAATAAAGGTGTGAAATTGCTATAAAATGAACTGGCAAATTCCATAAGTTCATGATTAAGCATTATAGATAAATCAAAAGAAGATCAAAAGAAGAATTTCTTTATTAATCATCACCATATGATCAAAAGATGTTTAAGTCCTGGGTTTCCAATCTAATTTTTTTAAAAATGCTACATTTAGCATCATGCTTCAGGGGAAAATAAAAATTGTCATGTTTCCAATTTAGTTAAAGTATACTTTTGAAACGAAACATTTCAATGCTATTTCTCTGGTTTTTAAACAAGTACTGTAAGTCTGAGATATTGCTATTTCACAGCTCTTGGGACACAATATTTTACTCTAATATAAGTAGGTTTGACTTGAGACTGTAAGACCATTAGCTATTACAGTTTGTTGGTTTGGGTTTTTGTTGAACACATTTCTAATAAAGCCTCTTTTCTTTGCAACATCTTGCTGTTGCTCTGACACTTCTACCACATCCCCTCCTGCAGATGCACAAACACATGCACAGATGTAAGGCAATCCAAAATTCAAACTCCAGTTAAGGAATTACAGATTTTGGGGCAGGATGTCGAAGCACTACAACATAGCCCTGTAGACATAAACATGAAGGTGTGTTGTAAACTCCATGTCCACAGACATGTGACTCTTGGGCAAGAATGACCTTTATATTGAATTTTCTAGAATTCATGGAGCAATGACTTTAATGTGGGAAGTAGCTAAGCAGGACGTTCTGACAGGCTTAAGGTAAGGAGCCTTGATCCACAATTGCAAATAAATTTAGTTCCAAATATATCTGAAAGTGAGATTAAAACACAAACAAGGTTACATGTTGGGAATCCAAAGCAATAATACAACTTGTTTTCATGAAAGATGAAAGAAAAAGAAATAGAAAATTGGGGAAATGCCAAGAAAAATATGAGAAGCACACTAAAGGGGTTACTACCACCATGGGTCCAGCCCTGGTTTCTCAGTCAGGTGTGACCCCAGGCAGCCAGAGCAGAAAGGTGGGGCAGGACAAGCCTCGTAGGAGCAGCCAGGACAGCAAAGACTCCTGACCCTTTGCAGACACTGTGCCATGCTGGGCACTTGTTTATTTAGGGGTGTCTTTCTTGAGGAGAGATGGTAGCAATGGCACATGCAGCACGAGCACCCTCAGGGCAATGGCACATCCAACACATCCCTCATGAACTCCCTCATCATCTCTGCTCTCTTGAGGAGTCCCTGACATCCATCATGTGTCCCACTCTGCTGAACAGCTGAAGAAACTACCCAGAGCTGGTGAAAAGCACTCGTGTTAACTGTGCCTGGGTCTTTTCACCTGCCTGTCCTTTATCATGTGAATGTATTACACTGAATACTTTTATCCATCACTAAATCTTGCAGAGATTGGCAAAGGGAACTTGTATAGAGGCAGCAGTAAGTCACACATGTATTTCAGAAGTATAGCCCTTAGTACAACCCAGGCACACCCTTGACACTTTCCAGCAGTATGAGATAACCTCTACCTGGCAATAGGCTCTTCAGGCTCAGGGTGCTCCTTCCTGAAGCCTTTTCTTAGCACAGTGGTCCACTCAACACTCAATCAGTTAACTGCTGAGTGGAACCAAACTCCATATGATGTGGAACTGGTGCAGTAATAAATGGATAGTGTGAAGCTGGCTCTTGTGAATGTTAAATGTATATTGTAAGGTTAACATAAGTTGTTGAGATCTGGTATTTTTATATATGAGTTTTGTAACGTTGAAAGTTGACTTCCGACCATTGGGAAAGCTGAAGCGAGAGGGGACAAAGGAGGAGCTGGGTCGGAAGAGTGCCATGTGCACGAGTGTAGGGAGAGTCGGCTTACCAGGGGATTGGTGTGTCAATAGCCCTATATATTAAGGATTGTTGCAGGTGTGTGCAGTGTGCCTCTGGATGTGGCTAAGCACCCTTTTATCTTATTTTTTGTCCCTCGTTGTAGGTTAATAAATTATTTTTAATTTTAAGAAGTGAGGATTGTTTCTCACACGTGCAAATAAAGGTGAGGCCCAAGTTGCCCCTTTTCCTCACACACATGCATCTGGAATGTTCCAAGCTAACAATCCTTCCAGTCTCTCATACTTGCACACGTCTGACCAGTCTTTCACTCCTGACTCCTCTGGAAGCATTACCCCAGAGCTCTTCCAGAAGCTGTTCGATGGTCATGACTGAGGGAGCTTTTCCTACAGCCCTCGAAAGGGCTCCGTGGCCTCGGTCGATGATGAGGGTCAGGGAGAAGCACCAGTCTGAGACAGGAGAGAAAACAGAACCCAGAGTTTCTCTGGCAGAGAAAGAGTTTATTTCCGTCTCCAGAACCCCCGCCCTCGGGAGCGCCGCCGTCTGGAGAGCCGGCGGCTCCTCTTCCTGTGGAGCTCCAGGACGTCCTGGAGGGTGGGGCCCCTCCTCTTTCGGAAGTGAGAGCGCCTTGGAGGCAAGCGGCTGCTGCTCAGGACGGTCGGGGAGGGGCTGGGGCTGCGGCCGGGGCTGGGGCTGGGGCTGCGGCTGGGGCTGGGGCTGCGGCTGGGCCTGCGGCCGCGGCTGGGCCTGCGGCCGGGGCTGGGACCGGGGCTGCGGCCAGGGCTGGGGCTGCGGCTGGGCCTGCGGCCGGGGCTGGGACCGGGGCTGCGGCCAGGGCTGGGGCTGCGGCTGGGCCTGCGGCCGGGGCTGGGACCGGGGCTGCGGCCAGGGCTGGGGCTGCGGCTGGGCCTGCGGCCGGGGCTGGGGCTGCGGCTGGGCCTGCGGCTGCGGCTGGGCCTGCGGCTGGGGCTGGGACCGGGGCTGGGGCTGCGGCTGGACCTGCGGCCGGGGCTGGGACCGGGGCTGTGGCCGGGGCTGCGGCCGGGGCTGCGGCCGGGGCTGGGGCTGCGGCCGGGGCTGCGGCAGGGGCTGCGCCTGGGACTGAGGCCCTGGGCAGGGTGAGCTGCCGCTATTGCCGGTTCCCGACTCTGCTCCTGGCTCCTCTCCTGGCTGTGCTCCAGGGTCTGCTCCTGCCTCTGCTTCGGGCTCTGCTCCTGCCCTGTGCGCAGAGACACGGCTGAGAGCTGCCCGGGAGCCGCAGCGGGGCCGGCTGCTCCCCGCCCGTCCGCAGCGGGTCCGGCCGGGCTGCTGCTCTCTGCGGCCTCCTCCCGCCACTGCCGGCCCAGCCACACTTCTGCCAGCCTCAGGCGCAGCCGGGCCCACACGGGAGTCAGTCCACCGAGAAGTCCCGTCCACACCCTGGACAGGAAACCCGCCCCGGGCACAGGATGAGGGGGGGCTATGGAGACCTCGGAGCTGCGGCCTGTCTCTGTCTGGTTGGTGACTTGGAGCAAAGCTCCGGCCGGGGTCTCCATGGCCGCGGCTGCTTGGCACAGCTGGCAGAGCTCAGCGAGCTCCACGAGCAGCTCTCCATGAGCCCAGAAAAAAAGCCCCTCTGAGCCCGCACTCGCCCCAGTATAAATATTGGGGGTCTTGAAGTCGCAGTGCATCCGCTGGTGACATCAGAGTCGTCCAGTGAGGTCATCCCATTGTGCCAACATTGTGACCCCATGTTGATCTCACAATCTGTGAGTTGCAATCACTCAATTTCTGTTGAGTTACAATATCACAAATTGTAACAGTTCCTTTATGAGTTGGAAATGCTGGAGACTTCTATAATTTCTCTCTGTGACTTGGAGCAACTTTATAACAAGTTCTGATTTTTTTGGTTTACTTTTTCCCACTATGATTTAACCGTCTCAAGTTCTTGCGAACCTGTTGTTTTCCTTTATAGTTTTAGTGACTTTCCCATAATGTTAAGCTGTCCAATTTCTAAGAATGCCCAACAGTCCAGTGCAGTATTTCTGACTTCTGCTGGGCAGAGCTGTTGCGTGGACCAATGACATGTCTGCTGGCTATGAAAACTTCGCTGAGAAGTTGTCTGTGCAGAGCTAGAATTGTTTTTACAATGTATACATTCCTTCTCATGTTCTGAAAATAAAATTTATCCACTCTCTCTAAGACAGAATTCTTGAAACACTTGAGACTGATAATTAGTATTAACTGAATAACTAATTTTAGGCTAATTGCAAACATAACTTAGCAACAACAATGAACCCTGTCTTTGTTTTCCTTCATTTTAAACTAAAGAAATTTCTAGACCTCAAATTATGCTCCAGTTAAAACTCATATTTCTCAATGCATTTGATTAAAAATTTGGATCTCAGCAGTGTCTTTTCCCTTGAGTTTTGTATGAATCTAATATCTTCTATCATGTCCAAGAAGCAGTTTTTGTGACTCGTGTTTCTTGGGTCTGTTATGAATGCCAAGAAATGCAATATTGCTCTTCTGACACAGCGCTCTCTGTTCATGATGTGGGACAGTGAGTGCTGATGTGCAGGAGATTGCAGCTGATGGAAGAGGCAGGGACGAGGATGCAGCAGGCACAGTGCCAAGATGACAAAGGGATCTCTGGCAGCGGCATTGAAGGAGAAGAGTTTGCTGACAGGACAGAAAATGGCTCTTTGTTTCACCTCTTCTTTCAGTGCTGCTAAGAATGTAGCCTGGAGCAAGGTGGGAACACCAGAGCATGGAGCCCTTTCCAGGCAGGGCTGCATCTGCTGAAGGGGCAGAGGGAGCCCAGCAGGGATGACACAAACCAGCAGGGGACTGAGGAGCCCCTGTGGTGGCAGTGAGCAACCTCGGGCTCTGCTCACTGCTGGGGGCATTTTCTATTGAACAATCTCCAAGGACTTCTTGTCAGAGCCTTGCCTGTGCCTTATGCTTGTCAGCACCTCCTCTGTGCAGAGAATAGTGATTGGTGGAGGTTTTTTGCCTAAGAGCTCCAGAGAAGCAAACATTCTGCTGGGATTCTCATGAGTGTGTGAAGTGGCTGCCAGAACCTGGCTAGCACTTAGAACTCCAGCACCATGCCAGGAGTGGGGAACTGCCTTGGTATGGGGATTTACCAGAGGCAGAACTTTTACAGTCACTTGCTCTAAGGTGCCAGACACAAGCCCCCACAGGGACCAGGCAGAGGAGAAAGGAGGAGGCTCTCAGTTTTGAGGGTCCACAAAGAACATATATTCCTGGTGAAGGGAGGAGGACAAAACCAGCCCCTAGCTCTGTTGTTCAAGGGGTTTTGTGCAGATACAATTCAGGGGGTGGATACAAACAGCTAACTGATAGGGAATCCTTAGGGGAGGAGTGAGGGGATTACATCAAGTGTCTAGGGCAAATTGGGGTAGGAGGGTGGAGACGATGGGTCACATGGGCCTATGGGGCTTTGAGGAGTAGAGGAGTTCCAAAGGGATGTTGCAGACAGGGATTGGCCCCAGATTTAAGTGGCAGAGAAGGTCAGGTATAAGATGCTGGATAACGACATGAGGGACAGCTTTGAGGGAGGGTAAAACCCAGGGGTAAAGCAATTCGGGGAGAACACAGGTGTGGTGTTGTGAGGTCCCCAGGGTAAGGTGAGAGTTGAGAATTTGACTCCATGTTCTCAGAAGGCTGATTATTCTATTCTATTCTATTCTATTCTATTCTATTCTATTCTATTCTATTCTATTCTATTCTATTCTATTCTATTCTATTCTATTATTTTAAAACTATACTAAACTAAAGAGGAAGGATACAGCCAGAAGGCTAGACAAGAATGATAATAAAAACCTGTGACTGATGAGAGTCCAAACACAGCTGGACTGGGACTGGTCATTAATTAAAAACAATTCACATGCTGGGTAAACAATTCTCCAAATCACATTGCAAAGCAGCAAAACATGGAGAAGCTGAGGCTTCTCATCTTGCTAGGAGAAGAAATCCTGGTGAAGAGATTTTTCAAAAATATCGCGGTGACACACAGGGGTACAACAGAACGAACCACTTAACAAGAAATCAATAAAATAAATTTGAACCGCAACAGTGTATCCGTTAAGTTCATTGCTGGGAAACAGAAAATAAGTCCTGGGTAGCAGAGCAGCTGGGAGCTGGTCACTCCCTGCAAAGGGCTGGTGTATGATGTGAGAACACCACATTCCAGGATGGGCGAGAAGGGTAAATGTGCTCAAGGTGCTGCAGGTGAGGTTTGGGTTCGCTCATAGAGTAATCAGGGGTGGTGAGCACTGGAAGATCCAGCTGCAGTCCCCATCCACGTCCCTTTCAGTGGTGGCTTTAGGGTGTCTGCAGCCTGAATCCAGAGCCCCCTGGGGCGCTCCTGCGGCTGCCTTTGCACTCAGGGTGAGGATGCCCAGGAGCCCCTGAGGCCAGCAGTGGGTGGCGACCAGGGCTGGGGCTTGTGGCCTGGCAGGTGTGGCTCTGGGGGCTGTGACATGCCAGGGCATGGGTCACAGTGGGGGCTGTGACATGCCAGGGTAGGGTCACAGTGGGAGCTGTGACATGCCAGGGCATGGCCAGTTGGCAGCTGAGTGACATGGTTCTGCTGGTTGTGACATCACAGAGGACAGGTCACGCTGGCACCTGTGTCCAGGGGCAGCACCGGGCAGTGGGATTCTGGCAGCCAGTGAGTGCACACCCAGGGGGACAGCTGGGTTGGATGGGGACTGGGAATGGTGCCCTGGGAGTTTAAAGCCAGAGGGAGAGCTGAGACCCTCAGGGCAGGGCACTGTCCCCAGGGCTGGGGGAAGAGGGGCTTGGGGCTCTCAGCATGGCTGGTACCCAGAGAGGCTCTGGGGACATTCCAGGCGCCACCAGCCCCCTGCTCCCTCCCAGCCAGACATGCTGAGCCTCTTTTCTCCCACCAGCCATGTCTCCAACAGTGGCCTGCATCCTGGCCCTGTTAGCCACCCACGGTGGGCTGAAGTTGAATCTACAAATTGAAAAGGATGATGTTAAACGGATGCTGGAGCATGAGGAATATCTGCACCAGGAAATGACCCGGCTCCTTCAGGAGATAGAGGAGGACAAGTCCATCATGGAAAGGCTGTTCCTTTCTCTATGGCAGCTGCCGTGGCTGCCTTTGGTCACCGAGGCTCTTCTGCTCTCTCTGACCTTCTGGCTGGTCAGGAGATAGAAGCGTGGTTCTGCCAGCAGGAGGAGGCAGGAGGGATCCAGCAGCAAGGAGAAGGTCAGTGAGCATGAGAAGGTCAAGGGTGCAGACAGGGGTGGCAGCAATTTGGCTGTGTCCAGCTCATCACCAATGGGCACACCCAGGATAAGGCTGGAGTGGGCTGTCAGCAACCTGATCTCATTGGGAATGTCCCTGCTCATTGCTGTGGGATCACACTGGATGGTCCATAAAGGTCACTCCCAAGCCCAACTGTTCTGTGATTCTGCAGCAGGGCCTGCCCAGCACCAAGGTGCTGCAGGAGCTGGTGGATGAGCTCCTCGGTGTCTGCCGAGTGCTCTCCCGGAGGAGCTTCATGCCGGAGCTGCACCCAGCTGTTGGGACGGACACCAGCCCTGCAGCTTGCGGCGTCCAGGAGAACAGCAGCACCTACCGCCCGCTGGTCATCCTGCGGCCACCCCCCGGCCACTCCTTCATCCTGGAGAGCACGAAGTGGCCGCCAGCCAGGCGCATCCGTGTGGCGCTGGAGTGCCTGTGCTCCGGGGAGCAGCTGCTGGGGCACACGTGCTTTCTGCACGCCTCTGGTGGCCAGCTGCCCACGGATCAGGAGTGGTACCTGATGGACACCCTCTGCACGGGCTGGTACTTGGACGCCAAGAAAGTCACCCGCTGGGTGCAAACGTTGGTGCTGTCGGCCTGGCTGCTCCTGCCGCAGTCGCGCCACTGCCAGCTCACGGCGCTGCCCTGCGGCAAGTCCTGCAGCTTCCGGCTGAGCGGCGCCTCTGGCCTGCACTGCAGCATCGAGATGGCTCTGGCTGTGCAGCGAGGCTGCTCAGGTGCCTGCCTGGGCCTTGAGTAGGCAGCAGCGGCTCTACCAGAGAGTAGCTGCCTCTCAGACTCACTGCTGCAATGGCACTGCTGCTGAGGTGATAGCGTAGCAGCCCAAAATGAGTTGAGGAAGGTGAAGTCAACCTTTCCTCATGAGACTTTTCTTTTGTGTTCTGTTAGGATTCTTTAGTTGCTTTATTATGAACTCTGAAATAGTTGGCCAGATCATAAGACTTCTAAAACCTCCCAAGGCAGAGCTGGGAAGGTTAACATTATTTCAAATATGTCTAAGATTTTTTGAGAAAAATTACACATTCATAGGAATTTTCCTATGCCATTTTTTATTGTTAAAAAATAAAATAAAGTTCTTTGACTAATACTTGCTCTCCCAACAAGTCACTTGTGGTAAGAATATACAGACAAGTCACTTACATTAGTAAATTGTCAATACAAGTGATTGCTGTGGCAATTAAAAATTTCATTGGCTCTCCACAGCTCCATGTCAACTCTAGGAAGATTTCTATTAAAAGAAAAGAGAAAATTTGGTCTTCTACAGACCAATTATTAAAAAAAAGAAGGAAAAGCCTCTTGTATCTATGCCAAAGGTGACAGAGCCTAAGTGAAAAATGATCATCACATCTCAATTTAAAACTGCTGGCACCTGCCCCGCTCCCAGATTGGTTCTTCTGATCTTCAGCAGGGAAGTGGGGGCATTCCTAAGAAAAGAAAACAACACAAACTTCCTGGGCAAAACCAAGCTGTGTAACTGCATCAACTTGGGATCTTTTGGGTGGGGCTTGTAATATATGTTAGAAATAATTAATGCTACCAAAGAATATATTTTACAAAGATTGTGAAATCCAAACGAGTCTCTGACCACAAGCAGCCCAAGAGGTGGATGTGTATTCAAACTTCAAAATTCCTGGCGTCGGCCAGATAACCCAAGAATAGACACACCCAGTGCCACGATCACTGCCATCCTGAGTCATTGGAAGATGCCTAAGAGCGATCATCCCCCTGTTGATAACATCAATCAAGATAGCTGAAGTCGCCAGAAAGATACATGTGAATACATGACTTCCCCGGATCTGATCAACGCTGGCTATCAACCGTGGGATGGCCTTTGTCCAGCTCTGCACAGTGAAAGAACCAACTATGAATGTACAGAGTTACAAAAGAAACTGGGACTCCTTTGCCTTGGGCACAACAAACTGTATAAAACATCCCCGCAAGAAGCGGCTCTCGTGAACGAGGTGGGGTCCGATGCTACAGAGATCGGATCCAGGTTCACCCAGCGCCGATCCCGGGCTCGACGCTGTCTCTTTGGCTGTGGTGGTTTTGAGGACTGTATTTTGGTCACAGAAAAAGATAAATAAATCTTTTCCCATTTTTGATAATTTGGCTTTCAATTGATCATTTATAACAGTACACTGACTTGCATTGCATGAAGTGCTCGCTGCACTGCTCTTGCTGCTTCTCCCAACTTATTAACTACTATGACACTACTTGCAAGCATAACTTAGCACCAGCAGAGAACCTCCTCTTTGTTTTCCTTCTGAATTAGAACAAAAAAAATTTTCAGAGAAATAATCTCTGAAAATTTGTTCCTCTTCAGCTCAAAGTTGATCCATAACAATTCTGACTAACAGACTATAAACTTTTCCAGAAACTCTTCCATGGTTATGGCTGAGAGAGCTTTTCCTGCAGCTTCTAGCACCTTTTCACAGATGCCATCCCCATAGCCCCCCTGCCACCAAAATCCGGTCATGCAAACTCAATACAGGTATTACTCAAAAAAAGGAAAAGAAGAAAAACTCCTGAAGTGTTCCCCAGCACCCCACTGGAATACACACATCACTGCCAGAGCTCACAATATGCATTAAACCCCCAATTTCTTCAAAGGCTCCAGCAGATTTTGGGATAAGTCTTCAGCAGAGACACTGAAATCTAAGGAAGTGTGTTATTCTGAAATTTTCATCACTGTTCTAGAAATAATTTAAACAGCTTTATATCTGATTTATTCCTCATAAAGAATCTTGTTGGTGACACAGGATAATCCTTCAAATGTAAAATTTTTATATCTGCGGGTTATTTTCTACAGCATATGTGGTAAATATATTTGATGGGAAATGGATCCATCAAGTTAAAGTAGCTTGATTTCCATCCCAAACCTCTAATCCAAAAAGTGCTGCAGTTTTGTAAATGCTTCCATTAGGATCAAGATATTGGGATTTTAAGTAACTTCCTTTATGGGTGATTTTTACCCAATGCTTTTTCCAGTTTGAAAATTGGAAAAATTTGCTCCCAAAATTGCCTTTTTTTTGCTTTTTGTCAGAAAAAAAAATTACTGCACTATCACCGGAATTTTAAATGACCATTGCTAATTATTTAGAGGGGTTCACACCAGTGTCATTGCATTATTCTTTGCCTTCAAAGTGCCTGAAAATTTGCACATCACCCTGTAATGAGAACACTTGTTCTTTTTAATTCTATTCCTTATATCTGCTGCAAAGTCCCACCTTTAACAAGAGGTGAGCAGTCTGACTTCTCATGTCAGTGTTGTCTTTTCATTTTCCAATTCCTCTAATTCTACTAGCTTTAAATGATAAACGGGACTGTTCAGCTCTACCCTGTATGAGGTTTAGTCCCTTTTGTACACAAGTGCTCAAGAAAGACAAAAGAGAAATCATGAAGAAGGAAGAGTCCTGGGTATGTGGAAAGGATTTGCTCTGACCAGGGAGAGATGCAGGAGGAGTTCACATGAGCTTTTCACCTGATGAACATAGGCCAGATTTCCATGTGTGATTCACCTGAATTTACAGTAAAATCTGCAGGAGGCTGTGCATAATTAGGCCATTTCTGTTTTCAGCTGTTGGAAAGCAGGGGAACAAGTTCTAGTGTTGGGTATTCCAGATGCAGTTCTCACTAATGAAATAATAATTCTTTCGGCCTTTATGCCTAGCATTAATTTAAAAATCAACACCAATTTAAAGTATTTCACTGCTGGGTGTATATAAAGAGACAAATATGGTAAGCTTGAAAGGTGGCAATTTTCCATTTTTCTGCAGCATCTTCCATAATAAAGGAGATATTAGAGAGCTGAAGACTGTGCTGGGCTTTGGCCAGCAAATCTTGCTCTTTGCAACAGCAACCTACAGTGAGTGCTCAGAGAAATCCTAGTTGCCCACATGAAATCCTTTCAACATTTTCCTCAGGTATTGTTGAAAGACAAGGAATAAAGAACCAGGACATTTTTGAACATTTAAATTGAGGTAATTATGGATCTTAGTAATATACCTTAAGAACCATGTGGAGAAGACTTGCTGTCTAAAGACAGCTGTGAAGGTGTTTTTAGCATGTGGATGTGGCTTCATGGTGACTTTAACTACACAGAGTAAATTGGAAGTCACCCTGTGAAGAGCTCTTTTATTTCTGAAAGTGGTGGAAAGGATTGAGGGGAAGTTAATGGGTTTTTATAGGGTTCAGTTCAAGAAGAACATAAAGTCTTTCACCATTTTAAACTTCTGGTGTTTCAACTGAAAATGCATAAAGCCAAAACAATAAACCAAATAATTTGTAATTCAACCAATATTTATGTCACAATAGAGTTTCATTTAGAATGCATTGAATCTTATTCAAAACAGAGTTAGCAATACCAAACCCCAAAATGTCAGGTGTGGCAAGAATTTCTTCTTCTAAATCTGGCAATTTCAGATTCCATTGCTGTTTCAGCTGCTGTCCCAGAGTTCCCTCCAGGTCAGAAGAGCACTTTCAGAAAAGAACACATTTGGCTGGACACTTCCAGCTTTGTAACTCTTGGCTTGAGTATATATTTGTAATGTTAAAAATGCACATTTTGTTCTGCTTCTGCTGATCTCCATTGTCACGCACAAAGTAACTTGTGAGCTTCATTGACGAGTTTGTTGTGTCAGATTAACAGCGTTTCCTGGAAAGAGCTTAGCCACCCTGATTTCCTCCAAGCTCACATTGCCTTTAGAGATACTCAAACAAACCCTAGAAAAACATCATGTTCCTTTACCCATTGTTCCTCAGAGGATTTAAAATTTTAGGAAAACCCTTTTCAGCTTAAACTGGCAGTCTGGCTCAGATGTACAGGAAAAAAAAAATTAAAAATGGAGTGTACTATGTTTCCTTGCCCACCATGCCATGCTTGAAAAATATGATTTCATTATTTCTGGAACTAGTCTAGGAAGTGCCCACACTTCCACAAAGTCCATTCCCATTCATCCATAGAGGCCCTATATGGATTTTGCTGTTCATCTCATGTGTCACTCTTCAAGATGTGGTCTGTGACTATGAAAGAACAACTGATTTTCCAGCATCTTTGGACCCAAAATTGTGCAGCCCAGTCTCATTTCCAGCAGAGACATTAATAATGGCATTGGATAAATGAGAATATTAGCTGAGATTTCTAGAAATTGCCAAAAATAATTTCCATGTGGTAAGATTTTTTTATTTTAGGGTTTTGTTGGCTGGAATTTGGCACAGAAACACAGGAGGCCATAGGCAGTTTTGGGGATTTTGACCACTGAGCCTCCCAGTTTGCAGACAAGTTTCCAACTAGAGGACAGCAAGCGGCCATTGGAGTGTTTACCTCTGAAAATTTGCCTCTCTAGGTGTGGAAGTGACCTTAATTTTCAGAAGTGCAGCCCACCTTAATGAGAGGAAAATACAGCACCTGGTAGAAACTCTCCTGTTTAGATACCCAGAACTAGTAAGTTACTTCTGGTAAGTCAGATGAGAACATCTTGAATAAAATAAATTATTATAAAGTCCAGTCCTTGTGAAAAAAAAATATTTCTTTATCTTGGGAAGAAAGGGGTTGAAATATTTATTTTGAAATATGCCTATTGAAAAATATTTTTAGTCAGACATTGCCGTCGGTTAATTTTTTAATCAAGAAAATTTTCTATAGGAGAAGGGAATGAAGAAGGAAATTTTTCAAAGGCTCCTGTGTCAATACAACTTGCTCCAAGCATCACAAAAGCATTCATCTCTTCTGTCAGACAAAGGATTCCTCTTGGGGGCATTTAGATACCTCCTTTAAAAAATATCAAAGAAAAGTTATTAGTGAAAATGTACCACCCTAAATTTCAGTGTAATACCTGTCTAAGCAATTTTTATGGTTGTTCTGGCCATGTCCTTTTTTCTGTCTTCTTCTGTAAACAGGAAGAAACCCTCAGATCGTAATTGGATTATTTGTGGTTTGGAGGTGACCACAGATTAAAAAAAAAAATCATATGTGGCAAAACAGAATGAAGAATTTAATTAAACTAACCAATGCAGCCTAGCTGAGAAACCTCCATCCATAAGAAAATCCTGAGAAAAAATCCTGAGAAATCTTTAAGTTGAAAGCTTGGAAAATACTGGATAAAGATAGTGCTTGAATGATTCATTTAAACTTTGTTTTTAAAGTAAACAGGCAAGATAAACCCATAACAAAACACATTTCAAACTACCCATATCTCCACTTGTTTTTATTTTTTTTTCTTTATCTGCATCTTACTTAGAAAAACACAGATATGAGGGTTCCAAAGCATAGATAAAAAGATGAGAGTAACTAAAAGTTAAAATGTCCAGGAGGATTAAAAGCCTGAAATTTGATTAGCTATCAGAAGATGTTCCAACAATAAAACATGGATTTAAGAAATGAAGATTTTTTTTTTAAAAAGTACTCACCTTGAAATTTCATGGCAATGGAAAAGTCCAATTTTAAACAAATGTCAGAGTGCCTTCCCTCATTCTTATATAACTCACAGTGAAAAAAATCTGCTATCTAAGTGATCTCTTTTTCTTTTTTTCTTAAAGAAGTTATTTTATTGTAGGTTTTTCCTCTCAGTAGCCTAGAACATGGTATTGCAAGTTATAAATTATTTTTGAGTTTTATTTTTTGTCTTATTCAAAGAATTTTTAATTTCTCAAATTCTGCTTGATGGTGACTAATGGAATTTAGCTTCAAAAGCCTGACACTTCAAATATTTCAAATTGATCCGACATGTTCCATGTTTTTTTAAAAAAAATAAAATTAAAATCAAAATCCTGCAGGGTTTTGTGGGGTTTTGAGATGTGTTTTGTTCTGTTTTGTTGGCTTTTATTCTATCTCTGCATATCCAGGAAATAAAACAAGAGCTGAAAAATTATTGGAATTAATATCTGTATGTAAGGAATGAAGCTTACTTGTCAACAAATGTAAGAGGTACTTTTATGCATTTTTCTTTTAAAGAAGACTGCATATGTGGCTTAAGCAAAGTTGTGCTGCAGGTTTAGGTTAGTTTTTTGTCTATTTATGTTTTGATTTTATTCTAAAAGCTTACACTGTCAAGAGCTGTCTGGCCTGATAGTTTATTCACAATGTTAGATTTCTGGTGAAGACCAGAGACAGCCACAGAACTTTTAATACACGAAGAGAGGGTGCTCAGATACAATAATAGTAGAAACTGGTATATGACTTAATCCAGATCAATGTTAGCAGCATGAGGGTCTTCAAATAATTGCAGAAATGTTGGTTCTCAGTGGTCCCTGGGAAAGCTTTATAAAAGCACAGTCACCATATGCAGTGGGTAGATAACCTGAATTTTGGAAACTGAAACAAGAGTTGTGCAGTTGAAACTGTAGGAGGAGCATTGGTTAAGTGCATGCATTTCTCATGGGAATGATGCAGAAGTATATGTATTATACACCACATGTAGATGAGAACAGAGACTTGAATATTTGCCTCCTGTATATTTGAAAAAGTAGATAGAACTGGTGTCCTTCCAGGTACAATTCATATTTAATTGTATTCAGTGTGGAATAGCTCAACTCAATGCTGAAAAGAAAAAAAAATGTTACCATACATAAAATGATTTACTGTATAAAGCAAACCATTTTCTGCTCAATAAATTCACTTTATTGCACAGATAACTTGTACTATATTCACTTTTAAATGGTGAGCATCTTTTAACTGCCAAATAAAACGCACCTGCCTTTACTTACTATTTGTATTTCTTCATACGTAGCATGGGATCATTAAATGTGTTTGAAGAACAGCCAGTATCTATATCATATGTGGAGCAAGAGCCAAGAACAATCTGCTCTGTCGCTGTTTAGTCTGAAAATAACAACCTGCCAAAACTAGGGATTTTAGGTTTTATTTTTTGAGAAGCTGTTTTTCTTTGGAAGCTGAATTACAACGGGATCAGGGCTCAGTCAAACTTTTTGTTAAACCAGGCAGTGACTGGCGTCTCAGCACAGAGTGAGTTGCTGTGGAAACCTCATGGTCCATCCCGTGTGAAACAGCAGAGGTGTAATGGGAACTTTGTGGCACTAATGGAAGATCAGCAGCAGACAGGGTCTGATACACCAGAGGCAAGGAAACTTCCCTGGAGGAGGAGATGTAGCTGAATCCTGTGATATTTCTGCATTTGAGCCTTTCCATAGCAGTGGATTCAACTGGGCCAGGCTCCCAAGGGTCTATTCCTCAATTCTGACCTTTATGTTTTTTTTATATTTACAAATATTTTATCAATAGCTTATCCTAATATCCAGTCACAGTTGGTAAGAGCAGCATCACTGAGACTTTGCAACATGCCTGGGCCTATTTCAGTACCACTAGTGAAGAGAAAAGGGAAAAATCCTCAAAATAAAACTGATCTTAATAGTTCTGACCACTCACTGGGATCTTCAGCAAGTCTTTTTCCTGAAGCATTTTTTTCCTTGTTTATGAGATCTACATTAAGCAGGAAAGAAAAAAAATCTAGTTTTCTGCTTGAAAAAAAAAAAAAGGTGTGGAATTGTTGTTTCCATTTCAGAAGCATTTTAAAGCTTTCAGAGCCGAGCACTCTGCAAAGCCACTTCAGGATCTGGAGAGTCAGTGCACATTGTGGGGAAATGTTTTTTCTTGTTGCTGCTCCCTCAACCTTTGTCCAGTCACCAGCCAGAGGCTATGGAGGTGACAACACCTCTGCTGTCAGGCACAGGTGATGCTGCTTCCTCTCCACCTCATCCTTCCTGGGTATTTGGGAGTTCCTGTTTCCAGGTAGGAGTGTAGGAACAAGCGGCAAAATGCAACCGGTTCAGGAGATATTGGATGTAATCTGCCAGAGAATAAAGCTTCAAGGTCAAATTATAGGAAAAACAGCACAACTACAGAAATGAACTGAAACTGTGTGTCAGAGGAAGGGGTGTGCTGTGAAAAACCATTTGGTCAATTGATATTTTTTCAAATTTGAGGGGGAAAAATGGCAAGAGGTAAGTCACTTAGGGCAAATATATAAGAATTGCAGAAGTAAGGACTAGTAGCTCATTAGAACTTGTTTCTATCTGCCACATGCTCAGAGTGCAGCCTGGGTTTAACCATGATGAACCTACTACCTCCTCTGAAAGGCCTGGGTTTGTGTCAGCAATTCTCCAAGTTACAAAAGAGGGGTTGCTTTGGTTGGCATGGGAGTTATGTTTTTCTCTATTTTTGCCTCATTGATGCTATCTATGTATTATTGTTAAGCCACACTGAAGAGTAAATCAGCCTGCTGAGATGAGCACAGATTCTTTTGTGAGTGTGCTGGCACAGTGGGATTAAGCAACAGGACATGAAGGGAGTTTGATAACCTTGATATTTTTTACTGGGTTTTGGTCCATGTAATTTTGCTCAGTCTAGACAAGTCTGGTGTTATGAGACTGACCATTTGTCTTATTTTTGTCTGCAGCATGGAGCTGTCTGATGATTGCTCTCCCCTGAGCACAGCAGGTTCAATTACAGGTTAAATAGGTATTTATGGGTGTATTTTGCAAAAAAGGTGGCATGGTTTTGCACTAAAGGAACATCTAAGAAAGTCTCTGTGAGACTTCCAGACTCTTAATTGTTCTCTGAGTTGATACACTAGTTGGTGAATTGGTGAATTTCAACAAAATGAGTATGGGTCCTCAGCTAAGAGATTTATGTAACTGTATTGCATAAATCCTGGGTGAGACCCATTAGCTGATGTAAACCCACAGAGTTCAATTTCCATATATCTGCTATGATTTATATTAGCTCAGAGCCCAGTCTTATATTTTCTCAGCCTGACTGCGTTATTATTTATTAAAAGTGAATTTGTTGTTTACAATGCCCTAGAGATGCAGACCAGCGAGGTTTCTGACTTAATTTCCCTGAACGTGAACTAAAATCATAAGAAGTAATACATTTGGAATATTTTTTCCAGCAGTATTATGACAGAGACAATTTTGTGTTAGCTGGTCTGTTCAGGAAGTCTAAACCACATTGCAACTAACATTTTACACAGGAAGCATACGAGAAAACATATGGAATGAGTTGTCTTTACTTAAACATTCAGGCAGGTTGTGAATCTGAATTGCTGCACCTGTTCTGCACATTCTTACAAAGAGACACCAGCAAGAGGAGATCCTTGGGTGGAACTGTGCCCTCAGAGGTACTTGGCAATGATAATTATGGACCTGTGTGATGCACAACTCACTTTTTTTTCTGAGGGTCTATGAAGTAGCCTTAGGAGGAATGGAAATGTTACTACTGCATTTCAGCCAGGCTGAACCGGCATGGATAGCAGGAAAACCAGAAGAAATGTGATCCCCAGCCCATCTTGCCATGCCCACCATGGAAGGGATTTCCTTGAAAACCAAGCCCAGAAGGAGCTGGACTGTGCACCTGCACAACAGGGCAGCAGAGCAAAGAACACAGGATGGGACATCTTCCTTGGATGGTGGTCAGCCTCAGACAGAATCAGCTCTGTGGGTTATGGGGTACAAACGGGATTTATTTCTGTGGTGGGATGTTGAAACAGGTCAGACAGTGAGAATGTCACCCATCAGTCTTCAGTCTCTTAGCTGCAGACAAGTACACAGGTGTATCAGGCAAAATCAGGCAACTGGTTTCAGAATGTCTGTCAAATATGTGAAACTCATACTCCAGTCAAAGCAACAGGCAGTAAAAAACATGAATTGGAAATAGTTTCTATACCTGGGCAAATGTTTCACCTGCACCAGACTTCACCTGTGTTTGTCTTGATCAATATTCACATATGAGGTCTTCCCTGATCCTTACTTTTTCTGTTGGCTTAATTTTTCCCTCCTCTTTCCTTCATAGTGGCATTCAAAATTACTACAGGTATATCCCTAAATCCAGATTTTTCCCTTGATACACGGAGAACTTCCAAAAGGGCTGTAAAATGCACCATTGTGATAGAAGGTCTTGCTGCACCAATAAATCCCAAAGAGAATGGCAGCAGGAGAAGCTGGCTGAAGTGGTGTTGATATCCAAGTGTCTGACAGATTTCTTTCTCAGCAGTGCGTATGACAAACCGACTCCACAGATGACAAGTGACTGCTGGGCTCCAGCAGGGCTCTGATTTCCCAGCTGAGACCTCGGGAGCTCTGTGTTTCTGTCTTTACTTGGCCTGAGTGGCAGGGAGGCCTCAGTTGAGCCGCAGAGCGTCAGCCAAGGTGGCAGCTGTCAGGGAGAAACACACACAGACACATCTCATCTCAGATCATCCTCTTAGCAGCGAGTTCTGCCTTCGTGGGGCTCCCCTGACACTGCCACTTGTACATCTACCAGCAGGGAAGGGAAATTGCATCTCAGAGCAAGCTGTGTCCCTGCTCAGGGCATTCACTCACCAGCCCCTTTGGAGGGAGGTGTTTTTGCTTCTTGCTGGTACCCACAGAGCTTGCAGAGCTTCTGTTACCAATGAAATCCCCTCTCCCTTTCCCTCTCCCTCTCCCTCTCTCGACTGCTGTTTTTTCTTTTTCTCTTCCTCTTCCTCATGCTCATCTTCCCCTTCCTCCTCTTCTTCCTATTTTTCCTCTTCCTCTTCTTCTTCTGTCTTCATCTTCCTTCTCTTCTTCCTGTTCCCCCTCCTATTTTTCTTCTTCCTCCTCTTCCTCCTCCTGTTCCTCATCTTCCTCTTCCCCTTCCTCTTCTTCCCCCTCTTCCCATTCCTTTTCCCCTTCCTCCTCCCTTTCCTCTTCTTTCTCCTCTTCTTCAACAAATTTTGGCTGTGTCATCAAAATTATTAAGAAAAACAACCATCTATTCTCCTTTTCTCAACAGTGACAACATTCTCCTGTGACTGCTCTCCTGGCACAAAGCCAATTTTTAAAGTTAGGGTCCTGATCCTTTGGCTGTGTCTCCATGTCTTGCCGCATCCAAAGCAGATAAAATGGTTGGTATCAGCAGGAACATCTGATCACCAGACTTTAAGGCTAAAATGTCATCAATTAGGATTCAAAAGGCAGAGTGGCAGAGAGCAAGGTGATCTGGGACCTAGAAGGTACTGAAACATCCATCTCTTCCTGCAATGCTGGTCTCCAGCCAGGTATAGTGCTGATGAAGAATAAACCCTAATTGGACACGATAAGATTATTTGGGGCAACATGGAACTTAACTAAAGACTTCTGTCATGCTGGAAATGAAAGAAAGAAGATATTCCTTGTCTGCTCTCCAAAAAAGCCTGGCCTCTGTGAGAGGAAACTGGACTCTAATTTTTGTTACCCAATGGTGAACTCAGAACAGATAAAAGCAAACCCATGAACCTGTAACTTCCTAACCTTGCACTTCATCAGGTTTCACTCAGGTAATCTTTTGAATACTTTTTATGTATTAAGGTGGTGTGTCCCCCTTTGTGTTTCAATTCAATGTCCTTAATTTATTTAATTTATTTTAGCTTGTCTGAAAGAATTTTATGGGCCTTGTTTTTATTCCTGTTTGGAAAGGAAAAGTAAAGAAAAAAGGAAAAAAAAAAAACCACCAAAACCCAATTTCAAATGGTGCCATGACCAGGAATAACCCTGCCTCTTTTTCTGCTAACTTTTCTGAAATATTCTGCTCAGGTTCTTCCTCCTAAAGTTCTAACATTAAGGTGCCCCAACTTTCCTTTTAATGAAATCACACAAAATGGATATGGTTGATAGAGACCATTTGAGGTTATCTAATCCAACCTCATTGCACAAGCAGAATCTTTCCCCCCCTTAAAAAGAAAATTCTTGGCATTCACAGTAAGTCAGATTTTGTACAAAGAAGCTACTGGGTATTCATCACAGCAAGAGAAAAATATTTTTTGGGTGATTTTTAAATTTATTTTATTGATGAGTAGTGGTAAACAGCACTGAACTGACTTGCAGCTTCACACAAATCTCACAGACTGTATATCCAGGAAGGATGCTTTTGTCAGAGGGGACTGAGAGGCAAAATCCAAGTGATTGAAATTCAAAATGATGCTTAGCATGGGACAATAAAAGAAGCCATTTATTTCAAGAATACTCCAGGCCCACCAGTATCATTAATCTTGTCTTAAATGACAAAAGAATAATGAAGAAAAGCAGGCGGGGATGGGGGTAGGCAGAAGAAACAAGATAGGGTGAAAAAAGCTATGTCTGCTCGCAGGATTTTGAAAGATGGAAAATAACAGAAAAATTATGTTCATAACCGTCCAAAGAAGGAGTTCTATAAAATTAAGAATTCCTCAGGGAAAACAGCCTGAAAAATGCATATACATGAGGATTTGTGTTTCTGGCTGGTGTGACCTGGTGGGGTGGCTTTGCACCAAAGGGGGCCATGGGCTTCTCAGTCCCTGGAGCTGCAGCACGGAGGAGCTCAGGCGCTTTCTGTCCTCTTTCACTGGTACCCCCCCAGCTGGAGATCAGCAGCGTCAGACCCAGTGCCAGGCGTGGCTCTGGAAAGGGCAGGGACCCTGGGGATGGACAGACACCCCTCAGCTGGCTGCAGCTTCAGCTGCCACGGGGCCGTCCCTGGGAACACCTTGGCTTAGTGCTGGAAAAGCCGAGACCCCACGGCAGGGCAGATCTCTGTGGGGACATTTTCTGCAGGACAGGGGTGTTTTGGGGGGATGCCAGTCTGTGGGGCCTCAGTTTGGCTGCAGCCCCTGAATCCCAGTAAATGTTGGGTGCTTGGACACGGCAAAATTTTGTTGTTGGTTTGGAGTTTTTTTTGATGTTAGAGTTACAATACCCCCTGTTCTTCCTTTCTGACAGCCCATTTTGTCTATTTCCTGAACATCCCTGATGCAGATTGAGTTGTAGCAAGAAACCATTACCCAATTAGCACAGAGCTTGTACATTGCAGAAAGAAGGCCAATAGATTAATTTAAAAAGAAGTCCAATAGATTCATTTCACACAGCTGCAATCTAAATTTCCATTAGTAACAGTTTAAAAAGACTGAGTCCGAGTCCATTCAAAGTAACCAATACTTGGACAACCTGCAATCCTTCCCATCCTGTGCTACACGTAATAAATTTTTCCTCTGCAGTCAATGCAGCCAATTGTCTCTCAAGTGCCTTTTAAATATATTTACAAGCAATAAGCTGCTGTCAACACATTACAGAAATTGATTCCCTCCATAAAACACATAAGTACCTCTCAGGAATAATTTGATCATTTCTTTGTATATGTTCAAACTTCACATATTTAGCTGAACAGAAAGTATTTCCTTTTGCATCCCTTAGGAAAAATTTCTTTACAGAAACAGCTAAGTGCTGATTTTGTAAAATTTTCCACCAATATTTAACACCACAGAGTAGGAACACAAAGAGAGATATTTTTCCAATGAGATTCAGAAATATATCTTTACTTTAGATCTATATTTTGCTCAGAAAATACCTACAATACCATCATATTTTTCAATTGAAAAACCAGTATTTTCAAATTCTTTGATTGTGCAGCAAGAGTTTGTCAGAAATATTTCTGCATTCCTGTCTGTCCATCAGCTTTACTCAAAAGATGTTGACTGTTTGAAACAGAGTCCTTGCAGCAACATGCTGGGAGAAGTAAAAGCTCTTGCCTGAGACAGTGACATGTTCTGGATCTAAACTCAGTAATACTTGCTGATAATACAGCTCAGGAAACACTTGCAACACTTGATCATTACTTGAGTTGAAATACTCCACTTCTGCTTTGTCAAAAAAACCTTTAATTCACCTGGTGACTTTCCACTTTGGACTCACCTTTTTATCATCAGAACATACACTTCTCATTTGCAGGAGGCAGAATTTCCTTCCTCACAAAAGGATCTTCCAACAGCAGCTCCTTACTCCCTTACTTTGCTGTTCAGTCTCTCTTACTGAGGATCATGTTTCTCTTCACTGAATGGCACCTGGACCTCTCAGGAAATTCAGTTTGTATCATCCTTCCTGCTTCTCAGCTTTCCTGGTTTGCTGATTTTCCAGGCAGCCAGTTATCCAAGCCTCTGCTATGGAGCATCAGAGGTCAGTGCTGTGGAAGCCTGCTGCAAGAATCAGATATTCAAAGTCACTGGCTCACATTGGGTATTTGTTCATGAGCCAATGGCAGCTGGGCAGAGAGGCTTTCTCTAATCCCCACCCAAAATCATTTCCAGGGGTTTGCCCATCCAGGGCAGTGCTGCTGCTTGGATTGTGTGGGGCCTCTTGTGTAATCAGTCCTGATGGGTGCTCACCACCCTGCTCTATTGTCTCATCACTGGATTCTGCAAAATGGGTGTTTTACACCACAAGTCAGTGCTTCACTAAAATAATGAAGAAATAAATAAACCTGCGAATTGAGGAGAAGGAGGTACACACTCTTTTCTACCCAACTCCAGTGGTTTAATGTTTAGAATATGAGGTCAGTCAATTCCCTCTTTCCCTAAATCAGTGCATAATATTTATGCAATATATTAAATTAATTTAACTGGCTCAGCATTTGAATCCTGTGGAAACAAGACTTTAGAAAATGTTCTCAGTAAAGTTATGAAAAGCAGCAGCTATAACTCCATCCATCCCACAGCTTCTGACCTAGTTCTGCCGCATTGGAAAAAATGCCCATCCACCAGGAAGGTTTCCTCAATCTTTTGTTTGCCTTTTCAGACATATTCTACAACTGTATTCTGAATCAGCTGAGAAACTTAAAACTCACTATTTCCTCCCAATAAAAACACCTTAATCACTTGGCAACTCAACCAACTTGCTGTTTTCTGACTGGGTAAGTGATTATTATTTTTGCTATTTCCCTCTGCTCAGAGTTCCCTGTGCCATGCTGTTTGAGCCATGGCCATAAAATGAGGCAGTTATTTACTGTGGATATTGCAGTGAGAGCTCCCTTTGCAGCAATGTGAAAACATTGCTGATTGCTGGAGCCTCATGGCAAGGTTCCCTCCCTCCCCTGGTCTCCTGATACTCACAGACAAAATCTGCAGAGGACTTCAAGAGGAGGGCTGCACATCAAACAAGGGGGTTTGTGGTGTTTGTTTCCACTGAGCCTTTTCCCTAAAGGACTGATGCTCTGCAGCTGGACTTATCCACCATGGAAGCCAATGCTGGGACAAGCCTGGGGGGCAGAGACCCAGGATTTACCAGTTTAGAGTTCTTCCAGCAGAATAAATACTCTGAGCTCATTGGTATCTCCACACAATCAGAACATACTTGGAAATCCCTTTGAAACAAGTGCTGCTACCATCTCCATCATCCTGTGCATCCCTTCTGTACATAAACTGCCCTTGCCACTGGACAATGAAGCCCAAAATACATTTTCAGCAGGATAAGCCAGCAGGGAGCTGGAAGCGAGAGTGAAACAGGAAGGTTTGTTATAAAAAGGCTGAACCTGCCCTCAGAATTTTATCCAAAAATTGTCTTTTGCTGTCCTTTCAAAGTCTGGATGCTGCTGTGCACTCAATAAACAAAGGGAAAAAAGACTTTGTCACAACAGTAGTTTGAAACAGCTGTGCTTGATAAACAGAAAACCAACCAGCCTTTGTATGAAAGAAAAGACAGACAGACCAACAAGCTCTCATGGATGTCACTATTTAAATAATGAGAAAAACAAAAAAATTACTGAGTTGGCAATTTTTCTTTACCATCGTATTGGACGAGTTATTTCCCTGAACTTACTCTTGACTGTATCTGGCTTTCTGTTCCCTGCAGGAGCAGCCCATGATGGCCCTGACACAATTTCTCTTTAGACCAGAGCTGCGAGACTTTGGGAGGCCCAGGGAATGTAGCAACATAAGACTGACCATTCCAGCTCAGGTCCCAGGGTCAGTAAGTCTAGGAACTTATCCCATAAGGTTTTTTAAGGAATATTAATTATTCATGCCTAGAAGTCATTTTTGTACTGATGGTTAACACTTTATTTGCAAGCAGTTAAGCTTTGTGAAGCATTAGACAAGAGGTGTCACCTGTAACACCCATCCTGGGGCACTGATACAAATTCCAAAGTATTTCTTTTTGAGGAGCCCTTTGCCAGTGCAGCTAGATTTCACCAGCTTGGTTGAGAGCAAAGTCATAAAATGATATGGGGAGGCTTACCAAGTAAATTAATTACATAAATTATTTACAAGTTAAATTAGTGCCAGACAGCGTGGATGTTGTATTGTAAGTCTGGCATAAAACTGAGAAGGCCAAACACTAACTACAGAATTAAATGTAAATAACCCTCTTTGATGTCCTCTAATTAAACATCCAGCAGAATGACTTTGGCATAACAAGTATGTGAAGTTATCAAGACTAAGGAATCCCAATATTTATAGGGTGCCTGTCATCAAAATATGTACAGAAAGTAAACTACTCTTCCTCTGATGAGATTGAGCAGAAAAATGTCTTTACCACGAGGTAAAAGCTATAAGAAATGACACAGTTTTAATTAAGGAATGGAAGTAAATTAGGGCAATTACACAGCGCACTTGAGGTCATTCCTTCGGCCCTCTGAAACCAGACTAAGCTTCATTTGCAAACTGGCCCCTGTGTACAGGAGTTGCATCTTCCCTTGTGCTGGTCAGTAAAGAAAAACAATTGAATATACCTGTTTTTCTACAATTTCCTTTATCAGAAACCTCTTTATTGTCACCAAATGAAAGTGAAGATAAACAATGTGCCTGAAGCTGGGTAACACAACTAGTCCCTGAGCAAAAAGTGGAAATAGTCCTGTTTCAACTAAAAAGGACAAAAATAGGTGATTTGGCTCCTCTTTGATACTAGATGACACAGAAAAAGCAGTGAACATTGAATTATAAATGCCTTTAAAAAATTTTTGCAACTAAGCAAGGACATCTAATTAGTTTTCAAAACTATCTCATTACTGAGTGTAAATAACACAGTGAAAGTAATTAACTTATGCAATGCAAATTGCCAGTTGCCAAATATTTACAGTTACAGCTTTACCAATAAACTTCAGACACAGCTATACACCAGAAGAAAAATGAAGGTTAAAATATCTTTGAAAGCTCACATATTTTTAATAAGCATAAAATGAAACCAATCATGACTCACCAAAACGTTATTAATTGCAAATTGCAGACCCATGTCCTCAAGTAGCTGAATTCCTAATTTCACAGCCCAAGAGAAGAACTCCTTCTTCTTTAGAGAGAAGCAGCAGATTTTCCTCTAATGGGACTGAAACACTCAGCTATTCATGAAAAAAAATGGAGTTGTAAGAAATTTTTGTCAGAAATTCCAAGGTTAGTTCCCTCTTGCAAAATAAATCCTGCTCATAGTTCTGAAAAAAATACAAAATCTTGTGGAAGAAACACCACTGTAATATCTCTAGAAGAGCTTAGGTTTTTGCTTTCTGATCAAGGATGCCAAGTTTTGCTGTCAAATCAGCTACATTGTTCACCAGCAAAGCACTTGAAAACCCTGAGCACTCTTAATTGGTGGAAAAAACATATTCTGGGGGTTTTCATTCCATTATAAGATTGATTCAGGATTATGACTACAAAAGCAGAAAAGAAGAAAAACACAGATGAAACTACCTTAGAAGACTAGCTAGAAATAGAGAAGCTGTGGAAAGAAAGTAGAATAAAAGCTGACAAAACCCCCGGCTTTTGGCCTCATTCCTGCACCATCAGATGCAGCTGAAAAATGTGTAGATAATAAAAATATAAGAATTAGGAGGAATAGCAACACACCACAATGCTCATTCTCACAGTATTGGCTAACTGCTTGAAGTGTAAAACTTCACAAGCACAGGGCACATCCCATTCAAGGAATTATCGGTTCATTACGAAAGGTGCAGATTTTGACTGTGTCAATTAATAAATTTCTTTACAGAAGGCCCCACTTTTGCTTATAACACTGCTCAGGGAGCAGCCTAAGGCAGGGATGTTTCAGTGAAGTGAAATTTAAGTAGCAAGATTACATCACTGTTATGCACATAAAGAAGATGTGATTTACCACTGTGTTTTTGCAGATTTAGATCCAGCATAAAAACCAATACCAATGCAGTGGCACACGCTTGCTATGATTGATTACTAAGGGAAAATGGAAAAGAATATTTCATAATTCTACAGGAGTACTAAAGCATGCGAAATAGGAGCTGGAGTATATTTCTGCCCCCCAAAACTGGCTTTTCACCAAAGAAAAAGTTGACGTTTCAGAGCAGATTATTCTATTTTTCTCCTTTATGGGATTTCCTAAACAGTTTATATAAAAACAGAAAAAGCACCCAAAACTTAACCAACCCCAACCATCATCAAATGTATCAGGGGATTATTGAGGTATTACTCAGTGTATTTATCTGGTCTCATTGTGCCACCATTATGCCCTTGCCACATAACTTCCAGATTAATATAGTTAAAATTAAACATTAACAAGACTTGACCATAAACCCCACAATGGAAATGTCTTTTTTTTTTTTTTTTTTTTGGTTAGTTTGATTTTGTTTGGTTTGGTTTTGGTTTTGGTTTTAGCCTTGGTTTTGGTTTTTGTTCATATCAGCAGAGATTTGTAACCAAACATTTGAGTGCACAGAAATTCGGTCATGGAATTCTTCACAAAAACTAATGGATAAAGGTGATGAAGATGAAGAGTGTTATGGGAATTATCTCCAAGCTTCTTCTTTTTTTATTCCAAATCAGCATAAAACCACAAAGTGTGTAATTGTTTGGGAAAAGAATCACAATGGAAAAGTAGGTAAGTTACCAAGTTTTTCTGACGATTTTCAGCTTTTGTCTTAAGATTAATGTTTTCCTATGAAAACCAGCAGCTAGTCTGTGATACAGCATTGAAAAAGTCAAGATATGAAATAAAAAATTTTACATGAAAACATAGCATCAGTAATATTTGTTTAAAAAAAACCTCTTCGAAATAATTTTCTTTATTTGCAGCTTTTTTATTTTCCTTAATAATATCTACAAGTAATAAGAATACCAAGAAGCCATTTAAAACATATTTGTTTATTGGGAGTGGTCTTGCTAGCAGGAATCTTTCAATAGCATCATTGTCAGTGTTTCATCCCTGCTGCTTATGAATGCATTCTGTTCTTTAGGTTTTCTTTCATAACTTCTCTCTTCAGAAAACCTGTTTTTTCTTTGTTCTCCTTCAAATAAGTGAACTTTGAGTTTTTATCCCAAAATTTTCCGAAAATTCTGACCAATTTTGTGTTGTTATAAAAATGATTTTTGAATTGAGTGAAAATGTCAAGCAAGTCCACTGATCAAAATATGTGCTTAAAATTAATAATTGCATATTTATTTAAATAATTGCATAAACAATAGCTATAGTAAATTAGGCATTTTATTTAGTATAATCTGTTAATATAGAATAGTAAATTTATTCACTATTGTTAAAAATATTCTGGGTTTTAATCTACAACAATGTGGTCTATGTTAACCACAGAAACTAAAAGCTACTGAGGAAACAGATTTTTAATAAAAGCTTAATTAAAAGAAATAAACCACAAAATGTTAAAAATCAATGAAAAAGTCTGGTTTCTTTAAATATCAATCCCAATTATTTTCCACTTAAATGTCCTCACACATGGTGGCAAATAAGATGTATTTTTAATATTTTCCTCTTTAGGCTTCTGAAATTTAAAAACGGAAAGGAAATGCTTCAATTAAGATTTATGTTATTTATGTTTTGGTTTTTTAAAGTTGATATTTCAAAATTTAAAATTGTGATAAGCCTGAAACATTTAGCAGGCTAACAGAAATGTGAAACCCACCTTGCAGCTTCTCATTTCTGCAGCTGAGGAAGTAATCTGAGCTGCCACTGGACATAAAACTCAGGGAAAACTTACCTATGTATTTAGCAGAGTTAAAATGAAGCTGAAATGAAGGATTTATCCAGGTGCCCATACAACAACGTTCTGCACTACCAGAAACACTCTAAGTTTCTTAGAAACACTAACTCGTAACCTCTCTGGCTGTGCAAGGATTTTTGATGCAAGAGCAGCAAACCAGGGGCTCATTGTCCTGATCCTACAGCTCTGTGCAGAAATTCATTCAATTGCAGTCACTGAGGAATGTACATGGCAGAAGAAATCAAGACACAAAAGGCTGAAGTGGCACATCCACAGGTGCAAAACCAACCCCTGAACAGGGAGAATGGAGCCAGCACGTCCTCGCTCGCCAGCCAGGCCACTCTTTAGACATCACAATAATTCTCCCTACAAATGTAGCTAATTTCAGAGGCGAGAGATTAGATGAACACACCACTGATCTGCCAGCCTCATTTCTATATGGAGTTAGCATCCTTGGCCTCTCCTGAGTTCAGCGAATATGAAAATGTACAACACAGCTTGGAGCGTGAGGGAACAGCAAGACGAGATTTTGCCTCTCCCATATTTCAAACATACCATTAGAGCTTTAATGACTGACATAATTATGATACAGTGCTTGTGAGATTCCAGGTCATTAACCTCCTCTGCCATGTGTAAAATGGAATAACTCTGTGGTAACTACTGAAAGAACTATACACAGAAATAATTAATACTTATTAGAGGAGTCACACTGAAAATACGCAGACATCAGCAGGTGCTTAGCCTGGCTCTGACTGTGCAAGACCCTGCTGCCTTCACAGGAGGGTGGGATATCCCACTCTGCAGAAACTGCATATTTTAGGACTGGGATCTCTTTAGGATCCCCTACCCTCTGTAGGGTACCTGCCAGCCCTAGGTGGACACCCACATTTAATCTGGTGTCACTTCAGAGACTCTGAAGTTTCTCTACCTCTGGCTGGTTTGTCATGTTGTAAACTGATAGTCAAAACCTGCCTCTTCTTACAGAAATGTGAAAAAAAAATCATTTTGCTGGCCCAACCTCTATCAAAAATGTTATTTTACTGACCAAAAGGTCTGTTTTTATCATTGTATTGATGGCACTGTAAGAGGAACTTGATGACTGAATCCCCTTGCCTGTGACAACCAGAGAGTTTTGGGACAAGGCCCTGCTCTCTGCTACTGCCTCACATTCCCCAGCAGCTGGAAATGGATAGGCATTTTTAGAGAAAAAGCCAAGGAGACATAAGCGCAAGTTCTTAATTTAAATTCTCCCTCACATTCTACACATGTAACTGAAACAAAAAAAAAAAAAAAAAAGGCAAATTAAAAATTCCTGTGCATTTCCTGGTTTTTCAGGATACTAATTTCTGTACACTATGTGTTCTGCCAGCAGTTCCCAGTGACCACACACATTTCATCTGGATGAAGTATGGCTCAGTGACTTCAGCCTGGAGGTTCCCAGCTGAATCCTACTGTTTGCTTAGGAGAACATTGTCCAGCTGGATCACCAGGAAATCGCTCCCAGCAGTCACCCTGGAAACCGTGGTCAGACCCGCTGTGCTCTGCCCTGCAGCACCCTCGCCTGGATGCAGGACCAGCTCATTGCTTTCCAGCAGCCCTTCCCCTCAACAGGAGCACTACAAAAACATAGCAGCAGAGAAACACAAATTAGTCTGGCAAGCCTGCCAGCCTTTTTAGACCTCTTGAAAGCAATGCCTCACAAATGTCAGGTGGCAGGAAGGCAGGACCTGTGCAGAGACCACAGATCTCAGCAGACAAAAAAATTGCTACCCATTACTGTAGATCCTCATGAATACTTAAAATCAGTTGCAATGCATTACAGCTTACATTTCGTGAGCCTTGATTAAAATTTTACTTAAAGGAATCAGTATTATTTGTGGATTCAGAAGAAAGTAACATAATTTTTGGAACTGCATATCTCCTTGTGGATGACAAAGGTGTATTTCCACTTCAGCTGGGCTCAAGAGGCAATTTCCCAGTGCTTGTATGACACATTCCTTCATTTCATGGAGCCCTTTCAGACCATGATGATGGGCTTTTTTTCTGGAAAAGGTTTAACCAAACCCTGGCATCCAGAAGGTCTCCTAAAATGCTTCACCTCCTGCAACCTTTCAGTCCACAGCACCAGCCTAGGGTTAATCTGAGTCTGTGTGATGTGAATGCCAGCCCTGAATGTCTTTTTGTGCAGATCTGCTTCTTTTGCTCTACAGCATGTGCTAATGTACATACACCCTTGTGTTACTTCTGTCAGCATAATTTTGGCTTGACCTAAGCCATATCCATAATTTCCCAAAACACAGAAAATTGGAGAGCACTACACTGCCTATAAAAAGTCAGCAATTACAGATAAATTCCTGTTTATATTGCTTCTCAAGACTGGAACAGTGGTGTTACAATCAGGCCAAAATTCTACTGCCCAAAACTACAGAAGGCCGATTCCAAAAGTTTTTGAGGCAGCTACCAACATCAAGCACAGCAGAGAAATGTTTCTGTACTCACACCAGTGTTCCTCTGTTGGCCTTTTATTTCCCTCAGCCTTTTTGAAGAAAGAGGGTCTTTCTTTGTTCTGTTTCATTTGGGTAAGTTTCTCATAGGTTAAACAGTCATTGACTTGCTCTGTCCTTGCCAGAGGGGTGGGGAAGAGAATCAGAAGGGTAAAATCATGAGAATCTCATGGGTTCAGATTAAAACCACCTAATAAATGAGAAGGGAATAAAAAAGCAAACAGAAAAGTGGTGCAAATTCAGTCACCCACCCACCTCCCACCAGCAAACTGGGGTCCAGACAGTCTCCAAGAAGTGGCTACTTTGGGAAGAGTTCCTCTCCACCTCCTGCAGTTTTACCTCTGAGTATGGTCCTGGGTGATACAGAATACTTCTTTGAGTCACTTTGAGTCCCAGCTGTGCCAAATCCCATCCCTTTTCCAAACCCCACCTGCTTCCTGAGAGAGCACAGAGAACCAAAGGAGGTGTAGATGCTGTGCAAGCACTGCTCAGCAGTAATAAATCACCTGTGTGTTGTCCATGCTCTTTTGGTCCAGATCTGAAACACAACCCCATATTTGTGGTTGGAAGGAAATCTCCACCTCAGTGCAGTGCAGGAGCACTGCTTTCTTCTTTTACTTAACAGTCATGCTTGGCACAGATGTTCTGAACAGTGTTTTTAAAATTTTTCTCAGAATTGTAATGCCTCAGAGAGATCTCTCTGCACCTCTGACTCACCTTTACTTGCTTTGGGTCAACCACACTGACAGACTGCTTCTGTCAATGGGAAGTCACTCTGAGAGTTAGCTGACCTCAGGAGTTTCTGGCTACCTGAACTTTCAAGGAAATTCAAAATAAGGTGACAGTAATCACCTGGGGAAGGCAGAGGCTATTTTAAGGGTAGAAGACAGCAGTACACTTCTGGAAGCATTTTACCATGTCATGAGTCAAAGCTGAACACTGTGTTGAACATGGGAATCTGTCAGTAAGGGTAAAGGAAGACACCAGATGTAAAAGGATTTAGTATGAAAGATACATGAGATTATCTGTCGTGTTGATGTTAAAATTAGAGCCGGTCTTTAAAATTTCATAGAGGACAAAGACATGCATGCTTTTGTAACCAAATTCCTGCCATTGCAGGATAGAGAGAGTCTGGTTCTGACAGGGGAACATCCCTTTAACGTTGCACTTAAGCATTGTCATAGGTGTTCCTGTCACTTGAGACAGCACAAAGTTTTAACTCTTTTTCCCCCCTTCTCTTAATTTTCATGACCTGCATACAGAGAATGGAGACATTTCTCCACAAGAGAATTAGACCATTTGTCTTAGGGCTAGACAGTAAAAAAAGAAGTTCAAGGCCAAAACTACACAATCACACAAGATCTACTCTTCTAAATCTTATAAAACATCTGCACAAAACTTGTGAAATCTGGCTTTCTAAATCCTAAGTTACTGAATATTTTGTTTGACTTAATTTGAGATCTTAGTAGCCAGACACTGTGGCAGATATGTAGAGCCCCTCTCTCATAAAAAAAGGGTGAATCTGTCCCTCTTAATTGTACACAGGACAAATTAAACAGTCCCAGTTCAAAGCCTGCTGGCAGGCTGTAAGAAGGAAACCAGTAGCACAAAAAATGCATAAAACAGCAACGAGAGGGTTGTGTGAGTCACAATTAAGCAGATCCAATTGCCTGGAAGGAAGAAAAAAGAAAAAAGAGGAGGGAGGATGTACAACATTCATTATCTTCCCCATCTGTTTTGTGGGAGAACACTGAAGTTCTGTCCCACAAAATTTTCCAAGGCAAAGCTTTTTTCTACCAGATCTCACCAATACTTACAGTAAAAAAAAAAAAAAAGGTATTTCTTTTGAAAATGTTATTTCTAATTCACTTAAGATGTTAAATGGTTAATGGTCAACATTATTTTTTTGATAAAATCTTCTTTACCTGGCTGCTCTTATGCTTTCCTGGGTTGGAGAAAGCCTGAGTGCATCGTGTTCAATGTCATCACAAAAGGAAGCTACAGTCTGATCAAAATAAATAGCTTCTCAGAATAAGTTAGCTGTGTAATTTGAGCTTCTTAGTCTCGACTGTAGCTGGAAAACTGCTGGCAACAAATAAAATTCCTGTGCTGGTCCACTTTCCAGAGCATGATACAGCTGTGTTCTTGGCAGACTGTTAATTCACACCACGATGCACAGATGCAGCCTAATATAAATATAATTCAGTCACAGATAAGTGCCTGGTGAAAACTTGAAATTTATTCCTAAAATTTATGTTCTGCTGATAGACCAGCTTTGTTTCATGACTGGTTTGCATGTGTGATTCAGATCCAGGGCTGAAGTGGTTGCATGTAAATCCACACACAGATGGGAAAGTGGAGCTACTGTCAATACCAGGATGTGGTCAAAGCCTTCCATCTGTTCCAGGGGATGTAGAACTGAGTTTTAACTAAGAGGTTTTTGCACCTCTTAAAACCCTTTGCTAATTCAGAGCTGGGTTTGTTTTTTTGTTTTTGTTTTTGTTTTTTGGGATTTTTTTTTGCCAAGAAAACTGTAGTTTAAAATCTTAAAGCTTTGAAATCAAATAAATGTTAAAATAAACTCTTATTCTAAATTACATTAATTTCAGTTTTAAAAAGAAAGCAAAATGTCCAAAGTATGATGAGTCAGTTGAATTAAAATTTAATAATATGTGCTCAGATTTTTATTGTAAAGCTGTAAATGAGCTTCTTTGTGTGTCTCCTTGCATTTCCTTCTCTTTCCAAAGGCTCATTGCAAAAAGATTTAATGCAATTAATGGTAAATACAACCCAAGTGTCAACCAGGGAGGTGTTCCCAGCGTCTCTTTCTTTCTATACTAATTATGGAGCACAAGAAATTTAAGCAGAGAGATTTAAAAGCAGACACACCAATTGGGAGCAGATACAAGAACTTTCACTGCAAACCTGTACTGATGGATGTTAATGCAATAAACTCAGAGCAGCATTAAACCATCCCTGACCTCCTGTTGCTGCAGAGCAACGAATGGGAGTTGTGGGGCATCACTGGGACTTGCAGAGTCTTTTTAGAAAGGCTGCTGGCATCAGCAGCAGGTTTCCTGCAGGGTTTGATCAGAGAGCAGCAGCCTGCAGTGCCCAGCCCCTGACCCGGCTGGGGCAGCAGCCGGTGACCAGGGGCACGGAACGGGCTTGGAATGTCCCTGCCACACGCTGGGGACCCTGATTAAAACCTGCTTTCCTCTCCCGACCTAGGCTGCCCTTGGGTGGGCAGATGATCCTTCAGGCTGCACTTTTTCCCAGCTGTGTGCAGAGATCATTAGCACGGCAGGAAAGGAAAGGCAGGAGCTGCCACATCAGATCAGCTTGGATCAGATCAGTGTTCCACCACGTTCTGCATCACAGCCCAGTTCACAGCCCTTTCCAGAGGCTTTGGGGGAAGGTGACAGAGGCCACCCTGTTGGAATGCTGTGGAGTGAAGTTTGCAGAAGGAAAATGTGGCTGGCGTGTCAGCTTCCTCCCTCCAACCAGAAAAATAAAGAATTTATTGTGTTTAGGGTCAGAGTTGCTGAGGCAGAAGGGAGTGAAGCTGAAATCCAGTGTTCTGTGATCAGTACCAGAGGGAAGAGGCAGGGAAGGGTATTCTCTTTCTCTGTTGTAACTCTTGCTGGTTCCAGTTCTATGAAATTACAACAACAACATCCTCATGAGGGCAAACACAGCAACAAATATTCACAGCACAATGTTCTAAAGCCAAAGTTTAAAACTAATGGGAATCCAAACTCTTGCTTTCCAGTGTTTAAACCTACAGTTTTCCAAGCAGACAGAATTTGTGCTGTTTGACTCAGCCTTCTTCAGGAGCTAAAAGTTTAATACCCAGCAAGGGACCCATCGAGAATTTTGTGCAGCCTTGAAAGACATGACTCTCCAGATTGTGTCTTTCATAGGCACCTGTGGCTAGGAGGCCAGCAAAGTGGTTTCTCACAGTGGATAGAAAGAAGCAACTGAACTTCAGAAGAAAACAGTAATTTTAATTAAAAGTACATATGTAAACCTGAACTGAAAGTTTGGTCCAATCTAGAGAAAAGGAAAACCAGTATTTAACACTAATCAGAATGGCGATGATCCATGATTCATGTCCCCAGAGAAGATTATACTAATGCAAATAAGCCTTAAAACCAGTATTTAGCAAGATTCCTAGCAAGCACAATTTTGCAGTTCCTCCCAGCATTAGCAGTGCATATAAAAGCCATGTGTTGTGATAAAGTCTTAAATCAGGGAGGAAAACAGAACCAACCAGCCCCAAACCAAACAAACCTCTCCAAGATGCACTAAGAGCAAGAAATTCCACACCGTCTGGTTTTCACCAGACACTGAAAGCAGTGACACCAAGTGACTGCCAGCATTAACCTTTCCTTGGAATTCTGCTCCCTCTCCCTGCAAGGCCCTGGCAGAGTTTTACCAATTTTTTTGGCTCTTGCCAGCAAAATCACACAGGATTTTACTCCTTGCAAAAATGTCCTGTGGACATTTGCGGGGCAAGGACTGTGTGAGGCTGGGGAGTTGGGGCGAGCACTGAACTCTGACTGGTTCATCACAAACTCTTCACCACACCAGGCTGGAGGAGAGAAACTGACCCCAGAATTCTGGAAAATGTGGGAGTGGGCAGGTGGGTCTTGCCACTGATGGGGTTCCACAAGAAGTGTGGATGAGGGGAATGCACAGGGACATCCCAGCTGACTCTCTTCCAGGGAGCCCCTCCAAAAATCCAGTTTATTCCTCAGAATCCTTGTCCCCTGCCCTTTAACCCCCATCCACTGTCTCCAGGGAAACAAACCCAAATCTGCCTGGGTTTTTTGCAAAATTAATGGGAGAAGTCCCAGCTGAGGATTCTGGGGAAGTTCAAGCCCAGCTCCTGGACAAAAAAAAAAAAAACCACAAAAAAAACCAAACAATACAAACAACTTTAAAGAGCTTGAAAAAACCCATCTGGAACTGGGAAAATGAGGTTTCTTAAAATACAAGCAAATTAAGGGGTTTTCCATTAGAAAAAATAGGAAGAAGATAAAAGGAGAGAAATAATAATTTCCTTGCAAAAAATACTTTTAAATTGCCAGGTAAGTAAGGAACAAGTTTTTTTTCCCTTAAAAAAAGGAGAATAAAAGCTTTTTTCTCTTTAAAAATCCCTAAAACCAAAGATATTAACTTCTTTTTAGAAGAAAAAAAGAAACCACACTAAAAATGATGGTGGTTTAAAGGGGTGGTTTTTTCCTCCAAAAAGTAGAATTCCTGCATATAAGGACTTTCCTTTCTTCCAGGAAAGACAGGCCAAAGTATATGATAAAGATTTTTCTTAGCCTCAAAATAACAATAAAGAGTCCTCAAAATTCCAAATAAACAGGAATAATCTAGTTTCTTCCTGATGATTAAAAAAAAAAAAAGGGATATAAAGGATCTGTAATTAGAAATAATTTTAAAAGGACTTCTTTATTTTAAAAAAAAATTAAATCAGGGTATGAAAGCTGAAAACTTGGAAAGGGGCAAAATCTTCACATAGGGTAAGGAGGGATCCAGAAGTGTCTTCAGAACCCCAAAATTATTCCAAAAAATTCTTAACTATGTTTAAAAAGATGCATCTGGAGGAGTCCAAAATCCCCAGCACGTGATAAAATCCTCAACACGTGATTGAATTTCTCTTTCTTAAGAATCCTGGGAGAGCTAAGAGAGATTGTAGGGGTGGAAAGCTGGCAAATTACATGTTCAGTATCTTATGTTTTGATAAAAAAAGGAACACGACGAGGTGAAAGCCAGCATTTGAGGGTGTTTGAGCTCATTTTCAGGCTGCAGTTCTTCACTTCACTGAAATCCAGGTGAGGGGGATTTTTATTCTGGTGGGGTTTTGGTCATTCCTTGGAATATTTTCTCTTTAAAGTCCTAGTTTTACATGCACTTAAGGAAGATTTACACCTTTAAATCACTTAAAATGCATGAAAAAATGTAAATAATCCTCATTTTTTTCAGAAAAAAAAGGCAAAAATATCCTGAATTTGGGCATAGAAGGGGAAAAATTTCTTCATTCACACAAATAGCAAAAACTGAAGATTCAGTTTAATAAAAAATTAATAAAAATAAAAAAATAGAAGATAAAGAAAAATAGCATTCACCTAAGTACTCCATTAAATAAAAAGGCAGTGCATTTAGAATTAAAAATTGAAATTAAATTTAATAATGTTCAGTTATGTAAAATCTTTTTTTACAATTCAATCATAGTAAATTAAATTTTAAAAATTAAATTAAATTTTAAAATCTCCTGAATCAAATAAAATCATTACTTTAAAATATAGTATAATTAAATAAAAAAACAACTTTTCAAATACTTAAATTCTTTTTAAAAATTGGTAAAATACCACACATGCACAAAGCCCTCCCCACAAAATTCCTGGACAAAGTGTGTGTTTGGTGTTTTAATATGAATTTTTTTTTGCTCTGGAACTTCATTTTACTGCATCCTCTCTTTTGGGGAGGGTTGTTGGTTTGCTTGTTTGGATGTATTTATCGTTTCTTTTTAAGTTTTCCAGATTTTTTTTACAGTTATTTTAGGGTCGAGGATGTCGCCCTCTAGTATCTTCTTCCTCCTGATTTTAGGTAAATATTGTTTCTGAAAAGTGTTGTCATTTTCATCTCTGCTGGAAAAATGATTGATCAACTCATTTTCCCTCCTATTTCTTCTCCAGGTTCCATGGTGGACACCAAAACCTCATCTCAAAAAAGGTGAATTTTGGGGGCTTTGCCCTAAAGAAACATTATTTCCACCTAAATCAGACTTTCTCCCACCCACATCAAACCATTTTCCTGCTCTTCTCCCAAAATCCATGTGTTCCCCATGTAATTCCACTGGGGTCATTCCCTTTCACCCTAGTTTCACCATGAAAACCCAGAAGAAGAGACATTCATTTTTAGGTAACCATGAGAACCTCGGGAACCCCAAATTTGGTGGGATACACCCCAAAATCCATGTAATTGGGTGGGAATTTGGGGGCAGATCCCAAATCCTGATTTTCCCAAATCCTGATTTTCCCACAGGGTCCCTGCTCTATCCCTATGGACCACACCAGGGGGACAAAACCAACCCCAAACTCGATGATGGGACATCTGAGGCAATCGCTCTCTCCATTCCCTTCACCTTCTATGGCAAAACCCACCAAACTGCATTTGTAGGTCGCCCCAAATTCCATATTTTGGGGAATTTCCTCCATTTTTCCAAATTTCCCCTCCATTTCTACCTAATTTTTCACTGGTGTGTCTGTGTGTGTGTGTGCCTCCCAAAAACAACCCTTTTTGAATCCATAGTGGGTTTTATCCTTGGACATGGAAACATCTTCAGATGGGTGGGGGATCTTGAGGGGACTGGTGGTATTGGGGGGGTGGGGGTTGGAGGGGCTTGGAAGGTTCTGAGGATGGTGGGTGATGGTGTGGTCCCTCATGGTCATATGGCTGGGGGGTCTTGGAGCAGCTGGTTGGTTTTGGGTGGTCCCCCACAGGGTGGATCTTGGGTGTGTAGTGGGCATTGTGGGATCACATGGATGGTGGATTTTGTGAGGGTCCTTTATGGGTGAGTCTCAGGGGGATTTGTGGGGTTTGTGGGGTCCTGGGGGTGGTGGGCCTTGGGAGGGTCCTGGGGGTTGCTGTTAGGGGGTTCTATGGATCTGATATTTGGGGAGGTCCTGTGGGTGGTGTGTCTTGGGAGGTTGATGGATCTGGAGGGGTTCTTTAGGTGCTGGAGGTCCTGTGGATGAGGGTTCCTATGGTTGGTGGGTCTTGGGGAACTCCTATGGGCGGTGGATCTTGGGGTGTTGATAGGTATTTGTGGTCCCTGTGGGTAGTGGTTCTAGACATGTTTGTAGTGTCCATCTTGAAGACCCCAAAACCAAGTCAAGGTGTTGCACCCACCTGCTCCTGGTGTCACCTCCAGGTGAACAACAATGGGGTGATCTCCTTTGATGAGCCCGTCAGACAATACACCCCCGACCCCTTCCCTCTGGCGGACGGGCGCCCTTTCGTGGCTCCCTTCTGGGCAGATGTGAACAACGTGGAGGGTGGGGACATCTTCTACCGCCAGAGCACCGACCCGGGGCTGCTGGGGGACATCAGCCAGCACATCACCCAATACTTCCCTGAAAGCCCCTTCACTGCCACCTGGGCCTTCGTGGCCACCTGGGACCATGTGGCCTACTGGGGCACCAAATCTGACAAGGTGAGGCCCATGGTCCATGGGGCATGAAGTGGGCCAACTCATTAGCTCTTGTTGACCCACTTGGTGGCCTTGCTGACTGACCTAACTTTGGCCTCCAGAACCCATCCCTGACCTTCATGACTCATCCTTGACCTCTGTGGCCTTTCTCCATAGGGCAACACCTTCCAGGCTGTGCTGACCACTGACTCCAAGATATTCTACATCATCCTCAACTACGGGGACATCCAGTGGACCACAGGGGCAGCGAGTGATGGGGACGCTGAAACAGGACTTGGGGGGACCCCAGCACATGTAGGTGTGGAGGGTGGAGGAGAAGGGGGAGGTTGTCCCACTCCATGTTCTGAGGATGCTGATGATGAAGATCAGGGATTGGCTCATCCCATTTCCTGGGGATGATCATGATCATGATAAAGGTCCAGGATTGGCCCACATCATTTTTGGGAAGGTCAAGTGGCCCTGTCCCATCTTCTGGAGAGGATGGAGGTCAGAGGCTGGCCCATCCCAAATATTGGAGATGATAACGATGTTGATGATGATAGTGATGATGATGGTGATGATGATGTTTGATGATAGTGATGATGATGGTGATGATGATGATTGATGATGATTGATGATGATGATTGATGATGGTGATGGTGATGATGATGATGATGATGGTGAAGACAGGAGGTTGTCCACCCTTCTTCTGGGGATGATCACCATAGTGATGGTCATGGATTGGTACATATTATTCCTGGGTATATACGCCAAGTATGTTCGCATCCTGAAATAATTTTAGGGGTCCACTAACTCTTTGAGTGGGGTGAGCCCTTCCAGATTCCCCCCCTTCCTCCAATTTTCCAGGCGGGATTCAATAGTGGTGATGACACCAATTTCTACAACATCCCTGGATCCCAAACCGACGCCATCATCAACATCACCACCACCTCCAACGTCAAGGTCCCGGGACGCTGGGTCTTTAGGGTGGATGACTTCCAGGCCCCAGATGTGGATCCTCCCCTGCTGGACAACAACTGCTGGTTGTAAGTTGGAGGATAAAATTGGGAATTTTGAGGAAAAGTGGGAATTTAGGGGGTAATTTAGGAATGAGGGGGAAAAGGTGGGGATTTGGGGCAATAATTTGTGACTGTGTGAAGGCCACTGTGAATTTAGGAGGAGACAGGATTTGTTGGGTAAAATTAGGAACCTGGGGGGAACCATGGGAATTTTGGCTGAAATATTGAGAATTTAGGGGCATTAGGAACTGGAGGAAATTGGGCATTTGGGGAACAATTGGAAGTTTGTTGGAGAAAGGTGGGAATTTTATGGGATAATTCGTGAGGAAAATTTGGATTTCTGAGGGGAATATTTTTGGGGGGTATTGGAGATTTGGGTGGAAAGTGGCTCTACCTCTTGGGCTGTTCATATCTCCTCCAGGTGAATTGAGGGAAGTGTGGCAGAGAGACATCACCACTGCCACTGTTATCACCAATGAAGTCACTGTGCAGGTCAAGATCATGCCACCTTCTAGCAGAGCAATAAAATTTCAGCTAAGACACTGCAGCGTCCCTGTCCTTGTCATTGTCATGGCACCCATGGTCATGTCATCACACTTATGTCATCATCACCCTCATTGTTCTCACAGTTACAGGGGATCTGAGGGGTTTTGGGGTGAAATGTGACAGAATTAATCAAATTTTGCCTTTTTGGGTGGTAATTTCTGAGGTCTTGTGCAATATGAAGTCATGGGGTATGCACGTACATACGAGACACAATCCACAACAAATAGCTTGGCACACACCCCCAAAATGCTGCACCTGCAACACACTTGGACATCACAAGACACACGAAACATACAAGACACAACTTTATCCCTCCCCACCCTTGACTCCTCACAGAACCACGGGAACATTAAGTCTGGAAGAGAACTCCAAGAACCTCAAATCCAACCTTTGGCTGAACACCCCATGTCAAGCAGACCAGCAAGGGAAGGTTTATTGGAAAGGGTACAGGGTGCGGAAAGGGAAGGAGGCTGCAGGGAACTGCGCCGAGGGGCGGGGTGGACAGAAATTATATAGGGGGACCAGGGGGAGGTGAACCCCTTCCCCTGGCCAATGAACCTTACCCCAAGCATAAATGACAGGGGGTAATAACAAATGAAACAACATTAGGGGAGGGCCAGCTCTGCTCTGCCCAATCACCCTCTGCCCTGGGGAGAAGGATCTGGAAAAGCAGGCAGGGACAGAGAGTGACAGGCAGGCAGGCTAACAACTCAAGATACAGGGGTGGGAATTAAAAGATACAAAAAGGCGGGAGTAACTAAGCAACCAAATGACGGGCAGCCCGGCAGAGGAAAAAACAGGGGGAGGGGAAGCCTGGCAAGCGCCCTCTTGGGTAAGCAAAACCAACACAATACAATACCACAAATTAAAATCAAACGGAACTAAGAAGGGGGAGGAAGACTGTGGGGGCGCACCGCAACACAGAGGGTTTTGGTGGGAAAGCTGCTCCTTAGTGAGAAGGATTTCTAGCCTAGAGGAATATAAAAATAAAAAAGAAGACCATGGGCAGTGCCATTGCCAGAGGCCCAGGCTGTTAAAAGGAGGAATGGATCGTCCCCTTCGCCGTCTGTAGCTGACACCCCTGTCAGTAATAAGTAGCAACTCTGGGGGCTCCTGGGCAACGAGATGGGAAACCATCGATCTAAACCAGAATGGGACGTCTTTTACCAGCTTGAGACAATTTTACAGGGTAAAGGATGTTCAGACATCTCAAAACGTGAACTTGAGACTTGAAGTCTGCTTTTACCTTTGATTTCTGGGACCAGATAAAGTGGAAAATTTACAATCTAGTCTCTCTCAAAAAGGAAGAGTCTTTGTCAAACTTTTACCTTTCTCCAGAGCTTTAATGGAGAGCTTTGAACAGAATGATTGTAACAGAGACTTTCTCAAACATCAGAACAGAACACCTGGCTCTGAGACTTTAATTCCAAGCGGTGCTGAGCCTTCATCCTCCTCTAGGGGGATCTCGGGTTTTGTTCAGGGTGTCCTGGCATGTCCGAGGTTTCCCCAGGCAGTGTGGACAGCACCCCGAAGCCCGGAAAAGGGGAATCAGATCAGCTTCCATCTTTGGTCGTGTTCCCTGCTTTTTCCGGGATTCCCTGAGTCACTGATGCTACAACCAGGCATCGTCCCAACTCCTCCACGAAATCATCCACCCCCAGAATTCCCAGAAAAGCGTTTGGGATTTTTGTTGCATTCCAAGAGTTTGGGGGGGTCATGGGACAGACGTGTTCTATGGAGGCTGGGAATCGAATGGGTCCGGGAGATGAGAATTTGGGGCAGCTTTGCAAAACAGGAGCTGCTGTGGAATTCTGTACTCTGCTCCTCTTCTGAAAAAGATGCGGCCGGATCTTGTTCAGAAGTTCTGCAGGCGGGGTCAGCCAAGGGGGGTTCTGGATCCGCTCTGCCTGGCCAAGGGGCCGAAGGGTCACTCCTGTCACTGTTTCCCCTTCCTGGGAAGTCACCCCCTTGGATCAGGGTCAGGCAGGCAGTTTGCTTTGGAGCTCTGAAGACTCTTTTCATATAGATTCCTCTGCCAAAACTTTCTGGGATTTTCACCACTTTTGGTTTCCCGGCCTCAGATTACAGCCGGTGGGGGGGCTTTGGATTTGGCTCTGACTGCAGGGGAGCGGGCAGGGGGGTGAACAGAGGCAGGGGGCGGCAGCCAGGGCTTGAGCAGGGCAGGGATGGCTCTGCCCAGAGAGATTGATGGGGTGGAGGGGGAAGAGCTCAGGAAAGCTGCTGTGGAGACACAGACAGTTCATTCAGAAGCCTTGAAGCCTGTCTCATTTGCTGCTGGGATGGGGGTGGGGGAAAGCATGCTGAGATGGCAGCTCAGAGCTGAGAGTTTTCCAGCTGTATCCCTGCGGGCAGGAATACGGTGTGGAACCTGTCACGGTTCATTGGAAAGTGTCGCAAATACAAATTCAGGATCTGCAGCTGGGGAGCAGCCCGATTTGTATGAATCTAAAAATATCCAATTTAGTGAATCCAGACGTGAGTTAGCAGGCTCTGGCTTTCTTCCTGTCACCAAGAACTTGGAGCTCTCCTCCCCAGCCCTTCCTGGCAAGGCTTCCGGGAAAGTTGCTGCGGCGACACTACTGCCAAGTGACGCCGGCAAGGGGGGTTATTTCCAGACTACAAACGAGTTGGGGCTGCTATGGAAAGTGCCTCGAGCTGTTTATTTTTCAGCATCAGTCTCATTACATGATTATGATAATGGGAAGATGCTAGCAGCTCACAATCCATGCAGCAGGTCAAAAAACTTAATGTTACAACTTACTTTATAAGCTTCTTAACCAATCACACAAAGCAAAAGCATATTGACAGTAGTTCTATGCAATCACTATAAGCACACGTACCTTTTTTTAAAACACTGCTTGCTTATTTCAAATACTATACCTGCTTGTAAGCCTTAAAACACAACGCACAGAGCTCCATTTTAAAGCTTTAACCTTCCTAATGTCTTGCTAGATAAACTTTCTGCAGCTTAGGGAAATATTCAGACAAACATTAAAACACAAGCCATTGTTCTATTTACTCTTGCTTTTTCTACAGTTTAAGTAATTTTTCTGCTGACCTAACTCATGACTACTGCTTAGCTCTGCTCACAGTTCTGCTGTATCTGAGGCCTGCCCTTTGCAGCTTTCCAAAATCCTCTAATTTTGTGGATTCCCACAATTCCCCCTCTCTGTTCACCTCAAAAGAAACCTTCATAATCGTGTCATTTATTACTTGCGTTTCCTAGCCTTACTACAATATTTCTGCTTATTACCTGCTTAAAGCATGTTCTTGCTGGCACTAAGCATTATATTACAACACAGCAATGCAATGCTGTGAAGATCCTTTCCCTTTCCCTATGTCAGTGGAAAGGGCATAAATTACGCCTGACAATAGTTACAAGTCATTGTTCGAAAAACTCTTGTCAATTCTAGGGTCTTAATTCAAAACCTTCTTCCATTTCTGTACCTTCATCCACCATCTCAGTGAGATTTCAAGCACTTGTCTGTGAATCTATTTCCTACCTCTTTCTCAACTTCTTTGACAGTTTTGTTCATCATTTGTCACACACAGTGAAGTATGCAGGGTATTACTATTAATATCACTACTAAAACACCCAATACATAGAGACCTTTCTTGCAAAGGTCCCTTAGCCAAGGTGCAAAGCTCCATTCTTGGAACAGATCATCTAACCATGACCCACCATCTTCTTTAATTGGAGCTTTCAAGTCTTTCACGTTCTGTATGCTTTTGTGGATGGATTCAGAATGATCTGACAGGTTCATCCAACACAATCTTTCAAATTCTTCACAACCGTGTCCTTGTGCCAATAAATAAAATCAATTGCTGCTCTATTTGGAAGGGTAGCGTGTCTAACACTATTAACATTGGTCAAGGTATCACTGATTGCAGTAGATGTGGCATTAGTTTGTTTACTCAGCCTACATTCAACCCAATCTAATTGTTTCAATGCAATTGCTGAAGCTGATTGGGTAAAAACAAACCTGCTAAAACCCTTTTCACAGCCTTCCAAGGCCTGGAAGCACTTTTACAGTTCTCTCATCATAATGACGAGAATTTGGAGCTTTTTGGCAGGCTTCCTGGGACAGCTGATTGCTGTGACAACACTACCTGTTCTTCTGGATCAGAAACAGGAGTGATGAAAGGGAAAAACACAGTCTAAATCAGCAATAAACCTTCCATTGCAGCCACCTAATTGGTTTAATATTATTCAAAATTTAGAAAAAATTTGGATTCAAATAAACAACTCCTTACCTTACCTGTAAGATAGGTCGTAATGATACAAATCCACAATACAAAACTCTTTCTCACCATGGTATCAAAGAACTTAGAGGAAGCAAAAAAATTATTATAACTTTACCTATCAGCCTTCAACTGTAACACAGATGCTAACAGCCTGCAGTAAGCTCATCTCTGCACAACATCTTGCCAATGTGCAAGTCAATGCTTTTGGAAAGCAGGTTGCAGATTCTTAAGAAAAGTTAGGAAAAACATTGGGAGATCATTTGGGAAAAGCTTTGGGAGAAAATGTGGGACAAAAATTGGAAAAGCTTGAAAAGGCCCTTGAAGCACAAACATACATTTTCAAAAAATCTGTTGGTACTCTACAGTTGGACTCAGATAAATAGGCTTGTTGCTTTGCTTGTGGTAAACTAGGACACATAAAAAGGGATTGTCCTACAACAACAATCAAACCTCAACTACTTTCTATTTGCCCTCAGTGTCAGAAAGGGAAGCATTTTGCTAAGTACTGTTGTTCTCAATTTGACATGGATGGCAAGGCTTTGTCCTTAAACTCAAAACAGAGCGGGGGTTACCACCGTGCCTCGACACAAGTAGTGGTACCTCCTTACAGTCAATTGCCCAGTCAAATGGCATTGGTACCTCAGTCATTTATCCCTCAGTCAACCCTTCCTCAAATGGTCCCAGCTCAATACCCTCAGGTACAAGGTTTGAATTGGCCTCCTCAGAATTGATACACCTTTTAAATAATTTCTGTTATTAAAGTATTTCTACTGGAATAATAATGTTTTTTCAGCAAAGACAATACCTTTTGATTCTAGACAGAGCTAGCACCAAAATTTTCAGACTTTCAGTCCTTCCAGCTGTTGTTTCAATATATTGTAACAATAAGCTAACATATTTCACTCTTGCATTTAATGTTCCTATAGTGACTCCATCAGAAACACCTATAGCTATTGCATTTCTTTTACCCATGAGTACAGCCAAGCAAAACAACTTTCCAGAGAATTCAGTGATGTCTGTGCCATTTGGAACCTCAAGTCCTGAGGTCTTTTGGGTGCAATTTTTGGACCGCAACCAAGCAAAATCGACCTGCTGCCTGACTCACTGTGGTAAAACTATTTACCTTACAGACATGCCAGATATTGGTGCAGATGTCACTGTAATTTCTCACATTTTTTGGCTCTGTGATTGGGATTTGGTAGCTCCTGCAGGTGCCCTCACAGGGACTGGAGGTGCTACTGTATGCTGGTCAAGTGCATCCATGATTAACATGACAGGTCCTGAAGGAAAGACAGAAACGGTGCATCCTTTTGTTCTTCAGAAGCCTCTCACTGTCTGGGGGAGAGACGTCCATTGGGACCCCTGTCCCAATGGGAAACACATCTGGAGGAGGGCCTGTGATGGAAACCACATCAAAACCTGCCACTTGAAAGCGGAACTGGAAAACTGATCATCCTATATGGATTGATCAATGGCCTTTAACAGGGAAAAAAATTGAATAGTCATAAAAGACTGATAAAGGAGCAATTAGAAGAAGGTCACATGACACCCAAAAAGAGTTCCTGGTATTCACCAGTATTCGTCACCCACAAGAAGACATTGGACTCCTGGAGGTTGTTTCACGACCTGAAGATCAATCAAGTGATTGAAGACGTGGGACCTCTTCAGCCTAGACTTCCTTCTTTATCAATGATCCCAAAACACTGGCCTCTCATTGCTATTGATTGAAAGGATTGTTTTTTCCATATCCCACTTCATCCTGACGATGCTCCAAGATTTACCTTTTCAGTTCCAGTCATCAATCAAAGAGAACCTATGCAGAGATAGCACTGGAAAACATTGCCTCTAGAAATGAAGAACTGGCCAATAATTTGCCAATATTTTGTCACACAAGTTTTGTCTCCAGTTCGACAGAAGTATCCAAGATCCATGATTTCACACTACATAGATGATTTGCTCATTACTGCTCCAACGCAGCCAGAGATGGAGCAAGCTTGTCCTAGTGTTGTTACTGAAATCCAAAATGCTGGATTTAAAGTTTCTATACCCAAAATTCAAGAAGTTCCACCCTGGAAGTATCTGGGATGGAACATGAGTGAAAAAACCATAATTCCGCAGAAGATACAGCTCTGGATCAGTGTCAACACGCTGCAAGACTGCAACAGCTTCTAGGAGAAATCAATCAGGACAGACCTGTTTTGGGAATCACCAACGATGAACTGTGTCCACTTTTTAATTTACTGAGAGGAAGCTGCGTCATCAACTCTCCTAGAACTCTAATACCTGAAGCTCGTGCAGCCTGTAACAAGGTCATGGAGGCCCTCCAAAGACAGCAAGCTCATCACTGTATTCCAGAAAAGCCATTCTTTTTTGCAATTTTAGGAGGACAGATGCAACTTTGTTGTCTCATTTTTCAATGAGACCCTTCTGAGAGAGATCCTTTGTTGATAATAGAATGGGGTTTTCTTCCCTCTAAGTTTTCAAAGACTATTTTTACAGTCTTAGCGATGATAGCACAAATTCTGATTAAGGCCAGAACAAGATTGTTAAGTTTAGCAGGTCAAGAATTTGCAGTTCTCTATTTAGCACTGAAAAAAGATGATCTTGATTGGGCCGTGCAAAATTCTGCAAATTCTGATGATTTGCAATTAGCATTGTTAAATTTTCCAGATATTGCTTCTGTTCATTACCCGGCTCATCACAAGTTATTGCAGGCAAAATTGAGTTTTAGAGAGAAACATAGGTTAAGTAAAGAACCTTTAAACACAATACTCTCTTCACTGATGGATCTGGCAAAAGTCACAAAGCAGTCATTACTTGGTTGAACCAAACCAAATTCCCAACTAAAACTTGAGAATCAGATACTCAAATAGTAGAGGGATCTCCTCACATTGTTGAGCTTGCTGCTGTGGTTTGGGCTTTTCAGCTCTTCCCACAACCTTTTCATTTAATCATAGATTCTGCTTATGTTGCTAATGTGGTTAAAAGAATAGAAGGATGAGTTGTAAAGAATGCTAGGAATGACACTTGATATCACTGGCTTTCATGGCTTTATACAACTTTACAATAACAAACTAATCCATATTTTGTTTCTCACTTCAGGGCTCATTCTTTGCTTTCTGGATTTTTAGTGGAAGGAAGAGCAGACACACTGACAATGGCTATTTCAAACACTTGCCAAACATTTTGGAACAGCAAAACTGAGTCATGCCTTTTTTTCACCAAAATGCACAAGCACTTGTGGGAATGTTTCAAATGTCCAAAAGTCAAGCTAAAGCTATCACTAGTACTTGCCCTGACTATCAGCTTGTGCAGCCTCCTGTTTCTAGAAAAAGCAGTCAACCCAGGGGGTTTGCAAAGCCTGCAGTTATGGCAAATGGATATCACTAAAAAGCCTTCCTTTGGTAAATTTAACAATACTCATGTTTCAGTGGACACGTTCTCTGGTACAGTTTTTGCTTCTCTTCACACAGGTGAAACAGGTAATCATGCCTGTCAACAGTCTTTGAAAGCTTTTGCTTCATTAGGTGTGCCCCAAGAAGTAAAAATTGACAGTGATCCCGCATATATATCTCAAAAATGGCCACATTTGTAAAGATTGGGGTGTTCGTCACATCCTTGGTGTTCCTCATTCTACCACAAGTCAAGCAATTGTTGAGAGGACGCATCAGACATTAAAACGCATTCTTGGTCGACAGAAGTGGTCACACCACAGATGAGGTGGAACAAAGCTTTTTATGTTTCTAATTTCTTGAACAGGTCTGTGTCAGAAACTAATACGCCAATTTTTAGGCATTTTTCAAATAACACACAGGCAAAAATAAAAGAAAATCCCCCTGTTTTAATTAGAATCTCTGGGACAGGACCAATTGAAAGCCTTTTCCGATTAATCCCTTGGAACAAAGCGTATGGTTCTGTCTCCACAGGCGCAGGAATTAAGTGGGTCCCAGCCAAAAACATCAAACCATATTGCACCCAAGAATGTGTTGATGAGTTCAAGACCGTAGAAGCAAGTACACAGACATGAATGAAACAGAGGGATCATGGGTCACACCTGATGTTCCTTCTTCATCAGTGGGACCTGCAAACTCTGATTTGATGCTGTTCATAAATGTGTCAAGTGTTGGTTTCATTGTTGTTAGTCTGGTGAAATTGACAATGGGAGCAATCCTGTATTGCATGGGAACATTCGGGCCAAAGAACATCCCAAAGCAGGATCCGAGCCCCAAGAATTAGAAATCCTTGGTCCTTTAACAATGCATTTCTGCCTTACCTTTACAGCTAATGATTGGTGAGAAGGTGATCCTCCAAAGTACAATGTTACTCCCCAGTATTTTGCATACAGAATCTTTGTTAGTGATTTAATAGATGACTTTTAGCTTTTAAAATGTGGCTTGGTTTGAAAAGACAGATGTCTTCTAAGGAAGGCAGGAGCCTCCCCTGAAATGGAAAATGCAAACTCCCTCCCTTTGAATTCCTGTCATTTTGAACTTGAGGGAGCCTCTCAGGCAAAGATATGGAGCAGGAGTAACAGTTTGTTATTAGGGAAGAAAATAAAAGTGAAATAAACAATACAGTAATACAAAACAACACTGACAGAGTCAGAATACCACCTGACACCTGTCAGCGATGGAGAGAGATGGGGAAGACTACCTCGGTGATCAGAATCCAATTTTATTGTGGGATACAAGCACTTATATACTATTTCAGGGAGACTAGTAATGAGTACTACAATGATTAGGTTGAAGTCACATCCACAAAGTTATGCATATAACAACATCTCTTGCTTGCAGAGTTTAATGGGATTTTCTTTTTCCAATAAACCCGTTTGATTTCATCTTCTTGCAATGGAGGTCTGATTTTCAAAGTTCCGTTTCCTTTTGCCAAGGCATCCTGTTCTCAAATCTCTGATGTTAAGTAGGTCCAAAGTCCATCATCTGTCTTGTGTCCTCCAACATTCCAACAGACGCCCTGTTGGTCAGGGGCTGGTAGCAATCCAATTGAAATGGTGGCTGCCATCCTCCTGGAAAGGCAGATGTGGTTCTGTGGAAGCAGTGATCCTGTAGGAGGGCGTGGTCTTCCTCTGAAGATCCAGTGGTGGTGTAGATGGGCCTGGTCTTCCTCTGGGAATCCAGTGGAAAAGGCTGTCCTGGTGTCCCAAAACCTCAGCTTCTATCCAGGTAGGAATGCTTGGCTCTTCCCTCTGGGCAGAGCTTCTCACAATGTGGGATGATGTAATTTTATCAGTCATGCTGTGGCACTCAATGGCACATTAAGTGCAGATATTTCCCCGGAGGGAGGATTGGTTTGTAGAAGAGATGAAGATAACTGCTCAATTAACAGAAGATAACAGAGCCACACCTCTAACAGATGACAAATAGAACACACACATTACCTTGCAACCTAGGACAAAATGATGACAAGTGGCAGACTTCAGTTAAAGAACTTTGCAAATGAAATTTGGCTATGATAAATTGTTTTTCAAAATTAGTATCTTAGTGGATATCCCTTGGATCTTAACCATCCTTCTTGAAACAAGGCAATAATAATGAGTAGGAGTATTAAGAAAATACTTCTTAATGCACACACTAAGACTTCTTTGATGCACAGCAGTAATTGCCTGAGACAGAAATACAACATTTTCTGAATCATAGGCTTACTGATTTTGGTCCTAAGAACCACAAACACCCATAACGAGTATTGTACAATGAACTCTAAAGCATATTTTACACACAGTTGTACATTTTTCTAACTTTTGTAGGATAACCCTTCAGTGTGTTTATTAGAGTTCTTGGAACATGACACCTTGATTTTTCAGGAGCTAAGATGGTTGTGAGGTTTTGAAAAGGTTTATAGGGAAATGTTGGCTTTCTCTTGCACTTGGTGAGAGAGTGGCTCTCTCTTAGCCGTTGTGAAATGGCTGCGGCATGTGGCCAGCACCATCTTCTCAGGATGGCTTGGTCGCTATTGCTGGCATGGCCCCACACCCTCGCACGCTTCTTTCCACTGTTTTTTTGCTTGTTGGGCCCCCTGCAGGGGCTTTTCCCACTCTCTGCTTCTGGGTTTGGTGTCTGCAGCTCTTCTCAGATCCGTCCTTGGAGGAAGGCTCGGGGGCAGGGCCACTCCCGGCGCAGACACGGCGAGGCTCCACGGAGGTGTGACTTTGGAGCCAGCCCGCTCGCTTTCCACGGTGATGGGAAGTGCGGGGGACCCGGTGCCAATGGCGGGGCCGATCTCAGCGGCCACGCGGCACGGTGCAATGGCTGCGGAATTGCCCGTTAACCCGGAGGGCTCGGAGCGGCTGCATGGCGTGGTGTGCCCAGGGGGGCAGAAGTGCCCGCGCCATGCTCTGCTCGCCCAGAGCGGGGCGGCGTGGTGTGCCCGCCTGGGTCAGCTGCGGGAGCTGCGGGGACGGTCATCTCTCCACATGTCTGGACTGTGCAATCGGCACTGCCTGCGGGATGCGGGACTCTAGGCAGCTCTCCAAAATGCACTTTATTCCATCCAAGATTTTACAGCAGTCCAGGGTCGTGGGTGACAGAGCCTGTGCCTACACCTGTCAGCTCCAGCTGTAGGCAGGTCTTCAGACCCTTTGGTTTTGGTTAAAATGCATTATATACTTTTCTTTGCTTAGCATCTTAATACAGTAGAACCAATCTACACCTTAACTATTATCTCTAGCCTATCATAACTACTATAATTACCATATTCATGTTATTATTCTGCAATCACTAGAAGTTAGTACATGACAGTTTAAGCTAGAAGTTGTCAATTTTCTTGCAGTGGAAAATTCTGAGACCTTTTTTCTACTTGCAACTTTGCTGACTTGTTTGTCTGTGCTAACTTTCTGCTTCATAAAAACGTCTTCTTGTTTGAGGTGGGTTTATCCTTTGCTCTAAGTCATAAAAACCCCTTCTAACTAACATACCCTTTGCCTTCTTGGTTATCCAGTAAGACTGGCCCAGCAATTCTTTTCTTCTATATCAAAACTTGCTTTCATCTCTATTCCTTCACCAGATTCTACATTTAAAAATCTTTCTGCTAAGCATACATATCTGTGTGAATTTATTGTCAAACTTTCATCCTTCCCAACAGCCGCCGGCTCTCTGGACATCGTCGGTGTCCTCGACTCAGGCAGCCCCGGGATGGTTTCCGTTTTCCGAGATTCCCCCATTCCCCGGGGCTGTGCTGCTTCCCACGACCGCTCCACAGTTCCACTGTAGTAGGACACGTTTTCACAGCGGCCGGGGCCCGCCGGCTCCCGCAGCAATGCCGCTCATGCCCAGGGTGGAACGAAGAGGCGGCTGCACTGCTGCCCTTCCCCCTTTGCCCTTCATAATCTGATTGAATAATAAGTCCAGAAGAAGCGTCCATGGTTTTATAGTACCGATGGCTGCGTCATCACCAAAAGAGACTGCCTCAAATATATTTTGTCCAACCCTCTGCCAAAAGTGCAAATTTAAAATGTCCCCTTCTGATATGTGCAGCTCATGGTTTTCGCACCACGTGAATAAAGCTTGTAGAGCTCATTCATCGTTGTTCATCCCTCTTCTCTGGAAGAAGAAAATCAGTACCTTCCTTACGGAGTTTTCTAGTCCTGACTTCCAAGCCCCCATGGTCTCCTAAGTGATTCCAGTCCACAAAAACACAGCTAGCAACCTCACAGCACTTTATGCTACTTAGCAAAGTCCTGGCTTTCACCATATTGGCTCTGTCACCGTTTCCAGCTCCCAGGCTGTATTTCTCCGGTTCCAAACACCAGTCCAGGGTCTGATGCCCTTGTAATCTGGTTCCCACACCATTTCCCAGCTCTCCCACTGCTTGCAATCTGGTTCTACACCGTTTTCCAGCTCTAACGCCGTGTGTCTCCTTTGCTCTGTGCTTCTGAGTTCTTATCACTTCGGGGTTCACCACGTGTTAGGTCAGGTGTGGGGGTTGCTGGTGCAGGAGACAGAGATTGCTCAGCCCTGAGGTTTGCGTGGCACAGAGAGTGTTTATTTCCCAGGCTACCCCTAATAGAGAGCATTTGAAAGACCCAGCCTGCATATTCTCATTGGTGTCTGAACTCCACGCCCCCTCGGGATCTGGCCAGTGAAATGCTTGCAGCTTCCCAAGAGACCTGACTGGGAGAAGCCCCTGGCAGTCAATGCAGGGGCTTGGTAGCAGGGTCATCCATGACCTCGGTAACAGCAGCCAATGGGCGCCTTCTTTCTGCTCAGTTCTGTTAGATCTCGGTTTGGGTTCAGTCATGTCAGGTTGAGATTACAGGCTTAAAAAGGGTGTGATTTTTACAATAAAGGGATCTCTTTTGGATGCACGAGGGGGTCCCTGTTGCTTTGTTCCCCACTGCTGCATGCAAATCTGCCTTTTGGGAGTGCTAATTCAATAGTCACTATACATAAACAAAGCTAGGGCTATAATTCTCACAAAACTTAGAACTCTCTCAAAGTGTTTTGTTTTGTTTGATCGAATACCTTATGTGTGGGGTTGTGGTGGTGTTCACAGGGGTGCCATGACAAGGAAAGAGACGAGAATCTTGACTCCATGCTTCAGAAGGCTGATTTATTATTTTAGGATATATATATTATTGAAATGATATATTAGAACTATACTAAAAAAATAGAAGAAAGCATTTCATCAGAAGGCTTGAAAGGAAAGGAATGGAATGAATAACAAAAGCTCATGGCTCTCAGACAGTCCAAGCCAGCTGACTGTGATTGGCCATTAATTAGAAACAACCACATGAGACCAATCTAAGATCCACCTCTTGCATTCCACAGTAGCAGATAATTATTGTTTACATTTTGTTCCTGCGGCCTCTCAGCTTCTCAGGAGAAAAATCCTGGCCAAGGGATTTTTCAGAAAATATGGCTTCATGGGGTCGAGAGTTATATCTTACAGGCTGCCTTAAAAGAAGAAATATTGCAACCCCACTAAATCAGATCAACCAAAGCATTCCCAATCTATTAGTAAGAATTAACAAAGTCTGAGCTTATATTTTCCATCTCAAAGCTTTGTACATACATCCATCCATACAATACCACTGTGATTAACTACACTGACACACAGGTTTGCATAACTATTATTTTCTCAAATACACAAGAGTATGGTAGAGCAAAAGAAAACATTGATTGCAGTGTCTATAGACGCTGCATGTGGTTAAATATTCTCTTTGTGTTCACAGCTTTAAATTATAATTTACCTTTATAAATAAAGGTACTAAAGGTAGTATCAATAAAGGTACTAGAGGTTCCCATGAACTCCACAGATTTCAGAGAGGTGTTTGAAGGCTAGGTCTGAACAAAGAGAGGTGTTTCATTAGAAGGTTTCAGTGGCAGAGTTTTCTGCCTGAGTATTTGCCACCTGTCACCTCTGTTTACACTGTCTATAAAATCATTTTCATGCTGAAAATCACAAACAACTACCTTCCATATTTATTTATGGTTAGAGACTCATGCCAACTCCTGCTGAAGTCAAGAGCACGTTTCTGAATATAGCAGGAATAGGATTAAACCTAAAAGGTCTGCAAGTGCTATGAGTGAAATAATAATTTGTGTGTTTTCTTATTTTTGAAATGAAATACAACCATGGCTTTTGGTGCTGGGTTTTTGCAGATGGTATGCAGATGCAATAATCACAGAACTGAGGTCATTTGAGATTACAGAAAGCTTAAAAACTATGCACGGGAAGGTAATAACAGGAATTTCTAACTAACAAAAAATGGTTTGTCCTGCAGCCTTGAGGCCATGTCCTTATACCTTTCCCAAAAGAAAATCTATTCACTGAACTTGCATCATCCCAAAAACATGTTTAAATTATTTGGAACTGTTGATTAGCCCATGTGAATTAGCACCTTCCTTTCTCTTTTTGCTGACTAACTCTGATTCAATTTCAAATCATAAATCTTTCAAGGAAAAATATACCATGCAGAGAAAACCCCAAGGCATAGGCTTCTATATATGTTGTTGCCAGTCCCTGTGTGACAGCCTCCTGCTAGCTTCCTACATCAGACACAAGGCAACTTCGCTGGCTGCAACACAGACTTTCTTCATATTGGTGACATTTTAAAAATCCAAAGACACTGCTTGTTTTAAAAGTCCTAAAAAGAGCATTCTGAGTTCCTGAAAGCCAACATAGAGGCACTAATTTGGTTTAGGAGAGAAGGTGTTTGTGCAGTTGGATAACAGCTTGCATGCTGACATGTCTGGGGGGATTTATATGTTTGCGCTCCCCTTGTTTGAGGCAATGAACGCAATGTCACTTGTGCATACCCCAACACCATGGTTTAAGACTATATGCCTTGAAGGTGCAATGCTTTATTTGTAATCAAAGGGGAAATGTATCTAAACTTATCAGGATAAACAGTTCCTTTGCAAATAGACTGATCTAGAAACTTTGCCATTTTAAAGAGTAATATCCCAAAGGTTATAAGGAAAATGCGCATACGCTTTTCATCGCGTTCTAGAATTTTCTTGGACACGATTTCATTTTTCTGAAATTTGACTTGTACACCTGCAAATACATTCAAAGGGTCTTGTTAAATTTATTTCAAAATAAAATACAGCAGGAGTAGCAGTAACATCTTTCATTTCAACAATGTCTGTTGGTTTCTTTTGTACGGAATTCCTAGGTTACTCATTTCCTTAAAATAGGATTTAATTTATCCAGAGATATGGTATTGTTTTAGTCTACAACTGTTACCCAGAGTTGAGTTTTGCAAAATGAATGCTCACAGAAGTGCTGATTTGACAATCTTAAGTACTGCAGCATTCTAAAGTGATAGCTATACATTCCAATAGATGTGCAATAGAGACCCCCATCACCTGTGAATTCCTTTCTCAGTTAAAAAGAAAAAGAATGGAGGAATAGCTGGGCTTTAGCTGTGTGTCTCGATATGAAGCCATGTGAGATTTTTGAATGGCTCCACACAAGTTTTTCAAGTGTTCTCCGAGTGTCCGGGTTCCCCAGCCCCAGGACCACCACTGGCCGGTTTTGTTGGGTTTGCACGTCTTAATTTTCGGAGAGGAGGAAACAAGGCAGCCCACCAGAGTGGCATTTCCCTGAGGAACTGCTATAAGCTTTCCCCCTGCGGGCAAAACCAGTCACTGACTGGCTCTGAAAATAGGCCCACTGATCAGCCAATTAGAAAAGCTGGTGACGCCTCTGGGACAACATATTTAAGAGAGAAAAAAAAGGTGCCGGAAGCTCCTTCTTTCTCTCTGCCTTCCGAGGGGGCCTGCGGGCACAGCTGAGCCCCTTCCCGGCGGGGTCGGGGGCTCTTTCCCATCAGGGCCGCCGGGCCCTGCTGCCGGGGCTCATCCCAGCGCCGCCAGCAGCTGCGGCCAAAGCCAGGAGCGGCCCTGGGGGCAGGAGCAGGAACGGTCCCGCTGCCTGTGCCGGGAGCAGCCCCGTGACCGGTGCCAGGGGAGGCCACCGCGGCCGAAACTGAGAGCGGCCAGGGCCACAGGAGCCCACGCAGCCACCGCCCCCTGGGCACGGCCCGTGACAGACTTTGCCTGCCGGGCCACCAAGAGCCTGCCGCAGAACAAAGCAAAGGACAGAAACCTTCTTGGGAGGCCACTGTCTTTGTTTTCAAGGCTAAGACAGACATTTGCACGCATTAATCACTGCACTGGGGGAACAGAGGGCTCAACATTGTCTGGTACAGCTAAAGGAATTCAGCATTTGTTACAATTCAGCTTTTTCTCAACACCTTCCTTCTCTGGGAATTGCTCACAAGCATTTAGTCAATGCATCTCACAAATGCTGTTGCTGACTGAAGCCACATTGCCTTTTTGCTTCAGAAATTTATGAAGAAAACACAAACCGTCTTCTGAAACCCTTCTGCTCCCTTCCATATCAGTTCACTACCCAAGCACAAGCCTCAGGCTCATCCCTGATTCTCTCTGGGAGATAGGAGGTAATATTTTGCTGCAGCCAAAAGGTTATTAGAAAAAAGAAGGAAAGTTGCTGGTCCTAGGTGGTGTTAGTTATGGTTTGCATTTGTTCCAGTTAATTTGGTGGGTGTTGCTGTGAGCTGGAAAAGGGGAGGTGTTCAACACCAGACCAAAAGGGATGTAGGAGAAGAGGAGAGGGCACAGAAAAGTAGGCTGTCAGGAGAGAATAGAAGTTCCCTAGTACCCAGCTAAAGGGAGAGGGGACAGGGATGGCCCAGGGCTGGGAAAAGCAATAAAAAGCAGCATTATCTTGTTATATGTGTATGTTCGGCCCTCAGGAGAGGGAGATAAACACCTGGCTCAGATGAATCCTTACTAAGAAGAAGGTTCTCTTTTGCTTTAATGAATTTGTCTCCATTTAATTGTATCTAGGAGTTTGTTTATTTTTAACAACGCTCTCCCAGCGGCCCAGAGCTGCATTGCACAGCGCTTGCTGTGCGCCAGAGAGCACAAAGCAGGCTGGCCTGGTGGGCCTGAATATTCCCGCCAAACACTCTGCATCTCACACCTTTGCTCTGGCTCAGTGCAGATCTGCAGGATTGCAGCTCCTCCCAGAGCTGCGTGAGGCGCTGGCTCCTGCAGATGTGCCCTGCCAAGCTGTCCCTGCCTCACGCTGGCCTGGCTTCCCCTGGCACAAGTGGGAAAAGGCCTAAAGGAGGCTGCCCTGTGCTCCAGCCTGCCCAGCAGCCCGGCTCCCTGCCCCGGTGCCCGCAGTGCTGCACACACTGCTGACCTTTGCCAGGAGTTGCAGGGCAGCCGGCAGAAGAGGAGGAATCCTCAGCCAGCCCAGCGGCCCTCGGCTGCCCTTGGCCTCTCTCTGCTCCTGGGCACACTGCAGACGGCCAATGCCTCCAGGCTGGGCTGTGCCCAGCACGGCTGCGCTTCCCCTTGGGAGAAGCCAGCTGCCACCTGGGCTCTGAGAGCGGAGGATTCACCCACTGCCAGGAACAGGCACCCAAGGCCCGGCTGCTGCCTCTTGCAGCTCCAAGGGCCTCCTTGCAGCCTGCCTCTGCCGGGGCTCAGCCTGCTCTGGCCTCTGCTGGGGCTCTGCTGGGGCTCCAGCCTGGCCAAGGCTGGGCCCGCTCTCACCTCACAGGCGCTGACAGCTCTGCACCACCAGAGACCTTCCCGAGCACCCTCTCTGATCTTTCTGCTTTCTCACTTGAGCAATGCTCTCCTTCTGCCAAAGCGATTGCACTTAGGGACACAAATCCAAGTGGCAGGAGCCCAAAAGCTTTCCAGTCACAGCTCAATGCCTGAATCTGCATAGGATGTCTTAGCTGCCCCACTCCTCCACTGGTTTTTCCTGAAAATGCCATTGCCCTTTCTGCCTCAACTAGAAATACCACAGCTGTGCCATAAGCAGCCAGTGGGTCATATTCGAAAGGCAGTGTGGTCTGGAGGGGATGAATAGCCTTCCTCACTTTCAAACCGTACAAAAGAAGCCATAAGTGTGACTTAGCACCAATAAAAAACAACTGGTAATTCAGAAGGAAATGTTGACTTTTCTGAAGGGGTTAGAGAAGGAGGAAAATCTTCCAAATGAGTTGATGTTTCAGAAACTTTATTTCATTAAAACCCTAATCTATAATCTTATGCTACAAAACTCTTCAACAACCCTACTCTACAATCCTACTCTAAATTGGTAACAGAGATAACATCTTGACATGATTGTTATGTTCTCATCTCCTAGTGTTAGGGTAAGGGTTAGGCTTAGGCTTAGGCTTAGGGCAAGGGTAAGATTTAGGGTTGGGGTTAGGGATAGGGTAAGGATTAGGGTTAGGGTTTGGGTTTGGGTTGGCATTTAAGGTTAGGGTTAGGGTTGAGGGTTAGGGTTCTTCTTCTTCTTGACTTGATGAGTGGTGCCAGGATGAATGCTGGCTTGGCTGAAGTTACAAATGGATGCTGTCCACCGAAAAAAATCAAAACCAAAACCAAAAACATAAAAGAACACTGAACCATTACTTTTCAAGCTCTGTGATTCAGAGACTCAATCAGGATACCTCTAGTTCCTAGAAAGACCCAGAAAAAGGAGCAATGGGACCATCTGCTCTCCAGTCATCCCCAATGTACAGGACCTTGCCATCCCAGGCAAATGTGGCCCAGAATTCCACCCATCTGTTGATTGCATTGCCTTCATCTTGCTGGGACTTTTGCCCTGCCTGTGCTCTAGAAATAGTTCTTTCTGTCCCTGGGGTTTCTTCCTTTCAGAAAACTGCAATGGCTCACATCGGTCCCTGCCTTTGTAAGACAGGCACTGTGCTGATTTCCACAGGGAGACAGAGCAGTGTCTACCTTTGCATGCCCTGCCCCTCGTGTGCTGGATGGCAGCTTCCTTCCCAGCAGGGCCAGCCCAGTGGCACTGGGTCCTGCAGTTCCCTCTCTGCCACACAACCTGGCAGTAACCCTGGCACAATTCTCGTCTGCTTAAGCGTGCCAGGCAGCAGATGGGGCTGGGACAAGTCCCTCCCAGCTGTCCCTGTTTGTGTGGCAGAAAGCTCTAAGGGTGGGCTGGGGGCCACAAACCCAGGCCCCTCAGAGGCTCACAGTGAGCCCACCACAGCCCCTCCTGCCCACAGCCAAATCTCTGACCCCTAGGCTGGGATTGGCTTCCTTGGGTTCCTCCACCACCATTTCATGTCTCTGTACCCTGCATTGCTCTACTTCAATTCTTTTGCCATTAGATAAAACTGAACACCCCACCCAATTACAAAAGAGGGTGACAGAAACAGTCAGAGCACAGAGCACCTCTCCTCTGAGGAAATGCGGAGAGAGGTGGAATTATTCAGTTTTGTGAAGAACAGGCCCCAGGGAGACTTTATTGCCACTTTCCAAGACTTCAGAGTGGCTTTGAAGAAAGCGGGGGACAGCTTTTTTAACAGAGCCAGTTCGAATAGGATGTGGGTGAATATTTTTAAACACAAAGGAGATCTAATCAGAGTAGGTCTAAGGAAGAACTTGCTTACTTGGAGCATGGTGCCACTCTGGCACAGGTTGGCCCAAGAGCTTGTAGGTGCCCCATCCCTGCAGCCATTCCAGGTCAGATGGCAAAGTGCTCTGAGCAACGTGATCTCTTCAAAGACGTCCCTGCTCATTGCAGGACACTTGGACCAGAGGACATTTACAGGACCCTGCCAGCCCAGCCCAGTCTAGGATTCCTCACTGTTCTCCTTTGAAGAGCAGCAAGAGTGGAGGTGAGGAGGAAGGGGGCTCATCTGGTGCCTTGGACTTGAGGAGCCCATCCCTCAGAGCCTGTTTCACCTGCAGCCCCTTCCCATTTTACCTGCAGGAGCTCCTTGGCAGACCAGCGCTGCTCCTCGTCTCTCTGCAGGCAGCAGCTCAGGAAGTGACGCAGGCAAGGCGAGAATCGGTGGGGCTGCCGCAGCTGTGGGGTCCCTACTGTGGCTATCAGGTGTGTAGCCTGGAGAAAAAGGAGACACCAGGCTTCACCTGCTGCTTTCACATCTCTAAGTGCTCTCCCATATCCCTTTGTTTAACCTGTGTTCTGCAGTGAGGAAACAAACCTTTACAATCTCACCTGCAACACAGGCACATTAAGATGCCTGCACAAATGTATTGGGGTGAAAATGCCTGCTTGGGCACACAGGAGTCACCTGCAGTTCTGTCTCTAAGAAGTCTAAAAAATTTCAGCTTCCCATTATGCAGCAAAAGAAAAATTGTCATGGTCAGAAGAAGGATAGGTGTCATCCCCTATGGTCACCCTTTGCTCATTTGGCTACTCAAGTCAATGCATTAATGGTGGGCCCATCTCTGAAAGTGGCAAGAAACAAGCAGGAGGTTTTGGCAGGCTCTCCACATCACCAGGCTCTGGCTTGGTGACACGGAGAATGTGCCTTGGGCTAGGAGAGAAACATGGTCACTGAGTGTTTCAGCAGCACTGCAGAAGAAGCAGAAGAGACTCAGTGGCCTTTACACCCTCATGCCCAGGTTTCAGGCATGTTTCCCAGTGAGAAGAAGCTGCACGGTGGGTTAGGTTCCTCTCTAAAGACCACAGTTTTAGAAACTTCGTTGAGTTTGGCTTTCCTTCCTTCATTTCTGGAAGGATAACAGCAGTTCTGAGATACTTGTTTCCTGTTACTGGGGCCATCTGCACAGACAAAAGAACTGGAACCACTTATAACCCAAAGGAAAGTGTAGCCTGAAAATGGAGTTTGTGTGCATGTGGTAAGGCTTGAGTTCCTTCACTGGTGCAACCAAAACTACACCAGATGCTGATGTGTTGCAAGGACATTTTTAGGAAGGGACTTTGGCTGAAGTAGTTCCCCCAGATGGCAATGGGATTTTGTCCAGGGTCCAACACAGGACATGTGACAGATGAGAAGGACAATGGGATCTGTGCGTATTTGCTCCCAACCATACCAGGACTCTGGTTCCAGTAAGGAGGTTCTCGTTCTATCATTTCAATCCCCACGATTCCAAAAGACCATATGTCCACTTTGGGGCCATATGGTTGACCTGTCACCACTTCAGGCGCCATCCACCAAGGAATCCCGGCTAGTGTGCACCGTCTGCTCTGCTCAGGGGTGAGCTGAGTAGAGAGGCCAAAATCAGCTGAGGAGAAAGCAAAATACTGGTTTTACTTGAATTCTGTGCAATTAGGAAAGCAAGCAAAAGAATTTCCCCAGGAGAAGTTTGCAAATGTGCTGTTGAATCTCCTGGCATTGGTGACTTTTAAAATCCTCCATTTTTTACACTGTCTCCAGCAGTGGCTTTTGTTCTTTGGAAGCTTTAGACTTGTAGCTGCCTCCCTCTGGAAGGGACACACACAGAGCAAGGCCACTCTTGACTGCTTGTTCCTTGTCATTCCTCTGTGCACGTTGCAACTGTGCCCACGGATCACAGTGGGTGTCCCTGCGCTGCCACCAGCACCATTTTTGGGGAGCTGGCTGTCACTCAAAGCAGCCCCACACCCACATCCCTGGAATGCTGCACCTGACCAAGAATATACTGACCCAGCTTGACAGAGCTGTCGGTTCTGAGAAGGATGTTGTCGCTCTTCACATCTCGATGGATCACGTGGTTTGAGTGAAGAAAATAAAGCCCTTGCAGGCACTGAGAGAGAAAACAGAGGAGTGCAAAAATGAGGGATATGATTTCATCCCGCAAGAAAGGAAAGAATCTAAAAGATTCCCTGTCCAGGGGAATAGGGAGTAATGGCAGAAGACAGGGCCACTGAGAGGAAGAGTTGCTGCTCCAACACTTGCAGAGCAGGACCTTTCTGAGGAAAGGCAACGTCAGCTTTTGAAAGAGCAGCAGCACCTGCTCTTGTAGACTGTGCCCTGCAAAGCAGCCAGGATGACTCCTGCTGCAGTGGATGTGCTCAGAAGCAAAGAGCATTTTGGCTGCACTCCTATCCTTTTCAGCTGAGGACTGAGAGAAACGAGTCTCTCTCTTTTTTCTTTGCTGTTTGTTTCAAATCCTGCCATCAGCACCTTTGCTTTCACAGGCAAGGAATGCAGTGAAGACAGACTCCAGGCAAACATTTAGAGAGGCAAGGTGGAGAACAGCAAATATAAATACATGCGGCAGAGCGAGAATACAACAGCAGGAGATAAGAGTGCTGGCACTGAGTACAGGGAGTGCAGGGGCACTGGCAGGCCTTTCACTTGAGATGCTTTTACTTGCCCATAGCTTACCAGCAGCACGGAAACAAAGCTTGGCACATGAAACTTCTCCTGATCTGAGCCCCTGTGTGGCAGACAAGCCCAAGCCCTTGGAAACACAGATGGGATTGCTGACCTCCCGACTGATGGCTGCTGTCTGATCTTCAGACAGGCAGGTCTTGCTGGTGACATCGCTCAGGGTGCCTCCATCCATGTACTCCATAACCAGCAAGAATTCCTCGCCCAGAAAGTAGCTGAAAGAAAGAAACAAGGGCATGGCTAGGTTGAACATGCATGACTAGGTTGTTTTTTTGCTTCCAGGTTTCTTATTTCCAGTGCATTTGTGACAAGGGCAGAATCAAAGGAATAGAGATTCCCTCTTGGCTGTGCACTGTTTGCAATCTGTGCAGTCTCAAAGAGAAAGGCACAGCTGTGAAAACGGAGATGTCTTAGACGGTCAGCAAGCAAAAAGTGCAGTTTAGAAACAGCCCAGATCAAAAACCTGTCAGGCATGGTGTTTTTGGCAATAAGCACCTAGTTTTCCTGGCATGCACAGCAATGGCAAAGAAGGGCAACAATGCAAGGGAAATCCACTTTAGGATGGTTCATCAGCACTTAAGAAACTTGAAAAAATCAATCCCGAAAAAATGTGCAGGCAGTGAACTTTGAGGCTTTTGACTTAGGAAGATACCGCTGATCCAGGTTTTGAATAATTTTGGAATAATTTTCAAACTAGGTGTGCTAGGGAAGACTCATGCAGACAAGATGCACTGTCTTCTCATCTATTGCAGATGAGTAGAGAAATATGAATAAATAAAAATTAACAGCTCTACTTTCTGCCACTGACCAAAGTGGGTTTTTAACCTCTCCCAATTTCTGTACGTAAACACATATCCATGGGATAAGACCATGATCTCTCACCTGTCTAAATAATTCACAACATTGGGACTCCTATACCTCTTCATGATCATGATTTCATTAAGGGTTAGTTCCTTCCTCCTCAGTCCTTGAAGATTTATTTTCTTTATGGCCACCTAAAATGACATAGAAAATCAGTGACTTGAGAAGTTGGTGGCACGAGACCACAATGCAATGGAACGAGTGATTTTGCAATGCCACAGCTGAGCTGTGCCAAACTGCCTTGTGATTAGGCACTGCAGTAATTAGGAACTGACATTCCACCAGCCCATTTCTCTGCTCCTTGGGGGCCAGTACAGGACATGTGGGGCCACAGACATTTTGCCTTGTCCACTTGGTAACAGCGGTGTCTCAGCTATCACCCACAAAGCTCTGACCACAATCTCTGCTGCTTTGTTTGGGATTCAGAAGAAGTAATCCATGCCTTAATACTCTGTGGATACATCTTGGGCTTTGGGCAGGGCTTAGAGCTTTTAGGGACGCCTTGCAGATCTCTCCCTACGTGCAGTTCCCAAGTGCAGCAGTGCAGCTACCAGTAACTTTCAGATGGATTTGCTGGCAGCCAGAAATGAGAATTCTGGACTCTGAAGCTGTAGCCCCAGAGAGCAGTGAGGTGCTCAAAGGCACCACCTTTGTTTTAGCAATGGAGAGCGAGTGAGCGCATCCTTGTCTGAAAGGAACCGCTGCCCTCCGTGCCTTCCTTCCAGCAGCTGAGGAGGACAAAGTCCCAAATGTATTTTGCAGGCTGGCACCAGTCTGTGCTTCTTGTGCCTTTTCAGCACAGCTCTGCCCAAAGCTCCAGCCACAGCTCACACAAGGGGGAAGGCCCCTCAGGAGCAGCAGAGTCTGCAGGGCCTGTTGACATTTACCTCTCCTCCTGTGGCAGTGTCAAGTGCTCTGATCACATGTCCAAAACTCCTAGAAACAAAAGAGAAGCCGAGAAAGGAGAAGGCATTTAGATCTTGCAGTGAAATCCAGCCCACACAGGAGATGTGTGCTGTAAATGCCTAAAACCTGCGGGATGTAGGAGGGCTCTGCCAGAAGGCAGATGATGCATTTTCCTCTCAAGTGCATGGGCACTGGGCCTGATCCTGAAGTGCTGGGGTTCAGCTTCTAAAGGGAGTTTAGTCTTTCCTCTTGGGTTTCACTTTCTAAACGGTGTGGTTCCTGTCCTGACCACAGAGTGTTTCCTTCTGCAAACTAGGGGAAAGAATTGTTCCTGGGAACTGTTATCTCACAGTATTGATAGGGCGTAGGTTGCTCTTCCAGATAAGCAACTTTCTTCTTTTCTCATTAGTGTGCCAGTATGATTTTGAGACATACAAAAATGCTGAAGAAATTAACACAGAGCTGTCCCACACTTGAGAGACAAGGAGACCTTCCAGGTCCTGTTCCTTGATGCAGGCAAGACCTCGGCAGCAAGGAGTATCTCTGACAATGCCTTCTGAGCCCACTCACAAATTCACAGAGCATTGAGAGATGAAGCAGTCTATCCTTACTGTGTGAACATGTTTGTAGCAGGCCTGACTTCACACACTGGATAGACATTCCAGCAGAAAAACACCTGGCCTGTGGTTTTGTAGAGGTAACTGCTGTTGGACTCACCCACTGCCAATATATACCAGATCCGTGTATTCCATCACAGGATTTTCAGTGGAGTTCACCATTCTCTCTGAGGGAAACAAAATGCAAGATGCTGACTTGAAAGTAGAGATCCCAGCTTGCAGGAGATACAAAAGGCAGCCCCACTGTCTGGGGCTCTGAGCCTTTTGGGGTCGGCTTGTAACAACAACCACAACAGCAACAGGACAGGCAGCCCTGCAGTGCAGATGGCTGGCACAGAGACTGATTTTGTACAGTCCTTTGAAGAGTTCTCTTGACAGGAAATAAAGCACAGGGAGATGCATTTCCAGGAGGGGAGGACATCTTGCCCGCCTTTCAGCAGTTTGCCAAAAGAATGCCTTTCCATTTGTAAACCAGAGCAGCTGATGCTAGAGCCAATCCCAACAGGGCTTTCAGCATCAGGACCCTGACCTGTTTATGAGCAGGCTGAGCTCAAAGATGTCCCTCTCCCAGCTAAGGAGGGCTCCAGCCTCTGCAGTCCCTCCAGCTTTCAGGGACAGGGCAGCTAGGCCAACAAGGCTGGCAAAGCCCAAGCATGAGCACTGACAAGCAGTGGGAAGAAGCCACAGCCAGCCTGATCCCCTTACAAGCTGTTGCCCCCATTGAGGACACAACAGGATGGGCTTTGAGATCAGCCACACCGAGGTGCAGATCAGTGCCCTTTTTGTCCCAACAGGTGATGGTAGACACAGAATCCACTGGGCTCTGGTCTCAGCCCCAGCAGGTCTTCTCTGAGAGCACAGCACTGGCAGCTGTTACGGGCAAGAAGCAGATGCATTGGCTTGTGCTGCAGAATCACAAAGGACTTGATGTGTTTTCCTAAAGACTGATCTGAGCAGGGCTTGGGCCAATGGGTAGGATTGTAACAGTCATGGGAAAGAGTAGAAATTGGGTATGGAAAAGTGCCATGGATCTGAGGAATATACCATGGCTGAGCTGGAGGCGCTCTCCTGAGAAATGCCTGCAGTACACTTTTATCTGATCACGGCACTTGGATGTGTCTCTTGGACACATCTTGATAAGCATAAAACTAGAAGATTAAATACAGGCTGTTATAAAGTATCGCTTTTTTCTTTGGGGGCACATGGAAAGCATCTCTTGCTCTCTATTTGTCCTGTAACCTGATGTTCTTTCAAAGCAGGTATTACTGACAAAAGATAACACCCTCTATTGACAAAAAGATAGCATTCTCAAGAAAATAAACTGCAGATGTAGTGGTAAAAGTAACAGTCATAAAAATGACATCAGTAAGACGTGGGGCGCAAGGGCTCTTTCAGGATGGAGGAAAACCAACTCCACCAAAAAAACCAACTCCCCACAAACCATCAACCTAAAAAACCCAAAACACAATAAAAACCCGACACAAACAAAAAACAAAAGGCCTCCACAAAAAATAAAGAACACAAAAACCACCCCCCCCCCCAAAAAAAAAAAAAAAAAAAAAGAAAACTCCCCTGCCAAAAAGACAAAATCTTAAAGCCAGTCCGTTTCTGTGAAGTTTTTTTTGCTCTGATGACTGGTTGGAAGTCAGGAGTCTAAGGAGAATTTAGGAAGCTAAGAATTCTGTTGAGTGTGGCCAATAGCACACAGGACTTGCCTAGATCATTTGCTAGGTCACAGCCTTCTGCTGATCCAACAACAATCCCTGCTTCAGCCTTTAGCAGAGAGGGACGCTCAGGCAAAGCCAAGCCAGTCCAAGGTGCCCTCAGAGGCAGCAGGAACGCCCAGAGCGCTCTCTCGCTGCCTCGAAGCACAGCACTACTTCTAGGGAGTCCTGAATGGCCCTGTGACACCAAACTCAGGAGGAGCATTTGGTACAGCTCTGCTGACACCCGCACACAACACACTGTCCCTCAGACAAGAAACACACCAGACGTACCCAGCATCTCCAGGTACTTCTCCTCAGTCTGCTGTTCCAGGAAGATGAAGGAACTGCCTGAACTGGAGTTCCCAGGTTTGACAGGGTGTCCTTGAGCTGATGCTGCTGCAGCAGCAGGTTCAGAGCCCATGATGTGCTGGACCTGGAGCATTTCTGGTGGGCACTGTTCCTGTGCCTCATGGCAAACCTGGGGATCTTCATTGCCAGACATTTGCTGGAAGTCTTCGCAGGCTGCCCGGTGAGATGCCAACACTCGCACCTCAAATCACACAGAACAAAGCAGTCAGAGACTCCAGCTTGTCCCTGTCAGCCAGGAGTCATCGACTGTGAGGAAAGGCAAAGAACAGATTGACAAGGGATACAGACAGCTTGTTCCAATCCTCCATCTGGGTCACCACGTTGCACTGCAAAAACACCTCAAGAAACAAGGAGAGCAGGAATAGGCCAGCAGGAATCAATTAGGATGACTGCTGGCCAGAAGGCCAAAGGACAAGTTTCACTGTGCAGGGCAGCAGTTGAGATTCAGCACACCAGGAAATGTCCTTCAGAGTGACTGTGATACACAGCAGAGCAGGATGGCACTCAGAGGCATGGCCCCACTCCCTGCTGCTGTGCACTAGCAAGGCAAGAAGGGCAGAAACCACCAGTCTGGTGACTGCAGTGACTGCATCCCTCCTTCACTCACTTGCTTTTGCAGAGACTGACAGAAGCGATTAAGTTTCTCCCCGAAGATTTTCAGTTCTTCCTCCAGCCTCTTCTGCCTTGCCTTGAACATACTGTGAGCTATAAGAAACTCGGCATCCAGCTGTTTCTTCATGTTCTCGAAAAAACAAAAGAGAGGAGGTTTCATGACTGGAGTGGCTGCCACTCTTTCACTCACCTGGTTTTGTTGATTGCTCCTCTGCTGATCGAGATTCTCCTCTTGAATCCTTCTCATGTCATCCTTGTTCCTCCTCTTGACTGCCATGATGGCACTCTGAGCTTCGGGCAGCTCTGCTTGTGGCTCTGCCTTGATCTTCTGTGCACACAAAGGCAGAGCAAGTGACTGGGAGCTGCCATCAAGCTCAGCTTTTTTCCTCTTGCAGCCTCAAAATCACATTTATTCAGCCACTTGTTTCTGCTTCCCTCTCCACATCTGCTTCCAATGTAACCCTCCTGTCCCAGGGCTGTTCTCTGTAGATTCCAAGGCTCTGTGCTTGCAGTGTCTGTGGGACTCCTGGCCTCCTCAGTCCCAAGAGCTCTGGTTTGTCTTGCCCTTTCTTCTGCCCTTTCTTCTGTCACCTGGCCAGTCAGGCTTACCTGGCCATTCTCCTGTGGCTCTTCCACCTGCTGCCTGAGCTGCTCTTCCTGCTCTCGGGCTGGGAACAGCTGTCCCTGAGTCAGCCATGGCATCTCTGCTGCAACAATCTGCTGCTGCTCTCTCTCTAGAAGCACCTGCACAGAAAGCAAGAGAAGATGGGTTTCAACTTCCCATAGGATCTTTGTGGGCCAAGACTCAAAAGACTGCTGGGCTCACACGTTCCCAAAGCCCTGTGCTGCTGCTCTGCTGGGTCATTCTGTGTTCAAGGGGAGGCACAGATTCCAAAGTGACCCTGGCCCTACAATCAGGGGCCATCTGGGACTGAAGCTCCAACAGCCTCTCAGGCAGCTCACAAGGGAAGGTGTGACATTTCTCAAGGCTCTGCTGAGGGCCTCCCTCTGCTTCTGCCATGTCTTGTTTGTCTTTCAGTAGTGACTGACACCCCATCCTCTCCCACAGCTCCATCCTGGCTCTGCAGGTGGCTTCCTGGGTGAGCTCACTCCTTGTGAGACACTTCTGGACACAAGACACAAGTTCATTTCAGGCCTGCAGCAGCATTCCTGCCTTTCTGACATCCACTCTCTTGTTAGAAACCTGGTCATTCAGGAGATGAGGATGCGTGCAAAGATCTCTGATTGAGGTCACACAGCCTCTGTGGCCACCTCAGTACATGGAGGAGGACCAAGGTGTTTCTTCTCCCTCTTTTGTCAACTGAGAATTCTGACCAGCAGAAACAGAGACTCTCCTAAGGCCCCATTAACGAATGCACTTACACAGCCCTGGGGATGCCAGTGAAGGAAACCATGTGTCATGTAATGCATGGCATGTGTGACCAGAGTCACCAAACTCCACCTAAGCATGGAATTGTTCCACCTCCCTAGGACAGGCAGAAATTTAAGGAATTAACTGGAGACTTCAGAGCACAAGAGGCTGGAGGAGGAAAACAACTCTGAGGGGAAAAAACCACCATATCTGGAGGGGAAAACATGTCTGCCTTCTCAGAATTGGTTGAGGGAACATGTCTCTAATCCTCTCATAGGAGGGATGCTTTAGGTGAGCTTTGCACCTCCAACTGCCTTGGACCAGAGCCAGGAAGATTCAAGTATGTAAATGTTACATAGATAGATAGATTAGATAGATAGGAAGAAAGACAGAGAGATAGATCTCACTACTATGATCTCCCTTTACTCTCCTCTCTGTTGCTGCACACATCAACACTTGGTAGGTATTGTCCTGATCAGCAGCAATCCTGAGATTGCTCTCCTGTTGCTTCAATAAAGCACACTCTTGGGGAATCTGGAGCATGCAGGTCCTTATGGAAAGGGATCAGACCCAGAGCATTGCACTGGGAACTGCACTTTTGGCGCATCTGTCTTCAAGAAAGTTCTTCTCTTGGACACAACCACACTGACAGTGCTAAAGTGACTGGAATGAGAAATGCAGCCCAGCCCCTCCCAGCTCCTGTGATCTCTGAGGAGCAGCTGGAATGCAAGGGCATTGATCTCCTGCTCAGTTCCCCAATACAACACACACTGATTGCCTGGGATGCAAAAAGGCACAGGCACTGCTGAAATCAAAGTGATTTGTAAGGCCATACTGGCTGGCCTGGAATCACAGCAGCTCCTTCTGCACCAAGGTCCCTGCACAGAATGATGTGTTCTCATGCAAAACTACTGCATTCTCCAGAAAGTGACACCTTGGAAACTAAAATTCGAGCAGACTCAGTCCCAGTGCGGTAAAACAGCAGAAAATAATGATGACAAGAACTATAGTTGGGAGAAAAAGAATGTGAATAAGCCTCTTCCTCCAAGCAAGCAAACAAACAAACAAACGAAAAAAAAGCACAACAAGAAAAAAAGGGACAGAAATCCAAGTCCAAAAGTGGCTAAATATTTGGATGCATTGAGGAGATGCTGAAGATCCCTCAAGAGCCTCCCATTGTCCAGGCCAAATCTCCCTCCACACCTCCTCACTGGCCTTGTGCTGCACCCCCTGGCCCAGCTCCCCTGTCCTTCTGTGCACACGCTGCAGCCCCTCCATGACTTTCTGCTTGCCACGGGCCCACAAGTGCACACAGCACTCCAGCTGTGGCCGCAGCGCTGCCCAGCACAGGGCCACGCTCACTGCCCTGCTCCTGCTGCCCCACTGCTGCTGACACAGGCCACCATGCCCTTGGCCTTCTTGGCCCCCTGGCCACACGCTGCCTCATCTTCAGCTGCTCAAGGCCGCCAGCCCTGCGGCCTCTTGGCCCACGCAGCTCCCCAGCCACACAGGTTTTCAATTTCGCATGCATTCAAAGCCAAGGCTCTCCTGGCATTTATGAGCTACCTCCAGCTGAAGTAGAAATTGTGGAATCACAATTCCATGACAGATACACAAGTAGTTACTGTATATTGCCTGTGGATACAGCACAGCTGTAAATGTACAGAATATCAAACAGTTTTAGAGGTTAAGTCCTGTGAGTCCTCAGCACAGAGCAATGAAAATTTGAATGTCAAGTTGAAAAAGAAGGTTTAGGTATGTGATTTAAGTCTTTACCCTGAAGACATTAACACCTGGTGAAGCCATGTAGAAGCTCTAGTGATAAAAGTCACACTGAATTAGTAAGTTTATATTTAAAGGTCATAGGTATGTCGGATAATTCTGTGTAACCCTATCTCTAAAATGGTGTGGTTAATAATGTTTTTGTATGTGTTGCTGAAAACACCTACCACTGAAGGTGCTTTTATTTCCTAGAGGAAACAAATTTTATGGTTAAGTAATTAAACCAGCCAAGATTCTTCCTGAAAAGACTATTTCCTGATAAACCCTATTTTTAATTTTTCTGACAGAATTCCTGAATTAATGGAAAATATTTACGATTTATTATAACAAACAGCTTGCTCTCCAAACAAGGAAATGACAAAGCAGAAAGTCTGCTGCTCATTGTTGCATGTCTTCAAATAAGATCTAATCAGACCAAAACAATTCTGTAGAGTTTTGTATTAAGAATATAGAATATTTCATCTTTCTCTTCAAGTCAGTAAATTCTTGATTGGTGTTTTTTTCTTTTTAGGATATCTTTGACAGTGACTGGTACACTTCCTGCAGGCTCATTGGAGGAGCTGATATTATTGTGATTAAATACTCTGTCAATGACAAGACCTCATTTCAAGAACTAAAGGACAGCGATGTGCCAATGGTAAAAAAAGCACTAAATCACTGCTCCGTTCCAGTAATAATTTCTGCTATTGCTGCAAGAAAAAACGGAATGTATCCAGCCTCCTGTAACAACAGATAAAATCTCATTTGGAAGTTGGGTATAATGTAATTTCAGTAGAAGCTGGTTGTTTTTCCAAGCTGCTAACAGAAACAATTAGTCTGTCAGAATGACAGTAATATGCACATGTATTTTGGCTCTCTAGACTGATGTGCTGGCAAGAACACTGTGCTTAACTAACTTCAGTAATGATAGGCAACCTATCCTTCTTTGACCTCTGCAATGACTCTTCTTGTGGAGCCGTCACACATGAGGATTAAATCTAGTAATTTGGATTAAGCGACATACATTTGGGTATAAAGTGTCTCTAGTGTATGGGATTAAAATTACATCCAGCATTCTGAAAAGACTGGAGAGTGGTTGGGAGAAGCCTTGAAATTCTCTGGGATTTTCTTCCTAAAGTAATGAATGAAAATTTTTAGCATTAAAATGACATAATCTTCAAAGTACCTATTTTGTGTTTTTAAAAAAATGGATGTGAATTACATGTAGGTGAATCAGATCGTGCAGTACGTACAAACCCATCAAAGGTTGGTCTGGAGTGGAAATTTTCTTCTTTCACTACTGTGTGTACTTCCTGCATGGACAGGCTACAACAATTCAACAGGTTGAAGGGTGACATTCATGAATGATAGCACCTGCAGGCTAGTACAAGACCTGGGCATGCAAAGCTATTGAGCCAAAGCCAAATCTGGCATCTGTAAGCCTGGCTGAACTCTTCCAACTGAACAAAATCAATAAAGTAATAGTAATGTAATGGATACAGAGGTTTGTAGAGGGACTAGTGTTTTGAATTGATTAATACGAAGTATTGTAGTTGTCTCTTCTTTTTCTGTCACTACAGATTTCTTAGTATAAAATTCCTATGTATTCATTTCCCTCTTTGTTCTCCTATAAGTAAGATATCTTTACAGTTATTTAGGAACTTAAGAATTCTGCATTATTTGGCCAAAATGGTTATTGTCCATCACTTTTTACCCCAGGAGTGCCTTGCACCTGTCCCCTGTGCACTTCAGACAGGAGAAGCTGTGTCACAACCTCTGAAGGAGTCCAGTTTGCAAAGGAAATCAGAGCCACTTACCTTGAACTGCACAGTCTTAATGACTTCTACATCCAGAAATACTTTGGAGGAGTGGTGAGTGGGAATCTGCCTCTTTGGAAGCCGGGTGGAACATGCATGAGGTGCATGGCAGATGTGAGGGCTTCAGAGAGCCAGGGGAGGCACACCATGGGCCCTTCCACCAAGTGTCAAGCTCCCACCAAGGAAAAATTCCAGTCAGATATTGGAAAGAAATTCCTCCCAGTGAGGGTGGTCAGACAGTGGAACAGAATGGTCCAGGGAGCTGTGAGTGCCCCATCCTTGGCAGTGTTCTGGGCTGGGTTGGAAGGGGCTTGGAGCAAGCTGATCTGTGCAAAGTGTCCCTGCCCATGGCAGGGGGATTGGAAGAACTCAGTGGTCCTCATGGTACTTTCCAAGCCAAACCATTCTAGGATTCTGGGAGTCTATGATGCTATCTGAATTAGCAGTACCGAGGTTGCTCTGGTTTCAAGTAGGAAGGTTTAGGAAAGGTATCTGTTGCATTGCAGTAATTTTTCCACTTGTATTCTTGTCCTTTTATCTTGCTGGCTAACATCCAGCTGAATGAGGCCACTCCCCAGGATAGAATTAGCATCTAAAGAGGTTGGTAATAGAATATCTTTGTGTCTGTCAGTTCTAGGAAGATTAAATACACAAGAATTAACCACAATCATTTGAATAAATAATCTTTTAAATTGTGCTAGTTCTATCTAAATATGGTAGCTTCTCAGAAATGAGTTTTGGGACTCTCCTGGATGACTGGTGATAAAGTCAGCAGCTTTAGCCTTGCATACAGAGCCTGATATATCCCTTAATTTGATCTATAGTTGTTTTTTAATAACAAGTTGTTTTTTTTAAAAAATACATTTCTTGTCTTAGCTTGAATATTTTATGATCCAAAGTTTGAATCAGAAGCCATCTGAAAAACTGAAGAAAAAGAAAAAGACTCAGAAGTGCCGTCGAGTCCAACCACCTCAGCTTGAACAGCCAGGTGATCATTGATATCCGGTCTCTAGTATAATTCCTTATGTGTGTCACTGTCTTTGCACAATCAATATTTTTTACTGTATTTTTTAGTAACAATTGTTACTATGAGCTGTGGGATCTATTATCAGCTGTTCTGGTTATGTTGCATCACCTTTTAGTGATAGTTTAATTTACTTGGAGAGAATTGTATGGCAATGTATAACATTGCAATGGATTTCTAGTTTATTTTAGATGTAACTAATAGGAATGGTTTTCTGGTGGACTTACAAAAACATGAATTGATAAAAGCTTTACATAAAGTATTAGCAGACAGATAAAAAAAGAAAGATGTTAGAGCACGAATTATTCCTCTACAGTAATAATCAGATAGTGTTTTTGTTTGCTACAGATAAAGCAAGGCAGAGAAGTACACACCTGTATGTGATTTCTGAGCATCTGATGCATTTTCTCAGTGATAAATTACTGACAAGTAGTTACCTATAAACCTGTAGTTGTCTCTTCTTCCATGTTCTAAAAATTTGTTCAGACCTCTTAGATTTGGAATACACAAAGTTACTTTATAGTGTAACTTTCTATAGAGGGTTCGTGAAAGGACAGACACTTGCTGTTAAACGAGGTGTTTCTTAACTTACTGTGTTAAGTATTTCCATTTTTCAAGTATTTTACTCAAGATATTCAAATAGCATATGAGAAATATTCTTCTTGAATATCTCTTTTAAAAATTAAACTGACCTGAGAAGGTCAGTTGTTCTGTGGTTAGCATTTACTAAGGTTGTAAAACTTAATTTTTACAGCCTGACTTCTTTTGCAGAAAAGATGCCGATCCTAAAGGGCGAAGCCTCGCACTACAACGCAGATGTGCACAACCTGCTCTGCTGCTGCCAATGTGCAGATGTGGCCTTCTACCCCGAGGACCTCAGGACAGTGGTGGAGGCTGACAAGATCATGCTCTGCTCTGTCAGCCACCTCTTCATGCTGCTGTTTGGGGTGAAGAGCCCGTCCGACGCGCACGACGCGCCTCCGTGGTGCAGCTGGCACAGAGCCTCTTGGCGCTGCAGGTGGGGGATCCTTCCCCTCCTCAGCCCGGGCTGTCCCACCCTGTGTCCCACCAGCCAGGGTGGTGGTGAAGGGCTCTGTCTTCTGCTCTTGTCTCCCAGATATCCTCCACTTCATTTATTCAGGTGGCTGCTGGGAACAGATCTGGCAACTTATTTCCTATTGTCTCATGAAGGAACATGTGCATCGCCCTAAGGAACGTGGCTTTGCTGTTGCTAGATGATGTCTCACCTTGTTTCCACACCTATTTTATCCCTTTTGATTACTACGCACAATGAAAACACCACCACCTATAACAAAAATTAGGTTAGTTGTCATTCCAGATTTAATGGGCCTAAATTAAATTAGTCCATAGGCTAACATCAATAGCATTCAAAATTCTGCCAAAACAAATTTGGAGTTTGAGTCAGTTTCAGATCCTAGGCTTTTGAAATACTGTAAATAGTTGCACGTTGTATACACAAGGGCAAGAGTTGCTTAAGAAAACTCAAGTAATTTTGAATTCTGAGTATGGTGCAGCTGAAGAGAAAAGAGTGAGAAGTGGCTGGAGTGTGGAGACCTTTGATGTGTTGCATGAGTTCTGCTGCCAGTTGGTACAGTCTGTGACCTCTCCTACCTAATGCCAGCTATTAAAATGGCATTGATATTTGTTTAACTTTTCAGATGTTGCTTAGAATTACTCAGCAGAAAGATTTGGGTTTTTTTTCTGGAAGTAGCTAATGCCTGTTTGTTCATTGTAAAATATTTTTCAACCTGTCAGAGAATCTTTCAGTTTTCAGTTGCAGTTTTTAACATCAAAGATACTTCTTTCCAAAATAGTAACAAAGAATAGATGAAGAAGTTTTTCACTGAAAAAACATCCATGAGTAGATTGATTTTTTTGTTCTTATTAATTTGAGCCAAGGATAGGGGATGAAAACTGGATTTTCAGCAGGTGATGGGTAAATACAGTATTTTTAATTCATAGAATAATTTAATAATTTGGTTTGGAAAAGACCTTTAAGATTATCAAGTGCAACCACTAACCCATCACTGCCGAGCCCATCACTTAAACCATGTGCCCAGGTGCCACATCTTTGAAGTGCCTTGAGGGATGGTGACCCTACCACTGCCTTGGGCACCTTGTTCCAGTGCTTGACAGCCCTTGAGGTGAAGAAATTTTCCTGATACTGAATCTAAACCTCCCCTGGGGCCACTTGAGGCTGTTTCCCTGACGGAGTCGATGGGAGACAAGCACATCCGATGATGATCAACAAGTCTCAGATTTATTGATTAACAGGTGTCCAAATCCGGCTGTTGTCTCTGCTTGGACACGCGCAGAATTGTTCAGGGCAGCCCGCGTTCAAAGGACGAGTCTGGACTCTTCCATACTTCGGTCTTGAAATTGTTTATTATTTCTTATCAAATAGAGTTTTCCTTTCTGCCAGCCGGGATCTGACCAGCAAGGCAGCCAAGGGCACTTTAACCACCCACGGGGTGGTCGTGTCCTTTTATAATAAAAACCACGTACATTATATTTATCTTTTATCCCCAATACCTTTCACCCTTATTAACAAGTGCACCTTCACCACAAACCAATCCCCAAGTGCCAACATCACCACAGAAGATGGAAGACAAGAAGAAGAAAGAAGCATGAGACACGCCCCGATTCCTCCATCTTGTCTCCATAACCCCCCTGTACCAAGATATAACCCCCCTGTACCAAAATCCCAAAATACATATTTCACCCTGTGAATGCGTGATCCCTCCACCACTTAAACCGTGGTCATTCTCATGTCCTCATACACACCCTCAGAAGGGTCAAAGTCCAGCCACCAAGAATGCCTGGCAACATTCCAGGACCTCTGTGCCCCCCAAGCATTTGCTCAGTCATTCTGGACATTAGGAGCGATATTCTGAGCTCCCACATCCCGAACAATTCTGCGCGTGTCCAAGCAGAGACAACAGCCGAATTTGGACAGTAACCCCCATACCAAAATCCTAAAATCTACATTTTCACCCTGTGATCATTTTGTTATTCCACTGTTCAAACCTGTGTGACGTTAATGTCCTCATACAAAGCTGGTAGCTTGCTCCAAGGGTCAAAATCAAATCCCCAGGTGTTCTGGGTAGCATGCCAGGGTCTTCCAGCCCCCCAATGGGGTCCTTGGCAACTCTGGACACCGGGAGGGACATACTGAGTCCTGACAGGAGGGTACCTTTTTATTGGTAAGTATATGTAGGCTCCCTGCACTTTTTTGTTAACTGTCAGACTTTTGCAGTGGTTCTGAAAACAGAAGGCAACAAGGACACTATTAAGACTCATCCCATCTTCACTGACACTGCTGTAAATCTGTGGGAATTTGCTCATCTTTTTTCTAAAAGCTTGTTTGGGGAGATTTTTGCTATCTTGTGGCAAGTGCAGAGCAGCAAGAAATTTACTGTGGAAAGGGATGGATGGGTGGATAATTAGAAATCATGCAGAGAAGTGGCAGTAACCTTGCTGTAGATGGCACCTTCTTTCCAGGGTTGTGACATGGTATTCAGCCATCATGGGTTACCTGAGATTGTTTGTGCCCACTTCACTGCAGTGGTACTAGGGGAAGCTCTGCTGGTGGAGAGCAAGTAACACAGTATTTGCTGTCATTGTAAGTCCACAGTGTCTCTTAGAAAACACTACAAAAACTGGTGTCAGTACAAAGACAGACATATCAGCCAATCCAGGCCTGCTCCAGAAGCCTCAGGTTGAAGACAGAGAAGGCAAACACCTAAGGCAGCAACACTTCACCCAGGTACAGAGGGTAGTTTGGGGTGGAAGGTTGAATTCTGGTCAAAACTTTATTTTTGAAAGGTTTGCAGTTGTTCTTCCTCTCTGGGTCACTACTTCTGACTTTTCAGTAGAGCAATGTCTTCACAGAATGTTTTTACTGCATGTATTTTGCAATCAATGTTATTGTTATGAAAATGGCTATTTTGAAAAGATGTATCTAATTAAGTCTTGAAGCCATTCTTAGCCTGTATATGTGGCTGTCCCATTTGGAAAGGAGGAGGAGTGTTGCAGTGGGATGCAATATCCGGTCTCAGCTATCCTAGTCCCTTTCCCAGGTGTGCCAAGACTTTCTCCCTTCCCCTCCCCTTGCCTTCTGCTGAGAGCTGTCAGTCAATCTCGTCTGATTGCCGAAGTTCAAAAGATGCCCCTCTGCCCTGGAGGGCATTGGGTTATCCAAGTGTCACTTGTCCCCAGAGCCTTCCCCCCTCCTAGCTGGTTGGTGGCACACCTACCCCTTCCCTCCCCCTTCTCCCCGGGCTTAAAAGACACGGGACCATGCGGTTCGGCATTCTGTTGGAGCTGTTACAAGATTCAGAGATCTGTGACCCTGGAATAAAGCTCTGGATTAAACCCTCTGGCAGAATTCGTCTCCTTTTCCCTTCACCATCGCCTAAAGCCTTTCCACCACAGGTAAAACTGAGTTCCTGCATGTCTGGACCTGTTCCAAGTGCATGGCTGCAACATCCAGCCAGCCAAAGGTGTCTCTGAGGTGAAAACCATCTCAGTTTGCTGCCAGAGGCTGTTGCTGCCTCTGGTCAAGCAGCAACAGCCAGAGGAGCCCAGGCACATTCCATCTGGTAATATGGGGATCATATTCCAATAGAGGAGGTTCAGGTCAAGGGGTGGGGAAAAACATCCAATCCTCCAGTATTGAGATCCATCCCTTTTCTCAGTTCTGCTCCACTCCCAGCCTCTTGTTCAAGCAGAGCTGAAAACAATGACTGAGGCCAACAGGAAGATCACTCTATATATCTTCATCATGTGCAGGCTGATTTGTGTGTTCAGGGAGGCAGATGTCATCAGAGGAAAGGCAGCCCTGATTCTGACTTTTGTGGCTGTCAGGGTGAAGACTGTTTTAGGGTTTTTGACTTGCAAGATCTTCCATGTGACCTGGAGATTCCCCTGGGAACTCCCAAGTTGAAGACTTGAAATTCTCATTATTCTTTGCTCAAAACGATAAAGACTGAGTGGCTGGCTGTAGGCTGTAAATGCAAATCAACAACTACCTACATTCCTTTGTAAATTCATCTATGCTCAGTTAACAAGACAAAACAGCTGGACAAGCCTGGGCCATGACACAGCCATCCTTTTGAAGACCAAGGATACTCCAGTTCATATACAAAGACTTTCTAAAGATGGGGACATCTTTTTATTCATTAACCTGATGAGTTCTGCTTTTTCCTTCAACAAAATCTTCTCGCTTGCAGTTGCAGGTGGGGACCACCCCAAGCCTGGGTGCAGCCTCACAAGCAGCACTGCAAGCTGGGATGCTCAGGTCTGTTTTGCACCCCAGGTTATCCCACCTGTGAGCAGGCATGGAACAGAGGAGTGGTGACAGGCTTCATATTCCTCTGCCAAGGACACTGTGGCCTGCCCCACTCCCAGGGCTCTCAAGCATCCTTCTGGTCCTCAGGGATGCTCCTGCTTTGTTCCCCAGATAGGAACTTGCAGAGTGAGATCTAAGCTACACAGAGCCTCATGAGTTCATATCATAATTTTTGACAGACATAAAAAGTAGCTTTCCAGCAACTGTAATTTACTGGATTGATGGCATTTTGTTGTAAAATTGAAGTCTTCTACCACTTAAAGGTGTTGTGCGTCTTGATTTTTTCCTGTTTGGAGTAGAGCGTTTTTTATTTTTCATTTGTTTTTTAAAGGAATCTGGACAAAAAAGACAGACAAAAATACACAGGCCTAGTAAGTATGTAGACACTACACATCCTAAAGGAGGTTTACAGGAAGAGAAAAATGTGATCCAAAATAGAGCTGTGCTTGTAAAATATCTGTCTCAGCCCACTCTCACCAGCAGCACTCCTGCTCACTCTGTCAACCAGCAGTGGCCACCAGGCCAAGGGGAGGCTCCCCAGCACAATTCACCCCATGCCCCCCACGGCAGCGTTCCTGGGGCTGCTGCACTGCAGAGCTGTAGCAGCAACCCCTGACCTTGGCAAAAATGCACCCAAAGCACAGGGTTTAAGAGGCAACATTTTGTTGAACTTCACTTGAAGGAGAACAGAAGGGCAAAAATGGCTCAGGTGTTCAATCTCAAAATGACCCAAGAATTCTCAGGAATGGGGACTCAACATCGTTGGCACAGAGATAATTCAGGAATTTGCAGAATACTCTCCAAGGAAGAAGACCCTACTGAGTGTTCCCAAATGTTCTCCTCCCTCAGTCAATTCCATGTCTCTCCCAAAAAAAGCTTCTGGCATTCCTGGCCACACCTCAACCCTGTCCGCTGAATATATTCCTGATAAGAAACTTAGGAAAGGGTCTAGACTTCAAAGTCCCTGTAGGTCTGTGCATGAATTAACATTCGTATATCTCTAGAAAGGTGGGTTGTGACAGACTAGTTTGGAGAAAACTACAAACTCATAGAGAATCCTTTGGGGACAATTGAAACCAATTTCTCTTGAAAATCCATTGAGGTACCTTGCCTGCAACACTTCTCCATGTGTTTTACACAACTCTTCAGAAGATCTGGATATTCCTTGACTCACTGACAAGGTGAGGCCATGATTTACAAGCAGTCCTGAGAGCTACTTCAGCTGACAGCTTAGAGCAGCCCATGTGCACTCCTCTGTAACCCTCCAAAACAAGGTCATTTGGGGAAGGGTTTGTGCAAACTTCTAAGCCTTTGACCACTTAGGCAAAGAGTTTGCAATAGCAAGAAATGTCAAAAAACACCCCTAGACTTATCCTAAACAACTTCCATCTGCCACAATCTTTTCTTAAAATGAGCACACATTCATAGTACAGGTAGTTGGCTTCCATCCTCTAATGATAAATTTATTTCACTGGACAAACTTCAGACTTGAAGAACAGAATTGATCAGAAGAAGGCCACGCCAAATATAATACATGCAACAGTGAGAGAAAGAATTACAAATAGTGAGATTTCGTTATTGTTAATGTTCAAAACTATCATCTTTCTACTTCTTAAATGTACTAAACTTCTTTGAACGAATTCTACACTTTTAAGAAATATTCTACTGCTCAGTGCTAAAAGAACCTACTGTACAATGCTACTTAAAAAATACTAAAAACCTAATCTTCTAGTTGAAATAAGAAATCCAGAGTTCGCAGATTTCACCAGGCTGAAGCAGATGTCTGGTGCCAGTACTCCACTCAGAGCTGGTCAAATTCAGAAATGCGGTTCTGAATATGGGCCAGCTTGTTGTGGAGGGACAGGCACCTGCTCTTCATTTCAGAGTAGCTGGGGCTACGCTGTGAAGGAGAAAGCAAAAGAGAATTAGGGCATGTGAAGGAGAAAGCAAAAGAGAATTAGGGCATGCAAACACTTCTGCAGAGTCTGGAGTCTGATGTCCTTTGCTCTGAAAAAGCCTTGAGGCAGACTCAGCAGTTACCATGGCCCTGCAGCTCTGGTGTCACACGTACCTGTTGTAACTGCTGATAATCTGCTAGGATTCGATCCTGCAGCATCTTCAAGAAAAAAAAAGAGGAATGTTTCACCACCAGCATAAAATGCAAACTTTGGTAAAACACTAAAAGTTCACTCAGTCTCAGTCTAGACATTCTCTCCTCTGTCAGCCACCACTCTTCTGGGACGTTTGCAAAAACAATCTCCCTCTCTCAGTAGCATCACCCAAGATCTGCAATTAAGCCTCTCAATAGGCAACAGAAGGAGCCCATGCTCTAAAACCCTGCTTGGGACACCTCTCCCCTTCCTGTTTCTTCATAGACAGCTCAAAAGAGGCTTTTTGGGGCAGGGTCTTGCAAAACTCAGACACAGCCCAAGCAGAGTCTCAGCATATAGGCCAAACCTTCAGGTTCCCTTTGTTTCACTGAGCAGCTCCAGGGAATCCAAAACACTGCTGTGATGATGAAGCACAGTCTTCATGGTTTTGTCCTTCTTTACCTGGTAGGCTTCAGAGCCTGGAGTCAGAGACTTCCATTGCTCCTGAAACTGTCTGAACTTCTTTGTGGTCTTGTCAATCAGAGGATGTAAATGTCGGTATTCCTCATACTCTGCATTGAAGTCATCCTTGTAGCGCTGGCGTTGCTCCAGGGAGACAATGGCTACATATTTCCTAATGGAAAAAATGAGGCCATTTTTCTATGAGTGAACTCTAAGAGAACGTTCCAGTATATTTCTAGTCCAAAAAACATGTGTGTAATTTTATACCAAGCACAGGGTAATGTAAAACACAGACACCCAAGCTTTGAGTCAGTTGCTCTGGGACTGACAGTTTCTACTTTCAAGCACATGTGCTTCAAAAGAACGTAATCAGGAAACTCTTGGAATCTGTCACATTTCTAGGTGGTAGATTTCTAGTGACTTATAGTTTACATCATAGAGGCTTTGTTCATTAGCGAGTGGAGCACATTTAGAAAAGATTTGCCCTCATTTCAAATGTCAAAGGAGAAACAAACACAGCAGCTTCAGGAAGAGGAGATACATTACTAAATCATAATCTCTTCCTCTGTAGGAAAAACTTAAGTAAGTTCCATTTACTTGTGACAAGACATCTGTAAAAGATATTTGTCAGGGACTGCATTTGTGGAGTTGAGTGCACAGAGTTGGACTTTTGAGCTACATTCTTGTCTGTCTAATGGCAGAGTTATTGAAAATATCTGATTCTTCTAGTGGACAGCAGTTACATCACTGACCAAGGAACTGAGGCATTTGTAATACAGTCACAAAGGCAATCTCTATATCAACTTGAAACTACAACTACTACCCAAACAGCATCTGCTCCTAAGGAGGGCAAAATTCATTAATGCTAAAAGACACTGATGGGATTCAAAATTTATTCATTCCCTTCTCCCTCAAATCCACAGGCGTGAGGTTTATCAAGCTCATGATAAAAATCCAGATGAAGTGGCAATGAGAACAATAGATGCCACTTCCCAACACTCTCACACCAATGCTGCTGCTCCTCTGGGCCCTGAAGACCTGGTTCTTTTTGGATGACAAAACTCCTTCCATGTGCGAATAAACAATTTAAACCATCCTGAGATTAATATTTATAAACAGTAATTGGTTAACACGTTGAAATTCAGTACCAGGACTGAAAACAACTTGGCCCAAGGATGCATCCCAGGCCAGATGCACATGACTGGTATGCAGGATAAGTTTGAAACGAAAACTACAGATGCCTTGGGACATTTTGGGAGGCACCGCAGCATTGTGACCCAGGGCCCTGCCGCGCCTGCTCCAAAGGCCGCAGCTGCCCCAGAGCCCCAGAGCTGCAGGAGGCCTGACTGCCCTTGCCAACATCCCTGCTCTGACACAAGCTGGCAGCAATTTCCACTCTTTTATACCACACACACACACCCACACATATCTCCCTCCCCTCCTGCACTGCAAATTCGATGAGGGGATGCAGCACCACTGCTGCAGCTGAGCCTGTGCAACTGCACTGCAGGAAGGGAGGGCCCGTCCGGGCCTAACCCACCTCGGTGTTCATCTCTGCTCTGAGCCTTCCCGGCCCAACTAAACCTGCTCATAGTCATCCTTGCTGCACAGGAAAGAGCTTGATACTGCACCCCACTGAGAGTAACAAAGTTTAATTTCTACTTTGCTCACCTCAAGTAGTCTGGTTGCTTGCTTGTTGCAGAGCATGTGGAGGCAATGGAAGTCTCTTTTCTCGTTCCTGCAGTAAAGTAGAATTTTGAAACTCTTCATCAAGAGACCATTAAAAGGCCAAAAGATCCCCACTGGAAAGTCTTGAAAAATTCCTTGACAGCATTCTTCTCACAGTAAATTGTTCAGAAGAAGCAACAACATTTAATAATAGCACAAACAACCTTCTCCACTGTATAAAGTCCTGGGGTTTAGAATAAGGGAATGGCCACTTTATTCTACAGGTTGTGCATTTCCATAGGATTAGCCCCAGCTCAACTTTTCTTATTTGAAAGCATGAGGTGACATCTGCACAGCCATTCAGGTCATGCAACAACAGATGCAGCTTCACAAAAGACAACAGCTTGGGAGAAATCAACATTGAGGTTCTAACAAGAAAGAAAGAAGAAAGCTGAAGTTCTTCTCATGCCATGTTTTTATCCCCACTTCCCTGCCAATTCCAGAGGCCCACAGTTCCAATGAGTGCCTTCACTCTTGTCAACAGAAAAGCCAATTCCATTCTACAGGGCTTCCTGGCACTAAGGCTCCAATGTCCTGCAGCCAAAACTGAGTGCTCCTCATTAATGTGGCAGGATGGGGCTGGAAACAGCTCTGCACTTGTGAATTGCCCTTTGACTCTTGGCAAAGGCATTTGGCAATGCCTTCTTCAAAGGCATTTGGGAAGCATAACCTCAAAGCCCTCTTTCCAAAGAAATGTTCAAGAATTACGATTCTATTAAAAAGAATTGCCATAAGGAAAAGTCAGCTGAAACAGGAAGGAACAATCAAGATCATGGTAATCTCTCTCAGCTTTCCGTTTAAGGTTTTGTTCCATAAAAAGCCACAAGTTCCTTTACATTCCTTATGAGCTTCCATTGCCATTGTTTACACAAAGTAATCTTGTTAAAACTCAGCCATTCTTGACAACCTTTAAGCTACCTGAGCTTCAATTCTTGAGGAAAGAGCCATTGTGTCATGTTCCACTTGCTTTTGTTGATTTTACTTGTATAGCAGAAGCATAAAAAGAAGTCTAAAAGTGATAATAAAACTGGACAGAAATACCAGTAGTCACAGTATGTTCAACACAACTTGGAAGAAGAGCTTTGCTGTGAGCATTTCATTTCCTAAAGTGCATTTGCTCTCATGCCTCAGTCCACATGAAAGCTTCAGCCTAAGCCCCAACTTGAAACACACAACAGATTTTCCCTTCAGTAGCTGGGCAGAATTTGGGAACTGGGTCTTCAAGAAAGCTGCTCGTGTATTTATAGATTCAAGCAGAAATCCTTCCAAAGACATCCCAAGGTTTGCAGGTACCATGTCTATGTCCAGAAGAAATGTGGAAAGACCATCTCAAAGCACCTGTCTCTACAAGCACACCACCACTTGCAAGAGGCATCTGCACACTCCAAACCTGCCTCCAGGCTGAACCCAACTTGCCATTTGCAAGGTCAACCTCCAAAAGAGGCAACCCACAGATTTAACCAAGCAACTGAACTCTGCCCTGCTGGGTGTGTCCCTGTCCTCAGAAATCAAGTGTTCTTTATGCATTTCTGTTTAGTTTTCAATGTTGTTTCCAGTCTGTACCACTTCCACAGCTTTTGAAGAATGAAATTCTGCAGCTAGGATGGAGAGGAAACTCCCAGCCCAGTTCAACGTAGAACTCCAGGAAACCACAGCCCAGGTTTGTAGCTTTTGGAATTTCCATGAAAAGGTTGAGTTGAATGAACAACCATGAAATCACTTATATTTGATCGACATGTTTCAGTAAACTAGTCTGCAATAAATGTGTGACAGATTTATGCCTTCAGCATGCAGTCTTGAAAATATACTGATGGAAAAAGTGCTGTCTCAGTCAACACTTGTGATTTTACTAGAAATCAGAGGGAAAGAAAAACATCCATTCCCTTTGGCTTCTAGTGTCTGGCTCTTCCTTTTAACCAGATTCTCCCAACAGCAATCTAATTCCTATTCCTTTGTTCTTGATTGGCTTTGCACTACTTAAGAGGGAAAATTTCTAAAAATGAATGTACTTTTAGTGAAGGTTCCAGTAGCACAGGTTCTGGGCTTTCTTGGTTTTACATTTAAACTAAAAATTACAATCTAATGTAATGGCAGGAAAAAAAAACGAAAAAAGCCTTCATTTATCATGACCATATGCAGGGATAATGGCAGAGCAGTCATGTAGAGCAGTGCCTTCGTGTATCCAGTGCCCACTTTCAAAGCTCCCTTTTCACAAGGTTGAAGAGCACAATTAACTGTTTCAAAACACTGTCAAAGAAGGACGTTCCCATAAGATAAGCCACCACAACAGGAATTTGAAAGAGGCACAATTGGCAAGCAGAAAAGCACGAAGCCTTGGCCTAACAGAGGTGAAGGTTTGGAATTAGGACACCAGACAAAAACCTCCACTGTAGAGACTGTGGGTAAGGAAAATCACTGTCTAGCCCAAGATGTGGGGACAGCTGTGACCACCCTGTGGATATTCCAATCTTGGACAGTATGAAGGTGGTACCTCCAGAGAGTCTTGGGGACCCCCACCACCAAGAAGACCAAGGGTGAAGAAGGACAGGCTGCACAACAGAGAGTCCATGTGCTGATGATATTTCCCCGCTTAATGTCTCTCTCTTCCCCTCACCCTGCCTCTCTTCTCCTATTTCTTTCCATCTCCCTAGTTTGCATTTACTGTTCAAAACTGTTTTTACTATTGACTATGGAAAAGAGTCATACTTGCACCTTAATTTGGGCAGAGCTTTCTCTTAATAAGCAAATCTTTACACCACAGTAATCCACACAGGAGTCAGGAAAACCAGCACATCAATACCTTCATTGAAATCCAAGCAGTGCCACTGCTTCAGCCTCCCCAGTTCATTTTTCTCCCCGTTTGAATTGGGGATCTCCTTCTGCTCCCTGGCAGGTACTGGGATGCTGGAACTCTGAAATTTCTCTGTTTGTTGCACCACATGGGTGCAGGGGGAAATGGATCCAGCACTTGGAGAGATGTCCAAAGGGAAAAGAGATGTGGAAGGCAGAAGGAAGGAAGAAAAGTGGCCACCAGCTGCTGGCTGGACATGACTGGGCTGGTGGGCAATTCTCCTCTTCTTGCTCGTCACAGGACTGGTCAAGTCAGAAGCCAGAGGCCGTTTCTGCATCAAGAACAAAATCATTCATTCATTAACCTATGATCAGGATCAGCTTTTGCTCCCATTCTGAAAAAGCAGCATTTCTGAACAGATAAAGTTTGAAAGCACATCTTTCTAGACTAAAAAGAGCATTCAAACCAGGAAGTACTGCAGGTCAACACAGGCTGTGTCTCATTCCTACTTTCCCATGTTAGCACTCAGCAAGTCCTGCCTCAAGTCTGTAGCTAAAATGCTTTGGGAGAAAGACATTCCCTTCAGGAGTTCCATGAAAGGCTTCCCCACAAGGGAAGGTCCTGCACTTTCACATCAGAGCTTTTACACCAGCATCAAGTCTGCTAAAATTTACAATAGAGTCCAGAATGTTAAAAATGCACAAAATACCTGAGCAGGTCTTGCTGGAGCATCTCTCTCAGAAGGCCCAAGAGATGTCGCTTGGCTGGTGTTGGTGGTGTTCAGAGATGGAGCTGATTTTCTGTATGGATGGTCCAATATTTCATGTTACAAAGCCTAAATATCAACTGTCAAAATTCTTTCCTTGCAGGGAAAACAGAGTCCTTCAGTGTCAGGACTCAAGGAAACTGCATGAAGCTGAGTTGGGGAGCTTTAGGCAGGATATCAGGAAAACATTCATGGCCCAGAGGGTGCTTGAGCACTGCAACAGGCTCCCCAGGCCAGTGGTCACTGCAGGAGGCTTCAAGAAGTGTTTGGACAAAACTCTTGGGCACCTGGTGTGATTCTTGTGGTGTCCTGTGCAGGGCCAGGATCCTGGCAGGTCCCTGGTACCTCACCATATTCTAACAATCTAACCTTCATTTCCCAGGGATTTTTTTTTCTTTCTCTGAGCGACTGAACTTACCGAGAAAGTATTAACTTCAAATTCTGTCTGTCTATTTCAGTGTAGCCAGGCCAATCAGTCTGAAGGGTTTGAAAGAGATGTTCCTTCAGACTGAAGGAATTATCCTTTGCATTCCACTTGGCTACCTACAGGCAGACAGACATGTAGGAAAAAAATTCTTTATTATGCTTGCTGCATGCAAACTACAGAAATAGGATTGGTCTTGAACAGCTGCTTGTGAGAACCCAGTTTCAATTAATTATTGTCTTTTTGTACAGAGCTTGATCATTCCTCTATCACATGAGTTTTAAGCCACATTAATGTTTCACCAATTGGAAACAACCAAGTATCTCCATTCCTATCTATCAAGAATTCCTTTGAAAACAACATTGAGAGCTACAATGTGTAAGGAGAGGGGGTCAGGCCCAGAGTCCCTCTTCATGTGGCAGAGCCACGGTTCATTCCAGCAAAGTCGTGCAATGAGAAGGTCATTCACATGCCTTGCTGTATTCCTTTGAAAAGAAATGAGGTTTGTATCTTCCTCAAGACAAATATAAAGTCTACTCAAAAAGGTCAAATGAGGCAGTAAAACCTCAAGACCACTGATATCTAAAGTGCAGGCTGAGACTTCGTCACCTGACACCAGCTCAGAGTTCCACAGAAAAGCCCAGTGGGAAAGTCTCCATCAATTTGACCCCTGCAACACACTGAATAACTCATCTAACACACCACCAACATATGTCACAACTTTGACTTTTCTTCTTGAAAACATGATAAACATTGATCGTTTGGGCCTGTGTTGATGCTTGTCTGCCCACAGCTGAAAAAGAAATGTAAAAGTGACAAAGATACCCAGAATCAGGGATTGACACCTTAGAAGCAGAACTCAGGTTGTGTTGGAAATCAAGCACATTTGTGTGAACTAGATCTCAGCAAGCTCCCACTGCCCATTTGAGATTTCTACAAAATAAACCCCCACTTGCTCTGATGTCCACAAAAGCCTGAGCAAGGCATGCCAGGCTACTGCAGGGCTGCTCACAGAACACTCAGAATGCAACCCTGGACCCTGAGGCAGTTGACACCTCCTACAGCACACTGACTCCAGGGAAATCTCCTCAAATATTGCAATGGAAGAGGAGAAAATGCTTTCATCCTCTACTATTGAAGGAGCTGAGATCTGAAGATATATCATCAACTTGAAATCTAAATGGACTAATTCAGCTGGGATGGCAGAACATGGCTCCCATTCTATTGTGAATGTCTTCAGGGTGAAAAAGCCCTGCCACTGCCCTGGGCAAACCCAGCAACAAACATCACAGGTTCAGGCAATGAGTTCTTAAAAGTCACTGTGGGATCAACTGAAACTGTATCCTGTTGAAGTTTCCTCCCTTGACTAGGTCCAAGAACACTCTTTACCTAGCTAAAGTGGAAATGTTCCTACTTGATGTATCAATGCTGGCATCATTCAGCTACAGCCATGGGGAACTGGGAATATTGAAAAAGGAAGGAAAGAACCATTGCATCTTTCAGTGCATGTGCATCCTATTGTTGGCTGTAATAACCCAATAACCATGGAATTCAGAGGAGCACTGGAGAAGCTGCTAAAAGAGTCCCAAGGAAGATGGAGATTGATTTCACATGACAGCAAAGAAACCTTCTGCTCAAAGTTTGGCTACCATCTTTATCATGGAGGATGAGCCTGGAACATCCCTGGAAGGCAACCCCCACAGATCCCAGCAGAAGCCAAGTTCCATTGAGCGGCCACCAACTCTGTTCAAATGAAATACTGGCCTCTGCAGTTCCTGAACTGCTCTGCTCTGGAACTTCTCCCAGGAAATTTTAAGTGCCATGACAAACCATTTCACACAATCAAGGAACCCCTGGGAAGTTACTCCCTGGAGCAGTTAAACAGTGCATGGAAAAGAAAGAGAATGGAGTAAGGCATGAGGAGCAGCAACATTACAAAGTGTTACTCATTGCCAGCCATTCCAGCAAAACCACAATGCCCCAAAAGGTTTGAAGTTTTCTTTCTTTTTGCCACATGGACCTGCAGCTTGAGACCTCTGGATGAAGTTGATGGAACAACTGAACAGGGAGCATTTCCTAACTTGTTCATCAGTATCTAATTTAAAGAGTGGAGGAGCAAGCGACAAATAGGAACAAAAGAAAAGTGTGGTGGAAATAATGCTGGCACAAACTCCACAATCTCACCTGCTGAAGGATCTTGGCAAGGGTGCCCTTGTCCTTTTGCATGACTCCATCTCTCTGCAGGCGGGCAAGTAACTCTGGCTTCTTGTACGTCCTCAGAGCAAGTAAATGAATCACCCTGTCCCTGTAGGGTCGCCGATAAACAGCATTGCAAGGATTCTGTTCCCTCTCTGCAGGCTTCATGAGCTTTGTTCTCTTTTCCTCAGGGATAGAACATGAAGTGTGTGGTTTGCCCCTTCTCACATCTGCTTGTTTTTCCAAAGGAAAGGAAAACAGAAAAAGAAGTGTCAAATGGGGAGGTAGGCAGAAGGCAAGAAAGTTGATTTAAAATGCTGATGGATATTCTTGGGGACAGAGCTGATTTTGAATATCCTTGTGAATCCCTTCCAACTCAGCATATTCTCTGATTCTGTGACAATGCCCAGTCCCTACTGTATGGATCATGTTGCAAAGGCACCCTGTACCCTATCAGCAACCAGACCTGTCTCACCTGATTTCTCTGAGCCAGCCCAAAGCAGATGTGCCACCAAGTTCCACAATTGACTCACTACTGCCAGTCCTCACACCCCAGGTATTCAATGTTAAATATTCCCTTAGAATCTATGCAGAGCACCACCAATAATCACACAAATCATCAATTCACATGTGAAACAGAAGGTCCCCAGTGAGAAATTCAGAAGTTGAGTTTTGTCTCTCCAAAAGCCACCATGATGCTGCCTTAAAATGCTCTGCACTAGGCTAAGGCAGAGCAGGAGCTGCACTTGCAGGGGCAGGGATATCCCTGCAGGCAGGGGACTGCAGCCACAGCCAGGTCAGAGCCTGTTTTGCTCAGGGCAGCTGGCTGGACCTGGCTCAGCTCACTGCTGCAGGCAGCACCAGTGAGTGCCTGGAAGGGGAATGTGCACCTCGTGTCTGCCTGCAGCCAGGCTCCTTGGGGAAACAGCACTCAGAACACAATAATACAAATGGCACCACCTGAGCACATTGTGCTTTGAGGGGAATGTTGGAATCCATGGGCAAGATGACATCGATATCTTCCTTTCAATTTCCTGAGAAGAACTCAGTGTAGTATTGTGGCAAAATTCACTTATTAATGACCCAGACAAAAAATTATATCAAGCATGCTTTTCCATATTGACCTTATGAAATTCTCTATGCCACTTCCTCAAGGTCATTTTCTTTCAATTTCCCACGTAAATTGAATGGATAATGACAGTGCCTAGCTTTTCCAAAACCAAAATCTTAGCTACCATGTCTGTGAATTAAAATGCATGAGGTGGTCAACACCTTGACTTCCATGCTCCAAATTCCCACCCATCTAGCAGTATGGAACAAGGAAGGACTGGCAGGCTTTCTCAGGGGAAAACAAACCAGTGGCTAAATGCTGTGACAACAGACTGCAAGGCTGACCTGAGGGCAAACCACCTCCAGCCGAGAGCTCTGTATACAAGAGATCCCCTGTCTCAAAATTATACTTTAAAAATGAATTACTTAGTTTAAAATCTTACAGACATTGAGCAAAATATGAAAGGCAGCCATACCTCCAAGTGGGATACACGATTTGACAGCCTGCGCACTTCCAGTGTGCAACACCTCGCTGTCATTTGGCTAAAAGGAAAAATAAATTTTCTGTAAAATTTTCAGCCTACTCTCCATTACTGCTGGTTAACTAGGCCCTCCATTTTAAACAAGAGCTGGATTTGCAAAGGTTTGCAGTCACATCACTAAAAAGAGCTGCTTTGACACAGCTCTCCGGCTACAAAAGTGCCCTGAGAGAGCCACCCTCACTCAGCCTCTAATGCAGCCAAGCCTTGGAGTAGCAAGTCATTCTTTCCCAGCTGCTGGAATTTATAGGCACAGGCTTCCCTTGAATTCAAGTGCCCGTGTACAATTGAACTGGTCAGTGCTAAGCTAAAAATCCAGAGAGGCTCACAAAAAGATCTGAAAGTTGGGGCAGCACCTGACACTGGGATTTATTTGCCACTCTGGAAGCACATGCTGGAGGCAGCTCCAAGAACAACTTCAACTGAAACAGATGAATTTCAACTGTAACAGGCACCAAAACCCCTTCTCTTTTCCTCAGCTCTAGATGCAATTTTTTTGCATAGATGTAAAATGGAACCAGTTTATCCTAAGTTAGCCAGATACTACAAAATTTGGGTTGCTTGGCTGAACTCATTATTTAGTACAGGATATGTCACATTCTATTAGAACGCAAAAATCACTAAAATATCTCTTGGCATAAAGTTTATTTTCAACATGAACAACCTACTGCCATGCAAGTGTTTCATTCTGAAAGCAAAATTTATTCCCAGTGAAGCTAATAAACTATTCATCTGAAATTGGCCTTAGCTTTTACTGAAATAGGAGTATCATTTGCAAAGATCACAAGAAGCAATAGTCAACAAGTCTTTTTAGGAAATCCTTCAATATTTTCCTTGTGAGACTGTTCATCCTTCATCCATGTCACTGTCATTTGCACAAAGTGTTGCCTCAACACAATTCCATTACTATTTCTGTTTCAATCATCACTACTGGCAAAGATCAGGACAGGGACTGGATATGAAGGGGAACAGGGAGTCTCCTGAACTTCTTATTCTTTTACGTCAGCTTAACCAATCAGAATGCTCTAAGATTTGTACAAGAATGGAAACAAATCATGTAAGGCAGCAAACCCATCAGCTTGGAATACTCATGCAGCTTTTCATTGCTTGTTTAGCGTACATTTTTTCCTAATTTATGATTTTTATTATATTTGTCATTATTCATTTAAATAATCATAAGCAGTGTATTGATTACAAGTAGTGTATTAGGCTTAAGCAGCATAATTTTCTGCTTTAGAGAGAGGGTAGCTAAGTGTCTTTGGACAGTCTAATGCCAGAGTTGGATTGTTAGATCACCAAAACTTTTACCTTTGCTAAACTAACCCTGATAACCTTCAATGAACAAAGCCTGAGGGCATAAAAGGATGGACACCTGGAATCTAGAGTTCATAGCCCTCCATGAACACGTTGGAGCAGCCAGAAGACAAAGAAGAAACTGCTCAAAACATTTCAGTCTCAGAGCTTAAATCAACTTTTCTGGAAAAAAAGATAATAAAGAGACTGAAAAATGTGAACTTATTGGCATGAGCAGGGAGACATCATTATCCAAGACAAGACAGAAGACTAATTAATGAGGAGAAGGATGTAATTTAGAACTACTGGAGAGTCAGTTCTTTCTTTGCTAAAAATGTATCCATAAGTGGAAAACTTGAAATTGGCACGCATGTGGCTGGAGTTGTCCCTTCTGCACCACAGCTGGGAATAAAATATTGCCTACTCCTAGTATCGAAAAATTACTGTTCAGGGGCTTCATCTATCCTGGGATTTTTGGTGACCCAGATATATATACAGAACAATGAGAAATCAAAGCATTTTGACCAGGGGGCATTTCCAGAGCATGAATTTCCTGGATGCCACAGCATGGGGAACCTCCCACATCCATTGGCACCTCCTCAGTATCATCCCCCTGTCAGTGGCTTCCCCCCGGGCAGCTGCCTCCAAGGGGCCCTTGGAGCACTGCCTGCCCAACAGCTCCCGCGGGCTCAGCAGCACCTGACACCAACACCATGGCCAAGCCCCCACCCGCTGCCAACCCGCAGAGCCCCACACCTGCCCCTCACCTGCTGCTCCTGGCACCTCTGGCTTACCCTGACGGGCATGGCAGTGCTGCTGGGGGCCCCGCGGGACGCAGTGCGGATTGGGGCCCTGCGGAACTCACTGGATCCTGCCCAGGCCCGCAGCTCCGCCATCCCGCTCTGCCTCGGCTGCTCCCGCTCCCACACAGACACTGATCCTGCTGAAATATCTGCAAAATGTAAAATATTTCTTAGGAAAATATGTTCCTGGATGTTTGGCCTTTGTGGCTTCCAAGGCTCATCAACAAGAAGGGAGATGATTCCCATGAAACAAGAAGTAGCCAACCAGCTGGAAGTGATGGCCAGGCCTTGGAAAGGCAGGTGACTTCTTGGCTGCATTGCCTTATTGAGGTGCAGGGCTTGACAGGCTTCAGTGACCTCAGACACAGGGCAAGTTAGCAAGGCTTGAGAACAAGGATGCACCACTGATGGTGGACACAAAGAATGCAGAATTTATGGGCACAAGGACATTTGGACAAAGCCCTGAGAAAAGGAGCAAAGGGATAAAGCTGATGCAGCAACTGTGCTGAATCAGCTCCAGCAGGGTAAAAGGCCATTCCAGATTTTACTCAAGAAACCACTCACTAAGAAGAAGGGAGAGACTGAGCATGCAGACTATTGAGCATGACAAGTGAGAGGATCATTACCCAACAGCAGACAGAATACACTTTATGAAGAGAACTAGGAAACTTGCAGGCAATGAACACTAATTCCTTTCTTTGCTCAAATGTGTAAATACTCAAACGCTCTGGGTTCTCATGCTCCTGGCTTTGTGAATTTGTCCCTGAGCCCCCCTTTTCTGCACTGAACTGTGAATAATTACCTCCACTCAGTGGGTGGATTGGGCTCTTGAACAACGGGTGCTGGAACCACCCAAGTTGGAACAACACTCGCTGTGGCTCTGACACCTCCGCTCTCACTGCAGCCACCAAAGGCTCTGAGCACTCCTGGCCTGTGCTGGTGACAATGGCCATGTGTCCTTGGAAACGGGGAGTTGCATGTTCCAGGCTGGCCGGGATGTCACTGAGGAGCGGGATGTGACACAGTGGGGGCAGAGGGATTTCACAATGGGCACAGGTAGGGAATGCCCTGCCCTGTCCCATCACTGACTCTGCTCATTTCCAAGTGCAGAAAGGGGCACCCCACCAACCCCAGTAGCTGCAGCTGTGCAAAGAAGGGCTAATGAAATGTTTCTGCACAAAAGTGCTGCACTTGGCTCTCTCTGAGGCAAAGGAGCAGCTCAACACCTGTAACCAGGGCAGCAAGGTGCAGTCTTGCCAGCTCTGGGCCATCCTGTCGTGGCCCTGTCAGTCTGAGGCTTCCAGCATGTACACGGTCACTCAAATATCATCTCTTTGACACAACCCCCCGACCTTTTCTCAGCCCTGGCTCCTCAAAGGAAACAAACCAGCAGCATGCCCAGGCCCCCAGGTGCTCTGCAGGAGGAGGTGAGATGGAAAGGCCAGGGAGGACCATGAACAAAACTACAGGCTGACAGTTGTGCTGACTGCAGGGGGCCATTGAAATTACTGACTCGTCTGGAGAAATATTTTATACTCAGCTTAAGATCATTTCACTTTCCTTTTTCCCCATACCCAAGATTATTCCTGATTTCAGTCAGCTAGCACCAAAAAAACTCTTGTCCAGTCATTACAGGGAGAGGTAATAAACGCATGTCATTTAAAATGGATTGACTAGTACCACCCAAAGCTCATTTCCCATATCATAAAATTTTGTCTTTGTCTTCAGGATCATGTCCACATCTGCCCATGTCTCATCTGGCTGCCACACTCACAAGCACAGTGTAGTTGGTGGACAGAAGGGAAGGAAGCAAATTGTAAAACAGCAGAACTAAGATGTATAAAAGAACTGTGTCCCTTCTTGGGAATGAATGGATTGTGTTTTTAACGGATCCCCAGTTATGGACTTTTGGAAAAGCCTTTGTATGAACCATGAAAGGAATCCAAGGAGGTGTTTCACTTGATTCTACAATGTTAGACAGACTTTTCATACCTTCAAAAGACATTGATGACAGACTCTGCTCTGGAGTTTCCACAGTTGACTGAATCCTTTGCACTGTTCATACATGAGTGCCTTTGCCTTGCACAGTAATGGACTGGGAATGCATGAAAGAACGCTGAGGAAAAGACCATATTTCTTAAAAGAACATCTAAACATTGTATCCAAGGGATGACCAGTGCACCTCAGAGCAGGAGCCACCACAGTCCTGATTGGTAGAATGGGCTTGAAAATACGTGGGAAAAATATGTCATTTTATGTGCCAGAAATGGTTATGTCTGGTGCAGAGCAAAAAGGAGCTCACTGGTTTTCCTAAAGTAACAGGGGGTACTCCTGGAACAAAAGTCATGGTGCTAAGGACAGCTACTGCCTTGAACCCTGCTGTGCACCTCAATCCTTCTGCAAGGAATCAGCATCTCCAATCAAATCAAGACAGCTTTGGAAACATCCAGTTCCCTGCTGAAGTAGCAGTAATGCACTGCAAAGCTCACCAGTTCAGGCAAGGCCAGGAGACTGAGGTTTGGTCTCTCCAGCAGACCAAACTGCTGGAGAGGAGGCAGAACAAAGCATCTTGTTGGCAATTCTTTCCAAAGCTGTGAACCTTTCCAAATTAGACATAAAATGCGATGATGAAAACAATCATTCTGCAGAATCCTTAAATGTCTGAATTAGTCTGAAGGTTGGGTGGGTATCAACAAATCAACAAGTTACAGTGCCTCATGCAATAATGACACAATCTGGAGAAGTCAAACATAAAGAAACCCATTGGGGTATTGAAGGTACAGTAGACAATTTGGAAAGGCAGCTATTTAGTGTCATATGGCAGGAAATGAGATCTTAAGTCCGTTTTTATCATCTTTGTGAAAAGTGGTCTCAAATTTTCACAGGAAACAGGTATGAGCATCCCTGATGGCTTTGGATTCTCTGGTACATCTTCATCAACCTGGGGACTATGACTTATGTCAAAAAGCACAGCAACAAGACACTTCAAGAAAAGTGGAAAGGACCATTTCAAGTGTTTATAAGCACTCTTGCAGCAATAAAAAGGGATGGGATCAGTACATTGATACACCTTCCCCGAGGAACTGGAGGGGAAAATAGAGTTAGGCAAGGATTTGAAGATTAGACTTTCAAAGGCATGAAAATATAACTTTTTTTTTGATGTGTAGAATTAGTTTCAAGAAATTCCATAAAAGGCAAGATGAGCCATCAAGGAGTAACTATGTAAAATCCTCAGTCTCAGCCCACACTTTGGCCAGCAGCACTCCTGCACGTTCTGTCAACCAGCAGCAGCCACCAGGCCAAGGGGAGGCTCCCCAGCACAATTCACCCCATGCCCCCCACGGCAGCGTTCCTGGGGCTGCTGCACTGCAGAGCTGTAGGAACAACCCCTGGTCCTGGCAAAAGCACCCAAGTGTAAGGGTTTAAGAGGTGGCATTTTGTTGAACTTCACTTGAAGGAGAACAGAAGGGCAACGACAGCACAGCTGTTCAATCACAAAACACCTCAATAAATTTCAGGCATGGGGGCTCAACATCATTGCATGGAAACAATTGTGGAATTTGTAGACTACTGTCCACGAAGAAAGAGGCATTCACAGCCCTACTGAGTCGTCCCAAATGTTATCCTCCTTCAGTCAATTTCATATTCTTCCCAAGAAAGGTTATGGCTTTGCTGGTAACACCTCCACCATGTCAGCTAACTAAATAAATGGCAGGAAACTTAGGAAAAGGACTAGACATTGAAGTCCTCGTAGGTCTATGCAGGTATCAACATCTATGTCTCTCTAGAAAGGCTGGTTGTGACAGAGTAGTTTAAAATATGCAAAGAAATGGACAGCATTTCCATAGGGACATTTGAAGCCAATTTCTCTTTAAAACCCACTGAAGTACCTTGTCTCCAACACTTCTCCATCTGTTTTACAGAACTCTTGTAAAAGACCTGGATATTCCTTGGCTCACTGACAAGGAGAGGCCATGATTTACAAGCTGTCCTGAGAGCTGCTTCAGTTGACACCTTAGAGCAGCCCATGTGCACTCCTCTGTAACCCTCCAGAACAAGGTGATTTGGGCGCAGGATTGTCCAAACTTCTACACCTTGCACAACTTAAGGCAAAGATCCTAAACTAACAAGATAAGTTGGAAAACAAGCTTATTCTAATCATAAAGAATTTCTATTTGCTGCAATCTGTTCTTAAAATGTGCACAACTTGATAGAAGAGGTTGTGGGCTTCCACCCTCTACTGAGAAAACTCATTCAATAGACCAACCTGTGTCTTGAAGAGAAGAATTGACCAGAAGAAAGACACTCCAAATATAATATAAGTGACAATAAGAGAAGGAGTTAACAATCATGCACTTTGTTTATTACGAAAGTTAAATACTAACTTCTATATTCCAAGAAGAACTAATCCTACGTTTTTAACAAATAATCATCTGCTCATTCCTAACTTGAAGAGTCCTGAAACAACTAATCTTCTTTTCAAATAAAAAAGCCGAAGTTCATTGATGTTCCCTTGCAGATGCAGACGACTGGTGCCAGGACTCCACTTGCTGCTGGCCAAATTCAGACACTCATTGCTAGATGTGGAACAGCTTGTTGTGGAGGTACTGGCACCTGCTCTTCATCTCAGAGTAGCCTGGACTGCCCTATGAAGGAGAGATCAAAAGAAAATTAGGGCATACCAACATTTCTGCAGAGTTTAGAATTTCATGACCTTTGCTTTAAAAGAGCCTTGAGGCACACTCAGAGGTTACCAAGCCTGGCCAGGTTGTTTTATTCATGTAAAACTGTAAAAATACTCTCAGTTTGAGTTTTGAGCTATTTTTCTGTGTGAGCCACCACACTTCTAGGAACTTTGCAAACTGAGGCTGTTGTAATACAGACCTAAAAACAAACTCTACACAAGTCTGAAATCACAACAACAACTCAAAGCACCTAAGGAGGTCAAAACTCATTAATGCTTAAAGGCACTGATGGGAGTCAAAACTTCTTCAATCCTTTCTCCCTCAAATCAACACAAGTGTGGTTTATCAAGCTCATGACACAAATCCAAGATGAAGTGGCAATGAGCATAATAGGTGCCACTTCCCACTCTCACACCAATGCTTCTGCTCCTCTGGGCCTGAAGACCTGGTTCTTTTTGGATGACAAAATCTCCCTTCCACATGGGAATAAACAATTTAAACCATCCAGAGATTAATATTTACAAGCAGTAAATTTTTAACATGTTGAAATTCAGTACCAGGACAGACAACAATTTGTGCCAAGGACGCATCCTAGGCTACATGCACATGACTGGCCTGCAGGATAATTTTGAAAAGAAAACTGCAGACGGCTTGCGACATTTTGAGAGGCACGTGAGAAGCAGTAGCCTGCACTGCTGCCTTCTGCCCAGTGACATTTGCTGGCAAGAGCCTCAGCACAGGCCTGACTGCACTGCTCCCCTGCAGGGCCAGCCTTGCCCTCAGCCTTGCACGGAGCATCCCTGGCTGTATCCAGTGTGACCCAGGGCCCTGCCACGCCTGCTCCAAAGGCCGCAGCTGCCCCAGAGCCCCAGAGCTGCAGGAGGCCTGACTGCCCTTGCCAACATCCCTGCTCTGACACAAGCTGGCAGCAATTTACACTCTTTTATACCACACACACACACACACACACACACACACACACACACACAACCGCTTCTCCCTCCCCTCCTGCACTGCAAATTCGATGAGGGGAAGCAGCACCACTGCTGCAGCTCAGCCTGTGCAACTGCACTGAAGGAAGGGAGGGCCTGTCCGGGCCTAACCCACCTCAGTGTTCATCTCAGCACTTCCCCTCACCTGACCCATTTCCACCTTTATTCTTGCTATCTCCCTAATTCACATTTGATTGTAAATAACATCATATTAACTATAATATGTATAAACTGTATAACTGTAGTATTAACTCTGAAATATGGTCTTGCTTGCACCTTAAGTCATACAGAGACTTCTCTTAAAAATCAAATTTAACTCCACTGTTATCCCCACTGGAATTAGGCAAAGCAGAACATTAATACCTTCATTGAAATCCAAGGGACACTACTGCTTCAGCCTCCCCAGTTCTCTTCACATCTCTTTGGACATGGTAGCTGTCTGCACACAAGAGTTGGCATTCCAGAACTCCAAACTTTGTCTTCTTCTGGAAACCTAAAGGGTGCAGGGGAAATGGAGCCCAGACTTGGAGACACGTAGGAAGCAGAATGGGACATCAAAGTCAGCACCCAGGAAGAAGAGTGGCCACAGGCTGCTGCCTGGATGGAACTGGGCTGCTGCTCAATCCTCTGCTTCTTGCTCCTCACAGGACTAGTGAAGCCAGAAGCCTGAGGCCGTTTCTGCAACAACAGCAAAATAATTCTTTAAGCTATAATCAGAATCAGCTTTTGCTCCCATTCTAAAAAAGCAGCATTTATGAACTGGCAAAGGTTGAAAACACATCTTTTTTAATCCAAAACAACTGTCAAACATGGAAGATCTGCAGGTAAATATCTGCTCTGCTGCAATCCTACTTTCGCATCTTAGGACTTAGCAAATCCTTCTCCAAGTCTACTGCTAAAAGCCTTTGGGATGTAGACACTCCCTTCAGCAGCTCCAGCAAAGCCTGCCCAAAATGGGGATGCCCAGTAAGTTTTGTCTATGTCCCAATTACTGCTTGCACACACCAGGAGAAGACTCGGCTTTTGCTGTCACCCACCCACATGATTTCCTAAAGAGGCATCAGCCTGTTTTAGAATTTTATGTGTTAAAATAAGAGTAGTGTTCCACTATTACAACGCAGCACTACAGGGTGTGCTGGTTGGTTGTGAATTCTCATCAGGATAAAAACAGACAGCAGCCACATGTTAAGAAACTCTTGTGCTTTTACGTACAGCTGTCCTAAATCCAGCGGGTTCCCCACTCTGCAAACTCAAAAGCTGTTGGCTAACAAGCCCTTCCATTTGTACAAGACACTTTCACAAATGGTTACCAACAAGCCCTGACTGTTGCTCAGTGCCCTTTACTCATCTCTCAGCTCCTCCCAAGGAGTTTCTCAAAGGTGCTGCCTCACAAGGCACAGCACATGGCCACAAGCTCCCCACAAGCACAGCAAAGCTCAGGGCCAAGGATGGAGCAGAACAGGACAGCCATGCTGTGCCCAGGCACAGGGAGGGAGCAGAGAAATTAAGGCAGATCAGAGAGTGAGGGAATATCACAATTCTGTAGATCCTGTGTTTTGCCCAGCCACGTGGATAGTGCAGAGCTGGGGTCAACAATGAGAGGGACAGAGAGACAGAGGGAGAAGAGAGCGAGAGGGTCCCATCTGCCCCAGCCTCATGCAGCCTCCAAAGCACAGGAGATTTTTCATGCAGTTCTGTCACACATGCAGAGCCAGCCCTTGGAGCCCTTCTCCAGGGAATGAGTTGGAGTTCTGCTCCAGGCAGAGCAGAAAGTTGGCTCAGGACAATGCTGCTCCACCCCTGCAGGATCCTCTCTTCTAGTCACAACCTTCCTGGCACAGCACTCAGAATGTCTGAGGCAAAACATGCTTAGGCCTGCTCCTGCACATTCCCATCCCAGCTTTTACACCACCAGCAAGTCTGCTAAAATATCATGCACACTACAGAATGTTAAAAATGCACAAAATGCCTGAGCAGGTCTTGCTGGAGCATCTCTCTCAGAAGGCCCTGGAGATGTTGCTTGGCTGCTGCTAGTGAGGGTCTGAGATAGAGTTGATTTTCTGTATGGATTATTCAATATTTCATGTTACAAGGCCTAAATATCAAGTGTCATAATACTTTCCTTGCAAGGAAAACAGAGTCCTTCAATGTCAGGACTCAAGGTAACAGCATGAAGCTGAGTTGAGGGAGCTTTAGGCAGGATATCAGAAAACATTCATGGCCCAGAGGGTGCTGGAGCACTGCAACAGGCTCCCCAGGCCAGTGCTCACTGCACCAAGAGCTCAAGAAGAGTTTGAACAACACTCTTGGGCACAGGGTGTGCTTCTTGTGGTGTCCTGTGTGGGGCCAGCAATTGGACTCCATGACCCTGAAGAGCCTCTGCTGGGGCAGAATATCCTAAGAATCCAGGCTTCATTTCCCAGGGCTTTCTTCTAAAAAGGCTCTTTTCCTTCCCCAAAAGTCTGAACTTACCTAGAAAGAATCAGCCTCAAATTCTCTCTATCCATTTTACTGTAGCCAGGCCAATCAGTCTGAAGGGTTTGAAAGAGATGTTCCTTCAGACTGAAGGAATTATCCTTTGCATTCAGCTTGGCTACCTACAGGCAGACATTCAGGAAAACAAATGTTCATTACCCATATATGCAAACTACAGAAATCTAACAGAGCTACTTCAGTTGGGATGGCACAACATGGCTTTCAATATATTCTGAATATCTTCAGGACAAAAAAGCCCTGTAGTGACTGCTCTGGGCAAACCCAGCAATGAACGTCTCAGGTTCAGGGAACAAGTTCTCAAAAGTCACTGTGGGAGATCAACTGAATCTGCATCCACTTTGAATTTGAGTCCTTTGACTAGGTTCCAAAATGCTTTTACGTGGCTAAAGAAGAAATAGTCCCAATTGATAGAATAATTCTTGCATAATTCAGCAACAGCCTATGTCAATGGGAAATTTATAAAAATGACAGAAGGAGCTACTGCATCTTTCCATAGGTTTTTTGTCTTATGAAATGCTATGAGAAAGAAAGAGCAGTGGAACTTAACTTGAAGGAGAATTGGAAAAGCCTCTAATTTGAACAGGTGAGGAAGTAGTAAAATTAGAACAGCAGAAGAGCATGATGGAAGAATTGCTGGCCCAGGCTCCACGATCTCACCTGCTGAAGGATCTTTCCAAGGGAATCCTTGTCCTTTGGCCTGACCCCATCTCTCTGCAGCCGAGCAAGCAGCTCTGGCTCCTTGTAATCTCTCAGGGCAAGTAAATGAATCACCCTGTCCCTGTAGGGTCGGCCGTAAACAGCAGCGCAGCCGCTCCAGTCCATGTCTGCAAGTCTCACAGGCATCATCCTCTTCTTCCCAGGCACAGGCCCGGAATTGTTTTCCTGGGCTCCTCTGACCTCTGCTTTGTCTCCTAAAGTCAGGGCAAACCAGAAACAAACAGTTCAAACTGGAGGTCTGGAGAAGGCAAAGAAGTTGATTCAAAAGGATGCACCAAGGCTGTTGAACCTCTACTTGTTTGCCATTTACAGATCTAAAAGACTCCAAATAGTAAAGCATTAAAAAGAAACAGTCATTAAAAGCTGGTAAAGGAGTGATACTGGATGGGAGATTTTTGTGAAAAATTCTTTTGATGCATGTTGCTTTTATATGATTTCCCCAGTTTGTAAGCTCAAGCATTGAGCAGTGTCAAGGATGACATGGACAGTGGGATTAGGTGCATCCTCAGCAAATTTGCCAACACCAGAGGCCTGGGATGCCATCCAGAGGGACCAAAACAAGCTTAGGAACTGGGGCCCTGGGAACCTCATCAGATTCAACCAGGGCAAGTGCCAAGTCCTGCATCTTTGGGTTTTTGACATGCCCTGGCACCAAGACAGGCTTGGAGATGAAAGTGGGGAGGACTTGGAGGTGCTGGTGGATGAGAGGCTGCATATGACTAAAAAATCAGTCAGATATCCAATAAAAAATGAAATGGAAGTATATCTAAAAGTGCTCTCTCAATTTAATACCCTTTGCACTTGGATTGTGTGACTCCTTTTCTGCCTGGGTCCTGTGCTCTCTGCTCATCTCTTTGGCTTTCATCATGGCAAGCATTTTATAAAAACCCAAAGGAAGAGATTTTTTCATCCTGTCTAATTCTCTTATCTCACCTTTGGACTTGGGAGTCTTCCCCTGCACCCTGGCAAACACTGGAAATCCAGAATGTGTTCAAATTCTATTTTTTTGTACTACTTCAGGGTTGGAGGTTGGAAGGGAGCTGACATTTGGAGGCAGGTTCAAAGATGAGCAGGATGTGGAAGGCAGGTCCAAGGAAGAAGGAGAGTGGCCACCACCTGCTGGCTAGACATCACTGGGCTCTTGGTTAATCCTCTGCTTTTTGCTCATCACAGAATTCAGAAAGTCAGAAGCCAGAGGCCGTTTCTGCAAAGATGATCCCAATTAGTTTTGCTCCCATTCTGAAAAAGCAGCAATTCTGAACCTGCAATGGCCGGAAAAACACCTTTCTTGCCTAAAAAGGCCTGCCATACAAGGAGCTGCTGCAGCTAAAATTGTTCTCTATTCCATTCCTACTTTCTCACTGAGGATTCAGCAAGTCCTTCTCCTGCTCTGTGGCTCACAGGCTTTGGGAGAAAGACACTCCCTTCAGCACCTCTGTCAAAGGCTCCCCCAAAATCAGGGAGCTCAGGTTGGTTTCCTCTTGCTCCCTGTTTCTGCTTAGACACACCAGAAGCACACTCAGCTCTTGCTGTCACACACCCACACCATTCCCTAAAGCTGCCCCAAGAAGCCGCCGCTGCGGTGCCGATCACAGCGTGTGCAGAGCAGAGATGATAACAACAGAGAGAAGCCCCAGGCTGGCTGCAGGTCTCATTCCTGCAGTTCTCCAGAGGAAACCCTGGATCACAACCTCTTCCCTACCAAGCACACACTGCTCCCATCCATGCACATCAGCAGCTCAGAGCAGAAGTGCCAGACATGGCTCTGTGCCAGCCTGCTGACAGAAATCCTGTGGGCAAGGAGGTAGGACATAAGAGGATGCTGGGGCTTGCAGCGTTTCCTTCCCTGGCTGGAAAAAGAGCTAGGGGAAAAACAGAGCTGTGTCCTCCCTCCTCTGTTTAAAGAGAATTCTTTAAGGTACAGAAAAAAAACCTTTTAGGAAGTGTTCTCCAAGATTCTTTCAAAAGATTTGCCTTGTCCTCTTGTACTGGTAAAAAAACAGGCCATGTCTTGATTTTAAGCGTGACAAGCCCAAAGTATTCCCCGATGATTCAGAGTCCCCTCCTCACACTTGGACCAAAAATGGGAGTCTAAGTGCTGCTTAGGAGAGAAAAACAAGTTTCCTACAAATGCTTCATTCCAGGAATTCGTCCTTATTCTAGACTTCCCCAAGATATCTTTTCAAACAGTTGCACTGGCATGTCCGCGCATGTTTTAAGTACTAGAGCTGCCATATCATTAAGTACCCCGCACAGCCAGGAACCAAAAATATGTCCACATCTTGTCCTTAGCAGAGTTTCCTCTGCACCATGAGAAACAAATAATGTGTAAAAGCCTGTTGCAGGCTTTGACACTGCAACCATCTTGAAAAGTATCCAGGAATCCCATTAGAAGTGCATGCTCCAGGTTCATAAAGACAACACTACTGCTTCTTATCACAGCTTAGACATCAAGAGCAAGTGGGATAAAACATCAGACATGGTAGAGAATGTTTAAAGAATTCACCAAATACCTGAGCAGTTCTGGGTGGAGTATCCCTTTCAGAAGATCCCAGAGATCGTGACGGACTGGCGCTGGTGGCATTCTGAGATCCAGCTGGTTTCCTGTAAGCGTGGTCCAACATTTCAGGTTACAAGGCAAAAATATCAACAGTCATGGCTCTTTCCTCACAGGGAAAGCAGACCTTCATTTCCCAGAGGGTTTTCTGAAATGCTTCTTGTCCTGACTGAACTTACTGAGAAAGGGTCACCTCCAATGTCTGTCTTTCCTTTTCACTGTAGCCAGGCCAACCTTCCTGAATGTCTTTAAAGAAATGTTCCTTCAGGCTGAAAGAATTCTCATTTGCATCCACGTTGGCTACCTAAGGACAGACATTTCAAACATACATGCTCATTACACCTGAAGGCAGACTACAGATTAAAACTGGTACTGCAAAGCTAAAGCAGAGCTGAAAAGAAAATCATGCAGCAGTTTTCCAGAACTTTTGTTAAATGTCAACAACAAAGCAGCTGACATGGAAGAGGTAACAAGATTAAACAGGTGTGGTCCATTTGGGCTGAAGAAATTTGGATGTAAGTAAATGCCAAACTGCTGCAAGCATGGAGGAAATGGACACTATGTAAACCTCTCCCTGCACCAGGGAATCCAGGTTTTTTGGTCTTTTACACAGCTTGGAGAGTCAAAGTAACTATGCCAGAACACCCAGTCCTCACCATCTGAAATACATGGAGAGGCCAGGTTTTCCTTTCTCTTTCCTTTTCTTTTGAGTAAGACCTGAAGAACATCATCTCCATGGGCAAATCCATATTTTTCCACCCTCAGGAGGACACTTCCAAAACATTAAAATTACTGTGTTTGAGTATAGCAAGGCTTAATGCAAGGAAAAAGGATGCTTTAAGCAAGTAATAAGCAGGTATATTATAGTAATGCTATGAAAAACAAGGTAGCCAATAAACAACACTGTTACAAAGGTTTCTTTACAGTTGTACCCAGAGGGGGAATTGTGGGAATCCTTCAAATCAGAGGGTTTTGGGAAAGCTGCAAAAGGCAGACCTCAGAAACAGCAGAACTGTGGTTAGAGCTAAACAGTAGCCATAAGACTTGTCAACCAAAAACTTATATAAGAAGTAGAAAAATAAGGACAAATAGAACAATGGTTTGTGTATATTACTGTAGAATCCGGGATGTTCATATGTCTGAGATGTAACACACAACAGAACTGCCTTTGGTCATCAGCAAACAGTTTCGTTTATTGCCTCCGGCTCCCTTTATAGCCCATTCAAAACTCCCAGGTCGAGACATCTCATTGCTCTAACTCTGTGCTCCCAGACTCTGAACCAATACAATGCCTGCATCTTAGGAGAGCTCCCTTTGCCTGGGAGCTTCTGTCGGTCAGTCCAGAGGCTGCTCCGTGCAGCTGAGCTGGGCTGCTTTTTCTAACTTGATTAATACTGATGCACCAGTGTATTAACGCTTGACTAGAATGACTCCCTAAGCTACAGAAAAGTATCTCTAGCAAGATAATAGGAACTTCTAAGCTTAATAATGAAGCTCTGTGCATTGTGTTTTAAGGCTTACAAGCAGCTATAGTATTTGAAATAAGCAAGCATTGTTTTAACAAATGGTACGTGTGCTTGTAGTGTTTGGATAGAACTACTGTCAATATGTTTTTGCTTTGTGTGATTGGTCAAAAGACTTTTAAAGTAAGTTGTACCATTTAGTCCATTGCCTGCTGCCAGGGACGTGAGCTGCCGGCATCTTTCCATTGTCATAACCATGGATGAGACTGATGCTGGAAAACCAACAGCTCGAGGCGCGTTCCTAAGCAGTCCCGACCCGTTCGTGATTCGTACACAGAGCCCCGGGCAGCAATACTCAGCTGAGGACCAGAAGCGACCAGAATAGCGCAGGCACTCCAGCTTCACTGCAAGGCATCCGGCAGCCTTGAAGGTACAAAGCGAGCACAGGTCGCAGCTCCTCGTGTCCGCAAAGAGGCCAGAAGAGCTCCCACATGCCGCAGGCCCGCCCCCGACCCTGCTCCGGGCGCAGCCGGGGCCGCTCCGCCTGCGCGGGGCCGCTGCCGGGGCGCTGTCGCGGCTCCTCCCGCGGGGCGGAGCTGACGCGGCCCCGGCGGCCCCGGCCCGGCCCCGCTGCGCTCCGAGCGCGGCCCCGGAGCGGCGCGGCCGAGGCGGCGAGGGACGGGCGGCGAGGGGCCGGAGTGATGGGGCACTCCGGGAATAGGCGGACATCCCGGCAGAGGGCAGAGAGACCCGGCAGAGGGAAAGAATTTGGGAATCTATGATCAAGTCCTTTTCTAAGGGATATGGAAGGGACTAACCTTGGGTAAGCAATATGTCAGCTAGAGACAGCTAAGCCATTAGTAGTGAGAGGAAGAACAGCCCTGCAACACAAGTGTGAGCTGTGGCTGATACTGAGTAGAAGCAGAACTTAGGCTGGATCAGTTAGAAGGTCCTGAAGAGAGAAGGGTCTAATCCTTTGGTGCGGTATTGTATGGACTTTGGGACCACTACTCCATTCCAAATGGTTTTCCCTTCAGTACCAAGGGGCTTCCATCTCTTCCAAAAATTGCCTGCTGAAACTCTTCTGCTCCCTTCCAAATCAGTTTGCTACTCCAGCATAACCCTTGAAGCATGGACAGACGACTCTTCAACTGAAAGTAGTTGAAGAAAAGAAAAGAAGGGTATTTATTGCAGCGCTGGACACATGTGAAGAAGTTTTCAAAGAGACGTGCAAGGAGTTGCAGACTCCTGCTTTCTAGTTCTACAGAAAAGGTTTTACATTAGTTTCTAAAGATGAAGAATACATAATTATTACCTGCCCGCTTCGTATTTTTATCAGCTGAATATCTATTACAGCTGCACAATTGTATTCCCTTAACTGGGTTGGTGGGATTTTGAAATGAGAGAGTGGTTGTATGGGAGTAAGAAAGCCGTCTTCCTCATGGTGAACTCTTCTCCCATGGCCACTTGGCAAGACCTGCTGGTCATGGGAGAAAAGTTCACCATGAGAAAGACGGCTTGGTCATGGTCCAAACCTCTCCTAACCGTTCAATTATTCTAAAGGCAAGGTATTTCTATGGCCTCTGCTCCTTCACAATTGATTCCTCTATCTCAGTCACTCCTAGCTTTAGGTTCCTAATGTATTTGGTACTCTTCAACTAAGGTGTGTGATTTCTGCTAGCTATGTTACTACCTTAGCTTCTTACCTCATTTTAAAATCTTAACTAAAATATGCCATCTTCTACTATCCCAGTTCTATTCCCAGCTGGCCCCTCAACTCATCTGCAGTTTTCAATTATGCTAATGACATTTTCGGCTAACCCCTGTAAGTGTCTGTCCAAAATACCCTTCATTTTTTCTTGCCTCACGATTATCATGGAAGACCACCAAAAAGTTGAGACTGTTAAGCCAGTGGGGAGGGGAAAGTCACGCGATTGTCAGCTTGTTTCTACAGGTGTTATTTGCATAACACGCCGTGCTGAACACGAAGAGGGCGTCCTGCCCCTTCTGAACAATGGACTCTCTCTCTACCTCCTGGCCTGCCTGGCTTGAGCTTTGGATGGTCTCCCACAGAAGACCCCTCTCGCCTGCCCTCAACCATCATGACAGAGAAGCAGAAAAGGTTTCTTCATCAAGAAATCAAGACAAGAAACTCCCCGTGCAAGAAAACTCCCATTGCACCTTCCTCCAGAGACTGGGACTGAACTCCCCCCCTTGCTTGGAGTTGTGCAGTGGAGGGGAAAGGTTGCCCAGAACAAATGCACCTGCGAGCATTGGGCCATGAAAACAATGGTCTTTGCCTGTTGCTTGGTTTGGACTCTGTGTCCCCCCCTATTTGGTTTTTTCCCCCTCCCTAGAGACCTTTTGTTTCGGCTTCCCTTCCCCCAACAAAAAACAGTATAATTGGAGCCCCGGTTAGCTGTGCTCTTTGAGATCTCCCCGGATGTGGACTGGCCAACCTTCGACGGCTGGACCCTCGAAGGACAAGAGCAACACCACGCTTTGGTAGCTATACCCATTCCCCCTTTTTCCTCCCTTTTTCCTCCCTTCTCTTCCCTGATTCCCTCACCAATGCACCACAGTTGTAGTTCTATTAATAAACAAAACCTGTTGATTTTATTGCTGTAAATCCCCTGTGCCTTGGCTGTTTATTTTGCACCTAAAAATCACCGCGTCATCTGTCCACTTGGATGGATCGCGACAACCCCTTGACTCACCTCAGGCATATCTCCGATTCCCTTTCCCCCAGCAGCCCAGAGCTGCATTGCACAGCGCTTGCTGTGTGCCAGAGAGCACAAAGCAGGCTGGACTGGTGGGCCTGAATATTCCTGCCAAACACTCTACATCTCTCCCCTTTGCTCTGGCTCAGTGCAGACCTGCAGGATTGCAGGCGCTTCCTCCCAGAGCTGCGTGAGGCGCTGGCTCCTGCAGATGTGCCCTGCCAAGCTGTCCCTGCCTCACGCTGGCCTGGCTTCCCCTGGCACGAGTGCCAGGCCTGAAGGAGGCTGCCCTGTGCTCCAGCCTGCCCAGCAGCCCAGCTCCCTGCACCGGTGCCCGGAGTGCTGCACACACTGCCGACCTTTGCCAGGAGTTGCAGGGCAGCCGGCAGAAGAGGAGGAATCCTCAGCCAGCCCAGCGGCCCTCGGCTGCCCTTGGCCTCTCTCTGCTCCTGGGCACACTGCAGATGGCCAATGCCTCCAGGCTGGGCTGTGCCCAGCACGGCTGCGCTTCCCCTCGGGAGCAGCCAGCTGCCACCTGGGCTCTGAGAGTGGAGGATTCACCCGCCGCCAGGAACAGGCACCCAAGGCCCGGCTGCTGCCTCTTGCAGCTCCAAGGGCCTCCTTGCAGCCTGCCTCTGCCGGGGCTCAGCCTGCTCCGGCCTCTACCGGGGCTCTGCTGGGGCTCCAGCCCGGCCAAGGCCGGGCCCGCTCTCACCTCACAGGCACTGACAGCTCTGCACCACAGGAGACCTTCCCGAGCACCCTCTCTGATCTTTCTGCTTTCTCACTTGAGCAATGCTCTCCTTCTGCCAAAGCGATTGCACTTAGGGACACAAATCCAAGTGGCAGGAGCCCAAAAGCTTTCCAGTCACAGCTCAATGCCTGAATCTGCATAGGATGTCTTAGCTGCCCCACTCCTCCACTGGTTTTTCCTGAAAATGCCATTGCCCTTTCTGCCTCAACTAGAAATACCACAGCTGTGCCATAAGCAGCCAGTGGGTCATATTCCAAAGGCAGTGTGGTCTGGAGAGGATGAATAGCCTTCCTCACTTTCAAACCGTACAAAAGAAGCCGTAAGTGTGACTTAGCACCAATAAAAAACAACTGGTAATTCAGAAGGAAATGTTGACTTTTCTGAAGGGGTTAGAGAAGGAGGAAAATCTTCTAAATGAGTTGATGTTTCAGAAACTTTATTTCATTAAAACCCTAATCTATAATCCTATGCTACAAAACTCTTCAACAACCCTACTCTACAATCCTACTCTAAATTGTTATGTTCTCATCTCCTAGTGTTAGGGTAAGGGTTAGGTTTAGGCTTAGGCTTAGGGCAAGGGTAAGGTTTAGGGTTGGGGTTAGGGATAGGGTAAGGATTAGGGTTAGGGTTTGGGTTTGGGTTGGCATTTAAGGTTAGGGTTAGGGTTGAGGGTTAGGACTCTTCTTCTTCTTGACAGAGTTGATGAGTGGTGCCAGGATGAATGCTGGCTTGGCTGAAGTTACAAATGGATGCTGTCCACCGGAAAAAAAAAAAAAAACAAAACAAAACATAAAAGAAGAGTGAACCATTACTTTCCAAGCTCTGTGATTCAGAGACTCAATCAGGATACCTCTAGTTTCTAGAAAGACCCAGAAAAAGGAGCAATGGGACCATCTGCTCCCCAGCCATCCTCAATGTACAGGACCTTGCCATCCCAGGCAAATGTGGCCCAGAATTCCACCCATCTGTTGATTGCATTGCCTTCATCTTGCTGGGATTTTTGCCCTGCCTGTGCTCTAGAAATGGTTCTTTCTGTCCCTGGGGTTTCTTCCTTTCAGAAAACTGCAATGGCTCACATCGGTCCCTGCCTTTGTAAGACAGGCACTGTGCTGATTTCCACAGGGAGACAGAGCAGTGTCTACCTTTCCATGCCCTGCCCCTCGTGTGCTAAGTGACACCTTCCTTCCCAGCAGGGCCAGCCCAGTGGCACTGGGTCCTGCAGTTCCCTCTCTGCCACACAACCTGGCAGTAACCCTGGCGCAGTTCTCGTCTGCTTGAGCGTGCCAGGCAGCAGATGGGGCTGGGACAAGTCCCTCCCAGCTGTCCCTGTTTGCGTGGCAGAAAGCTCTAAGGGTGGGCTGGGGGCCACAAACCAGGGCCCCTCAGAGGCTCACAGTGAGCCCCCCCACAGCCCCTCCTGCCCACAGCCAAATCTCTGACCCCTAGGCCGGGATTGGCTTCCTTGGGTTCCCCCACCACCATTTCATGTCTCTGTATCCTGCATTGCTTTACTTCAATTCTTTTGCCATTAGATAAAACTGAACACCCCACCAAATTACAAAAGAGGGTGACAGAAACAGTCAGAGCACAGAGCACCTCTCCTCTGAGGAAATGCGGAGAGAGGTGGAATTATTCAGTTTTGTGAAGAACAGGCCCCAGGGAGACTTTATTGCCACTTTCCAAGACTTCAGAGTGGCTTTGAAGAAAGCGGGGGACAGCTTTTGTAACAGAGCCAGTTCCAATAGGATGTGGGTGAATATTTTTAAACACAAAGGAGATCTAATCAGAGTAGGTCTAAGGAAGAACTTGCTTACTCGGAGCAATGTGTGACCCTGGCACAGGTTGGCCCAAGAGCTTGTAGGTGCCCCATCCCTGCAACCATTCCAGGTCAGATGGCAAAATGCTCTGAGCAACGTGATCTCTTCAAAGATGTCCCTGCTCATTGCAGGACACTTGAACCAGAGGACATTTACAGGACCCTGCCAGCCCAGCCCAGTCTAGGATTCCTCACTGTTCTCATTTGAAGAGCAGCAAGAGTGGAGGTGAGGAGGAAGGGAGCTCAGCTGATGCCTTGGACTTGAGGAGCTTATTCCTCAGAGCCTGTTTCACCTGCAGCCCCTTCCCATTTTACCTGCAGGAGCTCCTTGGCAGACCAGCGCTGCTCCTCGTCTCTCTGCAGGCAGCAGCTCAGGAAGTGACGCAGGCAAGGCGAGAATCGGTGGGGCTGCCGCAGCTGTGGGGTCCCTACTGTGGCTATCAGGTGTGTAGCCTGGAGAAAAAGGAGACACCAGGCTCCACCTGCTGCTTTCACATCTCTAAGTGCTCTCCCATATCCCTTTGTTTAACCTTCGTTCTTCAGTGGCACTTTCTGCCCTGGCAGAGACCCAGAGATTATTTTCCTTTACTAACCAAAAACCCAAACCCTGATACAGCCACAGCTTTTCCACCATCACGCAGATCTTGCCTTGGCAGCTATTTCATTGACTGACCTGGTTAGTGGGAACTACATCGGCAAAAGCACATTTGCTTCTCTGAGGATTCAAACCAGCTTGAGAGGCTTTTTGGAAGAGGGACTTTGCTATACGAACTAATTTCAAGGGTTACTACATGAAAGGCATCTCTGCAGTGTTTGTTGGTCCCTTAAGCACAGCTGCCATAGAACAAAACTCATCAAGCTTTTTGTCCTGTTGTTGAAAACAGAAAGGCATCTCTGCAGTGTTTGTTGGTCCCTTAAGCACAGCTGCCATAGAACAAAACTCATCAAGCTTTTTGTCCTGTTGTTGAAAACAATCAGAATTGGAAGAAAAGAATGGAAATGCATCAGTTAATCCCCAAGTAAGGAAACAAACATTTACAATCTCATCTTCAACACAGACACATTAAGATGCCTGCACAAATGTGCTGGGATGAAAATGCCTGCTTGGGCACACAGGAGCCACCTGCAGCTCTGTCTCTCAGCAGTCTGAAAATTTCAGCTTCCCATTTTGCAGCAAAAAAAAAATTGTCATGGTCAGAAGAAGGACACGTTCCATCCCTATGGTCACCCTTTGCTCATTTGGCTACTCAAGTCAATGCATTAATGGTGGGCCCATCCCTGAAAGTGCCAAGAAACAAACAGGAGGTTTTAGCAGGCTCTCCACATCACCAGGCTCTGTCTTGGTGACACGGAGAATGTGCCTTGGACTAGGAGAGAAACATGGTCAGTGAGTGTTTCAGCAGCACTGCACAAGAAGCAGAAGAGACTCAGTGGCCTTTACACCTTCATGCCCAGGTTTCAGGCATATTTCCCAGTGAGAAGAAACTGCACGGTGGGTTAGGTTCCTCTCTGAAGAGCACAGTTTTAGAAACTTTGCTGGGTTTGGCTTTCCTTCCTTTATTTCTGGAAAGATAACAGCAGTTCTAAGGTGCTTGTTTCCTGTAACTGGGGCCATCTGCACAGACAAAAGAACTGGAACCACTTCTAAGCCAAAGGAAGGTGTTGCCTGAGAAAGGAGTTTGCTTGGAGTTTGTTTGCATGTGGTAAGGCTTGAGTTCCCCCACTGATGCAACCAAAACTCCAGCAGGTGCTGATGTGTTGCAGGGACATTTTTAGGAGGTGCCCTTGGCGGAAGTAGTTCCAGCAGATGGCAATGGAATTTTGTCCAATGGCATGCAGGACGTGGGACAGATGAGAAAGACAGTGGGATCAGTGCGTATTTGCTTCTTACCGTGCCAGGACTTTGGTTCCAGTAAGGAGGTTCTTGTTCCATCATTTCAATCCCCACGATTCCAAAAGACCATATGTCCACTTTGGGGCCATATGGTTGACCTGTCACCACTTCAGGCGCCATCCACCAAGGAGTCCCGGCTAGTGAGCACCGTCTGCTCTGCTCAGGGGTGAGCTGAGTAGAGAGGCCAAAATCAGCTGAGGAGAAAGCAAAATACTGGCTTTATTTGAATTCTGTACAATTAGGAAAGCAAGCAAAAGAATTCTCCAGGAGAACTTTGCAAATGTGCTGTTGAATCTCCTGGCATTGGTGACTTTTAAAATCCCCCAGTTTTTACACTGTCTCCAGCAGTGGCTTTTGTTCTTTGGAAGCTTTAGACTTGTAGCTGCCTCCCTCTGGAAGGGACACACACAGAGCAAGGCCACTCTTGACTGCTTGTTCCTTGTCATTCCTCTGTGCACGTTGCAACTGTGCCCACGGATCACAGTGGGTGTCCCTGCACTGCCACCAGCACCATTTTTGGGGAGCTGGCTGTCACTCAAAGCAGCCCCACACCCACATCCCTGGAATGCTGCACCTGACCAAGAATATACTGACCCAGCTTGACAGAGCCGTCGGTTCTGAGAAGGATGTTCTCGCTCTTAACATCTCGATGGATCACGTGGTTTGAGTGAAGAAAATAAAGCCCTTGCAGGCACTGAGAGAGAAAATGGAGGATGGCAAAAATGAGTGATGTGATTTCCTCCCACAAGAAAGGAAAGAATGAATCTAAAAGATTCCCTCTCCAGGGAAATAGGGAGTAATGGCAGAAGACAGGGCCACTGAGAGGAAGAGTTGCTGCTCCAACACTTGCAGAGCAGGAGCTTTCTGAGGAAAGGCAACGTCAGCTTTTGAAAGAGCAGCCGCACCTGCTCTTGTAGACTGTGCCCTGCAAACCAGCCAGGATGACTCCTGCTGCAGTGGATGTGCTCAGAAGCAGAGAGCATTTTGGCTGCACTCCTATCCTTTTCAGCTGAGGACTGAGAGAAACGAGTCTCTCTCTTTTTTCTGTGCCATTTGTTTCAAACCCTGCCACCAGCACCTTTGCTTTCACAGGCAAGGAATGCAGTGAAGACAGACTCCAGGCAAACATTTAGAGAGGCAAGGTGGAGAACAGCAAATATAAATACATAAGGCAGAGCAAGAATACAACAGCAGGAGATAAGAGTGCTGGCACTGAGTACAGGGAGTGCAGGGGCACTGGAAGGCCTTTCACTTGAGATGCTTTTACTTGCCCATAGCACACCAGCAGCACGGAAACAAAGCTTGGCACATGAAACTTTTCCTGAGCCCCTGTTTGCCAGACAAGCCCAAGCCCTTGGAAACACAGATGGGATTGCTGACCTCCCGACTGATGGCTGCTGTCTCATCTTCAGACAGGCAGGTCTTGCTGGTGACATCGCTCAGGGCGCCTCCATCCATGTACTCCATAACCAGCAAGAATTCCTCGCCCAGAAAGTAGCTGAAAGAAGGAAACAAGGGCATGGCTAGGTTGATTTTTTGCTTCCAGGTTTCTTATTTCCAGATGCCTTTGTGACAAGGGCAGAGTCAAAAGAATAGGGATTCCCTCTTGGCTGTGCACTGTTTGCAATCTGTGCAGTCTCAAAGAGAAAGGCACAGCTGTGAATAAGGAGATGTCTTAGATTGCCAGCAAGCAAAAAGTGCAGTTTAGAAACAGCCCAGATCAAAAACCTGTCAGGCATGGTGTTTCTGGAAAGAAGCACCTAGCCTTCCTGGCATGCACAGCAATGGCAAAGAGGGGCAACAATGCCAGGGAAATCCACTTTAGGATGGTTCATCAGCACTTAAGAAACTTGAAAAAATCAATCCCAAAAAAATGTGCAGGCAGTGAACTTCAAGGCTATTGACTTAGGAAGATACCGCTGATCCAGGTTTTGAATAATTTTGGAATAATTTTCAAACTAGGTGTGCCAGGGAAGACTCACGTAGACAAGATGCACTCTCTTCTCATCCATTGGTGATGAGTAGAGAAATATGAATTAATAAAAAATAACAGCTCTACTTTCTGCCACTGACCAAAGTGGGTTTTTAACCTCTCCCAATTTCTGTATGTAAACACACATCCATGGGATAAGACCATGATCTCTCACCTGTCTAAATAATTCACAACATTGGGACTCCTATACTTCTTCATGATCATGATTTCATTAACGGTTAGTTCCTTCCTCCTCAGTCCTTGAAGATTTATTTTCTTTATGGCCACCTAAAATGACATAGAAAATCAGTGACTTGAGAAGTTGGTGGCACGAGACCACAGTGCAATGGAGGAAGTGATTTTGCAATGCCACAGCTGAGCTGTGCCAAACTGCCTTGTGATTAGGCACTGCAGTAATTAGGAACTGACATTCCACCAGCCCATTTCTCTGCTCCCTTGGGAGCCAGTTACAGGACACATGGAGCCACTGACATTTTGCCTTGTCCACTTGGTAACAGCGGTGTCACAGCTATCACCCACAAAGATCTGACCACAATCTCTGCTGCTTTGTTTGGGATTCAGAAGAAGTAATCCATGCCTTAATACTCTGTGGATACATCTTAGGCTATGGGCAGGGCTTAGGGCTTTTAGGGACGCCTTGCAGATCTCTCCCTACGTGCAGTTCCCAAGTGCAGCAGTGCAGCTACCAGTAACTTTCAGATGGATTTGCTGGCAGCCAGAAATGAGAATTCAGGACTCTGAAGCTGTAGCCCCAGAGAGCAGTGAGGTGCCTGAAGGCACCACCTTTGTTTTAGCAGTGGAGAGCGAGTGAGCGCGTCCTTGTCTGACAGGAACCGCTGCCCTCCGTGCCTTCCTTCCAGCAGCTGAGGAGGACAAAGTCCCAAATGTATTTTGCAGGCTGGCACCAGTCTGTGCTTCTTGTGCCTTTTCAGCACAGCTCTGCCCAAAGCTCCAGCCACAGCTCACACCAGAGGGGAAAGCCCCTCAAGAGCAGCAGAGTTTGTAGGGCCTGTTGACATTTACCTCTCCTCCTGTGGCAGTGTCGAGTGCTCTGATCACGTGTCCAAAACTCCTAGAAGCAAAAGAGAAGCAGAGAAAGGAGAAGGCATTTAGATCTTGCAGTGAAAGCCAGCCCACACAGGAGATCTGTGCTGTAAATGCCTAAAACCTGCGGGATGCAGGAGGGCTCTGCCAGAAGGCAGATGATGCATTTTCTTCTCAAGTGCGTGGGCACTGGGCCTTTTCCTGAAGTGCTGGGGTTCAACTTCTAAAGGGAGTTTAGTCTTTCCTCTTGGGTTTCACTTTCTAAACGGTGTGGTTCCTGTCCTGACCACAGAGTGTTTCCTTCTGCAAACTAGGGGAAAGAATTGTTCCTGGGAACTGTTATCTCACACTATTGATAGGGGGTAGGTTGCTCTTTCAAGCAAGCAACTTTCTTCTTTTCTCATTAGTGTGCCAGTATGATTTTGAGACATACAAAAATGCTGAAGAAATTAACACAGAGCTGTCCCACACTTGAGAGACAAGGAGACCTTCCAGGTCCTGTTCCTTGATGCAGGCAAGACCTCGGCAGCAAGGACTATCTCTGACAATGCTTTCTGAGCACACTCACAAATTCTGAGCAGCATTGAGAGATGAAACAGTCTATCCTTACTGTGTGAACATGTTTGTAGCAGGCCTGACTTCACACTGGATAGACATTCCAGCAGAAAAACACCTGGCCTGTGGTTTTGTAGAGGTAACTGCTGTTGGACTCACCCACTGCCAATATATACCAGATCCGTGTATCTCATCACAGGATTGTCAGTGGAGTTTACCATTCTCCCTGCGGGAAACAAAATGCAAGATGCTGACTTGAAAGCAGAGATCCCAGCTTGCAGGAGATACAAAAGGCAGCCCCACTGTCTGTGGCTCTGAGCCCTTTGTGCTCAGCTGGGTAACAACAACCACAACAACAACAGGACAGGCAGCTCTGCAGTGCAGATGGCTGGCACAGAGACTGATTTTGTACAGTCCTTTGAAGAGTTCTCTTGACAGGAAATAAAGCACAGGGAGATGCATTTCCAGAAGGGAAGGACATCTTGCCCACCTTTCAGCAGTTTGCCAAAAGAATGCCTTTCCCTTTGTAAACCAGAGCAGCTGATGCTAGAGCCAATCCCACAGGGCTTTCAGCATCAGGACCCTGACCTGTTTATGAGCAGGCTGAGCTCAAAGATGCCCCTCTCCCAGCTAAGGAAGGCTGCAGCCTCTGCAGTCCCTCCAGCTTTCAGGGACAGGGCAGCTAGCACAACAAGGCTGGCAAAGCCCAAGCAGGAGCACTGACAAGCAGTGGGAAGAAGCCACAGCCAGCCTGAGCCCCTTACAAGCTGTTGCCCCCATTCAGGGCACAACAGGATGGGCTTTGAGATCATCCACACCGAGGTGCAGATCAGTGCCCTTTTTGTCCCAACAGGTGATGGTAGACACAGAATCCACTGGGCTCTGGTCTCAGCCCCAGCAGGGCTTCTCTGAGAGCACAGCACTGGCAGCTGTTACGGGCAAGAAGCAGATGCATTGGCTTGTGCTGCAGAATCACAAAGGACTTGATGTGTTTTCCTAAAGACTGATCTGAGCAGGGCTTGGGCCAATGGGTAGGATTGTAACAGTCATGGGAAAGAGTGGAAATTGGGTATGGAAAAGTGCCCTGGATCTGAGGAATATACCATGGCTGAGCTGGAGGCTCTCTCCTAAGAAATGCCTGCAGTACACTTTTATCTGATCACACCACTTGGATGTGTCTCTTGGACACATCTTGATAAGCATAAAACTAGAAGATTAAATACAGGCTGTTATAAAGTATCGCTTTTTTCTTTGGGGGCACATGGAAAGCATCTCTTGCTCTCTATTTGTCCTGTAACCTGATGTTCTTTCAAAGCAGGTATTATTGACAAATGATAACACGCTCTATTGACAAAAAGATAACATTCTCATAAAAATAAACTACAGATGTAGTAGTGGTAAAAGGAACAGTCATAAAAATGATATCCGTAAGGCATGGGGCGGAAGGGCTCTTTCAGGATGGAGGAAAACCAACTCCACCAAAAAAGCCCCACAAACCATCAACCTAAAAATCCCAAAACACAATAAAAACCTGACAGAAACAAAAAACCAAAAAGCTCCCACAAAAAACCAAAACAAAACAAAACCGAAAAACCCCACAAAAACAACCCCCCTCCCCTCTACCCTCGGCAAAAAACCAAAAAATCCCCAGCCAAAAAGACAAAACCATAAAGCCAGTCCATTTCTGTCAAGTTTTTTTGCTCTGATGACTGGTTGGAAGTCAGGAGTCTAAGGAGAATTTAGGAAGCTAAGAATTCTGTTGAGTGTGGCCAATAGCACACAGGACTTGCCTAGATCATTTGCCAGGTCACAGCCTTCTGCTGATCCAACAACAATCCCTGCTTCAGCCTTTAGCAGAGCGGGAAGCTCAGGCAAAGCCAAGCCACTCCAAGGTGCCCTCAGAGGCAGCAGGAACGCCCAGAGCGCTCTCTCGCTGCCTCGGAGCACAGCACTTCCTCTGGGGAGTCCTGAATGGCCCTGTGACACCAAACTCAGGAGGAGCATTTGGTACAGCTCTGCTGACACCCGCACACAACACACTGTCCCTCAGACAAGAAACACACCAGACGTACCCAGCATCTCCAGGTACTTCTCCTCAGTCTGCTGTTCCAGGGAGATGAAGGAACTGCCCGAGCTGGAGTTCCCAGGTTTGACAGGGTGTCCTTGAGCTGATGCTGCTGCGGCAGCAGGTTCAGAGCCCATGATGTGCTGGACCTGGAGCATTTCTGGTGGGCACTGTTCCTGTGCCTCATGGCAACCTTGGAGCTCTTCATTGCCAGACATTTGCTGGAAGTCTTCGCAGGCTGCCCGGTGAGATGCCAACACTCGCACCTCAAATCACACAGAACAAAGCAGTCAGACACTACAGCTTGTCCCTGTCAGCCAGGAGTCATTGACTGTGAGGAAAGGCAAAGAACAGATTGACAAGGGATACAGACAGCTTGTTCCAATCCTCCATGCTGGGTCACCACGTTGCACTGCAAAAACACCTCAAGAAACAAGGAGAGCAGGAACAGGCCAGCAGGAATCAATTTGGATGACTGCTGGCCAGAAGGCCAAAGGACAAGTTTCACTGTGCAGGGCAGCAGTTGAGATTCAGCACACCAGGAAATGTCTTCAGAGTGACTGTGATACACACTAGAGCAGGATGGCACTCAGAGGCATGGCCCCACTCCCTGCTGCTGTGCACTGGCAAGGCAAGAAGGGCAGAAACCACCAGTTTGGTGACTGCAGTGACTGCATCCCTCTTTCACTCACTTGCTTTTGCAGAGACTGACAGAAGCGATTAAGTTTCTCCCCGAAGATTTTCAGTTCTTCCTCCAGCCTCTTCTGCTTTGCCTTGAACATACTGTGAGCTATCTGAAGCTCTGCATCCAGCTGTTCCTTCATGTTCTCTAAAAGACAAAAGAGAGGAGGTTTCATGAATGGAGCGGCTGCCACGCTTTCACTCACCTGGTTTTGTTGATCGCTCCTCTGCTGATCAAGATTCTCCTCTTGAATTCTTCTCATGTCATCCTTGTTCCTCCTCTTCACTGCCATGAGGGCACTCTGAGCTTCGGGCAGCTCTGCTTGTGGCTCTGCCCTGATCTTCTGTACACACAAATGCAGAGCAAGTGACTGGGAGCTGCCATCAAGCTCAGCTTTTTTCCTCTTGCAGCCTCAAAATCACATTTATTTAGCCACTTCTTTCTGCTTCCCTCTCCACATCTGCTTCCAATGTAAGCCTCCTGTCCCAGGGCTGTTCTCTGTAGATTCCAAGGCTCTGTGCTTGCAGTGCCTGTGGGACTCCTGGCCTCCTCAGTCCCAAGAGCTCTGGTTTATGCCCCTCTTCCTGCCCTTCCCTCTGTCTCCTGGCCAGTCAGGCTTACCTGGCCATTCTCCTGTGGCTCTTCCACCTGCTGCCTGAGCTGCTCTTCCTGCTCTCGGGCTGGGAACAGCTGTCCCTGAGTCTGCCATGGCATCTCTGCTGCAGCAATCTGCTGCTGCTCTCTCTCTAGAAGCACCTGCACAGAAAGCAAGAGAAGATGGGTTTCAACTTCCCATAGGAGCTTTGTGGGCCAAGACTCAAAAGACTGCTGGGCTCACACGTTCCCAAAGCACTGTGCTGCTTCTCTGCTGGGTCATTCTGTGTTCAAGGGGAGGCACAGATTCCAAAGTGACCCTGGCCTTACAATCAGGGGCCATCTGGGACTGAAGCTCCAAGAGCCCCTCAGGCAGCTGACAGGGAAGGTGTGGCATTTCTCAAGGGTCTGCTGAGGGCCTCCCTCTGCTTCTGCCATGTCCTGTTTGTCTTCTAGTAGGGACTGACACCCCACCCTGTCCCACAGCTCCATCCTGGCTGTGCAGGTGGCTTCCTGGGTGAGCTCACTCCTTGTGAGAGACACTTCTGCAGTTCAAGTTCATTTCAGGCCTGCACCAGCATTCCTGCCCTTCTGACATTCACACTCTTGTTAGAAAACCTGGTCATTCAGGAGATGAGGATGTGTGCAAAGAGCTTCAGATGAAGGTCACACAGCCTCTATGGCCACCTCAGAATATGGAGGAGGACCAAGGTGTTTCTTCTCCCTCTTTTGTCAACAGAGTAATCTGACCAGCAGTAACAGAGACTCTCCTAAGGCCCCATTACAAATGCACTTACACAGCCCTGGGGATGCCAGTGAAGGAAACCATGTGTCATGTAATGCATGGCATGTGTGACCAGAGTCACCAAACTCCACCTAAACATGGAATTGTTCCACCTCCCTAGGACAGGCAGAAATTTAAGGAATTAACTGGAGACTTTAGGGCACAAGAGGCTGGAGGAGGAAAACAACTCTGACGGGAAAAAACCACCATATCTGGAGGGGGAAACATCTCTGCCTACTCAGAAGTGGTCGAGGGAACGTGTCTCTAATCCTCTCATAGGAGGGATGCTTTAGGTGAGCTTTGCACCTCCAACTGCCTTGGACCAGAGCCAGGAAGATTCAATTATGTAAATATTATATAGATCGATAGATACATTGGATAGATAGATAGATAGATAGATAGATAGATAGATAGATAGATAGGAAGAAGGACAGAGAGATAGATCTCACTACTATGATCTCCCTTTACTGTCCTCTCTGTTGCTGCACACAGCAACACTTGTTAGCCATTGCCCTGATCAGCAGCAATCCTGAGATTACTTTCCTGTTGCTCAATAAACCACAATTTTGGGGTATCTGGAGCATGCACATCCTTATGGAAAAGGAATCAGACCCCGAGCATTGCACTGAGAAATGCACTCTTTGAGATCAAAGTCATTTTTAAAGGCAAACTGCATTACATACTGCTCCTGCCAGGACTGCAGCACCCAGCATCCTCAGTCAGCAACAGCAAAGCGCTGGCTGCTCCAAAACTTGCAGCTCTGCCTTGCACTAAAGACAGCACCACACACAATTGATACTTACAGCTTGAGAATATCCAGGCTCTGGTGTGAGCACTGATGGAGGCTGGCGCTCATCCACCTCACTTTGCTCCTCTCTGGCTTCTTCTCCAGGAGCAGCAGGAGCCAGGGGAGAGACGGCTCTTGGTTCAGGCATCTGTGAGAAGAGAGGAGCATGAGGGACGGGCCATTTCCTAGCATGTAGAACCTCATTTCTTTTCACATCTACCACCACATCTTCTAAGGAAAAATCATCCTATTTCATAGTGACAGAGGGGTTCTAAGTTATAGCCACCAAATTAAAATGGGCCAATGCAACAGAACTATGGATGGATTTGAAGTTGATTTTCCTCCCTGGCTGCCATCAGTAAGCAAGGTCGTTTAGGAAAAACCGAGCTTTTAGTGCTCGCAAGCGCTGAAATGGAAAACTAGGAAAGCAACAGCAACACCTTTGCTACTGCTGCTGAAGACATAGTAAACAAAAACTGGATCACAATCCCATCCAGAGCTGGAAAAGGGCAGGAAACATTGAGCAGAAGCATCTTAGCTTGCTGGAAAAAGAGGAAAATGAACAGGCCTTCTCCTCCTAGGAAAACAACGAGCCAACAAACCACAAGATAGAAGCGTCACCCACTCCAGTATCAAAAGCCCGTGGATGCAGTGAGGGCATACTTGGCAGGGAAAGAGCCCTTGTGCTGAGTGCTGTCATGTAGGGATCGATGGATGGAAGTCTGCCTGCAGGTCCCTCCAGAGCCTCCCATTATCCAGGTCAAAGCTCCCTCAGCACCTCCTCACTGGCCTTGTGCTGCACCCCCTGGCCCAGCTCCCCTGTCCTTCTGTGCACACGCTGCAGCCCCTCCATGACTTTCTGCTTGCCAGGGGCCCACAAGTGCACACAGCACTCCAGCTGTGGCCGCAGCGCTGCCCAGCACAGGGCCACGCTCACTGCCCTGCTCCTGCTGCCCCACTGCTGCTGACACAGGCCACCATGCCCTTGGCCTTCTTGGCCACCTGGCCACACGCTGCCTCATCTTCAGCTGCTCAAGGCTGCCAGCCCTGTGGCCTTTTGGCCCACACAGCTCCCCAGCCACACAGGTGCCCATTTCACTTCAGATCCAGCAGGCACCATTGCAAGATGGCCTTCCTCTTCCGAGCAACACAAGACAGCAGTCAAGGACTCGCAGCTTCCCTCCCACTCCAGCCTCCAAGGCACTTGACAAAGCTGCAGACTGCATCAAAATATGCACCAGCAGAAACTGGTTGCTTCTGCTTGTGGCCTCACAAGAAGGCTTCACAACTCCACGCTTTGTATCTTTGGCAACGCGGGACAAGAATGGTCCCCCACAGCTGCATGGACCACACAATCCTGCCCTTGCAGCTTATCAAAAGCCAAAAGACAGCTGGCCCAAAACACACTGTGCAAGTGAAGAACTACTCAAGGAAAGTGCAGACCGCTTCCACAAGGCAAACGCACCTTTCCAAACAGGGAAAACAAAGAAAGAAAGCCCTGGCACCTCCAAAACTACCTCCTTTACCCTTGGCCATAGCACTGCAGAAGCCAAGAGACAGAGCTTCCCTGAGCCAAGCAGCCACATGCTCTCCCAGAGGCACCGGTCCTTTGCGGCCTCAACGTGACAGCTCCAAGGCCAAGTTCTGTGGGCACTGCCAGCACGAAATCCCGAGCTCCGGCCAGGACTCCAGCACCCAGCGTCCTCAGCCTGTAACAGCAAAGCTCTGGCTGCTCCAAAACTTGCAGCTCTGCCTTGCACTAAAGACAGCACCACACACAACTGGCACTTACAGGTGCAGAATATTGTGATGGGTCCACTGATGGAGGCTGGCGCTCATCCACCTCACTTTGCTTCTCTTTGGCTTCTTCTCCAGGAGCAGCAGGATCAAGGGGAGAGACGGCTCTTGGTTCAGTCATCTGTGAGAAGAGAGGAGCATGAAGGACAGGCCATTTCCTAGCATGTAGAACCTCATTTCTTTTCACATCTATTACCACATCTTCTAAGGAAATCTTATAACATTTCATAGTGACAGAGGGGTTCTAAGTCACAGCCACCAAATTAGAATGGGCCAGTACAACAGAACTCTGGATGGATTTGAAGTTGATTTTCCTCCCTGGCTGCCATCAGTAAGCAGGGTCGTTTCAGAAAAATTGAGCTTTTAGTGCTTGAAAGTGCTGTAATGGAAAACTAGGAAAGCAACAGCAACGCCTTTGCTACAGCTGCTGCAGAGGTGGAAAACTTAAACTGGATCGGAATCCCCTCCAGAGCTGGAAAAGTGTAGGGAACGTTGTGCAGAAGCATCTTTGCTTGCTGGAAATAAAGGAAAATGAACAGGCCTTCCCCTCCTAGCAAAACCACAAGACAACAAACCACAAGATGGAAGTGCCACCCACTCCAGTATGTAAAGCCTTTGGATGCAGTGAGGGGATGTTTGACGGTGAAACAGCCCTTGTGCAGAGCCCTGTCATGTAGGCATTGATGGAAGTCTGCCTGAAGGTCCCTCCAGAGCCTCCCATTATCCAGGCTAAAGCTCCCTCCGCACCTCCTCACTGGCCTTGTGCTGCACCCCCTGGCCCAGCTCCCCTGTCCTTCTGTGCACACGCTGCAACCCCTCCATGACTTTCTGCTTGCCAGGGGCCCACAAGTGCACACAGCACTCCAGCTGTGGCCGCAGCGCTGCCCAGCACAGGGCCACGCTCACTGCCCTGCTCCTGCTGCCCCACTGCTGCTGACACAGGCCACCATGCCCTTGGCCTTCTTGGCCCCCTGGCCACACGCTGCCTCATCTTCAGCTGCTCAAGGCCGCCAGCCCTGTGGCCTTTTGGCTCACGCAGCTCCCTAGCCACAAAGCTGCTCTTTTGTTTTAAATTGCAGCTTCCACCATTTCAAGAGGTCCTTCCTTTTCCACAATCACATCTTATATGTAGATATTATAAGATTTGATAGGAATAGAATTCTAAGGTACTCTGACTAAATTTAAATGATGTAATTCAACTCTACAGGAATTTGCTCTTAGTTAAATACTCCACCCTATGTGCTCTAGGAAACAACGTTGTCTTTGAAAAACTCGATTTCTAGTTCTTCAAAGCTCTGAGATGGAAATTAAAAAATTACCACTTATTCCTTTGATTTTTTTTTGTTGCTGTCATGAAAAAAGATTTTCTGCCAACCTTCCTAACTGGCCCTCTATATTCTACTGCCACTGGCCAAGCTCACATCTTCCTCTACAATGCTTAAACACCAGGACCATGAAATGTTCCTTTCTCACTCACCTCAGGATCAGCACCGCTGAACACACGCCTCAGGTGACCTGTAGTGGGCAGAGGGAAATGAGCCAGATGCTGTGAGAAAACCGCCTGGGCTGCTGAATCCCACAGAACAAGTCAACCCAAACCGAGAGGATTTCCCGTTTCACAACATCTCTCCAGGAGACACATTTCACTCACACAGCCAGCAAGAGATCAGGTCAATAATCTTTCTTTTGCCTACACTTTGGCCTCTTTTGCCAGTAAATGACTAAAACATGACCAAGAAAATGCAGTTGGTTTTTTTTTTTTTCCAACACTCAAGGCTCCTGTTCTACCAAAGACTTAAAACAGCTTCTATAATTCTATTTTTCAGGTACTTTTTTTTTTAAAATCAGTTGCATGCACCAATTCTCATTTACTTGCTGGAAATGCTTGCCCAGAAAAGCTTCCCCAAAATCTTCCTGAGCTGTGGCAGTTCTTTGTGAAACGGTACAGCAGCAGCTCCAAGGTTCAGGAGCAGACACTCACTTCTTTGGAGTTTGCATTTCATTGCAAAGGGAAGATCACTATTTTAGCCCTCAGTTGAGGGTCAAGTTAGACAGTCAGATCCTTTCTAGAGAAACAGTAGAAAGAATGAAACTCTCCCTGAATTCTGGAAACAACTGCAGAGTTTTTAGAAGGCCTTCCAAGAAGGTCTGCCAGTCTACATTTTCAAAGGTGTCTTGCTTGTCCCAGAAAACTGAGGAAAGGACAGACCCTGCTGCCACAGACTCTCCCGTGGAGGGAACAGAAGCCCCGCAGGTTCCCTTGCAAATGTTGCCCCTGTGGCTACAGACACCCCCTATTGAGCTGAATGTCTTGACAGGAGCTTTGCCAAAACAGTGGCATCCTAATGCTCTTTCTGTTTCAAAATCAGACACTCAGCCACTAAAAAAGAGCAGGGAGAAATACAAAAGCCACGTTAGGCTACACCTTAACCTAAGCAGAAGGAAAACCTCTACTTACGTGTGAAGTGTGTAACGTAATAGATGGAATAAGCAACGCCATATGCAGCAAAAGCTGCAGTGGCCAAATGGTGAAACATTGTCACTTTTGAAAGTTAGGTAAATAATAGAAGAAACAAGGCTCTTGTCAGTCGGCAGCTGCCCACTGACAAAGGCGCCAAGCAGGGAAGTTCTGCTCTGAGCAAGGCCTAAGTCTGCTCTGGCACTCAGGCCTTCCGTGCACCAAGGCAACCTTCTGATGTCACTATGACAACGTGGCAACCATGCCTGACATCACAAAGCAAATGCACTCTGTTGCTCTGTGAGTTTATGCAAAGCAATAACCAACCTTCCCTAGAGCAAACACAAAATAGCCAAGGAAGTTCTCCTCTGTCATAAAGCAGCACAAATTCTCCTCATGAGCCAAACCCCGGGTTTCAGGGGATCCAGGAGGAACTCCAAGAGTGCCCCAAGCACCTACGGCCTGTACCTCAGCTGAGCACTCAGATGGGACACAAGCAAAGGAAACCAGAGCAAGAAAATGGCGCACAGCATTGCAGATGTGAGAAATGACTCTCGCTTTTACCATTTTAAAGGTTTATTAAACCTTAACAAAGGAATGAATAAAGAAAAACTGTAGCATTGAGAGTCTCCATGACTAGCTGCCATGTACTCATCTACAAGAAGGATGCTCTGCCTTTTATACCCTTAGCTCCTCCAAAACTTTTGTCAGTCAACTCTTTCTCTGCTGTCCATTGCTGGAGATTACTTTCTTGCATCTTGACTGGAGGTCAGGTGTTGTTACAGCCTGCCTGCTGGTCACAAGCCAGCTCTCCCCAAATGCCCTGACTACCAAGGCTATTACAAGGGGGAGGGGAAAGTAGACTATGGGGGAGGATATATTACAATGTCATCACTACACATTTGAACATCCGCATAACATCTATTTCTTAATTGTCAGAGCCAACCATTACATTACTGATCTAGGACACACAGAACCAGGAGAGAAAGCACTGTTGGCATCACAGTTGAAATCCTCCCTAACAAATCTCCCCACATATTTGCACATTTATTGGACATGCCCAGGCCTCTGGTGCATGTACATCTCTGCCTTTATTCCCCTTTGGCAGCAGTCGAACTGGCAGCATCTGCCCGCCTGCAGCAGCTGCTCCAGGCTGGGAACGCCACTGGCGGTGCTGATTTCCAGAGGCTTCTGTGTGCCAGGGGAAGCCAAGGCAGGAGCGGGTTGAACGGTGCTGGCGCTGCTGTTGCTGCTCTGTGCCAGAGAGCCCCGGCTGGGCAGGGCATGGTGCCCACTGCGCTGCGGGCTCTTTCTCCTGCCACAGCTGGGCACACCTGGGAACAAGGCATGACAACTTGTGGGCAAACCAAGGGGTTTCTGGGGCTGCACTGCTCTGCACACACCCAGGACACCTGCAGCACAGAATTTTAATCCTCAAACAGGGGAACCAGAGGGAAACAGCTGGAAAAGATTTCATTTGAACCTTTCTTACCGGTTCAACAGAAGTCTTCAAAATGAACATTACCAAGCAGGGCCCGATCCCTGCTGCCAGCTCAGGGTTAGAAAGGAGGCAATACTTGATTCAGTGCTGGGTGTGTGGGGAATCATTTCCGTAATACGGGCACACCCAGCAATCTCACTTACTAGTTTGTATCCATGGATCTAAGACATATTCAATACTTTGCTGAAACTCACAGGTAAATATTCCCCCAAATGGTTTGATTTTCTGATTGATACTTATTGACTTATTGACACTTAAATCACTTCTCAAAATCTACTGACATGAGAATACGAGTGTCCTGCAGGTCCCTGCTGGTCATGGTCACAGGTTCGGGAGGAGACCCATGCACACAATAACCCAGGGCAAAACTGGGCTTGCAAAGCAAATTTATTCTATTAGTTGCAGTAGCAAATAACACATACCCACCCCTGGATTCCTAAAAATCTGCTGAGCAGTGGAAGGAGATGGAGCGTGGTGCTCGGCAGCAGGGGCAGGTAGGCAGTGCACTTTCAGGACATCCCCTGGATCAAAACGCTGTGCATCTCATCCTTCTCACCCTTCTGGCTCAGAACCAGGCCTTGTATCTCCTGTTCAGGGGTGGAATTTCCCAGTTACGGCATCAGCTCACACATGGCTGGCATTTGAGATGAGGGCAATGAATCAAGGATTTAAAAGAACTGGAAGAGTTAAAATTTTAGCAAGATTTAGTTAGGGGGAAAGAGTAGAGCAAGAAGAGTAGAAATAATAAGGGACAGTTAATTCTCAGCAGATAAGGTAGTTAAGGCTAGGGTAATATATCACTTGCCTGTCTTTACTATGTTTAACGAAGCAGGATGAGATGGATGGATGGATTTCTTTGTGACAAACAAGAGGACTGTAGCCTGCACCTGGGCCCCAAAACTTCAGCTGTAGCCAAGGGGTATGAAAGCCTGCCAACAGCTCATAAGTAAAGAGGTCAAACTGAGGAAGATGTCTTGGCCTTCATCAGAAGGAGACCATTCCCCACTTTCAAACCCACCAACCCATTTGAAGTGAAAGACTGCAGAAACGTGAAGGAACTTTGGACTCAATTATAACACATTTTAATACAAAGGGAGGTCGGTGGGGTTACCTAATGAATATGTATTAGGTTTTTTGGGAACTATATGACTATGTAAGACATTTTTAGATAAGTAGAGAGCCAGTGATTCTTCACAAAAGTGTTTAGGAGATGACTCCTCGTGTCCCTGGTGCTGTAATAAATATACCACCTTCTAACTTTAACTGTGGCGAGTTCTATTCCACACTTCATTTGGTGACCGTGGCAGGAACGCTTCTCTGCTCCAGCAAGAACGACCGGGCTGTGGACGTCTCTGGGCGCTGCCAGGACATTCCTTTCCTGGAGGCACCTCCGCTCTCGGCTGTTCCTTGTGGGGGACAGACAAGACTGCTGGGACTGTGGAGAAAGGGAATGTTGAATTCTGTATAAAGTAACCCGTAAGGCATGCGCAGGGGAAGGGCTGTTCACAAGTCACACAGAAATGTCCTGCGCACAACGTACGCCTGTACAGTTTGGGTTTGGGTCTGGCTGCCGGCAGAAAGGATTTGCTGTGTCAATAAGGACCTGCTAGCAATTCTGGGGTGAACTGAGCAAATCCTGTTTTATTGCTGCTATTTCTCCTGTGTGTTGTAATTGTGGTTGTGTTTTCAGTAGGTGATGTTTGAGGAAGATGATGGGGGTGGATGCTGATGTGGTGGATGGTGTGTGTTGTGTTGAGAAAAGTGAGCACTCTGTCCCCTCATAAAGAGATACTCCTTTCCTGGTGAGCTTGTGTGTGTGGACTTTCTAATTGCAGGGGTGGTATTCCCTGGGACACCTGGTGATTGGGTATATAGGGGGGTTGAGTGGTTTTTCTCCCACATTGCAGTCATTTGGGACTGTATGATTGTGTTTGGGGAGATTTTAGGATTTTGTTTGCAAAAGGTGCAGGAATTTATGCATAAAACTACAGTGTGGTGATTTCTGTATGTTGAACTATGATAGTTCCTTTCTACTGCCCCCCTCCCCCAGGGTTTAAAATCTACCACCACGAGGTGGGCGCTCTCTTTCCTCTCCTGGACATTCTCTTTCCTCTCCTGGACGCTCCCTTTCTCTCCTGGAGTTGTTCTCCATTAAAGCTGTGGGACTTTGGTCCTGAGAAGAAAGAGAGCCTCTCGTCTTTTGCTTTTGTCCTTGTCAGTGTCACTGGGGTCCAGAGCTCGCCAGACTGATCCCCCAAGAGGTGAAAACCCACAAATGGCCCCACATACACAGCTCAAAAATTGGCCACATTTCTGATGGACTGGGGTGTTTGCCACACTTTTGGAATTCCATATTCCCACACAGCTCAGGCACTTGTTGAAAACCCACTAGGCACTCTCTAAAACCCATTCTAGATCAACAAAAGGAAGAGTGGCCCAAGCAACACCTCTGATAAGGTTGAGCAAAGCTTTAGATGTCTTTATATTTTGAAGAGCTCATTTGCAGGACCTAATCCTCCAACTTTTGGGCACTTTTCAAACAGCACACAGGCAAAATTGAAAGAAAATTCTTCAGTTTTGTTTAGAAACTTTGAGTTAGGACAAATTGAAGGACCATTTCCACTAATCACTTGGAGCAAAGGGTGTCCTTGTGTTTGCACAGGTGCCGGAGAAGGAGGCGAAACCGTCTCCTACACAAGAGCGCACTGACAATTCCACCAGCAGGGAAATGAGCACGCAGACATAAGCCGCACGGAGAAACTACGGATCGTGCCAGACGATCCCTGTTCAACCTGGGAAAGCTACAAATCTTGAGTTTGATGTTGATTTTTGGACTGTGAAAATGGTTTGTATCATAGAGCTCTTTCAGCAAAAGCGTGGTGTCCATTGTGTTCAAAAGAATTCTAAGATATCCAAATTTGTAAAAATTGAAGGTTGGAGGGACAGTTTAGTGCCCTATAGTTGGCCAGTGTCTGAACAAGTGCTAAAAGATTTGCTTGAGAACTGAAATAGATGGGGAAGCTTTTGCCAAAAAGCAGCTGAACAGGAACATGGAGTTTGATCAGATGATATACTGGTACTTGCTGGTTTTGCTTGCTTGCTTTTGCAGTGCATATATGCCTGTGGATCAACCAAAAATGAATGTCTGCCTTGCTTTAGCCAAGTCAGTAGGTTCAGACACCATGTGTTTGACCAGTTTGATCCCAGACAAATCCTTTGTGACCTGTTTGGTCGGTGTGCCAGTGCCAGCCAAGAGGTGGCCAATACCCAATCATGACAAATATTGGTGTGAGGCTGCCAATGAGACCAGTCCATAACCAGCTGGCATCATTGGACCCCTGATCTTCTTAAAGCACCTTCTGAACCTCAAGAATTGGAATTCTTGCTTTATTTCTAATGGAATTTTGTGCTGAGTTTCAGTACCAGGGAGATCCACAGTTAAATGTTACTCCGCATCATCCTGAGGACAGATACTCAAGTTTGTGGTGCAATTGTACTACCCAGTGTCCCCTAAGGGTGAAAATGCTGACAAGTAGATGACCTAGATGAGTCCCCACGACAAGGAGCAACAGAATATTGGCTCCTTTGTGGAGACAGAGCCTGGCAGGGCATTCCCTCAAAAATTAAAGATGGCCCATGTAGCATCAGACAACTGACTGTGATAGCAGCTATTGTTGAAAAAGCCATCAAGAGAAAACACAGAGAAAAAAGACTTGCCCCTCATTATGATGAAAATTGTAATAGCAATTTCAGGCTCTAGGGCCCTGCAAAATGAGTTACATCCACTTTATTTCTACATCAACTTTATTTCTACATCAACTTGCCTTGAGGGATGCATTGAAACCATTATACCGATTGGGGTGTTGGCTGAAGAAAGAAGACAGTGCTACTTCCATTGCAATTAGGGACATGATGAATGATGTTGGTGTAGTCAGACATGCAACCTTAAAGAACAGAGCAGCAATTGATTTTCTTTTACTGGCACATGGACATGGTTGTGAGGAATTTGAAGCATTGTGTTCCATGAACCTGTCTGATCACTCTGAAATCATCCATAAAAGCATACAAAAGCTGAAAGATTTGACAGCTCCAATTAAAGAAGATGGTGGGTCATGGTCAGATGATTTGTTCCAAGGATGGAGCTTTGCATCTTGGCTAAGGGAACTTTGTAAAATAGGTCTCTATGTACTGGGTGTTTTGGTAGTGATACTAGTAGTAATACCTTGCATACTTCAGTGTGTACGACAAATGATGGACAAAACTCTCAAAGAAGTTGTTATCACACAAGAGAGAGAGGTAGGAAATGGATTCACAGAGAGTTCTCAAAATCTCACACAGATGGTGGATGAAGGTATAGACATGGAGGACGGTTTTGAATTAAGACCTTGGAACAGACGAGACTTTTTTGGAACAATGACTAGTAATTGCTATCAGACATGACTTATGCCCTTTGAACTGACTGGACTTTCACAGCATTAAAATTGCTGTGTTGGAATATAGCAAGGCTTAATGCGAGCAAAAAGGATGCTTTAAGCAAGTAATAAGCAGGTATACTATAGTAAAGCTATGAAATGCAAGGTAGTCAATAAGCAACACGGTTACAAAGGTTTCTTTTTAGTTGTACCAAGAGAGGGAATTGTGGGAATCCTTCAAATCAGAGAGTTTTGGGAAAGCTGCCAAGGGCAGACCTCAGAGACAACAGAACTGCAATTCGAGCTAAGCAGCAACCATAAGATTTGTCAGCAGAAATCTTCTATAAGAAGTAGAAAAATAAGGACAAATAGAACAATGGTCTGTGTATTAATGCTTGGTTGGAATAACTCCCTAAGCTTCAAAAAAGTATCTCTAGCAAGATATTAGGAACTTCTAAGCTTAATAATGGAGCTCTGTGCATTGTGTTTTAAGGCTTACAAGCAGGTATTCTATTCAAAACAAGGAAGCGCTCTTTTAACAAATCGTACGTGTGCTTCTAGTGGTTGGGTAGAACTACTGTCAATATGCTTCTGCTTTGTGTGATGGGTCAAAAAACTTTTCAAGTAAGTTGTACCATTAAGTTCTTTGTCTGCTGCCAGGGACATAAGCTGCTGGCATCTTCCCATTGTCATAACCATGGAATGAGACTGATGCTGGAAAACAAACAGCTCGAGCTGCATTCCTCAGCAGTCCCGTCCCATTCATGATTCGTACATAGACCCCGGGCAGCAATAGAATATAGAATATTCTATTGAATATAGAATAGAAAATAGAATACAGAATATAGAATATCTATGATAAATTAATAGGTATTATTTCATTCATTTTGATATCTTTTTATTTAATATAGATTTATATCTTTTCATTTCATATAGATTTGTTTTCTTCCTCCAGCTTGGGAGAGTGAAGATTTACAACACTGCAAAACCATCTGCCCACACAGCAGTCAGCCCCGGGTGTGTGCATGCACACCCACCCACTGTGCTTGCGCTTCTCAGCATCTCAGGGCTGCTGTCTGCACAGAATTGGGATGAATTTAACTGGACAGAGCCACGAGTGGGGTGTTCAGCTTGCCATGAACATTCATGTGGCAACAAACAACACAGAGCTCTCCAATCATATTATCACATGTGATTTCATTCTTGATGGGCACTAAGGAACTCTTAAAAGCACCAAAGACACAGAAAAGAGGTGGAAAACATTGGCATCATGCTACTGCCGGTGTCATCATGGAGGAAAATCTATTGGGTTTCTCAAGGTGGTAGCTTTCCAAAAACTAGGAAAACTGCTCAGCACCGGTTGCCCAATTCTGAATGGTTTGCTTGACTTGGCAAAACTGGGGTGTTAACAATGGACTCCGTCCTTAGTTCAAATCACCTGCCCTCACCTGCAGACAAAAGCAGCACCACCAGCAGCAGAAGCTACATCAGTCAATTTTCCTGAAAAAGCTGTGTTAAATTTGGGAGAGGAAAGGAAAACACGTCAGACACTGTGGATTAATGACAAGACTCTGAGGAACAGTTCCAAAGCAGAGGGCAGCAGCTTCTCTCTGGGCCACTCCTTGTGCTCCAAGGCAGCCGGGCTGCCCTGGCTGCCCAGGACCCTGCGCTCCGCGGGCTCTGCAGAGCTGCACAGCGGGGAGGCAGCTTGGGGCACCTCAGCCCCTGGGCAGGAGTGGCTTCTTGCTCTGGAGGGCTGCCTGTGGGCAAAAGCAGGGTGCTGGCCTTCTGCTCTTGGCCCTAGCATGGCCTTGCACGGCTAATCCTGTTCCCTGTCTCAAATGTGCTAAAGAAAGACTTGTTTGTTTCCAGCTCTGCACAGGTGTGATTTGCACCACAAAATACCAAAGGACTAAGGCCTGAACAACAGACCCTGATTGAAGCCTCAACAACAGGAAAGGCCTGAACAACAGACCCTGATTGAAGCCTCAACAACAGCATCTGAGCCAAAGCTGCCCTCTAGATGACCTTTCCAACCCAATGTTTTATGCATCTGCTCCTTAACCAAGTCTTACTATCAAAAGGATTGTTGCTTGCATTCACTGGTGAAACACGTCTTCACCTTTCTGCATGAGGAAAATGGACAAGGCCACACCTGGCCTTGGTTCCTCCTTGCGCCCTGGGCAGGCTCGGGGAGAAAACCAAGAGGAGAACGAATCCAGCTGTCCCCCCAGCAGAAGCTCTGGCACATTGCTCATCCAGCGCTGTCAGAGCCGGGCTACTCTCACAGCGCACTCAGAAGCCTCGTGGCTGGCAAAGGTGGAGGCACTGCAGGATTTCCCGGTTCCTGGCCATGGCTGTGCAGGGCTTGGCTGGGACAGCTTCCCCCAGCTGATGTGCAGCTCTGGATGAAGGGGAAAGCACTGGGGTAACTGGTGATGTATCTTCCTTAATCACCAGAGACACCCTTTTGTAATAATGCTGAGGTGCATTGCTTAGCTTATCCTTTCCTGACTCTTTTTTGCACTTTTGCATGACAGTAAATTACACTGTTCCTTCAGCTGGTGTCTGTGTCTGCATCTCTGACTCTCCCCATCATCAAAACAAACACACAGCCAGTTTAGCATGAGACCTGCCTCTCTCCCAGCCCATCTCTTGGCAAACACCCCTGGTGGCCATCTCCACAAATGAAATTCCCACTTTGCAACTTCCTTTTCTGCAGGCAGGTGAGAAAAGAAGCCACTCCCAGCTCTGGACACCTCCACAAACCAGCTGCTTTCAGCAGTCACAATCCGGAAATATCAATCTCATTCCTTGACCTGCCCACAGGGAGCTCCCTCCAAGAGGCCTTTTGTCCAAGGATACCCACAGAAGAGCTTGAGAAGGAGCAGTTTGAAACAAAACTGCTTCCAAGTTGAAACATGCCTTTATCAAATGAGCACACACCAACCTGTCCCAAAAGGAAAGCAGGCAGGAAAGAAAAGATCCTCTCCCACAATAGCAAACTGTGTTTTCTTCTGTCCCAGCTGGAGAGTGGAGGCCATGGGCTGCACCTCACTTTGGGAAGGAGCCCTGGGAATTGGCCTGATCTGGGAGGGCAGCAAAAGGAATTCCCCAAGAAGTACGAAACGATTCTCTGGAAGCAATAGCTGATTGTGGAGAGTTTTGCTGAAACATGGCTTATGGGAAAGGGACATGAGAATATACAGCTAGGAAAGCAACAACTGCCTTGTGCAAGGACACAGTCTCCTTGAACAAGGAGCTGTTCAAGAAAATATGCGATAACAGGAGGTAAAAAAGAAGTCACAAACAGCCTGAGAAAGGTGGGACTGACTTTTTATAGCTGACCAATAGTGAGCTCTATTTTTGCAATATGTATGAGCCTTATTACTGTGATTATAAAAGTGTGCCTATAATTCAATAAATCTGAGACTTGTTGATCATCAGCAGATGTGCCTTTCTCCCATCTTTCTCCTCAAATGGTGACCCCAAGACCACGGACGAGTGACGTAACACAGTCGGGTCCCAAGCAGCCGGGATGGCAAATAAGTGCGAACATAAAGGGCTGATAGCGCCGCGCTGTGCCCTGGGTGACCGTACAGACGAGCCTGGCCAATACGCGCTGCCGAGACCTTGAGGGGGCTGCAACAGCGCTGATGAATTAGGTATGGAAAGGCAAGCAGCATATGATTTATTTACCGCTTTCTTGCAAAACCGGCAGATTAAGGGGATAGATTTGAAAAAGGAGTTACCGGGGCTCCTGCCATATGGGTATGCTAAGGGAATATTGGCAAATCCTCATACTGTACATGAGCTTACAGAGTGGCGTAAATTTGAGGACGTGCTCTGGGAGGCTACTTTAGACAATGATAAGACAGCTCAAAAATTAGGGAAGTTCTGGAGGGTGATTCATATTGAGCTTCTGCAGTATCAGGCAGAACAGAAAGCAGCTGTGCAGACATCCGCTGCTCATACAAAAAACAGAACCTATGAGAGAGACTTATCCCAAGACACCCCATTGCCCCCTATGTTCAATAGGGTGTCTTTGCCTCGTCCACCACCACCGCCTTCTAGTTCTAGTACCGAGGCAGCGAGCGAGCCGTCCGCACCCCCCGATGAGAATGATTCATGGCCAAAACAACCAACGGCTGCCCTCCCTCTGGGCAGTGAGCCGATCCCTGGGGCGGAAAGCGACCTAGCGGGGGCCATTGCCAGGGAACGGAGGGAGGCTTGGGCTGCACTGGCGAAAGAGGGTTTGAAGAAAGGGGATGATGGTGCAATTAGTGCGGCTACTCAAATAACATGCCCAGTGACTTTTCAAACTCAGGTGGGGGGAGGTCTGAGAGCAATAATAACTGCTCTTGACTGGAAGTTGTTATCACAGTTGCAATCGGGAGTTAGTCAGTTCGGAGTGACAGCAGATGAGTTTATGGGGCTGGGAGCGTTTCTCTGCACTGAAGCTCAGGTTCTGGTAGGACCGGACCAGTGCTGAGAGGCGATGAGATTGATTAGACTGGCTATAGACAGAGGAAAAGAACCTGGAGGAGTGCCCATGTACATGGGAATTAGGCAGGGCCAGAAAGAATTGTTTGGTTCGTTTATAGATAAAGTTGCTGCAGCGATGGAAAAAGCAGGGGTACCTGAGTATACGACAGAGGCTATGCTAAGGCAGTGTGCTCTTCAGGGCTGCAGTCAGGCTATGAGGAATGTGCTTAACACATTAGTTGTGAATTGGACCATAAAAGAGGCACTAAAAAGGATGGCTCAGATGCTGGTAGGATCAAAAGCATTCTTAGTAGATGCTATCAAACAGCTGGGGTTAAGGTTACAGGCAAAGGTTTCCCAAGATCAAGTGTTAGCTGCCCTTGCACCCTTTCAAAGTCCAACGCAGTTAACCCGGCTCCACCAGGCAACTGTACGCGATGCTACCAATGCCCCTGCCTCCAACCTGCCACCACAGGAAGCTGGATCTGGCAGCTGCTGTAAAAGTCGCGCTGATGACTCCACACCCACAAAAAACATCCCGTCGGGAGTTAAAGGACCTATTGTTATACAGGGTCGAGCGATGGGTGCACTGCTTTCAGGGAGATCATCTGCCTCTATGCTTGGATTATTTGGTTTACCTGGAGTTATTGATGCGGATTTTACCGGGAAAATTATGGTTATGCTACACACTCCCTTTCCACCACTTCAAATTAACAAGGGGCGATTGTTGGAATACCGAACGAGCTGCTGGACGGTCTACGTCCACTTCTTAAAGGCACAGACCCGACAAGTCCGATCTGTGTTACTCCGGAGCAGCAACACATTCTGCAGCAAATTATGGACTGTGTTACTCAAGGACAAATTTATTGGTGGGACCCAGAGTTGTCTACAGACCTGACAATTTAGCACGGTCCCAAATACCTCCTTGGTGCACTGACTCAGTTGCAAAAGAAAACGGGGGAGGATACAGGGGCTGTATGGGTACCTGCCAGATGGACTGGACCTGTTCTTGATGCAGTGACTGACAAGCAAACCGATCCTACAACTGCTGCTGTTACAGCTGAAAGGACACTCGAAGGCTGTCGACAGGGCTGTGACGCGCTGTCAGACCTTTGAAGGACTGATTACAACTGTTGGGTCGCTGTTAAAATTTTACATACGGGGTCTGGCGGGTCAAAAATGTCTTGACTGTAATAACCTGTATTGTGCTGCTTGAGTAGCTTTGTATTGTGGGGGCTGTGGCAAAACCTTTTGGATAGAACAGTCCGTAGTATGTGAATTGTAGTGTAAAGTGCTCATTTAACCATAATTTTAACGACTAGCAGAGAGAGCTGCGAGAACAAACAGGATTAGGAGTCGATCAGGCTTTAGAGCATTTTAAAGCACCCGAGCAAAAGATCTTAGCTTATTATCGTTGGGAACTGAAGCATATTGTTGAAAGGGTTACAGCTCAGAGTATTAACCCTTAAAAACAATAGCCTGTTGCATTACACTTCATGCATGGTGTATTGCCTGTTGCAATACACTTCATGCATGGTGTATAAATTCCATTCAAACACAGGATTCTGTCTGGGCAGTGTCAACTTCTTCCTTCTAATCCTAACAGCGCCTTCAAGGCAGGAAGAAGTTACTTTCTTCTGATAAGAAGGCAATAAATTTCCTTTCTCGGAAAGATTTAAGTGTCGTGTGGTTGCTATCTCACTGCAAGACCTTTCCGTTTAACAAAGCATCTTACATGGCATAGTTTGTATTTTAACAATTTTTATAACTTAAAACTATATTTAACACAGTACTTAAGAGAATTGGTACAGCATTACTTCCTAACACAGCACATATAATATTCATTTTGGTATTTACAAAAAGCCAATCATAAAATATATGCATTTTTCACAGTACCCATAATACAGTATTCCATAGTAGGGCAAATTAGCAGCGATTCCGACAAAGAGCTGGATCAGTGCTTGAGCAGATTACGAGAGTTAAAACTGCAAGGATTAGGGACAGTAAGGGCTAAAAGGAATAAGAGGAGAAAGAGGCGTGAAGAAAAATGAAGTTTAACTGTGTTGTATTGCTTAGTGTTATAATAGCCAGCGTAGCAGATATTACACGCTTTAATTAGCCAAAAGATAAGATCTGGGTAACATTAGCAAACCAAACTAATCAATCATCGCTTTGCCTTAGTTTAGGAGGAGTTACTAATCCTTTTCGAATCCTTTGTCTTATAGGTTTACCTGTTTAGTTTCCAGGGGAATTTTGTGGTTTTGGGAACAGTGGCAGTTTATATAAAAAACTTGTCTTTTTCGGCCCATTGCCAACAGCAAGGCAGCCGCAAACAGGACGGCTGCCAGCAGTGTGAGTTCATATTGTCCTTGAACACCACTGGCACTCTCCCCCAGAAGAATTAGATCTCTTTGGGAGTGCAAATGCCAGCTTTGCAGGCAACCCACAGGAGAGCTGGTTAAGCTTTGAACCCTTAAATGCCCAAGATTTAAATAAGAATAGAGTAAAATGGGGCTAACTTAGACTCAGCTCTGGAATGGCATACCAGCAAGACCACAGGGGGGGCTGTGTTATTTGAGAAAACTATCACTGTTCCATCCTAATGTATCTTTGGTAACGCAATAAAGTAAAAACACAAGCAATAATTAAACGTAGGGGAATCTAGGTTTTGGACTAAGCTGCATCAGGTGGTAGTAGCAACTATTTTACCTGGAGACGTGGCAGATAAGGCAAGGAACTTAGCAAAACAGCTAGGGTGCTGGGTTAAAGATGAACTGAATAAGACATCACAAATTTTAGATATGCTTATTACAGATGTGCAAAGTGTTTATACCGCAATGTTTTAGAACAGAGCTGCTATAGATTTTTTGCTTTTAGCACAGGGGCATGGATGTAGAGAATTTGAAGATATGTGTTGTATAACTTAAAAAGCTTAAGCTTAGAACCACAGTTAAAGAGTCTTGTAGTACATGCAAAGTTTTAATGCTTTTACTTGTTTTACCTTGTATTTTTAGCTGCATTCAAAATATAGTCAGTTGCTTGATACGAAAAGATGTGGCAAACAAAGCTTCCTGCTCAAGAAGAAACTGGGGAAATGTGGACAGTTTTTTATTGAGACATAGTTGATGGGAAAAGAGACGTGAGAAAATACATCTGAGAAAGCAACAGCTGCCTAATTCAAGGACAGTTTCTTTGAGCAAGAAGCTGTTCAAGAAAATATGTGATAACAGGAGGTAAAAAAGAAGCCACAAACATCCTGAGAAAGGTGGGACTGACATTTTATAGCTGACCAATAGTGAGCTCTATTTTTGCAATATGTATGAGCCTTATTACTGTGATTATAAAAGTGTGCCTGTTAATCAATAAATCTGAGACCTGTTGATCATCATCGGATGAGCAATGTCTCCTGTCTACCTTGTCAGAATTGTTTGCAGTCAGACCAGTTAGAGACTGTTTCTTAACAAGTTTGTTTCAAGTGCCACAGAACAAAGTTCTGACTTACAACAGAATGTGAAACAATACAAAGATTTTGGGCAAAACCCCCATCTCTCATACCTCAGCCTCAATGTAGAACCTTGTCCATGGGGATATTTTAATGTGACACAGGGGAAAGTGCTACAAAATGCCAATAGTTAAATGAGCATTGCATCTGAGGCATATGTTGATCCAGCAAGGTCACGCCACACTAATGCTCTGTAAGGGATGCCTGTGGTTCACCAGCAGATCACCATTTATCCAGTTCCCAAAAAACTCTACAGATCTTGTCAAAGTACAGACTACAAATCTCTTGTTTAGGAGCATCTCCTGAAGGACATCTCAAATTTGTTTTTCACGGGATCCATTTGTAAGCCAGCACTATATTATACCGGGTTGTTAGGAGATGGCATTGGCACAGACTCACATCAACTATTTAAGTATGGGACTTAGAACAGCAAACAATGCAGCTCCGTGTCAGAGATTGCACTTAAGCATTTTCACACCACCTTTCACAAGAACAATTTAATCCTGATAGCAGTGACTCAGGTCTGCCTAAAATATAAAGACAAGATCACTGCAAAAAAGAGCAACCCCAAACTGGAAACAGTACAAATTAGAAGTAAGCAATAGAGATCCTTGATGCACCAACTTCCAAACACTGAAAATCTTGTTAATAATAGACTGCCTATACACCTAGAATATTTCTTAATGCTATATTAATTGAATATTTATATGCAGAATTGACTGACTACATCACTAAATACATTTTTTCACTACAACAAAAACTCCACTTCCGTTATTATGGAATCCTTCCTATTTTAAAGTACCATAGTGGGCACTCTCCTATTCAAAACTCTATGCTAGCTATTCGTAAACCATTGGAAAGTAAAGCTCCAAACAAAACAAAATTAAACCCCAAAGCATAGAATTATTAACCCTAACAACATTTTGGAAAGCCACTACTGTTTGCAAACAAAAGATGCTCAACCTCTCAGTTGAGTATTTTCTTCTAGCACGTTACTCAAAATGTTTCATATCCAGCAACTACTCTGATTCTCTCCAACAGTCAGCCAAGAGTCACCTCAGAGGCTGAATCAGTGAGGTGGGGATTTGCTTTATTCAGCGCCGGCTACATGGGGGATTGCTCCTTCTAACATATACATTCAGCACTTTACACAGCACAATTTATGGTTCGATTTCATGCATATTCGTTACATTCCTTGGGATAGGCGTGGTTATACAAATTATTTCTCCAAAGTCATTAATACCAATTGCATAGTTGGTGAGCAAGCATGGTAAACTCTGGTGGTTGCACTGAGGAAGGCTGCAAGTCTTCCTCAGGGGTCACTGCGAGGAAGGCCAGCAGTCTTCCTCACTTTGCACTTTTCACCTTTCTTTCTGAGGAACAGGCAGTCCTTCATCAGCCATTTCTGCAGCAGTTTCAACAGGTTCTGTTCCTCTCATCTTAACAAGGTGTATTCTGTTTCTCTTACCTTGACAAGGCTGAGGCACATCCTCCTTCTTAGGCTTGTCCTTAATACTTGCTGACTCTTCATAGTTAACTAACTCATGTTTACATGAGCTAACTATTGATCACCTCCTTTCAACTCCAGCAGCAAATAAACCCACTAGTCCATCAGAGATGAATTAAAATACAATAGAACCTCCACTGAAAATGTAGCTTTGTTTTCTAGGAACTGCATAGAAAAATGGCTCTAAGTTTTCTCCACTTAAAAGCCTGGGTAAATCCAGGCTCATAATCATGACACCCAAGAATTTACTGCCACGGTGAATGCATGAAGTTCCTGTTACAGATGGATAATGAGATGATTTGCTCTCGCAATTAAATGATAACTATTGTGTGAATATTAAGAAAAGCTTTAGTGATGTGTAGTTATGTTACTGTAGTTTAGATGTCCTCTGTTTTCCCCCTGTACTGTTGCCATCAGACAGCCGGGGCTGTCTAGGACAGGTAGAAAGAAGGTGTGCACACGCGTCCCTTACATGGGGCAGCTGGGAATGGAAAAGCTTGTTGCTTAGGGGGTGTGGCATGGCAACAGCTGACCTCCAATCAAGTTACAAGAAAGCAGTTTCCACCAATGAATGGCAAAGAAGAGCTGACTGACAGACTTTGTGAGGGGCCAGGGCTGGCTGATGTAACCCCCCCCCCCCCCCCGGGGTATAAAAGACTGAGCATCGATCTTGAAGACGAACTGGCCACGTGGTGTGCACGAGGGGTGGTTCCCAGCGCTGTAGCTTTTTCCTTATGTCATCCTTTGTTGGATTTTTGTTAAGGTTTCATAAACCTTTTAAAATTTTCCAAGTGAGCAGTGGTTTTTAACATCCCCAACAAGACTTCAAGACTAAGGGACAAAGCTTCCCCCTTCAGCTCTCCACAGCAGCTCTAGGGAGTCTCTCTCCATTGCAAGATCTCCTTTGTCAGTCTGCAGTGACAAGAGTTGGCTGCAGGAGACATTTGCATTGGAACTCTCCCCAGATGGGGGCAAGAAAAAAGAAGAGGTGATTCTGAGGAAAGAAAAAGGCAACGCCATTTGGGAAGACACCAGCATGAGTTCACTACAACTCTAGGCCAAAAGACCCTTGAAAGCAATATCCATCCATGGGGCAGCAGTTTAACTTGATCACAATGCTGACAAAATTGCTGCCCATTCCTGCTGCCGTAGCTGATTCCAAATCACAAGAAATGTGCCAACTCTGCCAAAGACAGGCAGACATGCTGAGATAAAACCAGCTAGTCTGCTGAAAAGGAGTCCAAATGAATCTTTTCTAACCCCCCCTTTTCATCATTTCCCCAGCCAAGACAGAGCAATGTCCTTCCTCTCTGTCACCGATGGTGAGCCAGGCACGGGATGCAGCGTGGGGACAGAGCCTGACACTGCTCGCAGTGCCCTCGCCAGGAGCTTCCACTGCCCTGTCGTGCCATAGCGGGCCCTGCCCTTCGCTTGAGCCCGGCCAGCCCCGGAGCCGCCCCGCCCGCGCTGTGCCCGCAGCCCCGGCTCTGCCGCGCTCGTCCCCGCCAAGTCCGGGCCGCGCCGGAGCGTAGCGCCCCCCTCAAGCCGAGCACCGCCGGTGCAGCCGCGGCCGTGTCGCTGCGGCCGTTGTGGCCACGGTCGGTGATCGGCGCCATGGCGGAGCTGCCGCTGCCCGCCGGGCTCAGCGCCGGCACCTTCCCCGCTGTTATGTTCGCCCAATTATCCCTTCCTAAAAAAACCCAAACAATATTTGAGACAGCAGCAATTTTAATTGAATAGTTTAGAAAATATATCAATAAGGGATAATTTGGTTCAAATAATAGCGCATAGGCAAAAGATAACCGCGGGGTACGGAGTGCAGGGTTCTGGGACCCTTGCCACCTCACGTACAAGCTTGCCAAGTAAAAATTACCTGCTTGTATGCCATGGGTTAATAACATCTCCTCCTATTTAAAGTTTGTCATATTTCTATCTCTGCCCTCATTACCACCTTTACCACGCGTGCGCCACCACTCAGTTTGGTGGTTGCACAAGTCTTTGGGGGTCATCTGATGAAGATTTCGTAGTCTTCCTCTGTGTCCTTTAATTCACCTTTGGGTTACACGTGCGCACCAAACCAGTACAATGTAAGCCAAGACTAGCATATCACTACATCTACATATCAAGGCAATAAATCCCTCTATAATTAGCATTATCTGGGACCCAACCAAGTGTTGCTTCCTTTCTGCTCATTTTAGCAACTGTATCTTCAGCTTCTTTCCTCCTGTCCTTGTGAACATCTGCCGGGAGCGGTGGGGTGGAGCCCCTCCTCTCCCTCTCTTCTTTGGCATGACAACTTTTAACTATTTTTATTATTCCCAAATATTAATTATTATACCAATATTGATTGCTGTTTCAATTTTATCAGCACAAATCATGCCTATTTACCACAGCCCGTAATTGTGTTCATGGTCCTCCCTGGCCTTTCCATCTCACCTCCTCCTGCAGAGCAACTGGGCATGCTGCTGGCTTGTTTCTTTTGAGGAGACTGGGATGAGGAAAGGTGGGAGGGTTGTGTCAAAGAGATGATATTTGAGTGATCGTGTACGTGCTAGAAGCCTCACAGACTGACGGGGCCACGACAGGATGGCCCAGAGCTGGCAGGGCTGCACCTTGCTGCCCTGGTTACAGCTGCTCCTTTTCTCAGAGAGAGCCAAGTGCAGCACTTTTGTGCAGAAACATTTCATTAGCCCTGCTTTGCACAGCTGCAGCTACTGGGGTTGGTGGGGTGCCCCTTTCTGCACTTGGAAATGAGCAGAGTCAGTGATGGGACAGGGCAGGGCATTCCCTACCTGTGCCCATTGTGAAATCCCTCTGCCCCCACTGTGTCACGTGCCACTCCTCAGTGACATCCCGGCCAGCCTGGAACATGCAACTCCCCATTTCCAAGGACACATGGCCATTGTCACCAGCACAGGGCAGGAGCGCTCAGAGCCTTTGGGAGCTGCAGCGAGAGTGGAAGTGTCAGAGCCACAGCAACTGTTGTTCCAACTTGGGTGGTTCCAGCAAGAGCCGTTGTTCAAGAGCCCAATCCACCCACTGAGTGGAGGTAATTATTCACAGTTCTGTGCAGAAAAGGGGGGCTCAGGGGCAAATTCACAAAGCCAGCAACACGAGAACCCAGAGTGTTTGAGTATTTACACATTTGAGCAAAGAAAGGAATTAGTGTTCATTGCCTGCAAGTTCCCTAGTTCTCTCCATAAGGAGTATTCTGTCTGCTGTTGGGTGATGATCCTCTCACTTCTCATGCTCAATAGTTTGCGTGCTCAGTCTCTCCCTTCTTCTTAATGAGAGGTTTCTTGAGTGGGTGGCCATGGTCTGCCCCTGCTGGAATGGCCTTTTACCCTGCGGGAGCTGATTCAGCACAGTTGCTGCATCGGCTTTATCTCTTTGCTCCTTTTCTTGGGGATTCTGCCAAATCTTGTCCTTGTGCCCATAAATTCTGCATTCTTTGTGTCCACCATCAGAGGTACATCCCCCTTCCCAAGCTTTGCTGACCTGCCCTGTGTCTGAGGTCACTGAAGCCTGTCAAGCCCTGCACCTCAACAAGGCAATGCAGCCAAGAAGTCGCCTGCCTTTCCAAAGCCTGGCTATCAATTCCAGCTTGTTGGCTACTTCTTGTGTCATGGGAATCATCTCCCTTCTTATTGATGAGTCTTGGAAGCCACAAAGGCCAAACATCCAGATACATATTTTCCTAAGAAATATTTTGCATTTTGCAGATATTTCAGCAGGATCAGTGTCTGTGTGGGAGCGGGAGCAGCCAAGGCAGAGCGGGATGGCAGAGCTGCGGGCCTGGGCAGGATCCAGTGAGTTCCGCAGGGCCCCAATCCGCACTGCGTCCCGCAGGGCCCCCAGCAGCACTGCCATGCCCGTCAGGGTGAGCCAGAGGTGCCAGGAGCAGCAGGTGAGGGGCAGGTGTGGGGCTCTGCGGGTTGGCAGGGGGTGGGGGCTTGGCCATGGTGTTGGTGGCAGGTGCTGCTGAGCCCGCGGGCCCTGTTGGGCAGGGCTGGGGCCCCACTGGTGCTCCAAGGGCCCCTTGGAGGCAGCTGCCAGTGGGGAAGCCACTCACAGGGGGATGATACTGAGGAGGTGCCAGTGAAAATGGGAGGTTCTCTGATGGAAGTGGCTCTTAGGGATGACACTGAAGAGATCCCAGTGGAAGTGGGAGGTTGCTCTTACACATGCTCAGGGATAACACAGAGGAGGTGCCAGTGGGAATCACATGTTCTCTGTGCTTTGACACTCAGGAAATTCATGCTCTGTACATGGCTCCTTGCCAAAATGCATGGATTTCTCATGGTTCTATGTTTGTACTGCACTCATCAAACATGTCAGGATAAAGAAAACTTTCTAAAATATTTTTAGTATTAGGAGTAAACATTACTTTATTCCCAGCTGGGATGCATAGTGGAGAACTACAGCAATTTTAAAGCTTTTCTAGTTATTGAAACACCTTTAGGAAACAAAGAAATAAATCTTCACTGGTTCTAAATTAAAGAATTCCTCCCATGGAGTAATATTCTTTCTTCTAATGGGTAGTGATATCTCCCTTCTTACGGTAATTAGTCCACAATTTTCATTCCTTTTATCATAGCTTTTTTGATTTATCTCAGCCATTTTTGCCTTCAGAATGAAGCAGTTGGATGGCAGTAGTTGTTCTTGTTAAAAAATATGCTTATGCCAATAGACATTTTAGTGATTTTTGTGTTCCAATGGAATGTGTCAGATACTACACTAAATGATGAGTTCAGCCAGGCACCTCAATTTTGTAACCTCTGACTAACTTAGGATAAACTATTTCCTATAACTTAGGAGAAACTATTTTCCATCGATGGAAATAATTGCATCTAGAGCTGAGGAAAAGAGAAAGGGTTTTGGTGCCTGTTACAGTTGAAATTCATCTTTTGCAGTTGAAGTTGTTTTTGGAGCTGACTCCAGGATGTGCTTCCTTAGTGGCAAATAAATCCCAGTGTCAGGTGCTGCCCCGACTTTGAGATCTTTTTGTGAGCCTCTCTGGATTTTTAGCTTAGCACTGACAAGTTCAATTGTACATGGGCACTTGATTTCAAGGGAAGCCTGTGCCTATAAATTCCAGCAGCTGGGAAAGAATGACTTGCTACTCCAAGGCTTGGCTGCATTGGAGGCTGAGTGAGGGTGGCTCTCTCAGGGCACTTTTGTAGCCGGCTGCTTTCCGAGGGAGAACTGTGTCAAAGCAGCTCTTTTTAGTGATGCGACAGCAAACCTTTGCAAATCCAGCTCTTGTTTAAAATGGAGGGCCTAGTTAATCATCAGTAATGGAGAGCAGGCTGAAGATTTTACAGAAAATTTCTTTCTCCTTTTAGCCATATGCCAGTGAGGCGTCACAGAAGGGAAGTGCGCAGGTTGTCAAATTGTATAACCCACTTGGAGGTATGGTTGGATTTTATATTTTGTTCAATGTCTGTAAGTTTTTAAACTCAGTAATTCATTTTTGGTGCATATTCATTGGATAGGGGATCTCTTGCATTCAGAGCTCTCAGCTGGGGGTGGCTTGTTCTCAGGTCAGCCTTGCAGTCTGTTGTCACAGCATTTAGCCACTGGTTTGTTTTCCTCTGAGAAAGTCCGCCAGTCCTTCCTTGTTCCCATACTACTTGATGGGTGGTAATTTGGAGCATGGAGGTCAAGGTTTGGACCACCTTATGCATTTTAATTCACAGACTTGGTTGCTAGGGTTTTGGTTTTGTAACACCTAGGCACTGTCATTATCTATTAAATTTAATTGGGAAATTGAAAGAAAATGACCTTGAGGAAATTGGATAATTTCATAAGGTCAATATGGAAAACCATACTTGATTTAATTTTTTGTCTTGGCCATTAATAAGTTTGCCAAAATTCTGCATTGAGTTCTCTTCAAAGAAATTGAAAGGAAGGCATTGATGTCATCTTGCCCATGAATTCCAACATTCCCCTCAAAGCACAATGTGCTTAGGTGGTGCCATTTGTATTAATGTGTTCTGAGTGCTGTTTCCCCAAGGAGCCTGGCTCCAGGCAGACACCAGGTGCACATTCCCCTTCCAGGCACTCACTGGTGCTGCCTGCAGCAGTGAGCTGAGCCAGGCACAGCCAGCTGCCCTGAGCAAAACAGGCTCTGACCTGGCTGTGGCTGCAGTCCCCTGCCTGCAGGGACATCCCTGCCCCTGCAAGTGCAGCTCCTGCTCTGCCTTAGCCTAGTGCAGAGCATTTTAAGGCAGCATCATGGTGGCTTTTGGAGAGATAAAACTCAACTTCTGAATTTCTTATTGGGGACCTTCTGTTTTACATGTGAATTGATGATTTTTGTGATTCTTGGTGGTGGTCTACATAGATTCTAAGGGAATATTTAACATTGAATACCTGGGGTGTGAGGACTGGCAGTAGTGAGTCAATTGTGGAACTTGGTGGCACATCTGCTTTGGGCTGGTACAGAGAAGCTAAGGTGAGACAGGTCTGGTTGCTGGTAGGGTACAGGGTGCCTTTGCAACATGCTCCATAAAGGACCAGTTAGGGACTGGGATTGTTCACAGAATCAGAGAATATGTGAGTTCAAAGGGATCCACAAGGATATGCAAGTGCAGCTGTGTTCTCAAGAGTCCCACCAGGTGCCTGTGGACCTTGTCCAAATGCTTCCTGAGCTCTGCTGGACTTGGTGCCATGAGCCCACTAAGTTGTGGGGAGCCTTTCCCTATGCCTGACCACCCTCTGGGTGTTGAACTCTCACCTAATTTTCATCTTCATGTTTGGTCATGGTTTCAGATAATTTTTGTTAGAAGTCATTCAGGGGTATGATTTTAGGAGGTGTTTTGCTTGAATCCGGTGGGAAGTTTCTGTATCTACATTGGATTGAACTTCTCAAAACAGTAGTAGTGCCTACGCTCTAGAACTGGCACGTTTACATTGTTCTGTGTAATTGAAGTGTGTGATTTTTGTGCCATTAGGTTTGCAGGCAAATATCAGAGAGGCATGGTCCAAGGAACAGCAAGAGGAGAAAGGCATGAAAAGTTGGACCTACATTGACAGATTGAAGGAGCGTGTAAAGAAAGGTCAGTCTCTGTGTGTGGGATGGAAGAGACAAAGCTCCTGGATTTCCCCCCAGTACTCATGAAGTCTCCATCAGCCAGCAAGCACGAGTTCCTGGTTTCAGAACAGTGCCTGATGTGTCAAATCCCCTCCCTCACCTGCTGGCCACGCTTCTCCTGATGCAGGCCAGGACACAGTTGCCTTTCTGGGCTGCCAGTACACGTTGCCAGCTCATGCCCAGCCTCTCATCCAGCAGCACCTCCAAGTCCTCCCCACCTTCATCCCCCAGAGTGCCTGGGTGCCATGGCGTGTCCCAGTCCCAAAGATGCAGCACTTTGCATTTGCCCTGGTTGAATCTGATGAGGATTCCAGGGACCTACTCGCCAAGGTTCTCCCTGTCCTTCTGGATGGCATCCCCGGCCTCTGGTGTTGGTAAATTTGGCAAGGCTGCATTTAATCCCACTGTCCATGTCATTCTTGGCATAGCTCAATGCTTGGACTTACAAACTGGGGAAATCATATCAAAGCACCTTGCATAAAAGTAATTTTTTCATAAATATCACCCCTCCAATATCACTCCTTTACCAGGTATTTTTAATGACTTTTTTTCCTTATGCTTTACTGTTTGGATTCTTACTGATCCATAAATGCTGAACAAATAGATTTTCAAGAATCTCGGTACATCCTTTTGAATCAACTTTCTTGCCTTCTCCCAACCCCCCATTTGACAATTCTTTTTCTGGTTTTCCTTTACTCAAGTGAAAATTCCCGAGCTCAGGAGAGCCCCACACTGTTCTCCAGATCTTGTGCCTGAGAGGAAGAGAACGATGCCCATGAACCCTGCCAAATTCTTCCAGAGACCTTTCAGGACTGTTTCTCAACATCCCATCAGAGACAGGGTGATTCATTTACTGGCTCTGAAGAATTACAAGAAGGCAGAGCTGCTTTCCCACTTAGAGAGAGAGGGAATTGTGGAAAAGGACAAGGAATCCCTTGGAAAGATCCTTCAGGAGGTGAGATCCTGGAGTTGCTGCTGGCAATGCTAACTCTGAGCTGTCTTGCTTCAGGTTTTCAATCAGAAACCAATGAGAGGTTTAGGAAATGCTCCTTGTTTACAATTTTCTATCAGCTTTACCCAGTTTCCCCTAAAGGCAAGGCATTGTTGTTGTTGTTCTAGAGTGGGTGGCAATGATAAATTCTTTGTCACGTTGTTGTTTCTCATGCCTTTTTTAAATCCTCTGTCTTCCCCTTGCACTGTTTAACTGCTTCATGGAGTAACTTCACAGGGTGAAACTCTCAACTGGGTGAAAGACTTAGCTCAGGTCTTTAAACAATCCTGGGACAGGTTTCAGAGGAGAGAATTTTGGTAGCTGCATAGGGCAGCATTTCACTTGAATGGAGTTGGTGGCCTCTCACTGGTACCTGGCTTCTGCTGGGATCTGTGGGGATTGCCTTCCAGGGAAGGGTGTTGCAGGCAAATCCCCCATGACAGAGGTGGTGGCCCAGCTTTGAGCCCAGGGGTTCTTTGCTGTTGTGTGGATCGAGCCTTCAACTTCCTTGGCACCTATTATTATTCAGTGACTTTTCCTGTTGGCCTTTTATTTCCACTGGTATTTCTTGATCACTTTATGTCTTGATTTCTTTATCATTCATACAAGTGACATTGATTGCAGGATGCAGTGGCTGTTTCCTTCCTTTTTAAATACTCCCCATCCAGGTAGGCTGCTGCTGAATTATGCAAGCATTAAGTAGCATCTCAAGGAGCAATATTTCCTTTTTAGCTCTGAAAGAAGTGATTCTAGGATTTCAAAGCTCAGCTCCTTAGAGGGTAAGAGGTGAAAAAAAATTTTCCTTTTTCCTTTCTTCTTGTCAATGTTTCAGGAGATTTTGAAGGAGTAGTTTCTTGTTTGCAGTGTGAACTGCCTCAAGGTACTGGTTTGCATTCTGAAAGGCCTGTGTGAACAGCACTTCATCCTGAAACCTGTTCTTCACCTTTTTCTGAACTTCATAGGGAGGCGGTGTTGGTTTTGGCTATAGATGAAAAACCATTTGGGTGAACTTGCTGAGCTCTTATACTCACAGCCTTCCTTCCCTTCCCCTTAGTTCAGGTTTTAAGAAGTGATTTCCTGATTCTGGGTATGTTGGTTCCTTTTAAGCTGTTGAAATGTAGCTCTAGGTAGATTATCTCATACAAGTGTTCCATAGGAAGCTGTCGTTTCCTCTGAGAGGCACTTGAGAAAGAAAAGCAGTTCTGTTTGCAGAGACAAATGCCAGCATCCTTCATGGGATGGTGAAAACATGCCCTGTTAGAGGCCCAGGCTGTGCTCTGCCATGGCAATGCAGCTGGGTGAAACAGGAGGGCAGCCGGTGTCCTCCTGAGGGTGGAAAAATATGGATTTGCCCATGGAGATGATGTTCTTCAGGTCTTACTCAAAACAGAAGCAAACAGAATGGAAAACCTAGCCCTCCATGTATTTCAAATGGTGAAGACTGGGTGTTCTGGCATAGTGTACTTTGACTCTCCAAGCTGTGTAAAAGACCAAAAAACCTGGATCCCTGGTGCAGGGAGAGGTTTACATAGTATCCATTTCCTTCATGCTTGCAGCAGTTTGGCATTTACTTACATCCAAATTTCCTCAGCCCAAATGGACCACACCTGTTTAATCTTGTTGCCTCTTCCATGTCAGCTGCTTTGTTGTTGACATTTAACAAAAGTCCTGGAAAACTGCTGCATGATTTTCTTTTCAGCTTTGCTTTAGCTTTGCAGTACCAGTTTTAATTCGTAGTCTGCCTTCAGGTGTAATGAGCATGTATGTTTGAAATGTCTGTCCTTAGGTAGCCAACGTGGATGCAAATGAGAATTCTTTCAGCCTGAAGGAACATTTCTTTAAAGACATTCAGGAAGGTTGGCCTGGCTACAGTGAAAGGGAAAGACAGACATTGGAGGTGACCCTTTCTCAGTAAGTTCAGTCAGGACAAAAAACATTTCAGAAAACCCTCTGGGAAATGAAGGTCTGCTTTCCCTGTGAGGAAGAGCCATGACTGTTGATATTTTTGCCTTGTAACCTGAAATGTTGGACCACGCTTACAGGAAACCAGCTGGATCTCAGAATGCCACCAGCACCAGCCCGTCACCATCTCTGGGACCTTCTGAAAGGGATACTCCACCCAGAACTGCTCAGGTATTTGGTGAATTCTTTAAACATTCTCTACCATGTCTGATGTTTTATCCCACTTGCTCTTGATGTTCCAAGCTGTGATAAGAAGCAGTAGTGTTGTCTTTATGTCATATGAACCTGGAGCATGCACTTCTAATGGGATTCCTGGATACTTTTCAAGATGGTTGCAGTGTCAAAGCCTGCAACAAGTTTGCACGCATTATTTGTTTCTCATGGTGCAGAGGAAACTCTGCTAAGGACAAGACATGGACATGTTTTTGTTTCCTGGCTGTGTCTTCTTGATGATATGGCAGCTCTAGTACTTAAAACATGCGCGGACATGCCAGTGCAAGTGTTTGAAAAGAAATCTTAGGGAAGTCTAGAATGAAGACAAATTCCTGGAATGAGGCATTTGTAGGAAACTTGTTTTCTCCCCTAAGCAGCACTTAGACCCCCAGTTTTGATCCATGTGTGAGGACGGGACTCTGAATCATCGGGGAATACTTTGGACTTGTCACGCTTAAAATGAAGACATGGCCTGTTTTCTTAGCAGTACAAGAGGACAAGGCAAACCTTTTGAAAGAATCTTGAAGAACACTTCCTGAAAGGTTTATTTCCCATACCTTAAAGAATTCTCTTTAAACAGAGGAGGGAGGACGCAGTTCTGCTTTTCCCCTAGCTCTTTTTCCAGCCAGGGAAGGAACGCTGCAAGCCCCTGTCGGGATCATTAGTTTGTCAGAGTGACCCCGAGAAAAGTTCTAAAGTCTCTTTTCCCAGCCCAGCGCTTAAAGAAGGAGTCAGAGCTCTTCATCTCTCGGTCTCAAGGTCGTTTATTAATTCTTATCTAAAAAATTTTTTTTCTGCCCAGCAGAGATCTGCTCAGCAGGGCAGCCACAGGCCCTCTGCCCACCCACGGGGCGGTCGCGTCCTTTTATAAGAAAAACTACGTATATTATATTTACTTTTTATTCCCAATACCTTTTACCCTTATTTACAAGTGTACTTTCACCATAAACCAATCCCCAAGTGCCAGCATCACCACGGAAGATGGAAGACAAGAAGAAGAAAGAAGAAGCATGAGGCACGCCCCGATTCCTCCATCTTGTCTCCATAACCCCCCTGTACAGGGATATAACCCCCCTGTACAGTAATCCTAAAATGCATAATTCACCCTGTGATAATTTCACTAATATTCTACTTAAACTCTTGTGGCTTGCTGATCTTCATAGAAGGTTGGTAATTTGCTCCATGGGCCATAATCAAACTCAAAGAGGCATCTTGGGCTCTGTGCCAGGGTCTCCGAGGCCCCTGGCAAGGGTCTTGACTGCTCAGGACAGCCAGAGGGATGTCCTGAGTCCAAACAAGCCCCAGCATCCTCTTATGTCCTGCCTCCTTGCCCAGAGGATTTCAGTCAGCAGGCTGGCACAGAGCCATGTCTGGCACTTCTGCTCTGAGCTGCTGATGTGCATGGATGGGAGCAGTGTGTGCTTGGTAGGGAAGAGGTTGTGATCCAGGGTTTCCTCTGGAGAACTGCAGGAATGAGACCTGCAGCCAGCCTGGGGCATCTCTCTGTTGTTATCATCTCTGCTCTGCACACGCTGTGATCGGCACCGCAGCGGCGGCTTCTTGGGGCAGCTTTAGGGAATGGTGTGGGTGTGTGACAGCAAGAGCTGAGTGTGCTCCTGGTGTGTCTAAGCAGAAACAGGGAACAAGATAAAACCAACCTGAGCTCCCCGATTTTGGGGAAGCCTTTGACAGAGGTGCTGAAGGGAGTGTCTTTCTCCCAAAGCCTGTGAGCCACAGAGCAGGAGAAGGACTTGCTGAATCCTCAGGTGAGAAAGTAGGAATGGAAAAGAGAACAATTTTAGCTGCAGCAGCTCTTTGTATGGCAGGCCTTTTTAGGTAAGAAAGGTGTTTTTCCGACCATTGCCAGTTCAGAATTGCTGCTTTTTCAGAATGGGAGCAAAACTAATTGGGATCATCTTTGCAGAAACAACCTCTGGCTTCTGACTTTCTGAATTCTGTGATGAACAAAAAGCAGAGGATTGACCAAGAGCCCAGTGATGTCCAGCCAGCAGCTGGAAGCAACTCTCCTTCTTCCTTGGACCTGCCATCCACATCCTGCTCATCTTTGAACCTGCCTCCAAGTGTCAGCTCCCTTCCAACCTCCAACCCTGAAGTAGAACAAAAATATAGAATTCGAACACATTCTGGATTTCCAGTGTCTGCCAGGGTGCAGGAGAAGACTCCTAAGTCCAAAGGTGAGATAAGAGAATTAGACAGGATGAAAAAATCTCTTACTTTGGGTTTTTATCAAATGCTTGCCCATGATGAAAGCCAAAGAGATGAGCAGAGAGCACAGGACCCAGGCAGAAAAGGAGTCACACAATCCAAGTGCAAAGGGTATTAAACTGAGGAACAACTTCTAGATATACTTCCATTTCATTTTTTATTGGATATCTGTCTGATTTTTTAGTCATATGCAGCCTCTCATCCAGCAGCACCTCCAAGTCCTCCCCACCTTCATCTCCAAGCCTGTCTTGGTGCCAGGGCATGTCACAAAACCAAAGATGCAGGACTTGGCACTTGCCCTGGTTGAATCTGATGAGGTTCCCAGGGCCCCAGTTCCCAAGCTTGTTTTGGTCCCTCTGGATGGCATCCCAGGCCTCTGGTGTTGGCAAATTTGCTGAGGATGCACCTAATCCCACTGTCCATGTCATCCTTGCCACAGCTCAATGCTTGAGCTTACAAACTGGGGAAATCATATAAAAGCAACATGCATCAAAAGAATTTTTCACAAAAATCTCCCATCCAGTGTCACTCCTTTATCAGCTTTTAATGACTGTTTCTTTTTAATGCTTTACTATTTGGAGTCTTTTAGATCTGTAAATGGCAAACAAGTAGAGGTTCAACAGCCTTGGTGCATCCTTTTGAATCAACTTCTTTGCCTTCTCCAGACCTCCAGTTTGAACTGTTTGTTTCTGGTTTGCCCTGACTTTAGGAGATAAAGCAGAGGTCAGAGGAGCCCAGGAAATCAATTCCGGGCCTGTGCCTGGGAAGAAGAGGATGATGCCTGTGAGACTTGCAGACATCGACTGGAGCGGCTGCGCTGCTGTTTACGGCCGACCCTACAGGGACAGGGTGATTCATTTACTTGCCCTGAGGGATTACAAGGAACCAGAGCTGCTTGCTCGGCTGCAGAGAGATGGGGTCAGGCCAAAGGACAAGGATTCCCTTGGAAAGATCCTTCAGCAGGTGAGATCGTGGAGCCTGGGCCAGCAATTCTTCCATCATGCTCTTCTGCTATTCATAATTTTACTACTTCCTCACCTCTTCAAATTAGAGGCTTTTCCAATTCTCCTTCAAGTTCAGTTCTACTGCTATTTCTTTCTCATAGCTTTTCATAAGACTAACACCTATGGAAAGATGCAGTAGCTCCTTCTGTCATTTTTATAAATTTCCCGTCGATATAGGCTGTTGCTGAATTATGCAAGAATTTTCTATCAACTGGGAATATTTCTTCTTTAGCCAGGAAAAAGCATTTTGGAACCTAGTCAAAGGACTCAAATTCAAAGTAGATGCAGATTCAGTTGATCCCACAATGACTTTTAAGAACTCCTTCCCTGAACCTGTGATGTTTGTTGCTGAATTTCCCCAGGGCAGTCACTACAGGGCTTTTTTACCCTGAAGATATTCAGAATCTAATGAGAGCCATGTTCTGCCATCCCAACTGAAGTAGCTCATTTAGATTTCTGTAGTTTGCATGTATGGGTAATGAACATTTGTTTTCCTGAATGTCTGCCTGTAGGTAGCCAAGTGGAATGCAAAGGATAATTCCTTCAGTCTGAAGGAACATCTCTTTCAAACCCTTCAGACTGATTGGCCTGGCTACAGTAAAATGGATAGAGAGAATTTGAAGCTGATTCTTTCTAGGTAAGTTCAGACTTTTGGGGAAGGAAAAGAGCCTTTTTAGAAGAAAGCCCTGGGAAATGAAGCCTGGATTCTTAGGATATTCTGCCCCAGCAGAGGCTCTTCAGGGTCATGGAGTCCAACTGCTGGCCCCGCACAGGACGCCACAAGAAGCACACCCTGTGCCCAAGAGTGTTGTTCAAACTCTTCTTGAGCTCCTGGTGCAGTGAGCACTGACCTGGGGAGCCTGTTGCAGTGCTCCAGCACCCTCTGGGCCCTGCATGTTTTCCTGATATTCCGCCTAAAGCTCCCTCAACTCAGCTTCGTGCTGTTTCCTTGAGTCCTGACACTGAAGGACTCTGTTTTCCTTGCAAGGAAAGTATTATGACACTTGATATTTAGGCCTTGTAACATGAAATATTGAATAATCCATACAGAAAATCAACTCCATCTCAGAACACCACCAGCAGCAGCCAAGCGACATCTCCAGGGCCTTCTGAGAGAGATGCTCCAGCAAGACCTGCTCAGGTATTTTGTGCATTTTTAACATTCTGTAGTGTGCATGATATTTTAGCAGACTTGCTGGTGGTGTAAAAGCTGGAATGGGAATGTGCAGGAGCAGGCCTAAGCATGTTTTGCCTCAGACATTCTGAGTGCTGTGCCAGGAAGGTTGTGACTAGAAGAGAGGATCCTGCAGGGGTGGAGCAGCATTGTCCTGAGCCAACTTTCTGCTCTGCCTGGAGACTTGAGCTGAGTCCCCAGCCTCAACTCATTCCCTGGAGAAGGGCTCCAAGGGCTGGCTCTGCATGTGTGACAGAATTGCATGAAAAATCTCCTGTGCTTTGGAGGCTGCATGAGGCTGGGGCATATGGGGCCCTCTCGCTCTCTTCTCCCTCTGTCTCTCTGTCCCTCTCATTGTTGACCCCAGCTCTGCACTATCCACGTGGCTGGGCAAAACACAGGATCTACAGAATTGTGATATTCCCTCACTCTCTGCTTTGCCTTAATTTCTCTCCTCCCTCCCTGTGCCTGGGCACAGCATGGCTGTCCTGTTCTGCTCCATCCTTGGCCCTGAGCTTTGCTGTGCTTGTGGGGAGCTTGTGGCCGTGTGCTGTGCCTTGTGAGGCAGCACCTATGAGAAGCTCTATGGGAGGAGCTGAGAGATGAGTAAAGGGCACTGAGCAACAGTCAGGACTTGTTGGTAACCATTTGTGAAAGTGTCTTGTACAAATGGAAGGGCTTGTTAGCCAACAGCTTTTGAGTTTGCAGAGTGGGGAACCCGCTGGATTTAGGACAGCTGTACGTAAAAGCACAAGAGTTTCTTAACATGTGGCTGCTGTCTGTTTTTATCCTGATGAGAATTCACAACCAACCAGCACACCCTGTACTGCTGCACTGTAATAGTGAAACACTACCCTTATTTTAACACATAAAACTCTAAAACAGGCTGGTGGCTCTTTAGGAAATCATGTGGGTGTGTGACAGCAAAAGCCGAGTCTTCTCCTGGTGTGTGCAAGCAGTAATTGGGACATAGACAAAACTTACTGGGCATCCCCATTTTGGGCAGGCTTTGCTGGAGCTGCTGAAGGGAGTGTCTACATCCCAAAGGCTTTTAGCAGTAGACTTGGAGAAGGATTTGCTGAGTCCTAAGATGTGAAAGTAGGATAGCGGCAGAGCAGATATTTACCTGCAGATCTTCCATGTTTGACAGCTAGCTTGAATTAAACAAGATATGTTTTCAACCTTTGCCAGTTCACAAATGCTGCTTTTTTAGAATGGGAGCAAAAGCTGATTCTGATTATAGCTTAATGAATTATTTTGCTGTTGTTGCAGAAACGGCCTCAGGCTTCTGGCTTCACTAGTCCTGTGAGGAGCAAGAAGCAGAGGATTGAGCAGTAGCCCAGTTCCATCCAGGCAGCAGCCTGTGGCCACTCTTCTTCCTGGGTGCTGACTTTGATGTCCCATTCTGCTTCCAACCTGTCTCCAAGTCTGGGCTCCATTTCCCCTGCACCCTTTAGGTTTAAAGGAAAAAACAAAATTTGGAGTTCTGGAATGCCAGCTCTTGTGTGCAGACGGCTACCATGTCCAAAGAGAAGTGAAGAGGACTGGGGAGGCTGAAGCAGTAGTGTCCCTTGGATTTCAATGAAGGTATTAATGTTCTGCTTTGCCTAACTCCAGTGTGGATAACACTGGAGTAAAATTTGATTATTAAGAGAAGTCCCTGTATGACTTAAGGTGCAAGCAAGACCATATTTCAGAGTTAATACTACAGTTATACAGTTTATACATATTATAGGTAATATGATGTTATTTACAATCAAATGTGAACTAGGGAGATAGCAAGAATAAAAGGTGGAGATGGGCCAGGTGGGGGGAAGTGCTGAGATGAACACCGAGGTGGGTTAGGCCCGGACGGGCCCTCCCTTCCTGCAGTGCAGTTTCACAGGCTCAGCTGCAGCAGTGGTGCTGCATCCCCTCATCGAATCTGCAGTGCAGGAGGGGAGGGAGAAGTGTGTGTGTGTGTGTGTGGTATAAAAGAGTGTAAATTGCTGCCAGCTTGTGTCAGAGCAGGGATGTTGACAAGGGCAGTCAGGCCTCCTGCAGCTCTGGGGCTCTGGGGCAGCTGCAGCCTTTGCAGCAGGCGCGGCAGGGCCCTGGGTCACGTTGCTCCGGTGCCGCAAGACATCATTGGTTTTCTTTTCAAACTTATCCTGCATACCAGTCATGTGCATCTGGCCTAGGATGCATCCTTGGGCCAAGTTGTTTTCAGTCCTGGTACTGAATTTCAACGTGTTAACCAATTACTGCTTATAAATATTAATCTCAGGATGGTTTGAATTGTTTGTTTCCATGTGGAAGGAGATTTTGTCATCCAAAAAGAACCAGGTCTTCGGGCCCAGAGGAGCAGCAGCATTGCTGTGAGAGTTTTGGGAAGTGGCATCTATTATTCTCATTGGCACCTCATCTTGGATTTGTGTCATAAGCTTGATAAATCACGCTTGTGTGGATTTGTGGGAAAAAGGATTGAAGAAGGTTTGACTCCCATCAGTGGCTTTTAGCATAATGCGTTTTGGCCTCCTTAGGAGCTGATGTGCTTTGAGTTGTTGTTGTTGTAGTTTCAGACTTGTGTAGTGTTTGTTTTTAGGTCTGTATTACAACAGCCTCAGTTTGCATAGTTCCCAGAAGGATGGTGGCTCACAGAGAAAAATAGCTCAAAAGTCAGTCTGGGAGCATTATTACAGTTTTCCATGATTAAAACAACCTGGCCAGGCTTGGTAACCTCCGAGTGTGCCTCAAGGCTCTTTTAAAGTAAAGGTCATGAAATTCTAAACTCTGCGGAAATGTTGGCATGCCCTAATTGTCTTTTGATTTCTCCTTCATAGGGCAGTCCCAGCTACTCTGAGATGAAGAGCAGGTGCCAGTACCTCCACAAAAAGCTGTTCCACATGCAGCAATGAGTGTCTGAATTTGGCCAGCAGCAAGTGGAGTCCTGGCACCAGTCGTCTGCATCTGCAAGGGAACATCTATGAACTCCGGCTTTTTTATTTTAAAAAAAGATTAGTTGTTTTAATGTTCTTCACGTTAGGAATGAGCAGAAGATTATTTGTTAAAAACGTAGGATTAGTTCTTCTAGGATTATAGAAATTAGTATTGAACTTTAGTAATAAACAAATTGCATGATTGTTAACTCCTTCTCTTATTGTCACTTATATTACATTTGGAGTGTCTTTCTTCTGGTCAATTCTTCTCTTCAAGACACAGGTTGGTCTATTGAATGAGTTTTCTCAGTAGAGGGTGGAAGCCCACAACCTCTACTATGAAGTTGTGTGCATTTGAAGAAAAGGTTGCAGCAAATAGAAATTCTTTATGATTAGAATGGGCCTGTTTTGTGACCTTTCTTTTTAATTTAAGATTTTTGCCTTAAGTTGTGGAAGGCATAGAGGTTTGTACAGCTCCCTCCCCAAATGACCTTGTTCTGGAGAGTTACAGAGGAGTGCACATGGGCTGCTCTAAGGTGTCAGCTGAAGCAGCTCTCAGGAGTGCTTGGAGACCATGGCCTCATCTTGTCATGGAGCCAAGGAATATTCAGATCTTTGTGAGAGTTCTGTAAAACATATGGAGAAGTGTTGGAGGTATGGTACTTCAATGGCTTTTAAAGAAAATTGGCTTCAAGTGTCCCTATGGAAATGCTGTCCATTTCTTAGCACTTTTAAAACTAGTCTGTCTCAACCAGCCTATCTAGAGGGACATAGATGTTGATTCCTGCACAGACCTATGGAGACTTCAATGTCTAGTCCTTTTCCTGAGTTTCCTGCCATGTATTCATTCAGCTGACACAGCAGAAGTATTGCCAGGAAAGCCATAACCTTCTTTTGGGGAAGGATATGAAATTGACTGAAGGAGGATAACATTTGGGAACACTCAGTAGGGCTGTCAATGCCTTTGTCTTCTTTGGAGAGGATTCTACAAATTCCTGAATTGTTTCCATGCAATGATGTTGAGCCCCCACACCTGAGAGTTCTTGAGGTGTTTTGTGATTGAACAGCTGCGCCGTCGTTGCCCTTCTGTTCTCCTCCAAGTGAAGTTCAACAAAATGTCACCTCTAAACCCTGTATTTTGGGTCCATTTTTTGCCAGGGTCAGGAGTTGCTCCTACATCTCTGCAGTGCAGCAGCCCCAGGAACGCTGCTGTGGGGGGCATGGGGTGAATTGTGCTGGGGAGCCTCCCCTTGGCCCGGTGGCTGCTGCTGGTTGACAGAGTGAGCAGGAGTGCTGCTGGTGAGGGTGGGCTGAGAGTGGTGATTTTTAATAGTCACCCCTTCATGACCCATCTTTCCTTTTATGGAATTTCTTATAACTAATTCTGCATATCATAAAAAAGTTATGTTTTTATGCTTTTACAAGTCTCATCTTCATATCCTCGGCTGACTTTATTTTCCCCTCTAGTTCTTTTTCTGTTGGGGTTGGCTTCCCTTGGGAAACCATGTATGAACACACTGGTCCCGATCCCCTTTTATTGCTGCAGGAGTGCTTAGGAACACTTGAAATGGTCCTTTCCACTTTTCTTGAAGTGCCTTGTTGCTGTGCTTTCTGACATGGACACAGTCACCAGGCTGATGAGGATGTACCTGAGAATCCAAAGTCATCAGAGGTGGTCATACCCAGAATTTCTGCAGAGATGAGGGCACTTTTGACAAAGATGATAAAAATGGACTTAATATAATTTCCTAACACATTACTTTCTCTGGAATGAATTGCAATTTGGTATTGTCTTCCAAAGAGCATTTCATGTGGGATGACTTTTCCTTTAAAAGCTCCTGGAATTCTGACCCTCAGGAGTGGCAGGGGAAGCCCTATTGCCCGCTTTAGTGAGGTTTCTTGGAAAATTTTGCTCATTTGTCTTTGTAGACTCTGATTTTTTCTCTCAGTCTTGCTTCTGGGATAAGACCTCCATGGGTGGAGTAGGTTTCATTTCTCTGGGGTGTTTTGGACAAACTTTGTACAGTTTCAGCTATGAAATGAGAATCTTTATCTGCTGGCATTCCAAAAGGAATCCTTTATCTTACTAGTATTTTTTATTTTTAACTGGAGGTATTTCTCTAGCATTGTTGGTGTGACAAGGAAAAGCCTCTGGCCATGCAGAACACGTGTCCCCTAAACCAAAAAGGTATTTATATTTACTTCTGGTCAACTCAGAAAAATGTCCTTGTCATTAACATCTGGCACTGCTTCCTGTTCTTGGGATCCCTAAGGCAGTCTTTTGGAAAACTGTGCATTGCTCTGTAAGCAGATTTTTCATTTCAGTTGTCACAATCCCTGTCAGCCTAACACTAAGTAGCTGCCTTTTCAAATTGTCTACTGTACCTTCAATACCCCAGTGGGTTTCTTTATGTTTGCCTTCTCCAGTTTGAATCATTATTCCTTGAGGCACTCTAACTTGTTGATTTGTTGCTACCCACCACCCTTCAGGACTAAATCAGACATTGAAGGTATTTGAAGAATGGTTGTTTTCATCATGGTGTTCTGTGTCTGATTTGGAAAGGTTCACAGCTTTGGAAAGAATTGCCAACAAGATGCTTTGTTCTGCCTCCTCTCCAGCAGTTTGGTCTGCTGGAGAGACCAAACCTTAGTCTCCTGGCCTTGCCTGAACTGGTGAGCTTTGCAGTGCATTATTGCTACTTCAGCAGGGAACTGGATGCTCCCAAAGCTGTCTTGATTTGATTGGAGATGCTGATTCCTTGCAGAAGGATTGAGGAGCGCAGCAGGGTTCAAGGCAGTAGCTGTCCTTAGCACCATGTCTTTTGTTCCAGGAGTACCCCCTGTCACTTTAGGAAAACCAGTGAGCTCCTTTTTGCTCTACACCAGACATAAACATGTGCAGCACATAAACTGACATTTTTATACCATTTACTTTCACGCCTATTCTATCAATCAGGATTCTGGTGTCTCCTGCTTTCAGGTGCACTGGTCATCCTTTGGAGACAATGTTAAGATGGTCTTTTAAGAAATGTGTCCTTTTCCACAGGGTTCTTTCCTGCATTCCCAGTCTTTGAGATAAATATGGATTTACTTTGCAAGACAAAGGTGCTCATATGTGAACAGTGCAAAGGATTTCAGTCAAATCTGGTAACTCCAGAAGTGCGGTTGTCATCACTGTCTATTTAAGCTATGGAAAGTCTGTTGGATTATGCGGAGGGTGAAACCTCATGAGATTTGTTTCAAGGTTCATACAAAGGCTTTTCCAGTCCATTCCTGGGGATCTAGAACCATCACACTCCAATCATTCCCAAAAAGGGACACAGTTCTTTTGCAGATATCTGCTCTGGTGTTTGAAAAATTGTTTCCTTCCTTTCTCTCTCCAAACTACACTGTCAACTTTGACTGTGGCAGCCAGGAAAGCAGACATGGGCAGATATGGACATGGTCTTGAAGACAAAGACAAGCTTTTGTGACATGGGAAATGGGCTTTCGATGGTAATATTAAACCTATTTTCAATAACATGCTTTTATTCCCTCTCCCTCTAATGGCTTCTTTGCTGCCAGCTGACTGAGACCATGAGTAAGCTTGGGTACGGGGAAAATGAAAATCAATCAATCATAAGCCGAGTATAAAATATTTCTCCAGATGTGTCAGTAATTACAATGGCCACCTGCAGTCAGCACAACTGTCAGCCTGTAATTGTGTTCATGGTCCTCCCTGGCCTTTCCATTTCAGCTCCTCCTGCAGAGCATGTGGGACCTGAGCATGCTGCTGGTTTGCTTTCTTTTGAGGAGGACGGGATGAGGAAAAGTTTGGGGTTGTGTCAAAGAGATGATATTTGAGTGACCGTCTACATGCTAGAAGCCTCACAGACTTGACGGGACCATGACAGGATGGCCCAGAGCTGGCAGGGCCATCCCACCTTGCTGCCCTGGTTACAGGTGTTGAGCTGCTCCTTTGCTCAGAGAGAGCCAAGTGCAGCACTTTTGTGCAGAAACACTTCATTAGCCCTGCTTTGCACAGCTGCGGCTACTGGGGTTGGTGGGGTGCCTCGTTCTGCTCTTGGAAATGAGCAGAGTCAGTGATGGGACAGGGCAGGGCATTCCCTACCTGTGCCCATTGTGAAATCCCTCTGCCCCCACTGTGTCATGTCCCGCTCCTCAGTGACATCCCGGCCAGCCTGGAACATGCAACTCCCCGTTTCCAAGGACACATGGCCATTGTCACCAGCACAGGGCAGGAGCACTCAGAGCCTTTGGTGGCTGCAGCGAGAGCGGAGGTGTCAAAACCACAGCGAGTGTGTTCCAACTTGGCTGGTTCCAGCACCCCTTGTTCAAGAGCCCAATCCACCCACTGAGTGGAGGTAATTATTCACAGTTCTATGCAGAAAAGGGGGGGCTCAGGGGCAAATTCACAAAGCCAGCACAAAAAGAACGTAGAGTGTCTTATTATTTTTATACTTGAGCAAAGAAAGGAATTAGTGTTCATTGCCTGCAAGTTCCCTAGTTCTCTCCATAAGGAGTATTCTGTCTGGTGTTGGGTGATGATCCTCTCATTTCTCATGCTCATTAGTCTGCATGCTCAGTGTCTCCCTTCTTCTTAATGAGAAGTTTCTTGAGTGGGTGGCCATGGTCTGCCCCTGCTGGAATGGCCTCTTACCCTGCGGGAGCTGATTCAGCACAGTTGCTGCATTGGCCTTATCAGTTTATTCCTTTTCTTGGGGGTTCTGCCAAATGTCCTTGTGCCCATAAATTCTGCATTCATTTTGTCCACAATCTGAGGTGCATCCTTCTTCCCAAGCCTTGCTGACCTGCCCTGTGTCTGAGGTCACTGCAGCCTGTCAAGCCCTACACCTCAACAAGGCAATTCAGCCAAGAAGTCACCTGCCTTTCCAAGGCCTGGTCATCACTTCCAGCTTGTTGGCTACTTCTTGTGTCATGGGAATCATCTCCCTTCTTATTGATGAACCTTGAAAACCACAAAGGCCAAACATCCAGATACATATTTTCCTAAGAAATATTTTGCATTTTGCAGATATTTCAGCAGGATCAGTGTCTGTGTGGGAGCGGGAGCAGCCGAGACAGAGCGGGATGGCGGAGCTGCGGGCCTGGGCAGGATCCAGTGAGTTCCGCAGGGCCCCAATCCGCACTGCGTCCCGCAGGGCCCCCAGCAGCACTGCCATGCCCGTCAGGGTGAGCCAGAGGTGCCAGGAGCAGCAGGTGAGGGGCAGGTGTGGGGCTCTGCGGGTTGGCAGCGGGTGGGGGCTTGGCCATGGTGTTGGTGTCAGGTGCTGCTGAGCCCGCGGGCCCTGTTGGGCAGGGCTGGGGCCCCACTGGTGCTCCAAGGGCCCCTTGGAGGCAGCTGCCAGTGGGGAAGCCACTCACAGGGGGATGATACTGAGGAGGTGCCAGTGAAAATGGGAGGTTCTCTGATGGAAGTGGCTCTTAGGGATGACACTGAAGAGGTGCCAGTGAAATTCACATATTCTCTGTGCTTTGACACTCAGGAAATTCAAGCTCTAGGCATGGCTTTTGGCCAAAATTCATGGATTTCTCATGGTTTCAAGTTTGTACTCCGTTCACGGATCTGGTCTGCATAAAGAAAAACTCTCTAACCGTATTTTCTACTGTTAGCAGGATGTATTACTGTAGTTCTGGCTGTGATGCATAGTGGAGAACTCCAGCCATGTACACCATTTTCAAAGCCTTTCCACTTCTTGATACATTTTTACCAAAGAAAGAAATTAATCATCATTGGTTCTAAATTACAGTTCCCTTAAGTAATATTCTAACTCGTATTTGGAATTGATGTCTTACTTCTCATGGTAATTAGTCCACATTTTTCAGTCAATTTATCATAGCCTTTTAGATTTTATCTCAGCCAATTCTGCCTCCAGAATGAAGCGGTTGGATGGCAATAGTTGTTTCTGTTAAAAAATGTACTTAGGCTGATAAACATTTTAGCGATTTTTTGAGTTCCAACGGAATGCAACATACTCCATACTAAATGATGAGTTCAGCCAAGCAACCACAATTCTGTTACATCTGACAAACTGTTTCCATTTCACATCTATTGAAATAATATTTCTAGAGCTGAGGAAAAGAGAAATGGTTTTCATGCGTGTTGAGAGTTGAAATTCAGATTGTGCAGATGAAATTCTTCTCTGTGATGTGCTTCCTTAGTGCCAGATATAACCCAGTGTTGGGTACTGCCCTGAATCTGAGATCTTTTTGTGAACCACTCTCACCAGGATTGTTAGCTGAGTCAAGCCAGCCAGGCCAGTTGTACTCAGGCACTTGATTTCAAGGGAAGTCTATGCCTATAAATTCCAGCAATTGGGAAAGGATGACTTGCTACTCCAAGGCTTGGCTGCATTAGAGGCCAAGTGAGGGTCACTCTTTCAGAGCACTTTTGTAGCTGGCTGCTTTTCGAGGGAGAACTGTGTCAAAGCAGCCCTTTTTAGTGATGTGACAGCAAACCTTTGCAAATCCAGCTCTTGTTGAAAATGGAGGACCTAGTTAATCAGCAGTAATGGAGAGCAGGCTGAAGATTTTACAGAAAATTTCTTTCCCATTTTAGCCAAATACCAGTGAGGCGTTGCACACTGGAAGTGCGCAGGATGTCAAATTGTGTAACCCACTTGGAGGTATGGTTGGATTTCTTATTTTGCTCAATGTCTGTAAGATTTTCAAGTTGGGAATTCATTTTTGCAGTATAATCTTGGGACAGGGGATCTCTTGTCTTCAGAGATCTCAACCTGGGGGTGGTTTGCCCTCGGGTCAGACTTGAAGTCTCTTGTCATAGCATTGAGTCACTGGTTTGTTTTCCCCTGAGAAAGCTTTCCCATCCCGTTTGATGCATTGGAATTTGGAGTATTGTGGTCAAGGTTTGGACCACCTTATGCATTTTAATTCACAGTCTTGGTCCCTAAGATTTTGCTTCTGGAGTACCTAGGCTCTGCCATTATCCATTCAATTTAATTGGAAATGCAAAGAAAATGGCCTTGAGGAAGTGGCGTAGAGAATTTCATAAGATCAATATGGAAAAGCATGCTTGATTTAATTATTTGCCTTGGTCATTATAGGTTTGACAAAATTCTGCATTGGGCTCATTTCAAGGAAATTGAAAGGGAGAGCGTGATGTCATCTTTCCCGCAGATTCCAACATTCCCCTCAAAGCACAATGTGCTCAGGTGGTGCCATTTGTATTAATGTGTTCTGAGTGCTGTTTCCCCAAGGAGCCTGGCTCCAGGCAGACACCAGGTGCACATTCCCCTTCCAGGCACTCACTGGTGCTGCCTGCAGCAGTGAGCTGAGCCAGGTCCAGCCAGCTGCCCTGAGCAAAACAGGCTCTGACCTGGCTGTGGCTGCAGTCCCCTGCCTGCAGGGACATCCCTGCCCCTGCAAGTGCAGCTCCTGCTCTGCCTTAGCCTAGTGCAGAGCATTTTAAGGCAGTATCATGGTGGCTTTTGGAGAGACAAAACTCAACTTCTGAATTTCTCATTGAGGACCTTCTGTTTCACATGTGAGGGGTGATTTGTGTGATTTCTGGTGGTGCTCTACATAGATTCTAAGGGAATATTTAAGATTGAATACCTGGGGTGTGAGGACTGGCAGTAGTGAGTCAGTTGCGGAACTTGGTGGCACATCTGCTTTGGGCTGGCTCAGAGAAATCAGGTGAGACAGGTCTGGTTGCTGAGAGGGTACAGGGTGCCTTTGCAACATGATCCATACAGTAGGGACTGGGCATTGTCACAGAATCAGAGAATATGCTGAGTTGGAAGGGATATTCAAAATCAGCTCTGTCCCCAAGAATATCCATCAGCATTTTAAATCAACTTTCTTGCCTTCTGCCTACCTCCCCATTTGACACTTCTTTTTCTCTTTTCCTTTCCTTTGGGAAAACAAGCAGATGTGAGAAGGGGAAAACCACACACTTCATGTCCTGCCCCTGAGGAAAAGAGAACAAAGCTCATGAAGCCTGCAGAGAGGGAACAGAATCCTTGCAGTGCTGTTTATCGGCGACCCTACAGGGACAGGGTGATTCATTTACTTGCTCTGAGGACGTACAAGAAGCCAGAGTTACTTGCCCGCCTGCAGAGAGATGGAGTCATGCAAAAGGACAAGGGCACCCTTGCCAAGATCCTTCAGCAGGTGAGATTGTGGAGTTTGTGCCAGCATTATTTCCACCACACTTTTCTTTTGTTCCTAATTGTCGCTTGCTCCTCCACTCTTTAAATTAGATATTGATGAGCAAGTTAGGAAATGCTCCCTGTTAAGTTTTTCCATCAACTTCATCCAGAGGTCTCAAGCTGCAGGTCCATGTGGCAAAAAGAAAGAAAACTTCAAAACTTTTGGGGCATTGTGGTTTTGCTAGAATGGCTGTCAATGAGTAACACTTTGTAATGTTGTTGCTCCTCGTGTCTTACTCCATTCTCTTTCTTTTCCATGCACTGTTTAACTGCTCCAGGGAGTAACTTCCCAGGGGTTCCTTGATTGTGTGAAATGGTTTGTCATGGCACTTAAAATTTCCCGGGAGAAGTTCCAGAGCAGAGTAGTTCAGGAACTGCAGAGGCCAGTATTTCATTTGAACAGAGTTAGTGGCCACTCAATGGTACTTGGCTTCTGCTGGATCTGTGGGGATTGCCTTCCAGGGGTGTTCCAGGCTCATCCTCCACGATGGAGATGGTAGCCAAACCCTGAGCAGAAGGTTTCTTTGCTTTCATGTGAATTCAATCTCTATCTTCCTTGGAACTCTTTTAGTAGCTTCTCCAGTGCTCCTCTCAATTCCATGGTTATTGGGTTTTTACAGCCAACAATAGGATGCACATGCACTGAAAGATGCACTGGTTCTTTCCTTCCTTTTTCAATATTCCCAGTTCCCCATGGCTGTAGCTGAATGATGCCAGCATTGATATATCAAGTAGGAACATTTCCACTTTAGCCAGGTAAAGAGTGTCCTTGAACCTAATCAAGGGAGGAAACTTCAATATGATACAGTTTCAGTTGATCCCACAGTGACTTTTAAGATCTCATTGCCTGAACCTGTGATGTTTGTTGCTGGGTTTGCCCAGGGCAGTGGCAGGGCTTTTTCACCCTGAAGACATTCACAATACAATGGGAGCCATGTTCTGCCATCCCAGCTGAATTAGTCCATTTAGATTTCAAGTTGATGATATATCTTCAGATCTCAGCTCCTTCAATAGTAAAGGATGAAAGCATTTTCTCCTCTTCCATTGCAATATTTGAGGAGATTTCCCTGGAGTCAGTGTGCTGTAGGAGGTGTGAACTGCCTCAGGGTCCAGGGTTGCATTCTGAGTGTTCTGTGAGCAGCCCTGCAGTAGGCTGGAATGCCTTGCTCAGGCTTTTGTGGACATCAGAGCAAGTGGGGGTTTATTTTGTAGAAATCTCAAATGGGCAGTGGGAGCTTGCTGAGATCTGGTACACACACATGTGCTTCATTTCCAACACAACCCGAGTTCTGCTTCTAAGGTGTCAATCCCTGATTCTGGGTATCTTTGTCACTTTTACATTTCTTTTTCAGCCTAGGGCAGACAGGCATCAGCACAGACCCAAACGATCAATGTTTATCATCTTTTCAAAAAGAAAAGTCAAAGTTGTGACATATGTTGGTGGTGTGTTAGACGAGTTATTCAGTGTGTTGCAGGGGTCAAATTGATGGAGACTTCCCCACTGGGCTTTTCTGTGGAACTCTGAGCTGGTGTCAGGTGATGAAGTCTAAACCTGCACTTTAGATATCAGTGGTCTTGAGGTTTTACTGCCTCATTCTACCTTTTTGAGTAGATTTTATATTTGTCTTGAGGAAGATACAAACCTCATTTTTTTTCAAAGGAATACAGCAAGGCATGTGAATGACCTTCTCATTGCAGGACTTTGCTGGGTGGAACTGTGGCTCTGCCACATGAAGAGGGACTCTGGGCCTGACCCCCTCTCCTTACACATTGTAGCTCTCAATGTTGTTTTCAAAAAAATTCTTGATAGATAGGAATGGAGATACTTGGTTGTTTCCAATTGGTGAAACATTAATGTGGCTTAAAGCTCATGTGATAGAGGAATGATCAAGCTCTGTACAAAAAGACAATAATGAGTTGAAACTGGGTTCTCACAAGCAGCTGTTCAAGACCAATCCTATTTCTGTAGTTTGCCTGCAGCAAGCATAATAAAGAATTTTTTTCCTACATGTCTGTCTGCCTGTAGGTAGCCAAGTGGAATGCAAAGGATAATTCCTTCAGTCTGAAGGAACATCTATTTCAAACCCTTCAGACTGATTGGCCTGGCTACACTGAAATAGACAGACAGAATTTGAAGTTAATACTTTCTGGGTAAGTTCAGTTTCTCACAGAAAGAAAAAAAAATCCCTGGGAAATGAAGGTTACATTGTTAGAATATGGTGAGTTAGCAGGGACCTGCCAGGATCCTGGCCCTGCACAGGACACCACAAGAATCACACCAGGTGCCCAAGAGTTTTGTCCAAACACTTCTTGAAGCCTCCTGCAGTGACCACTGGCCTGGGGAGCCTGTTGCAGTGCTCAAGCACCCTCTGGGCCATGATTGTTTTCCTGATATCCTGCCTAAAGCTCCCCAACTCAGTTCCATGCAGTTTCCTTGAGTCCTGACACTGAAGGACTCTGTTTTCCCTGCAAGGAAAGAATTTTGACAGTTGATATTTAGGCCTTGTAACATGAAATATTGGACCATCCATACAGAAAATCAGCTCCATCTCTGAACACCACCAACACCAGCCAAGCAACATCTCTGGGACCTTCTGAGAGAGATGCTCCAGCAAGACCTGCTCAGGTATTTTGTGCATTTTTAACATTCTGGACTCTATTGTAAATTTTAGCAGACTTGATGCTGATGTAAAAGCTGTGATGTGAAAGTGCAGGACCTTCCCTTGTGGGGAAGCCTTTGATGGAGCTCCTGAAGGGAATGTCTTTCTCCCAAAGCATTTTAGCTACAGACTTGTGGTAGGACTTGCTGAGTGCTAAAATGGGAAAGTAGGAATGAGACACAGCCTGTATTGACCTGCAGTACTTCCTGGTTTGAATGCTCTTTTTAGTCTAGAAAGATGTGTTTTCAAACTTTACCTGTTCAGAAATGCTGCTTTTTCAGGATAGGAGCAAAAGCTGATCCTGATCATAGGTTAATGAATGAATGATTTTGTTCTTGATGCAGAAACGGCCTCTGGCTTCTGACTTGACCAGTCCTGTGATGAGCAAGAAGAGGAGAATTGGCCACCAGCCCAGTCATGTCCAGCCAGCAGCTGGTGGCCACTTTTCTTCCTTCCTTCTGCCTTCCACATCTCTTTTCCCTTTGGACATCTCTCCAAGTGCTGGCTCCGTTTCCCCCTGCACCCATGTGGTGCAACAAACAGAGAAATTTCAGAGTTCCAGCATCCCAGCACCTGCCAGGGAGCAGAAGGAGATCCCCAATTCAAACGGGGAGAAAAATGAACTGGGGAGGCTGAAGCAGTGGCACTGCTTGGATTTCGATGAAGGTATTGATGTGCTGGTTTTCCTGACTCCTGTGTGGATTACTGTGGTGTAAAGATTTGCTTATTAAGAGAAAGCTCTGCCCAAATTAAGGTGCAAGCATGACTCTTTTCCACAGTCAGTAGTAAAAATGTTATTGAACAGTAAATAGATGGAAAGAAATAAGAGAAGAGAGGTAGGGTGAGGGGAAGAGCGAGACATTAAGTAGGGAGATATCATCAGCACATGGACTCTCTGTTGTGCAGCCTGTCCTTCTTCACCTTTGGTCTTCTCGGTGGTGGGGGTCCCCAAGACTCTCTGGAGGTACCACCTTCATACTGTCCAAGATTGGAATATCCACAGGGTGGTCACAGCTGTCCCCACATCTTGGGCTAGACAGTGATTTTCCTTACCCACAGTCTCTACAGTGGAGGTTTTTGTCTGGTGTCCTAATTCCAAACCTTCACCTCTGTTAGGCCAAGGCTTCGTGCTTTTCTGCTTGCCAGTTGTGCCTCTTTCAAATTCCTGTTGTGGTGGCTTATCTTATGGGAACATCCTTCTTTGACAGTGTTTTGAAACAGTTAATTGTGCTCTTCAACCTTGTGAAAAGGGAGCTTTGAAAGTGGGCACTGGATACACGAAGGCACTGCTCTACATGACTGCTCTGCCATTATCCCTGCATGTGGTGATTATAAATCAAGGCTTTTTTCTTTTTTTTTTCCTGTTATTACATTAGATTGTAATTCTTAGTTTAAATATAAAACCAAGAAAGCCCAGAACCTGTGCTACTGGAACCTTCACTAAAAGTACATTCATTTTTAGAAATTCTCTCTCTAAGTAGTGCAAAACCAATCAAGAACAAAGAAATGTGAATTAGGTTGCTGTTGGGAGAATCTGGTTAAAAGGAAGAGCCAGACACTAGAAGCCGCAGGGAATGGATGTTTTTCTTTCCCTCTGATTTCTAGTAAAATCACAAGTGTTGACTGAGACAGCACTTTTTCCATCAGTATATTTTCAAGACTGCGTGCTGAAGGCATAAATCTGTCACACATTTATTTCAGACTAGTTTACTGAATCCTGTCAATCAAATATCCATGATTTCATGGTTGTTCATTCCATTCAGCCTTTTCATGGAAATTCCAAAAGCTACAAACCTGGGCTGTGGTTTCCTGGAGTTCTACGTTGAACTGGGCTGGGAGTTTCCTCTCCATCCTAGCTGCAGAATTTCATTCTTCAAAAGCTGTGGAAGTGGTACAGACTGGAAACAACATTGAAAACTAAACAGAAATGCATAAAGAACACTTGATTTCTGAGGACAGGGACACACCCAGCAGGATAGAGTTCAGTTGCTTGGTTAAATCTGTGGGTTGCCTCTTTTGGAGGTTGACCTTGCAAATGACAAGTTGGGTTCAGCCTGGAGGCAGGTTTGGAGTGTGCAGATGCCTCTTGCAAGTGGTGGTGTGCTTGTAGAGACAGGTGCTTTGAGATGGTCTTTCCACATTTCTTCTGGACATAGACATGGTACCTGCAAACCTTGGGATGTCTTTGGAAGGATTTCTGCTTGAATCTATAAACACATGAGCAGCTTTCTTGAAGAGCCAGTTCCCAAATTCTGCCCAGCTGCTGAAGGAAAAATCTGTTCTGTGTTTCAAGTTGGGGCTTAGGCTGAAGCTTTCATGTGGACTGAGGCATGAGAGCAAATGCACTTTAGGAAATGAAATGCTCACAGCAAAGCTGTTCTTCCAAGTTGTGTTGAACATACTGTGACTACTGGTATTTCTGTCCAGTTTTATTATCACTTTTAGATTTCTTTTTATACTTCTGCTATACAAGTAAAATCAACAAAAGCAAGTGAAACATGACACATCTCTTTCCCGAAGAACTGAAGCTCAGGTAGCTTAAAGGTTGTCAAGAATGGCTGAGTTTTAACAAGATTACATTGTGTAAACAATGGCAATGGAAGCTCATAAGGAATGTAAAGGAACTTGTGGCTTTTTATGCTTGGAACAAAACCTGAAATGGAAAGCTGAGAGAGATTACCATGATCTTGATTGTTCCTTCCTGTTTCAGCTGACTTTTCCTTATGGCAATTCTTTTAATAGAATCGTAATTCTTGAACATTTCTTTGGAAAGAGGGCTTTGAGGTTATGCTTCCCAAATGCCTTTGAAGAAGGCATTGCCAAATGCCTTTGCCAAGAGTCAAAGAGCAATTCACAAGTGCAGAGCTGTTTCCAACCCCATCCTGCCACATTAATGAGGAGCACTCAGTTTTGGCTGCAGGGCATTGTAGCCTTAGTGCCAGGAAGCCCTGTAGAATGGAATTGGCTTTCCTGCTGACAAGAGTGCAGGCACTCATTGGAACTGTGGGCCTCTGGAATTGGCAGGGAAGTGGGGATAAAAATATGGCATGAGAAAAACTTCAGCTTTCTTCTTTCTTTCTTGTTAGAACCTCAATGTTGATTTCTCCCAAGCTGTTGTCTTTTGTGAAGCTGCATCTGTTGCTGCATGACTTGAATGGCTGTGCAGATGCCTACCTCATACCTTCAAATAAGAAAAGTTGAGCTGGGGCTAACACTATGGGAATGCACAACCTGTAGAATAAAGTGGCCATTCCCTCTTTCTAAACCCCAGGACTTTATAGAGTGGAGAAGGTTGTTTGTGCTATTATTAAATGTGGTTGCTTCTTCTGAGCAATTTACTGTGAGAAGAACGCTCTCAAGGAATTTGTCCAGACTTTCCAGTGGGGATCTTTTGGCCTTTTAATGGTCTCCTGATGAAGAGTGTCAAAATTCTACTTTACTGCAGGAACGAGAAAAGAGACTTCCATTGCCTCTACATGCTCTGCAACAAGCAAGCAACCAGACTACTTGAGGTGAGCAAAGTAGAAATTAAACCTTGTTACTCTCAGTGGGGTGCAGTGTCAAGCTCTTTCCTGTGCTGCAAGGATGACTTTGAGCAGGTTTAGTTGGGCCTGGAAGGCTCAGAGCAGAGATGAACACCGAGGTGGGTTAGGCCCGGACGGGCCCTCCCTTCCTGCAGTGCAGTTGCACAGGCTCAGCTGCAGCAGTGGTGCTGCATCCCCTCATCGAATTTGCAGTGCAGGAGGGGAGGGAGATGTGTGTGTGTGTGTGTGGTATAAAAGAGTGTAAATTGCTGCCAGCTTGTGTCAGAGCAGGGATGTTGGCAAGGGCAGTCAGGCCTCCTGCAGCTCTGGGGCTCTGGGGCAGCTGCGGCCTTTGGAGCAGGCGCGGCAGGGCCCTGGGTCACATTGCTGCGGTGCCTCCCAAAATGTCCCAAGGCATCTGTAGTTTTCTTTTCAAACTTATCCTGCATACCAGTCATGTGCATATGGCCTGAAATGCATCCTTGGGCCAAGTTGTTTTCAGTCCTGGTAGTGAATTTCAACGTGTTAACCAATTACTGTTTATAAATATTAATCTCAGGATGGTTTAAATTGTTTATTCGCATATGGAAGGAGTTTTGTCATCCAAAAAGAACCAGGTCTTCAGGGCCCAGAGGAGCAGCAGCATTGGTGTGAGAGTGTTGGGAAGTGGCATCTATTGTTCTCATTGCCACTTCATCTGGATTTTTATCATGAGCTTGATAAACCTCACGCCTGTTGATTTGAGGGAGAAGGGAATGAATAAATTTTGAATCCCATCAGTGTCTTTTAGCATTAATGAATTTTGCCCTCCTTAGGAGCAGATGCTGTTTGGGTAGTAGTTGTAGCTTCAAGTTGATATGGAGATTGCCTTTGTGACTGTATTACAAATGCCTCAGTTCCTTGGTCAGTGATGTAACTGCTGTCCACTAGAAGAATCAGATATTATCTATAACTCTGCCATTACACAGACAAGAATGTAGCTCAAAAGTCCAACTCTGTGCACTCAACTCCACAAATGCAGTCCCTGACAAATATCTTTTACAGATGTCTTGTCACAAGTAAATGGAACTTACTTAAGTTTTTCCTACACAGGAAGAGATTATGATTTAGTAATGTATCTCCTCTTCCTGAAGCTGCTGTGTTTGTTTGTCCTTTGACATTTGAAATGAGGGCAAATCTTTCCTAAATGTGCTCCACTCGCTAATGAACAAAACCTCTATGATGTAAACTATTAGTCACTTGAAATCTACCACCTAGAAATGTGACAGATTCCGAGAGTTACCTGACTATGTACTTTTGAAGCACATGTGCTTGAAAGTAGAAACTGTCAGTCCCAGAGCAACTGACTCAAAGCTTGGGTGTCTGTGTTTGACATTACCCTGTGCTTGGTATAAAATTACACACGTGTTTTATGGACTAGAAATATACTGGAATGTTCTCTTAGAGTTCACTCATAGAAAAATGGCCTCATTTTTCCATTAGAAAATACGTAGCCATTGTCTCCTTGGAGCAACGCCAGCGCTACAAGGATGACTTCAATGCAGAGTATGAGGAATACCGACATTTACATTCTCTGATTGACAAGACCACAAAGAAGTTCAGACAGTTTCAGGAGCAATGGAAGTCTCTGACTCCAGGCTCTGAAGCCTACCAGGTAAAGAAGGACAAAACCATGAAGACTGTGCTTCATCATCACAGCAGTGTTTTGGATTCCCTGGAGCTGCTCAGTGAGACAAAGAGTGCCTGCAGGATTGCCATATATGCTGAGACCCAGCTTGGGCTGTGTCTGAGTTTTGCAAGACCCTGCCCCAAAAAGCCTCTTTTGAGCTGTCTATGAAGAAACAGGAAGGGGAGAGGTGTCCCAAGCAGGGTTTTAGAGCATGGGCTCCTTCTGTTGCCTATTGAGAAGCTTAATTGCAGATCTTGGGTGATGCTGCTGGGAGAGGGAGATTTGTTTCTGCAAACGTCCCAGAAGAGTGGTGGCTGACAGAGAAGAGAATGTCTAGACTGAGACTGAGTGAACTTTTAGTGTTTTACCAAAGTTTGCATTTTATGCTGGTGGTGAAACATTCCTCATTTTTTTTTCTTGAAGATGCTGCAGGATCGAATCCTAGCAGATTATCAGCAGTTACAACAGGTACGTGTGACACCAGAGCTGCAGGGCCATGGTAACTGCTGAGTCTGCCTCAAGGCTTTTTCAGAGCAAAGGACATCAGACTCCAGACTCTGCAGAAGTGTTTGCATGCCCTAATTCTCTTTTGCTTTCTCCTTCACGTGCCCTAATTCTCTTTTATTTTCTCCTTCACAGCGTAGCCCCAGCTACTCTGAAATGAAGAGCCGGTGCCTGTACCTCCACAACAAGCTGGCCCATATTCAGAGCCACATTTCTGAATTTGACCAGCTCTGAGTGGAGTACTGGCAGCAGACATCTGCTTCAGCCTGGTGAAATCTGTGAACTCTGGATTTCTTATTTCAACTAGAAGATTAGGTTTTTAGCATTTTTTAAGTAGCATTGTACAGTAGGTTCTTTTAGCACTGAACAGTAGAATATTTCTTAAAAGTGTAGAATTAGTTCCAAGAAGTTTAGTATGTTTAAGAAGTAGAAAGATGATAGTTTTGAACATTAACAATAAAGAAATCTCACTATTTGTAATTCTTTCTCTCATTGTTGCTTGTATTATATTTGGAGTGGCCTTCCTCTGGTCAATTCTGTTCTTCAAGTCTTAAGTTTGTCCAGTGAAATAAATTTAGCAGTAGAGGATGGAAACCAACTACCTTACTATGAATTTGTGCTCATTTTAAGAAAAGATTGTGGCAGATGGAAGTTATTTAGGATAAGTATAAGGGTGTTTTTTGACCTTTCTTGCTAATGCAAACTCTTTGCCTAAGTGGTCAAAGGCTTAGAAGTTTGCACAAACCTCTCCCCAAATGACCTTGTTTTGGAGGGTTACAGAGGAGTGCACATGGGCTGCTCTAAGCTGTCAGCTGAAGTAGCTCTCAGGACTGCTTGTAAATCATGGCCCCACCTTGTCAGTGAGCCAAGGAATATCCAGATCTTTGCAAAAGTTCTGTAAAAAAGGTGGAGAAGTGTTGGAGGCAAGGTACTTCAATGGGTTTTCAAGAGAAATTGGTTTCGATTGTCCCCAAAGGATTCTCTATGAGTTTTGTAGTTTTCTCCAAACCAGTCTGTCACAACCCACCTTTCTAGAGATATACTAATGTTAATTCATGCACAGACCTACATGGACTTTGAAGTCTAGACCCTTTCCTAAGTTTCTTATCAGGAATGTACTCAGCGGACAAGGCTGAGGTGTGGCCAGGAATGCCAGAACCTTTTTTTGGGAGAGACATGAAATGGACTGAGGGAGGAAAACATTTGGGAACACTCAGTAGGGTCTTCTTCCTTGGAGAGTATTCTGCAAATTCCTGAATTATCTCTGGGCCAAGGATGTTGAGTCCCCATTCCTGAGAATTCTTGGGGCATTTTGAGATTGAACACCTGAGCCATTTTTGCCCTCCTGTTCTCCTTCAAGTGAAGTTCAACAAAATGTTGCCTCTTAAACCCTGTGCTTTGGGTGCATTTTTGCCAAGGTCAGGGGTTGCTGCTACAGCTCTGCAGTGCAGCAGCCCCAGGAACGCTGCCGTGGGGGGCATGGGGTGAATTGTGCTGGGGAGCCTCCCCTTGGCCTGGTGGCTGCTGCTGGTTGACAGAGTGAGCAGGAGTGCTGCTGGTGAGAGTGGGCTGAGACAGATATTTTACAAGCACAGCCTTATTTTGGATCACATTTCTCTCTTCCTGTAAACCTCCTTTAGGATGTGTAGTGTCTACATACTTACTAGGCCTGTGTATTTTTGTCTGTCATTTTTGTCCAGATTCCTTTAAAAAACAAATGAAAAATAAAAAATACTCTACTCCAAATAGGAAAAAATCAAGACGCACAACACCTTTAAGTGGTAGAAGACTTCATTTTACAACAAAATGCCATCAATCCAATAAATTACAGTTGCTGGAAAGCTACTTTTTATGTCTCTCAAAAATGATGATATGAACTCATGAGGCTCTGTGTAGCTTAGATCTCACTCTGCAAGTTCCTATCTGGGGAACAAAGCAGGAGCATCCCTGAGGACCAGAAGGATGCTTGAGAGCCCTGGGAGTGTGGCAGGGCACAGTGTCCTTGGCCGAGGAATATGATGGGGACTGGCACCTGCTGGCCTCGCCAGAAGCCTGTCACCACTCCTCTGTCCCATGCCTGCTCACAGGTGGGATAACCTGGGGTGCAAAACAGACCTGAGCATCCCAGCTTGCAGTGCTGCTTGTGAGGCTGCACCCAGGCTTGGGTGGTCCCCACCTGCTGCAAGAGAGAGAAGATTTTGGCGTAGGAAAAACCAGAACTCCTCAGGTTAATGAATGAAAAGATGTCCCCATCTTTAGAAAGTCTTTGTATATGAACTGGAGTATCCTTGGTCTTCAAAAGGATGGGCATGTCATGGCCCAGCCTTGTCCAGCTGTTTTCTCTTGTTAACTGAGCATAGCTGAACTTACAAAGGAATGTAGGTAGTTGTTGATTTGCATTTACAGCCTACAGTCAGCCCCCCACTCTTTATCCTTTTGAGCGAAGAATAGTGAGAATTCTGTATCTTCAGCTTGGAGTTCCCAGGGGAATCTCCACGTCACATGGAAGATCTTGCAAGTCAAAAACCCTAAAACAGTCTTCACCCTGACAGCCACAAAAGTCAGAATCAGGGCTGCCTTTCCTCTGATGACATCTGCCTCCCTGAACACACAATTCAGCCTGCACATGATGAAGATATAGAGAGTGATATTCCTGTTGGCCTCAGCCATTGTTTTCAGTTCTCCTTGAACAAGAGACTGGGAGTGGAGCAGAACTGAGAAAAGGGATGGATCTCAATACTGGAGGATTGGATGTTTTTCCCACCCCTTGACCTGAACCTCCTCTATTGGAATATGATCCCCATATTAGCGGATGGAACGTGCCTGGGCTCGTCTGGCTGTTGCTGCTTGACCAGAGGCAGCAACTGAGATGGTTTTCACCTCAGAGACACCTTTGGCTGGCTGGATGTTGCAGCCAGGCACTTGGAACAGTGTTCCAGGCATGCAGGAACTCAGTTTTACCTGTGGTGGAAAGGCTTTAGGCGATGGTGAAGGGAAAAGGAGACAGATTCTGCCAGAGGGTTTAATCCAGAGCTTTATTCCAGGGTCACAGATCTCTGAATCTTGTAACAGCTCCAACAGAATGCTGAACCGCATGGTCCCGTGTCTTTTCAGCCCGGGGAGAAGTGGGAGGGAAGGGGTAGGTGTGCCACCAACCAGGTAGGAGGGGGGAAGGCTCTGGGGACAATTGACACTTGGATAACCCAATGCCCCCCACGGCTGAGGGGCATCTTTTGAACTTCGGCAATCAGACGAGGCCATTGCTGGCATACCGAGATTGACTGACAGCTCTCAACAGGAGGCAAGGGGAGGGGAAGGGAGAAAGTATTAGCACACCTGGGAAAGGGACTAGGATAGCTGAGACAGGATATTGCATCCCACTGCAACACTCCTCCTCCTTTCCAAATGTGACAGCCACATATAGAGGCTAAGAATGGCTTCAAGACTTAATTACATGCATCTTTTCAAAATAGCCATTTTCATAACAATAACATTGATTGCAAAACACATGCAGTAAAAACATTCTGTGAGGGCCTCACTTTACTGAAAAGTCAGAAGTACTGAGCTGGAGAGGAAGAACAACTGCAAACCTTTCAAAAATACAGCTTTGACCAGAATTCAACCTTCCACCCCAAACTACCCTCTGTACCTGGGTGAAGTGTTGCTGCCTTAGCTGTTTGCCTTCTCTGTCTTCAACCTGAGGCTTCTGGAGCAGGTCTGGATTGGCTGATACGTCCGTCTTTGTAATGACACCAGTTTTTGTAGTGTTTTCTAAGAGACACTGTGCACTTACAATGACAGCAAATACTGTGTTACTTGCTCTCCACCAGCACAGCTTCCCCTAGTACCACTGCAGTGAAGTGGGCACAAACCATCTCAGGTAACCCATGATGGCTGAATACCATGTCACAACCCTGGAAAGAAGGTGCCATCTACAGCAAAGTATTGCCAATTCTCTGCATGATTTCTAATTATCCACCCATCCATCCCTTTCCACAGTAAGTTTTTTGCAGCTCTGCACTTGCCACAAGATAGCAAAAATCTCACCAAACAAGCTTTTAGGAAAAAGATGAGCAGGTTCCCACAGGTTTACAGCAGTGTCAGTGAAGATGGGATGACTCTTAATAGTGTCCTTTTTGCCTCCTGTTTTCAGAACCACTGCAAATGTCTGACAGTTAACAAAAAAATGCAGGGAGCCTACATATACTTACCTATAAAAAGGGGACTCAGTCCGTCCCTCCGGGTGTCCAGAGTTGCCAAGGACCCCATCGGGGGGCTGGAAGACCCTGGCATGCTACCCAGAACACCTGGGGATTAGATTTTGATCCTTGGAGCAAGTTACCAGCTTTGTATGAGGACATGAAAGTCACACGGGTTTGAATAGTGTAATAGCAAAATGATCACAGGTTGAAAATGTAGATTTTAGGATTTTGGTATGGGGGTTATTGTCCAAATTTGGCTGTTGTTCGGGGCAGCCCGCGTTCAAAGGACTAGTCTGGACTCTTTGATACTTCAGTCTTGAAATTGTTTATTATTTCTTATCAAATAGAGTTTTCCTTTCTGCCAGCTGGGATCTGACCAGCAAGGCAGCCAAGGGCACTCTAACCACCCACAGGGCGGTCGTGTCCTTTTATAATAAACACTACGTACATCATATTTATCTTTTATTCCCAATACCTTTCACCCTTATTAACAAGTGCACCTTCACCACAAACCAATCCCCAAGTGCCAACATCACCACAGAAGACGGAAGACAAGAAGAAGAAAGAAGAAGCATGAGACACGCCCCGATTCCTCCATCTTGTCTCCATAACCCCTCTGTACCAAGATATAACCCCTCTGTACCAAAATCCTAAAATACATATTTCACCCTGTGTATGCGTCATCCCTCCACCACTTAAACTGTGGTCATTCTCATGTCCTCATACACACCCTCAGAAGGGTCAAAGTCCAGCCACCAAGAATGCCTGGCAACATTCCAGGACATCCGAGCCCCCCAAGCATTTGCTCGGTCATTCTGGACATAAGGAGCGATATTCTGAGCTCCCACATCTCCCCCCTCTGTTTGCATTAAAAACACTTCTTTGGCAACTTGACTCATGACATGCCGTATACATGAAAGGATGCATGGTACCAAAAGTATGAGGACTAAGAGAATTATTAAAATATAAAACCCTAATTTTAAAAAACCTCTCCATATGGGAGACGGATCGAAAAATTCAACCAAATCATCAATCCAGGAACCAGTGATTTCGCCAAGCTTCTTTAAACTATATTTTATTTTCTGAATATTTTCATGAATTGATCTTGAATGATCAGAGAGATTCATGCAGCACATCCCTTCAAATTCTTCACAGCCATGTCCATGAGCAAGCAACAAATAATCAATCCCCGCACTGTTTTGGAGAGTTGCCTGTCTCACACTGCTTATGTCTGTTAACATGTCACTCAGTGCGACAGAGACGGATTGAACATGTTTGCTCAACCAGCAACCCATGCGGTCCAGTTGAGTCAAGGCTACCCCTGATGCTGCTTGGGGTGAGAAAATTGCTGTTGCAATTCTGCTAGCATTGTCCCAAGTGCACACTTCGTCATTACAATTTACATCATAACGTGGTAATGACCTTTTCTCTTTTTGTTTTTGTTTTCCCGTCAATTTCGAATCCGGTGATGATATTGAAATTCTTCCAATGCTGCATGGACCTCCCTCGACATTTGCAGGGATACCGTACCAGATTCTGTCTCCACAAATTAGAAACAATCCTCTTGGCAATTGCATTGGTACTTGGAGTGACCCTCTGGTTGTTGTTTCAGTGTGTATACACCAAGCTGATGCGTTTTTGTAAAATCCATGATTGGGAGTAACATCAACAGTTTTATTTATTTTCATTGTATTTGGGATTTCAAACTGCATGCATAGCTCCATTGTCACGGATCCGAAAATATCCAATTCCTGAGGTTCAGTGGAAGCCACAAGAAGAAGATGGACCCAAGCATACCATTCATTCACAGGATCTTTAACAACCTGCGAAATTTCAACCGAAGGATGTCCTGGAATCGCCCATTCATCTGCTGGCAATCCAACCATGCATGCAGAAAATGGTTTTCCTGGCCTTGAATGTGTCAGGCAGATACTGTCCAAATTTGCTGCCTGGGCTAAAGTTTCCCAAATATTCAGTTTTGGTTGATTTATAGGCAAATTTTCCTTGTCACTTAAAGCAACGAATGAAGAGATGAAGTACACCAGCATTATGAAGCTCATGACTTCACTCTTGTAAAAAACCATTGCCATCATTTCTCCCAAAATACCAAAGTAAAAACCCCCAAAGTTTTTGTGGTTTTATTTTTCTTCTGAGTTGTTTGTAGTTTGAACCTCTTCCTCTGTATGAGTGCTCGTCTCTCTGCTCTTGGGATCAGCGCTCTCTCGTTCTCGTGCTCAAAATGGTTTGACATGTTGCACCGACACCCACTTCAGACCTCGTTCTGTGGAAACACAAGCAAAAGCCTTCAACCTGTCCTGTCTCTGGGTTCCTGATCAAAACCAAAGGATTCTCCCTTAGTTTTGCCTGAGAGCTGTTTGTAAAATGTCTCAAGATTGGTGGATTGGGCTCTGAAGATGAACTATTAAGAAAATTCAACACATACAATGCTTTATTTAGTTTCATGTGAAGTGTTGCCTCAGGCTCCCCCATCTTTTGTCTATCTAGAAGAGATTTCAGGGTATGATGAGTTCTCTCAATGATCGCTTGACCTGTCGGTGAATGTGGAATACCAAATGTATGTTTGACCCCGCACCTTTTCAAGAACCTGTCAAGCACCCTGCCTGTGTAAGTTGGGCCATTATCTGTTTTTATCTCTTGAGGCACACCTAATGACGCAAATGCTTGTAAAAAATGCCGACAAGCGTGTTTTGCGGTTTCACCCGCATGTGCTGAAGCAAAGACTGCTCCCGAGAATGTATCTACCGAAACATGGACGTTCTTGAGCTTTCCAAATGATGGATACTTTGTGACATCTGCTTGCCACAGTTGAAGACTTTCTAGTCCTCGTAGATTGACTGCTCCTGTAGAAGCAGGTGGTTGCACAAGCTGACAGTCTGGACAAGCACTAATGATTTCTCTCGCCTCTGTTCTTGTGAGACGAAAGGATTCCATCAGCGCTTGTGCATTTTGATGAAAAAATGCATGACTCAGTTTTGCTTGCTCAAAAATGTCTGGAAGTGTTTGTGAAATAGGCCTTGTCAATCTGTCTGCCTGAGCATTCCCTTCCGCTAGAAATCCTGGAAGTGTTGTGTGAGCTCTGCTGTGAGTGATGAAGTATTTATGTTCTCTGCTTTCTAGCAATCTTTTCATGCTCGCTAGATATGAATATAAAACTTCATTGTTGGCCTCTTTCAAAAGCGAACCCTCCAATCGTCTGACCACACCTGCAACATATGCGGAATCTGTGACCAAACTGAGTGGTTGCTTGAACAACTGAAATGCTCAGACAACAGCCACCAATTCCACAATTTATGGAAAGCCTTGAACTGTCTTCACATTGGAGTCCCATTCCCCAGTCTTTGAGTTCCTCCACGTGATTACTGACTTGTGTGTCTTCCCTGAGCCATCTGTGGACACTGTGCTCCTGTCCAAAGGTTCCTAACTTATTCTTGGTTTCGCTCTGTAGCATATTCGTGACTGCAACGCTCTGTGCTGCGGGAAATTAATTGTGCAAATTCCTGGAAACGCTAACAATGCAATCAGCAAGTCTATCGACTTCTGCATCACCCAATCAAAATAATCTTTTTTCAAAGGTAGATGGATAATCAAGGATTCCTTTCCTGTCATCGTCAGCAACCTTGTTCTTCCCTTTATGATGATTTGTGCCGCCATCTCCAGGTCTGTGAGAATTGTTTTTGAAGGCCTGGGAAGTAAGAAAATCCATTCTATGAGTAATAGAGGATCTTTTTGAGATGCATCCCACTGGAAGACCAGACCATGGAACTGTGTTTTTTCTCCCATCACTGCTAACTGGAAAGGCAAAGATTCCACGAAGCGATGTGCTTGTCTTTTCTGGATCGCATCTGTGACTTTCTCCAACTCTTTCTTTGCTTCTCGCATGAGTGTTCGGGGAGATCGAATCTGTGTCTCCTCTCAACACATCAAGCAACGCTGGTATGTCAGTGTTTGTGATCCCTAAAATTGGCCTCATCCAGTTGATCTCTCCTAATAATTGTTGTAAATCATGCAGATTGTTTACTTTTGTGCTGATCTCCATCTTCTGAGGTCTTATCGTTTTCTCCGAGATCTTCCACCCTAGATATTTCCAAGGCGCAACCTCCTGGATTTTTGAAACGCTGATTTCCAGACCTGCCTTTTGCACTTCTGCAATTACACGGTCACGAGCCTTTTGCAGCTCCTGTTGTGTTGATGCTGCAATGAGCAAGTCATCCATATAATGAATGATCTTCACCTTCGGGAATTTCTTCCGCGCTGGTGACAAAGCTCATGCCACATACCATTGACAGATTGTTGGCGAGTTCTTGAGACCCTGAGGTAAAACGACCCAATGGTACCGCTGCAGAGGCATTTCCCTGTTAATACTCGGAACAGAAAAAGCAAGTCTTTGAGCATCGTCTGGATGAAGTGGAATACTGAAAAAACAATCCTTGATGTCAATGACCAAAAGTGGCCAATCTCTGAGGATCATCGAAGCTGATGGAAGTCCCAGCTGGAGAGGACCCATGTCTTCGAGAACTTCGCTGATCTTCCTGAGATCATGCAACAGTCTCCATTTGCCTGATAACTTTTTCTTGATGACGAACACTGGAGAATTCCAAGGGCTGTTTGTGAGTTTGATGTGTCCCTTCTGCAATTGTTCTTGGACCAAGTCTTTCAGTGCACTCAATTTTTTCCACTTGAGGGGCCACTGATCCACCCAAACCGGGTCATCCGTCTTCCAATTCAACTTCAATGTGGCGAGTGCCACAGTGACCGCTGCTAAAAATCCACCTAGATCTTCGTACCCCACTGTGCCAAAAGATCTCTTCCCCAAACCATGATCGGCTTTTGCACAACAAAGGGACGAATGATCGCCGTCTTGTCTCCTGGTCTTGTGATGACAATGGAATTCTCACTCTGCAGACACAAAGAAGCTCCCCCTATGCCTGAGAGAGATCCCAAGGGTGCAATCAAGCTCCAATCATGGGGCCAAAAGACTTAAGATATTACTGTGACATCTGCCCCAGTGTCGAGCATTCCTCTGACTGCTATTGTTTTGTTTCCACAAGTCAACCTGCGGGTAAGTGTGGGTCGGTCTCGACCTATATGCTTTATCCATGTAGTATGAATTTCAACGTGTTCCTTCAAAGGAAACCCTTCCCATCAAAGATTGACATGACTTCTTCAATGGCATGTGGTGGCAAGGCGAAAGCTCTTGCAACTTGAGTGTTTTCTGCCACGGTCAATGGTGGACGGAGAGCTCTTGCCGAAACTGTCAGTTCCGTATTCTTGTCTGCTGTGATAACTGTCAGATAAACAACGAGACCAATGATGCTACTTTTGTCCAAACCTACAATGAAAAAATCTTGCTTCTTGTGTGAATCCCCACAAATACCTGTTGGTATCTCGGCATGACTTTCATCCAAAAAACATACTACTTTAGAGGCTGCCAGGGTGCACTGTGCTCCTGGTGGGAGGAGTTCTGGATCACCTGGAAATTGGCTGAGGACTTTGCTGAGGGCATCTGCTTGACGTTCTCCGATGACTGTCCTGCTTGATCTTGTGTCATCGCCATCACTTGTGTCTGCGCACGTTGACGATTTCCCGTGTTCCTTTTCCTGTTTCCTGGATGTGGTAGAGGATTTCCTTCCATGTCCGTCTGCGAATAACATTCTTTCACAGAGTGCCTTCCTCTTCCACACCGTGCACAAAGTGGCCTTTCTGGCTTTGGTGCTTGTACAGGTACATGTGCCTGTGGACAATTCTTCTTCATGTGTCCAAATGCTCTACATTTATAGCATTGTCCTCCTGCTGCAGTATTCTTTTTCTGTTGGATGGTTGCAAGAACTTTATTCATCATTTCATTTTGTTGTTGAAGTATTTTCTCTGTCATATTTTCTTCTGACTGCCTTTCTGAGAGTCCTTTTGTCTGTCTTTCCCATTCTTCTCTCAGCTCGTCCCTCACGATCGATGCAACATGCTGAGGTGTTCCCACCTTGTTGCACGCCTCCACCATTTCTGCCAAGGATGGCCGTCCTGGCATTGCACTGATGACCCGTTGGCAATCCAGGTTGGCGTTGGCAAATGCTAAGTTCTCCACAATAAGTCATTTGGCCTCCTCATTTATCACTTGCTGATCCACAGCTTGCGTGAGTCGATCTATAAATGCTCAATAAGGTTCTGTGGGACCTTGCCTGATGCATGAGAACGGGACATCTGGAGTTCCTGCTGGAGCAATCCGCACAATTGCTCTTTGCGCTGCTTCCTTGATGTCAGTCAACACTTCTCTTGGCAGTCGTACTGGTTGTTCTGCTGGATTGTCATCTGGAGGATCCCCTGCTACCTGTGCTTCTGTGAGGTTTGCGTTTGGCCCTCCTTGATAGCTGTTCCTCAACTCTGAGAGATACCTTCGCCATCTTCTTTCCCAGATGAGATTCCGTGTGTCTGTGAGAATCATTGACACAAGGCTTGTAATATCAAATGGCACGAGGTCATACGAATTGAATGTCTCCCTCAGGAGTTGTTTGAAGAACTGTGAATTCAGTCCATAGCTCTTCACTGCCTTTGCTAGGTCTTTAATTACTTCCTGACCCATCCTTTCCCACCTTGGATTTTGTCCTTGTGCATCATATGTCACTGGCATTGTCAGATCTCCTGATCCTTGAAGCAAATCCTTTTCTTTTGACAATTCTTTTCTAATATGATCCCAGTCCATTGTCTCCACTGGCTGTTGTTCTTCCTCTTCTGGAAGCTCCACTGGCATTGGCAGTTGCATGCACAATGGGACTGTGGAGGTCATTGGTGATTCCCTGGTTTGCATTTTTTGCCTTGAGGTCTTTGGCCTTGCTCCTAAATCCATAAAAGAAGGTTGAAATTCTTGTTGTTTTGTCTTTTTTGCTGTTTCAAGCGAATGCAAAAACTCTTTGCTGCTTCTGCCTCTGAAAACATCCATGCTGGAATTCCCTCTGATGCTGTGATTTGTATTATGTCTTTGTCTTGTATTTGTGTTGCATCTGAAGTCTCTTCAAATTCATGAACTTCCGAAGTTGAAGGATAATTCATTTGTTGTTTTGTTGTTGCTCCCTTTGATGTAGTCTTCTTTTTATATGTTGTTGGGAAAAACTGCTGCATTGTTGCAGTCTCGCCACGAGATGGCGGTGTGGCTCTGCCGAACAGGCTTGGCGCGTCCTGCATTGTGGTCATCCTCCCACAGGGTGGTGCTGTCATCTGCCTGGATGACTGTGCTGATGTCACAAACTCGATCGGTCCTTCCTGTTTGGCCGACTGCTGCGTTTTTGATTTTAATTGTTGTTGCAGCTTTTGTTTGAACCGAGTTTGCACGACTTTTGACTGAGGCAACAATGGAGATTGTATACATGAATATCTCTCTGGGACGGAAGGGTTTTGAACCACAGGGATCAGGGCTGAGGGAACCGGAAGCGGAGAAGGGGTGGAGTCCCGGGATGTGGAACCCCGCCCACGGCCCCTCCTCGCCCGAGACATCACAGGGGACCTGGCCCGCCTACGACGACGCTCCGCCTTCAGCCTTCGCGCGCGCGCGCCCACGGGAACGCCTCTTACTGCCCCTAAACTAACGTCACTGTCCCTGTCCCGCTCTGCCTGCGATGTCTCTTCCCTAGTGTCTGTTCCTGACCCCCCTCTCTTTCTGACGATGTATCCGCTTCTCCCGCTGGTGCGTGCGGTCCCCCTGTCGCCTTAATTTTTGCCCGCGCTGCGATACGCGCCGATCTTCGCATCCCTACTTCCGGGTTCGTCATCAAAAGACGCTCCTTGAACCTAGTTATGGCGACAGGGTGGAGCGCTGCAGTCGCTCCCCCTGAAGTGGCATCCAAACCTAGCACAGGGACCCCTGCCTGAGTATCTTCCCGAGAAGCTATGCAAGCTTTGCGCGTCTCGTGCAGTTGTGGCACTGCAGCGGCAGGGTCCGGCGCCGCTTCCGGCGCTGCGCCTGCAAAAGCCGCGGCGGAACTTGGCGTCCCCCTCCTCTGTCACACCTTCCCCATGAACCAGCGCCGCTGCTCCCGCCACGTCACCACCGCGAGAAAGTGCTTCCCCTCCTCCCGAACTGATCTCGAGTCCACCTAACTCTGCTTTCGCTCCCAACTCCTGTTCCCCAGGTTCCCGCGGACTAGGGGGGCGCGTCCTTTCGGGACAGCCCGAATCCTCGATCTCACTCGGAGAAAACCTTAGTTCATCTGGAATTGGGATTGTATCTGTATCTGAGTCGCTGCCTGAATCCCCTGTATGTTCTGGGGTTTCAGGGCGTTTTGGGAGTCTCTTTGGTGTTCGGGGTGCTGGGAGAGGAGGTGATAAAACTTCTCCTCGTCCACTTTCCCCGGGAAATAACTCCCGCGGGCTAACTGGGACGAGAGCCAATTTCTTTTTAGAGCTCCGCTCTCCCCCGCCTGCTTCTGTGGGATCTGCAGCAAGGTGCTGCCCGACTGACCTCTTAATATTAGCCGAGGTCGCCTCTAACATAATCCTGGCTGGTGCCAGCAATTTCATGGCCATTTCATCTTTTTTCGTGGCTAAGAGTAAAGGTGTCTATTAATTTCTTGCCAAAAGCCAATTTCAAATAACAGATGTGTTTCCAAATATGGATAATTAAGTCAGACCCACAGTAAAAGATTTTTAGGCTCTTTTTTTGAAAATCCGATGGTGTGTGTCCGTGCCACGCCTTGTAAGGCAGACAAAATCTCTAATTGTTCCTGGGAGTATGTGTTCCCCATGTTCTTAATTTGACTTTCTCACCGAATTAGTCATCAGAGCAGTCCAAAGGCTCCTAAACACCAGCCAGCAGGTCACAGGAGATGAGGTCAGAGGTGCCTTTCTGATCCCAATCCGGGCTGTTCTGCTACAAACCCTCTTTGGCAGAGGTGGAGTGCGATGTCCTTCCAGGCTGCTGCTTCTTCAGGTCCTGCTGGCTGCTTTCCCAAGGAGTTATCAGTGCTCTCCTGGGAACTCGTCCAGCTCGGGAACTGCCCGCCTGGGAGCTGACCGCTTGCAGTCTTCTTGCTGCTCGGCTGCTGCTCGGCTGCAGCCCACTGGCTGCTCACCGGGAGCCCGTCTGGGACCCACCGGGAGCCCACCCAGATGGACGCCAAATGTCCAAATTCGGCTGTTGTCTCTGCTTGGACACGCGCAGAATTGTTCGGGGCAGCCCACATTCAAAGGACGAGTCTGGACTCTTTGATATTTCAGTCTTGAAATTGTTTATTATTTCTTATCAAATAGAGTTTTCCTTTCTGCCAGCTGGGATCTGACCAGCAAGGTAGCCAAGGGCACTCTAACCACCCACAGGGCGGTCGTGTCCTTTTATAATAAAAACTACGTATATTAGTTTTACCTTTTATTCCCAATACCTTTCACCCTTATTAACAAGTGCACCTTCACAACAAACCAATTCCCAAGTGCCAACATCACCACAGAAGATGGAAGATGAGAAGAAGAAAGAAGAAGTATAAGATATGCCCCGATTCCTCCATCTTGTCTCTTTAAACCCCCTGTACCAAGATATAACCCCCCTGTACCAAAATCCCAAAATACATATTTCACCCTGAGAATGCATGATCCCTCCACCACTTAAACTGTGGTCATTCTCATGTCCTCATACACACCCTCTGAAGGATCAAAGTTCAGCCACCAAGAATGCCTGGCAACATTCCAGGACCTCTGAGCCCCCCAAGCATTTGCTTGGTCATTCTGGACATTAGGAGCGATATTCTGAGCTCCCACATCCCGAACAATTCTGTGCATGTCCAAGCAGAGACAACAGCCGAATTTGGACAATAACCCCCATACCAAAATCCTAAAATCTACATTTTCACCCTGTGATCATTTTGCTATTACACTATTCAAACCCGTGTGACTTTTATGTTCTCATACAAAGCTGGTAACCTGCTCCAAGGGTCAAAATCAAATCCCCAGGTGTTCTGGGTCTTCCAGCCCCCCGATGGGGTCCTTGGCAACTCTGGACACAGGGAGGGACGGACTGAGTCCTGACAGGAGGGTACCTTTTTATAGGTAAGTATATGTAGGCTCCCTGCATTTTTTTGTTAACTGTCAGACATTTGCAGTGGTTCTGAAAACAGGAGGCAAAAAGGACACTATTAAGACTCATCCCATCTTCACTGACACTGCTGTAAACCTGTGGGAACCCGCTCATCTTTTTCCTAAAAGCTTGTTTGGTGAGATTTTTGCTATCTTGTGGCAAGTGCAGAGCTGCAAAAAACTTACTGTGGAAAGGGATGGATGGGTGGATAATTAGAAATCATGCAGAGGATTGGCAATAACCTTGCTGTAGATGGCACCTTCTTTCCAGGGTTGTGACATGGTATTCAGCCATCATGGGTTACCTGAGATGGTTTGTGCCCACTTCACTGCAGTGGTACTAGGGGAAGCTCTGCTGGTGGAGTGCAAGTAACACAGTATTTGCTGTCATTGTAAGTCTACAGTGTCTCTTAGAAAACACTATAAAAACTGGTGTCATTACAAAGATGGACGTATCAGCCAATCCAGACCTGCTCCAGAAGCCTCAGGTTGAAGACAGAGAAGGCAAACACCTAAGGCAGCAACACTTCACCCAGGTACAGAGGGTAGTTTGGGGTGGAAGGTGGAATTCTGGTCAAAGCTTTATTTTTGAAAGGTTTGCAGTTGTTCTTCCTCTCTGGGTCAGTACTTCTGACTTTTCAGTAAAGTGAGGCCCTCACAGAATGTTTTTACTGCATGTGTTTTGCAATCAATGTTATTGTTATGAAAATGGCTATTTTGAAAAGATGCATCTAATTAAGTCTTGAAGCCATTCTTAGCCTGTATATGTGGTTGTCCCATTTGGAAAGGAGGAGGAGTGTTGCAGTGTGATGCAATATCATGTCTCAGCTATCCTAGTCCCTTTCCCAGGTGTGCTAATACTTTCTCCCTTCCCCTCCCCTTGCCTCCTGTTGAGAGCTGTCAGTCAATCTCGGTATGCCAGCAATGGCCTCGTCTGATTGCCGAAGTTCAAAAGATGCCCCTCAGCCCTGGGGGGCATTGGGTTATCCAAGTGTCACTTGTCCCCAGAGCCTTCCCCCCTCCTACCTGGTTGGTGGCACACCTACCCCTTCCCTCCCCCTTCTCCCTGGGCTGAAAAGACACGGGACCATGCGGTTCAGCATTCTGTTGGAGCTGTTACAAGATTCAGAGATCTGTGACCCTGGAATAAAGCTCTGGATTAAACCCTCTGGCAGAATCTGTCTCCTTTTCCCTTCACCATCGCCTAAAGCCTTTCCACCACAGGTAAAACTGAGTTCCTGCATGCCTGGAACACTGTTCCAAGTGCCTGGCTGCAACATCCAGCCAGCCAAAGGTGTCTCTGAGGTGAAAACCATCTCAGTTGCTGCCTCTGGTCAAGCAGCAACAGCCAGACGAGCCCAGGCACGTTCCATCCGGTAAGATGGGGATCATATTCCAGTAGAGGAGGTTCAGGTCAAGGGGTGGGAAAAACATCCAATCCTCCAGTATTGAGATCCATCCCTTTTCTCAGTTCTGCTCCACTCCCAGCCTCTTGTTCAAGGAGAACTGAAAACAATGGCTGAGGCCAACAGGAATATCACTCTCTATATCTTCATCATGTGCAGGCTGAATTGTGTGTTCAGGGAGGCAGATGTCATGAGGAAAGGCAGCCCTGATTCTGACTTTTGTGGCTGTCAGGGTGAAGACTGTTTTAGGGTTTTTGACTTGCAAGATCTTCCATGTGACCTGGCAATTCCCCTGGGAACTCCAATTTGAAGATACAGAATTCTCACTATTCTTCGCTCAAAAGGATAAAGAGTGGGGGGCTGACTGTAGGCTGTAAATGCAAATCAACAACTACCTACATTCCTTTGTAAGTTCAGCTATGCTCAGTTAACAAGAGAAAACAGCTGGACAAGCCTGGGCCATGACATGCCCATCCTTTTGAAGACCAAGGATACTCCAGTTCATATACAAAGACTTTCTAAAGATGGGGACATCTTTTTATTCATTAACCTGAGGAGTTCTGGTTTTTCCTACACCAAAATCTTCTCTCTCTTGCAGCAGGTAGGGACCACCCAAGCCTGGGTGCAGCCTCACAAGCAGCACTGCAAGCTGGGATGCTCAGGTCTGTTTTGCACCCCAGGTTATCCCACCTGTGAGCAGGCATGGGACAGAGGAGTGGTGACAGGCTTCTGGCGAGGCCAGCAGGTGCCAGTCCCCATCATATTCCTCGGCCAAGGACACTGTGCCCTGCCACACTCCCAGGGCTCTCAAGCATCCTTCTGGTCCTCAGGGATGCTCCTGCTTTGTTCCCCAGATAGGAACTTGCAGAGTGAGATCTAAGCTACACAGAGCCTCATGAGTTCATATCATCATTTTTGAGAGACATAAAAAGTAGCTTTCCAGCAACTGTAATTTATTGGATTGATGGCATTTTGTTGTAAAATGAAGTCTTCTACCACTTAAAGGTGTTGTGCGTCTTGATTTTTTCCAGTTTGGAGTAGAGTATTTTTTATTTTTCATTTGTTTTTTAAAGGAATCTGGACAAAAGTGACAGACAAAAATACACAGGCCTAGTAAGTATGTAGACACTACACATCGTAAAGGAGGTTTACAGGAAGAGAGAAATGTGATCCAAAATAAGACTGTGCTTATAAAATACCTGTCTCAGCCCACTCTCACCAGCAGCACTCCTGCTCACTCTGTCAACCAGCAGCGACCACCAGGCCAAGGGGAGGCTCCCCAGCACAATTCACCCCATGCCCCCCACAGCAGCGTTCCTGGGGCTGCTGCACTGCAGAGCTGTAGGAGCAACCCGTGACCCTGGCAAAAATGCACCCAAAGCACAGGGTTTAATAGGCAATATTTTGTTGAACTTCACTTGAAGGAGAACAGGAGGGCAAAAATGGCTCAGGTGTTCAATCTCAAAATGCCCCAAGAATTCTCAGGAATGGGGACTCAACATCCTTGGCCCAGAGATAATTCAGGAATTTGCAGAATACTCTCCAAGGAAGAAGACCCTACTGAGTGTTCCCAGATGTTTTCCTCCCTCAGTCCATTTCATGTCTCTCCCAAAAAAAACTTCTGGCATTCTTGGCCACACCTCAACCTTGTCCGCTGAGTACATTCCTGATAAGAAACTTAGGAAAGGGTCTAGACTTCAAAGTCCATGTAGGTCTGTGCATGAATTAACATTAGTATATCTCTAGAAAGGTGGGTTGTGACAGACTAGTTTGGAGAAAACTACAAAACTCATAGAGAATCCTTTGGGGACAATCGAAACCAATTTCTCTTGAAAACCCATTGAAGTACCTTGCCTCCAACACTTCTCCACCTTTTTTACAGAACTTTTGCAAAGATCTGGATATTCCTTGGCTCACTGACAAGGTGGGGCCATGATTTACAAGCAGTCCTGAGAGCTACTTCAGCTGACAGCTTAGAGCAGCCCATGTGCACTCCTCTGTAACCCTCCAAAACAAGGTCATTTGGGGAGAGGTTTGTGCAAACTTCTAAGCCTTTGACCACTTAGGCAAAGAGTTTGCATTAGCAAGAAAGGTCAAAAAACACCCCAAGACTTATCCTAAATAACTTCCATCTGCCACAATCTTTTCTTAAAATGAGCACAAATTCATAGTAAGGTAGTTGGTTTCCATCCTCTACTGATAAATTTATTTCGCTGGACAAACTTAAGACTTGAAGAACAGAATTGACCAGAGGAAGGCCACTCCAAATATAATACAAGTAACAATGAGAGAAAGAATTACAAATATTGAGATTTCTTTATTGTTAATGTTCAAAACTATCATCTTTCTACTTCTTAAACGTACTAAACTTCTTGGAACTAATTCTACACTTTTAAGAAATATTCTACTGTTCAGTGCTAAAAGAACCTACTGTACAATGCTACTTAAAAAATGCTAAAAACCTAATCTTCTAGTTGAAATAAGAGATCCAGAGTTCGCAGATTTCACCAGGCTGAAGCAGATGTCTGCTGCCAGTACTCCACTCAGAGCTGGTCAAATTCAGAAATGTGGCTCTGAATATGGGCCAGCTTGTTGTGGAGGTACAGGCACCTGCTCTTCATTTCAGAGTAGCTGGGGCTACGCTGTGAAGGAGAAAGCAAAAGAGAATTAGGCCATGTGAAAGAGAAAGCAAAAGAGAATTAGGGCATGCAAACACTTCTGCAGAGTCTGGAGTCTGATGTCCTTTGCTCTGAAAAAGCCTTGAGGCAGACTCAGCAGTTACCATGGCCCTGCAGCTCTGGTGTCACACGTACCTGTTGTAACTGCTGATAATCTGCTAGGATTCGATCCTGCAGCATCTTCAAGAAAAAAAAATGAGGAATGTTTCACCACCAGCATAAAATGCAAATTTAGGTAAAACACTAAAAGTTCACTCAGTCTCAGTCTAGACATTCTCTTCTCTGTCAGCCACCACTCTTCTGGGACGTTTGCAGAAACAAATCTCCCTCTCCCAGCAGCATCACCCAAGATCTGCAATTAAGCCTCTCAATAGGCAACAGAAGGAGCCCATGCTCTAAAACCCTGCTTGGGACACCTCTCCCCTTCCTGTTTCTTCATAGACAGCTCAAAAGAGGCTTTTTGGGGCAGGGTCTTGCAAAACTCAGACACAGCCCAAGCTGGGTCTCAGCATATATGGCAATCCTGCAGGCACTCTTTGTCTCACTGAGCAGCTCCAGGGAATCCAAAACACTGCTGTGATGATGAAGCATAGTCTTCATGGTTTTGTCCTTCTTTACCTGGTAGGCTTCAGAGCCTGGAGTCAGAGACTTCCATTGCTCCTGAAACTGTCTGAACTTCTTTGTGGTCTTGTCAATCAGAGGATGTAAATGTCGGTATTCCTCATACTCTGCATTGAAGTCATCCTTGTAGCGCTGGCGTTGCTCCAAGGAGACAATGGCTACGTATTTTCTAATGGAAAAATGAGGCCATTTTTCTATGAGTGAACTCTAAGAGAACATTCCAGTATATTTCTAGTCCATAAAACACGTGTGTAATTTTATACCAAGCACAGGGTAATGTCAAACACAGACACCCAAGCTTTGAGTCGGTTGCTCTGGGACTGACAGTTTCTACTTTCAAGCACATGTGCTTCAAAAGTACATAGTCAGGTAACTCTCGGAATCTGTCACATTTCTAGGTGGTAGATTTCAAGTGACTAATAGTTTACATCATAGAGGTTTTGTTCATTAGCGAGTGGAGCACATTTAGGAAAGATTTGCCCTCATTTCAAATGTCAAAGGACAAACAAACACAGCAGCTTCAGGAAGAGGAGATACATTACTAAATCATAATCTCTTCCTGTGTAGGAAAAACTTAAGTAAGTTCCATTTACTTGTGACAAGACATCTGTAAAAGATATTTGTCAGGGACTGCATTTGTGGAGTTGAGTGCACAGAGTTGGACTTTTGAGCTACATTCTTGTCTGTCTAATGGCAGAGTTATAGATAATATCTGATTCTTCTAGTGGACAGCAGTTACATCACTGACCAAGGAACTGAGGCATTTGTAATACAGTCACAAAGGCAATCTCCATATCAACTTGAAACTACAACTACTACCCAAACAGCATCTGCTCCTAAGGAGGGCAAAATTCATTAATGCTAAAAGACACTGATGGGATTCAAAATTTATTCATTCCCTTCTCCCTCAAATCAACAGGCGTGAGGTTTATCAAGCTCATGATAAAAATCCAGATGAAGTGGCAATGAGAACAATAGATGCCACTTCCCAACACTCTCACACCAATGCTGCTGCTCCTCTGGGCCCTGAAGACCTGGTTCTTTTTGGATGACAAAACTCCTTCCATATGCGAATAAACAATTTAAACCATCCTGAGATTAATATTTATAAGCAGTAATTGGTTAACACGTTGAAATTCAGTACCAGGACTGAAAACAACTTGGCCCAAGGATGCATCCTAGGCCAGATGCACATGACTGGTATGCAGGATAAGTTTGAAAAGAAAACTACAGATGCCTTGCGAGATTTTGGGAGGCACCGCAGCAATGTGACCCAGGGCCCTGCCGCGCCTGCTCCAAAGGCCGCAGCTGCCCCAGAGCCCCAGAGCTGCAGGAGGCCTGACTGCCCTTGCCAACATCCCTGCTCTGACACAAGCTGGCAGTAATTTACACTCTTTTGTACCACACACACACAAACACAGATCTCCCTCCCCTCCTGGCCTGCAAATTCGATGAGGGGATGCAGCACCACTGCTGCAGCTGAGCCTGTGCAACTGCACTGCAGGAAGGGAGGGCCCGTCCGGGCCTAACCCACCTCGGTGTTCATCTCTGCTCTGAGCCTTCCCGGCCCAACTAAACCTGCTCAAAGTCATCCTTGCTGCACAGGAAAGAGCTTGATACTGCACCCCACTGAGAGTAACAAGGTTTAATTTCTACTTTGCTCACCTCAAGTAGTCTGGTTGCTTGCTTGTTGCAGAGCATGTGGAGGCAATGGAAGTCTCTTTTCTCGTTCCTGCAGTAAAGTAGAATTTTGATACTCTTCATCAGGAGACCATTAAAAGGCCAAAAGATCCCCACTGGAAAGTCTTGACAAATTTCTTGAGAGCGTTCTTCTCACAGTAAATTGCTCAGAAGAAGCAAAAACATTTAATAATAGCACAAACAACCTTCTCCACTCTATAAAGTCCTGTGGTTTAGAAAGAGGGAATGGCCAATTTATTCTACAGGTTGTGCATTCCCACAGTGTTAGCCCCAGCTCAGCTTTTCTTATTTGAAGGTATGAGGTAGGCATCTGCACAGCCATTCAAGTCATGCAGCAACAGATGCAGCTTCACAAAAGACAACAGCTTGGGAGAAATCAACATTGAGGTTCTAACAAGACAGAAAGAAGAAAGCTGAAGTTCTTCTCATGCCATATTTTTATCCCCACTTCCCTGCCAATTCCAGAGGCCCACAGTTCCAATGAGTGCCTGCACTCTTGTCAGCAGGAAAGCCAATGCCATTCTACAGGGCTTCCTGGCACTAAGGCGACAATGCCCTGCAGCCAAAACTGAGTGCTCCTCATTAATGTGGCAGGATGGGGCTGGAAACAGCTCTGCACTTGTGAATTGCTCTTTGACTCTTGGCAAAGGCATTTGGCAATGCCTTCTTCAAAGGCATTTGGGAAGCATAACCTCAAAGCCCTCTTTCCAAAGAAATGTTCAAGAATTACAATTCTATTAAAAAGAATTGCCATAAGGAAAAGTCAGCTGGAACAGGAAGGAACAATCAAGATCATGGTAATTTCTCTCAGCTTTCCATTTCAGGTTTTGTTCCAAGCATAAAAAGCCACAAGTTCCTTTACATTCCTTATGAGCTTCCATTGCCATTGTTTACACAAAGTAATCTTGTTAAAACTCAGCCATTCTTGACAACCTTTAAGCTACCTGAGCTTCAGTTCTTGAGGAAAGAGATGTTGTGTCATGTTTCACTTGCTTTTGTTGATTTTACTTGTATAGCAGAAGTATAAAAAGAAATCTAAAAGTGATAATAAAACTGGACAGAAATACCAGTAGTCACAGTATGTTCAACACAACTTGGAAGAACAGCTTTGCTGTGAGCATTTCATTTCCTAAAGCGCATTTGCTCTCATGCCTCAGTCCACATGAAAGCTTCAGCCTAAGCCCCAACTTGAAACACAGAACAGATTTTTCCTTCAGCAGCTGGGCAGAAATTGGGAACTGGCTCTTCAAGAAAGCTGCTCATGTGTTTATAGATTCAAGCAGAAATCCTTCCAAAGACATCCCAAGGTTTCCAGGTACCATGTCTCTGTCCAGAAGAAATGTGGAAAGACCATCTCAAAGCACCTGTCTCTACAAGCACAACACCACTTGCAAGAGGTTTCTGCACACTCCAATCCTGCCTCCAGGCTGAACCCAACTTGTCATTTGCAAGATCAACCTCCAAAAGAGGCAACCCACAGATTTAACCAAGCAACTGAACTCTGCCCTGCTGGGTGTGTCCCTGTCCTCAGAAATCAAGTGTTCTTTATGCATTTCTGTTTAGTTTTCAATGTTGTTTCCAGTCTGTACCACTTCCACAGCTTTTGAGGAATTAAATTCTGCAGCTACGATGGAGAGGAAACTCTGAGCCCAGTTCAAAGTAGAACTCCAGGAAACCACAGCCCAGGTTTGTAGCTTTTGGAATTTCCATGAAAAGGCTGAGTTGAATGAACAACCATGAAATCATGGATATGTGATTGACAGGATTCAGTAAACTAGTCTGCAATAAATGTGTGACAGATTTATGCCTTCAGCATGCAGTCTTGAAAATATACTGATGGAAAAAGTGCTGTCTCAGTCAACACTTGTGATTTTACTAGAAATCAGAGGGAAAGAAAAACATCCATTCCCTTTGGCTTCTAGTGTCTGGCTCTTCCTTTTAACCAGATCGTCCCAACAGCAACCTAATTCATATTTCTTTGTTCTTGATTGGCTTTGCACTACTTACAGTGAGAATTTCTAAAAATGAATGTACTTTTAGTGAAGGTTCCAGTAGCACAGGTTCTGGGCTTTCTTGGTTTTAAATTTTAAACAAAAAATTACAACCTAATGTAATGACAGGAAAAAAAAAAGAAAAGCCTTGACTTATAATCACCAGATGCAGGGATAATGGCAGAGCAGTCATGTAGAGCAGTGCCTTCGTATATCCAGTGCCCACTTTCAAAGCTCTCTTTTCACAAGTTGCAAGAGCACAATTAACTATTTCAAAACACTGTCAAAGAAGGATGTTCCCATAAGACAAGCCACCACAACAGGAATTTGAAAGAGGCACAATTGGCAAGCAGAAAAGCACGAAGCCTTGGCCTAACAGAGGTGAAGGTTTGGAATTAAGACACCAGACAAAGACCTCCACTCTAGAGACTGTGGGTAAGGAAAATCACTGTCTAGCCCAAGATGTGGGGACAGCTGTGACCACCCTGTAGATATTCCAATCTTGGACAGTATGAAGGTGGTACCTCCAGAGAGTCTTGGCGACCCCCACCACTGAGAAGACCAAGGGTGAAGAAGGACAGGCTGCACAACAGAGAGTCCATGTGCTGATGATATCTCCCTACTTAATGTCTCTCTCTTTCCCTCACCCTGCCTCTCTTCTCTTATTTCTATCCATCTATTTACTGTTCAATAACATTTTTACTATTGACTGTGGAAAAGAGTCATGCTTGCACCTTAATTTGGACAGAGCTTTCTCTTAATAAGCAAATCTTTACACCACAGTTATCTATCCACACAGGAGTCAGGAAAACCAGCACATCAATACCTTCATTGAAATCCAAGCAGTGCCACTGCTTCAGCCTCCCCAGTTCATTTTTCTCCCCGTTTGAATTGGGGATCTCCTCCTGCTCCCTGGCAGGTACTGGGATGCTGGAACTCTGAAATTTCTCTGTTTGTTGCACCACATGGGCGCAGGGGGAAATGGAGCCAGCACTTGGAGAGATGTCCAAAGGAAAAAGAGATGTGGAAGGCAGAAGGAAGGAAGAAAAGTGGCCACCAGCTGCTGGCTGGACATGACTGGGCTGGTGGCCAATTCTCCTCTTCTTGCTCATCACAGGACTGGTCAAGTCAGAAGCCAGAGGCCGTTTCTGCATCAAGAACAAAATCATTCATTCATTACCTATGATCAGGATCAGCTTTTGCTCCCATTCTGAAAAAGCAGCATTTCTGAACAGGTAAAGTTTGAAAACACATCTTTCTACACTAACAAGAGCATTCAAACCAGGAAGTACTGCAGGTCAATACAGGCTCTGTCTCATTCCTACTTTCCCATTTTAGCACTCAGCAAGTCCTACCACAAGTCTGTAGCTAAAATGCTTTGGGAGAAAGACATTCACTTCAGGAGCTCCATCAAAGGCTTCCCCACAAGGGAAGGTCCTGCACTTTCACATCACAGCTTTTATACCACCAGCATTAAGTCAGCTAAAGTTTACAATAGAGTCCAGAATGTTAAAAATGCACAAAATACCTGAGCAGGTCTTGCTGGAGCATCTCTCTCAGAAGGTCCCAGAGATGTCGTTTGGCTGGTGTTGGTGGTGTTCTGAGATGGAGCTGATTTTCTGTATGGATGGTCCAATATTTCATGTTACAAAGCCTAAATATCAACAGGTCCCTGCTACCTCACCAAATTCTAACAATCTAACCTTCATTTCCCAGGGATTTTTTTTTCTTTCTCTGAGCAACTGAACTTACCCAGAAAGTATTAACTTCAAATTCTGTCTGTCTATTTCAGTGTAGCCAGGCCAATCAGTCTGAAGGGTTTGAAATAGATGTTCCTTCAGACTGAAGGAATTATCCTTTGCATTCCACTTGGCTACCTACAGGCAGACATGTAGGAAAAAATTCTTTATTATGCTTGCTGCATGCAAACTACAGAAATGGGATTGGTCTTGAACAGCTGCTTGTGAGAACCCAGTTTCAACTCATTATTGTCTTTTTGTACAGAGCTTGATCATTCCTCTATCACATGAGTTTTAAGCCATATTAATGTTTCACCAATTGGAAACAACCAAGTATATCCATTCATATCTATCAAGAATTCCTTTGAAAACAACATTGATAGCTACAATGTGTAAGGAGAAGGGGTCAGGCCCAGAGTCCCTCTTCATGTGGCAAAACCACGGTTCATCCCAGCAAAGTCCTGCAATGAGAAGGTCATTCACATGGCTTGCTGTATTCCTTTGAAAAGAAATGAGGTTTGTATCTTCCTCAAGACAAATATAAAGTCTACTCAAAAAGGTAAAATGAGGAAGTAAAACCTCAAGACCATTGATATCTAAAGTACAGGTTTAGACTTCATCACCTGACACCAGCTCAGAGTTCCACAGAAAAGCCCAGTGGGAAAGTCTCCATCAATTTGACCCCTGCAACACACTGAATAACTTGTCTAACACACCACCAACATATGTCACAACTTTGACTTTTCTTCTTGAAAACATGATAAACATTGATAGTTTGGGTCTGTGTTGATGCCTGTCTGCCCACAGCTGAAAAAGAAATGTAAAAGTGACAAAGATACCCAGAATCAGGGATTGACACCTTAGAAGCAGAACTCAGGTTGTGTTGGAAATGAAGCACATGTGTGTGTACCAGATCTCAGCAAGCTCCCACTGCCCGTTTGAGATTTCTACAAAATAAACCCCCACTTGCTCTGATGTCCACAAAAGCCTGAGCAAGGCATTCCAGCCTATTGCAGGGCTGCTCACACAGAACACTCAGAATGCAACCCTGGACCCTGAGGCAGTTCACACCTCATACAGCACACTGACTCCAGGGAAATCTCCTCAAATATTGCAATGGAAGAGGAGAAAATGCTTTCATCCTTTACTATTGAAGGAGCTGAGATCTGAAGATATATCATCAACTTGAAATCTAAGTGGACTAATTCAGCTGGGATGGCAGAACATGGCTCCCATTATCTTGTGAATGTCTTCAGGGTGAAAAAGCCCTGCCACTGCCCTGGGCAAACCCAGCAACAAACATCACAGGTTCAGGCAATGAGTTCTTAAAAGTCACTGTGGGATCAACTGAAACTGTATCCTGTTGAAGGTTCCTCCCTTGACTAGGTTCAAGGACACAAGGACACTTTACCTAGCTAAAGTGGAAATGTTCCTACTTGATATATCAATGCTGGCATCATTCAGCTACAGCCATGGGGAACTGGGAATATTGAAAAAGGAAGGAAAGAACCAGTGCATCTTTCAGTGCATGTGCATCCTATTGTTGGCTGTAATAACCCAATAACCATGGAATTGAGAGGAGCACTGGAGAAGCTACTAAAAGAGTTCCAAGGAAGATGGAGATTGAATTCACATGACAGCAAAGAAACCCTCTGCTCAAGGTTTGGCTACCATCTCTATCATGGAGGATGAGCCTGGAACATCCCTGGAAGGCAATCCCCACAGATCCAGCAGAAGCCAAGTACCAATGTGTGGCCACCAACTCTGTTCAAATGAAATACTGGCCTCTGCAGTTCCTGAACTGCTCTGCTCTGGAACTTCTCCCAGGAAATTTTAAGTGCCATGACAAACCATTTCACACAATCAAGGAACCCCTGGGAAGTTACTCCCTGGAGCAGTTAAACAGTGCATGGAAAAGAAAGAGAATGGAGTAAGACACGAGGAGCAACAACATTACAAAGTGTTACTCATTACCAGCCATTCCAGCAAAACCACAACGCCCAAAATGTTGTGAAGTTTTCTTTCTTTTTGCCACATGGACCTGCAGCTTGAGACCTCTGGATGAAGTTGATGGAAAAACTGAACAGGGAGCATTTCCTAACTTGTTCATCAGTATCTAATTTAAAGAGTGGAGGAGCAAGCGACAAATAGGAACAAAAGAAAAGTGTGGTGGAAATAATGCTGGCACAAACTCCACAATCTCACCTGCTGAAGGATCTTGGCAAGGGTGCCCTTGTCCTTTTGCATGACTCCATCTCTCTGCAGGCGGGCAAGTAACTCTGGCTTCTTGTACGTCCTCAGAGCAAGTAAATGAATCACCCTGTCCCTGTAGGGTCGCCGATAGACAGCACTGCAAGGATTCTGCTCCCTCTCTGCAGGCTTCATGAGCTTTGTTCTCTTTTCCTCAGGGGCAGGACATGAAGTGTGTGGTTTTCCCCTTCTCACATCTGCTTGTTTTCCCAAAGGAAAGGAAGACAGAAAAAGAAGTGTCAAATGGGGAGGTAGGCAGAAGGCAAGAAAGTTGATTTAAAATGCTGATGGATATTCTTGGGGACAGAGCTGATTTTGAATATCCCTTCCAATTCAGCATATTCTCTGATTCTGTGACAATGCCCAGTCCCTACTGTATAGATCATGTTGCAAAGGCAGCGTGTACCCTATCAGCAACCAGACCTGTCTCACCTGATTTCTCTGAGCCAGCCCAAAGCAGATGTGGCACCAAGTTCCACAACTGACTCACTACTGCCAGTCCTCACACCCCAGGTATTCAATCTTAAATATTCCCTCTGGATCTATGTAGACCACCACCAGAAATCACACAAATCACTCCTCACATGGGAAACAGAGGGTCCCCAATAAGAAATTCAGAAGTTGAGTTTTGTCTCTCCAAACGCCACCATGATACTGCTTTAAAATGCTCTGCACTAGGCTAAGGCAGAGCAGGAGCTGCACTTGCAGGGGCAGGGATGTCCCTGCAGGCAGGGGACTGCAGCCACAGCCAGGTCAGAGCCTGTTTTGCTCAGGGCAGCTGGCTGTGCCTGGCTCAGCTCACTGCTGCAGGCAGCACCAGTGAGTGCCTGGAAGGGGAATGTGCACCTGGTGTCTGCCTGGAGCCAGGCTCCTTGGGGAAACAGCACTCAGAACACATTAATACAAATGGCACCACCTGAGCACATTGTGCTTTGAGGGGAATGTTGGTATCTGAGGGAAAGATGACATCACGCTCTCCCTTTCAATTTCCTTGAAATGAGCCCAATGCAGAATTTTGACAAATTTATAATGACCAAGACAAATAATTAAATCAAGCATGCTTTTCCATATTGATCCTATGAAATTCTCTACGCCACTTCCTCAAGGCCATTTTCTTTGCATTTCCAATTAAATTGAATGGATAATGGCAGAGCCTAGGTACTCCAGAAGCAAAATCTTAGGGACCAAGACTTTGAATTAAAATGCATAAGGTGGTCCAGACCTTGACCACAATACTCCAAATTCCAATGCATCAAACGGGATGGGAAAGCTTTCTCAGGGGAAATCAAACCAGTGACTCAACGCTATGACAAGAGACTTCAAGTCTGACCCGAGGGCAAACCACTTCCAGGTTGAGATCTCTGAACACAAGAGATCCCCTGTCCCAAGAATATGCTGCAAAAATTAATTCCCAAGTTGAAAATCTTACAGACATTGAGCAAAATAAGAAATCCAACCATACCTCCAAGTGGGTTACACAATTTGACATCCTGCGCACTTCCAGTGTGCAACGCCTCACTGGTATTTGGCTAAAATGGGAAAGAAATTTTCTGTAAAATCTTCAGCCTGCTCTCCATTACTGCTGATTAACTAGGCCCTCCATTTTAAACAAGAGCTGGATTTGCAAAGGTTTGCTGTCACATCACTAAAAAGGGCTGCTTTGACACAGCTCTCCCTCGGAAAGCAGCCGGCTACAAAAGTGCTCTGAAAGAGTGACCCTCACTTGGCCTCTAATGCAGCCAAGCCTTGGAGTAGCAAGTCATCCTTTCCCAATTGCTGGAATTTATAGGCACAGGCTTCCCTTGAAATCAAGTGCCTGAGTACAATTGGCCTGGCTGGCTTGACTCAGCTAACAATCCTTTTGAGAATGGCTCACAAAAAGATCTCAGATTCAGGGCAGTACCCAACACTGGGTTATATCTGGCAATAAGGAAGCACATCACAGAGAAGAATTTCATCTGCACAATCTGAATTTCAACTCTCAACACGCATGAAAACCATGCTCTCAGCTCTAGAAATATTATTTCAATAGATGTGAAATGGAAACAGTTTGTCAGATGTAACAGAATTGTGGTTGCTTGGCTGAACTCATCATTTAGTACGGAGTATGTTGCATTCCATTGGAACTCAAAAAATTGCTAAAATGTTTATCAGTCTAAGTACATTTTTTTGACAGAAACAACTATTGCCATTCGACTGCTTCATTCTGGAGGCAGAATTGGCTGAGATAAAATCTAAAAGGCTATGATAAATTGACTGAAAAATGTGGACTAATTACCATGAGAAGTAAAACATCAATTCCAAATACAAGTTAGTATATTACTTAAGGGAACTGTAATTTAGAAGCAATGATGATTAATTTCTTTCTTTGGTAAAAATGTATCAAGAAGTGGAAAGGCTTTGAAAATGGTGTACATGTGGCTGGAGTTCTCCACTATGCATCAAAGCCAGAACTCCAGTAATACATCCTGCTAACAGTAGAAAATACTGTTAGAGAGTTTCCTTTATCCAGACCAGTTCCGTGAATGGAGTACAAACTTGGACCCATGAGAAATCCATGAATTTTGGCCACAAGCCATGCCCAGAGCTTGAATTTCCTGAGTGTCAAAGCACAGAGAACATGTGACTCCCACTGGCACCTCTTCAGTGTCATCCCTAAGAGCCACTTCCATCAGAGAACCTCCCATTTTCACTGGCACCTCCTCAGTATCATCCCCCTGTGAGTGGCTTCCTCACTGGCAGCTGCCTCCAAGGGGCCCTTGGAGCACCAGTGGGGCCCCAGCCCTGCCCAACAGGTCCCGCGGGCTCAGCAGCGCCTGACACCAACACCATGGCCAAGTCCCCACCCGCTGCCAACCCGCAGAGCCCCACACCTGCCCCTCACCTGCTGCTCCTGGCACCTCTGGCTCACCCTGATGGGCATGGCAGTGCTGCTGGGGGCCCTGTGGGACGCAGTGCGGATTAGGGCCCTGCAGAACTCACTGGATCCTGCCCAGGCCCGCAGCTCCGCCATCCCGCTCTGCCTAGGCTGCTCCAGCTCCCACACAGACACTGATCCTGCTGAAATATCTGCAAAATGAAAAATATTTCTTAGGAAAATATGTATCTGGATGTTTGGCCTTTGTGGCTTTCAAGGTTCATCAACAAGAAGGGAGATGATTCCCATGAAACAAGAAGTAGCCAACAAGCTGGAAGTGATGGCCAGACCTTGGAAAGGCAGGTGACTTCTTGGCTGCATTGCCTTGTTGAGGTGTAGGGCTTGACAGGCTTCAGTGACCTCAAACACAGGGCAGGTCAGCAAGGCTTGGGAAGAAGGATGCACCTCAGATTGTGGACAAAATGAATGCAGAATTTATGGGCACAAGGACATTTGGCAGAACCCCCAAGAAAAGGAGCAAAGAGATAAAGCCGATGCAGCAACTGTGCTGAATCAGCTCCCGCAGGGTAAAACACCATTCCAGCAGGGGCAGACCATGGCCACCCACTCAAGAAACCTCTCATTAAGAAGAAGGGAGACACTGAGCATGCAGACTAATGAGCATGAGAAGAGAGGATCATCACTCAACAGCAGACAGAATACTCCTTATGGAGAGAACTAGGGAGCTTGCAGGCAATGAACACTAATTCCTTTCTTTGCTCAAGTGTAACAATAATAAGACATTCTCGGTTCTTGTTGTGCTGGCTTTGTGAATTTGCCCCTGAGCCCCCCCTTTTCTGCACTGAACTGTGAATAATTACCTCCACTCAATGGCTGGATGGGGCTCTTGAACAAGGGGTGCTGGAACCAACCAAGTTGGAACAACACTCACTGTGGCTCTGACACCTTTGCTCTTGCTGCAGCCACCAAAGGCTCTGGAGCGCTCCTGCCCTGTGCCGGTGACAATGGCCACGTGTCCTTGCAAACGGGGAGTTGCATGTTCCAGGCTGGCCGGGATGTCACTGAGGAGCGGGACGTGACACAGTGGGGGCAGAGGGATTTCACAATGGGCACAGGTAGGGAATGCCCTGCCCTGTCCCATCACTGACTCTGCTCATTTCCAAGTGCAGAAAGGGGCACCCCACCAACCCCAGTAGCTGCAGCTGTGCAAAGAAGGGCTAATGAAATGTTTCTGCACAAAAGTGCTGCACTTGGCTCTCTCTGAGCAAAGGAGCAGCTCAACACCTGTAACCAGGGCAGCAAGGTGCAGCCCTGTCAGCTCTGGGCCATCCTGTTGTGGCCCCGTCAGTCTGTGAGGCTTCCAGCATGTACACAGTCACTCAAATATCATCTCTTTGACACAACCTCCAGCTTTTCATCATCCCGTCCTCCTCAAAAGGAAACAAGCCAGCAGCATGCCCAGGCCCCACATGCTCTGCAGGAGGAGCTGAGATGGAAAGTCCAAGGAGGACCATGAACACAATTACAGGCTGACAGTTGTGCTGACTGCAGGTGGCCATTGTAATTACTGACACATCTGGAGAAATATTTTATACTCGGCTTATGATTGATTGATTTTCATTTTCCCCATACCCAAGCTTACTCATGGTCTCAGTCAGTTGGAAGCAAAGAAGCCATTAGAGGGAGAGGGAATAAAAGCATGTTATTGAAAATGGGTTTAATATTACCATCGAAAGCCCATTTCCCATGTCACAAAAGCTTGTCTTTGTCTTCAAGACCATGTCCATATCTGCCCATGTCTGCTTTCCTGGCTGCCAAAGTGAAAGTTGACAGTGTAGTTTGGAGAGAGAAAGGAAGGAAACAATTTTTCAAACACCAGAGCAGATATCTGCAAAAGAACTGTGTCCCTTTTTGGGAATGACTGGATTGTGATGGTTCTAGATCCCCAGGAATGGACTGGAAAAGCCTTTGTATGAACCTTGAAACAAATCTCATGAGGTTTCACCCTCCACAAAATCCAACAGACTTTCCATAGCTTAAATAGACAGTGATGACAACCGCACTTCTGGAGTTACCAGATTTGACTGAAATCCTTTGCACTGTTCACATATGAGCATCTTTGTCTTGCACAGTAAATCCATATTTATCTCAACGACTTGTAATGCAGGAAAGAACCCTGTGGAAAAGAACATATTTCTTAAAAGAACATCAAAACATTGTCTCCAAGGAATGACCAGTGTACCTGAAAGCAGGAGACACCAGAATCCTGATTGATAGAATAGGCGTGAAAGTAAATGGGAAAAAAATGTCACTGTATGTGCTGCACGTGTTTATGTCTGGTGTAGAGCAAAAAGGAGCTCACTGGTTTTCCTAAAGTAACAGGGGGTATTCCTGGAACAAAAGACATGGTGCTAAGGACAGCTACTGCCTTGAACCCTGCTGTGCTCCTCAATCCTTCTGCAAGGAATCAGCATCTCCAATCAAATCAAGACAGCTTTGGGAGCATCCAGTTCCCTGCTGAAGTAGCAATAATGCACTGCAAAGCTCACCAGTTCAGGCAAGGCCAGGAGACTGAGGAGCAGACTAAACTGCTGGAGAGGAGGCAGAACAAAGCATCTTGTTGGCAATTCTTTCCAAAGCTGTGAACCTTTCCAAATCAGACACAGAACACCATGATGAAAACAACCATTCTTCAAATATCTTCAATGTCTGATTTAGTCCTGAAGGGTAGCAACAAATCAACAAGTTAGAGTGCCTCAAGGAATAATGACTCAAACTGGAGAAGGTAAACATAAAGAAACCCACTGGGGTATTGAAGGTACAGTAGACAATTTGGAAAGGCAGCTACTTAGTGTTAGGCTGACAGGGATTGTGACAACTGAAATGAAAAATCTGCTTACAGAGCAATGCACAGTTTTACAAAAGACTGCCCTTAGGGATCCCAAGAACAGGAAGCAGTGCCAGATGTTAATGACAAGGACATTTTTCTGAGTTGACAAGAAGTAAATATAAATACCTTTTTGGTTTAGTGGACACATGTTCTGCATGGCCAGAGGCTTTTCCTTGTCACACCAACAATGCTAGAGAAATACCTCCAGTTAAAAATAAAAAATACTAGTAAGATAAAGGATTCCTTTTGGAATGCCAGCAAATAAAGATTCTCATTTCATAGCTGAAACTGTACAAAATTTGTCCAAAACACCCCAGAGAAATGAAACCTACTCCACCCATGGAGGTCTTATCCCAGAAGCAAGACTGAGAGAAAAAATCAGTCTACAATGACAAATGAGTAAAATTTTCCAAGAAACCTTACTAAAGCGGGCAATAGGGCTTCCCCTGCTAATCCTGAGGATCAGAATTCCAGTAGCTTTTAAAGGAAAAGTCATCCCTCATGAAATGCTCTATGGAAGACAATACCAAATTGCAATTCATTCCAGAGAAAGTTAGGTGATAGGAAGTGATATTAAGTCCACTTTTATCATCTTTGCCAAAAATGCTCTCATCTCTGAAGAAATTCTGGGTATGACCACCTCTGATGACTTTGGATTCTCAGGTACATCCTCATCAGCCTGGTGACTGTGTTCATGTCAGAAAGCACAGCAACAAGGCACTTCAAGAAAAGTGGAAAGGACCATTTCAAGTGTTCCTGAGCACTCCTGCAGCAATAAAAGGGGATCAGGACCAGTGTGTTCATACATGTTTTCCCAAGGGAAGCCAGCCCCAACACAAAAAGAACTAGAGGGGAAAATTAAGTCAGCTGAGGATATGAAGATGAGACTTGTAAAAGCATAAAAACATAACTTTTTTAAGATATGCAGAATTAGTTAGAAGAAATTCCATAAAAGGAAAGATGGGTCATGAAGGGGTGACTATTAAAAATCACCACTCTCAGCCCACCTTCACCAGCAGCACTCCTGCTCACTCTGTCAACCAGCAGCAGCCACCAGGCCAAGGGGAGGCTCCCCAGCACAATTCATCCCATGCCCTCCACGGCAGCGTTCCTGGGGCTGCTGCACTGCAGAGATGTAGGAGCAACTCCTGACCCTGGCAAAAATGGACCCAAAATGCAGGGTTTAGAGGTGACATTTTGTTGAACTTCACTTGGAGGAGAACAGAAGGGCAACGACGGCACAGCTGTTCAATCACAAAACATCTCAAGGACTCTCAAGTGTGGGGGCTCAACATCATTGCATGAAAACAATTCAGGAATTTGTAGAATCCTCTCCAAAGAAGACAAAGGCATTGACAGCCCTACTGAGTGTTCCCAAATGTTATCCTCCTTCAGTCAATTTCATATCCTTCCCCAAAAGAAGGTTATGGCTTTCCTGGCAACACTTCTGCTGTGTCAGCTGAATGAATACATGGCAGGAAACTCAGGAAAAGGACTAGACATTGAAGTCTCCATAGGTCTGTGCAGGAATCAACATCTATGTCTCTCTAGATAGGCTGGTTGAGACAGACTAGTTTTAAAAGTGCTAAGAAATGGACAGCATTTCCATAGGGACACTTGAACCCAATTTTCTTTAAAAGCCATTGAAGTACCATACCTCCAACACTTCTCCATATGTTTTACAGAACTCTCACAAAGATCTGAATATTCCTTGGTTCCCTGAAAAGATAAGGCCATGGTCTCCAAGCAGTCCTGAGAGCTGCTTCAGCTGACACCTTAGAGCAGCCCATGTGCACTCCTCTGTAACCCTCCAGAACAAGGTCATCTGGGGAGGGAGCTGTACAACCTCTATGCCTTCCACAACTTAAGGCAAAAAAATTAAAAAGAAAGGTCACAAAACAGGCCCATTCTAATCATAAAGATTTTCCATTTTCTGCAACCTTTTCTTAAAATGCACACAACTTCATAGTAGAGGTTGTGGGCTTCCACCCACTACTGAGAAAACTCATCCAATAGACCAACCTGTGTCTTGAAGAGAAGAATTGACCAGAAGAAAGACACTCCAAATATAATATAAGTGACAATAAGAGAAGGAGTTAACAATCATGCAATTTGTTTATTACTAAAGTTCAATACTAATTTCTATAATCCTAGAAGAACTAATCCTACGTTTTTAACAAATAATCTTCTACTCATTCCTAACGTGAAGAACATTACAACAACTAATCTTTTTTTCAAATAAAAAAGCCGGAGTTCATAGATTTTCCCTTGCAGATGCAGACGACTGGTGCCAGGACTCCACTTGCTGCTGGCCCAATTCAGACACTCATTGCTGCATGTGGAACAGCTTTTTGTGGAGGTACTGGCACCTTCTCTTCATCTCAGAGTAGCTGGGACTACCCTATGAAGGAGAAATCAAAAGAAAATTAGGGCATACCAACATTTCTGCAGAGTTTAGAATTTCATGACCTTTGCTTTAAAAGAGCCTTGAGGCACATTCAGAGGTTACCAAGCCTGGCCAGGTTGTTTTATTCATGGAAAACTGTAAAAATACTCCCAGACTGACTTTTGAGCTATTTTTCTCTGTGAGCCACCATCCTTCTGGGAACTTTGCAAACTGAGGCTGTTGTAATACAGACCTAAAAAAAACTCTACACAAGTCTGAAATCACAACAACAACAACTCAAAGCACATCCGCTCCTAAGGAGGCCAAAACTCATTAATGCTAAAAGCCACGGATGGCAGTCAAACCTTCTTCAATCCTTTTTCCCACAAATCAACACAAGCGTGGTTTATCAAGCTCATGACACAAATCCAAGATGAGGTGCCTATGAGAATAATAGATGCCACTTCCCAAAACTCTCACACCAATGCTTCTGCTCCTCTGGGCCCTGAAGACCTGGTTCTTTTTGGATGACAAAATCTCCTTCCACATGGCAATAAACAATTCAAACCATTCTGAGATTAATATTTATAAGCAGTAAATGGTTAACATGTTGAAATTCAGTACCAGGACTGAAAACAACTTGGCCAAAGGATGCATCCTAGGCCAGATGCACATGACTGGTATGCAGGATAAGTTTGAAAAGAAAACTACAGATGCCTTGCGGCACCGGAGCAATGTGACCCAGGGTCCTGCCACGCCTGCTCCAAAGGCCGCAGCTGCCCCAGAGCCCCAGAGCTGCAGGAGGCCTGACTGCCCTTGCCAACATCCCTGCTCTGACACAAGCTGGCAGCAATTTACACTCTTTTATACCACACACACACACACACACACACACACACAGATCTCCCTCCCCTCCTGGCCTGCAAATTCGATGAGGGGATGCAGCACCACTGCTGCAGCTCAGCCTGTGCAACTGCACTGCAGGAAGGGAGGGCCCGTCCGGGCCTAACCCACCTCGGTGTTCATCTCAGCACTTCCCCCCACCTGGCCCATCTCCACCTTTTATTCTTGCTATCTCCCTAGTTCACATTTGATTGTAAATAACATCATATTACCTATAATATGTATAAACTGTATAACTGTAGTATTAACGCTGAAATATTGTCTTGCTTGCACCTTAAGTCATACAGGGACTTCTCTTAATAATCAAATTTTACTCCAGTGTTATCCACACTGGAGTTAGGTAAAGCAGAACATTAATACCTTCATTGAAATCCAAGGGACACTACTGCTTCAGCCTCCCCAGTCCTCTTCACATCTCTTTGGACACGGTAGTCGTCTGCACACAAGGGCTGGCATTCCAGAACTCCAAATTTTGTTTTTTCCTTCAAACCTAAAGGGTGCAGGGGAAATGGAGCCCAGACTTGGAGACATGTAGGAAGCAGAATGGGATGTCAAAGTCAGCACCCAGGAAGAAGAGTGGCCACAGGCTGCTGCCTGGATGGAACTGGGCTACTGCTCAATCCTCTGCTTCTTGCTCCTCACAGGACTAGTGAAGCCAGAAGCCTGAGGCCATTTCTGCAACAACAGCAAAATAATTCTTTAAGCTATAATCAGAATCAGCTTTTGCTCCCATTCTAAAAAAGCAGCATTTGTGAACTGGCAAAGGTTGAAAACACATCTTGTTTAATTCAAGCTAGCTGTCAAACATGGAAGATCTGCAGGTAAATATCTGCTCTGCCGCTATCCTACTTTCACATCTTAGGACTCAGCAAATCCTTCTCCAAGTCTACTGCTAGAAGCCTTTAGGATGTAGACACTCCCTTCAGCAGCTCCAGCAAAGCCTGCCCAAAATGGGGATGCCCAGTAAGTTTTGTCTATGTCCCAATTACTGCTTGCACACACCAGGAAAAGACTCGGCTTTTGCTGTCACACACCCACATGATTTCCTAAAGAGGCACCCGCCTGTTTTAGAGTTTTATGTGCTAAAATAAGGATAGTGTTTAACTATTACAATGCAGCAGTACAGGGTGTGCTGGTTGGTTGTGAATTCTCATCAGGATAAACACAGACAGCAGCCACATGTCAAGAAACTCTTGTGCTTTTACGTACAGCTGTCTTAAATCCAGCGGGCTCCCCACTCTGCAAACTCAAAAGCTGTTGGCTAACAAGCCCTTCCATTTGTACAAGACACTTTCACAAATGGTTACCAACAAGCCCTGACTGTTGCTCAGTGCCCTTTACTCATCTCTCAGCTCCTCCCAAGGAGCTTCTCAAAGGTGCTGCCTCACAAGGCACAGCACACGGCCACAAGCTCCCCACAAGCACAGCAAAGCTCAGGGCCAAGGATGGAGCAGAACCGGACTGCCATGCTGTGCCCAGGCACAGGGAGGGAGGAGAGAAATTAAGGCAGAGCAGAGAGTGAGGGAATATCACAATTCTGTAGAACCTGTGTTTTGCCCAGCCACGTGGATAGTGCAGAGCTGGGGTCAACAATGAGAGGGACAGAGAGACAGAGGGAGAAGAGAGCGAGAGGGCCCCATCTGCCCCAGCCTCATGCAGCCTCCAAAGCACAGGAGCTTTTTCATGCAGTTTTGTCACACATGCAGAGACAGCCCTTGGAGCCCTTCTCCAGGGAATGAGTTGAGGCTGGGGACTCAGCTCAAGTCTCCAGGCAGAGCAGAAAGTTGGCTCAGGACAATGCTGCTCCACCCCTGCAGGATCCTCTCTTCTAGTCACAACCTTCCTATCACAGCACTCAGAATGTCTGAGGCAAAACATGCTTAGGCCTGCTCCTGCACATTCCCATCCCAGCTTTTACACCACCAGCAAGTCTGCTAAAATATCATGCACACTACAGAATGTTAAAAATGCACAAAATACCTGAGCAGGTCTTGCTGGAGCATCTCTCTCAGAAGGCCCTGGAGATGTCGCTTGGCTGCTGCTGGTGAGGGTCTGAGATGGAGTTGATTTCCTGTATGGATGGTCCAATATTTCATGTTACAAGGCCTAAATATCAACTGTCATAATACTTTCCTTGCAAGGAAAACAGACCTTCTGTGTCAGGACTCAAGGAAAAAGCATGAAGCTGAGTTGAGGGAGCTTTAGGCAGGATATCAGAAAACATTCATGGCCCAGAGGGTGCCTGATCACAGCAACAGGCTCCCCAGGCCAGTGCTCAGTGCACCAAGAGCTCAAGAAGAGTTTGAACAACACTCTTGGGCACAGGGTGTGCTTCTTGTGCTGTCCTGTATGGGGCCAGCACTTGGACTCCATGACCCTGAAGAGCCTCTGCTGGGGCAGAATATCCTAAGAATCCAGGCTTCATTCCCAGGGCTTTCTTCTAAAAAGGCTCTTTTCCTTCCCCAAAAGTCTGAACTTACCTAGAAAGAATCAGCCTCAAATTCTCTCTATCCATTTTACTGTAGCCAGGCCAATCAGTCTGAAGGGTTTGAAAGAGATGTTCCTTCAGACTGAAGGAATTATCCTTTGCATTCAGGTTGGCTACCTACAGGCAGACATTCAGGAAAACAAATGTTCATTACCCATATATGCAAACTACGGAAATCTAAATGAGCTACTTCAGTTGGGATGGCAGAATATGGCTCTCATTATATTCTGAATATCTTCAGGGTAAAAAAGCCCTGCAGTGACTGCCCTGGGCAAACCCAGCAACGAACATCTCAGGTTCAGGGAACGAGTTCTTAAAAGTCACTGTGGGATCAACTGAATCTGCATCCACTTTGAATTTGAGTCCTTTGACTAGGTTCCAAAATGCTTTTTCCTGGCTAAAGAAGAAAGAGTCCCAGTTGATAGAATAATTCTTGCATAATTCAGGAACAGCCTATATCGATGGGGAATTTATAAAAATGACAGAAGGAGCTACTGCATCTTTCCATAGGTGTTTTGTCTTACGAAAGGCTATGAGAAAGAAATAGCAGTGGAACTTAACTTGAAGGAGAATTGGAAAAGCCTCTAATTTGAACAGGTGAGGAAGTAGTAAAATTATGAACAGCAGAAGAGCATGATGGAAGAATTGCTGGCCCAGGCTCCACGATCTCACCTGCTGAAGGATCTTTCCAAGGGAATCCTTGTCCTTTGGCCTGACCCCATCTCTCTGCAGCCGAGCAAGCAGCTCTGGTTCCTTGTAATCCCTCAGGGCAAGTAAATGAATCACCCTGTCCCTGTAGGGTCGGCCATAAACAGCAGCGCAGCCGCTCCAGTCGATGTCTGCAAGTCTCACAGGCATCATCCTCTTCTTCCCAGGCACAGGCCCTGAATTGTTTTCCTGGGCTGCTCTGACCTCTGCTTTGTCTCCTAAAGTGAGGGCAAACCAGAAACAAACAGTTCAAACTGGAGGTCTGGAGAAGGCAAAGAAGTTGATTCAAAAGGATGCACCAAGGCTGTTGAACCTCTACTTGTTTGCCATTTACAGATCTAAAAGACTCCAAATAGTAAAGCATTCAAAAGAAACAGTCATTAAAAGCTGGTAAAGGAGTGATACTGGATGGGAGATTTTTGTGAAAAATTCTTTTGATGCATGTTGCTTTTATATGATTTCCCCAGTTCGTAAGCTCAAGCATTGAGCTGTGTCAAGGATGACATGGACAGTGGGATTAGGTGCATCCTCAGTAAGTTTGCCAACACCAGAGGCCTGGGATGCCATCCAGAGGGACCAAAACAAGCTTGGGAAGTGGGGCCCTGGGAACCTCATCAGATTCAACCAGGGCAAGTGCCAAGACTGGCATCTTTGGTTTTGTGACATGCCCTGGCACCAAGACAGGCTTGGAGATGAAGGTGGGGAGGACTTGGAGGTGCTGGTGGATGAGAGGCTGCATATGACTAAAAAATCATACAGATATCCAGTAAAAAATGAAATGGAAGTATATCTAAAAGTGCTTTCTCAGTTTAATACCCTTTGCACTTGGATTGTGTGACTCCTTTTCTGCCTGGGTCCTGTGCTCTCTGCTCATCTCTTTGGCTTTCATCATGGCAAGCATTTCATAAAAACCCAAAGTAAGAGATTTTTTCATCCTGTCTAATTCTCTTATCTCACCTTTGGACTTAGGAGTCTTCCCCTGCACCCTGGCAGACACTGGAAATCCAGAATGTGTTTGAATTCTATTTTTTGGTTCTACTTCAGGGTTGGAGGTTGGAAGGGAGCTGACACTTGGAGGCAGGTTCAAAGATGAGCAGGATGTGGAAGGCAGGTCCAAGGAAGAAGGAGAGTGGCCACCAGCTGCTGGTTGGACATCACTGGGCTCTTGGTCAATCCTCTGCTTTTTGCTCATCACAGAATTCAGAAAGTCGGAAGCCAGAGGCCGTTTCTGCAAAAATGATCCCAATTAGTTTTGCTCCCATTCTGAAAAAGCAGCATTTCTGAACTGGCAATGGCTGGAAAAACGCCATTTTTACCTAAAAAGGCTTGCCATACAAGGAGCTACTGCAGCTAAAATTGTTCTCTATTCCATTCCTACTTTCTCACTGAGGATTCAGCAAGTCCTTCTCCTGCTCTGTGGCTCACAGGCTTTGGGAGAAAGACACTCCCTTCAGCACCTCTGTCAAAGGCTTCCCCAAAATTGGGGAGCTCAGGTTGGTTTTCGCTTGCTCCCTGTTTCTGCTTAGACACACCAGGAGCACACTCAGCTCTTGCTGTCACACACCCACACCATTCCCTAAAGCTGCCCCAAGAAGCCGCCGCTGCGGTGCCGATCACAGCGTGTGCAGAGCAGAGATGATAACAACCGAGAGAAGCCCCAGGCTGGCTGCAGGTCTCATTCCTGCAGTTCTCCAGAGGAAACCCTGGATCACAACCTCTTCCCTACCAAGCACACACTGCTCCCATCCATGCACATCAGCAGCTCAGAGCAGAAGTGCCAGACATGGCTCTATGCCAGTCTGCTGACAGAAATCCTCTGGGCAAGGAGGCAGGACATAAGAGGATGCTGGGGCTTGCAGCGTTCCTTCCCTGGCTGGGAAAAGAGCTAGGGGAAAAGCAGAGCTCTGTCCTCCCTCCTCTGTTTAAAGAGTATTCTTTAACGTACAGAAAATAAACCTTTTAGGAAGTGTTCTTCAAGATTCTTTCAAAAGATTTGCCTTGCCCTCTTGTATTGGTAAGAAAACAGGCCATGTCTTCATTTTAAGCGTGACAAGTCCAAAGTATTCCCCGATGATTCAGAGTCCCCCTCCTCACACTTGGACCAAAAATGGGAACCTAAGTGCTGCTTAGGGGAGAAAACAAGTTTCCTACAAATGCCTCATTCCAGGAATGTGTCCTTATACTAGACTTCCCTAAGATATCTTTTCAAACAGTTGCACTGGCATGTCCGCGCATGTTTTAAGTATTAGAGCTGCCATATCATCAAGCGCCCCGCACAGACACAGCCAGGAACCAAAAACATGCCTACATCTTGTCCTTAGCAGAGTTTCCTCTGCACCACGAGAAACAAATAATGTGTGCAGGCTTTGACACTGTAACCATCTTGAAAAGTATCCAGGAATTCCATTAGAAGTGCATGCTCCAGGTTCATATGATATAAAGACAACACTACTGCTTCCTATCACAGCTTAGACATCAAGAGCAAGTGGGATAAAACATCAGACATGGTAGAGAATGTTTAAAGAATTCACCAAATACCTGAGCAGTTCTGGGTGGAGTATCCCTTTCAGAAGATCCCAGAGATGGTGACGGGCTGGCTCTGGTGGCATTCTGAGATCCAGCTGGTTTCCTGTAAGCGTGGTCCAACATGTCAGGTTACAAAGGCAAAAATATCAACAGTCATGGCTCTTTCCTCACAGGGAAAGCAGACCTTCATTTCCCAGAGGGTTTTCTGAAATGCTTCTTGTCCTGACTGAACTTACTGAGAAAGGGTCACCTCCAATGTCTGTCTTTCCCTTTCACTGTAGCCAGGCCACCCTTCCTGAATGTCTTTAAAGAAATGTTCCTTCAGGCTGAAAGAATTCTCATTTGCATCCACGTTGGCTACCTAAGGACAGACATTTCAAACATACACATTCATTAGACCTGAAGGCAGACTACAGATTAAAACTGGTACTGCAAAGCTAAAGCAAAGCTGAAAAGAAAATCATGCAGCAGTTTTCCAGGGCTTTTGTTCAGTGTGAGCAAGAAAGCAGCTGACATGGAAGAGGCAACAAGATTAAGCAGGTGTGGTCCATTTGGGCTGAAGAAATTTGGATGTAAGTAAATGCCAAACTGCTGCAAGCATGGAGGAAATGGACACTATGTAAACCTCTCCCTGCACCAGGGAATCCAAGTTTTTGGTCTTTAACACAGCTTGGAGAGTCAAAGTATACTATGCCAGAACACCCAGTCTTCACCATCTGAAATACATGGAGAGGCCAGGTTTTCCTTTTTTTTTCCTTTTCTTTTGAGTAAGACCTGAAGAACATCATCTCCATGGGCAAATCCATAGTTTTCCACCCTCAGGAGGACACTGGCTGCCCTCCTGTTTCACCCAGCTGCATTGCCATGGCAATGCACAGCCTGGGCCTCTAACAGGGCATGTTTCCACCATCCCATGAATCATCACAGGATGCTGGCATTTGTCTCTGCAAACAGAACTGCTTTTCTTTCTCAAGTGCCTCTCAGAGGAAACTACAGCTTCCTATGGAACACTTGTATGAGATAATCTACCTAGAGCTACACTTCAACACTTTAAATGTAATGAAGATTTCCCAAATCAGGAACTCACATCCTCAGGTTGATTTGGAAGGGAAGGAAGGCTGTGAGTGTAAGAGCTCAGCAAGTTCACCCAATTGGTTTTTCATCTATACCCAAAAACAACACCACCTCCCTATGAAGTTCAGAAAAAGGTGAAGAACAGGTTTCAGGATGAAGTGCTGTTCACACAGGCCTTTCAGAATGCAAACCAGTACCTTGAGACACTTCACACTGCAAACAAGAAACTACTCCTTCAAAATCTCCTGAAACATTGACAAGAAGAAAGGGAAAGGGAAAATTTTTTGCACCTCTTACCCTCTAAGGAGCTGAGCTTTGAAATCCTTGAATCACTTCTTTCAGAGCTAAAAAGGAAATATTGCTCCTTGAGATGCTACTTAATGCTTGCATAATTCAGCAGCAGCCTACCTGGATGGGGAGTATTTAAAAAGGAAGGAAACAGCCACTGCATCCTGCAATCAATGTCACTTGTATGAATGATAAAGAAATCAAGACATAAAGTGATCAAGAAATACCAGTGGAAATAAAAGGCCAACAGGAAAAGTCACTGAATAATAATAGGTGCCAAGGAAGTTGAAGACTTGATCCACACAACAGCAAAGAACCCCTGTGCTCAAAGCTGGGCCACCACCTCTGTCATGGGGGATTTGCCTGCAACACCCTTCCCTGGAAGGCAATCCCCACAGATTCCAGTAGAAGCCAGGTACCATTGAGAGGCCACCAACTCCATTCAAGTGAAATGCTGCCCTATGCAGCTACCAAAATTCTCTCCTCTGAAACCTGTCCCAGCATTGTTTAAAGACCTGAGCTAAGTCTTTCACCCAGTTGAGAGTTTCACCCTGTGAAGTTACTCCATGAAGCAGTTAAACAGTGCAAGGGGAAGACAGAGAATTTAAAAAAGGCATGAGAAACAACAACATGACAAAGAATTTATCATTGCCAGCCATTCTAGAAGAACAACAACAATGCCTTGCCGTTAGGGGAAACTGGGTAAAGCTGATGGAAAATTGTAAACAAGGAGCATTTCCTAAACCTCTCATTAGTTTCTGATTGAAAGCCTGAAGTAAGACAGCTCAGAGTTAGCATTGCCAGCAGCAACTCCAGGATCTCACCTCCTGAAGGATCTTTCCAAGGGATTCCTTGTCCTTTTCCACAATTCCCTCTCTCTCTAAGTGGGAAAGCAGCTCTGCCTTCTTGTAATTCTTCAGAGCCAGTAAATGAATCACCCTGTCTCTGATGGGACGTTGAGAAACAGTCCTGAAAGGTCTCTGGAAGAATTTGGCAGGGTTCATGGGCATCGTTCTCTTCCTCTCAGGCACCAGATCTGGAGAACAGTGTGGGGCTCTCCTGAGCTCGGGAATTTTCACTTGAGTAAAGGAAAACCAGAAAAAGAATTGTCAAATGGGGGGTTGGGAGGAGGCAAGGAAGTTGATTCAAAAGGATATACCGAGACTGCTGAAATTTTATTTATTCAGAATTTATAGATCTTTAAGAATCCAAACATTAAAGCATAAGGAAAAAAAGGTCATTAAAAATACCTGGTAAAGAAGTGATATTGGAGGGGTGAAATTTATAAAAAAAGTACTTTTATGCATGGTGCTTTGATATGATTTCCCCAGTTTGTAAGTCCAAGCATTGAGCTATGTCAAGAATGACATGGACAGTGGGATTAAATGCACCCTCGCCAAATTTTCCAATACCAGAGGCCGGGGATGCCATCCAGAAGGACAGGGAGAACCTTGGCGAGTAGGTCCCTGGAAACCTCATCAGATTCAACCAGGGCAAATGCAAAGTGCTGCATCTTTAGGGCTGGGACACATCCTGGCACCCAGGCACTCTTGGGGATGAAGGTGGGGAGGACTTGGAGGTGCTGCTGGATGAGAGGCTGGGCATGAGCTGGCAATGTGTGCTGGCAGCCCAGAAAGGCAACCGTGTCCTGGCCTGCATCAGGAGAAGCGTGGCCAGCAGGTGAAGGAGGGGATTTGACACATCAGGCACTGTTCTGAAACCAGGAACTCGTGCTTGCTGGCTGATGGAGACTTCATGAGTACTGGGGAGAAATCCAGGAGCTTTGTCTCTTCCATCCCATACACAGAGACTGACCTTTCTTTACACGCTCCTTCAATCTGTCAATGTAGGTCCAACTTTTCATGCCTTTTTCCTCTTGCTGTTCCTTGGACCATGCATCTCTGATATTTGCCTGCAAACCTAATGGCACAAACATCACACACTTCAATTACATAGAACAGTGTAAACGTGCCAGTTCTAGAGTGAAGGCACTACTACTGTTTTGAGAAGTTCAATCCAATGTAGATACAGAAACTTCCCACAGGATTCAAGCAAAACACCTCCTAAAATTAAACCTCTTAATTACTTCTAACAAAAATTACCTGAAACCATGACCAAACATGAAGATGAAAGGTAGGTGAGAGTTCTACACCCAGAGGGTGGTCAGGCATTGGGAAAAGCTCCCAACAACTTAGTGGGCTCATGGCACCAAGTCCAGCAGAGCTCAGGAAGCATTTGGACAAGGTCCACAGGCACCTGGTGGGACTCGTGAGAACACAGCTGCACTTGCATATCCTTGTGGATCCCTTTGAACTCACATATTCTCTGATTCTGTGAATAATCCCAGTCCCTAACTGGTCCCTTATGGAGCATGTTCCAAAGGCACCCTGTGCCCTACCAGCAACCAGACCTGTCTCACCTGAGCTTCTCTGTACCAGCCCAAAGCAAAATTGCCATCAAGTTCCACAATTGACTCACTACTGCCAGTCCTCAGGCCCAAGGTATTCAATGTTAAATACTCCCTAATGATCTATGTAGGCCACCAACAAGAATCACACAAATCATCAACTCACATGTGAAACAGAAGGTCCCCAGTGAAAAATTCAGAAGTTGAGTTTTGTCTCTCCAAAAGCCACCATGATGCTGCCTTAAAATGCTCTGCACTAGGCTAAGGCAGAGCAGGAGCTGCACTTGCAGGGGCAGGGATGTCCCTGCAGGCAGGAGACTGCAGCCACAGCCAGGTCAGAGCCTGTTTTGCTCAGGGCAGCTGGCTGGACCTGGCTCAGCTCACTGCTGCAGGCAGCACCAGTGAGTGCCTGGAAGGGGAATGTGCACCTGGTGTCTGCCTGGAGCCAGGCTCCTTGGGGAAACAGCACTCAGAACACATTAATACAAATGGTACCACCTGAGCACATTGTGCTTTGAGGGGAATGTTGGAATCCATGGGCAAGATGACATCAATATCTCCCTTTCCATTTCCTTGAAAAGAACCCAATGTAGAATTTTTGCAAACTTATTAATGGCCAAGACAAAAAATTAAATCAAGCATGGTTTTCCATATTGCCTTAAAAATTCTCTATGCCACTTCCTCAAGGTCATTTTCTTTCAATTTCCCAATTAAATTTAACAGATAATGACAGTGCCTAGGTGTTACAAAACCAAAACCTTAGCAACCAAGTCTGTGAATTTAAGATCATAAGGTGGTCCAAACCTTGACCTCCATGCTCCAAATTCCAACCCATCAAGTACTATGGGAACAAGGAAGGACTGGCAGACTTTCTCAGGGGAAAACAAATCAGTAGCTAAATGGAGTTACAAGAGATTGCAAGGCTGACCTGAGGGCAAACCAGCCCCAGCTGAGAGCGCTGAACACAAGAGATCCCCTATCCAGTGAATACGCTGCAAAAATGAATTACTGAGTTTTAAATCTTACAGACATTGAACAAAATATAAAATCCAACCATACCTCCAAGTGGGTTATACAATTTGACATCCTGCGCACTTCCCTTCTGTGACGCCTCACTGGCATATGGCTAAAAGGAGAAAGAAATTTTCTGTAAAATCTTCAGCCTGCTCTCCATTACTGCTGATTAACTAGGCCCTCCATTTTAAACAAGAGCTGGATTTGCAAAGGTTTGCTGTCACATCACTAAAAAGAGCTGCTTTGACACAGTTCTCCCTCTGGAAGCAGCCGGCTACAAAAAGTGCCCTGAGAGAGCCACCCTCACTCAGCCTCTAATGCAGCCAAGCCTTGGAGCAGCAAGTCAGCCTTTCCCAGCTGCTGGAATTTATAGGCACAGGCTTTCCTTGAAATCAAGTGCCCGTGTACAATTGAACTGGTCAGTGCTAAGCTAAAAATCCAGAGAGGCTCACAAAAAGATCTCAAAGTCGGGGCAGCACCTGAAACTGGGATTTATTTGCCACTGTGAAAGCACATCCTGGAGTCAGCTGTAAAAACAACTTCAACTGCAAAAGATTAATTTCAACTGTAACCGGCACCAAAACCCTTTCTCTTTTCTTCAGCTCTAGATGCAATTATTTCCATCGATGGAAAATAGTTTCTCCTAAGTTATAGGAAATAGTTTATCCTAAGTTAGTCAGAGGTTACAAAATTGAGGTGCCTGGCTGAACTCATCATTTAGTGTAGTATCTGACACATTCCATTGGAACTCAAAAATCACTGATATGTCTTTTGGCATAAGCATATTTTTTAACAAGAACAACTACTGACATCCAACTGCTCCATTCTGAAGGCAAAATTGGCTGAGATAAATCAAAAAAGCTATGATAAATGGACTGAAAATTGTGGACTTATTACCATAAGAAGGGAGATATCACTACCCAGTAGAAGAAAGAATCTTACTCCATGGAAGGAATTCTGTAATTTAGAACCAATGAAGATTTGTTTCTTTGTTTACTAAAAGTGTATCAATAAGTAGAAAAGCTTTAAAATGGCTGTAATTCTCCACTATGCATCACAGCTGGGAATAAAGTAATGGTTACTCCTAATACTAAAAATATTTTGGAAAGTTTTCTTTATCCTGACATGTTTGACGAGTGCAGTACAAATATGGAACCATGAGAAATCCATGCATTTTGGCCATGAGCCATGTCCAGAGCATGAATTTCCTGAGTGTCAAAGCACAGAGAACATGTGACTCCCACTGGCACCTCTTCAGTGTCATCCCTGAGAGCCACTTGCATCTGTAAGAGCAACCTCCCACTTCCACTGGAAACTCCTCTGTGTCATCCCTGAGAGCCACTTCCATCAGAGAACCTCCCATTTTCACTGGCACCTCCTCAGTATCATCCCCCTGTGAGTGGCTTCCCCACTGGCAGCTGCCTCAAAGGGGCCCTTGGAGCACCAGTGGGGCCCCAGCCCTGCCCAACAGGTCCCATGGGCTCAGCAGCGCCTGACACCAACACCATGGCCAAGTCCCCACCCGCTGCCAACCCGCAGAGCCCCACACCTGCCCCTCACCTGCTGCTCCTGGCACCTCTGGCTCACCCTGACGGGCATGGCAGTGCTGCTGAGGGCCCCGCGGGACGCAGTGCGGATTGGGGCCCTGCGGAACTCACTGGATCCTGCCCAGGCCCGCAGCTCCGCCATCCTGCTCTGCCTCGGCTGCTCCAGCTCCCACACAGACACTGATCCTGCTGAAATATCTGCAAAATGAAAAATATTTCTTAGGAAAATATGTATCTGGATGTTTGGCCTTTGTGGCTTTCAAGGCTCATCAACAAGAAGGGAGATGATTCCCATGAAACAAGAAGTAGCCAACCAGCTGGAAGTGATGGCCTGGCATTGGAAAGGCAGGTGACTTCTTGGCTGCATTGCCTTGTTGAGGTGCAGGGCTTGACAGGCTGCAGTGACCTCAGACATAGGGCATGTCAGCAAGGCTTGGGAAGGGGGATGTACTTCTGATGGTGGACACAAAGAATGCAGAATTTATGGGCACAAGGACAAGATTTGGCAGAATCCCCAAGAAAAGGTGCAAATGGATAAAGACAATGCATCAACTGTGCTGAATCAGCTCCGTCAGGGTAAAGGGCCATTCCAGCAGGGGCAGACCATGGCCACCCACTCAAGAAACCTCTCACTGAGAAGAAGGGAGACACTGAGCCTGCAAACTATTGAGCATGAGAAGTGAGAGGATCATTAGCCAACAGCAGACAGAATACTCCTTATGGAGAGAACTAGGGAACTTGCAGGCAATGAACACTAATTCCTTTCTTTGTTCAAATGTGTAAATACTCAAACACTCTGGGTTCTCGTGCTGCTGGCTTTGTGAATTTGTCCCTGAGCCCCCCTTTTCTGCACAGAACTGTGAATAATTACCTCCACTTAGGAGCTGAATTGGCCTCTTGAACAAGGGGTGCTGGAACCAACCAAGTTGGAACAACACTCGCTGTGGCTCTGACACCTCTGCTCTCTCTGCAGCCACCAAAGGCTCTGAGCGCTCCTGCCCTGTGCTGGTGACAATGGCCATGTGTCCTTGGAAACGGGGAGTTGCATGTTCCAGGCTGGCCAGGATGTCACTGAGGAGCGGGACGTGACACAGTGGGGGCAGAGGGATTTCACAATGGGCACAGGTAGGGAATGCCCTGCCCTGTCCCATCACTGACTCTGCTCATTTCCAAGTGCAGAAAGGGACACTCCACCAACCTCAGTAGCTGCAGCTGTGCAAAGAAGGGCTAATGAAGTGTTTCTGTACAAAAGTGCTGCACTTGGCTCTCTCTGAGCAAAGGAGCAGCTCAGCATCTGTAACGAGGGCAGCAAGGTGCAGCCCGGCCAGCTCTGGGCCATCCTGTTGTGGCCCCGTCAGTCTGTGAGGCTTCCAGCATGTACACAGTCACTCAAATATCATCTCTTTGACACAACCCCCTGGCCTTTCCTCATCCCAGTCTCCTCAAAGGAAACAAGCCAGCAGCATGCCCAGGCCCCACATGCTCTGCAGGAGGAGCTGAAATGGAAAGGCCAGGGAGGACCATGAACACAATTACAGGCTGACAGTTGTGCTGACTGCAGGTGGCCATTGTAATTACTGACACATCTGGAGAAATATTTTATACTCAGCTTATGATCATTTGTTTTTCATTTTCCCCATACCCAAGTTTATCCCTGATTTCAGTTAGCTGGCACCAAAAAGAAGTGTTTTCCAGTCATTACAGGGAGACATAATAAAGTATGTAGTTAAAAACGTGTTGAATATTACCATCCAAAGCTTATTTTCAATGACATCTTTTATTTGTTTTCAAGACCGTATTCATACCTGCCCATGTCTGATCTCCTGGCTGCCACACTCACAAGGACAGTGTAGTCTGGGGACACAAAGTCAGGAAGCAATTTGTCAAACACCAGAGCCCAAATCTTTAAAAGAACTGTGTCCCTTTTTTGGGAATGACTGGACTGTGTTGATTATGGATCCCCACTTATGAACTATTGGAAAAGCCTTTGTATGAATCATCAAAGGAATCCAAGGAGGTTTTACACTGGACTCTGGAATGTCCAACAGCCTTTGCATATCTTTGAAAGGTTGTTGATGAAAGCCCCTACTCTGAGGTTCCATCTGGAGTTTCCAGATTTGATGGAACCCTTTGCACTGTTCATACATGAGCGCCTTTGCCTTGCACGGTAACTCTCTATTTAGCTCAAAGAATGGGAATGGAGGAAGGAACCCTGTGGTATTTTGAGCAGTATTTCTCAAAAAAAAACTAAACAATATACTCGAGGGATGGCCAATGCACCTAAGAGCTGGAACCACCATGGTCCTGATTGATAGAATATACTTGAAAATAAAAGGGAAAAAAAGTGACTCTTTATGTGCTGCACGTGGTTATGCCTCGTGGAAAGCAAAAAGGAGGTCACTGGTTATCCCTGAGCACAATCTTAAAGTAACAGGTGGCACTCCTGGAACAAAAGACACGGTGCTACAGACAGCTACTGCCTTGAACCCTGCGTAAAGGTTACAAATTGCTGGATTTTTTACAAGAATGCTCACTGATTTGATATCCAGCAATTTGGAATGTCATCAATCAAAAAAAGGAATGTAAGAATGGGAGAAGACTAAAAGTCCCTATTGTTGGTGGGACTGGCTTTCCTCATGCCTACCAGACCTTTAAAGGCTTAAAGAATTATTTATAACCCGCATTGGAATGGTTGCTGTTTGCATTTTTTTTTTTCTGATAAATCATTGTATTTCAGCTTTCATGAGATATTTTGCAAATATTTGTAATAACAAACATTATTATCATAGAAAATAGGACTTCCAAGACAAATCTTGAAAGTATCTACGTGGGAGATTGGTGCAAATAGCTTGGGAGGAAGTGGTGGCTAGTGGAATGTTGTGTTGTTCTGTTTTCCCCTGCTTAAATTGGATTATTCTGTTCTCTCCATGTTGTAATGGTTCTGACACAGTTCTGCCCCAGTTCTCCCTCCTCTTTTCCTTAAATGCCTGTCTCCCTGGTTCCTCTAGAAACTCAATGTATCTTTTTTGTAATCCCACCCTGGCTGCCTGCCAGTCATTCCCAGCCACTTCCTTCTATTCCAGAAACTTCTCTCCAAGGCTTGGGGTGATTGGTTCTGGGGCTGGGGCCATTCCTTCATGTTGTTACCACTGGTTTTCCCCTAATGTCAGTCGTGTGTACCCCACTCCCCCCTGGACCCCCATTCGTTCTTGTGTCGGGTCCACCCCCATCTCCCACTCGGTTTATAACCCCGTGTAATCCCACCCCCCTTCTCTTCGACTGCCGGCTTCCCTGGGACCTACAATAAAACCTGGACTTGCCCCAGTCGGAGAGCACTCTTTATTTCCTGTCCACTGCAGCCTGCATTCGGCCTCGTCCGCACCTGGCAGTGTCACCGGCAGTATCACCGGACACTTCCCTGAGGCGCTAACCCGAAGTGCGGCTATCGGGTTGAGTGCCCCTCCGTGCTGCTAGCGGTTTCTGGCCGGCTAGCCATGGCGACTTCTCTAAAGCCAAACCGCTGCAGTTCTTAGCGCCCAGTGTGGAAGCCTGGGTGCATCTCCTGGCATCGCCTCACCTGAGCGCTTCGCCTGAGGGAGCCCCGGACCCCACTGATGGGACAAAATTTTCTCACTGGCCACGGAACTACCACAGGGTGAGCAGACCCCGTTGTAGTAGGTAGCGCTCCCCGGGGACAGGGAACGGCACCTCTGGGCACCCCCAGAGTCGTTCCCCAGACAGGAACCGCCATGCCAGATTTTCTTTTTGCCCCCACTGGATTCACATGAGTGTTTCTCTTTTCTCTCTCCCATCCTGTCTTTTTAATCATTTTTACCTCTCAGTCCTGTGCACGGGTCAAGGTGACTTTTCTCTTTTCCTCTGTGCAGCCCTTTCTGCTGGCATGGGCTGGTGCGGGGCTCTTGTTTTCTTTAACATTACTATCGGAGTGGTGGGTGGTTTGAGCTGCCTTTTAAGATCCTCGCCATGGGTGCTCGGCAGTCAGCAGCTCAAAAAAGACCTAATAACCAAGTTGTGGGTATCCTTGTGGGGGGACAGTTTGATATACCCAAGAAAGAGTTGCATAGGTTGATGAGATGGCTGTCCTCTCAGTTTCCCGAGCTTTCCCTCGATCTAATCAATAGCCCCAGATTTTGAGAGACAGTTAATGTTAAATTTCAAGATGCGGTTAGATCCGGGGAAACCTCATTGGTAAAAGTTGCCTTTTGGACTTCTCGAATTCGGCAGTTACTCAAATCCAACTCAAAATCAGAGAAGCAATCATCTTCATCCAGGTTGTTCCCGAGTTCATCCTCTACCTGTCCTCAAACTGGGATTCTAAGACGAGCAGATTGCTCCAGCAAGGCTCAGGGTGTCCATCATTCCCCTGGCTCTTCTCAGAAATCCCAATCCCCCTGCCTTAAGAGTCCCGGCCAGATTCTTAGGGGCTCCCTTCCTTCCCCCTCTCTCCCAGTTCGCAAGTCCCCAGTTCGAAAACCCTCAGTTGGGTTTCAGCCCCCTCCACAAGATGACTTCTATGGAGCCCAAGATGGAGGGAGCCACATGGTTTTTCCCGCCCTTTATCCGTCTTCTTCCCATAACCCGTTTCGTTCCCGAAAAAGCCCTTTCCTGTCTCCGGACTCCTCCCAACCTCCCTTCTCCCCTCCTCCATTGGCACCTCCTATTTCTCTTACCCCTCCTTTACATCAGACCACGCCTTTTGACTCCTCCCTTGAGGCGGAACGCCTGCCAGTCAATGTCCCAGCCCAGTTCTCCATCCAGTCCTCCAGCCACACCCCTTCCCCTCCTCTTTCCGGTTCCCACGCTCCACCTTCTGGTTCCCACCCTTCCATGTCTGGTGGGGGGGGAAGGGGAGGGAGAAGAAGGGGGGAAGGGGGGGAAAGGGCGGGGGGAACTGGAATCTGGAGCCAGCTTCTATTCCATCAGCGGCTCCAGTCTCTTACTACCCTGAGGGGGAGGGGGGAGTCCAAGCCCAGCAGACTCCCTTTCCCCACCACCAAATAAAAAAACTCTGCAAGGCCCAGAAGGATTTCTCCCAGGAGAGTGAATACTTCTGGGGGACCCTGAGGGCCACTTTAGCAGGGTCGGAGGTCACCCCTTCTGACCTCCGATACATTTTCTCACGCCTCCTTAAACCCACAGAATATGTTCTGTGGGAGGCGGCATGGGAGAGGGAGGTGGTGGGGATTCCCCTGTCCTTGTGGGAAAACTCCCACATAGGACTGGATGTAAAGGGTGATACTGTTATGTTTGCCCATTTATTCCTTCTTAAAAAAAACCAAACAATATTTGAGACAGCAGCAATTTTAATTGAATAGTTTAGAAAATATATAAATAAGGGATAATTTGGTTCAAATAATAGCGCATAAGCAAAAGATAACTGCGGGGTACGGAGTGCAGGGTTCTGGGACCCTTGCCACCTCACGGACAAGCTTGCCAAGTAAAAATTACCCCCTTATATGCCATGGGTTAACACCATCTCCTCCTATTTTCGGTTTGTCATATTTCTATCTCTACCCTCATCACCACCTTTACCGCGCATGCTCCACCACTCGGTTTGGTAGTCACACAAGTCTTTGGGGGTCGTCTGATGAAGATTTCGTAGTCTTCCTCTGTGTTCTTTAATTCACCTTTGGGTTACACATGCGCATCAAGCCAGTACCATGTAAGCCAAGAATAACGTATCACTAGATCTACATATCAAAGCAATAAATCTCTTATAATTAGCATTTTTCTGAGACTCAATCAGGTTTTGTTTCCTTTCTGCTCATTTTTAGCAACTATATCTTTGGCTTCTTTCCTCCTGTCCTTGTGAACATCTGCCGGGAGCGCAGGAGGTAGAGGGGGTTGGAGCCCCTCCTCTCCCTCTCTTCTTTGGCATTACAACTTTAGCTATTTTTATTATTCCCAAATATTAATTACTGTACCAATAATGATTATGGCTTCAATTTTATCAGCACGAATCATACCTATTTATCACAAATCCCCCATTTCTCTTCTTGATCATTATGATTCGTGCTTATTAAAAGGCTATGCCCTGATATCTTTTATATTCTTTAGAATTTAGATTTTTTCATTTGTCTCTTTTCAACTTCAAACTTTTCCAGCATTTCTATTACTGCTTCTAGTCTTTCACACTCTCTTTCAAATTCTTTTAGCATTTCTTGGTCTATTTCAATCTTTTAGGTCTTTGTTCTTTAACACAGGTCAATTTAGCTGTTAGTATTATTACAGATTTTGGTTTTCTGCTTTCTGCTGATTCTGAATCTAGATGATGTAATCTGCATCTCCTGAATCACTGAGTGATTTGGCCTAATAAAACACGGAATCATACAAGGCAAAAAGAAAAGTCCCAAAATTGAACATAACAACATGAACTCTAACTTTTTCCACCAAACACCTCCAAAGAGGTTATCCCACCAATGTGCTTTCAAGATTGAATTCCACTTTTGTACTGGTACATGAGCTACTCTTTTTCTGTGATGGCTTCTTCATAATCATCAATTCTAGTTCTAGTATTGTCCTTAATACGTAGTTTTTACAGCATATGTGCAGTGACCAGAATAGCTAGCCTGCTGGGCTTGGTGGCAATGATTTGTAAGAAGTTTATAAACATGCTGGGGTCTGCTCCTGGTATGAATGGTTCCTGGCTATGGTTATGCATGCAGTTTGTTAGAGGAGGAGCAGCAGGGAATGAGGTTGTTCAGCCTTTGCTTTCCTTCTTCTCCTATGAATCGGTTGCATCACTAGTGAAGGATGTTCAGTTTCCCCTCAATGTTAAAGAAAGCATCTTTCTGGTATTCAATCTGGTAACCTTCCTCTATACAGCCTGCTGCTTCTCTAGAATGAGGGCTGAGATTTCTAGATGGGCTGATGAGACCCCTGACTCAGGAGTAGACCCCAGTGTGGAAAATCCTAAGTGGTGTGGAAAATGGGAAAATATAGGCCAAATCCTGAAGGAATTCTCTGACCCTGTAGTCTGGGATTTTCCCCATGAACAAATTCAGAACCCAGCTGAGGTGGGGAAATATCTGAAAGAGAAGTACCAGCGTGAGCCTAAGGAGAGAAAGATCATTGCAGTGAGCTGGACCCTGACCTACGCTTATCGCACACTGCTAGATACTGTAGGGCAGCAGACAGAGGCAGGGGGGCAGGGAGATAAATCAGCTATCCCAGTCACTCAGGCTGTAGCCAACACCCCAGGCTCAAAGCCAGCAGCCAAACCAGATAGTGAGCCTAAGCCAGCAGCTAAACCCATGGCTGTTGCTACCCGTACTAGAAGTGGGAAATACACGGACAAAACCAATTGACCAGTGGATGATGATGATGATGATGTAGGAGAAAGAACCTCGATGCCTCCTGACATAAAATCAGGAGTCAAAGTGGCAGGTGCAAGATCAGATGCAAATATTGAGTCCTTTTCCCTGAAAGACCTTCGTGGACTAGGGAAGGATTACACCCAACAACCTGATGAATCCATAATTAGCTGATTAGTCTGTCTCTGGGATGCTGCAGGCGAGGCTACAATTCTGGATGGCACTGAAGTGAGGCATTTGGGATCCCCTTCACAGGATCCTTTCATCGACCAAGGAATGATGAGGGGGGCTAATCCACACAGTCTCTGGGCACAGGTCTTGGACGGTGTTGCACAAAGATACCTGTGTGCAGATGATCTTTATATCCAACAAACTCAGTGGAAGACCATAGAGCAAGGGATCCAACGCCTGAGACAAATGGCAGTGGCAGAGATTATCTTCTCAGATGATGTAACAGCTAGGAACCCAGACTTGGTACCACGCACGCCTGAGATGTGGCAAAAATTTGTGCAACTTGGGCCACATGAATATGCTTCTGCCTTAGCCATAATGAAGAGGGATGAGAGGGATAAGACCGTGCTGGATATGGCAAGGAAGCTCAGAGCATATGCATATGCTGTGCATGGCCCAACACATGCCAGAATAGCAGCACTAGAAACACGTCTGCAGAAATTAGAGGATAAGATAGAGGAGAATCATAGGAAGCTCAGAGAGGAGATTAAAGACCTTCTCCAAATCTCAGCAGTACAGATCAGAGGTTCTGGTATCCAAGGCAGACGTTTCCCAGATGGTGAGAGACGGTACACCCCACGAAATGAGCTGTGGTTCTACCTGCGTGATTGTGGAGAAAACATGAGGAGGTGGGATGGAAACCCTACTGCTGTTCTGGCATGACGGGTGTGTGAAATGAAGGAAGCCACCAGAAGGAAAGCAGCTCCAGTTGCCCGTAGTCGAACTGCCAGGTATGATCATGATGACATGTCTAATCCCCTTGAAGGAACATCCAAGACATATGCCCAGGGAAAGAAGGATAACCAGGCTTAGAGGGGCCCTGCCTCTAGCCAGGTAGAGGCCAGGGAAAATCGCGTTTTCTGGTCTGTGTGGATTCGTTGGCCTGGCACATCGGAACCACGAGAGTATAAAGCTTTGGTTGATACTGGTGCTCAATGTACATTAATTCCATCGAGACATGTGGGACACAGTCTGTTTCTATTGCTGGTGTGACAGGGGGATCCCAGGATTTCAGTTTGGTGGAAGCTGATGTGAGCCTGACTAGGAATGAGTGGAAGAAACACCCTATTGTGACTGGCCCAGAGGCCCCATGTATTTTGGGCATAGACTACCTTCGAAGTGGGTATTTCAAAGACGCAAAAGGACTCAAGTGGGCATTTTGGATAGCAGTTTTAGTGACAGAGGGCATCCAGCAATTGAACACCTTGCCTGGGTTGTCTGAGAATCCATCTGCAGTAGGACACCTGAAGAAAGAAGAACTACAGGTGCCAATTGCCACATCCATAGTGCATCGACTGTGGGAACTCAGCACATCACTCCAGATGTCCAGAGTTGCCAAGGGAACCCTTGGGGAGCTTGGAGGTCCTGGAATCCTGGTTGCCAGAAATTCTTGGTGGCTTGACTTCGACCCTTCTAGGGGTGTGTATGAGGACATCAGAATCACTCAGGATTGAATGGTGCAGGAATGACACATTTGCAGGGTGAAATATAGATTTTAGGGTTTTGGTACAGGGGGTTATGGAGACAAGATGGAGGAATCAGGGCATGTCTCATGCTTCTTCTTTTTGTCGTCCATCTTCTGTGGTGATGCTGGCACCTGGGGATTGGTTTATGGTGAGGGTGCACTTGTTAACAAGGGTGGAAAGTATTGGGAATTAAAGGTAAATATGATATACGTAGTTTTTATTATAAAAAGACACGACCGCCCTGTGGGTGGTAAGAGTGTCCTTGGCTGCCTTGCTGGTCAGATCTCGGCTGGGCAGAAAGAAAATTCTGTAGATAAGAAATAAAAAACAATCTGAAGACTGAAAAACTGAAGATTCCAGACTCGTCCTTTGAAGCGCGGGCTGCCCCAGAACCATCCTGCACGTGTCTGGGCAGAGACAGACAGCCGGCCGGACACCTGGCGTTCTGTGGGTGGGCTGCAACGGGCAACAAGTGGGCTGCCAGCGGGCAGCTCCCAGGCGGGCAGTTCCTGGAGCTGGACTTGTTCCCAGAAGAGCACTGATAATTCCCTGGGAAAGCAGCCAGAAGAGTCTGAAGAAGTAGCAGCCACTGAGAACACCTCACTCCACTTCTGCCAAAGAGGGTTCGTAGCAGAACAGCCCGGACCGGAATCAGAAAGACGCCTCTGAATCCATCTCCTGTGATGTGCTGGATGGCAATCGGGAGCCTTCGGACTGCTCGGACAACACAGATTCGGTGAGTAGGTCAAAATTAAGAACATGGGAACACATACTCTCAGAAACAATTAGAGAATTTGTCAGCCTTACAAGGCGTGGCAGAGGCACACACAGTGAGGATTTCTAAGAAAGAGCTTAAGGAGCTCTTGTTGGCGGTGAGACTTAATTATCCGTTTTCAGAGACGCGTCTGTTGTTCAAAGTGGATTTTTGGCAGGAAATTATTAGACATTTATATCTTTTAGCTACTGGAAAGGATGAGACTACCTTGAAATTGCTGTCTCAGGCAAGAGTTATGTTAGGAGTGATCTCATTTAAAGTCTAGGAGGTTGGCCAGGCAATTACTTGTTACAAATCCCACAGGGGCGGAGGGAGGAGGGCAAGGCTCGAAAGGAAGATTGGCTCTAGTCCCAATTGGCCTGGGGGAGACAGCTTCCGAGGGAGAGGAGCAGGGAGGAACGTCATCGCCTCCAGTCCCACCACCCCGAAAACCCAAGGGACCTCCAAAACATCCTGAGACCCCAGAAAGCGTAGGGGGTTCAGGTTCTGACTCAGACACAAATACGATCCCAATCCCAGACGAGCTAAGGTTTTCCCCCAGCGAGATCGAGGAGTTGGGCAGTCTTGTAGGGGCGTGCCCTCCTGGACCACAAGAGCCAGAGGGAGATGGGATGGAAAAAGTGGCAGAGTTGGAAAGAGGGGTCGAGGGGGCATCAGAGGGGAGGGGGTAAGCGCTTTCTCGCAGAGGGCACGGCTGTGCAGCGGCGGTGGTCCTAGCTAGCGGAGGGGGTACGGAGGCGGTGGGGGGCACGGGTTCTGGTGCGATTTTTGTGAGTGCAGCACCGGGGGTGGCAGCAATCTTGGCTGGCGTGGTGCCAAAGGTGCGCGTGAAAGGTGGAACTCGCGTGACATCCAGGGAGGGCTCTCAGACCGGAGTGTCAGCGTCAGATTCAGGCAGTGAGCTTGGAGCAGCTGCAGGGCTCCAGCTGGCCCCTGTAGGTAGATGCAGGAGCTGCACAATGATGATACGGAACCTGGAAGTCGGGGCGCGGAGGTCTGCCCGGATTGAAACACAGACGCAGGCACAAGCTGGGGGAGGGCTGCACACACCGGCGAGGGAGATGGATACAGCGTCAGAGGAGGAGGAGAGGGAGTCAGGAACGGACACTAGGGAGGAGATGATGAAGGCGGAGCGGGATGGAGACAGTAATGTCAGTCTAGGGGAGACAGGAGGCATTCCCAAAGGCGCGCGTGTGCGAAAAGTGTGGACGGAGCGTGGTCGGAGGCAGGTCCGATCCCCTGTGACATCTCAGGCGAAGAGGAGGTGTGCTCGGGGTTCCACATCCCAGGGCTCCACCCCTCTCCAATTCTGGCTCCCTCAGTCCCAATCCCTGTGGTTCAATCCTCTTCCATCCCAGAGAGACATTCACGTATCCAGTCTCCATTGTTAGCTCAGTCAAAAATCGTGCAAACTCGGTTCCAACAACAACAGCAACAACTACAATCGCAACTGCTGCAGTCTGCTGAAAAGGCTGAACAGGGGCCGACCGAGTTCGTGATGTCATCACGGTCGCCCAGGCAGATGACAGCGCCACTTTATGGGGGGATGACCGCAGTGCAGGACATGCCAGACTTGTTCGGCAGAGCCACAATGCCGTCTGGTAGCGGGACTGCAACAATGCAGCAATTTTTTCCAACAACGTATAAAAAGAAAACTACATCCAAGGGAACAGCAACAAGACAACAAATGAATTATCCGTCGACTTCGGAATTTCGTGAAGTTGAAGACACTTCAGATGAAGCACAACTACAAGGAGAAGACATGATACAAATCACAGTATCGAAGGAAATTCCAGCATGGATGTTTTTGGCAGCAGAAGCAGCAAAGAGTTTTCTGCATTCCTTTGATACAGCAAGGAAGACACAACAACAAGCATTTCAAGTTCCTTTTTTGAATTTGGGAGCGAGGCTAAAGACCTCAAGACAAAGATTGTGAACCAAGGAATCACCAATGACCTCGACAACTCCACTGTGCATGCAGCTACTAACGGAGTTTCCAGAGGAGGAAGAACAACAACCAGTGAAAACGATGGATTGGAAACGCATCAGGAAAGAGTTGTCAAAAGAAAAGGGTTTGCTACAAGGATCAGGAGACCTGACAATGCCAGTGACATATGATGCACAAGGACAAAATCCAAAGTGGGAAAAGATGGGTCATGACGTAATCAAAGACTTCACAAAGGCCATTCAGATTAACGGGCTGAATTACAATTCTTAAACAACTCCTGAGGGGAACATTCAATATGTACGACCTCACACCATATGATATTCGAAGCCTTGTGTCAACGATCCTCACAGACACGCAGAATCTCATCTGGGAAAGAAGATGGCAAAGATATCTTGCAGAATTGAGGAACATCTATCAAGGTGGGCTAAACGCAAACCTCACAAAGACACAGTTAGCAGGGGATCCTCCAGATGACAATCCAGCAGAGCAAGCAGCACGACTTCCAAGACGAGTGTTTAACGACATCAAGGAAGCAGCGCAAAGAGCAATCTTGCAGATTGCTCCAGCAGGACTTCCAGATATTCCATTCTCATGCATCAGACAAGGTCCCACAGAACCATATTCATCATTTATGGATCGACTCTCGCAAGCTGTGGATCAGCAGCTGACAAATGAGGAGGCGAAGCAACCTCTCATGGAAAGTCTAATTTTCGCTAATGCCAACCCGGATTGCCAACAGGTCATCAGTGCAATGCCAGAACGGCCATCCTTGGTAGAGTTGGTGGAGGCATGCAGCAAGGTGGGAACACCTCAGCATGTTGTGTTGATCGTGAGGGACAAGCTGAGAGGAGAATGGGAAGAACAGATGAAAGGAAACTTGGGAAGACAATCGGAAGAAAAGGTGCTGGAGAAAATGCTTCAACAGCAGAATGAAGAAATGGACAAAGTTCTTGCAACCACCCAGAAGAAGAACTATCCATCAGGAGGACAGTGCTACAAATGTGGGGCGTTTGGACACATGAAGAATTGTCCACAGGCACACACACAAGTGCAGGCACCAAAACCGGAAAAGCCACTCTGTGCATGGTGCGGAAGAGGAAGGCACTCTGTATAAGAATGTTATTCTCAGACGGACACGGAAAGAAATCATCTACCGTATCTGGGAAATGGCAAAAGGAGCGCACCCACAAATTGCCAGCGCGCATTGACGCATTGATGGCGATGACACAAGAGCAAGCAGGACAGTCATTGGAGAACGTCAAGCAGACTCCCTCAGCAGAGTCCTCAGCGGATTCCCCAGAGACCCAGATCTCCTCCCGCCAGGAGCATGGTGCACATTGGCAGCTTTGAAATTAGTATGCTTCTTGGATGAAAGTCATGCAGAAATACCAACAGGCAGCTGCAGGGATTCATACAACAAACAAATTTTTTTAATAGTAGGACAAGAAAGAGGTAGCATCCTTAGACTTACTGTTTATCCTTCGGTTGCCTCAGCACATAAGAATATAGAGCTGACAGTTTTGGCAAAAACTCTCCGTCCACCATTGACTGTGGTGGAAAACACTCAGGTCGCAAGAGCTTTCTCCTTGCCACCACACGGCATTGATGAACAAGTCATGTCAATTTTCGAGGAGGAAGGGCTTTCTTTGAAGGAGCATGTTGAAATACACACCACATGGATAAAGCACATAGGTCGAGATCGACCCACACTCACTTGTCAGTTGACATGTGGAGAGGGAACAATAGCAGTCAGAGGAATGCTCAACACTAGGGCAGATGTCACAGTAGTAATATCTGACATTTTTTGGCCCCGTGATTGGAGCTTGATTGCACCCTTGGGATCTCTCTCAGGCATAGGGGGAATTTCTCTGTGTCTAGAGTGAGAATTCCATCATTGTCACAGGACCAGGAAACAAGATGGCGATCATTCGTCCTTTTGTTGCGCAAAAGCTAATCACAGTTTGGGGAAGAGATCTTTTGGCACAACGGGGCACAAAGATCTAGGTGGATTTTTAGAGGGGGTCGCTGCGGCACTCGCCATACTGACTTTGACTTGGAGAATAGATGATTCAATTTGGGTGGATCAGTGGCCCCTTGAGCAAAAAAAGTTGAGTGCGCTGAAAGACCTGGTCCAAGAACAATTGCAAAAGGGACACATCAAGCCAGCCGACAGCCCTTGGAACTCTCCAGTGTTCATCATCAAAAAGAAGTTATCAGGAAAATGGAGACTGTTGCATGATCTCAGGAAGGTCAATGAAGTTCTCAAAGACATGGGACCTCTTCAGCTGGGACTTCCATCAGTTTTGATGATTCCCAGAGATTGGCTGCTTGCGGTCTTTGACTGCAAGGATTGTTTTTTCAGTATTCCGCTTCATCCAGATGATGCTCAAAGACTTGCATTTTCTGTTCCAAGTATTAGCAAGGAAATGCCTCTGCAGTGGTACCATTGGGTTGTTCTTCCTCAAGGTCTCAAGAACTCGCCAACAATATGTAAATGGTATATGGCACGAGCTTTGTTGCCAGCACGGAAGAAATTCCCAAAGGTGAAGATCATTCATTATATGGATGATTTGCTCATTGCAGCACCAACACAACAGGAGCTGCAAAAGGCTCATGACTGTGTGATTGCAGAAGTGCAAAAGGCAGGTCTGGAAATCAGTGTTTCAAAAATCCAGGAGGTCGCGCCTTGGAAATATCGTGGGTGGAAGATCTTGGAGAAAACGATAAGACCCCAGAAGATGGAGGTCAGCATGAAAGTCAACAATCTGCATGATTTGCAACAACTCTTAGGAGAGATCAACTGGATGAGACCAGTTTTGGGGATCACGAACAGCAACATTCCAGCATTGCGCGATCTTTTGAGAGGAGACATGGACATTCAATCTCCCAGGACACTCACGTGAGAAGCGAAGAAAGAATTGGAGAAGGTTCCAGATGCTATTCAGAAAAGGCAAGCACATCGCTTCGTTGAATCGTTGCCTTTTGAGTTGGCAGTGCTGGGAGAGAAAATGCAATTCCATGGTTTGATCTTCCAGTGGGATTTGTCGCTGACATCTTTTGTGAAAAATCCTTTCTTAGGATTTTTCCTGCTGGAGCTGAGAAGTTTCAGTAACAAATGTAAACAATTATTATCTGCTGCTGTGGAATGCAACAGGTCCACCTGTGATTGGTCTTCTGTAGATGTTTGCATTTACTGACCACTCATGCTGGAGCTGCTATCGCTCTCTGCCAAGAGACAGACCTTTGTTATTCATTCTTTCTATTGTATTCTTAGCTTAGCCAGCTTCTGAGGAAGCTACTTCCTCTCTATTCCTGTGTAGTATAGTTATAATGGTATATATATATATCATAAGATAATAAAATCAAGCCTTCTGACCATGGAATCAAGATTCCTGTCTCTTCCATCCTCTAAAAACCTCTTTGATTTATCTCAAAGAGATTCTGTATTAATCATAGAGTGGATTTTCTTACCATACAGGCCTTCAAAGACAATTCTCACAGATCTGGAGATGGCGGCACAGATCATCATAAAGGGGAGAACAAGGTTGCTGACAATGGCAGGATGGGAATTTTCGATCATCCATTTACCTTTGAAGAAAGATTATTTCAATTGGGTGATGCAAAAATCGAAAGATTTTTTAATTCCATTGTTAGCCTTTCCCGGAACTTGCACAATCCATTTCCCGCAGCACAAAGTGTTGCAATCACAAATATGTTACAGAGCAAAGCCAAGAATAAGTGAAGAACCTCTGGACAGGATCACAGTGTCCACTGAAGGCTCAGGAAAGACGCACAAGTCAGTGATCACGTGGATGATCTCAACAACAGGGGAATGGGACTCAAATGTGAAAATGGTCCAAGGCTCTCAACAAATTGTGGAATTGGCAGCTGTTGTCCAAGCATTTCAGTTGTTCAAACAACCTCTCAGTTTGGTCACAGGTTCTGCATATGTCACAGGTGTGGTCAGACGATTGAAGGGTTTGCTTTTGAAAGAGGCCAGCAATGAAGTTTTATATCCATATCTGGCGAGCATGAAAACATTGCTAGAAAGCAGGGAACAGAAATACTTCATCACTCACATCAGAGCTCACACAACACTTCCAGGATTTCTAGCAGAAGGGAATGCTCAAGCAGACAGGTTGACAATGCCCATTTCACAAACACTTCCGGACCTTTTTGAGCAGGCAAGACTAAGTCATGCATTTTTACATCAAAATGCACAGGCGCTGATGGAATCTTTTCATTTCACTCAGGTGAGGGAAATCATTAGTGCTTGTCCAGATTGTCAGCTTGTGCAGCCACCTACTTCCACAGGAGCAGTCAGTTCATGAGGACTGCAAAGTCTTCAAGTGTGGCAAGCTGATGTCACAAAATATCCATCATTCGGGAGGCTCAAAAATGTTCATGATTCAGTAGATACATTTTCGGGAGCAGTCTTTGCTTCAGCACATGCAGGGGAAACAGCGGAACACGCTTGTTGACATTTTTTGCAAGCATTTGGCATCATTAGGTCTACCTCAAGAAATAAAAAGAGACAATGGCCCAACATATAGAGGCAGGGTGCCTGACAAATTCCTGAAAAGGTGGGGTGTCAGACACACATTTGGCATTCCACATTCACTCACAGGTCAAGCAATCATTGAAAGAAGACATCATACCCTGAAATCCCTTTTGGATAGACAAAAAAGGGGGGAGCCAGAGGCAACGCCTCACATGAAATAAACAAAGTGTTGTATGTGTTGAATTTTCTTAACAGTTTGTCTTCAGAGCCCAATCCACCAATCTTGAGACATTTTTCAAACAGCTCTCAGGCAAAACTAAGGGAGAATCCTTTGGTTTTTATTAGAAACCCAGGAACAGGACAAAAAGAGGGTCCTTTCAAACTAATTACTTGGGGCAAGGGTTTCACTTGTGTTTCCACAGGGCAAGGTCTGAAGTGGGTGTCGGTGTGACATATGAAGCCATATTAGACGCAAGAGCGAGACAGCACTGATCCCAGAAACAGAGAAACGAGCACTCAGACAGAAGAAGAGGCTCAAGCTGCAAACAATGACTTGGAAGAGAAATAAAAGAACAAAAACTTTGGGGGTTTTCCTTTGGGGTTTTGAGTGAAAAGATGGCAATGTTTTTTCATGAGGGTGAAGTCGTGAGCTTCATAATGCTTATGTGTCTCATTTCTTCATCTATTGCTTTAAGCAACAAGGCAAATTTACCGGTAATAAACCAAAGAAAAATGTTTGGGAAGCTTTAGCCCAGGCAGCGAATTTAGATAGTATCTACCTGACGCACTCAAGACCAGGGAGACCATTCTCGGCATGCATGGTTGGATTGCCAGTGGACAAATGGCCAATTACAGGACACCCTCCAGTTGAGATTTCACAGGTAGCTAAAGATCCTGTGAATGAGTGGTGTGCTTGGACGCATCTCCTTCCTGTGGCTTCCACTGAACCTCAGGAATTGGAAATTTTCGGGTCCATGACAATGGAGCTATGCATACAGTTTGAAATTACAAATGTGACAAAAACAAACAAAACAATCGATGTTATTCCAAATCATGAATTTTATAGAAATGCATCAGCTTGGTGCAAATACACTGAGACGACAAGCAAAGGGTCATCTCGGTGTATTTGAACACTCCAGGTTCCAGTGCAGTTGCCAAGAGGACTCTTTTTGATTTGTGGGGACAGAATTTGGAATGTTGCTCCTGCAAATTTCAAGGGAGGTCCATGCAGCATTGGAAAAATTTCAATGTGTTCACCAGATTTGAAATTGATGAGAGAGCAAAAACATAAAGAAAAAAGGATCATTGCAACACTACAGTGCAGATTGTGACAACGATCTGTACACTTGGGACAAGTCAAGGAGAATTGCGACAGCAATTTTCTCACCTAAGCATCAGGGGTGGCCTTGGACTCAACTGGACCACATGGGTTGTTGGTTGAGGAAACATGCTCAATCAGTCTATCTTGCACTGAGTGACATGTTGAAGGACATAAACAGTGTAAGACAAGCAACTCTTCAGAACAGAGTGGCGATTGATTATCTGTTGCTGGCTCATGGACATGGATGAGTTCAAGGGGATGTGTTGCATGAATCTCTCTGACCATTCAAGGTCGATTCATGAAAATATTCAAAAGATAAAAGATAGTATAAAGAAGCTTGGTGAGATCACTGGGTCTTGGATTGATGACGTGGTTGGTTTTTTCGATCTTTCTCCTTTATGGACAGAGCTTTTTAGAATAGGGTTTTATGTTTTAATAATTCTTCTAATCCTCATGCTTCTTGTACCGTGCATCTTTTTCTGTGCGTGGCATGCCATGAGTCGAGTTGCAAAAGAGGTGTTTCTGGTGCAAACAGAAGGGGGAGATGTGCGAACCCAGCACATCACTCCGGATGTCCAGAATTACCGAGAGAACCCTTGGGAGGCTCAGAGGTCCTGGAATGTTGCCAGAAGTTCCTGGTGGCTTGACTTTGATCCTTCTAGGGATGTGCCACCTGCATATGAGGACATGGGAATCACTCAGGTTTGAATGGTGCAGGAATGATATATTTACAGGGTGAAATACAGATTTTAGGGTTTTGGTACAGGGGGGTTATGGAGAAAAGATGGAGGAATCGGGGTGTGTCTCAGGCTTCTTTCTTCTTCTTGTTGTCCATCTTGTGTGGTGATGTTGGCACTTGGGGATTGATTTATGGTGAAGGTGCACTTGCTAACAAGGGTGAAAGGTATTGGGAATTAAAGGTAAATATGATATACGTAGTTTTTATTATAAAAAGACACGACCGCCCCGTGGGTGGTAAGAGTGCCCTTGGCTGCCTTGCTGGTCAGATCTCGGCTGGGCAGAAAGAAAATTCTGTAGATAAGAAATAATAAACAATCTGAAGACTGAAAAACTGAAGAGTCCAGACTCGTCCTTTGAAGCGCGGGCTGCCCCAGAACCATCCTGCACGTGTCTGGGCAGAGACAGACAGCCGAAACCGGACAGTTCCACAACAACATTCCAATCTAAAAACTTTGTATTTATCCTCGATGTCAGAAAAGAGGCATCTTGCTAGGCATTGTCCCTCTCAATTTGACATCGATGGCAAACCTTGGTCATTAAATTCAAAAAAGAGCGTGGATTACCACCGTGCCTTGACACAAGTAGTGGTACCTCCTTACAGTCAATTGCCCAGTCAAATGGCATTGGTACCTCAGTCATTTATCCCTCAGTCAACCCTTCCTCAAATGGTCCCAGCTCATTACCCTCAAGTAAAAGGTTTGAATTGGCCTCCTCAAAATTAATACACCTTTTAAATACTTGCTGTTTTGAAAGTATTTCTACTGGAAATATCAGGTCTTTTCAACAAAGACAAGATCTTTTGATTCTCGGCAAAACCAGCAACAAAATTTCTGGACTTTCAGTCCTTCCAGCTGTTGTTTCAATATATTGTAACAAAGACTTAATAGTTTTAGCTCTTGCATTTAATGTTCCTATGGTTATTCCACCAAAACCACTTACAGGTATTGCAGTTCTTTTACCCATGAAAACAGCCAAGCAAAACAACTTTCCAGAGATTTCAATGCTGTCTGTGCCATTTGGAAGCTCAGGTCCTGAGGTCTTTTGGGTGCAATATTTAGACTGCTATCAACCAAAACTGACTTGCAGCCTGAATCGCTGTGGTAAAACAATTTACCTTACAGGCATGCCGGATACTGGTGCAGATGTCACTATAATTTCTCACATGTTTTGGCCCAGCGATTGGGATTTGGTAGCTCCTGCAGGTTCCCTCACAGGGGTTGGAGGTGCTGCTGTGTGTTTGCAAAGTGTATCCATGACTAACATTACAGGTCCTGAAGGAAGGACAGAAACAGTGCGTCGTTTTGTTGTCGTTGTTCAGAAGCCTCTCAACGTCTGGGGGAGAGATGTTCTGTCCCAATGGGGAGCAAAACTGGAAGTGGGAAGTGGGCCTGTGATGGAAACCACATTGAAACCTGCCACTTGAAAGTTGAACTGGAAAACTGATCATTCTGTATACATTGATCAATGGCCTTTAACATAGGAAAAGTTAAATAGCCTTAAAAGATTGGTAAAGGAGCAATTACAGCAAGGTCACATCACACCCATGAACAGTCCCTGGAATTCACCACTGTTCATCATCCACAGGAAGACTGGAGGATCATCCACTGGACTCCTGGAGGTTGCTTCATCACCTGAGGAAGATGAATCAAGTGATTGAAGACATGGGACCTCTTCAGCCTGGACTTCCTTCTTTATCAATGATCCCAAAACACTGGCCTCTCATTGTCATTGATTTAAAGGATTGTTTTTTCCACATCCCACTTCATCCCAATGATACTCCAAGATTTGCCTTTTCACTTCCAGTCATCAATTGAAGAGAACCCATGCAGAGATATTGGAAAACTTTGCCTCAAGAAACGAAGAATTTTCCAACAATTTGCCAATATTTTGTCACACAAGTTTTGTCTCCAGTTCAACAGAAGTATCCAAGATCCATGATTCTACACTACATGGATGATTTGCTCATCACTACTTCAATGCAGTCAGAGATGGAGCAAATTCATACTCGTGTTTTTACTGAAATCCAAAATGTTGGACTTGTAATTTCTATAATCAAAATTCAAGAAGTTCCACCTTGGAAGTATCTGGGATAGAAGATGACTGAAAAAAACCTTACACTGCAGAAGATACAGCTCCGGCCCACTGTCAACACCCTGCAAGATTTACAACAGCATCCAGGAAAAATCAATTGGGTCTGGCTTTTTTTGAGAGATACCAGTGATGAACTGTGTCCACTTTTTAATTTGTTGAGAGGAAGCTGAGACATCAACTCTCCTACAACTCTTTAATACTTGAAGCTCAGGCAGCACATGACAAGGTCATGGAGGCTCTCCAAAGACAGCAAGCTCATCGCCGTTTTCCAGAAAAGCCATTCTTTTTTTGCAGTTTTAGGAGAAAATATGCAACTTTGTGGTCTCATTTTTCAAAGGGACCCTTCTGAGAGAGATCCCTTGTTGATGATAGAATGGGTTTGCCTTCCCTACGGGTTTCCAAAGATTTTTTTTACAGTTTTAGACAGGATAGCACAAATTCTGATTAAGGCCAGAACAAGATTGTTAAGTTTATCAGGTCAAGAATTTGCGGTTCTCTATTTACCACTGAAAAAAAGATGATCTTGATTGGGCCATGCAAAATTCTGCAAATTCTGATGATTTGCAACGAGCATTGTTAAATTTTCCAGATATTGCTTCTATTCATTACCCGGCTCTCAAATTATTGCAGGCAAAATTGAGTTTTAGAGAGAAACCTATGTTAAGTAAAGAACCTTTAAACACATTAGCTCTCCTCATTGACAGATCTGGCAAAAGTCACAAATCAGTCGTAATTTGGTTGAACCAAACAGCTAAATCTTGGGAGTCAGATATTTAAATAGTAGAAGGATCTCCTCAGATTGTTGAGCTTGCTGCTGTGGTTTGGGCTTTTCAGCTCTTCCCACAACCTTTTAATTTAATCACAGATTCTGCTTTTGTTGCTAATGTGGTTAAAAGAATAGAAGGATCAGTTGTAAAGAATGTTAGTAATGACGCTTGATATCATTGGCTTTCATGGCTTTATACAACTTTGCAATAATGAACTAATCCAGATTTTGCTTCTCACTTCAGGGCTCATTCTTCACTTCCTAGATTTTTAGTGGAAGGAAACGCCAGAGCAGACACACTGACAATGGTTATTTCAAACACTTGCCAAACATTTTGGAACAGCAAAACTGAGTCATGCCTTTTTTTCACAAAAACGCGCAAGCACTTGTGCTTAGATTTCAAATGTCCAAAAGTCAAGCTAAAGCTATCATTAGTACTTGCCCTGACTGTCAGTTTGTGCAGCCTCCTGTTTCTACAGGAGCTTTCAACCCAGGGGGTTTGCAAAGCCTGCAGTTATGGCAAATGGGTGTCACTAAATACCCTTCCTCTGGTAAATTTAAAAATATTCACGTTTCAGTGGATACATTCTCTGGTGCAGCTTTTGCTTCTCTTCACACAGGTGAAACAGGTAATCATGCCTGTCAGCATTTTTTGCTGAGCTTTGGCTTCATTGGATGTGCCCCAAGAAGAAAAACTGACAATGATCCCGCATATATATCTCAAAAATGGCCACATTTTTAAAGATTGGGGTGTTCATCACATCCTTGGTATTCCTCATTCTCCCACAAGTCAAGCAATTACTGAGAGGACACATCAGACATTAAAACACATTCTTGATCAACAGAAGTGGGGAGTCGAGGTCACACCACAGATGAGGTTAAACAAAGCTTTGCATGTTTTTAATTTCTTCAACAGCTCTGTTGAAGAACCCGATCCACCAATTTGTAGGCATTTTTACAATAACACACAGGCAAACCTGAAAGAAAATCCCCGTTTTAATTAGAATCCCTGGGACAGGACCAATTGAAGGTCCTTTCTGATTAATAACTTGGGACAAAGGGTATGCTTCTGTCTCCACAGGCGCAGGAATTAAGTGGGTCCCAGCCAGAAACATCAAACCATATCGCACCTGAGAACGGTTGACAAGTTCAAGACCTTAGAAGCAAGTACACCGACATGAGCAAAACAGAGGGATCACGGGTCAAACCTGACAATCCTTGTTCATTGCTGGAACCTGCAATATCTGATTTTATGCGATTTATAAATGTGCCACTTGTTGGTTTCATAGTGCTCTTTTGGAAAAAGCGTAGGTTTTGTTTGGTAATTTTTATTAAAGGTCAAAAGTAATGTTTCTGAATTGAAAAGGGTATGGGGGGAGCTTTAGGCAACAATTAGCTCACAAAAAGGATGCTGCAAAATCAAATGTTACGACGGTGTTGGTTTTAATTGCTTCTTGTAGTACAGATTTGTAGTCAATTTCTAGCGCAGATTTGCCTGTGTATCAGCCAAAACCAAATGTTTGGGTGACCTTAGCCAAGACAGCAGGCTCGGATACCATATGTTTGTCTAATTCGGAGCCAGAAAAGCCTTTTTCAACCTGTCTAGTCAGTGTGCCAGTAAAGGATTTGCCCTTGGTCAAAAAGCCCTTGGTCAAAATTCAATAGTAAGCTTGGTGAAATTGAGAATGGGAGGAGTCCTTTATTGGATTGAAACATTTTGACCAAAGAACTTCCCAAAGCAGTACCTGAACCCCAAGAATAAGAAATTATTGGTCCTTTAACAATGGATTTTTGCCTTATATTTACAGCTAATGATTAGTGAGAAGGTGATCCTCCAGACTACAATGTTACTCCCCATTATTTTGCATATAGAAATTCAAGTTTTTGGTGTAATTATTCAAAGAGTTGGGATGTGTTTTCTGAGGCTGACCACTATCCGAAACAATTACCAAAAGGATGTTGGTTCATTTGGGGAGATAGGGCTTGGCAGGGCATCCCATCACGCCTTGAAGGTGGCCCATGTAGCACTGGAATGCCCACTGTGGTAGCACCTACTGCTAAAGCAGTTATTGAGAAGAAACATAGAAGAAAAAGATCTGCTCATCAGAGAAGAAACATAGAGGAACAAGATCTGCTCATCACTACGATGAAATCTGTAAGAGTGATTCCATGCCTTGGAATGCTGCCAAAAGGATATCAGCAGGTTTGTTTTCACCCCAGCTGGCTTCAGCAATGGCATTGAAACAATTAGATTGGGCTGGATGTTGGTTGAGTAAACAAACTAATGCCACATGCACTGCAGTCAGTGATAAGCGGATCGATCTTAACAGTGTTGGGCACGCTACCCTTCCAAATACAGCAGCAACTGATTTTCTTTTACTGTCACCTAGACATGGTTGTGAGGAATATGCAGGATTGCACGCATGAACCTGTCTGATCACTCTGAATCCATCCACAAAAGCATACAAAAGCGGAAAGATTTGACAGCTCAAATTATAGAAGACAGTGGGTCATGGTCAGATGACTTGTTCCAAAGATGAAACTTTGCACCTTGGCTAAGGGAAATTTGTAAAATAGGTCTCTATGTACTGGGTGTTTTGGTAGTGATACTAGTAGCAATACCTTGCATACGTGGGTGTGTGCGATAAATGATGGACAAAACTCTCAAAGAAGTTTTTATCACACGAGAGAGAGAGGTAGGAAATGGATTCACAGAGAGTTCTCAAAATCTCACACAGATGGTGGATGAAGGTATAGACATGGAGGATGGTTTTGAATTAAGACCTTGGAACAGATGAGACTTTTTGGAACAATGATTTGTAATTGCTATCAGACATGACTTATGCTCTTTGAACTGACTGGACTTTCACAGCATTAAAATTCCTGTGTTTAAATATAGCAAGGCTTAATGCAGGGAAAAAGGATGCTTTAAGCAAGTAATAAGCAGGTATACTACAGTAATGCTATGAAACACAAGGTAGTCAATAAACAACACGGTTACAAAGGTTTCTTTTCAGTTGTACCGAGAGGGAGAATTGTGGGAATCCTTCAAATCAGAGGGTTTTGGAAAAAGCTGCAAAAGGCAGACCTCAGAGACAGCAGAACTGTGGTTAGAGCTAAGCAGCAGCCATAAGATTTGTCAGCCAAAAACTTATATAAGAAGTAGAAAAATAAGGACAAATAGAAGAATGGTTTGTGTATATTACTGTAGAATCCGGGATGTTTGTATGTCTGAGATGTAACACACAACAGAACTGCCTTTGGTCATCACCAAACAGTTTTGTTTATTGCCTCCGGCTCCCTTTATAGCCCATTCAAAACTCCCAGGTCGAGACATCTCATTGCTCTATCTTTGTGCTCCCAGACTCTGAACCAATACAATGCCTGCATCTTAGGAGAGCTCCCTTTGCCTGGGAGCTTCTGTCAGTCAGTCCAGAGGCTGCTCCATGCAACTGAGCTGGGCTGCTTTTTCTAACTTGATTAACACTGATGCACCAGTGTATTAACGCTTGGCTAGAATGACTCCCTAAGCTACAGAAAAGTATCTCTAGCAAGATAATAGGAACTTCTAAGCTTAATAATGAAGCTCTGTGCATTGTGTTTTAAGGCTTACAAGCAGCTATAGTATTTGAAATAAGAAGCATTGTTTTAACAAATGGTACGTGTGCTTGTAGTGTTTGGATAGAACTACTGTCAATATGTTTTTGCTTTGTGTGATTGGTCAAAAGACTTTTCAAGTAAGTTGTACCATTAAGTTCATTGCCTGCTGCCAGGGACGTGAGCTGCCGGCATCTTCCCATTGTCATAACCATGGAATGAGACTGATCCCGGAAAACAAACAGCTCGAGCTGCGTTCCTCAGCAGTCCTGACCCGTTCGTGATTCGTACATAGAGCCCCGGGCAGCAATACTCAGCTGAGGACCAGAAGCGACCAGAATAGCGCAGGCACTCCAGCTTCACTGCAAGGCATCCGGCAGCCTTGAAGGTACAAAGCGAGCACAGGCCGCAGCTCCTCACTCCTCGTGTCCGCAGAGAGGCCAGAAGAGCTCCCACATTCTGCAGCCCCGCCCCCAGCCCAGCTCCGGGCGCAGCCGGGGCCGCTCCGCCTGCGCGGGGCCGCTGCCGGGGCGCTGTCGCGGCTCCTCCCACGGGGCGGAGCTGACGCGGCCCCGGCGGCCCCGGAGCGGCCCGGCCGAGGCGGCGAGGGACGGGCGGCGAGGGGCCGGAGTGATGGGGCACTCCGGGAATAGGCGGACATCCCGGCAGAGGGCAGAGATACCCGGCAGAGGGAAAAAATTTGGGAATCTATGATCCTTTTCTAAGGGATATGGAAGGGACTAACCTTGGGTAAGCAATATGTCAGCTAGAGACAGCTAAGCCATTAGTAGTGAGAGGAAGAACAGCCCTGCAACACAAGTGTGAGCTCTGGCTGATATTGAGTAGAAGCAGAACTTAGGCTGGATCAGTTAGAAGGTCCTGAAGAGAGAAGGGTCTAATCCTTTGGTGCGGTATTGTATGGACTTTGGGATCACTACTCCATTCCAAATGGCTTTCCCTTCAGTCACAAGAGGCTTCCATCTCTTCCAAAAATTGCCTGCTGCAACTCTTCTGTTCCCTTCCAAATCAGTTTGCTACTCCAGCATAACCCTTGAAGCACGGACAGACGACTCTTCAATTAAATATAGTAGAAAAGAAGGGTATTTATTGCAGCGCTGGACACATGTGAAGAAGTTTTCAAAGAGACGTGCAAGGAGTTGCAGACTCCTGCTTTCTAGTTCTACAGAAAAGGTTTTACATTAGGTTTCTAAAGATGAAGAATACATAATTATTACCTGCCCGCTTCGTATTTTTATCAGCTGAATACCTATTACAGCTGCACAATTGTATTCCCTTAACTGGGTTGGTGGGATTTTGAAATGAGAGAGTGGTTGTATGGGAGTAAGAAAGCTGTCTTCCTCATGGTGAACTCTTCTCCCGTGGCCACTTGGCAAGACCTGCTGGTCATGGGAGAAGAGTTCATCATGAGGAAGACGGCTTGGTCATGGTCCAAACCTCTCCTAACCGTTCAATTATTCTAAAGGCAAGGTATTTCTATGGTCTCTGCTCCTTCACAATTGCTTCCTCTATCCCTGTCACTCCTAGCTTTAGGTTCCTAATGTATTTGGTACTCTTCAACTAAGGTGTGTGATTTCTGCTAGCTATATTACTACCTTAGCTTCTTACCTCATTTTAAAATCTTAACTAAAATATGCAATCTTCTACTATCCCAGTTCCATTCCCAGCTGGACCCTCAACTCATCTGCAGTTTTCAATTATCCTAATGACATTTTTGGCTAACCCCTTGACTCACCTCAGGCATATCTCCGATTCCCTTTCCCCCAGCAGCCCAGAGCTGCATTGCACAGCGCTTGCTGTGTGCAAGAGAGCACAAAGCAGGCTGGCCTGGTGGGCCTGAATATTCCTGCCGAACACTCTGCATCTCACACCTTTGCTCTGGCTCAGTGCAGACCTGCAGGATTGCAGGCGCTTCCTCCCAGAGCTGCGTGAGGCGCTGGCTCCTGCAGATGTGCCCTGCCAAGCTGTCCCTGCCTCACGCTGGCCTGGCTTTCCCTGGCACAAGTGCCGGACCTGAAGGAGGCTGCCCTGTGCTCCAGCCTGCCCAGCAGCCCGGCTCCCTGCCCCGGTGCCCGGAGTGCTGCACACACTGCCGACCTTTGCCAGGAGTTGCAGGGCAGCCGGCAGAAGAGGAGGAATCCTCAGCCAGCCCAGCGGCCCTCGGCTGCCCTTGGCCTCTCTCTGCTCCTGGGCACACTGCAGACGGCCAATGCCTCCAGGCTGGGCTGTGCCCAGCACGGCTGCGCTTCCCTTCAGGAGCAGCCAGCTGCCACCTGGGCTCTGAGAGCGGAGGATTCGCCCACTGCCAGGAACAGGCACCCAGGGCCCGGCTGCTGCCTCTTGCAGCTCCAAGGGCCTCCTTGCAGCCTGCCTCTGCCGGGGCTCAGCCTGCTCTGGCCTCTACCGGGGCTCTGCTGGGGCTCCAGCCCGGCCAAGGCCAGGCCCGCTCTCACCTCACAGGCGCTGATAGCTCTGCACCACAGGAGACCTTCCCGAGCACCCTCTCTGATCTTTCTGCTTTCTCTCTTAAGCAATGCTCTCCTTCTGCCAAAGCGATTGCACTTAGGGACAGAAATCCAAGTGGCAGGAGCCCAAAAGCTCTCAAGTCACAGCTCAATGCCTGAATCTGCATAGGATGTCTTAGCTGCCCCACTCCTCCACTGGTTTTTCCTGAAAATGCCATTGCCCTTTCTGCCTCAACTAGAAATACCACAGCTGTGCCATAAGCAGCCAGTGGGTCATATTCCAAAGGCAGTGTGGTCTGGAGGGGATGAATAGCCTTCCTCACTTTCAAACCGTACAAAAGAAGCCATAAGTGTGACTTAGCACCAATGAAAAAAACCTGGTAATTCAGAAGGAAATGTTGACTTTTCTGAAGGGGTTAGAGAAGGAGGAAAATCTTCCACATGAGTTGATGTTTCAGAAACTTTATTTCATTAAAACCCTAATCTATAATCCTATGCTACAAAACTCTTCAACAACCCTACTCTACAATCCTACTCTAAACTGTTATGTTCTCATCTCCTCGTGTTAGGGTAAGGGTAAGGCTTAGGCTTAGGCTTAGGCTTAGGGCAAGGGTAAGATTTCGGGTTGGGGTTAGGGATAGAGTAAGGATTAGGATTAGGGTTTGGGTTGGCATTTAAGGTTAGGGTTAGGGTTGAGGGCTAGGAGTCTTCTTCTTCTTGACAGAGTTGATGAGTGGTGCCAGGATGAATGCTGGCTTGGCTGAAGTTACAAATGGATGCTGTCCACCGGAAAAAAAACAAAACAAAACATAAAAGAAGAGTGAACCATTACTTTCCAAGCTCTGTGATTCAGAGACTCAATCAGGATACCTCTAGTTCCTAGAAAGACCCAGAAAAAGGAGCAATGGGACCATCTGCTCCCCAGTCATCCCCAATGTACAGGACCTTGCCATCCTAGGCAAATGTGGCCCAGAATTCCACCCATCTGTTTATTGCATTGCCTTCATCTTGCTGGGATTTTTACCCTGCCTGTGCTCTAGAAATGGTTCTTTCTGTCCCTGGCGTTTCTTCCTTTCAGAAAACTCCAATGGCTCACATCGGTCCCTGCCTTTGTAAGACAGGCACTGTGCTGATTTCCACAGGGAGATACAGCAGTGTCTACCCTTCCATGCCCTGCCCCTCGTGTGCTGGATGGCACCTTCCTTCCCAGCAGGGCCAGCCCAGTGGCACTGGGTCCTGCAGTTCCCTCTCTGCCACACAACCTGGCAGTAACCCTGGCACAGTTCTCATCTGCTTGAGCGTGCCAGGCAGCAGATGGGGCTGGGACAAGTCCCTCCCAGCTGTCCCTGTTTGCATGGCAGAAAGCTCTAAGGGTGGGCTGGGGGCCACAAACCAGGGCCCCTCAGAAGCTCACAGTGAGCTCCCCCACAGCCCCTCCTGCCCAGAGCCAAATCTCTGACCCCTAGGCCGGGATTGGCTTCCTTGGGTTCCTCCACCACCATTTCATGTCTCTGTACCCTGCATTGCTTTACTTCAATTCTTTTGCCATTAGATAAAACTGAACACCCCACCCAATTACAAAAGAGGGTGACAGAAACAGTCAGAGCACAGAGCACCTCTCCTCTGAGGAAATGCGGAGAGAGGTGGAATTATTCAGTTTTGTGAAGAACAGGCCCCAGGGAGACTTTATTGCCACTTTCCAAGACTTCAGAGTGGCTTTGAAGAAAGCGGGGGACAGCTTTTTTAACAGAGCCAGTTCCAATAGGATGTGGGTGAATATTTTTAAACACAAAGGAGATCTAATCAGAATAGGTCTAAGGAAGAACTTGCTTACTCGGAGCATGGTGTGACCCTGGCACAGGTTGGCCCAAGAGCTTGTAGGTGCCCCATCCCTGCAACCATTCCAGGTAAGATGGCAAAGTGCTCTGAGCAACCAGATCTCTTTAAAGATGTCCCTGCTCATTGCAGGACACTTGGACCAGAGGACATTTACAGGACCCTGCCAGCCCAGCCCAGTCTAGGATTCTTCACTGTTCTCATTTTAAGAGCAGCAAGAGTGGAGGTGAGGAGGAAGGGGGTTCAGCTGATGCCTTGGACTTGAGGAGCTCATCCCTCAGAGCCTGTTTCACCTGCAGCCCCTTCCCATTTTACCTGCAGGAGCTCCTTGGCAGACCAGCGCTGCTCCTCGTCTCTCTGCAGGCAGCAGCTCAGGAAGTGACGCAGGCAAGGCGAGAATCGGTGGGGCTGCCGCAGCTGTGGGGTCCCTACTGTGGCTATCAGGTGTGTAGCCTGGAGAAAAAGGAGACACCAGGCTCCACCTGCTGCTTTCACATCTCTAAGTGCTCTCCCATATGCCTTTGTTTAACCTTTGTTCTTCAGTGGCAGTTTTTGCCCTGGCAGAGACCCAGAGATGATTTTCCTTTACCAACCAAAAACCCAAACCCTAATACAGCCACAGCTTTTCCACCATCACGCAGATCTTGCCTTGGCAGCTGATTTCATTGACTGACCTAGTTAGTGGGAACTACATCAGCAAAAGCACATTTGCTTCTCTGAGGATTCAAACCAGCTTGAGAGGCTTTTTGGAAGAGGGACTTTGCTATACGAACTAATTTCAAGGGTTACTACATGAAAGGCATCTCTGCAGTGCTTGTTGGTCCCTTAAGCACAGCTGCCATAGAACAAAACTCATCAAGCTTTTTGTCCTGTTGTTGAAAACAATCAGAATTGGAAGAAAAGAATGGAAATGCATCAGTTAATCCCCAAGTAAGGAAACAAACATTTACAATCTCATCTTCAACATAGACACATTAAGATGCCTGCACAAATGTGCTGGGATGAAAATGCCTGCTTGGGCACACAGGAGCCACCTGCAGCTCTGTCTCTCAGCAGTCTGAAAATTTCAGCTTCCCATTTTGCAGCAAAAGAAAAATTGTCATGGTTAGAAGAAGGATAGGTTCCATCCTTATGGTCACCCTTTGCTCATTTGGCTACTCAAGTCAATGCATTAATGGTGGGCCCATCCCTGAAAGTGCCAAGAAACAAACAGGAGGTTTTGGCAGGCTGTCCACATCACCAGGCTCTGGCTTGGTGACACGGAGAATGTGCCTTGGGCTAGGAGAGAAACATGGTCACTGAGCGTTTCAGCAGCACTGCACAAGAAGCAGAAGAGACTCGGTGGCCTTTACACCCTCATGCCCAGGTTTCAGGCATGTTTCCCAATGAGAAGAAACTGCACAGGGGGTTAGGTTCCTCTCTAAAGAGCACAGTTTTAGAAACTTTGCTGGGTTTGGCTTTCCTTCCTTTGTTTCTGGAAAGATAACAGCAGTTCTAAGGTGCTTGTTTCCTGTTACTGGGGCCATCTGCACAGACAAAAGAACTGGAACCACTTCTAAGCCAAAGGAAGGTGTTGCCTGAGAAAAGAGTTTGCTTGGAGTTTGTTTGCATGTGGTAAGGCCTGAGTTCCCCCACTGATGCAACCAAAACTACAGCAGGTGCTGATGTGTTGCAGGGACATTTTTAGGAGGGGACCTTGGTGCAAATAGCTCCAGCAGATGGCAATGGGATTTTGTCCAATGGCATGCAGGACGTGGGACAGATGAGAAAGACAGTGGGATCAGTGCGTATTTGCTTCTTACCTTGCCAGGACTCTGGTTCCAGTACGGAGGTTCTTGTTCCATCATTTCAATCCCCACGATTCCAAAAGACCATATGTCCACTTTGGGGCCATATGGTTGACCTGTCACCACTTGAGGCGCCATCCACCAAGGAGTCCCGGCTAGTGTGCACCGTCTGCTCTGCTCAGGGGTGAGCTGAGTAGAGAGGCCAAAATCAGCTGAGGAGAAAGCAAAATACTGGTTTTATTTGAATTCTGTACAATTAGGAAAGCAAGCAAAAGAATTCTCCAGGAGAACTTTGCAAATGTGCTGTTGAATCTCCTGGCATTGGCGACTTTTAAAATCCCCCAGTTTTTACACTGTCTCCAGCAGTGGCTTTTGTTCTTTGGAAGCTTTAGACTTGTAGCTGCCTCCCTCTGGAAGGGACACACACAGAGCAAGGCCACTCTTGACTGCTTGTTCCTTGTCATTCCTCTGTGCACGTTGCAACTGTGCCCACGGATCACAGTGGGTGTCCCTGCGCTGCCACCAGCACCATTTTTGGGGAGCTGGCTGTCACTCAAAGCAGCCCCACACCCACATCCCTGGAATGCTGCACTTGACCAAGAATATACTCACCTAGCTTGACAGAGCCGTCGGTTCTGAGAAGGATGTTGTCACTCTTCACATCTCGATGGATCACGTGGTTTGAGTGAAGAAAATAAAGCCCTTGCAGGCACTGAGAGAGAAAACGGAGGAGGGCAAAAATGAGTGATGTGATTTCATCCCACAAGAGAGGAAAGAAAGAATCTAAAAGATTCCCTCTCCAGGGGAATAGGGAGTAATGGCAGAAGACAGGGCCACTGAGAGGGAGAGCTTGCTGTTCCAACACTTGGAGAGCAGGACCTTTGTGAGGAAAGGCAACGTCAGCTTTTGAAAGAGCAGCCACACCTGCTCTTGTAGACTGTGCCCTGCAAAGCAGCCAGGATGACTCCTGCTGCAGTGGATGTGCTCAGAAGCAAAGAGCATTTTGGCTGCACTCCTATCCTTTTCAGCTGAGGACTGAGAGAAACGAGTCTCTCTCTTTTTTCTTTGCTGTTTGTTTCAAATCCTGCCACCAGCACCTTTGTTTTCACAGGCAAGGAATGCAGTGAAGACAGACTCCAGGCAAACATTTAGAGAGGCAAGGTGGAGAACAACAAATACATGAGGCAGAGTGAGAATACAACAGCAGGAGATAAGAGTACTGGCACTGAGTACAGGGAGTGCAGGGGCACTGGCAGGCCTTTCACTTGAGATGCTTTTACTTGCCCATAGCACACCAGCAGCACGGAAACAAAGCTTGGCACATGAAACTTCTCCTGATCTGAGTCCCTGTTTGCCAGACAAGCCCAAGCCCTTGGAAACACAGATGGGATTGCTGACCTCCCGACTGATGGCTGCTGTCTCATCTTCAGACAGGCAGGTCTTGCTGGTGACATCGCTCAGGGCGCCTCCATCCATGTACTCCATAACCAGCAAGAATTCCTCGCCCAGAAAGTAGCTGAAAGAAGGAAACAAGGGCATGGCTAGGTTGATTTTTTGCTTCCAGGTTTCTTATTTCCAGATGCCTTTGTGACAAGGGCAGAGTCAAAAGAATAGGGATTCCCTCTTGGCTGTGCATTGTTTGCAATCTGTGCAGTCTCAAAGAGAAAGGCACAGCTGTGAAAAAGGAGATGTCTTAGATGGCCAGCAAGCAAAAAGTGCAGTTTAGAAACAGCCCAGATCAAAAACCTGTCAGGCATGGTGTTTCTGGAAATAAGCACCTAGTCTTCCTGCAATGGCAAAGAGGGGCAACAATGCAAGGGAAATCCACTTTAGGATGGTTCATCAGCACTTAAGAAACTTGAAAAAATCAATCCCGAAAAAATGTGCAGGCAGTGGACTTCGAGGCTATTGACTTAGGAAGGTACAGCTGATCCAGGTTTTGAATAATTTTGGAATAATTTTCAAACTAGGTGTGCCAGGGAAGACTCACGCAGACAAGATGCACTCTCTTCTCATCCATTGGAGATGAGTAGAGAAATATGAATAAATAAAAATTAATAGCTCTACTTTTTGCCACTGACCAAAGTGGGTTTTTAACCTCTCCCAATTTCTGTATGTAAACACACATCCACGGGATAAGACCATGATCTCTCACCTGTCTAAATAATTCACAACATTGGGACTCCTATACCTCTTCATGATCATGATTTCATTAACGGTTAGTTCCTTCCTCCTCAGTCCTTGAAGATTTATTTTCTTTATGGCCAGCTAAAATGACATAGAAAATCAGTGACTTGAGAAGTTGGTGGCACGAGACCACAGTGCAATGGAGCAAGTGATTTTGCAATGCCACAGCTGAGCTGTGCCAAACTGCCTTGTGATTCGGCACTGCAGTAATTAGGAACATTCCAACAGCCCATTTCTCTGCTCCCTTGGGAGCCAGTTACAGGACACGTGGAGCCACTGACATTTTGCCTTGTCCACTTGGTAACAGTGGTGTCTCAGCTACATCCACAAAGCTCTGACCACAATCTCTGCTGCTTTGTTTGGGATTCAGAAGAAGTAATCCATGCCTTAATACTCTGTGGATACATCTTGGGCTATGGGGCAGGGCTTAGGGGTTTTTAGGGACGCCTTGCAGATCTCTCCCTACGTGCAGTTCCCAAGTGCAGCACTGCAGGTGGCTAAGGAACTACCAGTAACTTTCAGATGGATTTGCTGGCATCCAGAAATGAGAATTCAGGACTCTGAAGCTGTAGCCCCCGAGAGCAGTGAGGTGCTCAAAGGCACCACCTTTGTTTTAGCAATGGAGAGCGAGTGAGCGCGTCCTTGTCTGAAAGGAACCGCTGCCCTCCGTGCCTTCCTTCCAGCAGCTGAGGAGGACAAAGTCCCAAATGTATTTTGCAGGCTGGCACCAGTCTGTGCTTCTTGTGCCTTTTCAGCACAGCTCTGCCCAAAGCTCCAGCCACAGCTCACACCAGAGGGGAAGGCCCCTCAAGAGCAGCAGAGTTTGAATGCCTGTTGACATTTACCTCTCCTCCTGTGGCAGTGTCGAGTGCTCTGATCACATGTCCAAAACTCCTAGAAACAAAAGAGAAGCAGAGAAAGGAGAAGGCATTTAGATCTTGCAGTGAAAGCCAGCCCACACAGGAGATGTGTGCTGTAAATGCCTAAAACCTGCGGGATGCAGGAGGGCTCTGCCAGAAGGCAGATGATGCATTTTCCTCTCAAGTGCATGGGCACTGGGCCTTATCCTGAAGTGCTGGGGTTCAACTTCTAAAGGGAGTTTAGTCTTTCCTCTTGGGTTTCACTTTCTAAACGGTGTGGTTCCTGTCCTGACCACAGAGTGTTTCCTTCTGCAAACTAGGGGAAAGAATTGTTCCTGGGAACTGTTATCTCACAATATTGGTAGGGCGTAGGTAGCTCTTCCAGGCAAGCAACTTTCTTCTTTTCTCATTAGTGTGCCAGTATGATTTTGAGACATACAAAAATGCTGAAGAAATTAACACAGAGCTGTCTCACACTTGAGAGACAAGGAGACCTTCCAGGTCCTGTTCCTTGATGCAGGCAAGACCTCGGCAGCAAGGAGTATCTCTGACAATGCCTTCTGAGCCCACTCACAAGTTCTGAGCAGCATTGAGAGATGAAACAGTCTATCCTTACTGTGTGAACATGTTTGCAGCAGGCCTGACTTCACACTGGATAGACATTCCAGCAGAAAAACACTTGGCCCATGGTTATGTAGAGGTAACTGCTGTTGGACTCACCCGCTGCCAATATATACCAGATCTGTGTATTTCATTACAGGATTTTCAGTGGAGTTCACCATTCTCCCTGAGGGAAACAAAATGTAAGATGCTGACTTGAAAGCAGAGATCCCAGCTTGCAGGAGATACAAAAGGCAGCCCCACTGTCTGGGGCTCTGAGCCCTTTGGGGTCGGCTGGGTAACAACAACCACAACAGCAACAAGACAGGCAGCCCTGCAGTGCAGATGGCTGGCACAGAGACTGATTTTGTACAGTCCTTTGAAGAGTTCTCTTGACAGGAAACAAAGCACAGGGAGATGCATTTCCAGGAGGGAAGGACATCTTGCCCACCTTTCAGCAGTTTGCCAAAAGAATGCCTTTCCATTTGTAAACCAGAGCAGCTGATGCTAGAGCCAATCCCAACAGGGCTTTCAGCATCAGGACCCTGACCTGTTTATGAGCAGGCTGAGCTCAAAGATGCCCCTCTCCCAGGTAAGGAGGGCTCCAGCCTCTGCAGTCCCTCCAGCCCTCAGGGACAGGGCAGCTAGCACAACAAGGCTGGCAAAGCCCAAGCATGAGCACTGACAAGCAGTAGGAAGAAGCCACAGCCAGCCTGAGCCCCGTACAAGCTGTTGCCCCCATTCAGGACACAACAGGATGGGCTTTGAGATCAGCCACACCGAGGTGCAGATCAGTGCCCTTTTTGTCTCAATGGGTGATGGTAGACACAGAATCCACTGGGCTCTGGTCTCAGCCCCACCAGGGCTTCTCTAAAAGCACAGCACTGGCAGCTGTTACGGGCAAGAAGCAGATGCATTGGCTTGTGCTGCAGAATCACAAAGGACTTGATGTGTTTTCGTAGAGACTGATCTGAGCAGGGCTTGGGCCAATGGGTAGGATTGTAACAGTCATGGGAAAGAGTGGGAATTGGGTATGGAAAAGTGCCATGGATCTGAGGAATATACCATGGCTGAGCTGGAGGCTCTCTCCTGAGAAATGCCTGCAGTACACTTTTATGTGATCACGCCACTTGGATATGTCTCTTGGACACATCTTGATAAGCATAAAACTAGAAGATTAAATAAAAGCTGATATAAAGTATCTCTTTTTTCTTTGGGGGCACATGGAAAGCATCTCTTGCTCTCTGTTAGTCCTGTAACCTGATGTTCTTCCAAATTAGGTATTATTGACAAACGATAACACGCTCTATTGACAAAAAGATAACATTCTCATGAAAATAAAATGCAGATGTAGTAGTGGTAAAAGTAACAGCCATAAAAATGACATCAATAAGACATGGAGTGGAAGGGCTCTTTCAGGATGGAGGAAAACCTACTCCACCACAAAAGCCCCACAAACCATCAACCTAAAAAACCCAAAACAATAAAAAACCTGAAATCAACAAAAAACCAAAAGGTTCCCACAAAAAAAAAGAAAAAAAACCTAAAAAAACCCACAAAAACAAACCCCCTCCCCCCCACCCCTGGGCAAAAAACCCAAAAATCCCCAGCCAAAAAGACAAAACTCCAAAGCCAGTCCATTTCTGTGGAGTTTTTTAGCTTTGATGACTGGTTGGAAGTCAGGAGTCTAAGGAGAATTTAGGAAGCTAAGAATTCTGTTCAGTGTGGCCAATAGCACACAGGACTTGCCTAGATCATTTGCTAGGTCACAGCCTTTTGCTGATCCAAGAACAATCCCTGCTTCAGCCTTTAGCAGAGCGGGAAGCTCAGGCAAAGCCAAGCCAATCCAAGGTGCCCTCAGAGGCACCAGGCACGCCCAGAGCGCTCTCTTGCTGCCTCGGAGCACAGCACTTCCTCTGGGGAGTCCTAAATGGCCCTGTGACACCAAACTCAGGAGGAGCATTTGGCACAGCTCTGCTGACACCCGCACACAACACACTGTCCCTCAGACAAGAAACACACCAGACGTACCCAGCATCTCCAGGTACTTCTCCTCAGTCTGCAGTTCCAGGGAGATGAAGGAACTGCCTGAGCTGGAGTTCCCAGGTTTGACAGGGTGTCCTTGAGCTGATGCTGCTGCGGCAGCAGGTTCAGAGCCCACGATGTGCTGGACCTGGAGCATTTCTGGTGGGCACTGTTCCTGTGCCTCATGGCAACCTTGGAGCTCTTCATTGCCAGACATTTGCTGGAAGTCTTCGCAGGCTGCCCGGTGAGATGTCAACACTCGCACCTCAAATCACACAGAACAAAGCAGTCAGACACTACAGCTTGTCCCTGTCAGCCAGGAGTCATCGACTGTGAGGAAAGGCAAAGAACAGATTGACAAGGGATACAGACAGCTTGTTCCAATCCTCCATCTGGGTCACCACATTCCACTGCAAAAACACCTCAAGAAACAAGGAGAGCAGGAACAGGCCAGCAGGAATCAATTTGGATGACTGCTGGCCAAAAGGCCAAAGGACAAGTTTCACTGTGCAGGGCAGCAGTTGAGATTCAGCACACCAGGAAATGTCCTTCAGAGTGACTGTGATACACACTACAGCAGGATGGCACTCAGAGGCATGGCCCCACTCCCTGCTGCTCTGCACTGGCAAGGCAAGAAGGGCAGAAACCACCAGTCTGGTGACTGCAGTGACTGCATCCCTCTTTCACTCACTTGCTTTTGCAGAGACTGACAGAAGCGATTAAGTTTCTCCCCGAAGATTTTCAGTTCTTCCTCCAGCCTCTTCTGCCTTGCCTTTAACATACTGTGAGCTATCTGAAGCTCTGCATCCAGCTGTTCCTTCATGTTCTCTAAAAGACAAAAGAGAGGAGGTTTCATGAATGGAGTGGCTGCCACGCTTTCACTCACCTGGTTTTGTTGATCGCTCCTCTGCTGATCGAGATTCTCCTCTTGAATTCTTCTCATGTCATCCTTGGTCCTCCTCTTCACTGCCATGAGGGCACTCTGAGCTTCGGGCAGCTCTGCTTGTGGCTCTGCCTTGATCTTCTGTACACACAAATGCAGAGCAAGTGACTGGGAGCTGCCATCAAGCTCAGCTTTTTTCCTCTTGCAGCCTCAAAATCACATTTATTCTGCCACTTCTTTCTGCTTCCCTCTCCACATCTGCTTCCAATGTAACTCTCCTGTCCCAGGGCTGTTCTCTGTAGATTCCAAGGCTCTGTGCTTGCAGTGTCTGTGGCACTCCTGGCCTCCTCAGTCCCAAGAGCTCTGGTTTATGCCTCTCTTCCTGCCCTTTCCTCTGTCACCTGGCCAGTCAGGCTTACCTGGCCATTCTCCTGTGGCTCTTCCACCTGCTGCCTGAGCTGCTCTTCCTGCTCTCGCGCTGGGAACAGCTGTCCCTGAGTCTGCTATGGCATCTCTGCTGCAGCAATCTGCTGCTGCTCTCTCTCTAGAAGCACCTGCACAGAAAGCAAGAGAAGATGGGTTTCAACTTCCCATAGGAGCTTTGTGGGCCAAGACTCAAAAGACTGCTGGGCTCACACATTCCCACAGCACTGTGCTGCTGCTCTGCTGGGTCATTCTGTGTTCAAGGGGAGGCACAGATTCAAAGTGACCCTGGCCCTACAATCAGGGGCCATCTGGGACTGAAGCTCCAACAGCCTCTCAGGCAGCTCACAAGGGAAGGTGTGGCATTTCTCAGTCATCTGCTGAGGGCCTCCCTCTGCTTCTGCCATGTCCTGTTTGTCTTTCAGTAGTGACTGACACCCCACCCTGTCCCACAGCTCCATCCTGGCTCTGCAGGTGGCTTCCTGGGTCAGCTCACTCCTTGTGAGAGACACTTCTGCAGTTCAAGTTCATTTCAGGCCTGCACCAGCATTCCTGCCTTTCTGACATCCACACTCTTGTTAGAAAACCTGGTCATTCAGGAGATGAGGATGCGTGCAAAGATCTCTGATTGAGGTCTCACAGCCTCTATGGCCACCTCAGTACATGGAGGAGGACCAAAGTGTTTCTTCTCCCTCTTTTGTCAACTGAGAATTCTGACCAGCAGAAACAGAGACTCTCCTAAGGCCCCATTAACGAATGCACTTACACAGCCCTGGGGATGCCAGTGAAGGAAACCATGTGTCATGTAATGCATGGCATGTGTGACCAGAGTCACCAAACTCCACCTAAGCATGGAATTGTTCCACCTCCCTAGGACAGGCAGAAATTTAAGGAATTAACTGGAGACTTCAGGGCAGAAGAGGCTGGAGGAGGAAAACAACTCTGACGGTAAAAAAACCACCATATCTGGAGGGGAAAACATCTCTGCCTTCTCAGAACTGGTTGAGGGAACATGTCTCTAATCCTCCTCTGAGAGGGATGCTTTAGGTGAGCTTTGCACCTCCAACTGCCTTGGACCAGAGCCAGGAAGATTCAAGTATGTAAATATTACATAGATAGATAGATTAGATAGATAGGAAGAACGACAGAGAGATAGATCTCACTACTATGATTTCCCTTTACTGTCCTCTCTGTTGCTGCACACATCAACACTTGATAGGTATTGTCCTGATCAGCAGCAATCCTGAGATTGCTCTCCTTTTGCTTCAATAAAGCACACTCTTGGGGAATCTGGAGCATGCAGGTCCTTATGGAAAGGGATCAGACCCAGAGCATTTCACTGGGAACTGCACTTTTGGCGCATCTGTACTCAAGCAAGTTCTTCTCTTGGACATGACCACACTGACAGTGCTAAAGTGACTGGAATGAGAAATGCAGCCCAGCCCCTCCCAGCTCCTGTGATCTCTGAGGAGCAGCTGGAATGCAAGGGCATTGATCTCCTGCTCAGTTCCCAAATACAACACACACTGATTGCCTGAGATGCAAAAAGGCATGGGCACTGCTGAGATCAAAGTGATTTGTAAGGCCATACTGGCTGGCCTGGAATCACAGCAGCTCCTTCTGCACCAAGGTCCCTGCACAGAATGATGTGTTCTCATGCAAAACTACTGCATTCTCCAGAAAGTGACACCTTGGAAACTAAAATTCGAGCAGACTCAGTCCCAGTGCGGTAAAACAGCAGAAAATAGTGATCAAAAGAACTATAGTTGGGAGAAAAAGAATGTGGATAAGCCTCTTCCTCCAAGCAAACAAACAAACAAACAAAAAAAACACAACAAGGAAAAAAGGGACAGAAATTCAAGTCCAAAAGTGGCTAAATATTTGCATGCATTGAGGAGATGCTGAAGATCCCTCAAGAGCCTCCCATTGTCCAGGCCAAATCTCCCTCCACACCTCCTCACTGGCCTTGTGCTGCACCCCCTGGCCCAGCTCCCCTGTCCTTCTGTGCACACGCTGCAGCCCCTCCATGACTTTCTGCTTGCCACGGGCCCACAAGTGCACACAGCACTCCAGCTGTGGCCGCAGCGCTGCCCAGCACAGGGCCACGCTCACTGCCCTGCTCCTGCTGCCCCACTGCTGCTGACACAGGCCACCATGCCCTTGGCCTTCTTGGCCCCCTGGCCACACGCTGCCTCATCTTCAGCTGCTCAAGGCCGCCAGCCCTGCGTCCTCTTGGCCACGCAGCTCCCCAGCCACAAAGGTTTTCAATTTCGCATGCATTCAAAGCCACGGCTCTCCTGGTATTTATGAGCTACCTCCAGCTGAAGCAGAAATTGTGGAATCACAATTCCATGACAGATACACAAGTAGTTACTGTATATTGCCTGTGGATACAGCACAGCTGTAAATGTACAGAATATCAAACAGTTTTAGAGGTGAAGTCCTCAGCAGAGAGCAATGAAAATTTGAATGTCAAATTGAAAAAGAAGGTTTAGGTATGTGATTTAAGTCTTTACCCTGAAGACATTTAACACCTGGTGAAGCCATGTAGAAACTCTAGTGATAAAAGTCACACTGAATTATGACCTTTATATTTAAAGTCACACTGAAATATGACCTTTATATTTAAAGATCATAGGTACATCGGATAATTCTGTGTAACCCTTTCTCTAAAATGGTGTGGTTAATAATGTTTTTGTATGTGTTGCTGAAAACACCTACCACTGAAGGTGCTTTTATTTCCTAAAGGAAACAAATTTTGTGGTTAAGTAATTAAAACAGCAAAGATTCTTCCTGAAAAGACTATTTCCTGATAAACCCTATTTTTAATTCTTCTGACAGAATTCCTGAGTTAATGGAAAATATGTACAATTTATTATAACAAACAGCTTGCTCTCCAAACAAGGAAATGACAAAGCAGGAAGTCTGCTGCTCATTGTTGCATGTCTTCAAATAAGATCTAATCAGACCAAAACAATTCTGTAGAGTTTTGCATTAAGAATATAGAATATTTCATCTTTCTCTTCAAGTCAGTAAATTCTTGATTGGTGGTTTTTTCTTTTTAGGATATATTTGACAGTGACTGGTACACTTCCTGCAGGCTCATTGGAGGAGCTGATATTATTGTGATTAAATACTCTGTCAATGACAAGACCTCATTTCAAGAACTAAAGGACAGTGATGTGCCAATGGTAAAAAAAGCACTAAATCACTGCTCAGTTCCAGTAATAATTTCTGCTATTGCTGCAAGAAAAAACGGTATGTATCCAGCCTCCTGTAACAACAGATAAAATCTCATTTGGAAGCTGGGTATAATGTAATTTCAGTAGAAGCTGGTTGTTTTTCCAAGCTGCTAACAGAAACAATTAGTCTGTCAGGATGACAGTAATATGCACATGTATTTTGGCTCCCTAGACTGATGTGCTGGCAAGAACACTGTGCTTAACTAACTTCAGTAATGATAGGCAGCCTATCGTTCTTTGACCTCTGCAATGACTCTTCTTGAGGAGCCGTCACACATGAGGATTAAATCTAGTAATTTGGATTAAGCGACATACATTTGGGTATAAAGTATCTCTAGTGTATGAGATTAAAATTACATCCAGCATTCTGAAAAGACTGGAGAGTTGTTGGAAGAAGCCTTGAAATTCTCTGGGATTTTCTTCCTAAAGCAATGAATGAAAATTTTTAGCATTGAAATGACATAATCTTCAAAGTACCTATTTTGTGTTTTTAAAAAAATGGATGTGAAATACATGTAGGTGAATCAGATCGTGCAGTACGTACAAACCCATCAAAGGTTGGTCTGGAGTGGAAATTTTCTTCTTTCACTACTGTGTGTACTTCCTGCATGGACAGGCTACAACAATTCAAGAGGTTGAAGGGTGATATTCATGAATGATAGCACCTGCAGGCTAGTACAAGACCTGGGCATGCAAAGCTATTGAGCCAAAGCCAAATCTGGCATCCGTAAGCCTGGCTGAACTCTTCCAACTGAACAAAATCAATAAAGTCATACTAATGTAATGGATACAGAGGCTTGTAGAGGGACTAGTGTTTTGAATTGATTAATATGAAGTAGGGTTTTTTTCTGTCACTACAGATTTCTTAGTATAAAATTCCTATGTTTTCATTTCCCTCTTTGTTCTCCTATAAGTAAGATATCTTTACAGTTATTTAGGAACCTAAGAATTCTGCATTATTTGGCCAAAATGGTTATTTTCCATCACTCTTTACCCCAGGAGTGCCTTGCACCTGTCCCCTGTGCACTTCAGACAGGAGAAGCTGTGTCACAACCTCTGAAGGAGTCCAGCTTGCAAAGGAACTTTATGCCACTTACCTTGAACTGCACACTCTTAATGACTTATACATCCAGAAATACTTTGGAGGAGTGGTGAGTGGGAATCTGCCTCTTTGGAAGCCGGGTGGAACATGCATGAGGTGCATGGCAGATGTGAGGGCTTCAGAGAGCCAGGGGAGGCACACCATGGGCCCTTCCACCAAGTGTCAAGCTCCCACCAAGGAAAAATTCCAGTCAGACCTTGGAAAGAAATTCCTCCCAGTGAGGGTGGTCAGACAGTGGAACAGAATGGTCCAGGGAGCTGTGAGTGCCCCGTCCTTGGCAGTGTTCCGGGCTGGGTTGGAAGGGGCTTGGAGCAAGCTGATCTGTGCAAAGTGTCCCTGGCAGGGGGATTGGAAGAACTCAGTGGTCTTCATGGTACTTTCCAAGCCAAACCATTCTAGGATTCTGTGAGCCTATGATGCTATCTGAATTAGCAGTACCAAGGTTGCTCTGGTTTCAAGTAGGAAGGTTTAGGAAAGGTATTAGTTGCATTGCAGTAAATTTTCCACTTGTATTCTTGCCCTTTTATCTTGCTGGCTAACATCCAGCTGAATGAGGCCACTCCCCAAGATAGAATTAACATCTAAAGAGGTTGGTAAATAGAGTATCTTTGTGTCTGTCAGTTCTAGGAAGATTAAATACACAAGAATTAACCACAATCATTTGAATAAATAATCTTTTAAATTGTGCTAGTTCTATCTAATTATGGTAGCTTCTCAGAAATGAGTTTTGGGACTCTCCTGGATGACTGGTGATAGAGTCAGCAGCTTTAGCCTTGCATACAGAGCCTGATATACCCCTTAATTTGATGTATAGTTTTTTTTTAAATAACAAGTTGGGTTTTTTTTTTTTAAACATTTCTTGTCTTAGCTTGAATATTTTATGATCCAAAGTTTGAATCAGAAGCCATCTGAAAAACTGAAGAAAAAGAAAGAGACTCAGAAGGGCCATCAGGTCCAACCACCTCAGCTTAAACAGCCAGGTGCTCATTGATATCTGGTCTCTAGTATCATTCCTTATGTGTGTCACTGTCTTTGCACAATCAATATTTTTTAGTGTATTTTTTAGTAACAATTGTTACTATGAGCTATGTGATCTATTATCAGCTGTTCTGGTTATGTTGCATCACCTTTTAGTGATAGTTTAATTTACATGGGGAGAATTGTATGGCAATATATAACATTGCAATGGATTTCTAGTTTATTTTAGATGTAACTAATAGGAATGGTTTTCTGGTGGACTTACAAAACCATGAATTGATAAAAGCTTTACATAAATTCTTAGCAGACAGATAAAAAAAGAAAGATGTTAGAGCACGAATTATTCCTCTACAGTATAATCAGATAGTGTTTTTGTTTGCTGCAGATAAAGCAAGGCAGAGAAGTACACACCTGTATGTGATTTCTGAGCATCTGATGCATTTGCTCAGTGATAAAATTACTGACAAGTAGTTACCTATAAACCTGTAGTTGTCTCTTCTTCCATGTTCTAAAAATTTGCTCAGACCTCTTAGATTTGGAATACACAAAGTTTCTTTATAGTGTAACTTTCTATAGAGGGTTCGTGAAAGGACAGACTCTTGCTGTTAAACGAAGTGTTTGAATATCTCTTTTAAAAATTAAACTGACCTGAGAAGGTCAGTTGTTCTGTGGTTAGCATTTGCTAAGGTTGTAAAACTTAATTTTTACAGCCTGACTTCTTTTGCAGAAAAGATGCCAATCCTAAAGGGCGAAGCCTCGCACTACAACGCAGACCTGCACAACCTGCTCTGCTGCTGCCAATGTGCAGATGTGGCCTTCTACCCCGAGGACCTCAGCACGGTGGTGGAGGCTGACAAGATCATGCTCTGCTCTGTCAGCCACCTCTTCATGCTGCTGTTTGGGGTGAAGAGCCCGTCCGACGCGCACGACGCCTCCGTGGTGCAGCTGGCACAGAGCCTCTTGGCGCTGCAGGCGGGGGATCCTTCCCCTCCTCAGCCCGGGCTGTCCCACCCTGTGTCCCACCAGCCAGGGTGGTGGTGAAGGGCTCTGTCTTCTGCTCTTGTCTCCCAGATATCCTCCACTTCATTTATTCAGGTAGCTGCTGGGAACAGATCTGGCAACTTATTTCCTATTGTCTCATGAAGGAATATGTGCATCGCCCTAAGGAACGTGGCTTTGCTGTTGCTAGATGATGTCTCACCTTGTTTCCACACCTGTTTTATCCCTTGTGATTACTACGCACAATAAAAACACCACCGCTTATAACAAAAATTAGGTTAGTTGTCATTCCAGATTTAATGGGCCTAAATTAAATTAGTCCATAGGCTAACATCAATAGCATTCAAAATTCTGCCAAAACATATTTGGAGTTTGAGTCAGTTTCAGGTCCTAGGCTTTTAAAATACTGTAAATAGTTGCACGTTGTAAACACAAGGGCAAGAGTTGCTTAAGAAAACTCAAGTAATTTTGAATTCTGAGTATGGTGCAGCTGAAGAGAAAAGAGTGAGAAGTGGCTGGAGTGTGGAGACCTCTGATGTGTTGCACGAGTTCTGCTGCCGGTTGGTACAGTCTGTGACCTCTCCTACCCAATGCCAGCTATCAAAATGGCATTGATATTTGTTTAACTTTTCAGATGTTGCTTAGAATTACTCAGCAGAAAGATTTGGGTTTTTTTTCTGGAAGTAGCTAATGCCTGTTTGTTCATTGTAAAATATTTTTCAGTCTGTCAGAGAATCTTTCAGTTTTCAGTTGCAGTTTTTAACATCAAAGATACTTCTTTCCAAAATAGTAACAAAGAATAGATGAAGAAGTTTTTCACTGAAAAAACATCCATGAGTAGATTGATTTTTTTGTTCTTATTTATTTGAGCCAAGGATAGGGGATGAAAACTGGATTTTCAGCAGGTGATGGGTGAATACAGTATTTTTAATTCATAGAATAATTTAATAATTTGGCTTGGAAAAGACCTTTAAGATTATCAAGTGCAACCACTAACCCATCACTGCCGAGCCCATCACTAAAACCATGTGCCCAGGTGCCACATCTTTGAAGTGCCTCCAGGGATGGTGACCCTACCACTGCCTTGGGCACCTTGTTCCAGTGCTTGACAGCCCTTGAGGTGAAGAAATTTTCCTGATACTGATCTAAACCTCCCCTGGTGCCACTTGAGGCTGTTTCCCTGACGGAGTCGATGGGAGACAAGCACATCCGATGATGATCAACAAGTCTCAGATTTATTGATTAACAGGTGTCCAAATTCGGCTGTTGTCTCTGCTTGGACACGCCCAGAATTATTCGGGGCAGCCCGCGTTCAAAGGACGAGTCTGGACTCTTCAATACTTCGGTCTTGAAATTGTTTATTATTTCTTATCAAATAGAGTTTTCCTCTCTGCCAGCCGGGATCTGACCAGCAAGGCAGCCAAGGGCACTCTAACCACCCACGGGGTGGTCGTGTCCTTTTATAATAAAAACCACGTACATCATATTTATCTTTTATCCCCAATACCTTTCACCCTTATTAACAAGTGCACCTTCACCACAAACCAATCCCCAAGTGCCAACATCACCACAGAAGATGGAAGACGAGAAGAAGAAAGAAGCATGAGACACGCCCCGATTCCTCCATCTTGTCTCCATAACCCCCCTGTACCAAGATATAACCGCCCTGTACCAAAATCCCAAAATACATATTTCACCCTGTGAATGCGTGATCCCTCCACCACTTAAACCGTGGTCATTCTCATGTCCTCATACACACCCTCAGAAGGGTCAAAGTCCAGCCACCAAGAATGCCTGGCAACATTCCAGGACCTCCGAGCCCCCCAAGCATTTGCTCAGTCATTCTGGACATTAGGAGTGATATTCTGAGCTCCCACATCCCGAACAATTCTGTGCGTGTCCAAGCAGAGACAACAGCCAAATTTGGACAATAACCCCCATACCAAAAATCCTAAAATCTACATTTTCACCCTGTGATCATTTTGTTATTCCACTGTTCAAACCTGTGTGACTTTCATGTCCTCATACATAGCTGGTAACTTGCTCCAAGGGTCAAAATCAAATCCCCAGGTGTTCTGGGTAGCATACCAGGGTTTTTGAGCCCCCCGATGGGGTCCTTGGCAACTCTGGACACAGGGAGGGACATACTGAGTCCTGACAGAAGGGTACCTTTTTATAGGTAAGTATATGTAGGCTCCCTGCATTCTTTTGTTAACTGTCAGACTTTTGCAGTGGTTCTGAAAACAGAAGGCAACAAGGACACTATTAAGACTCATCCCATCTTCACTGACACTGCTGTAAATCTGTGGGAACCTGCTCATCTTTTTCCTAAAAGCTTGTTTGGTGAGATTTTTGCAATCTTTTGGCAAGTGCAGAGCTGCAAGAAATTTACTGTGGAAAGGGATGGATGGGTGGATAATTAGAAATCATGCAGAGGATTGGCAGTAACCTTGCTGTAGATGGCACCTTCTTTCCAGGGTTGTGACATGGTATTCAGCCATACTTCAGTGCAGTGGTACTAGGGGAAGCTGTGCTGGTGGAGAGCAAGTAACACAGTATTTGCTGTCATTGTAAGTCCACAGTGTCTCTTAGAAAACACTACAAAAACTGGTGTCAGTACAAAGACAGACATATCAGCCAATCCAGGCCTGCTCCAGAAGCCTCAGGTTGAAGACAGAGAAGGCAAACACCTAAGGCAGCAACACTTCACCCAGGTACAGAGGGTAGTTTGGGGTGGAAGGTTGAATTCTGGTCAAAGCTTTATTTTTGAAAGGTTTGCAGTTGTTCTTCCTCTCCGGCTCAGTACTTCTGACTTTTAAGTAAAGTGATGTCCTCACAGAATGTTTTTACTGCATGTATTTTGCAATCAATGTTATTGTTATGAAAATGGCTATTTTGAAAAGATGTATCTAATTAAGTCTTGCAGCCATTCTTAGCCTGTATATGTGGCTGTCCCATTTGGAAAGGAGGAGGAGTGTTGCAGTGTGATGCAATATCCTGTCTCAGCTATCCTAGTCCCTTTCCCAGGTGTGCCAATACTTTCTCCCTTGCCCTCCCCTTGCCTCCTGCTGAGAGCTGTCAGTCAATCTCGGTATGTCAGCAATGGCCTCGTCCGATTGCCGAAGTTCAAAAGATGCTGGATTAAACCGTCTGGCAGAATACGTCTCCTTTTCCCTTCACCATCGCCTAAAGCCTTTCCACCACAGGTAAAACTGAGTTCCTGCATGCCTGGAACACTGTTCCAAGTGCCTAGCTGCAACATCCAGCCAGACAAAGGTGTCTCTGAGGTGAAAACCATCTCAGTTGCTGCCTCTGGTCAAGCAGCAAGAGCCAGATGAGCCTAGGCACATTCCATCCGGTAATATGGGGATCATATTCCAATAGAGGAGGTTCAGGTAAAGGGGTGGGGAAAAACATCCAATCCTCCAGTAGTGAGATCCATCCCTTTTCTCAGTTCTGCTCCACTCCCAGCCTCTTGTTCAAGCAGAGCTGAAAACAATGGCTGAGGCCAACAGGAAGATCACTCTATATATCTTCATCATGTGCAGGCTGAATTGTGTGTTCAGGGAGGCAGATGTCATCAGAGGAAAGGCAGTCCTGATTCTGACTTTTGTGGCTGTCAGAGTGAAGATTGTTTTAGGGTTTTTGACTTGCAAGTTCTTCCATGTGACCTGGAGATTCCCCTGGGAACTCCAAGTTGAAGACTTGAAATTCTCATTATTCTTTGCTCAAAAGGATAAAGACTGAGGGGCTGGCTGTAGGCTGTAAATGCAAATCAATAACTACCTACATTCCTTTATAAGTTCAGATATGCTCAGTTAACAAGACAAAACAGCTGGACAAGCCTGGGCCATGACACACCCATCCTTTTGAAGACCAAGGATACTCCAGTTCATATACAAAGACTTTCTAAAGATGGGGACATCTTTTTATTCATTAACCTGAGGAGTTCTGCTTTTTCCTACACCAAAATCTTCTCGCTTGCAGCAGCAGGTGGGGACCACCCCAAGCATGGGTGCAGCCTCACAAGCAGCACTGCAAGCTGGGATGCTCAGGTCTGTTTTGCACCCCAGGTTATCCCACCTGTGAGCAGGCATGGAACAGAGGAGTGGTGACAGGCTTCATATTCCTCTGCCAAGGACACTGTGGCCTGCCCCACTCCCAGGGCTCTCAAGCATCCTTCTGGTCCTCAGGGATGCTCCTGCTTTGTTCCCCAGATAGGAACTTGCAGAGTTAGATCTAAGCTACACAGAGCCTCATGAGTTCATATCATAATTTTTGACAGACATAAAAAGTAGCTTTCCAGCAACTGTAATTTATTGGATTGATGGCATTTTGTTGTAAAATTCAAGTCTTCTACCACTTAAAGGTGTTGTGTGTCTTGATTATTTCCTGTTTGGAGTAGAGTGTTTTTTATTTTTCATTTGATTTTTAAAGGAATCTGGAAAAAAATGACAGACAAAAATACACAGGCCTAGTAAGTATGTAGACACTACACATCGTAAAGGAGGTTTACAGGAAGAGAAAAATGTGATCCAAAATAGAGCTGTGCTTGTAAAATATGTGTCTCAGCCCACTCTCACCAGCAGCACTCCTGCTCACTCTGTCAACCAGCAGCAGCCACCAGGCCAAGGGGAGGCTCCCCAGCACAATTCACCCCATGCCCCCCACGGCAGCGTTCCTGGGGCTGCTGCACTGCAGAGCTGTAGGAGCAACCCCTGACCCTGGCAAAAATGCACCCAAAGCACAGGGTTTAAGAGGCAACATTTTGTTGAACTTCACTTGAAGGAGAACAGAAGGGCAAAAATGGCTCAGGTGTTCAATCTCAAAATGCCCCAAGAATTCTCAAGAACGGGGACTCAACATCGTTGGCACAGAGATAATTCAGGAATTTGCAGAATACTCTCCACGGAAGAAGACCCTACTGAGTGTTCCCAAATGTTCTCCTCCCTCAGTCAATTTCATGTCTCTCAAAAAAAAGGTTCTGGCATTCCTGGCCACACCTCAACACTGTCCGCTGAATATATTCCTGATAAGAAACTTAGGAAAGGGTCTAGACTTCAAAGTCTCCATAGGTCTGTGCATGAATTAACATTCGTATATCTCTAGAAAGGTGGGTTGTGACAGACTGGTTTGGAGAAAACTACAAACTCATAGAGAATCCTTTGGGGACAATTGAAACCAATTTCTCCGGAAAATCCATTGAAGTACCTTGCCTCCAACACTTCTCCAGGCGTTTTACAGAACTCTTGCAAAGATCTGGATATTCCTTGGCTCACTGACACGGTGAGGCCGTGATTTACAAGCAGTCCTGAGAGCTACTTCAGCTGACAGCTTAGAGCAGCCCATGTGCACTCCTCTGTAACCCTCCAAAACAAGGTCATTTGGGGAGGGGTTTGTGCAAACTTCTAAGCCTTTGACCACTTAGGCAAAGAGTTTGCATTAGCAAGAAAGGTCAAAGAACACCCCTATACTTATCCTAAACAACTTCCATCTGCCACAATCTTTTCTTAAAATGAGCACAAATTCATAGTAAGGTAGTTGGCTTCTATCCTCTACTGATAAATTTATTTCACTGGACAAACTTAAGACTTGTAGAACAGAATTGACCGGATGAAGGCCACTCCAAATATAATACATGCAACAGTGAGACAAAGAATTACAAATAGTGAGATTTCTTTATTGTTAATGTTCAAAACTATCATCTTTCTACTTCTTAAATGTACTAAACTTCTTTGAACGAATTCTACACTTTTAAGAAATATTCTACTGTTCAGTGCTAAAAGAACCTACTGTACAATGCTACTTAAAAAATCCTAAAAACCTAATCTTCTAGTTGAAACAAGAAATCCAGAGTTCGCAGATTTCACCAGGCTGAAGCAGATGTCTGCTGCCAGTACTCCACTCAGAGCTGGTCAAATTCAGAAATGTGGCTCTGAATATGGGCCAGCTTGTTGTGGAGGTACAGGCACCTGCTCTTCATTTCAGAGTAGCTGGGGCTACCCTGTGAAGGAGAAAGCAAAAGAGAATTAGGGCATGTGAAGGAGAAAGCAAAAGAGAATTAGGGCATGCAAACACTTCTGCAGAGTCTGGAGTCTGATGTCCTTTGCTCTGAAAAAGCCTTGAGGCAGACTCAGCAGTTACCCTGGCCCTGCAGCTCTGGTGTCACACGTACCTGTTGTAACTGCTGATAATCTACTAGGATTCGATCCTGCAGCATCTTCAAGAAAAAAAAATGAGGAATGTTTCACCACCAGCATAAAATGCAAATTTAGGTAAAACACTAAAAGTTCACTCAGTCTCAGTCTAGACATTCTCTTCTCTGTCAGCCACCACTCTTCTGGGACGTTTGCAAAAACAATCTCCCTCTCCCAGCAGCATCACCCAAGATCTGCAATTAAGCCTCTCAATAGGCAACAGAAGGAGCCCATGCTCTAAAACCCTGCTTGAGACACCTCTCCCCTTCCTGTTTCTTCATAGACAGCTCAAAAGAGGCTTTTTGGGGCAGGGTCTTGCAAAACTCAGACACAGCCCAAGCAGAGTCTCAGCATATAGGCCAAACCTGCAGGTTCCCTTTGTTTCACTGAGCAGCTCCAGGGAATCCAAAACACTGCTGTGATGATGAAGTACAGTCTTCATGGTTTTGTCCTTCTTTACCTGGTAGGCTTCAGAGCCTGGAGTCAGAGACTTCCATTGCTCCTGAAACTGTCTGAACTTCTTTGTGGTCTTGTCAATCAGAGAATGTAAATGTCGGTATTCCTCATACTCTGCACTGAAGTCATCCTTGTAGCGCTGGCGTTGCTCCAAGGAGACAATGGCTATGTATTTTCTAATGGAAAAAATGAGGCCATTTTTCTATGAGTGAACTCTAAGAGAACGTTCCAGTATATTTCTAGTCCAAAAAACATGTGTGTAATTTTATACCAAGCACAGGGTAATGTCAAACACAGACACCCAAGCTTTGAGTCAGTTGCTCTGGGACTGACAGCTTCTACTTTCAAGCACATGTGCTTCAAAAGAACGTAATCAGGAAACTCTCGGAATCTGTCACATTTCTAGGTGGTAGATTTCTAGTGACTTATAATTTACATCATAGAGGTTTTGTTCATTAGCGAGTGGAATACATTTAGAAAAGATTTGCCCTCATTTCAAATGTCAAAGGACAAACAAACACAGCAGCTTCAGGAAGAGGAGATACATTACTAAATCATAATTTCTTCCTGTATAGGAAAAACTTAAGTAAGTTACATTTATTTGTGACAATACATCTGTAAAAGATATTTGTCAGGGACTGCATTTGTGGAGTTGAGTGCACAGAGTTGGACTTGTGAGCTACATTCTTGTCTGTCTAATGGCAGAGTTATTGAAAATATCTGATTCTTCTAGTGGACAGCAGTTACATCACTGACCAAGGAACTGAGGCATTTCTAATACAGTCACAAAGGCAATCTCTATATCAACTTGAAACTACAACTACTACCCAAACAGCATCTGCTCCTATGGAGGGCAAAATTCATTAATGCTAAAAGACACTGATGGGATTCAAAATTTATTCATTCCCTTCTCCCTCAAATCAACAGGCGTGAGGTTTATCAAGCTCATGATAAAAATCCAGATGAAGTGGCAATGAGAACAATAGATGCCACTTCCCAACACTCTCACACCAATGCTGCTGCTCCTCTGGGCCCTGAAGACCTGGTTCTTTTTGGATGACAAAATCTCCTTCCATACGCGAATAAACAATTTAAACCATCCTGACATTAATATTTATAAGCGGTAATTGGTTAACACGTTGAAATTCAGTACCAGGACTGAAAACAACTTGGCCCAAGGATGCATCCCAGGCCAGATGCACATGACTGGTATGCAGGATAAGTTTGAAAAGAAAACTACAGATGCCTTGCGACATTTTGGGAGGCACTGGAGCAATGTGACCCAGGGCCCTGCCGCGCCTGCTCCAAAGGCCGCAGCTGCCCCAGAGCCCCAGAGCTGCAGGAGGCCTGACTGCCCTTGCCAACATCCCTGCTCTGACACAAGCTGGCAGCAATTTCCACTCTTTTATACCACACACCCACACCCACACACATCTCCCTCCCCTCCTGCACTGCAAATTCGATGAGGGGATGCAGCACCACTGCTGCAGCTGAGCCTGTGCAACTGCACTGCAAGAAGGGAGGGCCTGTCCGGGCCTAACCCACCTCGGTGTTCATCTCTGCTCTCAGCCTTCCAGGCCCAACTAAACCTGCTCAAACTCATCCTTGCTGCACAGGAAAGAGCTTGACACTGCACCCCACTGAGAGTAACAAGGTTTAATTTCTACTTTGCTCACCTCAAGTAGTCTGGTTGGTTGCTTGTTGCAGAGCATGTGGAGGCAATGGAAGTCTCTTTTCTCGTTCCTGCAGTAAAGTAGAATTTTGACACTCTTCATCAGGAGACCATTAAAAGGCCAAAAGATCCCCACTGGAAAGTCTTGACAAATTCCTTGAGAGCATTCTTCTCACAATAAATTGCTCAGAAGAAGCAACAACATTTAATAATAGCACAAACAACCTTCTCCACTGTATACAGTCCTGGGGTTTAGAAAGAGGCAATGGCCACTTTTTTCTACAGGTTGTGCATTTCCATAGGATTAGCCCCAGCTCAGCTTTTCTTATTTGAAAGCATGAGGTGGCATCTGCACAGCCATTCAGGTCATGCAACAACAGATGCAGCTTCACAAAAGACAACAGCTTGGGAGAAATCAACATTGAGGTTCTAACAAGAAAGAAAGAAGAAAGCTGAAGTTCTTCCCATGTTTTTATCCCCACTTCCCTGCCAATTCCAGAGGCCCACAGTTCCAATGAGTGCCTTCATTCTTGTCAACAGGAAAGCCAATTCCATTCTATAGGGCTTCCTGGCACTAACGCTACAATGCCCTGCAGCCAAAACTGAGTGCTCCTCATTAATGTGGCAGGATGGGGCTGGAAACAGCTCTGCACTTGTGAATTGCCCTTTGACTCTTGGCAAAGGCATTTGGCAATGCCTTCTTCAAAGGCATTTGGGAAGCATAACCTCAAAGCCCTCTTTCCAAAGAAATGTTCAAGAATTACGATTCTATTAAAAAGAATTGCCATAAGGAAAAGTCAGCTGAAACAGGAAGGAACAATCAAGATCATGGTAATTTCTCTCAGCTTTCCGTTTAAGGTTTTGTTCCAAGCATAAAAAGCCACAAGTTCCTTTACATTCCTTATGAGCTTCCATTGCCATTGTTTACACAAAGTAATCTTGTTAAAACTCAGCCATTCTTGACAACCTTTAAGCTACCTGAGCTTCAAGTCTTGAGGAAAGAGCTGTTGTGTCATGTTACACTTGCTTTTGTTGATTTTACTTGTATAGCAGAAGCATAAAAAGAAGTCTAAAAGTGATAATAAAACTGGACAGAAATACCAGTAGTCACAGTATATTCAACACAACTTGGAAGAACAGCTTTGCTGTGAGCATTTCATTTCCTAAAGCTCATTTGCTCTCATGCCTCAGTCCACATGAAAGCTTCAGCCTAAGCCCCAACTTGAAACACAGAACAGATTTTTCCTTCAGTAACTGGGCAGACTTTGGGAACTGGCTCTTCAAGAAAGCTGCTCATGTGTTTATAGATTCTAGCAGAAAACCTTCCAAAGACATCCCAAGGTTTGCAGGTACCATATCTATGTGCAGAAGAAATGTGGAAAGACCATCTCAAAGCACCTGTCTCTACAAGCACATCACCACTTGCAAGAGGCATCTGCACTCTCCAAACCTGCCTCCAGGCTGAACCCAACTTGTCATTTGCAAGGTCAACCTCCAAAAGAGGCAACCCACAGATTTAACAAAGCAAATGAACTCTGCCCTGCTGGGTGTGTCCCTGTCCTCAGAAATCAAGTGTTCTTTATGCATTTCTATTTAGTTTTCAATGTTGTTTCCAGTCTGTACCACTTCCACAGCTTTTGAAGAATGAAACTCTGCAGCTAGGATGGAGAGGAAACTCCCAGCCCAGTTCAAAGAAGAACTCCAGGAAACCACAGCCCAGGTTTGTAGCTTTTGGAATTTCCATGAAAGGGCTGAGTTGAATGAACAAGCATGAAATCATGGATATTTGATCGACATGTTTCAGTAAACTAGTCTGCAATAAATGTGTGACAGATTTATGCCTTCAGCATGCAGTCTTGAAAATATACTGATGGAAAAAGTGCTGTCTCAGTCAACACTTGTGATTTTACTAGAAATCAGAGGGAAAGAAAAACATCCATTCCCTTTGGCTTCTAGTGTCTGGCTCTTCCTTTAAACCAGATTCTCCCAACAGCAATCTAATTCCTATTTCTTTGTTCTTGATTGGTTTTGCACTACTTAGAGGGAAAATTTCTAAAAATGAATGTCCTTTTAGTGAAGGTTCCAGTAGCACAGGTTCTGGGCTTTCTTGGTTTTACGTTTAAACGAAAAATTACAATCTAATGTAATGGCAGGAAAAAAAAAATGAAAAAAGCCTTCATTTATCATGACCATATGCAGGGATAATGGCAGAGCAGTCATGTAGAGCAGTGCCTTCGTGTATCCAGTGCCCACTTTCAAAGCTCCCTTTTCACAAGGTTCAAGAGCACAATTAACTGTTTCAAAACACTGTCAAAGAAGGATGTTCCCATAAGATAAGCCACCACAACAGGAATTTGAAAGAGGCACAATTGGCAAGCAGAAAAGCAGGAAGCCTTGGCCTAACAGAGGTGAAGGTTTGGAATTAGGACACCAGACAAAGACCTCCACTCTAGAGACTGTGGTTAAAGAAAATCACTGTCTAGCCCAAGATGTGGGGACAGCTGTGACCACCCTGTGGATATTCCAATCTTGGACAGTATGAAGGTGGTACCTCCAGAGAGTCTTGGCGACCCCCACCACTGAGAAGACCAAGGGTGAAGAAGGACAGGCTGCACAACAGAGAGTCCATGTGTTGATGATATCTCCCTACTTCATGTCTCTCTCTTCCCCTCACCCTGCCTCTCTTATCTTATTTCTTTCCATCTCCCTAGGTTTGCATTTACTGTTCAAAACCATTTTTACTATTGACTATGGAAAAGAGTCATACTTGCACCTTAATTTGGGCAGAGTTTTCTCTTAATAACAAATCTTTACACTACAGTTATCCACACAGGAGTCAGGAAAACCAGCACATCAATACCTTCATTGAAATCCAAGCAGTGCCACTGCTTCAGCCTCCCCAGTTCATTTTTCTCCCCGTTTGAATTGGGGATCTCCTCCTGCTCCCTGGCAGGTGCTGGGATGCTGGAACTCTGAAATTTCTCTGTTTGTTGCACCACATGGGCGCAGGGGGAAATGGAGCCAGCACTTGGAGAGATGTCCAAAGGGAAAAGAGATGTGGAAGGCAGAAGGAAGGAAGAAAAGTGGCCACCAGCTGCTGGCTGGACATGACTGGGCTGGTGGCCAATTCTCCTCTTCTTGCTCGTCACAGGACTGGTCAAGTCAGAAGCCAGAGGCCGTTTCTGCATCAAGAACAAAATCATTCATTCATTAACCTATGATCAGGATCAGCTTTTGCTCCCATTCTGAAATCCCAGCACTTCTGTGTCGGAGAAGGGAGACGTGACACCATATGGTTCATCAACGTAGCTCAATTTATTGATCTCCATTGAGATCAATAAATCTCATTATTGGTTAAAAGGCATTTGCGTCAATATCTGCAACATAGTTATATTTCTACAACATAGTTATACTTCTGTATTCCTGTTGTTCACTAGCTATGATTCCTACAGCACGTCTGCTAGGTTCAGGCCAAGTTGTTTTGCTGACAAGGGCACTGTGATCACAGAGCTACCCTTGGTTCCCACAGCTACCCTTGCCCTATTTACTGCTCATATTGATCATCTTATAGCCACTGTGGCCTTTCTCATCAAGCCACTCAGCAATTAGGCTCTCTACACTTCCCCCATTTTCTGTCTGCACAAGCAAATTAGTCTTCCATGTTCTTTCAATCATATTCTGCATCATGTTTTGAATACAACTGCAAGCACAAGGCAAAATTAACAGTAGCAATAAAATCACTCCTAATAACCCTATCACATGTAACCATGGCCCAAGTCCCAGACTTCTTAACCATTCATCGATTCCTAGCTCTTTTTCCTCCTTCAACTTACGGAGTCCTTCTCGAAGCTCTTTAATCTTGCTGTGAATTGAAACAGAGTGATCAGAAAGGTTCATACAACACATTCTTTCAAACTCCTCACAGCCGTGGCCTTGCGCTAAAAGCAAAAAATCTATAGCAGCTTTATTCAAAAGCATTGCATAATAAGCATTTTACACATCTATAGTAAGCATATCTAAAATCTGTGATTTCTTATTCTATCTGTTTTGTGAAGTTTCTTATCTGCCATACTTCCAGGTAAAATAGTTGCTACTACTACTTAATGCAGCTTAGTCTAAAAACCTAAATTCTTCTATGTTTAACTATTACTTATGTTTTTACTCCCTTACATTAGGAAAGATACATTAAGATGGAACAGTGATAGTTTTCTCAAATAATACGGCCCCCGTGCGGGTTGCCTGCAAGGCTGGCACTTCTGAACAGGTAAAGTTTGAAAGCACATCTTTCTACACTAAAAAGAGCATTCAAACCAGGAAGTACTGCAGGTCAATACAGGCTCTGTCTCATTCCTACTTTCCCATTTTAGCACTCAGCAAGTCCTACTTCAAGTCTGTAGCTAAAATGCTTTGGGAGAAAGACATTCCCTTCAGGAGCTCCATCAAAGGCTTCCCCACAAGGGAAGGTCCTGCACTTTCACATCACAGCTTTTACACCAGCATTAATACAGCTAAAATTTACAATAGAGTTCAGAATGTTAAAAATGCACAAAATACCTGGGCAGGTCTTCCTGGAGCATCTCTGTGAGAAGGTCCCGGAGAAGTCGCTTGGCTGGTGTTGGTGGTGTTCAGAGATGGAGCTGATTTTCTGTATGGATGGTCCAATATTTCATGTTACAAAGCCTAAATATCAACTGTCAAAATTCTTTCCTTGCAGGGAAAACAGAATCCTTCAGTGTCAGGACTCAAGGAAACTGCATGGAACTGAGTTGGGGAGCTTTAGGCAGGATATCAGGAAAACATTCATGGCCCAGAGGGTGCTTGAGCACTGCAACAGGCTCCCCAGGCCAGTGGTCACTGCAGGAGGCTTCAAGAAGAGTTTGGACAAAACTCTTGGGCACCTGGTGTGATTCTTGTGGTGTCCTGTGCAGGGCCAGGATCCTGGCAGGTCCCTGCTACCTCACCATATTCTAACAATCTAACCTTCATTTCCCAGGGATTTTTTTTTCTTTCTCTGAGCGACTGAACTTACCGAGAAAGTATTAACTTCAAATTCTGTCTGTCTATTTCAGTGTAGCCAGGCCAATCAGTCTGAAGGGTTTGAAAGAGATGTTCCTTCAGACTGAAGGAATTATCCTTTGCATTCCACTTGGCTACCTACAGGCAGACATGTAGGAAAAAAATTCTTTATTATGCTTGCTGCATGGAAACTACAGAAATAGGATTGGTCTTGAACAGCTGCTTGTGAGAACCCAGTTTCAACTCATTATTGTCTTTTTCTACAGAGCTTGATCATTCCTCTATCACATGAGTTTTAAGCCACATTAATGTTTCACCAATTGGAAACAACCAAGTATCTCCATTCCTATCTATCAAGAATTCCTTTGAAAACAACATTGAGAGCTACAATGTGTAAGGAGAGGGGGTCAGGCCCACAGTCCCTCTTCATGTGGCAGAGCCACAGTTCATCCCAGCAAAGTCCTGCAATGAGAAGGTCATTCACATGCCTTGCTGTATTCCTTTGAAAAGAAATGAGGTTTGTATCTTCCTCAAGACAAATATAAAGTCCACTCAAAAAAGGTAAAATGAGGCAGTAAAAACCTCAAGACCACTGATATCTAAAGTGCAGGTTTAGACTTCATCACCTGACACCAGCTCAGAGTTCCACAGAAAAGCCCAGTGGGGAAGTCTCCATCAATTTGACCCCTGCAACACACTGAATAACTCGTCTAACATACCACCAACATATGTCACAACTTTGACTTTTCTTCTTGAAAACATGATAAACATTGATAGTTTGGGTCTGTGTTGATGCCTGTCTGCCCACAGCTGAAAAAGAAATGTAAAAGTGACAAAGATACCCAGAATCAGGGATTGACACCTTAGAAGCAGAACTCAGGTTGTGTTGGAAATGAAGCACATGTGTGTGTACCAGATCTCAGCAAGCTCCCACTGCCCATTTGAGATTTCTACAAAATAAACCCCCACTTGCTCTGATGTCCACAAAAGCCTGAGCAAGGCATTCCAGCCTACTGCAGGGCTGCTCACACAGAACACTCAGAATGCAACCCTGGACCCTGAGGCAGTTCACACCTCCTACAGCACACTGACTCCAGGGAAATCTCCTCAAATATTGCAATGGAAGAGGAGAAAATGCTTTCATCCTTTACTATTGAAGGAGCTGAGATCTGAAGGTATATCATCAACTTGAAATCTAAATGGACTAATTCAGCTGGGATGGCAGAACATGGCTCCCATTATATTGTGAATGTCTTCAGGGTGAAAAAGCCCTGCCACTGCCCTGGGCAAACCCAGCAACAAACATCACAGGTTCAGGCAATGAGTTCTTAAAAGTCACTGTGGGATCAACTGAAACTGTATCATTTTGAAGGTTCCTCCCTTGACTAGGTTAAAGGACACTCTTTACCTAGCTAAAGTGGAAATGTTCCTACTTGATATATCAATGCGGGCATCATTCAGCTACAGCCATGGGGAACTGGGAATATTGAAAATGGAAGGAAAGAACCAGTGCATCTTTCAGTGCATGTGCATCCTATTGTTGGCTGTAATAACCCAATAACCATGGAATTGAGAGGAGCACTGGAGAAGCTACTAAAAGAGTTCCAAGGAAGATGAAGATTGAATTCACATGACAGCAAAGAAACCCTCTGCTCAAAGTTTGGCTACCATCTCTATCATGGAGGATGAGCCTGGAACATCCCTGGAAGGCAATCCCCACAGATCCCAGCAGAAGCCAAGTACCATTGAGTGGCCACCAACTCTGTTCAAATGAAATACTGGCCTCTGCAGTTCCTGAACTGCTCTGCTCTGGAACTTCTCCCAGGAAATTTTAAGTGCCATGACAAACCATTTCACACAATCAAGGAACCCCTGGGAAGTTACTCCCTGGAGCAGTTAAACAGTGCATGGAAAAGAAAGAGAATGGAGTAAGACACGAGGAGCAACAACATTACAAAGTGTTACTCATTGCCAGCCATTCCAGCAAAACCACAACGCCCCAAAAGTTTTGAAGTTTTCTTTCTTTTTGCCACATGGACCTGCAGCTTGAGACCTCTGGATGAAGTTGATGGAAAAACTGAACAGGGAGCATTTCCTAACTTGTTCATCAGTATCTAAATTAAAGAGTGGAGGAGCAAGCTACAATTAGGAACAAAAGAAAAGTGTGGTGGAAATAATGCTGGCACAAACTCCACAATCTCACCTGCTGAAGGATCTTGGCAAGGGTACCCTTGTCCTTTTGCATGACTCCATCTCTCTGCAGGCGGGCAAGTAACTCTGGCTTCTTGTACGTCCTCAGAGCAAGTAAATGAATCACCCTGTCCCTGTAAGGTCGCCGATAAACAGCACTGCAAGGATTCTGTTCCCTCTCTGCAGGCTTCATGAGCTTTGTTCTCTTTTCCTCAGGGGCAGGACATGAAGTGTGTGGTTTTCCCCTTCTCACATCTGCTTGTTTTCCCAAAGGAAAGGAAGACAGAAAAAGAAGTGTCAAATGGGGAGGTTGGCAGAAGGCAAGAAAGTTGATTTAAAATGCTGATGGATATTCTTGGGGACAGAGCTGATTTTGAATATCTTTGTGAATCCCTTCCAACTCAGCATATTCTCTGATTCTGTGACAATGCCCAGTCCCTACTGTATGGATCATGTTGCAAAGGCACCCTGTACCCTATCAGCAACCCGACCTGTCTCACCTGATTTCTCTGAGCCAGCCCAAAGCAGATGTGGCACCAAGTTCCACAACTGACTCACTACTGCCAGTCCTCACACCCCAGGTATTCAATCTTAAATATTCCCTCTGGATCTATGTAGAGCACTGCCAGAAATCACACAAATCACCCCTCACATGTGAAACAGAAGGTCCCCAATAAGAAATTCAGAAGTTGAGTTTTGTCTCTCCAAAAGCCACCATGATACTGCCTTAAAATGCTCTGCACTAGGCTAAGGCAGAGCAGGAGCTGCACTTGCAGGGGCAGGGATGTCCCTGCAGGCAGGGGACTGCAGCCACAGCCAGGTCAGAGCCTGTTTTGCTCAGGGCAGCTGGCTGTGCCTGGCTCAGCTCACTGCTGCAGGCAGCACCAGTGAGTGCCTGGAAGGGGAATGTGCACCTGGTGTCTGCCTGGAGCCAGGCTCCTTGGGGAAACAGCACTCAGAACACATTAATACAAATGGCACCACCTAAGCACATTGTGCTTTGAGGGGAATGTTGGAATCCATGAGCAAGATGACATCGATATCTTCCTTTCAATTTCCTTGAGAAGAACTCAGTGTAGTATTGTGGCAAAATTCACTTAATAATGACCCAGACAAAAAATTATATCAAGCATGCTTTTCCATATTGACCTTATGAAATTCTCTATGCCACTTCCTCAAGGTCATTTTCTTTCAATTTCCCAAGTAAATTGAATGGATAATGACAGTGCCTAGGTGTTACAAAACCAAAATCTTAGCTACCATGTCTGTGAATTAAAATGCATAAGGTGGTCCACACCTTGACTTCCATGCTCCCAATTCCCAGCCATCTAGCAGTATGGAACAAGGAAGGACTGGCAGGCTTTCCAAGGGGAAAACAAACCAGTGCCTGAATTCTGTGACAACAGACTGCAAGGCTGACCTGAGGGCAAACCACCTCCAGCTGAGAGCTCTGAACACAAGAGATACCCTGTCTCAAAACTATACTTCAAAAATGAATTACTTAGTTTAAAATCTTACAGGCATTGAGCAAAATATGAAAGGCAGCCATACCTCCAAGTGGGATACACAATTTGACATCCTGCGCACTTCCAGTGTGCAGTGCCTTGCTGTCATTTGGCTAAAAGGAAAAATAAATTTTCTGTAAAATCTTCAGCCTGGTCTCCATTACTCATGATTAACTAGGCCCTCCATTTTCAACAAGAGCTGGATTTGCAAAGGTTTGCAGTCACATCACTAAAAAGGGCTGCTTTGACACAGCTCTCCCTCGGAAAGCAGCCGGCTACAAAAGTGCCCTGAGAGAGCCACCCTCACTCAGCCTCTAATGCAGCCAAGCCTTGGAGTAGCAAGTCAGGCTTTCCCAGCTGCTGGAATTTATAGGCACAGGCTTCCCTTGAAATCAAGTGCCCGTGTACAATTGAACTGGTCAGTGCTAAGCTAAAAATCCAGAGAGGCTCACAAAAAGATCTGAAAGTTGGGGCAGCACCTGACACTGGGATTTATTAGCCACTGTGGAAGCACATGCTGGACTCAGCTCCAAGAACAACTTCAACTGAAACAGGTGAATTTCAACTGTAACGGGCACAAAACCCCTTTCTCTTTTCCTCAGCTCTAGATGCAATTTTTTTGCATAGATGTCAAATGGAACCAGTTTATCCTAAGTTAGCCAGATACTAAAAAATTTGGGTTGCTTGGCTGAACTCATTAATTAGTAGAGGATATGTCACATTCTATTAGAATGCAAAAATCACTAAAATATCTCTTGGCAAAAAGTTTATTTTCAACATAAACAACCTACTGCCATGCAAGTGCTTCTTTCTGAAAGAAAAATTTATTCCCAGTGAAGCTAATAAACTATTCATCTGAAATTGGCCTCAGCTTTTACTGAAATAGGAGTATCATTTGCAAAGATCACAAGAAGCAATAGTCAACAAGTCTTTTTATGAAATCCTTCAATATTTTACTTGTGAGACTGTTCATCCTTCATCCATGTCACTGTCATTTGCACAAAGTGTTACCTCAACACAATTCCATTATTATTTCTGTTTCAATCATCACTACTGGCAAAGATCAGGACAGGGACTGGATATGAAGGGGAACAGGGAGTCTCCTGAACTTCTTATTCTTTTACATCAGCCTAACCAATCAGAATGCTCTAAGATTTATAGAAGAATGGAAACAAATCATGTAAGGCAGCAAACCCATCAGCTTGGAATACTCATGCAGCTTTTCATTGCTTGTTTAGCGTACATTTTTTCCTAATTTATGATTTTTATTATATTTGTCATTAATCATTTAAATAATCATAAGCAGTGTATTGATTACAAGTAGTGTATTAGTCTTAAGCAACATAATTTTCTGCTTTAGAGAGAGGGTAGCTAAGTGTCTTTGGACAGTCTAATGCCAGAGTTGGATTGTTAGATCACCAAAACTTTTACCTTTGCTACACTAACCCTGATAACCTTCAATGAACAAAGCCTGAGGGCATAAAAGGATGGACACCTGGAATCTAGAGTTCATAGCCCTCCATGAACACGTTGAAGCAGCCAGAAGACAAAGAAGAAACTGCTCAAAACATTTCAGTCTCAGAGCTTAAATCAACTTTTCTGGGAAAAAAGATGATAAAGAGACTGAAAAATGTGAACTTATTGGCATGAGCAGGGAGACATCATTATCCAAGACAAGGTAGAAGACTAATTAATAAGGAGAATGATGTAATTTAGAACTACCAGAGTCAGTTCTTTGTTTGCTCAAAATGTATCCATAAGTGGAAAACTTGAAAGTGGCATGCATGTGGCTGGAGTTCTCCCCTCTGCACCACAGCTGGGAATAAAATAATGCCTCCTCCTAATATCAAAAAATTACTGTTCAGGGGCTTCATCTATCCTGGGATTTTTGGTGACCTGGGTATGAATATAGAACAATGAGAAATGGAAGCATTTGACCAGGAGGCATTTCTAGAGCATGAATTTCCTGCATGCCACAGCATGGGGAACCTCCCACATCCACTGGCACTTCCTCAGTATCATCCCCCTGTGAGTGGCTTCCCCCTGGGCAGCTGCCTCCAAGGGGCCCTTGGAGCACCAGTGGGGCCCCAGCCCTGCCCAACAGGTCCCGCAGGCTCAGCAGCACCTGACACCAACACCATGGCCAAGCCCCCACCCGCTGCCAACCCGCAGAGCCCCACACCTGCCCCTCACCTGCTGCTCCTGGCACCTCTGGCTCACCCTGACGGGCATGGCAGTGCTGCTGGGGGCCCTGCGGGACGCAGTGCGGATTGGGGCCCTGCGGAACTCACTGGATCCTGCCCAGGCCCGCAGCTCCGCCATCCCACTCTGCCTCGGCTGCTCCCGCTCCCACACAGACACTGATCCTGCTGGAATATCTGCAAAATGCAAAATATTTCTTAGGAAAATGTGTTTCTTGATGTTTGGCCTTTGTGGCTTCCAAGGCTCATCAATTAGAAGCAGGACGATTCCCATGAAACAAGAAGTAGCCAACAAGCTGGAAGTGATGGCCAGGCCTTGGAAAGGCAGGCAACTTCTTGGCTGAATTGCCTTGTTGAGGTGTAGGGCTTGACAGGCTGCAGTGACCTCAGACACAGGGCAGGTCAGCAAGGGTTGAGAACAAAGATGCATCACTGATGGTGGACTCAAAGAATGCAGAATTTATGGGCACAAGGGTATTTGGACAAAGCCCTGAGAAAAGGAGCAAACTGATAAAGCCAATGCAGCAACTATGCTGAATCAGCTCCAGCAGGGTAAAATACCATTCCAGATTTTACTCAAGAAACCTCTCACTAAGAAGAAGGGAGAGACTGAACATGCAGACTAATGAGCATGAGAAGTGAGAGGATCATCACCCAACACCAGAGAGAATACTCCTTATGAAAAGAACTAGGGAACTTGCAGGCAAAGACACTAATTCCTTTATTTGCTCAAATGTGTAAATACTCAAACACTCTGGGTTTTCGTGCTGCTGGCTTTGTGAATTTGCCCCTGAGCTCCCCTTCCTGCACAGAACTGTGAATAATTACCTCCACTCGGTGGGTGGATTAGGCTCTCGAACAACAGGTGCTGGAACCAGCCAAGTTGGAACAACACTCGCTGTGGCTCTGACAGCTCTGCTCTCGCTGCAGCTCCCAAAGGCTCTGAGCGCTCCTGCCCTGTGCTGGTGACAATGGCCACGTGTCCTTGGAAACGGGGAGTTGCATGTTCCAGGCTGGCCAGGATTTCACTGAGGAGTGGGACGTGACACAGTGGGGGCAGAGGGATTTCACAATGGGCACAGGTAGGGAATGCCCTTCCCTGTCCCATCACTGACTCTGCTCATTTCCAAGAGCAGAACGAGGCACCCCACCAACCCCAGTAGCTGCAGCTGTGCAAAGAAGGGCTAATGAAGAGTTTCTGCACAAAAGTGCTGCACTTGGCTCTCTCTGTGGTGAAGGAGCAGCTCAACACCTGTAACCAGGGCAGCAAGGTGCAGCCCGGCCAGCTCTGGGCCATCCTGTCATGGCCCCGTCAGTCTGTGAGGCTTCCAGCACATACACGATCACTCAAATATCATCTTTTTGACACAACCCCCCGACCTTTCCTCAGCCCAGTCTCCTCAAAGGAAACAAGCCAGCAGCATGCCCAGGCCCCCAGGTGCTCTGCAGGTGGAGCTGACATGGAAAGGCCAGGGAGGACCATGAGCACAATTACAGGCTGACAGTTGTGCTGACTGCAGGTGGCCATTGAAGTTACTGACTCGTCTGGAGAAATATTTTATACTCAGCTTAAGATCATTTCACTTTCCTTTTTCCCCATACCCAAGATTATTCCTGATTTCAGTCAGCTAGCACCAAAAAAACTCTTGTCCAGTCATTACAGGGAGAGGTAATAAACGCATGTCATTTAGAATGGATTAAATAGTACCATCCAAAGCTCATTTCCCATATCACAAAATTTTGTCTTTGTCTTCAGGATCATGTCCACATCTGCCCATGTCTCATCTGGCTGCCACACTCACAAGGACAGTGTAGTTGGTGGACAGAAGGGAAGGAAGCAAATTGTAAAACAGCAGAACTAAGATGTATAAAAGAACTGTGTCCCTTTTTGGGAATGAATGGATTGTGTTTTTAATGGATCCCCAGTTATGGACTTTTGGAAAAGCCTTTGTATGAACCATGAAAGGAATCCAAGGAGGTGTTTCACTCGATTCTACAATGTTAGACAGACTTTTCATACCTTCAAAAGACATTGATGACAGCCTCTGCTCTGGAGTTCCCAGATTTGACTGAATCCTTTGCACTGTTCATACACGAGTGCCTTTGCCTTGCACAGTAATGGACTGGGAATGTATGAAAGAACGCTGAGGAAAAGACCATATTTCTTAAAAGAACATCTAAACATTGTATCCAAGGGATGACCAGTGCACCTCAGAGCAGGAGCCACCACAGTCCTGATTGGTAGAATGGGCTTGAAAATACGTGGGAAAAATATGTCATTTTATGTGCCAGAAATGGTTATGCCTGGTGTAGAGCAAAAAGGAGCTCACTGGTTTTCCTAAAGTAACGGGGTACTCCTGGAACAAAAGACATGGTGCTAAGGACAGCTACTGCCTTGAACCCTGCTGTGCTCCTCAATCCTTCTGCAAGGAATCAGCATCTCCAATCAAATCAAGACAGCTTTGGGAACGTCCAGTTCCCTGCTGAAGTAGCAATAATGCACTGCAAAGCTCACCAGTTCAGGCAAGGCCAGGAGACTGAGGAGCAGACCAAACTGTTGGAGAGGAGGCAGAACAAAGCATCTTGTTGGCAATTCTTTCCAAAGCTGTGAACCTTTCCAAATCAGACACAGAACACCATGATGAAAACAACCATTCTGCAGAATCCTTAAATGTCTGATTTAGTCTGAAGGGTGAGTGGGTATCAACAAATCAACAAGTTACAGTGCCTCACGCAATAATGACACAAACTGGAGAAGGCAAAGACAAAGAAACCGACTGGGGTATTGAAGGTACAGTAGACAATTTGGAAAGGCAGCTACTTAGTGTTAGGCTGACAGGGACTGTGACAACTGAAATGTAAAATCTGCTTACAGATCAATGCACAGTTTTACAAAAGACTGCCCTTAGGGATACCAAAACCAGGGTACTAGTGCAGGAGATTAATGCCAAAGACATTCTTCTGAGTTACCTCAGCAAGAAGGATAAAACTACTTCTTAGGTTAAGTAGACCCATTTTCTGCATGGACAGAGGCTTTTCCTTGTCACACCAAAGAAAGCTAAAGAGGTACCTCAAGTAATAAATAAAAGAAATACTACTAAGATTAGGGATTCCTTTTGGAATGTACTCAGATAGAGATTCTCATTTCATAAACCAAACAAAATTTATGTAAAACACTGCCAGATAAATGGGACCTACTTATCCCATGCAGGTCATTGCCCAGCAGCAAGGCTGAGAGACCAAATCAGAGTCTAAAAAAAGAAATGAGTAAAAGTTGCCGGGGAAAACTCACTGAAGCAGCCACAAGCGCTTCCCCTTGCACTATTGAGGATCACAATTCCAGGGGCTTCTAAAGAAAAGGTGAGCCCATAGGAAATGCTCTATAGAAGACAATATGAAATTACAATCCTTTCTAGAGAAAGTCATATGACAGGAAATGAGAATTTAAGTCAGTTTTTATCATCCTGGTGAAAAGTGGTCTCAAATTTTCACAGGTAACGGGTACGAGCATCCCTGATGGCTTTGGATTCTCTGGTACATCTTCATCAACCTGCAGACTGTGACTTATGTCAAAAAGCACAGCAACAAGACACTTCAAGAAAAGTGGAAAGGACCATTTCAAGTGTTTATAAGCACTCTTGCAGCAATAAAAGGGGATGGGATCAGTACATTGATACACCTTCCCCCAAGGAATGCCAGTACCAACAGACGAGGAACTGGAGGGGAAAATAGACTTAGGCAAGGATTTGAAGATTAGACTTTCAAAGGCATGAAAATATAACTTTTTTTTTTGATGTGTAGAATTAGTTTCAAGAAATTCCATAAAAGGCAAGATGAGCCATCAAGGAGTAACTATGTAAAATCCTCAGTCTCAGCCCACACTTTGGCCAGCAGCACTCCTGCACGTTCTGTCAACCAGCAGCAGCCACCAGGCCAAGGGGAGGCTCTCCAGCACAATTCACCCCATGCCCCCCACGGCAGCGTTCCTGGGGCTGCTGCACTGCAGAGCTGTAGGAACAACCCCTGGTCCTGGCAAAAAAGCACCCAAGTGTAAGGGTTTAAGAGGTGGCATTTTGTTGAACTTCACTTGAAGGAGAACAGAAGGGCAACGTCAGCACAGCTGCTCAATCACAAAACACCTCAAGAAATTTCCGGCATGGGGGCTCAACATCATTGCATGGAAACAATTGTGGAATTTGTAGACTACTGTCCACGAAGAAAGAGGCATTCACAGCCCTACTGAGTAGTCCCAAATGTTACCCTCCTTCAGTCAATTTCATATTCTTCCCCAAAAAAGGTTATGGCTTTGCTGGTAACACCTCCACCATGTCAGCTAACTAAATAAATGGCAGGAAACTTAGGAAAAGGACTAGACACTGAAGTCCTCGTAGGTCTATGCAGGTTTCAAACTCTATGTCTCTCTAGAAAGGCTGGTTGTGACAGAGTAGTTTAAAATATGCAAAGAAATGGACAGCATTTCCTTAGGGACACTTGAAACCAATTTCTCTTGAAAACCCACCGAAGTACCTTGTCTCCAACACTTCTCCATCTGTTTTACAGAACTCTTGTAAAAGACCTGGATATTCCTTGGTTCACTGACAAGGTGAGGCCATGATTTACAAGCTGTCCTGAGAGCTGCTTCAGCTGACACCTTAGAGCAGCCCATGTGTACTCCTCTGGAACTCTCCAGAACAAGGTGATTTGGGCACACGATTGTCCAAACTTCTACACCTTGCACAACTTAAGGCAAAGATCCTAAACTAACAAGAAAGTTTGGAAAACAGGCTTATTCTAATCATAAAGAATTTCCACTTGCTGCAACCTTTTCTTCAAATGTGCACAACTTGATAGAAGAGGTTTTGGGCCTCCACCCTCTACTGAGAGAACTCATTCAATGGACAACCCTGTGTCTTGAAGAGAAGAATTGACAAGAAGAAGGACACTCCAAATATAATATAAGTGACAATAAGAGAAGGAGTTAACAATCATGCAATTTGTTTATTACTAAAGTTCAATACTAACTTCTATATTCCTACAAGAACTAAGCCTACATTTTTAACAAATAATCTTCTGCTTATTCCTAACTTGAAGAGTCCTAAAACAACTAATCTTCTTTTCAAATAAAAAAGCCGAAGTTCACTGATGTTCTCTTGCAGATGCAGACGACTGGTGCCAGGACTCCACTTGCTGCGGGCCAAATTCAGACACTCATTGCTGAATGTGGAACAGCTTTTTGTGGAGGTACTGGCACCTGCTCTTCATCTCAGAGAAGTCTGGACTACCCTAAGAAAGAAAGATCAAAAGAAAATTAGGGCATGCCAACATTTCTGCAGAGTTTAGAATTTCATGACCTTTGCTTTAAAAGAGCCTTGAAGCACACTCAGAGGTTACCAAGCCTGGCCAGGTTGTTTTATTCATGGAAAACTGTAAAAATACTCTCAGTTTCAGTTTTGAGCTATTTTTCTTTGTGAGCCACCACACTTCTAGGAAGTTTGCAAACTGAAGTTGTTGTAATACAGACCTAAAAACAAACTCTAGACAAGTCTGAAACCACAACAACAATACCACAAATCACATCAGTTCCTAAAGAGGCCAAAACTCATTAATGCTTAAAGGCGCTTATAAATCAATGCTTAAAGGGAGTCAAAACTTCTTCAATCTTTTCTCCCTCAAATCAACACAAGTGGTTTATCAAGCTCATGACACAAATCCAAGAAGTGGCAATGAGAATAATAAGTGCCACTTCCCTCTCCCACACCAATGCTTCTGCTCCTCTAGGCCTGAAGACCTGGTTCTTTTTGGATGACAAAATCTCCCTCCCCATGGGAATAAACAATTTAAACCATCCAGAGATTAATATTTACAAGCAGTAAATTTTTAACACGTTGAAATTCAGTACCAGGAGGGACAACAACTTGTGCCAAGGACGCATCCTAGGCTACATGCACATGACTGGTGTGCAGGATAATTTTGAAAAGAAAACTGCAGATGGCTTGCAACATTTTGAGAGGCACGTGAGAAGCAGTAGCCTGCACTGCTGCCTTCTGCCCAGTGACATTTGCTGGCAAGAGCCCCAGCACAGGCCTGACTGCACTGCTCCCCTGCAAGGCCAGCCTTGCCCTCAGCCTTGCACGGAGCATCCCTGGCTGTATCCAGTGTGACCCAGGGCCCTGCCACGCCTGCTCCAAAGGCCGCAGCTGCCTCAGAGCCCCAGAGCTGCAGGAGGCCTGACTGCCCTTGCCAACATCCCTGCTCTGACACAAGCTGGCAGCAATTTACACTCTTTTATACCACACAAACACACACACTTCTCCCTCCCCTCCTGCACTTCAAATTCGATGAGGGGATGCAGCACCACTGCTGCAGCTGAGCCTGTTCAACTGCACTGCAGGAAGGGAGGGCCCATCAGGGCCTAACCCACCTCGGTGTTCATCTCAGCACTTCCCCCCACCTGGCCCATCTCCTCCTTTATTCTTGCTATCTCCCTCGTTACTAGGCCTAAATATCAACTGCCACATTTCTTTCCTTGCAGGCAAAACAGACCCTCAGTGTCAGGACGCAAGGAAACAGCATGAAGCTGAGTTGAGGGAGCTTTAGGCGGAATATCAGGAAACCATTTGTGCCCTAGAGAGCACTTGAGGACTGCAACAGGCTCCCCAGGCCAGTGCTCACTGCACCAAGAGCTCAAGAAGAGTTTGAACAACACTCTTGGGCACAGGGTGTGCTTCTTGTGGTGTCCTCTACGGGGCCAGCAGTTGGACTCCATGACCCTGAAGAGCGTCTGCTGGGGCAGAATATTCTAAGAATCCAGGCTTCATTTCCCAGGGCTTTCTTCTAAAAAGGCTCTTTTCCTTCCCCAAAAGTCTGAACTTACCTAGAAAGAATCAGCCTCAAATTCTCTCTATCCATTTTACTGTAGCCAGGCCAATCAGTCTGAAGGGTTTGAAAGAGATGTTCCTTCAGACTGAAGGAATTATCCTTTGCATTCAGGTTGGTTACCTACAGGCAGACATTCAGGAAAGCAAATGTTCATTACCCATATATGCAAACTACGGAAATCTGAATGGGCTACTTCAGTTGGGATGGCAGAACATGGCTCTTATTATATTCTGAATGTCTTCAGAGTGAAAAAGCCCTGTAGCGACAGCCCTGGGCAAACCCAGCAACAAACATCACAGGTTCAGGGAAGGAGTTCTTAAAAGTCACTGTGGGATCAACTGAATCTGCATCCACTTTGAATTTGAGTCCTTTGACTAGGTTCCAAAATGCTTTTTCCTGGCTAAAGAAGAAAGAGTCCCAGTTGATAGAATAATTCTTGCATAATTCAGCAACAGCCTATATCGATGGGGAATTTATAAAAATGACAGAAGGAGCTACTGCATCTTCCCATAGGTGTTTTGTCTTACGAAAGGCTATGAGAAAGAAATAGCAACTTCAACTTGAAGGAGAATTGGAAAAGCCTCTAATTTGAAGAGGTGAGGAAGTAGTAAAATTATGAACAGCAGAAGAGCATGATGGAAGAATTGCTGGCACAGGCTCCACGATCTCACCTGCTGAAGGATCTTTCCAAGGGAATCCTTGTCCTTTGGCCTGACCCCATCTCTCTGCAGCCGAGCAAGCAGCTCTGGCTCCTTGTAATCCCTCAGGGCAAGTAAATGAATCACCCTGTCCCTGTAGGGTCGGCCATAAACAGCAGCGCAGCCGCTCCAGTCGATGTCTGCAAGTCTCACAGGCATCATCCTCTTCTTCCCAGGCACAGGCCCGGAATTGTTTTCCTGGGCTCCTCTGACCTCTGCTTTGTCTCCTAAAGTGAGGGCAAACCAGAAACAAACAGTTCAAACTGGAGGTCTGGAGAAGGCAAAGAAGTTGATTCAAAAGGATGTACCAAGGCTGTTGAACCTCTACTTGTTTGCCATTTACAGATCAAAAAGACTCCAAATAGTAAAGCATTAAAAAGAAACAGTCATTAAAAGCTGGTAAAGGAGTGATACTGGATGGGAGATTTTTGTGAAAAATTCTTTGGATGCATGTTGCTTTTATATGATTTCCCCAGTTTGTAAGCTCAAGCATTGAGCTGTGTCAAGGATGACATGGACAGTGGGATTAGGTGCATCCTCAGCAAATTTGCCAACACCAGAGGCCTGGGATGCCATCCAGAGGGACCAAAACGTGCTTAGGAACTGGGGCCCTGGGAACCTCATCAAATTCAACCAGGGCAAGTGCCAAGTCCTGCATCTTTGGGTTTGTGACATGCCCTGGCACCAAGACAGGCTTGGAGGTGAAGGTGGGGAGGACTTGGAGGTGCTGCTGGATGAGAGGCTGCATATGACTAAAAAATCATACAGATATCCAGTAAGAAATGAAATGGAAGTATATCTAGAATTTGTTCCTCAGTTTAACACCCTTTGCACTTGGATTGTGTGACTCGTTTTCTGCTGGGCTGCTTTTTCTAACTTGATTAATACTGATGCACCAGTGTATTAACGCTTGACTAGAATGACTCCCTAAGCTACAGAAAAGTATCTCTAGCAAGATAATAGGAACTTCTAAGCTTAATAATGAAGCTCTGTGCATTGTGTTTTAAGGCTTACAAGTAGGTATAGTATTTGAAATAAGCAAGCATTGTTTTAACAAATGGTACGTGTGCTTGTAGTGTTTGGATAGAACTACTGTCAATATGTTTTTGCTTTGTGTGATTGGTCAAAAGACTTTTCAAGTAAGTTGTACCATTAAGTTCATTGCCTGCTGCCAGGGACGTGAGCTGCCGGCATCTTCCCATTGTCATAACCATGGAATGAGACTGATGCTGGAAAACAAACAGCTCGAGCTGCGTTCCTAAGCAGTCCCGACCCGTTCGTGATTCGTACATAGAGCCCCGGGCAGCAATACTCAGCTGAGGACCAGAAGCGACCAGAATAGCGCAGGCACTCCAGCTTCACTGCAAGACATCCGGCAGCCTTGATGGTACAAAGCGAGCACAGGTCGCAGCTCCTCGTGTCCGCAGAGAGGCCAGAAGAGCTCCCATATGCCGCAGCCCCGCCCCCGGCCCAGCTCCGGGCGCAGCCGGGGCCGCTCCGCCTGCGCGGGGCCGCTGCCGGGGCGCTGTCGCGGCTCCTCCCGCGGGGCGGAGCTGACGCGGCCCCGGCGGCCCCGGCCCGGCCCCGCTGCGCTCCGAGCGCGGCCCCGGAGCGGCCCGGCCGAGGCGGCGAGGGGCCGGAGTGATGGGGCACTTCGGGAATAGGCGGACATCCCGGCAGAGGGCAGAGAGACCCGGCAGAGGGAAAGAATTTGGGAATCTATGATCAAGTCCTTTTCTAAGGGATATGGAAGGGACTAACCTTGGATAAGCAATATGTCAGCTAGAGACAGCTAAGCCATTAGTAGTGAGAGGAAGAACAGCCCTGCAACACAAGTGTGAGCTGTGGCTGATACTGAGTAGAAGCAGAACTTAGGCTGGATCAGTTAGAAGGTCCTGAAGAGAGAAGGGTCTAATCCTTTGGTGCGGTATTGTATGGACTTTGGGATCACTACTCCATTCCAAATGGCTTTCCCTTCAGTCACAAGAGGCTTCCATCTCTTCCAAAAATTGCCTGCTGCAACTCTTCTGCTCCCTTCCAAATCAGTTTGCTACTCCAGCATAACCCTTGAAGCACGGACAGACGACTCTTCAACTAAATATAGTAGAAAAGAAGGGTATTTATTGCAGCGCTGGACACATGTGAAGAAGTTTTCAAAGAGACGTGCAAGGAGTTGCAGACTCCTGCTTTCTAGTTCTACAGAAAAGGTTTTACATTAGGTTTCTAAAGATGAAGAATACATAATTATTACCTGCCCGCTTCGTATTTTTGTCAGCTGAAAGATATTCAGTTGCACAATTGCATTCCCTTAACTGGGTCGGTGGGATTTTGAAATGAGAGAGTGGTTTATATGGGAGTAAGAAAGCTGTCTTCCTCATGGTGAACTCTTCTCCTATAGCCACTTGGCAAGACCTGCTGGTCATGGGAGAAGAGTTCACCATGAGGAAGATGGCTTGGTCATGGTCCAAACGTCTCCTAACCGTTCAATTATTCTAAAGGCAAGGTATTTCTATGGTCTCTGCTCCATCACAATTGCTTCCTCTATCCCAGTCACTCCTAGCTTTAGGTTCCTAATGTATTTGATACTCTTCAACTAAGGTATGTGATTTCTGCTAGCTGTATTACTAACGTAGCTTCTTACCTCATTTTAAAATCTTAACTAAAATATGCCATCTTCTACTATCCCAGTTCTATTCCCAGCTGGCCCCTCAACTCATCTGCAGTTTTCAATTATGCTAATGACATTATTGGCTAACCCCTTGACTCACCTCAGGCATATCTCCGATTCCCTTTCCCCCAGCAGCCCAGAGCTGCATTGCACAGCGCTTGCTGTGTGCCAGAGAGCACAAAGCAGGCTGGCCTGGTGGGCCTGAATATTCCTGCCAAACACTCTACATCTCACCCCTTTGCTCTGGCTCAGTGCAGACCTGCAGGATTGCAGGCACTTCCTCCCAGAGCTGCGTGAGGCGCTGGCTCCTGCAGATGTGCCCTGCCAAGTTGTCCCTGCCTCACGCTGGCCTGGCTTCCCCTGGCACAAGTGCCGGGCCTGAAGGAGGCTGCCCTGTGCTCCAGCCTGCCCAGCAGCCCGGCTCCCTGTCCCGGTGCCCGGAGTGCTGCACACACTGCCGACCTTTGCCAGGAGTTGCAGGGCAGCCGGCAGAAGAGGAGGAATCCTCAGCCAGCTCAGCGGCCCTCGGCTGCCCTTGGCCTCTCTCTGCTCCTGGGCACACTGCAGACGGCCAATGCCTCCAGGCTGGGCTGTGCCCAGCACAGCTGCGCTTCCCCTCAGGAGCAGCCAGCTGCCACCTGGGCTCTGAGAGCGGAGGATTCACCCGCTGCCAGGAACAGGCACCCAAGGCCCGGCTACTGCCTCTTGCAGCTCCAAGGGCCTCCTTGCAGCCTGCCTCTGCCGGGGCTCAGCCTGCTCCAGCCTCTGCCGGGGCTCTGCTGGGGCTCCAGCCCGGCCAAGGCCGAACGCGCTCTCACCTCAGAGGCGCTGACAGCTCTGCACCACCGGAGACCTTCCCGAGCACCCTCTCTGATCTTTCTGCTTTCTCACTTGAGCAATGCTCTCCTTCTGCCAAAGCGATTGCACTTAGGGACACAAATCCCTAAGACACAAAGTGGCAGGAGCCCAAAAGCTCTCCAGTCACAGCTCAATGCCTGAATCTGCATAGGATGTCTTAGCTGCCCCACTCCTCCATTGGTTTTTCCTGAAAATGCCATTGCCCTTTCTGCCTCAACTAGAAATACCACAGCTGTGCCATAAGCAGCCAGTGGGTCATATTCCAAAGGCAGTGTGGTCTGGAGGGGATGAATAGCCTTCCTCACTTTCAAACCATACAAAAGAAGCCATAAGTGTGACTTAGCACCAATAAAAAACAACTGGTAATTCAGAAGGAAATGTTGAATTTTCTGAATGGGGTTAGAGAAGGAGGAAAATCTTCCAAGTGAGTTGATGTTTCAGAAACTTTATTTCATTAAAACCCTAATCTATAATCCTATGCTACAAAACTCTTCAACAACCCTACTCTAAAATCCTACTCTAAATTGTTGTGTTCTCATCTCCTAGTGTTAGGGTAAGGGTTAGGCTTAGGCTTAGGCTTAGGGCAAGGGTAAGGTTTAGGGTTGGGGTTAGGGATAGGGTAAGGATTAGGGTTAGGGTTTGGGTTTGGGTTGGCATTTATAAGGTTAGGGTTAGGGTTTAGGGTTAGGGTTCTTCTTCTTCTTGACTGAATTGATGAGTGGTGCCAGGATGAATGCTGGCTTGGCTGAAGTTACAAATGGATGCTGTCCACCGGAAAAAAAAAAAAAAAACAAACATAAAAGAAGAGTGAACCATTACTTTCCAAGCTCCGTGATTCAGAGACTCAATCAGGATACCTCTAGTTCCTAGAAAGACCCAGAAAAAGGAGCAATGGGACCATCTGCTCCCCAGTCATCCCCAATGTACAGGACCTTGCCATCCCAGGCAAATGTGGCCCAGAATTCCACCCATCTGTTGATTGCATTGCCTTCATCTTGCTGGGATTTTTGCCCTGCCTGTGCTCTAGAAATGGTTCTTTCTGTCCCTGGGGTTTCTTCCTTTCAGAAAACTGCAATGGCTCACATCGGTCCCTGCCTTTGTAAGACAGGCACTGTGCTGATTTCCGCAGGGAGACACAGCAGTGTCTACCCTTCCATGCCCTGCCCCTCGTGTGCTGGATGGCACCTTCCTTCCCAGCAGGGCCAGCCCAGTGGCACTGGGTCCTGCAGTTCCCTCTCTGCCACACAACCTGGCAGTAACCCTGGCACAGTTCTCGTCTCGTTGAGCATGCCAGGCAGCAGATGGGGCTGGGACAAGTCCCTCCCAGCTGTCCCTGTTTGCGTGGCAGAAAGCCCTAAGGGTGGGCTGGGGGCCACAAACCGGGGCCCCTCAGAGGCTCACATTGAGCCCCCCCACAGCCCCTCCTGCCCACAGCCAAATCTCTGACCCCTAGGCCGGGATTGGCTTCCTTGAGTTCCTCCACCACCATTTCATGTCTCTGTACCCTGCATTGCTCTACTTCAATTCTTTTGCCATTAGATAAAACTGAACACCCCACCAAATTACAAAAGAGGGTGACAGAAACAGTCAGAGGACAGAGCACCTTTCCTCTGAGGAAATACAGAGAGAGGTGGAATTATTCAGTTTTGTGAAGAACAGGCCCCAGGAAGACTTTATTGCCACTTTCCAAGACTTCAGAGTGGCTTTGAAGAAAGCGGGGGACAGCTTTTTTAACAGAGCCAGTTCCAATAGGATGTGGGTGAATATTTTTGAACACAAAGGAGATCTAATCAGAGTAGGTCCAAGGAAGAACTTGCTTACTTGGAGCAATGTGTGACCCTGGCACAGGTTGGCCCAAGAGCTTGTAGGTGCCCCATCCCTGCAATCATTCCAGGTCAGATGGCAAAGTGCTCTGAGCAACGTGATCTCTTTAAAGATGTCCCTGCTCATTGCACACACTTGGACCAGAGGACATTTACAGGATCCTGCCAGCCCAGCCCAGTCTAGGATTCCTCACTGTTCTCATTTGAAGAGCAGCAAGAGTGGAGGTGAGGAGGAAGGGGGCTCAGCTGATGCCTGGACTTGAGGAGCTCATCCCTCAGAGCCTGTTTCACCTGCAGCCCCTTCCCATTTTACCTGCAGGAGCTCCTTGGCAGACCAGCGCTGCTCCTCGTCTCTCTGCAGGCAGCAGCTCAGGAAGTGACGCAGGCAAGGCGAGAATCGGTGGGGTTGCCGCAGCTGTGGGGTCCCTACTGTGGCTATCAGGTGTGTAGCCTGGAGAAAAAGGAGACACCAGGCTCCACCTGCTGCTTTCACATCTCTAAGTGCTCTCCCATATGCCTTTGTTTAACCTTTGTTCTTCAGTGGCACTTTCTGCCCTGGCAGAGACCCAGAGATGATTTTCCTTTACCAACCAAAAACCCAAACCCTGATACAGCCATAGCTTTTCCACCATCACGCAGATCTTGCCTTGGCAGCTATTTCATTGACTGACCTAGTTAGTGGGAACTACATCAGCAGAAGCACATTTGCTTCTCTGAGGATTCAAATCAGCTTGAGAGGCTTTTTGGAAAAGGGACTTTGCTATACGAACTAATTTCAAGGGTTACTACATGAAAGGCATTTCTGCAGTGCTTGTTGGTCCCTTAAGCACAGCTGCCATAGAACAAAATTCATCAAGCTTTTTGTCCTGTTGTTGAAAACAATGGGAATTGGAAGGAAAGAAAGGAAATCCACTAGATATTCCTCAGGTAAGGAAACAATCATTTACAATCTCATCTTCAACACACATTAAGATGCCTGCACAAATGTGCTGGGATGAAAATGCCTGCTTGGGCACACAGGAGTCACCTGCAGCTCTGTCTCTCAGCAGTCTGAAAATTTCTGCTTCCCATTTTGCAGCAAAAGAAAAATTGTCATGGTCAGAAGAAGGAGAAGTGCCATCCCTGTGATCACCCTTTGCTCATTTGGCTGCTCAAGTCAATGCATTAATGGTGGGCCCATCCCTGAAAGTGCCAAGAAACAAACAGGAGGTTTTGGCAGGCTCTCCACATCACCAGGCTCTGGCTTGGTGACACGGAGAATGTGCCTTGGACTAGGAGAGAAACATGGTCAGTGAGTGTTTCAGCAGCACTGCACAAGAAGCAGAAGAGACTCAGTGGCCTTTACACCTTCATGCCCAGGTTTCAGGCATGTTTCCCAGTGAGAAGAAACTACACGGTGGGTTAGGTTCCTCTCTAAAGAGCACAGTTTTAGAAACTTTGCTGGGTTTGGCTTTCCTTCCTTTGTTTCTGGAAAGATAACAGCAGTTCTAAGGCGCTTGTTTCCTGTTACTGGGGCCATCTGCACAGACAAAAGAACTGGAACCACTTCTAAGCCAAAGGAAGGTGTTGCCTGAGAAAAGAGTTTGCTTGGAGTTTGTTTGCATGTGGTAAGGCTTGAGTTCCCCCACTGATGCAACCAAAACTACAGCAGGTGCTGATGTGTTGCAGGGACATTTTTAGGAGGGGACCATGGTGCGATGAGTTCCAGCAGATGGCAATGGAATTTTGTCCAATGGCATGCAGGACGTGGGACAGATGAGAAAGACAGTGGGATCAGTGCGTATTTGCTCCTTACCGTGCCAGAACTTTTGCTCCAGTACGGAGGTTCTTGTTCCATCATTTCAATCCCCACGATTCCAAAAGACCATATGTCCACTTTGGGGCCATATGGTTGACCTGTCACCACTTGAGGCGCCATCCACCAAGGAGTCCCGGCTAGTGTGCACCGTCTGCTCTGCTCAGGGGTGAGCTGAGTAGAGAGGCCAAAATCAGCTGAGGAGAAAGCAAAATACTGGTTTTATTTGAATTCTGTGCAATTAGGAAAGCAAGCAAAAGAATTTCCACAGGAGAAGTTTGCAAATGTGCTGTTGAATCTCCTGGCATTGGTGACTTTTAAAATCCCCCATTTTTTACACTGTCTCCAGCAGTGGCTTTTGTTCTTTGGAAGCTTTAGACTTGTAGCTGCCTCCCTCTGGAAGGGACACACACAGAGCAAGGCCACTCTTGACTGCTTGTTCCTTGTCATTCCTCTGTGCACGTTGCAACTGTGCCCACGGATCACAGTGGGTGTCCCTGCGCTGCCACCAGCACCATTTTTGGGGAGCTGGCTGTCACTCAAAGCAGCCCCACACTCACATCCCTGGAATGCTGCACCTGACCAAGAATATACTGACCCAGCTTGACAGAGCCGTCGGTTCTGAGAAGGATGTTGTCGCTCTTCACATCTCGATGGATCACGTGGTTTGAGTGAAGAAAATAAAGCCCTTGCAGGCACTGAGAGAGAAAATGGAGGAGGGCAAAAATGAGTGATGTGATTTCCTCCCACAAGAAAGGAAAGAAAGAATCTAAAAGATTCCCTGTCCAGGAGAATAGGGAGTAATGGCAGAAGACAGGGCCACTGAGAGGGAGAGCTTGCTGCTCCAACACTTGCAGAGCAGGACCTTTCTGAGGAAAGGCAATGTCAGCTTTTGAAAGAGCAGCCGCACCTGCTCTTGTAGACTGTGCTCTGGAAAGCAGCCAGGATGACTCCTGCTGCAGTGGATGTGCTCAGAAGCAAAGAGCATTTTGGCTGCACTCCTATCCTTTTCAGCTGAGGACGGAGAGAAACGAGTCTCTCTCTTTTTTCTGTGCCGTTTGTTTCAAATCCTGCCACCAGCAGCTTTGCTTTCACAGGCAAGGAATGCAGTGAAGACAGACTCCAGGCAAACATTTAGAGAGGCAAGGTGGAGAACAGCAAATACATGAGGCAGAGCAAGAATACAACAGCAGGAGATAAGAGTGCTGGCACTGAGTACAGGGAGTGCAGGGGCACTGGCAGGCCTTTCACTTGAGATGCTTTTACTTGCCCATAGCACACCAGCAGCACGGAAACAAAGCTTGGCACATGAAACCTCTCCTGATCTGAGCCCCTGTTTGCCAGACAAGCCCAAGCCCTTGGAAACACAGATGGGATTGCTGACCTCCCGACTGATGGCTGCTGTCTCATCTTCAGACAGGCAGGTCTTGCTGGTGACATCGCTCAGGGCGCCTCCATCCATGTACTCCATAACCAGCAAGAATTCCTCGCCCAGAAAGTAGCTGAAAGAAGGAAACAAGGGCATGGCTAGGTTGATTTTTTACTTCCAGGTTTCTTTTTTCCGGATGCCTTTGTGACAAGGGCAGAGTCAAAAGAATAGGGATTCCCTCTTGGCTGTGCACTGTTTGCAATCTATGCAGTCTCAAAGAGAAAGGCACAGCTGTGAAAAAGGAGATGTCTTAGATGGCCAGCAAGCAAAAAGTGCAGTTTAGAAACAGCCCAGATCAAAAACCTGTCAGGCATGGTGTTTCTGGAAAGAAGCACCTAGTTTTCCTGGCATGCACAGCAATGGCAAAGAGGGTCAACAATCCAAGGGAAATCCACTTTAGGATGGTTCATCAGCACTTAAGAAACTTGAAAAAATCAATCCCGAAAAAATGTGCAGGCAGTAAACTTCGAGGGTATTGACTTAGGAAGATACAGTTGATCCAGGTTTTAATAATTTTGGAATAATTTTCAAACTAGGTGTGCCAGGGAAGACTCACGCAGACAAGATGCACTCTCTTCTCATCCATTGGAGATGAGTAGAGAAATATGAATAAATAAAAATTAACAGCTCTACTTTCTGCCACTGACCAAAGTGGGTTTTTAACCTCTCATGATTTCTGTATGTAAACACACATCCACGGGATAAGACCATGATCTCTCACCTGTCTAAATAATTCACAACATTGGGACTCCTATACCTCTTCATGATCATGATTTCATTAACGGTTAGTTCCTTCCTCCTCAGTCCTTGAAGATTTATTTTCTTTATGGCCACCTAAAATGACATTGAAAATCAGTGACTTGAGAAGTTGGTGGCACGAGACCACAATGCAATGGAGTGAGTGATTTTGCAATGCCACAGCTGAGCTGTGCCAAACTGCCTTGTGATTAGGCACTGCAGTGATTAGGAACTGACATTCCACCAGCCCATTTCTCTGTTCCTTGGGAGCCAGTTACAGGACATGTGGGGCCACTGACATTTTGCCTTGTCTACTTGGTAACAGCGGTATCTCAGCTATCACCCACAAAGCTCTGACCACAATCTCTGCTGCTTGGTTTGGGAATCAGAAGAAGTAATCCATGTCTTAATACTCTGTGGATACATCTTAGGCTATGGGCAGGGCTTAGGGCTTTTAGGGACGCCTTGCAGATCTCTCCCTATGTGCAGTTCCCAAGTGCAGCACTGCAGGTGGCTAAGGAACTACCAGTAACTTTCAGATGGATTTGCTGGCAGCCAGAAATGAGAATTCAGGACTCTGAAGCTGTAGCCCCAAAGAGCAGTGAGGTGCTTGAAGGCACCACCTTTGTTTTAGCAATGGAGAGCGAGTGAGCGCGTCCTTGTCTGAAAGGAAGCGCTGCCCTCCGTGCCTTCCTTCCAGCAGCTGAGGAGGACAAAGTCCCAAATGTATTTTGCAGGCTGGCACCAGTCTGTGCTTCTTGTGCCTTTTCAGCACAGCTCTGCCCAAAGCTCCAGCCACAGCTCACATCAGAGGGGAAGGCCGGCCCCTCAGGAGCAGCAGAGTCTGCAGGACCTGTTGACATTTACCTCTTCTCCTGTGACAGTGTCGAGTGCTCTGATCACATGTCCAAAACTCCTAGAAACAAAAGAGAAGCAGAGAAAGGAGAAGGCATTTAGATCTTGCAGTGAAAGCCAGCCCACACAGGAGATGTGTGCTGTAAATGCCTAAAACCTGCGGGATGCAGGAGGGCTCTGCCAGAAGGCAGATGATGCATTTTCCTCTCAAGTGCATGGGCACTGGGCCTTATCCTGAAGTGCTGGGGTTCAACTTCTAAAGGGAGTTTAGTCTTTCCTCTTGGGTTTCACTTCCTAAAGTGAAAGGTGTGGTTCCTGTCCTGACCACAGAGTGTTTCCTTCTGCAAACTAGGGGAAAGAATTGTTCCTGGGAACTGTTATCTCACACTATTGATAGGGCGTAGTTTGCTCTTTCAGGCAAGCAACTTTCTTCTTTTCTCAATAGTGTGCCAGTATGATTTTGAGACATACAAAAATGCTGAAGAAATTAACACAGAGCTGTCCCACACTTGAGAGACAAGGAGACCTTCCAGGTCCTGTTCCTTGATGCAGGCAAGACCTCGGCAGCAAGGAGTATCTCTGACAATGCCTTCTGAGCCCACTCACAAATTCTGAGCAGCATTGAGAGATGAAGCAGTCTATCCTTACTGTGTGAACATCTTTGCAGCTGGCATGATGTCACAGGGGATAGACATTCCAGCAGAAAAACACCTGGCCTGTGGTTATGAAGAGGTAACTGCTGTTGGACTCACCCACTGCCAATATATACCAGATCTCTGTATTTCATTACTGGATTTTCCGTGGAGTTCACCATTCTCCCTGAGGGAAACAAAATGCAAGATGCTGACTTGAAAGCAGAGATCCCAGCTTGCAGGAGATACAAAAGGCAGCCCCACTGTCTGGGGCTCTGAGCCCTTTGTGCTCAGCTGGGTAACAACAACCACAACAGCAACAGGACAGGCAGCTCTGCAGTGCAGATGGCTGGCACAGAGACTGATTTTGTACAGTCCTTTGAAGAGTTCTCTTGACAGGAAATAAAGCACAGGGAGATGCATTTCCAGGAGGGAAGGACATCTTACCCACCTTTCAGCAGTTTACCAAAAGAATGCCTTTCCATTTGTAAACCAGAGCAGCTGATGCTAGAGCCAATCCCAACAGGGCTTTCAGCATCAGGACCCTGACCTGTTTATGAGCAGGCTGAGCTCAAAGATGCCCCTCTCCCAGGTAAGGAGGGCTCCAGCCTCTGCAGTCCCTCCAGCCCTCAGGGACAGGGCAGCTAGCACAACAAGGCTGGCAAAGCCCAAGCATGAGCACTGACAAGCAGTGGGAAGAAGCCACAGCCAGCCTGAGCCCCTTACAAGCTGTTGCCCCCATTGAGGACACAAACGGATGGGCTTTGAGATCAGCCACACCAAGGTGCAGATCAGTGCCCTTTTTGTCCCAACAGGTGATGGTAGACACAGAATCCACTGGGCTCTGGTCTCAGCCCCAGCAGGGCTTATCTGAGAGCACAGCACTGGCAGCTGTTATGGGCAAGAAGCAGATGCATTGGCTTGTGCTGCAGAATCACAAAGGACTTGATGTGTTTTCCTAAAGACTGATCTGAGCAGGGCTTGGGCCAATGGGTAGGATTGTAACAGTCATGGGAAAGAGTGGGAATTGGGTATGGAAAAGTGCCCTGGATCTGAGGAATATCCCATGGCTGAGCTGGAGTCTCTCTCCTGAGAAATGCCTGCAGTACACTTTTATCTGATCACGACACTTGGATGTGTCTCTTGGACACATCTTGATAAGCATAAAACTAGAAGATTAAATAAAGGCTGTTATAAAGTATCGCTTTTTTCTTTGGGGGCATATGGAAAGGATCTCTTGCTCTCTATTTGTCCTGTAACCTGATGTTCTTTCAAAGCTGGTATTATTGAAAAATGATAACATGCTCTATTGACAAAAAGATAACATTCTCATGAAAATAAACTGCAGATGTAGTAGTGGTAAAAGTAACAGTCATAAAAATGATGTCTGTAAGACATGGGGCGGAAGGGCTCTTTCCGGATGGAGGAAAACCAACTCCACTAAAAAAGCCCCACAAACCATCAACCTAAAAAACCCAAAACACAATAAAAACCCGACAGACACAAAAAACCAAAAAGCTCCCAAAAAAAACCAAACCAAAACAAAAAAACCCGACAAAAACAACCCCCCTCCCCCCTACCCCCGGCAAAAAACAAAAAAAATCCCCAGCCAAAAAGACAAAACTGCAAAGCCAGTCCATTTCTGTGAAGTTTTTTTGCTCTGATGACTGGTTGGAAGTCAGAAGTCTAATGAGAATTTAGGAAGCTAAGAATTCTGTTCAGTGTGGCCAATAGCACACAGGACATGCCTAGATCATTTGCTAGGTCACAGCCTTCTGCTGATCCAAGAACAATCCCTGCTTCAGCCTTTAGCAGAGAGGGAAGCTCAGGCAAAGCCAAGCAAGTCCAAGATACCCTCAGAGGCAGCAGGAACGCCCAGAGCGCTCTCTCGCTGCCTCGGAGCACAGCACTTCCTCTGGGGAGTCCTAAATGGCCCTGTGACACCAAACTCAGGAGGAGCATTTGGTACAGCTCTGCTGACACCCGCACACAACACACTGTCCCTCAGACAAGAAACACACCAGACGTACCCAGCATCTCCAGGTACTTCTCCTCAGTCTGCAGTTCCAGGGAGATGAAGGAACTGCCCGAGCTGGAGTTCCCAGGTTTGACAGGGTGTCCTTGAGGTGATGCTGCTGCGGCAGCAGGTTCAGAGCCCATGATGTGCTGGACCTGGAGCATTTCTGGTGGGCACTGTTCCTGTGCCTCATGGCAACCTTGGAGCTCTTCATTGCCAGACATTTGCTGGAAGTCTTCGCAGGCTGCCCGGTGAGATGTCAATACTTGCACCTCAAATCACACAGAACAAAGCAGTCAGACACTACAGCTTGTCCCTGTCAGCCAGGAGTCATCGACTGTGAGGAAAGGCAAAGAACAGATTGACAAGGGATACAGATAGCGTGTTCCAATCTGGGTCACCACGTTGCACTGCAAAAACACCTGAAGAAACAAGGAGAGCAGGAACAGGCCAGCAGGAATCAATTTGGATGACTGCTGGCCAGAAGGCCAAAGGACAAGTTTCACTGTGCAGGGCAGCAGTTGAGATGCAGCACACCAGGAAATGTCCTTCAGAGTGACTATGATACACAGTAGAGCAGGATGGCACTCAGAGGCATGGCCCCACTCCCTGCTGCTGTGCACTGGCAAGGCAAGAAGGGCAGAAACCACCAGTCTGGTGACTGCAGTGACTGCATCCCTCCTTCACTCACTTGCTTTTGCAGAGACTGACAGAAGCGATTAAGTTTCTCCCCGAAGATTTTCATTTTTTCCTCCAGCCTCTTCTGCCTTGCCTTGAACATACTGTGAGCTATCTGAAACTCTGCATCCAGCTGCTCCTTCATGTTCTCGAAAAAACAAAAGAGAGGAGGTTTCATGAATGGAGTGGCTGCCACTCTTTCACTCACCTGGTTTTGTTGATCGCCCCTCTGCTGATCAAGATTCTCCTCTTGAATTCTTCTCATGTCATCCTTGTTCCTCCTCTTGACTGCCACGATGGCACTCTGAGCTTCGGGCAGCTCTGCTTGTGGCTCTGCCTTGATCTTCTGTACACACAAATGCAGAGCAAGTGACTGGGAGCTGCCATCAAGCTCAGCTTTTTTCCTCTTGCAGCCTCAAAATCACATTTATTCTGCCACTTCTTTCTGCTTCCCTCTCCACATCTGCTTCCAATGTAACCCTCCTGTCCCAGGGCTGTTCTCTGTAGATTCCAAGGCTCTGTGCTTGCAGTGCCTGTTGGACTCCTGGCCTCCTCAGTCCCAAGAGCTCTGGTTTGTGCCCCTCTTCCTGCCCTTCCCTCTGTCACCTGGCCAGTCAGACTTACCTGGCCATTCTCCTGTGGCTCTTCCACCTGCTGCCTGAGCTGCTCTTCCTGCTCTCGCGCTGGGAACAGCTGTCCCTGAGTCTGCCATGGCATCTCTGCTGCAGCAATCTGCTGCTGCTCTCTCTCTAGAAGCACCTGCACAGAAAGCAAGAGAAGATGGGTTTCAACTTCCCATAGGAGCTTTGTGGGCCAAGACTCAAAGACTGCTGGGCTCACACGTTCCCACAGCACTGTGCTGCTGCTCTGCGGGGTTATTCTGTGTTCAAGGGGAGGCACAGATTCAAAGTGACCCTGGCCCTACAATCAGGGGCCATCTGGGACTGAAGCTCCAACAGCCTCTCCGGCAGCTGACAGGGAAGGTGTGACATTTCTCAAGGGTCTACTGAGGGCCTCCCTCTGCTTCTGCCATGTCCTGTTTGTCTTTCAGTAGTGACCGACACCCCACCCTGTCCCACAGCTCCATCCTAGCTCTGCAGGTGGCTTCCTGGGTGAGCTCACTCCTTGTGAGAGACACTTCTGCAGTTCAAGTTCATTTCAGGCCTGCACCAGCATTCCTGCCTTTCTGACATTCACACTCTCTTGTTAGAAACCTGGTCATTCAGGAGATGAGGATGTGTGCAAAGATCTCTGATTGAGGTCACACAGCCTCTGTGGCCACCTCAGAATATGGAGGAGGACCAAGGTGTTTCTTCTCCCTCTTTTGTCAACTGAGAATTCTGACCAGTAGAAACAGAGACTCTCCTAAGGCCCCATTAACGAATGCATTTACACAGCCCTGGGGATGCCAGTGAAGGAAACCATGTGTCATGTAATGCATGGCATGTGCAACTAGAGTCACCGAACACCACCTAAACATGGAATTGTTCCACCTTCCTAGGACAGGCAGAAATTTGAAGAATTAATTGGAGACTTCAGGGCAGAAGAGGCTGGAGGAAGAAAACAACTCTGACGGGAAAAAAACCACCATATCTGGAGGGGGAAACGTCTCTGCCTACTCAGAAGTGGTCGAGGGAACATGTCTCTAATCCTCTCATAAGAGGGATGCTTTAGGTGAGCTTTGCACCTTCAACTGCCTTGGACCAGAGTCAGGAAGATCCAATTATGTAAATGTTACATAGATTGATAGATACATTGGATAGATAGATAGATAAATAGATAGATAGATAGATAGATAGATAGATAGATAGATAGATAGATAGATAGGAAAAACGACAGGGAGATAGATCTCACTACTATGATTTCCCTTTACTGTTCTCTCTGTTGCTGCACACATCAACACTTGTTAGCCATTGCCTTGATCAGCAGCAATTCTGAGATTACTCTCCTGTTGCTAAATAAACCACACTTTTGGGGAATCTGGAGTGTGCACATCCTTATGGAAAAAGAAATCAGACCCCGAGCATTGCACTGAGAAATGCACTCTTTGAGATCAAAGTCATTTTTAAGGGCAAACTGCATTACATGCTGCTCCTGGCAGGACTTGAGCACCCAGCATTTTCAGTCAGCAACAGCAAAGTGCTGGCTGCTCCAAAACTTGCAGCTCTGCCTTGCACTAAACACAGCACCACACAGAACTGGCACTTACAGCTTGAGAATATCCAGGCTCTAGTGTGAGCACTGATGGAGGCTGGCGCTCATCCACCTCACTTTGCTCCTCTTTGGCTTCTTCTCCAGGAGCAGAGGGAGCCAGGGGAGAGATGGCTCTTGGTTCAGGCATCTGTGAGAAGAGAGGAGCATGAGGGAGAGGCCATTTCCTAGCACGTAGAACCTCATTTCTTTTCACATCTACCACTACACTTTCTATGGAAAAATCATAACATTTCATAGTGACAGAGGGGTTTTAAGTTACAGCCACCAAATTAGAATGAGCCAATTCAACAGCACTCTAGATGGATGTGAAGTTGATTTGCCTCCCTGACTGCTATCAGCAAGCAAGGCTGTCTTGGCAAAACGGAGCTTTTAGTGCTTGAAAGCACTGAAATGGAAAACTAGGAAAGCAACAATAACGCCTTTGCTACAACTGCTGCTGAAGACATAGTAAACAAAAACTGAATCACAATCCCATCCAGGGCTGGAAAAGGGCAGGAAACATTGAGCAGAAGCATCTTAGCTTGCTGGAAAAAGAGAAAAATGAACTGGCCTTCTCCTCCTAAGAAAACAACGAGCCAACAAACCACAGGATTGAAGCGTCACCCATGCCAGTGTCGAAAGCCCTTGGATGCAGTGAGGGGATGTTTGGCAGGGAAACAGTCCTTGTGCTGAGCACTCTCATGCAGGCATTGATGGAAGTCTGCCTGAAGGTCCCTCCAGAGCCTCCCATTGTCCAGGCTAAAGCTCCCTCAGCACCTCCTCACTGGCCTTGTGCTGCACCCCCTGGCCCAGCTCCCCTGTCCTTCTGTGCACACGCTGCAGCCCCTCCATGACTTTCTGCTTGCCAGGGGCCCACAAGTGCACACAGCACTCCAGCTGTGGCCGCAGCACTGTCCAGCACAGGGCCACGCTCACTGCCCTGCTCCTGCTGCCCCACTGCTGCTGACACAGGCCACCATGCCCTTGGCCTTCTTGGCCCCCTGGCCACACGCTGCCTCATCTTCAGCTGCTCAAGGCCGCCAGCCCTGCGTCCTCTTGGCCCATGCAGCTCCCCAGCCACAAAGCTGCTCTTTTGTCTTAAATTGCAGCCTCCACCATTTCAAGAGGTCCTTCCTTTTCCACAACCACATCTTATATGTAGATATTATAAGATTTGATAGGAATAGAATTCTAAGGTACTCTTAATTTAAATGGTGTAATACATCTCTACAGGAATGTGCTCTTAGTTAAATACTCCACCCTATATGCTGTAGGAAACAACGTTCTTTCTGCAAAACTGGACTTGTAATTTTTCAAAGCGCTGAGATGGAAATTTAAAAATTACCACTTATTCCTTTGGTTTTTTTTTTTGCTGTCTTGAAAATGGATTTTCTTCCAGCCTTCCTAGCTGGCCCTCTATATTCTACTGCCACTGGCCAAGCTCACATCTTCCTCTACAATGCTTAAACACCAGGACCATGAAATGTTCCTTTCTCACTCACCTCAGGATCAGCACCGCTGAACACACGCCTCAGGTGACCTAAGTGGGCAGGGGGAAATGAGCCAGATGCTGTGAGAAAACCGCCTGGGCTGCTGAATCCCACAGAACAAGTCAACCCAAACTGAGATGATTTCCCGTTTCCCAACATCTCTCTAGGAGACACATTTCACTCACACAGCCAGCAAGAGATCAGGTCAATAATCTTTCTTTTGCCTACACTTTGGCCTGTTTTGCAAGTAAATGACTAGAAACATGACCAAGAAAATGCAGATTTTTTTTTTAATACTCAAGGCTCCTGTTCTATCAAAGACTTAAAACAGCTTCTATAATTCTCTTTTTCAGGTACTTTTTTTTAAAATCAGTTGCATGCAGCAATTCTCATTAACTTGCTGGAAATGCTTGCCCAGAAAAGCTTCCCCAAAATCTTCCTGAGCTGTGGCAGTTCTTTGTGAAACAGTACAGCATCAGCTCCAAGGTTTAGGAACAGACACTCACTTCTTTGGAGTTTGCATTTCATTGCAAAGGGAAGATCACTACTTTAACCCTCAGTAGAGGGTCAAGTTAGACAGTCAGATCCTTTCTAGAGAAACTGTAGAAAGAAAGAAACTCTCCCTGAATTCTGGAAACAACTGCAGAGTTTTTAGAAGGCCTTCCAAGAAGGTCTGCCAGTCTACATTTTCAAAGGTGTCTTGCTTGTCCCAGCAAACTGAGGAAAGGACAGACTCTGCTGCCACAGACTCTCCCGTGGAGGGAACAGAAGCCCTGCAGGTTCCCTTGCAAATGCTGCCCCTGTGGCTACAGACACCCCCTATTTAGCTAAATGTCTTGACAGGAGCTTTGCCAAAACAGTGGCATCCTAATGCTCTTTCTGTTTCAAAATCAGACACTCAGCCACTAAGAAAGAGCAGGGAGAAATACAAAAGCCTTGTTAGGTTACACCTTAACCTAAGCAGAAGGGAAACGTCTACTTACGTGTGAAGTGTGTAACGTAATAGATGGAATAAGCAACGCCATATGCAGCAAAAGCTGCAGTGGCCAAATGGTGAAACATTGTCACTTTTGAAAGTTAGGTAAATAATAGAAGAAACAAGGCTCTTGTCAGTGGGCAGTTGCCCACTGACAAAGGCGCCAAGCAGGGAAGTTCTGCTCTGAGCAAGGCCTAAGTCTGCTCTGGCACTCAGGCCTTCTGTGCACCAAGGCAACCTTCTGATGTCACTATGACGACGTGGCAACCATGCCTGACATCACAAAGCAAATGCACTCTGTTGCTCTGAGTTTATGCAAAGCAATAACCAACCTTCCCTAGAGCAAACACAAAATAGCCAAGGAAGTTCTCCTCTATCATAAAGCAGCACAAATTCTCCTCATGGGCCAAAGCCCGGGTTTCAGGGGATCCAGGAGGAACTCCAAGAGTGCCCCAAGCACCTACGGCCTGTACCTCAGCTGAGCACTCAGATGGGACACAAGCAAAGGAAACCAGACCAAGAAAATGGCGCACAGCATTGCAGATGTGAGAAATGACTCTCACTTTTAACATTTTAAAGGTTTATTAAACCTTAACGAAGGAATGAATAAAGAAAAACTGTAGCATTGAGAGTCTCCATGACTAGCTGCCATGTACTCATCTACAAGAAGGATGCTCTGCCTTTTATGCCCTTAGCTCCTCCAAAAGTTTTGTCAGTCAACTCTTTCTCTGCTGTCCATTGCTGGAGATTACTTTCTTGCATCTTGACTGGAGGTCAGGTGTTGTTCCACCCTGCCTGCTGGTCACAAGCCAGCCCTCCCCAAATGCCCTGACTACCAAGGCTATTACAAGGGGGAGGGGAAAGTAGACTATGGGGGAGGATATATTACAATGTCATCACTACACATTTGAACATCCACATAACATCTATTTCTTAATTGTCAGAGCCAACCATTACATTACTGATCTAGAACACACAGAACCAGGAGAGAAAGCACTGCTGGCATCACAGCTGAAATCCTCCCTAACAAATCTCCCCACATATTTGCACATTTATTGGACATGCCCAGGCCTCTGGTGCATGTACATCTCTGCCTTTATTTCCCTTTGGCAGCAGTCGAACTGGCAGCATCTGCCCGCCTGCAGCAGCTGCTCCAGGCTGGGAACGCCACTGGCGGTGCTGATTTCCAGAGGCTTCTGTGTGCCAGGGGAAGCCAAGGCAGGAGCGGGTTGAACGGTGCTGGCGCTGCTGCTGCTGCTCTGTGCCAGAGAGCCCCGGCTGGGCAGGGCACGGTGCCCACTGCGCTGCGGGCTCTTTCTCCTGCCACAGCTGGGCACACCTGGGAACAAGGCATGACAACTTGTGGGCAAACCAAGGGGTTTCTGGGGCTGCACTGCTCTGCACACACCCAGGACACCTGCAGCACAGAATTTTAATCCTCAAACAGGGGAACCAGAGGGAAACAGCTGGAAAAGATTTCATTTGAACCTTTCTTACCGGTTCAACAGAAGTCTTCAAAATGAACATTACCAAGCAGGGCCCGATCCCTGCTGCCAGCTCAGGGTTAGAAAGGAGGCAATACTTGATTCAGTGCTGGGTGTGTGGGGAATCACTTCCCTAATACGTGCACACCCAGCAATCTCACTTACTAGTTTGTATCCATGGATCTAAGACATATTCAATACTTTGCTGAAACTCACAGGTAAATATTCCCCCAAATGATTTGATTTTCTGATTGACACTTATTGATTTATTGACACTTAAATCACTTCTCAAAATCTACTGACGTGAGAATACGAGTGTCCTGCAGGTCCCTGCTGGTCATGGTCACAGGTTCGGGAGGAGACCCATGCACAAAATAACCCAGGGCAAAACTGGACTTGCAAAGCAAATTTATTCTATTCGTTGCAGTAGCAAATAAGACATACCCACCCCTGGATTCCTAAAAATCTGCTGAGCAGGAGATGGAGATGGAGCGTGGTGCTCGGCAGCAGGGGCAGGTAGGCAGTGCACTTTCAGGACATCCCCTGGATCAAAACGCTGTGCGTCTCATCCTTCTCACCCTTCTTGCTCAGAACCAGGCCTTGTATCTCCTGCTCAGGGGTGGAATTTCCCAGTTACGGCATCAGCTCACACATGGCTGGCGTTTGAGATGAGGGCAATGAATCAAGGATTTAAAAGAACTGGAAGAGTTAAAATTTTAGCAAGATTTAGTTCGGGGGAAAGAGTAGAGCAAGAAGAGTAGAAATAATAAGGGACAGTTAATTCTCAGCAGATCAGGTAGTTAAGGCTAGGGTAATATATCACTTGCCTGTCTTTACTATGCTTAAAGAAGCAGGATAGGATGGATGGATGGATTTCTTTGTGACAAACAAGAGGATTGCAGCCTGCACCTGGGCCCCAAAACTTCAGCTGTAGCCAAGGGGTGTGAAAGCCTGCCAACAGCTCATAAGTAAAGAGGTCAAACTGAGGAAGACGTCTTGGCCTTCATCAGAAGGAGACCATTCCCCACTTTCAAACCCACCAACCCATTTGAAGTGAAAGACTGCAGAAATGTGAAGGAACTTTGGACTCAATTATAACACATTTTAATACAAAGGGAGGTTGGTGGGGTTACCTAATGAATATGTATTAGGGTTTTTGGGAACTATATGAATATGTAAGACATTTTTAGATAAGTAGTGAGCCAGTGATTCTTCACAAAAGTGTTTAGGAGACGACTCCTCGTGTGCCTGGTGCTGTAATAAACATACCACCTTCTAACTTTAACTGTGGTGAGTTCTATTCCACACTTCATTGGTGACCGCGGCAGGAACGCTTCTCTGCTCCAGCAAGAGCAACCGGGCTGTGGACGTCTCTGGGCGCTGCCAGGACATTCCTTTCCTGGAGGCACCTCCGCTCTCGGCTGTTCCTTGTGGGGGACAGACAAGACTGCTGGGACTGTGGAGAAAGGGAATGTTGAACTCTGTATAAAGTAACCCTTAAGGCATATGCAGGGGAAAGGCTGTTCACAATTCACACAGAGATGTCGTGTGCACAACGTACGCCTGTACAGTTTGATTTGGGTCTGGCTGCCGGCAGAAAGGATTTGCTGTGTCAATAAGGACCTGCTAGCAATTCTGGGGTGAATTGAGCAAATCCTGTTTTATTGCTGCTCTTTCTCCTGTGTGTTGTAATTGTGGTTGTGTTTGCAGTGTGTGAATGTTTGAGGAAGATGATGTGGGTGGATGCTGATGTGGTGGATGGTGTGTGTTGTGTTGAGAAAAGTGAGCACTCTGTCCCCTCATAAAGAGATACTCCTTTCCCGGTGAGCTTGTGTGTGTGGACTTTCTAATTGCAGGGGTGGCATTCCCTGGGACACCTGGTGCTTGGGTATATAGGGGGGTTGAGTGGTTTTTCTCCCACATTGCAGTCATTTGGGACTATATGATTGTGTTTGGGGAGATTTTAGGATTTTTTTTGCAAAAGGTGCAGGAATTTATGCATAAAATTACAGTGTGGTGATTTCTGTATGTTGAACTATGGTAGTTCCTTTCTACTACCCCCCTCCCCCAGGGTTTAAAATCTCCTACCACGAGATGGACGCTCTCTTTCCTCTCCTGGACATCCTCTTTCCTCTCCTGGACGCTCCCTTTCTCTCCTGGAGTTGTTCACCATTAAAGCTGTGGGACTTTGGTCCTGGGAAGAAAGAGAGCCTCTCGTCTTTTGCTTTTGTCCTTGTCAGTGTCACTGGGGTCCAGAGCTCGCCAGACTGATCCCCCAAGAGGTGAAAACCGACAAACGGCCCCACATACACAGCTCAAAAATTGGCCACATTTCTGATGGACTGGGGTGTTTGCCACACTTTTGGAATTCCATATTCCCACACAGCTCAGGCACTTGTTGAAAAGACACACCACTCTCTAAAACCCATTCTAGATCAACAAAAGGGAGAGTGGCCCAAGCAACACCTCTGATAAGGTTGAGCAAAGCTTTAGATGTCTTTATATTTTGAAGAGCTCATTTGCAGCACCTAATCCTCCAACTTTTGGGCACTTTTCAAACAGCACACAGGCAAAATTGAAAGAAAATCCTTCAGTTTTGTTTAGAAACCTTGAGTTAGGACAAATTGAAGGACCATTTCCACTAATCACTTGGAGCAAAGGGTGTGCTTGTGTTTGCACAGGTGCCGGACCTAAGTGGGTCCCCACGAAGGAGGCGAAACCGTCTCATACACAAGAGCACACCGACAATTCCACCAGCAGGGAAATGAGCACGCAGACATGAGCCGCACGGAGAAACTACGGATCGTGCCAGACGTTCCCTGTTCAACCTGGGAAAGCTACAAATCTTGAGTTTGATGTTGATTTTTGGACTGTGAAACTGGTTTGTATCATAGAGCTCTTTCAGCAAAAGCATGGTGTCCATTGTGTTCCAAAGAATTCTAAGATATCCAAATTTGTAAAAATTGAAGGTTGGAGGGACAGTTTAGTGCCCTATAGTTGGCCAGTCTCTGAACAAGTGCTAAAAGATTTGCTTGAGAACTGAAATAGATGGGGAAGCTTTTGTCAAAAAGCAGCTGAACAGGAACATGGAATTTGATCAGATGATATACTGGTACTTGTTGGTTTTGCTTGCTTGCTTTTGCAGTGCATATATGCCTGTGGATCAACCAAAAATGAATGTTTGCCTTGCTTTAGCCAAGTCAGCAGGTTCAGACACCATGTGTTTGACCAGTTTGATCCCAGACAAATCCTTTGTGACCTGTTTGGTCAGTGTGCCAGTGCCAGCCAAGAGGTGGCCAATACCCAACCATGACAAATATTGGTGTGAGGCTGCCAACGAGACCAGTTCATAACCAGCTGGCATCATTGGATCCCTGATCTTCTTAAAGCACCTTCTGAACCTCAAGAATTGGAATTCTTGCTTTATTTCTAATGGAATTTTGTGCTGAGTTTCAGTACCAGGGAGATCCACAGTTAAATGTTACTCCCCATCATCCTGAGGACAGATACTCAAGTTTGTGGTGCAATTGTACTACCCAGTGTCCCCTAAGAGTGAAAATGCTGACAAGTAGATGACCTAGATGAGTTCCCACGACAAGGAGCAACAGAATATTGGCTTCTTTGTGGAGACAGAGCCTGGCAGGGCATTCCCTCAAAAATTAAAGATGGCCCATGTAGCATCAGACAACTGACTGTGATAGCACCTATTGTTGAAAAAACCATCAAGAGAAAACACAGAGAAAAAAGATTTGCCCCTCATTATGATGAAAACTGTAATAGCAATTTCAGACTCCAGGGCCCTGAAAAATGAGTTACATCCACTTTATTTCTACATCAACTTGCCTTGAGGGATGCATTGAAACCATTATACCGATTGGGGTGTTGGCTGAAGAAAGAAGACAGTGCTACTTCCATTGCAATTAGGGACATGATGACTGATATTAGTGTAGTCAGACATGCAACCTTAAAGAACAGAGCAGCAATTGATTTTCTTTTACTGGCATATGGACATGGTTGTGAGGAATTTGAAGCATTGTGTTCCATGAACCTGTCTGATCACTCTGAAATCATCCATAAAAGCATACAAAAGCGGAAAGATTTGACAGCTCCAATTAAAGAAGATGGTGGGTCATGGTCAGATGATTTGTTCCAAGGATGGAGCTTTGCATCTTGGCTAAGGGAACTTTGTAAAATAGGTCTCTATGTACTGGGTGTTTTGGTAGTGATACTAGTAGTAATACCTTGCATACCTCAGAGTGTACGACAAATGATGGACAAAACTCTCAAAGAAGTTTTTATCACACAAGAGAGAGAGATAGGAAATGGATTCACAGAGAGTTCTCAAAATCTCACACAGATGGTGGATGAAGGTATAGACATGGAGAAAGGTTTTGAATTAAGACCTTGGAACAGACGAGACTTTTTTGGAACAATGACTAGTAATTGCTATCAGACATGACTTATGCCCTTTGAACTGACTGGACTTTCACAGCATTAAAATTGCTGTGTTGGAATATAGCAAGGTTTAATGCGAGCAAAAAGGATGCTTTAAGCAAGTAATAAACAGGTATACTATAGTAAAGCTATGAAATGCAAGGTAGTCAATAAGCAACACGGTTACAAAGGTTTCTTTTTAGTTATACCAAGAGAGGGAATTGTGGGAATCCTTCAAATCAGAGAGTTTTGGGAAAGCTGCCAAGGGCAGACCTCAGAGACAGCAGAACTGCAATTCAAGCTAAGCAGCAGCCATAAGATTTGTCAGCAGAAATCTTCTATAAGAAGTAGAAAAATAAGGACAAATAGAACAATGGTCTGTGTATTAATGCTTGGTTGGAATAACTCCCTAAGCTTCAAAAAAGTATCTCTAGCAAGATATTAGGAACTTCTAAGCTTAATAATGGAGCTCTGTGCATTGTGTTTTAAGGCTTACAAGCAGGTATTGTATTCAAAACAAGGAAGCGCTGTTTTAACAAATGGTACGTGTGCTTCTAGTGGTTGAGTAGAACTACTGTCAATATGCTTCTGCTTTGTGTGATGGGTCAAAAAAACTTTTCAATTAAGTTGTACCATTAAGTTCTTTGTGTGCTGCCAGGGACATAAGCTGCTGGCATCTTCCCATTGTCATAACCATGGAATGAGACTGATGCTGGAAAACAAACAGCTCGAGCTGCGTTCCTCAGCAGTCCCATCCCATTCATGATTCGTACATAGACCCCGGGCAGCAATAGAATATAGAATATTCCATTGAATATAGAATAGAAAATAGAATACAGAATATAGAATATCTATGATAAATGATTGGGTATTATTTCATTCATTTTGATATCATTTTATTTAATATAGATTTATATCTTTTCATTTCATATAGATTTGTTTTCTTCCTCCAGCTTGGGAGAGTGAAGATTTACAACACTGCAAAACCATCTGTGTCGGGATCATTTGTTTGTCAGAGTGACCCCGAGAAAAGTTCCAAAGTCTCTTTTCCCAGCCCGGCGCTTAAAGAAGTAGTCGGGACTCTTCATCTTTCGGTCTCAAGGTCGTTTATTAGTTCTTATCTATAAAATTTTCTTTCTGCCCAGCAGAGATCTGCTCAGCAGGGCAGCCACAGGCACTCTGCCTGCCCCCGGGGCGGTGTTGTGTCTTTATACTAAAAACTACGTGTACAATATTTACAATTACTCCCCAATACCCATCACCTATGCTAGACAGTGAGCTTCTACTCTAAACCAATAAGTAAGTGCCAACATCACTACAGAAGATGGAGGCCAAGAAGAAGAAAGAAGAAGCACGAGGCATGCCCCGATTCCTCCATCTTGTCTCCATAACCCCCCCTGTACAGGGATATAACCCCCCTGTACAGTAATCCTAAAATACATAATTCACCCTGTGATAATTTCACTATTATTCTACCTAAACTCTTGTGGCTTGCTATCTTCATAGAAGGTTGGTATTTGCTCCACGGGCCATAATCAAACTCACAGAGGCATTTTGGGCTCTGTGCCAGGGTCTCTGAGCCCCCCGGCAAGGGTCTGGGCTGCTCAGGACAGCCAAAGGGATGTCCTGGACCCGACACATCTGCCCACACAGCAGTCAGCCCCGGGTGTGTGCATGCACACCCACCCGCTGTGCTTGCACTTCTCAGCATCTCGGGGCTGCTGTCTGCACAGAATTGGGATGAATTTAACTCAACAGAGCCACGAGTGGGGTGTTCAGCTTGCCATGAACATTCATGTGGCAACAAACAACACAGAGCTCTCCAATCATATTATCACATGTGATTTCATTCTTGATGGGCACTGAGGAACTCTTAAAAGCACCAAAGACACAGAAAAGAGGTGGAAAACATTGGCATCATGCTACTGCCGGTGTCATCATGGAGGAAAATCTATTGGGTTTCTCAAGGTGGTAGCTTTCCAAAAACTAGGAAAACTGCTCAGCACCGGTTGCCCAATTCTGAATGGTTTGCTTGACTTGGCAAAACTGGGGTGTTAACAATGGACTCCGTCCTTAGTTCAAATCACCTGCTCTCACCTGCAGACAAAAGCAGCAGCAGCAGAAGCTACATCAGTCAATTTTCCTGAAAAAGCTGTGTTAAATTTAGGAAAGGAAAACACTGTGGATTAATGACAAGACTCTGAGGAACTGTGGATTAATGACAAGACTCTGAGGAACAGTTCCAAAGCAAAGGGCAGCAGCTTCTCTCTGGGCCACTCCTTGTGCTCCAAGGCAGCCGGGCTGCCCTGGCTGCCCAGGACCCTGCGCTCCGCGGGCTCTGCAGAGCTGCACAGCGGGGAGGCAGCTTGGGGCATCTCAGCCCCTGGGCAGGAGTGGCTTCTTGTTCTGGAGGGCTGCCTGTGGGCAAAAGCAGGGTGCTGGCCTTCTGCTCTTGGTCCTAGCCTGGCCTTGCAGGGCTAATCCTGTTCCCTGTCTCAAATGTGCTAAAGAAAGACTTGTTTGTTTCCAGCTCTGCACAGGTGTGATTTGCACCACAAAATACCAAAGGACTAAGGCCTGAACAACAGACCCTGATTGAAGCCTCAACAACAGGAAAGACCTGAACAACAGACCCTGATTGAAGCCTCAACAACAGCATCTGAGCCAAAGCTGCCCTCTAGATGACCTTTCCAACCCAATGTTTTATGCATCTGCTCCTTAACCAAGTCTTACTATCAAAAGGATTGTTGCATGCATTCACTGGTGAAACACGTCTTCACCTTTCTGCATGAGGAAAAGGGACAAGGCCACACCTGGCCTTGGTTCCTCCTTGAGCCCTGGGCAGGCTCGGGGAGAAAACCAAGAGGAGAATGAAACCAGCTGTCCCCCCAGCAGAAGCTCTGGCACATTGCTCGTCCAGTGCTGTCAGAGCCGGGCTACTCTCACAGCGCACTCGGAAGCCTCGTGGCCGGCAAAGGTGGAGGCACTGCAGGATTTCCCGGTTCCTGGCCGTGGGTCTGCAGGGCTTGGCTGGGACAGCTTCCCCCAGCTGATGTGCAGCTCTGGATGAAGGGGAAAGCACTGGGGTAACTGGTGATGTATCTTCCTTAATCACCAGAGACACCCTTTTGAAATAATGCTGAGGTGCATTGCTTAGCTTATCCTTTCCTGACTCTTTTTTGCACTTTTGCATGACAGTAAATTACACTGTTCCTTCAGCTGGTGTCTGTGTCTGCATTCTCTGACCCTCCCCACCATCAAAACAAACACACAGCCAGTTTAGCATGAGACCTGCCTCTCTGCCAGCCCATCTCTTGGCAAACACCCCTGGTGGCCATCTCCACAAATGAAATTCCCACTTTGCAACTTCCTTTTCTGCAGGCAGGTGAGAAAAGGAGCCACTCCCACCTCTGGACACCTCCAGAAACCAGCTGCTTTCAGCAGTCACACTCCTGAAATATCAATCTCATTCCTTAACCTGCCCACAGCCAGCTCCCTCCAAGAGGCCTTTTGTCCAAGGATACCCACAGAAGAGCTTGAGAAGGAGCAGTTTGAAGCACAACTGCTTCCAAGTTGAAACATGCCTTTATCAAATGAGCACACACCAACCTGTCCCAAAGGGAGAGCAGGCAGGAAAGAAAAGATCCTCTCCCACAATAGCAAACTGTGTTTTCTTCTGTCCCAGCTGGAGAGTGGAGGCCATGGGCTGCACCTCACTTTGGGAAGGAGCCCTGGGAATTGGCCTGATCTGGGAGGGCAGCAGAAGGAATTCCCCAAGAAGTAGGAAACGATTCTCTGGAAGCAATAGCTGATTGTGGAGAGTTTTGCTGAAACATGGCTTATGGGAAAGGCACACGAGAATATACAGCTAGGAAAGCAACAGCTGCCTTGTGCAAGGTCACAGTCTCCTTGATAAGGAGCTGTTCAAGAAAATATGCGATAACAGGAGGTAAAAAAGAAGTCACAAACAACCTGAGAAAGGTGGGACTGACTTTTTATAGCTGACCAATAGTGAGCTCTATTTTTGCAATATGTATGAGCCTTATTACTGTGATTATAAAAGTGTGCCTATAATTCAATAAATCTGAGACTTGTTGATCATCAGCAGAGGAGCAAGTCTCCCATCTTTCTCCTCAAATGGTGACCCCAAGACCCTGGACAAGTGACGTAACACAGTCGGGTCCCAAGCAGCCGGGATGGCAAATAAGTGCGAACATAAGGGGCTGATAGCGCCGCGCCGTGCCCTGGGTGACCGTACAGACGAGCCTGGCCGATACATGCTGCCGAGACCTTGAGGGGGCTGCAACAGCGCTGACGAATTAGGTATGGAAAGGCAAGCAGCATATGATTTATTTACCGCTTTCTTGCAAAAGCGTCAGGTTAAGGGAATAGATTTGCAAAAGGAGTTACCGGGACTCTTATCATATGGGTATGCTAAGGGAATATTCGCAAATCTTCATACCGTACATGAGCTTACAGAGTGGCGTAAATTTGAGGACGTGCTCTGGGAGGCTACTTTAGACAATGATAAGACAGCTCAAAAATTAGGGAAGTTCTGGAGGGTGATTCATATTGAGCTTCTGCAGTATCAGGCAGAACAGAAAGCAGCTGTGCAGACATCCGCTGCTCATACAAAAAACAGAACCTATGAGAGAGACTTATCCCAAGACACCCCATTGCCCCCTGTGTTCAATAGGGTGTCTTTGCCTCCTCCACCACCACCGCCTTCTAGTTCTAGTACCGAGGCAGCGAGTGAGCCGTCCGCACCCCCCAGTGAGAATGATTCATGGCCAAAACAACCAACGGCTGCCCTCCCTCTGGGCAGTGAGCTGATCCCTGGGGCGGAAAGCGACCTAGCGGGGGCCATTGCAAGGGAACGGAGGGAGGCTTGGGCTGCACTGGCGAAAGAGGGCTTGAAGAAAGGGGATTATGGTACAATTAGTGCGGCTACTCAAATAACATGCCCAGTGACTTTTCAAACTCAGGTGGGGGGAGGTCTGAGAGCAATAACAACTGCTCTTGACTGGAAGTTGTTATCACAGTTGCGGTCGGGAGTTAGTCAGTTCGGAGTGACAGCAGATGAGTTTATGGGGCTGGGAGCGTTTCTCCGCACTGAAGCTCAGGTTCTGGTAGGACCGGACCAGTGCCGAGAGGCGATGAGATTGATTAGACTGGCTATAGACAGAGGAAAAGAACCTGGAGGAGTGCCCATGTACATGGGAATTAAGCAGGGCCAGGAAGAATCGTTTGGTTCGTTTATAGATAAAGTTGCTGCAGCGATGGAAAAAGCAGGGGTACCTGAGTATACGACAGAGGCTATGCTAAGGCAGTGTGCTCTTCAGGGCTGCGGTCAGGCTATGAGGAATGTGCTTAACACATTAGGTGCAAATTGGACCATAAAAGAGGCACTAGAAAGGATGGCTCAGATGCTGGTAGGATCAAAAGCATTCTTAGCAGATGCTATCAAACAGCTGGGGTTAAGGTTACAGGCAAAGGTTTCCCAAGATCAAGTGTTAGCTGCCCTTGCACCCTTTCAAAGTCCGCCGCAGTTAACCCGGCTCCACCAGGCAACCGTATGCGATGCTACCAATGCCCCTGCCTCCAACCTGCCACCACAGGAAGCCTCGGGCTGGATCTGGCAGCTGCTGTAAAAGTCGCGCTGATGACACCGCACCCACAAAAAACATCCCGATGGGAGTTAAAGGACCTATTGTTATACAGGGTCGAGCGATGGGTGCACTGCTTTCAGGGAGATCATCTGCCTCTATGCTTGGATTATTTGGTTTACCTGGAGTTATTGATGCGGATTTTACTGAGAAAATTATGGTTATGCTACACACCCCCTTTCCACCACTTCAAATTAACAAGGGGCGATTGTTGGAATACCGAACTAGCTGCTGGACGGTCTAGGTCCACTTCTTAAAGGCACAGACCCGACAAGTCCGATCTGTGTTACTCCGGAGCAGCAACACATTCTTCAGCAAATTATGGACTGTGTTACTCAAGGACAAGTTTATTGGTGGGACCCAGAGTTGTCTACAGACCTGACAATTTAGCACGGTCCCAAATACCTCCTTGGTGCACTGACTCAGTTGCAAAAGAAAACGGGGGAGGATACAGGGGCTGTATGGGTACCTGCCAGGTGGACTGGGCCTGTTCTCGATGCAGTGACTGACAAGCAAACCGATCCTACAACTGCTGCTGTTACAGCTGAAAGGACACTCGAAGGCTGTCGACAGGGCTGTGACGCGCTGTCAGACCTTTGAAGGACTGATTACAACTGTTGGGTCGCTGTTAAAATTTTACATATGGGGTCTGGCGGGTCAAAAATGTCTTGACTGTAATAACCTGTATTGTGCTGTTTGAGTAGCTTTGTATTGCGGGGGCTGTGGCAAAACCTTTTGGATAGAACAGTCTGTAGTATGTGAATTGTAGTGTAAAGTGCTCATTTAACCATAATTTTAACAACTGGCAGAGAGAGCTGCGAGAACAAACAGGATTAGGAGTCGATCAGGCTTTAGAGCATTTTAAAGCACCCGAGCAAAAGATCTTAGCTTATTATCGTTGGGAACTGAAGCATATTGTTGAAAGGGTTACAGCTCAGAGTATTAACCCTTAAAAACAATAGCCTGTTGCATGTTCATACACTTCATGCATGGTGTATAAATTCCATTCAAACACAGGATTCTGTCTGGGCAGTGTCAACTTCTTCCTTCTAATCCTAACAGCGCCTTCAAGGCAGGAAGAAGTTAGTTTCTTCTGATAAGAAGGCAGTAAATTTCCTTTCTCGGAAAGATTTAAGTGTCGTGTGGTTGCTATCTCACTGCAAGACCTTTCCGTTTAACAAAGCATCTTACATGGCATAGTTTCTATTTTAACAATTTTTATAACTTAAAACTATATTTAACACAGTACTTAAGAGAATTGGTCCAGCATTACTTCCTAACACAGCACATATAATATTCATTTTGGTATTTACAAAAAGCCAATCATAAAATATATGCATTTTTCACAGTACCCATAATACAGTATTCCATAGTAGGGCAAATTAGCAGCTGGATCAGTGCTTGAGCAGATTACGAGAGTTAAAACTACAAGGATTAGGGATAGTAAGGGCTAAAAGGAATAAGAGGAGAAAGAGGCGTGAAGAAAAATGAAGTTTAACTGTGTTGTATTGCTTAGTGTTATAATAGCCAGCGTAGCAGATATTACACGCTTTAATTAGCCAAAAGATAAGATCTGGGTAACATTAGCAAACCAAACTAATCAATCATCGCTTTGCCTTAGTTTAGGAGGAGTTACTAATCCTTTTTGAACTTGTCTTGTAAGTTTACCTGTTTAGTTTCCAGGGGAATTTTGTGGTTTTGGGAACAGTGGCAGTTTATGTAAAAAACTTGTCTTTTTTGGCCCGTTGCCAACAGCAAGGCAGCTGCAAACAGGACGGCTGCCAGCAGTGTGAGTTCATATTGTCCTTGAACACCACTGGCACTCTCCCCCAGAAGAATTAGATCTCTTTGGGAGTGCAAATGCCAGCTTTGCAGGCAACCCACAGGAGAGCTGGTTAAGCTTTGAACCCTTAAATGCCCAAGATTTAAATAAGAATAGAGTAAAATGGGGCTAACTTAGACTCAGCTCTGGAATGGCATACCAGCAAGACCACAGGGCGGGCCGTGTTATTTGAGAAAACTATCACTGTTCCATCCTAATGTATCTTTGCTAACGCAACAAAGTAAAAACACAAGCAATAGTTAAACGTAGGGGAATCTAGGTTTTGGACTAAGCTGCATCAGGTGGTAGTAGCAACTATTTTACCTGGAGACGTGGCAGATAAGGCAAGGAACTTAGCAAAACAGCTAGGGTGCTGGGTTAAAGATGAACTGAATAAGACATCACAGATTTTAGATATGCTTATTACAGATGTGTAAAGTGTTTATCACGCAATGTTTTAGAACAGAGCTGCTATAGATTTTTTGCTTTTAGCACAGGGGCATGGATGTAGAGAATTTGAAGGTATGTGTTGTATAACTTAAAAAGCTTAAGCTTAGAACCACAGTTAAAGAGTCTTGTAGTACATGCAAAGTTTTAATGCTTTTACTTGTTTTACCTTGTATTTTTAGCTGCATTCAAAATATAGTCAGTCGCTTGATACGAAAAGATGTGGCAAACAAAGCTTCCTGCTCAAGAAGAAACTGGGGAAATGTGGACAGTTTTTTATTGAGACATAGTTGATGGGAAAAGAGACATGAGAAAATACATCTGAGAAAGCAACAGCTGCCTAATTCAAGGACAGTTTCTTTGAGCAAGAAGCTGTTCAAGAAAATATGTGATAACAGGAGGTAAAAAAGAAGCCACAAACATCCTGAGAAAGGTGGGACTGACTTTTTATAGCTGACCAATAGTGAGCTCTATTTTTGCAATATGTATGAGCCTCATTACTGTGATTATAAAAGTGTGCCTGTTAATCAATCAATCTGAGACCTGTTGATCATCATCGGATGAGCAATGTCTCCCGTCTGCCTCGTCAGAATTGTTTGCAGCCAGACCAGTTAGAGACTGTTTCTTAACAAGTTTGTTTCAAGTGCCACAGAACAAAGTTCTGACTTACAACAGAATGTGAAACAATACAAAGATTTTGGGCAAAACCCCCATCTCCCATACCTCAGCCTCAATGTAGAACCTTGTCCATGGGGATATTTTAATGTGACACAGAGGAAAGTGCTACAAAATGCCAATAGTTAAATGAGCATTGCATCTGAGGCATATGTTGATCCAGCAAGGTCACGCCACACTAATGCTCTGTAAGGGATGCCTGTGGTTCACCAGCAGATCACCATTTATCCAGTTCCCAAAAAACTCTACAGATCTTGTCAAAGTACAGACTACAAATCTCTTGTTTAGGAGCATCTCCTGAAGGACATCTCAAATTTGTTTTTCACGGGATCCATCTGTAAGCCAGCACTATATTATACCGGGTTGTTAGGAGATGGCATTGGCACAGACTCACATCAACTATTTAAGTATGGGACTTTGAACAGCAAACAATGCAGCTCCATGTCAGAGATTGCACTTAAGCATTTTCACACCACCTTTCACAAGAACAATTTAATCCTGATGGCAGTGACTCAGGTCTGCATAAAATATAAAGACAAGATCACTGCAAAAAAGAGCAACCCCAAACTGGAAACAGTACAAATTAGAAGTAAGCAATAGAGATCCTTGATGCACCAACTTCCAGACACTGAAAATCTTGTTAATAATAGACTGCCTATACACCTAGACTATTTCTTAATGCTATAATTATTGAATATTTATATGCAGAATTGACTGACTATATCACTAAATACATTTTTTCACTACAACAAAAACTCCACTTCCGTTATTATGGAATCCTTCCTATTTTAAAGTACCACAGTGGGCACTCTCCTATTCAAAACTCTATGCTAGCTATTCGTAAACCATTGGAAAGTAAAGCTCCAAACAAAACAAAATTAAACCCCAAAGCATAGAATTATTAACCCTAACAACATTTTGGAAAGCCACTACTGTTTGCAAACAAAAGGTGCTCAACCTCTCAGTTGAGTATTTTCTTCTAGCACGTTACTCAAAATGTTTCATATCCAGCAACTACTCTGATTCTCTCCAACAGTCAGCCAAGAGTCACCTCAGAGGCTGAATCAGTGAGGTGGGGATTTGCTTTATTCAGCGCTGGCTACATGGGAGATTGCTCCTTCTAACATATACATTCAGGACTTTACACAGCACAATTTATGGTTAGATTTCATGCATATTCGTTACATTCCTTGGGATAGGCGTGGTTATACAAATTATTTCTCCAAAGTCATTAATACCAATTGCATAGTTGATGAGCAAGCATGGTAAACTCTGGTGGTTGCAGTGAGGAAGGCTGCAAGTCTTCCTCAGGGGTCACTGCAATGAAGGCCAGCAGTCTTCCTCACTTTGCACTTTTCACCTTTCTTTCTGAGGAACAGGCAGTCCTTCATCAGCTGTTTCTGCAGCAGTTTCAACAGGTTCTGTTCCTCTCATCTTAACAAGGTGTATTCTGTTTCTCTTACCTTGACAGGGCTGAGGCGCATCCTCCTTCTTAGGCTTGTCCTTAATACTTGCTGACTCTTCATAGTTAACTAACTCATGTTTACATGAGCTAACTATTGATCAACTCCTTTCAACTCCAGCAGCAAATAAACCCACAAGTCCATCTGAGATGAATTAAAATACAATAGAACCTCCACTGAAAATGTAGCTTTGTTTTCTAGGAACTGCATAGAAAAATGGTTCTAAGTTTTCTCCACTTAAAAGCCTGGGTAAATCCAGGCTCATAATCATGACACCCAAGAATTTACTGCCAGGGTGAACGCATGAAGCTCCTGTTACAGATGGATAATGAGATGATTTGCTCTCGCAATTAAATGATAACTATTGTGTGAATATTAAGAAAAGCTTTAGTGATGTGTAGTTATGTTACTGTAGTTTAGATGTCCTCTGTTTTCCCCCTGTACTGTTGCCATCAGACAGCCGGGGCTGTCTAGGACAGGTAGAAAGAAGGTGTGCACACGCGTCCCTTACATGGGGCAGCTGGGAATGGAAAAGCTTGTTGCTTAGGGGGTGTGGCATGGCAACAGCTGACCTCCAATCAAGTTACAAGAAAGCAGTTTCCACCAATGAATGGCAAAGAAGAGCTGACTGACAGACTTTGTGAGGGGCCAGGGCTGGCTGATGTAACCCCCCCGGGGTATAAAAGACTGAGCATCGATCTTGAAGATGAACTGGCCATGTGGTGTGCATGAGGGGTGGTTCCCAGCGCTGTAGCTTTTTCCTTATGTCATCCTTTGTTGTATTTTTGTTAAGGTTTCATAAACCTTTTAAAATTTTCCAAGTGAGCAGTGGTTTTTAAAATCCCCAACAAGACTTCAAGACTAAGGGACAAAGCTTCCCCCTTCAGCTCTCCACAGCAGCTCTAGGGAGTCTCTCTCCGTTGCAAGATCTCCTTTGTCAGTCTGCAGTGACAAGAGTTGGCTGCAGGAGACATTTGCATTGGAACTCCCCCCAGATGGGGGCAAGAAAAAAGAAGAGGTGATTCTGAGGAAAGAAAAAGGCAACACCATTTGGGAAGACACCAGCGTGAGTTCGCACAACTCTAGGCCAAAAGTCCCTTGAAGAAAGCAATATCCATCCATGGGGCAGCAGTTTAACTTGATCCCAATGCTGACAAAATTGCTGCCCATTCCTGCTGCCGTAGCTGATTCCAAATCACAAGAAATGTGCCAACTCTGCCAAAGACAGGCAGACATGCTGAGATAAAACCAGCTAGTCTGCTGAAAAGGAGTCCAAATGAATCTTTTCTAACCCCCCCATTTCATCATTTTCCCAGCCAAGACAGAGCAATGTCCTTCCTCTCTGTCACCGATGGTGACCCAGGCACGTGATGCAGCGTGGGGACAGAGCCTGACACTGCTCCCAGTGCCCTCGCCAGGAGCTTCCACTGCCCTGTCGTGCCATAGCGGGCCCTGCCCTTCCCTTAAGCCCGGCCAGCCCCAGAGCTGCCCCGCCCGCGCTGTGTCCGCAGCCCCGGCTCTGCCGCGCTCGGCCCCGCCAAGTCCGGGCCGCGCCGGAGCGCAGCGCCCCCCTCAGGCCGAGCGCCGCCGGTGCAGCCGCGGCCGTGTCGCTGCGGGCGTCGTGGCCACGGTCGGTGATCGGCGCCATGGCGGAGCTGCCGCTGCCTGCTGGGCTCAGCGCCGGCACCTTCCCCGCTGTTATGTTTGCCCAATTATCCCTTCTTAAAAAAACCCCAAAGAATATTTGAGATAGCAGCAACTTTAATTGAATAGTTTAGAAAATATATAAATTAAGGGATAATTTGGTTCAAAAAATAGCACATAAGTAAAAGATAACCGCGCGATACGGAGTGCAGGGTTCTGGGACCCTTGCCACCTCACATACAAGCTTGCCAAGTAAAAATTACCCCCTTGTATGCCATGGGTTAATAACATCTCCTCCTATTTTCGGTTTGTCATATTTCTATCTCCACCCTCATTACCACCTTTACCACACATGCTCCAGCACTCAGTTTGGTGGTCGCACAAGTCTTTGGGGGTCGTCTGATGAAGATTTCGTAGTCTTCCTCTGTGTCCTTTAATTCACCTTTGGGTTACACGTGCGCACCAAACCAGTACAATGTAAGCCAAGACTAACATATCCTCCATCTACATATCAAGGCAACAAATCCCTTATAATTAGCATTATCTGGGACCCAACCAGGTTTTGCTTCCTTTCTACACATTTTTAGCAACTGTATCTTCAGCTTCTTTCCTCCTGTCCTTGTGAACATCTGCCGGGGGGGGGGTGGGTGGGTGGGTGTTGTCGGTGTACACAGGGGTTTATTAGAGGATGGATGAGACAGGATCTTGATTCCACGATCAGAAGGCTAGATTTATTATATTGTGATATATATACAGCATTATAACTATGCTACATAAAGATAGAAAGGCAAGAGGCTTCTTCTGAAGCTGCTAAGCTAAGAGAGAGATATAGAAAGAATGAATAACAACGTCTGTGTCTCAGCACAGAGCGATAGCAGACCTCCTTTGAATGGTCAGCAGATATAAACATCTACAGGGGACCAATCACAGGTGGACTTGTTGCGTTCCACAGCAGCAGATAATAATTGTTTACATTTACTGCTGAGCCTCTGAGCTCCAGCAGGGAAAAATCCTAAGAAAGGATTTTTCAAGAAGAATGTCTACGACAGGTGGGGGGGGTGTGTGTGGTGTGTGGAGCCCCTCCTCTTCCTCTCTTCTTTGAATTAAAACTTTTAACTATTTTTATTATTCCCAAACATTAATTACTGTACCAATATTAATTACTGTTGCAATTTTTCTTGATCATTGATTTGTGCTTTATTAAAAAGCCGTGCCTTGATATCCTTTATATTCTTAGGAATTTAGATTTTTTCCTTGTCTCATTTCAGCTTCAAACTTTTCCAGCATTTCTGTTGCTGCCTCTAGTTTTTCACACTCTTTTTCCAAATTGGTTAGCATTTCCTGGGTTATTTCAATCTTTTTAGGTCCTTGTTCCTTAACACAGGTTGATTTAGCTCTCAGTACCATTCTAGATTTTGGTTTTCCTCTTTTTGCTGATTATGAATCTAGATGTTGTAATCTGCATCCGCTGAATCACTGAGTGAATTACCCTAATAAAACACGGAATTATACAAGGCAGAAACAGAAATCTCAAAATGGAACATAACAACATGAACCCTAACTTTTTTCACCAAACACCTCCAAAGAGGTCATCCCACCAGGGTGCTTTCAAGATTGAATTCCACTTTTGTACTGGCACATGAGCCACTCTTTTAATCTCCTCTGCAAGTTCTGTGATAGCTTCCCCATAATGATCAATTTCTACACAGCACTCGGATTCGTTAAATCTCCCACAAACTCCTCCTTCTTCTGCTAACAGATAATCTAGGGCAATCCTGTTTTGGTACACAAACGCTCACATTTGTGTATATTGCCTGGCCAACAATTTAGGGCACCAGAGGTGTGATTTGACACCACCTCCACTACTGCTTGCAGGCTTATCAATCGATTCAACAGGTAAATTGGGATCCTATATCCCCATGACCCATTCTTAGCCCATGTTGCTGAGTCATAATATGCTATAATTCGTTCTGCAGGCCATTCGTCCTCCCCCCATTTTTGGTTCCCTCCTGCTGTTGGAAAGTTGAAACTCAAATCTCTTTTATTCCGCTGCAGGGTTTCATACTGCGGAGTTCCTAGCACATTGCTCCTAGACCTGGGTAGAACAAAGAAGGAGGGTTGTATTATTCCCAGAGTACAGGTTCCTCCCCATTTTTCAGGTAACTCGCTGCATACTCGTTGCTCACAAATCCAATATATCCTATCTGGGGCTTTCCATTTCTTATCAGTTTTCTCTGGTTGCTCCCAATAAGACCTCAGGCTGTTGATGGATTGGTAGGCTCCAGGACTTGTGTACCAGCATAAATTAATTTGTTCATCTCATTCACAATTTATTTCTTTTATTGGTCCCCAATACCCAACAGGGGTTTCAGGTTGCCAAACTTTTGAACGATTATCCATATTGACCACCAATGTGGATTTGCAAGGAGTATGCCCCACTACTTTATAAAATCTCCTTCCTTCTCAAGTTATACAAATGATTCTAATTACTTGATGGCTTAGAATCCATCCTTCAGGTCTCTCCAATGTTCCAGAAATTTGGGTGTGGTTCCATTTCAAGAATTGCTCTGGAGCTAAGCTCTCACCTTTCCACGGCCATCTTTCAGCCATTTTTAAACCTCCACAAATCCAACATTTGGATAATCCAAATTCTGTAGCAATCTCTTGCATCAATCCCACAAACAAGTTCTTATTTGAGGCTGGCAGGTCCCAATCTTTGCAGTGCTGTTTTAGCTGTTTATAGGATTCAGCCAATTCTTGGGACTCTTTTCTCCTGTTCTTTTCTCTATTCCCCTTTGTTTTCTTTTCTTCTTTGATTTTCTCTTTCAATTTTTCTTTTAGTGCCTGGTTTCCCATGCCAATACTTGGATCCTTTCCATTATCATCTCTTTCAAAACTAAAGAACCTTTTTTATTGGGGGCAAATCTGATTACCATGGGGATAAGGAGCTCATCCATTATATCCCAAATTTTTCCCTACCCAATACATCTTTTCTTCTTTAACACAAGCATCTATAAAGCTGTTGTGATTGTAGCAGACCGAACTAACATACAGGTGTATCACAAACACAGATCTCATCTTGTCTTTAATCCACACAGGGTGATTGCAATAGTCACAAATATTGAAATTGCTGGGACTTGGTTTTTGCCCTGTTTGCTTTTTCATTGCCAAAACTCTGTCCAGTGTGGGCTTTCTGGCTTTGGCCAACTGCCCAGGGTACCAGAATGATCACAGTGAAAAAAATCCTCAGGAAACCTACCTTTCTACCTTTCTCAAGGCCCCTTGGGTTGCAAGCAAGGGCCGAGATGCCAATCTTCTCGGTAGCAAAGGTAATATCCCGGGATCTAGTCACTGGTGCTTTTAATTTCTCGCTACTCATAGCCCCACAGAGATTGCTTGTCCCTTTTTAAATGCCATTTTTCCATTCTGGCTTGTTAAGAAGGAATAATTAAAATGAAAAGAACAGGGAAAAGGTTAGGCTGGAACACCATAAAACTATATTTTCCAAAATTTCAGGGATATGCCAACCCCAATAAGATTTAACTAATTATCTTCTGCTTCAAGGGCGGGGAGTTCATTAAGTCATCACCCCCAATAGGCCCACTCATGGTGCCAGTGTGCCCCTGGAATGTGCCTATGTTGTGGTGTATAGACTTCTTCTCCACAACAACTATCGATTATGAGACACTGGTCTATAATGTTATGAACTGCTCATTCTCTTATTTGTGCTATAGCAAATACAGCAAAAACCCCCCATTGATCTAAGTTCTCTATGAATCCAATGGCTGCTGGAAGGGTCCCGTCTCCCAGTCTCAAAGGTATCCCAAAAAATTCACTTGCAATGTGTTCTATAGTTAGCTGGCTAAATACATAACCATAGCAAAACAAGCAAATCAATTGTCTCTCCTTCTCTTCCCTCTTAGTTCCTCTCCACCATGAGTTGAAGCAAAGTGTGCAAACAATACATATCCATGGATGACACCATAAACCGTGTTTACTGCACTCCCAACATTTTACTTGTCTCTGCACTCTTTCAACAACAGGTGTTATCAGTCTCAGTTCCTGGAATTGCAGTTCTGTAATTAATTCTAATAATGTTGCTGATGGGCGACCCCGGAGGAGATCTTCGATCCTTTTAGGCCGTTCTCACCGATTCAGAAAGTCTTTTATTCTTTTCCACCGGCGTTCTTCTGCCTCCAAGCACAAGGGAATTGCAGTCAGCAGCCACTCCAGGATGCCTAATTCCTTCTTAATAAATCAGGGTTAATAAAGATCAGCTTAAATCCCACCATATTATCATATTAATCTTGGGGATACATGTTTCAACAATATTTTAGCCACCGTTTGAGCTGTAGCCCGAGCTGCTGGAAATGCTTCAACTCACTGAGTCAATTGATCTATTATAACTAACAAATATTTCCACCCACCCACTTTAGGCAATTTTGTAAAATCAACTTGGATCTTTTAAAATAGCCTGTAGGCTGTTTTTTTGTCCTCCAGAGGGAGGGCTCCTTAACACCTTATTTACATTTTGACAGGGGTGACACTCCCTGGGTAATTTGCTTTCCAATTTCAAATATCCCTATACACCCATAACATTTTAAAAAGTGATCACAAAGGACTCTTGTTCCCCAGTGTGTCCATTTATGCAAGTTGTCTAAGATCTAACCTGCCACTGGTTTTGGCATCACAATCCTGCCGTCAGGAAAAAACCTACTTTCCCTCCTTAAATGTTGCTCCTAATCTCCTTACAGCTGCCAGTTCTGCAAGCGGAAGGAAAAGTGTCTCCTGCTGAATTTCTGTTTCTTGTAAGGTCATGATTTCAGTATCTCTTTCTCTTAAGGTCACTCTTTTTGCTTCTTCATCGGCCAAATTATTTGCTGTGACTCCCATATCCCTCCCTCTCTGGTTTCTCTTTACATGACCTACTGCTATTTTCTTTGAGCCTTTTAAAACTTCAAGTATCTGAATTATCAATCCCCCGTGTACTAACCCTTTCCCTTGAGTGTTTATAAGTCTTCTTTCCTTCCAAATTTTTCTAAAAGTATTTACTACACTAAAAGCATATTTGGAGTCCGTATAAATAGTCCCTTCTCACCCTTTTAGTGTTAATAATGCACGGAGTAAAGTTGACAGGCTTGTGCTGACCCAGAGGGACTAAGGGGACCAGACTCTTTTTCCCCAAGCTTTTTCCCCCTTCACCTGAATGCCAACCCATATCATTAATTTCCAGATTGTCTTCTTCAGTTAAAGAATAAATTTTAAGTTTTCCTTCACAGGGTTTTATCTGTAAATTTAGGACTGTTACTAGATCTCTGTCTAACAAAATATTCTCAGCCTCTGGTATCAACAATAAATCATTTACTCCAAATTTGTCATCTATTTCAATTTGCACCCCTTTAATTATAGGAATAGGGAAAGCCTCTCCTGTAATTCCGATTACTGAAACTCGCTCATGACTTATCTCACATCCCTGGGGCAATTTCCTAACAGTAGACCGAGAAACTCCTGTATCTACTAAAAATATAACTTCTTTGCTCTGAGGGCCTATTTTTAGCTTTATCAAGGGCTCTTCTGGTTGTATTTCGGTCCTCTTCATTAAACAGAACTCCTGACCTCCCTGATCCTCCTGAGAAGTTTTCTCATCTTGTTGTTTCTTTCTGCAATTTTTTTGCAGGTGCCCCTTTTTAGGATAATAAAAACAGGTAGGTCCTGCACCCTTTAAAGAAGGACAAGAATTCTTTAAGTGTCTTTTCTTGTGGCAGGAAAAATGTACAGGTCCTGTGTTCCTAAAAATAGATCCTGACCTCTGCTGTTTGTTTTTCCCTGCAGATTTTTCTGTATTCAAAGCTGCCTGCATTTCTTGAACTGCCGCCACCAAAGTTCTGGCATCTGCTTTCTGCTTTTCCTTATTTCTCTTTACAAACACCCTTTGTGCTTCTCTCAGTAACTCTTGAAGTCCCCTGTCCTGCCAGTCTTCTAATTTTTCCAGCTTCTTCCTGATGTCACCCCAAGATCTTGCCACAAACTGAGTTTTTAACAGAACCTGCCCTACTGCAGTATCAGTATCTATACCTGAATAGAATTGCAAGTCTCTTTTTAATCTTTCTAACCATTCTGCTGGGGACTCATCTTTTTTCTGATGCTCACTCAAAGCTTTTCCTATATTATGTCCCCTAGGCACTGTCTTCTGAATTCCTTGAGTTTTTTCTCTTCGGAATTCCCATTCATCCCAAAACTGTATCATCATCCTCAGCAGGCTGTCCTGAGGATTGCTCCCTTCCTGAGAATCCCCCATCATGGTTCCAAGATACCCCAGACTGCTGTGGATTTTTCACACAATCCGCAGCTCCTGGGTCAAGGGACTTTTTCCCTGACCCATTTCTGGCAGCAACAAACTAAGAGATCCTCGGTACCAGGAAAATCTTAGTTTCCCACACTCACCTCGTGGTTCGGCTTCCTCACTTAATACTCTGTCACACTGCCTTTTCAATCTACCTGTTCCGCTCCTATCTCTTGCTCTGCAATCTACTTGTTCCACTCCTATCTCTTCCTCTTTCTCAATCTATTAGCCCCGTCCTCTCACCATCTAATCACATACTAAATTGCCAGCTACCAACCCCTCCAAGGAAATTGAACCTATTCAATCACTCCTTCTCAGTCTCCCTACTCCCTCCTGCCCAAGGACCTTCCCACGGGTGCCTGGAGCAGGGACCCCTTCCTTCCCCTGGGTTAAACCCTCCCGGGGTCCCCACTCGTTCACTTTTCTTTCACTTCCCTCCTTTCCCGGCCGGCCTCTTCTCGGAGGGCGCGGAAACGCGGGTACTGGGAGGTCCCACTCGCTTCGGGGGTCCGGGACTGCCCAGCCCCTGTCTCAGATACTCCACACACACTCACACATGCATACAGCCGCCCCCCAACCCGAAACCCCGTGATACTCACAGCCTCCTTTTCTCACGAGGGTCTTGGTGCACAAAGAAGTTTTCCATGGGTACTCTCTCCTATAAGCCGGCACTCTGATGGAAGCCTCTCTTGCGCACTTTTAATAACTAATTTGCTTATGTGTTATTGTAATAAAGACTCTCTTTTCCCAAGGGAGAGGGGCCTAGCCTTGGGACCACTTAAAAGTCTGGTGGGGAGCTCCTTCCCAGGAACTATCCACCCCCACCGGGGTTAAGAGGGTCCTGGGTTTTGGCACCAAAATTGTTATATTTGCCCAATTACCCCATCAAAAAAAACCCAAACAATATTTGAGACAGCAGCAATTTTAATTGAATAGTTTAGAAAATATATCAATAAGGGATAATTTGGTTCAAATAATAGCGCATAGGCAAAAGATGACCGCGGGATACGGAGTGCAGGGTTCTGGGACCCTTGCCACCTCACGGACAAGCTTGCCAAGTAAAAATTACCCCCTTGTATGCCATGGGTTAATAACATCTCCTCCTGTTTTCGGTTTGTCATATTTCTATCTCTGCCCTCATTACCACCTTTACGGCGCATGCGCCACCACTCAGTTTGGTGGTTGCACAAGTCTTTGGGGGTCGTCTGATGAAGATTTCGTAGTCTTCCTCTGTGTCCTTTAATTCACCTTTGGGTTACACGTGCGCACCAAACCAGTACAATGTAAGCCAAGACTAACATATCATTACATCTACATATCAAGGCAACAAATCCCTTATAATTAGCATTATCTGGGACCCAACCAAGTGTTGCTTCCTTTCTGCTCATTTTAGCAACTGTATCTTCAGCTTCTTTCCTCCTGTCCTTGTGAACATCTGCCGGGAGCGGTGGGGTGGAGCCCCTGCTCTCCCTCTCTTCTTTGGCATGACAACTTTTAACTATTTATATTATTCCCAAATATTAATTACTATACCAATATTGATTGCTGTTTCAATTTTATCAGCACAAATCATGCCTATTTGCCACAGCCCGTAATTGTGTTCATGGTCCTCCCTGGCCTTTCCATCTCACCTCCTCCTGCAGAGCACCTGGGGGCCTGGGCATGCTGCTGGCTTGTTTCTTTTGAGGAGACTGGGCTGAGGAAAGGTGGGAGGATTGTGTCAAAGAGATGATATTTGAGTGATCGTGTACGTGCTGGAAGCCTCACAGACTGACGGGGCCATGACAGGATGGCCCAGAGCTGGCAGGCCTGCACCTTGCTGCCCTCGTTACAGGTGTTGAGCTGCTCCTTTGCTCAGAGAGAGCCGAGTGAAGCACTTTTGTGCAGAAACACTTCATTAGCCCTGCTTTGCACAGCTGCAGCTACTGGGGTTGGTGGGGTGCCTCGTTCTGCTCTTGGAAATGAGCAGAGTCAGTGATGGGACAGGGAAGGGCATTCCCTACCTGTGCCCATTGTGAAATCCCTCTGCCCCCACTATGTCATGTCCCGCTCCTCAGTGACATCCCGGCCAGCCTGGAACATGCAACTCCCCGTTTCCAAGGACACGTGGCCATTGTCACCGGCACAGGGCAGGAGCGCTCAGAGCCTTTGGCGGCTGCAGCGAGAGTGGAGGTGTCAGAGCCACAGCAAGTGTTCTTCCAACTGGCTGGTTCCAGCACCCGTTGTTCAAGAGCCCAATCCACCCACTGAGTGGAGGTAATTATTCACAGTTCTGTGCAGAAAAGGGGGGGCTCAGGGACAAATTCACAAAGCCAGCAGCATGAGAACCCAGAGTGTTTGAGTATTTACACATTTGAGCAAAGAAAGGAATTAGTGTTCATTGCCTGCAAGTTCCCTAGTTCTCTCCCTAAGGAGTATTCTGTCTGCTGTTGGCTAATGATCCTCTCACTTCTCATGCTCAATAGTTTGCGTGTTCAGTCTCTCCCTTCTTAATGAGAGGTTTCTTGAGTGGGTGGCCATGGTCTGCCCCTGCTGGAATGGCCTTTTACCCTGCCGGAGCTGATTCAGCACAGTTGCTGCATCGGCTTTATCTCTTTGCTCCTTTTCTTGGGGATTCTGCCAAATCTTGTCCTTGTGCCCATAAATTCTGCATTCTTTGTGTCCACCATCAGAGGTACATCCCCCTTCCCAAGCCTTGCTGACCTGCCCTGTGTCTGAGGTCACTGAAGCCTGTCAAGCCCTACACCTCAACAAGGCAATGCAGCCAAGAAGTCGCCTGCCTTTCCAACGCCTGGCCATCACTTCCAGCTTGTTGGCAACTTTTGGTTTCGTGGGAATCATCCCCCTTCTTGTTGATGAGCCTTGAAAGCCGCAATAGCCAAACATGAAGAGACACCTTTTCCTAAGAAATATTTTTCATTTTGCAGATATTTCAGCAGGATCAGTGTCTGTGTGGGGCGGGAGCAGCCGAGGCAGAGCGGGATGGCGGAGCTGCGGGCCTGGGCAGGATCCAGTGAGTTCCGCAGGGCCCCAATCCGCACTGCGTCCCCCAGGGCCCCCAGCAGCACTGCCATGCCCGTCAGGGTGAGCCAGAGGTGCCAGGAGCAGCAGGTGAGGGGCAGGTGTGGGGCTCTGCGGGTTGGCAGCAGGTGGGGGCTTGGCCATGGTGTTGGTGTCAGGTGCTGCTGAGCCCGCGGGACCTGTTGGGCAGAGCTGGGGCCCCACTGGTGCTCCAAGGGCCCCTTGGAGGCAGCTGCCCAGGGGGAAGCCACTCACAAGGGGATGATACTGAGGAGGTGCCAGTGAAAATGGGAGGTTCTCTGATGGAAGTGGCTCTCAGGGATGACACGGAGGAGTTTCCAGTGGAAGTGGGAGGTTGCTCTTACAGATGCAAGTGGCTCTCAGGGATAACACAGAGGAGGTGCCAGTGGGAGTCACATGTTCTCTGTGCTTTGACACTCAGGAAATTCAAGCTCTGGACATGGCTCATGGCCAAAATGCATGGATTTCTCATGGTTCTATGTTTGTACTGCACTCATTGAACATGTCAGGATAAAGAAAACTTTCTAAAATATTTTTAGTATTAGGAGTAACCATTACTTTATTCCCAGCTGTGATGCATAGTGGAGAACTACAGCCATTTTAAAGCTTTTCTAGTTATTGAAACACCTTTAGGAAACAAAGAAATGAATCTTCACTGGTTCTAAATTAAAGAATTCCTTCCATGGAGTAATATTCTTTCTTGTAATGGGTAGTGATATCTCCCTTCTTATGGTAATTAGTCCACAATTTTCAGTCCATTTATCATAGCTTTTTTGATTTATCTCAGCCAATTTTGCCTTCAGAATGGAGCAGTTTGATGTCAGTAGTTGTTCTTGTTAAAAAATATGCTTATGCCAATAGACATTTCAGTGATTTTTGAGTTACAATGGAATGTGTCAGATACTACACTAAATGATGAGTTCAGCCAGGCACCTCAATTTTGTAACCTCTGACTAACTTAGGATAAACTATTTCCTATAACTTAGGAGAAACTATTTTCCATCGATGGAAATAATTGCATCTAGAGCTGAGGAAAAGAGAAAGGGTTTTGGTGCCTGTTACAGTTGAAATTCATCTTTTGCAGTTGAAGTTGTTTTTGGAGCTGACTCCAGCATGTGCTTCCTTAGTGGCAAATAAATCCCAGTGTCAGGTGCTGCCCCGACTTTGAGATCTTTTTGTGAGCCTCTCTGGATTTTTAGCTTAGCACTGACAAATTCAATTGTACATGGGCACTTGATTTCAAGGGAAGCCTGTGCCTATAAATTCCAGCAGCTGGGAAAGGATGACTTGCTACTCCAAGGCTTGGCTGCATTAGAGGCTGAGTGAGGGTGGCTCTCTCAGGGCACTTTTGTAGCCGGCTGCTTTCCGAGGGAGAACTGTGTCAAAGCAGCTCTTTTTAGTGATGCGACAGCAAACCTTTGCAAATCCAGCTCTTGTTTAAAATGGAGGGCCTAGTTAATCAGCAGTAATGGAGAGCAGGCTGAAAATTTTACAGAAAATTTCTTTCTCCTTTTAGCCATATGCCAGTGAGGCGTCACAGAAGGGAAGTGCGCAGGATGTCAAATTGTATAACCCCCTTGGAGGTATGGTTGGATTTTATATTTTGTTCAATGTCTGTAAGATTTAAAACTCAGTAATTCATTTTTGGTGCATATTCATTGGATAGGGGATCTCTTGTGTTCAGAGCTCTCAGCTGGGGCTGGTTTGCCCTCAGGTCAGCCTTGCAGTCTGTTGTCACAGCATTTAGCCACTGGTTTGTTTTCCCCTGAGAAAGCCTGCCAGTCCTTCCTTGTTCCCATACTACTTGATTGGTGGGAATTTGAAGCATGGCGGTCAAGGTTTGGACCACCTTATGCACCTGAATTCACAGACTTGGTTGCTAAGGTTTTGGTTTTGTAGCACCTAGGCAGTTTCATTATCTAATAAATTTAATTGGGAAATTGAAAGAAAATGACCTTGAGGAAATTGGATAATTTCGAAGGTCAATATGGAAAACCATGCTTGATTCAATTTTTTGTCTTGGCCATTAATAGGTTTGCCAAAATTCTGCATTGGGCTCTTTTCAAGGAAATTGAAAGGAAGATATCGATGTCATCTTGCCCATGAATTCCAACATTCCCCTCAAAGCACAATGTGCTCAGTTGGTGCCATTTGTATTAATGTGTTCTGAGTGCTGTTTCCCCAAGGAGCCTGGCTCCAGGCAGACACCAGGTGCACATTCCCCTTCCAGGTACTCACTGGTGCTGCCTGCAGCAGTGAGCTGAGCCAGGTCCAGCCAGCTGCCCTGAGCAAAACAGGCTCTGACCTGGCTGTGGCTGCAGTCTCCTGCCTGCAGGGACATCCCTGCCCCTGCAAGTGCAGCTCCTGCTCTGCCTTAGCCTAGTGCAGAGCATTTTAAGGCAGCATCATGGTGGCTTTTGGAGAGACAAAACTCAACTTCTGAATTTCTCATTGGGGACCCTCTGTTTCACATGTGAATTGATGATTTGTGTGATTCTTGGTGGTGGTCTACATAGATCCAGAGTAAATATTTAAGATTGAATACCTGGGGTTTGAGGACTGGCAGCAGTGAGTCAGTTGTGGAACTTGGTGCCACATCTGCTTTGGGCTGGTACAGAGAAGCTCAGATGAGACAGGTCTGGTTGCTGGTAGGGTACAGGTGCCTTTGCAACATGCTCCATAAAGGACCAGTTAGGGACTGGGATTGTTCACAGAATCAGAGAATATGTGAGTTCAAAGGGATCCACAAGGATATGCAAGTGCAGGTGCCTGTGGACCTTGTCCAAATGCTTCCTGAGCTCTGCTGGACTTGGTGCCATGAGCCCACTAAGTTGTGGGGAGCCTTTCCCAATGCCTGACCGCCCTCTGGGTGTAGAACTCTCACCTAATTTTCATCTTCATGTTTGGTCATGGTTTCAGATAATTTTTGTTAGAAGTCATTCAGGGGTATGATTTTAGGAGGTGTTTTGCTTGAATCCGGTGGGACGTTTCTGTATCTACATTGGATTGAACTTCTCAAAACAGTAGTAGTGCCTTCACTCTAGAACTGGCACGTTTACACTGTTCTATGTAATTGAAGTGTGTGATGTTTGTGCCATTAGGTTTGCAGGCAAATATCAGAGAGGCATGGTCCAAGGAACAGCAAGAGGAGAAAGGCATGAAAAGTTGGACCTACATTGACAGATTGAAGGAGCGTGTAAAGAAAGGTCAGTCTCTGTGTGTGGGATGGAAGAGACAAAGCTCCTGGATTTCTCCCCAGTACTCATGAAGTCTCCATCAGCCAGCAAGCACGAGTTCCTGGTTTCAGAACAGTGCCTGATGTGTCAAATCCCCTCCCTCACCTGCTGGCCACGCTTCCCCTGATGCAGGCCAGGACACGGTTGCCTTTCTGGGCTGCCAGCACACGTTGCCAGCTCATGCCCAGCCTCTCATCCAGCAGCACCTCCAAGTCCTCCCCACCTTCATCCCCCAGACTGCCTGGGTGACAGGGTGTGTCCCAGCCCCAAAGATGCAGCACTTTGCATTTGGCCTGGTTGAATCTGATGAGGTTTCCAGGGCCCTACTCGCCAAGGTTTTCCCTGTCCTTTTGGATGGCATTCCAGGCCTCTGATGTTGGCAAATTTGGCAAGGCTGCATTTAATCCCACTGTCCATGTCATTCTTGACATAGCTCAATGCTTGGGCTTACAAACTGGGAAAATCATATCAAAGCACCTTGCATAAAAGTAATTTTTTCATAAATATCACCCCTCCAATATCACTCTTTTACCAGGTATTTTTAATGACCTTTTTTTCCTTATGCTTTACTGTTTGGATTCTTACTGATCCATAAATCCTGAACAAATAGATTTTCAAGAATCTCGGTATGTCCTTTTGAATCAACTTCCTTACCTGCTCCCAACCCCCCATTTGACAATTCTTTTTCTGGTTTTCTTTTACTGAAGTGAAAATTCCCGAGCTCAGGAGAGCCCCACACTGTTCTCCAGATCTTGTGCCTGAGAGGAAGAGAACGATGCCCATGAACCCTGCCAAATTCTTCCAGAGACCTTTCAGGACTGTTTCTCAATGTCCCATCAGAGACAGGGTGATTCATTTACTGGCTCTGAAGAATTACAAGAAGGCAGAGCTGCTTTCCCACTTAGAGAGAGAGGGAATTGTGGAAAAGGACAAGGAATCCCTTGGAAAGATCCTTCAGGAGGTGAGATCCTGGAGTTGCTTCTTGCTAACTCTGAGCTGTCTTACTTCAGGCTTTCAATCAGAAACTAATGAGAGGTTTAGGAAATGCTCCTTGTTTACAATTTTCTGTCAGCTTTACCCAGTTTCCCCTAACGGCAAGGCATTGTTGTTGTTCTTCTAGAATGGCTGGCAGTGATCAATTCTTTGTCATGTTGTTGTTTCTCATGCCTTTTTTAAATCCTCTGTCTTCCCCTTGGCCTGTTATACTGCTTCATGGAGTAACTTCACAGGGTGAAACTCTCAACTGGGTGAAACACTTAGCTCAGGTCTTTAAAATATCCTGGGACAGGTTTCAGAGGAGAGAATTTTGGTAGCTGCATAGGGCAGCATTTCACTTGAATGGAGTTGATGGCCTCTCAATGGTACCTGGCTTCTGCTGGGATCTGTGGGGATTGCCTTCCAGGGAAGGGTGTTCCAGGCAAATTCCCCATGACAGAGGTGGTGGCCCAGCTTTGAGCACAGGGGTTCTTTGCTGTTGTGTGGATCGAGCTTTCAACTTCCTTGGCACTTATTATTATTCAGTGACTTTTCCTGTTGGCCTTTTATTTCCACTGGTATTTCTTGATCACTTTATGTCTTGATTTCTTTATCATTCATACAAGTGACATTGATTGCAGGATGCAGTGGCTGTTTCCTTCCTTTTTAAATACTCCCCATCCAGGTAGGCTGCTGCTGAATTATGCAAGCATTAAGTAGCATCTCAAGGAGCAATATTTCCTTTTTAGCTCTGAAAGAAGTGATTCTAGGATTTTAAAGCTCAGCTCCTTAGAGGGTAAGAGGTGCAAAAAATTTTCCCTTTCTTCTTGTCAATGTTGCAGGAGATTTTGAAGGAGTAGTTTCTTGTTTGTAATGTGAACTGCCTCTCAGGGTACTGGTTTGCATTCTGAAAGGCCTGTGTGAACAGCACTTCATCCTGAAACCTGTTATTCACCTTTTTCTGAACTTCATAGGGAGGTGGTGTTGTTTTTGGGTATAGATGAAAAACCAGTTGGGTGAACTTGCTGAGCTCTTATACTCACAGCCTTCCTTCCCTTCCAAGAGAGCCCCTTAGTTCAGCTTTTAAGAAGTGATTTCCTGATTCTGGGTATGTTGGTTCCTTTAAAGCTGTTGAAGTGTAGCTCTAGGTAGATTATCTCATACAAATGTTCATAGGAAGCTGTAGTTTCCTCTGAGAGGCACTTGAGAAAGAAAAGCAGTTCTGTTTGCAGAGACAAATGCCAGCATCCTGTGGTGCTTCATGGGATGGTGAAAACATGCCCTGTTAGAGGCCCAGGCTGTGCTCTGCCATGGCAATGCAGCTGGGTGAAACAGGAGGGCAGCCGGTGTCCTCCTGAGGGTGGAAAAATATGGATTTGCCCATGGAGATGATGTTCTTCAGGTCTTACTCAAAACAGAAGCAAAAAGAATGGAAAACCTAGCCCTCCATGTATTTCAAATGGTGAAGACTGGGTGTTCTGGCATAGTGTACTTTGACTCTCCAAGCTGTGTTAAAGACCAAAAAACCTGGATCCCTGGTGCAGGGAGAGGTTTACATAGTGTCCATTTCCTCCATGCTTGCAGCAGTTTGGCATTTACTTACATCCAAATTTTCTCAGCCCAAATGGACCACACCTGTTTAATCTTGTTGCCTCTTCTATGTCAGCTGCTTTGCTGTTGACGTTTAACAAAAGTCCTGGAAAACTGCTGCATGATTTTCTTTTCAGCTTTGCTTTAGCTTTGCAGTACCAGTTTTAATCTGTAGTCTGCCTTCAGGTGTAATGAATGTGTATGTTTGAAATGTCTGTCCTTAGATAGCCAACGTGGATGCAAATGAGAATTCCTTCAGCCTGAAGGAACATTTCTTTAAAGACATTCAGGAAGGTTGGCCTGGCTACAGTGAAAGGGAAAGACAGACATTGGAGGTGACCCTTTCTCAGTAAGTTCAGTCAGGACAAGAAGCATTTCAGAAAACCCTCTGGGAAATGAAGGTCTGCTTTCCCTGTGAGGAAAGAGCCATGACTGTTGATATTTTTGCCTTGTAACCTGACATGTTGGACCACGCTTACAGAAAACCAGCTGGATCTCAGAATGCCACCAGTGCCAGCCCGTCACCATCTCTGGGATCTTCTGAAAGAGATACTCCACCCAGAACTGCTCAGGTATTTGGTGAATTCTTTAAACATTCTCTAACCATGTCTGATGTTTTATCCCACTTGCTCTTGATGTCTAAGCTGTGATAAGAAGCAGTAGTGTTGTCTTTATGTCATATGAACCTGGAGCATGCACTTCTAATGGGATTCCTGGATACTTTTCAAGATGGTTGCAGTGTCAAAGCCTGCAACAGGCTTGCACACATTATTTGTTTCTCATGGTGCAGAGGAAACTCTGCTAAGGACAAGATGTGGACATATTTTTGGTTCCTGGCTGTGTCTTCTTGATGATATGGCAGCTCTAGTACTTAAAACATGCGTGGACATGCCAGTGCAACTGTTTGAAAAGATATCTTAGGGAAGTCTAGAATGAAGACAAATTCCTGGAATGAGGCATTTGTAGGAAACTTGTTTTCTCCCCTTAGCAGCACTTAGACCCCCAGTTTTGATCCATGTGTGAGGAGTGGACTCTGAATCATCAGGGAATACTTTGGATTTTTCACGTTTAAAATGAAGACATGGCCTGTTTTCTTACCAGTACAAGAGGACAAGGCAAACCTTTTGAAAGAATCTTGAAGAACACTTCATGAAAGGTTTATTTCCCATACCTTAAAGAATTCTCTTTAAACAGAGGAGGGAGGACAGAGCTCTGCTTTTCCCCTAGCTCTTTTTCCAGCCAGGGAAGGAACGCTGCAAGCCCCTGTCGGGATCATTAGTTTGTCAGAGTGACCCCGAGAAAAGTTCTAAAGTCTCTTTTCCCAGCCCAGCGCTTAAAGAAGGAGTCAGAGCTCTTCATCTCTCGGTCTCAAGGTCGTTTATTAATTCTTATCTAAAAAATTTTCTTTCTGCCCAGCAGAGATCTGCTCAGCAGGGCAGCCACAGGCACTCTGCCCACCCACGGGGCGGTCGCATCCTTTTATAAGAAAAACTACGTATATTATATTTACTTTTTATTCCCAATACCTTTTACCCTTATTGACAAGTGTACTTTCACCATAAACCAATCCCCAAGTGCCAGCATCATCACGGAAGATGGAAGACAAGAAGAAGAAAGAAGAAGCATGAGGCACGCCCCGATTCCTCCATCTTGTCTCCATAACCCCCCTGTACAGTAATCCTAAAATGCATAATTCACCCTGTGATAATTTCACTAATATTCTACTTAAACTCTTGTGGCTTGCTGATCTTCATAGAAGGTTGGTAATTTGCTCCATGGGCCATAATCAAACTCAAAGAGGCATCTTGGGCTCTGTGCCAGGGTCTCCGAGCCCCCTGGCAAGGGTCTTGGCTGCTCAGGACAGCCAGAGGGATGTCCTGAGTCCTAACAAGCCCCAGCATCCTCTTATGTCCTGCCTCCTTGCCCACAGGATTTCTGTCAGCAGGCTGGCACAGAGCCATGTCTGGCACTTCTGCTCTGAGCTGCTGATGTGCATGGATGGGAGCAGTGTGTGCTTGGTAGGGAAGAGGTTGTGATCCAGGGTTTCCTCTGGAGAACTGCAGGAATGAGACCTGCAGCCAGCCTGGGGCTTCTCTCTGTTGTTATCATCTCTGCTCTGCACATGCTGTGATCGGCACCGCAGCGGCGGCTTCTTGGGGCAGCTTTAGGGAATGGTGTGGGTGTGTGACAGCAAGAGCTGAGTGTGCTCCTGGTGTGTCTAAGCAGAAACAGGGAGCAAGAGAAAACCAACCTGAGCTCCCTGATTTTGGGGAAGCCTTTGACAGAGGTGCTGAAGGGAGTGTCTTTCTCCCAAAGCCTGTGAGCCACAGAGCAGGAGAAGGACTTGCTGAATCCTCAGGTGAGAAAGTAGGAATGGAATAGAGAACAATTTTAGCTGCAGCAGCTAAAATTGGCAGGCCTTTTTAGGTAAGAAAGGTGTTTTTCCGACCATTGCCAGTTCAGAATTGCTGCTTTTTCAGAATGGGAACAAAACTAATTGGAATCATCTTTGCAGAAACGGCCTCTGGCTTCCGACTTTCTGAATTCTGTGATGAGCAAAAAGCAGAGGATTGACCAAGAGCCCAGTGATGTCCAGCCAGCAGCTGGTAGCAACTCTCCTTCTTCCTTGGACCTGCCATCCACATCCTGCTCATCTTTGAACCTGCCTCCAAGTGTCAGCTCCCTTCCAACCTCCAACCCTGAACTAGAACAAAAATATAGAATTCGGACACATTCTGGATTTCCAGTGTTTGCCAGGGTGCAGGGGAAGACTCCTAAGTCCAAAGGTGAGATAAGAGAATTAGACAGGATGAAAAAATCTCTTTGGGTTTTTATCAAATGCTTGTCCATGATGAAAGCCAAAGAGATGAGCAGAGAGCACAGGACCCAGGCAGAAAAGGAGTCACACAATCCAAAGGGTATTAAACTGAGGAACAAATTCTAGATATACTTCCATTTCATTTTTTACTGGATATCTGTCTGATTTTTTAGTCATATGCAGCCTCTCATCCAGCAGCACCTCCAAGTCCTCCCCACCTTCATCTCCAAGCCTGTCTTGGTGCCAGGGCATGTCACAAAACCAAAGATGCAGGACTTGGCACTTGCCCTGGTTGAATCTGATGAGGTTCCCAGGGCCCCAGTTCCTAAGCACGTTTTGGTCCCTCTGGATGGCATCCCAGGCCTCTGGTGTTGGCAAATTTGCTGAGGATGCACCTAATCCTACTGTCCATGTCATCCTTGACACAGCTCAATGCTTGAGCTTACAAACTGGGGAAATCATATAAAAGCAACATGCATCAAAAGAATTTTTCACAAAAATCTACCATCCAGTGTCACTCCTTTACCAGCTTTTAATGACTGTTTCTTTTTAATGCTTTACTATTTGGAGTCTTTTGGATCTGTAAATGGCAAACAAGTAGAGGTTCAACAGCCTTGGTACATCCTTTTGAATCAACTTCTTTGCCTTCTCCAGACCTCCAGTTTGAACTGTTTGTTTCTGGTTTACCCTCACTTTAGGAGACAAAGCAGAGGTCAGAAGAGCCCAGGAAAACAATTCAGGGCCTGTGCCTGGGAAGAAGAGGTTGATGCCTGTGAGACTTGCAGACATCGACTGGAGCGGCTGCGCTGCTGTTTATGGCCGACCCTACAGGGAGAGGGTGATTCATTTACTTGCCCTGAGGGATTACAAGGAGCCAGAGCTGCTTGCTCGGCTGCAGAGAGATGGGGTCAGGCCAAAGGACAAGGATTCCCTTGGAAAGATCCTTCAGCAGGTGAGATCGTGGAGCCTGTGCCAGCAATTCTTCCATCATGCTCTTCTGCTGTTCATAATTTTACTATTTCCTCACCTCTTCAAATTAGAGGCTTTTCCAATTCTCCTTCAAGTTAAGTTCCACTGCTATTTCTTTCTCATAGCATTTCATAAGACAAAACACCTATGGAAAGATGCAGTAGCTCCTTCTGTCATTTTTATAAATTTCCCATCAACATAGGCTGTTGCTGAATTATGCAAGAATTTTTCTATCAGCTGGGACTATTTCTTCTTTAGCCAGGAAAAAGCATTTTGGAACCTAGTCAAAGGACTCAAATTCAAAGTGGATGCAGATTCAGTTGATCCCACAGTGACTTTTAAGAACTCCTTCCCTGAACCTGTGATGTTTGTTGCTGGGTTTGCCCAGGGCAGTCACTACAGGGCTTTTTTACCCTGAAGATATTCAGAATCTAATGAGAGCCATGTTCTGCCATCCCAACTGAAGTAGCTCATTTAGATTTCTGTAGTTTGCATATATGGGTAATGAACATTTGCTTTCCTGAATGTCTGCCTGTAGGTAGCCAACCTGAATGCAAAGGATAATTCCTTCAGTCTGAAGGAACATCTCTTTCAAACCCTTCAGACTGATTGGCCTGGCTACAGTAAAATGGATAGAGAGAATTTGAGGCTGATTCTTTCTAGGTAAGTTCAGACTTTTGGGGAAGGAAAAGAGCCTTTTTAGAAGAAAGCCTTGGGAAATGAAGCCTGGATTCTTAGGATATTCTCCCCAGCAGAGGCTCTTCAGGGTCATGGAGTCCAAGTGCTGACCCCGCACAGGACACCACAAGAAGCACACCCTGTGCCCAAGAGTGTTGTTCAAACTCTTCTTGAGCTCTTGGTGCAGTGAGCACTGGCCTGGGGAGCCTGTTGCAGTGCTCCAGCACCCTCTGGGCCATGCATGTTTTCCTGATATTCCGCCTAAAGCTCCCCAACTCAGCTTCATGCTGTTTCCTTGAGTCCTGACACTGAAGGACTCTGTTTTCCTTGCAGGGAAAGTATTATGACAGTTGATATTTAGGCCTTGTAACATTAAATGTTGGACCATCCATACAGGAAATCAACTCCATCTCAGACCCTCACCAGCAGCAGCCAAGCGACATCTCCAGGGCCTTCTCAGAGAGATGCTCCAGCAAGACCTGCTCAGGTATTTTGTGCATTTTTAACATTCTGTAGTGTGCATGATATTTTAGCAGACTTGCTGGTGGTGTAAAAGCTGGGATGGGAATGTGCAGGAGCAGGCGAAAGCATGTTTTGCCTCAGACATTCTGAGTGCTGTGATAGGAAGGTTGTGACAAGAAGAGAGGATCCTGCAGGGGTGGAGCAGCATTGTCCTGAGCCAACTTTCTGCTCTGCCTGGAGACTTGAGCTGAGTCCCCAGCCTCAACTCATTCCCTGGAGAAGGGCTCCAAGGACTGGCTCTGCATGTGTGACAGAACTGCATGAAAAATCTCCTGTGCTTTGGAGGCTGCATGAGGCTGGGGCAGATGGGGCCCTCTTGCTCTCTTCTCCCTTTGTCTCTCTGTCCCTCTCATTGTTGACCCCAGCTCTGCACTATCCACGTGGCTGGGCAAAACACAGGTTCTACAGAATTGTGATATTCCCTCACTCTCTGCTCTGCCTTAATTTCTCTCCTCCCTCCCTGTGCCTGGGCACAGCATGGCTGTCCTGTTCTGCTCCATCCTTGGCCCTGAGCTTTACTGTGCTTGTGGGGAGCTTGTGGCCGTGTGCTGTGCCTTGTGAGGCAGCACCTTTGAGAAGCTCCTTGGGAGGAGCTGAGAGATGAGTAAAGGGCACTGAGCAACAGTCAGGGCTTGTCAGTAACCATTTGTGAAAGTGTCTTGTACAAATGGAAGGGCTTGTTAGCCAACAGCTTTTGAGTTTGCAGAGTGGGGAGCCCGCTGGATTTAGGACAGCTGTACGTAAAAGCACAAGAGTTTCTTAACATGTGGCTGATGTCTGTGTTTATCCTGATGAGAATTCACAACCAACCGGCACACCCTGTACTGCTGCACTGTAATACTGAAACACTACCCTTATTTTAACACATACAACTCTAAAACAGGCTGGTGCCTCTTGAGGAAATCATGTGGGTGTGTGACAGCAAAAGCCGAGTCTTTTCCTGGTGTGTGCAAGCAGTAATTGGGACATAGACAAAACTTACTGGGCATCCCCATTTTGGGCAGGCTTTGCTGGAGCTGCTGAAGGGAGTGTCTACATCCCAAAGGCTTTTAGCAGTAGACTTGGAGAAGGATTTGCTGAGTCCTAAGATGCGAAAGTAGGATAGCGGCAGAGCAGATATTTACCTGCAGATCTTCCATGTTTGACAGTTGTTTTGGATTAAAAAAGATGTGTTTTCAACCTTTGCCAGTTCACAAATGCTGCTTTTTTAGAATGAGAGCAAAAGCTGATTCTGATTATAGCTTAAAGAATTATTTTGCTGTTGTTGCAGAAACGACCTCAGGCTTCTGGCTTCAGCAGTCCTGTGAGGAGCAAGAAGCAGAGGATTGAGCAGTAGCCCAGTTCCATCCAGGCAGCAGCCTGTGGCCACTCTTCTTCCTGGGTGCTGACTTTGACATCCCATTCTGCTTCCTATGTGTCTCCAAGTCTGGGCTCCATTTCCCCTGCACCCTTTAGGTTTAAAGGAAAAAACAAAATTTGGAGTTCTGGAATGCCAGCCCTTGTGTGCAGACGACTACCATGTCCAAAGAGATGTGAAGAGGACTGGGGAGGCTGAAGCAGTAGTGTCCCTTGGATTTCAGTGAAGGTATTAATGTTCTGCTTTGCCTAACTCCAGTGTGGATAACACTGGAGTAAAATTTGATTATTAAGACAAGTCTCTGTATGACTTAAGGTGCAAGCAAGACCATATTTCAGAGTTAATACTACAGTTATACAGTTTATACATATTATAGGTAATATGATGTTATTTACAATCAAATGTGAACTAGGGAGATAGCAAGAATAAAAGGTGGAGATGGGCCAGGTGGAGGGAAGTGCTGAGATGAACACTGAGGTGGGTTAGGCCCGGACAGGTCCTCCCTTCCTGCAGTGCAGTTGCACAGGCTCAGCTGCAGCAGTGGTGCTGCATCCCCTCATCGAATTTGCAGTGCAGGAGGGGAGGGAGATGTGTGTGTGTGTGTGTGTGTGGTATAAAAGAGTGTAAATTGCTGCCAGCTTGTGTCAGAGCAGGGATGTTGGCAAGGGCAGTCAGGCCTCCTGCAGCTCTGGGGCTCTGGGGTAGCTGCGGCCTTTGGAGCAGGCGCGGCAGGGCCCTGGGTCACATTGCTGCAGTGCCGCAAGGCATCTGTAGTTTTCATTTCAAACTTATCCTGCATACCAGTCATGTGCATCTGGCCTGGGATGCATCCTTGGGCCAAGTTGTTTTCAGTCTTGGTACTGAATTTCAACGTGTTAACCAAAACTGCTTGTAAATATTAATCTCAGAATGGCTTGAATTGTTTATTTCCATGTGGAAGGAGATTTTGTCATCCAAAAAGAACCAGGTCTTCGGACCCTGAGGAGCAGAAGCATTGGTGTGAGAGTTTTGGGAAGTGGCATCTATTATTCTCATTGGCACCTCATCTTGGATTTGTGTCATGAGCTTGATAAACCACGCTTGTGTGGATTTGTGGGAAAAAGGATTGAAGAAGGTTTGACTGCCATCAGTGGCTTTTAGCATTAATGCGTTTTGGCCTCCTTAGAAGCTGATGTGCTTTGAGTTGTTGTTGTTGTAGTTTCAGACTTGTGTAGAGTTTGTTTTTAGGTCTGTATTACAACAGCCTCAGTTTGCAAAGTTTCCAGAAGGATGGTGGCTCACAGAGAAAAATAGCTCAAAAGTCAGTCTGGGAGTATTTTTACAGTTTTACATGAATAAAACAACCTGGCCAGGCTTGGTAACCTCTGAGTGTGCCTCAAGGCTCTTTTAAAGTAAAGGTCATGAAATTCTAAACTCTGCGGAAATGTTGGCATGCCCCAATTTTCTTTTGATTTCTTCTTCATAGGGCAGTCCCAGCTACTCTGAGATGAAGAGCAGGTGCCAGTACCTCCACAAAAAGCTGTTCCACATCCAGCAATGAGTGTCTGAATTTGGCCAGCAGCAAGTGGAGTCCTGGCACCAGTCGTCTGCATCTGCAAGGGAACATCTATGAACTCCGGCTTTTTCATTTGAAAAAAAGATTAGTTGTTTTAATGTTCTTCACGTTAGGAATGAGCAGAAGATTATTTGTTAAAAACATAGGATTAGTTCTTCTAGGATTATAGAAATTAGTATTGAACTTTAGTAATAAACAAATTGCATGATTGTTAACTCCTTCTCTTATTGTCACTTATATTACATTTGGAGTGTCTTTCTTCTGGTCAATTCTTCTCTTCAAGACACGGGTTTGTCTATTGAATGAGTTTTCTCAGTAGAGGGTGGAAGCCCACCACCTCTACTATGAAGTTGTATGCATTTAAAGAAAAGGTTGCAGAAAATGAAAATTCTTTATGATTAGAATGGGCCTGTTTTGTGACCTTTCTTTTTAATTTAAGATTTTTGCCTTAAGTTGTGGAAGGCATAGAGGTTTGTACAGCTCCCTCCCCAAATCACCTTGTTCTGGAGGGTTACAAAGGAGTGCACATGGGCTGCTCTAAGATGTCAGCTGAAGCAGCTCTCAGGACTGCTTGGAGACCATGGCCTCATCTTGTCAGGGAGCCAAGGAATATTCAGATCTTTGTAAGAGTTCTGTAAAACATGTGGAGAAGTGTTGGAGGTATGGTACTTCAATGGCTTTTAAAGAAAATTGGCTTCAAGTGTCCCTATGGAAATGCTATCCATTTCTTAGCACTTTTAAAACTAGTCTGTCTCAACCAGCCTATCTAGAGAGACATAGATATTGATTCCTGCACAGACCTATGGAGACTTCAATGTCTAGTCCTTTTCCTGAGTTTCCTGCCATGTATTCATTCAGCTGACACAGCAGAAGTGTTGCCAGGAAAGCCATAACCTTCTTTTGGGGAAGGATATGAAATTGACTGAAGGAGGATAACATTTGGGAGCACTCAGTAGGGCTGTCAATGCCTTTGTCTTCTTTGGAGAGGATTCTACAAATTCCTGAATTGTTTCCATGCAATGATGTTGAGCCCCTGTCGTTGTCGAGGCGGTCACGACATAAAGCAGAGACCACAAGCAGTCTCAGTTGGCAACAACTTTATTCTCTAACATGGCTAACTTTTATACACTTTTCAATTGTTGATACTTCTTCTACCTGGTCTATTGGCCACAATAAATCAACATGATGCTATTGGTTAAAATTACAGTGACTCCACCTATCTTTCTAACATTCCTTCATCCAGCTGCAAGGTATTCTTATCTTTCTTCTCTCGATCTCCTTGGTTACAGCCTTGGAGAGAGCTTCTTATCAGCTTCTTCTTACTTCTCGGCTTCTTCTCGCTGCTTTAGCTAACAGGCCTGCTGTTAGCCCTTTCCACAATTCCCCCTTTTTGTTTTTGACCTGTAAATACAACTGCTATGGATTTTTGCAGGGCCCTTTGCAAAAATCCAAGCGGAGAGGGGACACACAAAACCAACAATCACAACTATCAACAAAGTTGCCATTCTTAATACAATCATTCCTGTCCTTCATCCATCTTTAAGTACTGATATATGGTCTTAGCCAGTGTCATCCGCACGTTCTGCTTCAGCTGCGGATCCATCCATCCTGTCCTTTCCTGCGCGCTCTAGGTAAGGTTTAACACAGCGAGCAGGAACCCATCGAGGACCATTATCTGTCAAAACACAAGCATAACCTCTCCCCCAGGTTACTAGTTCCACTGGACCAGACCACATACCAGTAATTAAATCCTTAACCCATACCTTGACATTCCTACGGAAATCTGGTTGCTTAGAATTCAAAGAAGAAAAATGGCAAAAGATTGGAGATAACTGTGAGTCAGGTAGGGGACGCAAAAAGTTTAACACATAAACAGCTTTATCTAATCTCACTTGAGCTGACTCCTGTTGCATTCCCCCTTTTTTGTTTTTGAACCTGACGTTTAAGAAGTCCGTGAGCTCTTGCAACAATTGCTTGGCCCGTGGGGACATGTGGAATGCCTGTTGAATGCTGAATGAATGCCCCAAGCACGAAAGAATGCTCGCATTTTCTGCGAAACATATGCTGGGCCATTATCTGTCTTTACATGACACGGAACACCTAAGATAGAAAAGGCATGATAAAAATGGCGAATAGCATCACGAGTTCTTTCTCCTGTGAATGCTGAAGCAACCATTGCATGAGAAAAAGTATCAACTGTAACATGAACATACTTAAAACGACCAAATTCTGGCATTTTAGTAACATCAGTTTGCCATTCTTCCAACGCAAAAAAAAACCCTCTAGGATTGACACCATAATATTGAGTAACATGAGTCATGTGACAGTCAGGACAAGAAGAAAGAATTGATTTTGCTTCACCAGGAGACAATTTGAATTGCTGCTGTAAAGCTTGAACACTCTGATGAAAAAATTGATGAGACAAATTTGCCTGCTGCAATACATTCGGTACAGTTTTGATTGCAGCAGCAGCTACTAAAAAATCTACATAGGCATTACCTTCAACAAAAAATCCTGGTAACGATATATGGCTGCGAATGTGCATGATAAAATAAGGATGTTTTCATAAATTGATTTTGAATGATCTGACATGTTCATACAGCACATCCTTTCAAATTCTTCACACCTGTGTCCATGTGCCAGCAGCAGATAGTTACTTGCTGCTCTGTTTTGGAGAGTTGCTTATCCTAGTGTCGATGTCTGTTACAGTCTCACTGGGTGTAAGAGAAACAGCTCAAGCACTTCACTCAGTGTAAGAAAAACAGCTCAAGCATGTTTGCTCAGTTAACAACCTATATGATCCAATTGAGTCAAGGCCACTTCTGATGCTGCCTGTGGGGAGAAAATTGCAACTGCAATTCTCCAAGCCTTGTCTCATGTGTGTACATGATTATCACAATTTGGACTGTATTGTTCCACTAATCTTTTCTTCTTATGTGTTTACTCTTTCAAAAATTCTCTAATCGAGTGTTAGCAATGAAACTCTTACAATGCTGCATGAACTATCTTTGACATTTGCAGGAATAGCAGGCTAAGTTTGTCTCCACAAATAAAATTAAAAAAATTCCTTGTGGTAATTGTACTGAAACTTGGAGGGATGCTTTGGCTGTCACCTTGGTGTATTTGCACCAATCAGATGCGTTTCTATAAAAATGATGATTTTGGAGTGACATTGTCTTATTTTCTGTTTGTGTCACTTTCAAAAGTTCAAAACTTTATACAAAAATTCATTAATTCATTTTTGCTGACTTAAGAATTTCCAGCTCCTCAAATTCAAAAGGAGCCACAGGGAGGAACTGTGTCCAAAGATGTTACTCATTCACAGGATTTGAAATGACCTGTGAAATCTTTATAGAAGTATTTTTTGGAATTGGCCATTCATTCACTGGCAAACCCACCAGATACATTGAGAACGATCTCCCTGGCCCCGAACATGCCAAGCAGACACCATCCAAACCTGCTGCACTGGCCAAAGCCCCCCAGACATTTTATTTTGGCTGGACCATGGACAAATCTGCTCCATTGCCTAAGGCAATAGATGGAAGAATGAGGCACATGAGCAATACCTGATCGAATCTCAAGCTCATGGCTTCACTCCTTGTGAGAAGTTTTTCCATGCCATGACACCCAAGCCCCTGAGAGAAACCCCAAGTCCTTGAACTCTTTATGTGCTGTTCGAGGAGATATTCACGGTCTTGTCTTCTGCGTTTGTTTGTGTGCCTCTTCGGTTCCGGGATCCGTGTTTTCCTGTGTCTGAGTCCTGTAGGGCTCTACGAGTCTCACCAACACTTTCTTTGGACTTCATCCTGTAGAAACACAAGCTAAACCTTTGCTCTACATGATTAGTTTGAGAGGACCTTCAACTTGTTCTACTTCTAAACTTCTGATCAAAACTAAAGGATTCTCCCTTAGTTTTGCCTGGGTAGTGTTATAAAAATGCCTAAGAATTGGTGGATTGGGTTTTGAAAAAGGAGCTGTTGAGAATGTATCAATTGAGACTTGGATATTTCTGAGCTTCCCAAAGATGGATATTGTGTGACATCACCTGCCACAGCTGGAGGCCCTGCAATCCTCCTGGACTGACTGGTCCTGTGGATGCAGGTGGCTGCCCAAGCTGACAGTTTGGGCAAGCAGTAATGATTTCCTTTGCCTGGCTTTTTAAGATATGAAAGGATTCTATCAGTGCTTATGCATTTTGATGAAAAAACGCATAGCTCAACCTCGCTCGCTCAAAAATATCTAGTAAAGTCTGTAAAATGAGCATGGTTAGTTTGTCTGCCTGGGTTTTCCCTTCTGCTAAAAAATCCTGGAAAGGATGAGTATGCCTTAATGTGAATGATGAAACACTTGCGCTCCCTGCTTTCCAGCAGTGCCCCCATACATGATAAGTATGAATTTAAAATGTCATTGCTTGTTTCTTTCAAAAATGAACCTTCCAATCACCTGTCCATATTTATATCATATACTGAATCTGTGATCAAATTTAAAAGATTGGTAGAACAATTGAAAGACCTTGACCACTGCTGCCAATTCCACAATCTATGGTGAACCTTGGACTATTTTTACATCTGAGTCCCATTCCCCTGTGACTGAATTCTGCCACATGATTACTGATTTGTAAGTTTTTCTAGAACCATTAGTAAATACTGTTAGCTTGACTAATAAGTAAGTTCCTCACTTATTCTTTGTTTTTCCCCAAGCTATTTCTCTACACTACACCTGTAGCAGTTCTTCAGCCTTGCTTTTAAATCTCTAGCACAGCATGATTTCAACTACAAAAACATTAGGCCAGAGCCTGCTTGCTTTATTCAGCTGGCTCTAACATCTACTCAGAAGGTGGCAAGCAAGGCCTGACCTCTCACACATCTTGCTGTATGGAGACATATTTCTGTTTTGGAGCTGCCATTTCCATTGTTTTAGCTACAGCACTCATGCCAATTTGCTGAGCTTGCGCCAAAATCGAAGGATCCCACCTTGCCTGTAAATCTGGATTGGCGAAAGGGGTCCTGAAGCTGTTTTCCGAAACTTCTGCACCTGCTAAAACACCAACAAATCCACATCCCCGCAGGGACTGGAGAATTATCTCAAAATCTTGAAGGTGAAAAATGTGCCCTTATATGAAAATAAAACATTCATCTGCTCTGTTTCAGTCTCTATGCAATATTACATAGGGAAATGTAAGATAACAGCAAACAAAAATGAATCAAATAATACACATAACCAATAACACATCTGAAATCACACAATTATCAATCACTACAACACTGAACTGTCATCCCAGAGTCTGCGACAGCTGATGAACCTTAAAACAACAGAGAACTGGAGAACTCATGTCCGGATTCATGTTTCTCCAAACTCCCTTTGAAGGCAGGCTCAGCTATCATATATGGTCAAATTGCCAAGCCAAAAGGACTTGAATAGTTTTCTTGATGCAGAAAACATCTGGGCTGATTGTCAATCATTCCATTCAAGTAGAGCTAGAACTTGGCCAGAGTTCGAACTCTAATTAATGGATATCACTTAATACATTTTAAAACAAAACTCTTAAAAACAGCAATTATGAATAGGAAATCTTAGAATTAAAGATCAATCAAACCATTAAATAGATGAATCCCTTCCGAAACTTCTGTCAGGATAGAAATTCTTCAAACACAGCAAAACTCTTGAATTTTTGGCATGCAGTACCTCTATAAAAACTGAAGATATAATAACTGAAGAAAACCACAAAAATGGCAATCTGGATTTAAAAGAAACCCAAAAACCATGAGTAGTCAAGAAATATAAAACAAGATTCTAAAAACATACATCTTGTAAATGATCACACAAAGAGATAGTGAAACACATAAAAGCTGGCTGTAAATATTATAATACCTTGCTAATAATTCTTATCATAAATTCTGAGAATTCTCATTATATAATCAACTTATCAACAGAAAATGTTTGAAGGGCTTATAACAACCTTTTAAAAGTATTTATACAGCATTAATAACAATCCTTATTTATCAGTATCACCTATAAAATTCTGAGGAAGCACAGTTACTTGACATGGAGGCAAAGTCCATGGGGCAGTAAGGCTAGAGCTCTTAGAAGATGAAAGGACCCGAGCTCCTTGCCCCAGCTCAGGTGTTACTGCAGGCAACTCATCACTTGATTCGCTGTTGCTGTCACTGTCAGGTAACGGAGGATAGGGCCTGGCAGGTTGCTCAAGCCACTCAGAGGGGAGCGGGGGGGCAGACGGCTGGACTAAAGTGGAGGGAAGCGGGGGGGCAGATGGCTGGGTTTCTCCCTCTGCTAGAGACATTTCAGCTAGCTGGCGTAGCGGTGTAGCATATACAGGCACCATCGCGAGCTGCTGCGCAGGTGTGAGATAAAGAGGTTTAGAGGTCTGATAAGAAGATGCTATGGCAGGTTGCCCAGAAGTTTTGGCAGCTTTCCCGGAAGCTTTGGCAGCTTTCCCAGAAACCTTGGCAGCTTTCCAAGTAACTTGCATGGCACTCGGACTTTCTTCCCCATTAGAGGCCCCCTCTGCCTCATCCCCCCCGTAAGGTTCTGTTAACAGCCCCAACTCTTCGTCCTCATCCCGCTCTGCTTGTTCTTGTTCTGTTTTCCATTCCTTTAATGCCTCAAACAGCGAATTCCAAGTAACAGCTAGATCGACAGCCGTTTTATCTCCCGCTCGGATGGTATTAATTCCCTTAATGTTTAACAAAATTTTCCATGTAGCTAGAACATTCTCTTCCTCTTTAAATAAATTATGTCCCATTATTACTAGTTGGTGGCTCACCTACTTCCAGGTGTCTTGATTGGAGAAAATCAGGTCCGGACCTCCCTGTGGCTTCCACCTGCCACTCTCAGCTGCACCAACGCCGCCTCCCCCACTACGTCCCAGTGGGTCAAGGTTGCCAACTGTTAGGACCCCGTCCGGGCCCCCACCGCCTATGTCCTTATCACGTCGGCGGTCACCAAATGTGGTTGTCGAGGCGGTCACGACATAAAGCAGAGACCACAAGCAGTCTCAGTTGGCAACAACTTTATTCTCTAACATGGCTAACTTTTATACACTTTTCAATTGTTGATACTTCTTCTACCTGGTCTATTGGCCACAATAAATCAACATGATGCTATTGGTTAAAATTACAGTGACTCCACCTATCTTTCTAACATTCCTTCATCCAGCTGCAAGGTATTCTTATCTTTCTTCTCTCGATCTCCTTGGTTACAGCCTTGGAGAGAGCTTCTTATCAGCTTCTTCTTACTTCTCGGCTTCTTCTCGCTGCTTTAGCTAACAGGCCTGCTGTTAGCCCTTTCCACAAGCCCCCACACCTGAGAGTTCTTGAGGTGTTTTGTGATTGAACAGCTGCGCCGTCGTTGCCCTTCTGTTCTCCTCCAAGTGAAGTTCAACAAAATGTCACCTCTAAACCCTGCATTTTGGGTCCATTTTTGCCTGGGTCAGGAGTTGCTCCTACATCTCTGCAGTGCAGCAGCCCTAGGAACGCTGCCATAGGGGGGCATGGGGTGAATTGTTCTGGGGAGCCTCCCCTTGGCCTGGTGGCTGCTGCTGGTTGACAGAGTGAGCAGGAGTGCTGCTGGTGAGGGTGGGCTGAGAGTGGTGATTTTTAATAGTCACCCCTTCATGACCCATCTTTCCCTTTATGGAATTTCTTCTAACTAATTCTGCATATCATAAAAAAGTTATGTTTTTATGCTTTTACAAGTCTCATCTTCATATCCTCAGCTGACTTTATTTTCCCCTCTAGTTCTTTTTCTGTTGGGGCTGGCTTCCCTTGGGAAAACATGTATGAACACACTGGTCCCGATTCCCTTTTATTGCTGCAGGAGTGCTTAGGAACACTTGAAATGGTCCTTTCCACTTTTCTTGAAGTGCCTTGTTGCTGTGCTTTCTGACATGGACACAGTCACCAGGCTGACGAGGATGTACCTGAGAATCCAAAGTCATCAGAGGTGGTCATACCTGGAATTGCTCCAGAGATGAGAGCATTTTTGACAAAGATTATAAAAATGGACTTAATCTAATTTCCTATCACATAACTTTCTCTGGAATGAATTGCAAATTGCTATTGTCTTCCATAGAGCATTTCATGTGGGATGACTTTTCCTTTAAAAGCTACTGGAATTCTGACCCTCAGGAGTGGCAGGGGAAGCCCTATTGCCCGCTTTAGTGAGGTTTCTTGGAAAATTTTACTCATTTGTCTTTGTAGACTCTGCTTTTTTCTCTCAGTCTTGCTTCTGGGATAAGACCTCCATGGGTGGAGTAGGTTTCATTTCTCTGGGGTGTTTTGGACAAACTTTGTACAGTTTCAGCTATGAAATGAGAATCTTTATCTGCTGGCATTCCAAAAGGAATCCTTTATCTTACTAGTATTTTTTATTTTTAACTGGAGGTATTTCTCTAGCATTGTTGGTGTGACAAGGAAAAGCCTCTGGCCATGCAGAACATGTGTCCCCTAAACCAAAAAGGTATTTATATTTACTTCTTGTCAACTCAGAAAAATGTCCTTGTCATTAACATCTGGCACTGCTTCCTGTTCTTGGGATCCCTAAGGGCAGTCTTTTGGAGAACTGTGCATTGCTCTGTAAGCAGATTTTTCATTTCAGTTGTCACAATCCCTGTCAGCCTAACACTAAGTAGCTGCCTTTCCAAATTGTCTACTGTACCTTCAATACCCCAGTGGGTTTCTTTATGGTTGCCTTCTCCAGTTTGAGTCATTATTCCTTGAGGCACTCTAACTTGTTGATTTGTTGCTACCCTCCACCCTTCAGGACTAAATCAGACATTGAAGGTATTTGAAGAATGGTTGTTTTCATCATGGTGTTCTGTGTCTGATTTGGAAAGGTTCACAGCTTTGGAAAGAATTGCCAACAAGATGCTTTGTTCTGCCTCCTCTCCAGCAGTTTGGTCTGCTCCTCAGTCTCCTGGCCTTGCCTGAACTGGTGAGCTTTGCAGTGCATTATTGCTACTTCAGCAGGGAACCGGATGCTCCCAAAGCTGTCTTGATTTGATTGGAGATGCTGATTCCTTGCAGAAGGATTGAGGAACACAGCAGGGTTCAAGGCAGTAGCTGTCCTTAGCACCATGTCTTTTGTTCCAGGAGTACCCCGTTACTTTAGGAAAACCAGTGAGCTCCTTTTTGCTCTACACCAGACATAAACATGTGCAGCACATAAACTGACATTTTTATACCATTTACTTTCACGCCTATTCTATCAATCAGGATTCTGGTGTCTTCTGCTTTCAGGTGCACTGGTCATCCCTTGGAGACAATGTTGAGATGTTCTTTTAAGAAATATGTCTTTTTCCACAGGGTTCTTTCCTGCATTCCCAGTCGTTGAGATAAATATGGATTTACTGTGCAAGACAAAGATGCTCATATGTGAACAGTGCAAAGGATTTCAGTCAAATCTGGTAACTCCAGAAGTGCGGTGGTCATCAATGTCTTTTTAAGATATGGAAAGTCTGTTGGATTTTGCGGAGGGTGAAACCTCATGAGATTTGTTTCAAGGTTCATACAAAGGCTTTTCCAGTCCATTCCTGGGGATCTATAAGCATCACAATCCAATCATTCCCAAAAAAGGACACAGTTCTTTTGCAGATATCTGCTCTGGTGTTTGAAAAATTGTTTCCTTCCTTTCTGTCTCCAAACTACACTGTCAACTTTGACTGTGGCAGCCAGGAAAGCAGACATGGGCAGATATGGACATGGTCTTGAAGACAAAGACAAGCTTTTGTGACATGGGAAATGGGCTTTCGATGGTAATATTAAACCCATTTTCAATAACATGCTTTTATTCCCTCTCCCTCTAATGGCTTCTTTGCTGCCAACTGACTGAGACCATGAGTAAGCTTGGGTATGGGGAAAATGAAAATCAATCAATCATAAGCTGAGTATAAAATATTTCTCCAGATGTGTCAGTAATTACAATGGCCACCTGCAGTCAGCACAACTGTCAGCCTGTAATTGTGTTCATGGTCCTCCCTGGCCTTTCCATCTCAGCTCCTCCTGCAGAGCATGTGGGACCTGGGCATGCTGCTGGCTTGTTTCTTTCGAGGAGGACGGAATGAGGAAAAGTTGGGGGTTGTGTCAAAGAGATGATATTTGAGTGACCGTGTACATGCTGGAAGCCTCACAGACTGACGGGGCCATGACAGGATGGCCCAGAGCTGGCAGGGCTGCACCTTGCTGCCCTGGTTACAGGTGTTGAGCTGCTCCTTTGCTCAGAGAGAGCCGAGTGAAGCACTTTTGTGCAGAAACACTTCATTAGCCCTGCTTTGCACAGCTGCAGCTACTGGGGTTGGTGGGGGTGCCTCGTTCTGCTCTTGAAAATGAGCAGAGTCAGTGATGGGACAGGGAAGGGCATTCCCTACCTGTGCCCATTGTGAAATCCCTCTGCCCCCACTGTGACACATCCCGCTCCTCAGTGACATCCCGGCCAGCCTGGAACATGCAACTCCCCGTTTCCAAGGACACATGGCCATTGTCACCAGCACAGGGCAGGAGCGCTCAGAGCCTTTGGTGGCTGCAGCGAGAGTGGAGGTGTCAGAGCCACAGCGAGTGTTGTTCCAACTTGGCTGGTTCCAGCACCCCTTGTTCAAGAGCCCCATCCACCCACTGAGTGGAGGTAATTATTCACAGTTCTGTGCAGAAAAGGGGGGGCTCAGGGACAAATTCACAAAGCCAGCACAACAAGAACCTAGAGTGTCTTATTATTTTTATACTTGAGCAAAGAAAGGAATTAGTGTTCATTGCCTGCAAGTTCCCTAGTTCTCTCCATAAGGAGTATTCTCTCTGGTGTTGGGTGATGATCCTCTCATTTCTCATGCTCATTAGTCTGCATGCTCAGTCTCTCCCTTCTTCTTAATGAGAGGTTTCTTGAGTGGGTGGCCATGGTCCGCCCCTGCTGGAATGGCCTCTTACCCTGCCGGAGCTGATTCAGCACAGTTGCTGCATTGGCCTTATCAGTTGCTTCCTTTTCTCGGGGGTTCTGCCAAATGTCCCTGTGCCCATAAATTCTGCATTCATTTTGTCCACAATCTGAGGTGCATCCTTCTTCCCAAGCCTTGCTGACCTGCCCTGTGTCTGAGGTCACTGAAGCCTGTCAAGCCCTACACCTCAACAAGGCAATTCAGCCAAGAAGTCACCTGCCTTTCCAAGGCCTGGCTATCACTTCCAGCTTGTTGGCTACTTCTTGTTTCATGGGAATCATCTCCCTTCTTGTTGATGAGCCTTGGAAGCCACAAAGGCCAAACATCCAGGAACATATTTTCCTAAGAAATATTTTACATTTTGCAGATATTTCAGCAGGATCAATGTCTGTGTGGGGCGGGAGCAGCCGAGGCAGAGCGGGATGGCGGAGCTGCGGGCCTGGGCAGGATCCAGTGAGTTCCGCAGGGCCCCAATCCGCACTGCGTCCCGCAGGGCCCCCAGCAGCACTGCCATGCCCGTCAGGGTGAGCCAGAGGTGCCAGGAGCAGCAGGTGAGGGGCAGGTGTGGGGCTCTGCGGGTTGGCAGCGGGTGGGGGCTTGGCCATGGTGTTGGTGTCAGGTGCTGCTGAGCCCGCGGGACCTGTTGGGCAGGGCTGGGGCCCCACTGGTGCTCCAAGGGCCCCTTGGAGGCAGCTGCCAGGGGGGAAGCCACTCACAGGGGGATGATACTGAGGAGGTGCCAGTGAAAATGGGAGGTTCTCTGATGGAAGTGGCTCTTAGGGATGACACTGAAGAGGTGCCAGTGAAATTCACATGTTCTCTGTGCTTTGACACTCAGGAAATTCAAGCTCTGGGCATGGCTTGTGGCCATAATTCATGGATTTCTCATGATTCCAAAGTTTGTACTCCGTTCACGGAACTGGTCTGGATAAAGGAAATTCTCTAACAGTATTTTCTACTATTAGCAGGATGTATTACTGTAGTTCTGGCTGTGATGCATAGTGGAGAACTCCAGCCACATGTACACCATTTTCAAAGCCTTTCCACTTCTTGATACATTTTTACCAAAGAAAGAAATTAATCATCATTGGTTCTAAATTACAGTTCCCTTATGTAATATTCTAACTTGTATTTGGTATTGATGCCTTACTTCTCATGGTAATTAGTCCACATTTTTCAGCTAATTTATCATAGCCTTTTAGATTTTATCTCAGCCAATTCTGCCTCCAAAATGAAGCAGTTCAATGTCAATTGTTGTTTCTGTTAAAAAATGTACTTAGGCTGATAAACATTTTAGCGATTTTTTGAGTTCCAACGGAATGCAACATACTCCGTACTAAATGCTGAGTTCAGTGTGTTGCAGGGGTCAAATTGATGGAGACTTTCCCACTGGGCTTTTCTGTGGAACTCTGAGCTGGTGTCAGGTGATGAAGTCTAAACCTGCACTTTAGATATCAGTGGTCTTGAGGTTTTACTGCCTCATTTTACCTTTTTGAGTAGATTTTATATTTGTCTTGAGGAAGATACAAACCTCATTTCTTTTCAAAGGAATACAGCAAGGCATGGGAATGACCTTCTCATTGCAGGACTTTGCTGGGATGAACTGTGGCTCTGCCACATGAAGAGGGACTTTGGGCCTGACCCCCTCTCCTTACACATTGTAGCTCTCAATGTTGTTTTCAAAGGAATTCTTGATAGATAGGAATGGAGATACTTGGTTGTTTCCAATTGGTGAAACATTAATGTGGCTTAAAGCTCATGTGATAGAGGAATGATCAAGCTCTGTACAAAAAGACAATAATGAGTTGAAACTGGGTTCTCACAAGCAGCTGTTCAAGACCAATCCTGTTTCTGTAGTTTCCATGCAGCAAGCATAATAAAGAATTTTTTTCCTACATGTCTGCCTGTAGGTAGCCAAGTGGAATGCAAAGGATAATTCCTTCAGTCTGAAGGAATATCTATTTCAAACCCTTCAGACTGATTGGCCTGGCTACACTGAAATAGACAGACAGAATTTGAAGTTAATACTTTCTCGGAAAGTTCAGTCATTTAGAGAAAAAAAAAATCCCTGGGAAATGAAGCTTAGATTGTTAGAATATGATGAGGTAGCAGGGACCTGCCAGGATCCTGGCCCTGCACAGGACACCACAAGAATCACACCAGGTGCCCAAGAGTTTTGTCCAAACACTTCTTGAAGCCTCCTGCAGTGAGCACTGGCCTGGGGAGCCTGTTGCAGTGCTCAAGCACCCTCTGGGCCATGATTGTTTTCCTGATATCCTGCCTAAAGCTCCCCAACTCAGTTCCATGCAGTTTCCTTGAGTCCTGACACTGAAGGACTCTCTTTTCCCTGCAAGGAAAGAATTTTGACAGTTGATATTTAGGCTTTGTAACATGAAATATTGGACCATCCATACAGAAAATCAGCTCCATTTCTGAACACCACCAACACCAGCCAAGCGACATCTCTTGGGCCTTCTCAGAGAGATGCTCCAGCAAGACCTGCTCAGGTATTTTGTGCATTCTTAACATTCTGGACTCTATTGTAAATTTTAGCTGACATGATGCTGGTGTAAAATTGTCATGCGAATGTGCAGGACCTTTCCTTGTGGGGAAGCCTTTGATGGAGCTCCTGAAGGGAATGTCTTTCTCCCAAAGGATTTTAGCTACAGACTTGAAGTAGGACTTGCTGAGTGCTAAAATGGGAAAGTAGGAATGAGACACAGCCTGTATTGACCTGCAGTACTTCCTGGTTTGAATGCTCTTTTTAGTGTAGAAAGATGTGCTTTCAAACTTTACCTGTTCAGAAATGCTGCTTTTTCAGAATGGGAGCAAAAGCTGATCCTGATCATAGGTTAATGAATGAATGATTTTGTTCTTGATGCAGAAACGGCCTCTGGCTTCTGACTTGACCAGTCCTGTGACGAGCAAGAAGAGGAGAATTGCCCACCAGCCCAGTCATGTCCAGCCAGCAGCTGGTGGCCACTTTTCTTCCTTCCTTCTGTCTTCCACATCTCTTTTCCCTTTGGACATCTCTCCAAGTGCTGGCTCCATTTCCCCCTGCACCCATGTGGTGCAACAAAAAGAGAAATTTCAGAGTTCCAGCATCCCAGCACCTACCAGGGAGCAGAAGGAGATCCCCAATTCAAACGGGGAGAAAAATGAATTGGGGAGGCTGAAGCAGTGGCACTGCTTGGATTTTGATGAAGGTATTGATGTGCTGGTTTCCTGACTCCTGTGTGGATAACTGTGGTGTAAAGATTTGCTTATTAAGAGAAGCTTCTGTCCAAATTAAGGTGCAAGCATGACTCTTTTCCACAGTCAGTAGTAAAAATGTTATTGAACAGTAAATGCAAACTAGAGAGATGGAAAGAAATAAGAGAAGAGAGGCAGGGTGAGGGGAAGAGAGAGACATGAAGTAGGGAGATATCATCAGCACATGGACTCCCTGTTGTGCAGCCTGTCCTTCTTCACCCTTGGTCTTCTCAGTGGTGGGGGTCGCCAAGACTCTCTGGAGGTACCACCTTCATACTGTCCAAGATTGGAATATCCACAGGGTGGTCACAGCTGTCCCCACATCTTGGGCTAGACAGTGATTTTCCTTACCCACAGTCTCTACAGTGGAGGTTTTTGTCTGGTGTCCTAATTCCAAACCTTCACCTCTGTTAGGCCAAGGCTTCGTGCTTTTCTGCTTGCCAATTGTGCCTCTTTCAAATTCCTGTTGTGGTGGCTTATCTTATGGGAACATCCTTCTTTGACAGTGTTTTGAAATAGTTAATTGTGCTCTTGCATCTTGCGAAAAGAGAGCTTTGAAAGTGGGCATTGGATACACGAAGGCACTGCTCTACATGACTGCTCTGCCATTATCCCTGCATCTGGTGATTATAAATCAAGGCTTTTTTCTTTTTTTTTCCTGTCATTACATTAGATTGTAATTCTTAGTTTAAATATAAAACCAAGAAAGCCCAGAACCTGTGCAACTGGAACCTTCACTAAAAGTACATTCATTTTTAGAAATTCTCTCTCTAAGTAGTGCAAAACCAATCAAGAACAAAGAAATATGAATTAGGTTGCTGTTGGGAGAATCTGGTTAAAAGGAAGAGCCAGACACTAGAAGCCAAAGGGAATGGATGTTTTTCTTTCCCTCTGATTTCTAGTAAAATCACAAGTGTTGACTGAGACAGCACTTTTTCCATCAGTATATTTTCAAGACTGCATGCTGAAGGCATAAATCTGTCACACATTTATTGCAGACTAGTTTACTGAATCCTGTCAATCAAATATCCATGATTTCATGGTTGTTCATTCAACTCAGCCCTTTCATGGAAATTCCAAAAGCTACAAACCTGGGCTGTGGTTTCCTGGAGTTCTACTTTGAACTGGGCTGGGAGTTTCCTCTCCATCCTAGCTGCAGAATTTCATTCTTCAAAAGCTGCTGAAGTGGTACAGACTGGAAACAACATTGAAAACTAAATAGAAATGCATAAAGAACACTTGATTTCTGAGGACAGGGACACACCCAGCCAGGCAGAGTTCAGTTGCTTGGTTAAATCTGTGGGTTGCCTCTTTTGGAGGTTGACCTTGCAAATGACAAATTGGGTTCAGCCTGGAGGCAGGTTTGGAGAGTGCAGATGCCTCTTGCAAGTGGTGGTGTGCTAGTAGAGACAGGTGCTTTGAGATGGTCTTTCCACATTTCTTCTGCACATAGACATGGTACCTGCAAACCTTGGGATGTCTTTGGAAGGATTTCTGCTTGAATCCATAAACACATGAGCAGCTTTCTTCAAGAGCCAGTTCCCAAATTCTGCCCAGCTGCTGAAGGAAAAATCTGTTCTCTGTTTCAAGTTGGGGCTTAGGCTGAAGCTTTCATGTGGATGAGGCATGAGAGCAAATGCACTTTAGGAAATGAAATGCTCACAGCAAAGCTGTTCTTCCAAGTTGTGTTGAACATACTGTGACTATTGGTATTTCTGTCCAGTTTTATTATCACTTTTAGACTTCTTTTTATACTTCTGCTATACAAGTAAAATCAACAAAAGCAAGTGGAACATCACACACACAACAGCTCTTTCCTCAAGAATTGAAGCTGTTATGGTTTGACACTGACACAATGCTAGTGCTTCTATGAGAATTCTTTCTTTTTGGCATCTGCTGTGAGGTGGTACTTAGGAATAGGCAAAACAGGCTCTTGCTTAGGGAAAAAAAGAAAAAAAACTTTATTAACTAAAACTACAAAAACTAAACTATAAAGGAAAGAAAATAAACACAAGGAAAATGAAAACTATACAGAAACACTCTACTACTTCCTCCTCCCACCAAATCTCCAGTACATTTACATTTCTTAAAGAATATCTACACTCGGTCTGGCACTACCTTTCAGACAATCAAATCTTCAGTTCATCAAGAAGTAGACGGAGTCCCTTTCCCGTACCAGGAACTTTTTTTCACAATCAGCAGTTGCCCGGAAAAAGAAAAAAAGTCTTTTGCTGCTATCATGTGATTCTTTCCTTCCTTCCATGCAATGAGATGCTCTCACCATCCCTTGCATGGAGTAGATGGCCTGTTTTTCAGGGTAGATCTTTGGACTTTTTAAGGATGCTTTGTCTCGTTCTAAGTAGAGCACAGTCTCATCTCCGGGACCTTTGTCCCCTTTATTTTCTTCACAAACACCCCCTGGGGCCGAGGGGTCTCAACACTGAACTCTCTCAGCTCTGAGCCTTCACTTCCTCTTGAAATGCAGTCTCTGTATCACTAGGAATCAGTTCATGGTTTTTATAACAAGAAAGAGTTCAAGGAAAAACCCACTCCATCTTCCCTCCATTCCTTCAACATCTTTCTCTTTGCCAGACCTTTCACTGGTCTATTTCTTCTTTTATCCTCTACTCTTATCTTTCTCTAGGAAAGGGAAATGTTCTTGTAAAGTTTTCATTGTCTACAAAAGGGTTAAAAGTTCTCCTGAGCGGCTGGACTGCTCACTGCACCCCGCCCTCTTCTCCTCCCAGCTGTGCTGGCTGCTGCTTGGACATGATATCAGGTTTCAAGGTAACTCAGTCTGGCACAGCAGCCTGCGTTTTTCTCCGTTTCCAAAAAGATGATGGGGGGGAAATGGGGGTAAACAGGTCTTTCGGGGCCCCCCACCCTTCCACCTGGGTCCGGCCTACCGATAAAATGGGCCGCGTGGCTTCTCCCCTCCCCCAGCTCAGCAACAGCTGAGCCGGGGGAGAAGCAGCTCTGTCCCGCCGGAAATTCGAAAAAAAGACTGAGGGAGGAACTCCCTGCTCTTTTAACCCCTTGGATTTTTTTGTGGTCTCAGAGGCGTATCCAAATGTCTCACTGGCTAAAACAGATGCTCATCTTAAAATCTGGACAGCCATTGGTTACTACAACATAAAACAACATATCCCAGATGTCCCATTTCCGGTCAAACCACGACAGAAGCTCAGGTAGCTTAAAGGTTGTCAAGAATGGCTGAGTTTTAACAAGATTACTTTGTGTAAACAATGGCAATGGAAGCTCATAAGGAATGTAAAGGAACTTGTGGCTTTTTATGCTTGGAACAAAACCTGAAATGGAAAGCTGAGAGAAATTACCATGATCTTGATTGTTCCTTCCTGTTTCAGCTGTCTTTTCCTTATGGTAATTCTTTTTAATAGAATCGTACTTCTTGAACATTTCTTTGGAAAGAGGGCTTCGAGGTTATGCTTCCCAAATGCCTTTGAAAAAGGCATTGCCAAATGCCTTTGCCAAGAGTCAAAGGGCAATTCACAAGTGCAGAGCTGTTTCCAGCCCCATCCTGCCACATTAATGAGGAGCACTCAGTTTTGGCTGCAGGACATTGTAGCCTTAGTGCCAGGAAGCCCTGTAGAATGGCATTGGCTTTCCTGCTGACAAGAGTGAAGGCACTCATTGGAACTGTGGGCCTCTGGAATTGGCAGAGAAGTGGGGATAAAAACATGGCATGAGAAGAACTTCAGCTTTCTTCTTTCTTTCTTGTTAGAACCTCAATGTTGATTTCTCTCAAGCTGTTGTGTTTTGTGAAGCTGCATCTGTTGCTGCATGACTTGAATGGCTGTGCAGATGCCACCTCATGCTTTCAAATAAGAAAAGCTGAGCTGGAGCTAATCCTATGGAAATGCACAACCTCTAGAATAAATTGGTTATTCCCTCTTTCTAAACCCCAGGACTTTATAGAGTGGAGAAGGTTGTTTGTGCTATTATTAAATGTTGTTGCTTCTTCTGAGCAATTTACTGTGAGAAGAATGCTCTCAAGGAATTTGTCAAGACTTTCCAGTGGGGATCTTTTGGCCTTTTAATGGTCTCCTGATGAAGAGTGTCAAAATTCTACTTACTGCAGGAATGAGAAAAGAGACTTCCATTGCCTCCAAATGCTCTGCAACAAGCAACCAACCAGACTACTTGAGGTGAGCAAAGTAGAAATTAAACCTTGTTACTCTCAGTGGGGTGCAGTGTCAAGATGCTGCACATCTTTCCTGTGCTGCAAGGATGACTTTGAGCAGGTTTAGTTGGGCCTGGAAGGCTCAGAGCAGAGATGAACACCGAGGTGGGTTAGGCCCGGACGGGCCCTCCCTTCCTGCAGTGCAGTTGCACAGGCTCAGCTGCAGCAGTGGTGCTGCATCCCCTCATCGAATTTGCAGGCCAGGAGGGGAGGGAGATGTGTGTGTTTGTGTGTGTGTGGTATAAAAGAGTGTAAATTGCTGCCAGCTTGTGTCAGAGCAGGGATGTTGGCAAGGGCAGTCAGGCCTCCTGCAGCTCTGGGGCTCTGGGGCAGCTGCGGCCTTTGGAGCAGGCGCGGCAGGGCCCTGGGTCACATTGCTCCGGTGCCTCCCAAAATCTCGCAAGGCATCTGTAGTTTTCTTTTCAAACTTATCCTGCATACCAGTCATGTGCATCTGGCCTAGGATGCATCCTTGGGCCAAGTTGTTTTCAGTCCTGGTACTGAATTTCAATGTGTTAACCAATTACTGCTTATAAATATTAATCTCAGGATGGTTTAAATTGTTTATTCGCATATGGAAGGAGTTTTGTCATCCAAAAAGAACCAGGTCTTCAGGGCTCAGAGGAGCAGCAGCATTGGTGTGAGAGTGTTGGGAAGTGGCATCTATTGTTCTCATTGCCACTTCATCTGGATTTTTATCATGAGCTTGATAAACCTCACGCCTGTGGATTTGAGGGAGAAGGGAATGAATAAATTTTGACTCCCATCAGTGTCTTTTAGCATTAATGAATTTTGCCCTCCATAGGAGCAGATGCCGTTTGGGTAGTAGTTGTAGTTTCAAGTTGATATAGAGATTGCTTTTGTGGCTGTATTACAAATGCCTCAGTTCCTTGGTCAGTGATGTAACTGCTGTCCACTAGAAGAATCAGATATTTTCAATAACTCTGCCATTAGACAGACAAGAATGTAGCTCACAAGTCCAACTCTGTGCACTCAACTCCACAAATGCAGTCCCTGACAAATATATTTTACAGATGTATTGTCACAAGTAAATGGAACTTACTTAAGTTTTTCCTACAGAGGAAGAGATTATGATTTAGCAATGTATCTCCTCTTCCTGAAGCTGCTGTGTTTGTTTCTCCTTTGACATTTGAAATGAGGGCAAATCTTTCCTAAATGTGCTCCACTCGCTAATGAACAAAACCTCTATGATGTAAACTATTAGTCACTAGAAATCTACCACCTAGAAATGTGACAGATTCCGAGAGTTTCCTGATTACGTGCTTTTGAAGCACATGTGCTTGAAAGTAGAAACTGTCAGTCCCAGAGCAAATGACTCAAAGCTTGGGTGTCTGTGTTTGACATTACCCTGTGCTTGGTATAAAATTACACACGTGTTTTATGGACTAGAAATATACTGGAATGTTCTCTGAGAGTTCACTCATTGAAAAATAGCCTCATTTTTTCCATTAGAAAATACATAGCCATTGTCTCCTTGGAGCAACGCCAGCGCTACAAGGATGACTTCAATGCAGAGTATGAGGAATACCGACATTTACATTCTCTGATTGACAAGACCACAAAGAAGTTCAGACAGTTTCAGGAGCAATGGAAGTCTCTGACTCCAGGCTCTGAAGCCTACCAGGTAAAGAAGGACAAAACCATGAAGACTGTGCTTCATCATCACAGCAGTGTTTTGGATTCCCTGGAGCTGCTCAATGAGACAAAGAGTGCCTGCAGGATTGGCCTATATGCTGAGACTCTGCTTGGGCTGTGTCTGGGTTTTGCAAGACCCTGCCCCAAAAAGCCTCTTTTGAGCTGTCTGTGAAGAAACAGGAAGGGGAGAGGTGTCTCAAGCAGGGTTTTAGAGCATGGGCTCCTTCTGTTGCCTATTGAGAGGCTTAATTGCAGATCTTGGGTGATGCTGGGAGAGGGAGATTTGTTTTTGCAAACGTCCCAGAAGAGTGGTGGCTGACAGAGAAGAGAATGTCTAGACTGAGACTGAGTGAACTTTTAGTGTTTTACCTAAATTTGCATTTTATGCTGGTGGTGAAACATTCTTCTTTTTTTTTTCTTGAAGATGGTGCAGGATCGAATCCTAGCAGATCATCAGCAGTTACAACAGGTACGTGTGACACCAGAGCTGCAGGGCCATGGTAACTGCTGAGTCTGCCTCAAGGCTTTTTCAGAGCAAAGGACATCAGACTCCAGACTCTGCAGAAGTGTTTGCATGCCCTAATTCTCTTTTGCTTTCTCCTTCACATGCCCTAATTCTCTTTTGCTTTCTCCTTCACAGGGTAGCCCCAGCTACTCTGAAATGAAGAGCAGGTGCCTGTATCTCCACAACAAGCTGGCCCATATTCAGAACCGCATTTCTGAATTTGACCAGCTCTGAGTGGAGTACTGGCACCAGACATCTGCTTCAGCCTGGTGAAATCTGCGAACTCTGGATTTCTTATTTCAACTAGAAGATTAGGTTTTTAGCATTTTTTAAGTAGCATTGTACAGTAGGTTTTTTTAGCACTGAGCAGTAGAATATTTCTTAAAAGTGTAGAATTAGTTCAAAGATGTTTAGCACATTTAAGAAGTAGAAAGATGATAGTTTTGAACATTAACAATAAAGAAATCTCACTATTTGTAATTCTTTCTCTCATTGTTGCTTGTATTATATTTGGAGTGGCCTTCTTCTGCTTAATTCTGTTCTTCAAGTCTTAAGTTTGTCCAGTGAAATAAATTTATCATTAGAGGATGGAAATCAACAACCTTACTTTGAATTTGTGCTCATTTTAAGAAAAGATTGTGGCAGATGGAAGTTGTTTAGGATAAGTCTTGGGGTGTTTTTTGACCTTTCTTGCTAATGCAAACTCTTTGCTTAAGTGGTCAAAGGCTTAGAAGTTTGCACAAACCCCTCCCCAAATGACCTTGTTTTGGAGGGTTACAGAGGAGTGCACATGGGCTGCTCTAAGCTGTCAGCTGAAGCAGCTCTCAGGACTGCTTCTAAATCACGGCCTCACTTTGTCAGTGAGCCAAGGAATATCCAGATCTTTGTAAGAGTTCTGTAAAACTTGTGGAGAAGTGTTGGAGGCAAGGTACTTCAATGGATTTTCCGGAGAAATTGGTTTCAATTGTCCCCAAAGGATTCTCTATGAGTTTTGTAGTTTCCTCCAAACTAGTCTGTCACAACCCACCTTTCTAGAGATATACTAATGTTAATTAATATTAATTAATTCATGCACAGACCTATGGAGACCTTGAAGCCTAGACCCTTTCCTAAGTTTCTTATCAGGAATATATTCAGCGGACTGGGTGGATGTGTGGCCAGGATTGCCAGAACCTTTTTTTGGGAGACATGAAATTGACTGAGGGAGGAGAACATTTGGGAACACTCAGTAGGGTCTTCTTCCTTGGAGAGTATTCTGCAAATTCCTGAATTATCTCTGGGCCAAGGATGTTGAGTCCCCATTCCTGAGAATTCTTGGGGCATTTTGAGATTGAACACCTGAGCCATTTTTGCCCTCCTGTTCTCCTTCAAGTGAAGTTCAACAAAATATTGCCTATTAAACTCTGAAATTTGGGTCCATTTTTTGCCAGGGTCAGGGGTTGCTCCTACAGCTCTGCAGTGCAGCAGCCCCAGGAACGCTGCCGTGGGGGGCATGGGGTGAACTGTGCTGGGGAGCCTCCCCTTGGCCTGGTGGCTGCTGCTGGTTGACAGAGTGAGCAGGAGTGCTGCTGGTGAGAGTGGGCTGAGACAGATATTTTACAAGCACAGCCTTATTTTGGATCACATTTCTCTCTTCCTGTAAACCTCCTTTACGATGTAGTGTCTACATACTTATTAAGCCTGTGTATTTTTGGCTGTCTTTTTTGTCCAGATTCCTTTAAAAACATTCTACTCCAAACTGGAAAAAATCAAGACACACAACACCTTTAAGTGGTAGAAGACTTGAATTTTACAACAAAATACCATCAATCCAATAAATTACAGTTGCTGGAAAGCTACTTTTTACGTCTGTCAAAAATTATGATATGAACTCATGAGGCTCTGTGTAGCTTAGATCTAACTCTGCAAGTTCCTATCTGGGGAACAAAGCAGGAGCATCCCTGAGGACCAGAAGGATGCCTGAGACCTCTGGGAGTGGGGCAGGGCACAGTGTCCTTGGCAGAGGAATATGAAGCCTGTCACCACTCCTCTGTGCCATGCCTGCTCACAGGTGGGATAACCTGGGGTGCAAAACAGACCTGAGCATCCCAGCTTGCAGTGCTGCTTGTGAGGCTGCACCCAGGCTTGGGGTGGTCCCCACCTGCTGCTGCAAGCGAGAAGATTTTGGTGTAGGAAAAAGCAGAACTCCTCAGGTTAATGAATAAAAAGATGTCCCCATCTTTAGAAGTCTTTGTATATGAACTGGAGTATCCTTGGTCTTCAAAAGGATGGGCATGTCATGGCCCAGACTTCTCCAGCTGTTTTGTTTTGTTAACAGAGCATAGCTGAAATTAGGAATGTAGGTAGTTGTTGATTTGCATTTACAGCCTACAGTCAGCCCCCCACTCTTTATCCTTTTGAGCGAAGGATAGTGAGAATTCTGTATCTTCAAATTGGAGTTCCCAGGGGAATTGCCAGGTCACATGGAAGATCTTGCAAGACAAAAACCCTAAAACAGTCTTCACCCTGACAGCCACAAAAGTCAGAATCAGGGCTGCCTTTCCTCTGATGACATTTGCCTCCCTGACACACAAATCAGCCTGTACATGATGAAGATATATAGAGTGATATTCCTGTTGGCCTCAGCCATTGTTTTCAGCTCTCCTTGAACAAGAGGCTGGCAGTGGAGCAGAACTGAGAAAAGGGATGGATCTCAATACTGGAGGATTGGATGTTTTTCCCACCCCTTGACCTGAACCTCCTCTATTGGAATATGATCCCCATATTACCGGATGGAATGTGCCTGGGCTCGTCTGGCTCTTGCTGCTTGACCAGAGGCAGCAACTGAGATGGTTTTTACTTCAGAGACACCTTTGGCTGGCTGGATGTTGCAGCTAGGCACTTGGAACTGGTCCAGACATGCAGGAACTCAGTTTTACCTGTGGTGGAAAGGCTTTAGGCGATGGTGAAGGGAAAAGGAGACGGATTCTGCCAGAGGGTTTAATCCAGAGCTTTATTCCAGGGTCACAGATCTCTGAATCTTGTAACAGCTCCAACAGAATGCCGAACCGCATGGTCCCGTGTCTTTTAAGCCCGGGGAGAAGGGGGAGGGAAGGGGTAGGTGTGCCACCAACCAGGTAGGAGGGGGGAAGGCTCTGGGGACAAGTGACACTTGGATAACCCAATGCCCCCCAGGGCTGAGGGGCATCTTTTGAACTTCGGCAATCAGACGAGGCCATTGCTGGCATACCGAGATTGACTGACAGCTCTCAACAGGAGGCAAGGGGAGGGCAAGGGAGAAAGTATTGGCACACCTGGGAAAGGGACTAGGATAGCTGAGACAGGATATTGCATCCCACTGCAACACTCCTCCTCCTTTCCAAATGGGACAGCCACATATACAGGCTAAGAATGGCTTCAAGACTTAATTACATGCATCTTTTCAAAATAGCCATTTTCATAACAATAACATTGATTGCAAAATACATGCAGTAAAAACATTCTGTGAGGACATCGCTTTACTGAAAAGTCAGAAGTACTGACCCAGAGAGGAAGAACAACTGCAAACCTTTCAAAAATAAAGCTTTGACCAGAATTCAACCTTCCACCCCAAACTACCCTCTGTACCTGGGTGAAGTGTTGCTGCCTTAGGTGTTTGCCTTCTCTGTCTTCAACCTGAGGCTTCTGGAGCAGGCCTGGATTGGCTGATATGTCCGTCTTTGTACTGACACCAGTTTTTATAGTGTTTTCTAAGAGACACTGTGGACTTACAATGACAGCAAATACTGTGTTACTTGCTCTCCACCAGCAGAGCTTCCCCTAGTACCACTGCAGTGAAGTGGCCACAAACAATCTCAGGTAACCCATGATGGCTGAATACCATGTCACAACCCTGGAAAGAAGGTGCCATCTACAGCAAGGTTATTGCCAATTCTCTGCATGATTTCTAATTATCCACCTATCCATCCCTTTCCACAGTAAGTTTTTTGCAGCTCTGCACTTGCCAAAAGATAGCAAAAATCTCACCAAACAAGCTTTTAGAAAAAAGATGAGCAGATTCCCACAGGTTTACAGCAGTGTCAGTGAAGATGGGATGAGTCTTAATAGTGTCCTTGTTGCCTCCTGTTTTCAGAAGAAGAACTACTGCAAAAGTCTGACAGTTAACAAAAAAATGCAGGGAGCCTACATATACTTACCTATAAAAAGGTACCTTCCTGTCAGGACTCAGTCTGTCCCTCCAGGTGTCCAGAGTTGCCAAGGACCCCATGGGGGGGCTGGAAGACCCTGGCATGCTACCCAGAACACCTGGGGATTTGATTTTGACCATTGGAGCAAGTTACCAGCTTTGTATGAGGACAAGAAAGTCACACAGGTCTGAATAGTGTAATAGCAAAATGATCACAGGGTGAAAATGTAGATTTTAGGATTTTTGGTATGGGGGTTATGAGGACAAGATGCAGGAACTTGGGTGTGTCCAGCCTTTCTTCTTCTTCTTCTTCTTGTTCTCCATTTTCTGCAGTGATGTTGGCACTTTGGGATTGGTTTAGAGTAGAAGTGCACTGTCTAACATAGGTGATAGGTATTGGGAATTAAGTGTAAATATGTTACATGTAGTTTGTAGTATAAAAGGGCAACCCCGCCTCGAGGGTGGTCACAGTGCTCGTGGCTGCCCTGCTGAGCACATCTCAGCTGGGCAGAAAGAAAATTTTATAGATAAGAATTAATAAACAACCTCAAGACCAAAAAATGAAGAGTCCAGACTCGTTTTTCAGCCGTGCAGGCAAAAGCAGAGACATCCTGCACAACTCAGGGCAGCAATTATCAACAGCAACCTGAGACCCTCACAGAGCTTGGGTGGGGAACAAGCTGGATCAATGCTGGACCCAATACTGGTGTTCCTCTCCTATCTGATCTCCCTTCCTTTTTCTTCCCTCTTTCATCAATGCTTCATAAACCAAACCCTTGCTCCCTTCCTCCCAAATTCTCCCACTGCTGCCTGAACACACTCTGGCTCTTGAGACACTGCCTGCAGCTTCCATCAGTGCTCAGTGCTGCTGCTGGGGCTCGGTGGGTGCTCACTTGAGGATCTGGGTGTCCAAGGTGAGGCTGTGGCTCTAACCAGCCTGGTCTAGTGGAAAGTGTCCCTACCCACGACAAGGGTGTTGGGACAAGATGGTCTTGAAGTCCCTTGCAACTCAAGCCAATGGCTCATCCCAAGCCAGGATGGTTCTATGATTCCAATAAACCACAAAAAATTATCACCAGTGTAACACTCAAGTGTGTTCATACATATCCATAAGTAATCACGTAAGACTGATTAGAGAACTTATTTTTTAATTTTGTATCAAAATTTTTACATTTTCAATGTAAAAATGTGTAATTAAGACAGGATACATTAAAAGAAAAACATACCAGTGTTTCAGGACATGCCTAATAAAATAGTTATTATTTTTTCTAACAGGTTGCTGGGGTTTGGTTTTTTGGTTTTTTTGGGGTTTTTTGGTTTGTTTGTTCTTTTGTTTTTTGGGGTTTTTTTGTTTTTTTTTTTTTTTTTTGTTTTGTTTTTTTTTTTTTTGTTTTTTTTTTTGTTTTTTTTTTGGTTTTTTTCTGTGGTTTTGTTGTTGTGGGGTTCTTTGTTCAAATCAACCACACCATGGCTTAAGGACAATAGCAAAGGTTTTCTGACTATCATGTGGGAAACTTTCCTAGTGTAGAAAAATCGTTTTTGTCTCTAAAAAGCTTAGTGCTAGTTTGCGACAAGAACACACATATATAGGATAGCAAAAATTAGGTCTGAAACTTAAGCCTAAATATACAATTTTAAATGCTATAGGTACTGCCTAGGGACATCCAAATTCACCACTGACCTCTTCCTTTCATCTGAATGCTGCCAGTGCCAGGGGAGTTTGGGAGGTGTTGGAACCAGTGGAAGCATTCCAGAAACATTTTATTTTTTAAAAACCACTTCCTTAAGTAACTGGTTGTTTTTCCAATTGGTTCCTGGTTTTTACTTTATACCATAGGATAAGGTGGGTGGGTTTATATCAAAGCAGTTTTTACGTTATGCCATACACAGTTACAAATAAATACCAAATTCAATACCTCCCTAATTCCTGACTATCTGTGATGGATACAGTCCTAAAGCCTCCACTAAAACCAGCTAAGAATAGCAACTCACAAAGCATCATTATCTACTTTCAGTCATGTTTCCAAATACTAAAAAAGGTTTCAAAACAGCTCTAAGGTACATACTTTTCTACAGAAAATCATCTTACAGAATGAAAGAAACAATGTCTAGTAAGATTTCTTCTAACACCTAAAATTTATCAGATGGTGTATGTCTGCAAGTACAACACATCTGCACCTGATACAGGCAGCATGATGGGGATACACAGTAAAATGGAAACTTGGTTTACTGTCTCAACAGTAGTAAGCATTAATCTCTGAATCTCTGAATAAATACTAAATATTTTATACTGCCTAACTTGTCTGTATAAAACCTGTGGCTATCACTGTCTAAAATGCATAATAGCAAAATATTTCTCTGGTTTGGATAGAAAGTGTTTATATTTCCATTAAGCCTATTTTTAAATACCTATCAAACATTTACAGATATTAAAACCAGCACTTTCTTATGTGTTATCTATACACAAATCATTGGCAACAGACTCATTCCTAGTGAAAAAACTGGGAAGGCTTTCAAAATATTAAAAATGCAGGACTACATGAAGCTTAGACTGACATTCACAGAGCTTTTGTGTCACTTTTGCACAGGTTGTCAGTATAAAGCATTGAATCCCTACTTTTGATAATTGAGCTGACTTCTGGTAGAAGCACACAAGGATGCTATCAGATGTTAAGACAAGCTGTAGTTTAACTGTATGCACAAATTTTTCCATGACTTTAGGCTTCAAAAAACTTACAGTTTTATTAATATCTATCCAGTAATTTCATTTTTGCTTAAAGTTTTGATAACTATATAACGATAAAACCTACTTTTTTCAGGTGTAACTTCCATACATATTACTTTCCTACTAATTTTTTTGTTTAATACTTTCAGCTTTCTTTCATGATCTTGAAAAAGCATTATAATTTTCTATATTTTAGGCTCCCTATATGCAAGATGTAGATAAGTATATTCATCTTTTAAGTAACTTTAGAATCTGCAGATGCAGAGTTGGTTTTTTTTTTAAACTCATTCTTGCCTAAAAGGAACCTTGGAATTTTGAGTCTGCAGCAGCCAGCTAAGTCATAAACTCTTTTTTATTTTGTGTGTATACAAATATAGGGAAGGAAACACCCTCTCAAGTTCTGAAAAGTATCACCAAAAAAAACCCCAAAACTCTATGACTCTAAATAGGAGTTTGAAAGGAACAATATATCTAGAAAACGGTATTGAAAAATATAACAATTCTTATACCTTTAAAAAAAATTCAGCTTCAGCAATTTGTTTTTCCACCTTCTCATAGATGCAGTTTCCAGATACATCTGATGTGGTAGAAATGCCCCAATCTCAGGCTGCATACCACATTACAAAGGCAGATGAAAAGCCAGAATTGAAAGTGCAAGAATGATCATGAGGTGTTTAGTTCCTTGATTAGATTTTGCTTCTAGAAAAGCACCCACGCTCAGGATCCATCTGCAAGGATCATGCCAGTCATAATATTCTGGGTTTTTCTCTTGCGTCTCTGAAAGGATCCACAGCCAGGTTTGTCTCACACGCTGTAGCTTACGAGCACACGATGAGAACTAAACTTGAACTGAGTCCCTGCTGGGGAGGTTTGAGCTTGAAGTCCCAGAGCAAAACCCAACATCCCAAATCTGGGAGGGTCACCTCCCTCATGGCCAGCACATCTAACATGTATTGTGGTGACTATGACTACTAGAGACACTTTTCTCTAAAAAAGCCACTTCTACTTGTGAGATTTTTTGCTCAAACCCCAGGAAAGGCTGTTGACCCCTCTGCCTTCCCTGTCCATCAGTACCATACAGATATGCTCTGAGCATACGCAGTTTTCTCTCTCTTTATTCCTCATGGGGAAAAATGCAGCATGACCACACTAACAAAGGTGTTCTGCAGATTGTGAAAACAGGCTTTCTTCCCCTACCTACTGGCAGGAAAAATTATGTCATTCTTTAGACATTTGGAGGCACTAGAGAATACCATGATGCATAGGCATTCCACTGGAATTAAAATATCTACTCATAGGGTTGTAACCGAACTACAGACTTTCTCTGGAGTAATAAATTAGTAGTAACTACAATGCCTCTTAAGCCTACCCATTACATTGTGAACTAAAAAATGCTGCAGAAAATGTTTGCATCCTGAAGTATATGAAGGACTTTTGACCTGGCTTCTCAGCTTCCCTGCACTGCTACTGTACTCCTATGCTTCTATTACACACAGATTTACAAAACCAGTCTATTTTCAACAGATTCAGTTAAGCAGCCACAAATAACATGAAAAACAATAAAATCAACAAAAAGGAAATTAGAAAGGGGAGCAGATGCCAGCCACAGCATTGTCCTGTAATACATTTAATCCCCATGAATATGAAGTCCTTGTACTTAAAACAAATATTCAACATACATTTCTCAATGCTTCAAGGTAAAAATTAGTGATTTGTTAGCAGAACAAAGAATGTCTGTAATTTCCAGAGGAGGTGAGCATCAGGTTTCACTCTTGACATGGTTTTTATATTCTATATAATCCCCAAGCTGAAATTTTGCAGTTGAAATGTACTTTGTATGTATTCAGTCTCTTTACATTACTGTGCAGTGGCATTTCTGAGAATGGATACAGTTCCTGTATTCAGCAAGCTGCTTCAGGTACAGGTTTGAAGGCCATTGGTGCATCTCTACAAAATTGCGCTCTTCCACTAGAAAAAGAAATAAAGGAATTAAATGTAATATGTAGACATAATAGAGCATATGTGCACAGGCTGCAAAAAGTATTTTAAAATTGATTAAAAACCCATTAGGGATATAAATACAACTACAAAATAAAGGTGAGTGCTGCATGATTTGCTTTGAGCTCTACTATGGCACAGAGGTAAGAGTTACCACACAATGTTTCCTTATTATTTAGTTAGTAATAAAAAAGTTTTTTGGAAAAAAAGAATACAATACTCATTAAGGAGAGCAGAGAGGTTTTCCTAAAGATGAGCATACTTTATTCCTAGAGAACAGTCATATCTGGTATACAAGGATTTTTTATACTGCAGAACTATAAAGCAGGGTATATCAATTCCTGTGGCAGTAGTTTGTCTCAAGATCAGTACACAAAGCAAGGTGAGGAGTGCAGCTAAGAATTCAGCAAGACATTAATCTCTTATTGCATACGGTTTTTAATCACTGACATATATAAGAGTCTTTTAGCCATATTATGTAGATTTCTCTACATTTGCAGAAAGATGCATCTTCATCCCCTTAACTCCAGACATTCCAGAGTCAGCTTGTATCCAGTGCTCCTTGAGGGCCTCAGGTGAAAGCAGAGAGTTCACAGCTGGGAGAGCCTGAGGGCAGGCAAGCTGCACTCACCTGGGCACAAGGCAGGGCTTCAATCCTCAGGGGAATATCCTGCTAATCAAATCTGATTTCCTCTATAGCAAGGTAACCCACGCAACTGATCAAGGGAAGCCAGTTGATGTAATGTTTTTGCATGTCAATAAAGCTTTTGGTACTGTTTCTCACTAAAACCGGATCTTTCTTGACAAAATGTCCAGCCCACAGCCGGATAAACACATCACGTGAAGGGTGAGCAGCTGGCTCACAGGTCAGGCACAAAGGGTTACAGTGACTGGGGTGACATCAGACTGGGCACCTGTCACTAGCAGGGCTCCAAAGACTCCATCCTTGGCCCTGTGCCCTCCAACATCTTCTTAAGTGCCCCAGATGGAAGATGGGAAAGGACACTGAGCAAGTTTGCAGCTGTGACAAATCTGGGAGGAGCTGCTGACTTCCTCAAAGGCAGGGAGGCCCTCTGGAGAGGCCTCAATGAATTAGAAGACTGGGTGATCACCAAACATAGGAAGATCAAAAAGGGAAAGTGCTGGACTCTGCACCTGGGATGGGGCAATCCTGGATGTATGGACATATAGTGAGGAAGGAGATGTGGGAGAGCAGTGCCCTGGAAAGGGATCTGGGGGTCCTGGCTGATGACAAATTGAGTCAACAGTGTCCTGGCAGCCAGGAGGGACATTGCTGTCCTGGGGGCACCAGGCCCAGCATGGCCAGCCAGGCAAGGAGGGGATTGTCCTGCTCTGCTGTCCACTGGCATGGCACCGCCTCAAGTCTGGGGCAGATTGGAGCTCTACAGTGCAAGAATGACATTAAAACTATTAGAGAGTGTCCAAAGGAGGGCAGTAAAGGGCCTTGAGTGGAAGCTGTGTGAGGAGCATTTGAGGGCACTTGGTCTGTTCAGCCTGGAGGAGATTGAAGGCAGACCTCAGTGGGGTCTGCAACTTCCTTGTGAGGGGAAGAAGATGGGCAGAAGGGAAAAGGAAGGGCAGACATTCAAGGGTATGGCCTGAAGTTGTGTTCTGACCTCCTTGGGGAGGTTTAGCTGGATTAGGTAAAGGTTCTTCCCTCACTGTGTATTTTGGCATTGGAACAGGCTCCCCAGGGCAGTGGTCACAGCACTGACAGAGTTCATGAAGCTTTTGGACAATGCTCCATGGTGTGACTCTTGGGGATGGCGTTGTGCAGACCCAGGAGTTGCACTCAGTGATCCTTGTGTGTTCTTCCAACCCAGCTAATTCTGCATTTCTGTCAAGGTCTCGGGTCTTGGCAAGCCCTTGGAGAGCTGCTGCCTGCTGCTGTGTTGCTGTCCTGAGCCTTGAGATGATGAGGTGTCACAGATCAAAGAGATGCACCCCTCATCAGGGTGAATGAAAATCACACAGGCAATGAGCAAAACTTTCTAGTTACACCACCAGAAGCAAATACAAATGCTTGGAAAAATCAATATCAGATCCTGGAAGAAGGTGGATTTATTTACTTGAATGAGCCATCATTTTTTCATTTTATACGATCTGCTGGAGCATACTATAAGCATCCTACTTTCTTAAAGGAAACCCCAGCACCTGAGGAAGTAGCAAAAATGACCCATTACCTTGATTTAAATTAGCATGATAATATGAAGGGCTTGACATACAATGACCAAACTGGTCCAGCAAATTCAGTTATGGGTGGGAACCTGGCCATCCCAACAGCACCCCTGAAAATGGTGATGCAGTGCTGGCTGTGTCATGCTGTGTCATCAGACCCTGGCTGATCCCACGCCAGGGTGGTGAAACATCCTGCTGGAATATCCTAAAGAAACCCTAATTATTTTCTCAAGCAAAAATGGTATTATCCAGAACATTACTTTTTATCTCAGCAAAACATAAAACTATTTGTCTTTTCCAAATGAACAGAAGAATACCTGAAAGTTCTTGGAATTCAGGCTTTTGACTGAAGATGAGGTAGTTAGTGGCAATAAAATGAAGAAGTCAAATTGAAAGGCAATCAGAATTGTGAAACCGTGGGAAGAAAAAAAAGACAAAAAAAACCCTTAATGCTATCATGTTTAAAACACAACCACATCTGACATGTCAAAATATTTCTGGTTTCCGGTGTGAAGCAATGGAGTTTGGACTCTAGAAGATAATGAAGGAAAAGTCATTTAATGGAAATACACAAACAGGTGAACAACCAAGAATAAATTAACAAAGTCCTGCTCCCAGAGGTAGAAAAAACCCCTGAGGTATCATGAGTCTTGGAAATTTTGACATCTGCACAGAGACAGAGCTTCATAGGAATTACAGGAAGAAATGGGGCATGTTGGTTTTTTGGTCTCTCTGCAGAAAATCCAATTTGATTAAGGCAATATCCTACAATCCAGTTTTTATTTTTCTCTTCTGTTTTCCAACCCTGTCTTTATTGTCTCTCTTTTTTTAGCATCTAATATTTTCTTTTCCTGCTTTTATGCATTTCTCTCAATATTCTATGCACTTGGAACTCCTTTGTCACCTGCATACCACATAATTTTCTTTTTTGACCAAAAGAGGAATGAGCGCATCTTTATTTGCCTAAAATCCATCTTTCCTGGAAGAAGCTGTAGTTAAGTTGAATTACTGCAGTGTGTCCATGATAAAAGAAATTCTACAGATGAGGGTGTGACTAGAGGATGTGGAGCCCAAATCTTATGGGGAGCAGCTGAAGGAGGTGGGGTTTTTATCCTGGAAAATAAAAGAGGCTCTGGGCAATCTTGTCACTCTCTAGAGCTCTGTGAAGGGAAGTTGTGGACAGGTGGGAGTCAGTCTCTGCTCCCAGATAAAAAGTGACAGGACAAGAGGAAATAGCCTCAGGTTGTGCCAGGGAGGTTTAGGTTGAATAGTAGGAAAAATGTCTTCATGCTGAAGGTTTTCATGCTCTGGAGCAGGCTTGGGTACAGTGGTAGAGGCAATTCTGTCATTCTGTAACTGCACAATCAGCAATTAAAGGCTGAAAGATTTCTTCTGGCCGCCCTTGTGGCACCAGTTATCCCTAATAAACAGATTTTATATCAACATGTTTCCTTGGGAACAGAAATTGCTCTCAATATTTTTAAAACAACTTACAACAGTCAACATATATATTCTCATTTGATATATACAGTAAGTACCTTAGCTTTCTTGAGCAACCCAACAATACTGAGGCTTGTGGAAGCCAGTTCCCTGCTAGGCATGCTCTGAAGCTGTGTGATGATGTAAAGTTCACAAATATGCTGGAGTCTCATCACTTGGTACATCTCTGCACAGATCAGCAGAGACATTGCCTGGAGAATACCGGCTAAAAAACAAGAAGACACAAGTTACATGTATTTTACCTTTCTGACAGGATGATCAAAGCTACTTTTCACCAAGTTGAATTTTAAATACCTAACAACAAACACAAAATCAGACTCCTATGATCACCTTGTTTTATTTTTTTTCATTATTATAAATTTTTGTTTGCCGGATTACCTTATTTTTCCAGATAAGCTATCCAATTAAGAAGAAGAAATGTGTTTAGAACTTTTTGGCAGATGGGTGTAAAGAATTGCTGTCAATATTGTGGATCTTGAAGATGATGAGTCAAGCGCTGCTGATTTATTTTGAGTAACTGAGAAGGAACAAGTGGATTTGGCTAAGTTCTCTTTCAGAAAAGCACTTTTACGATGCAAGAAAATACAGCCAAAAGTCCAAAGACAAAAAAAAGAGCGACATTTTTTTTTAAATATAGCACGGTAGTTGCATTTTTAAACTGCTAAACAAGGAAATGTTAGGTGGAGTGAAAAGAGAAACATGGAATACCTTAGAATAAGGTAGAATAATTATTTCAAAAGAGAACAAAAGCAAAAACACGTATCACAATATCATTTATTCATTATATCAAGGATAAATTAGCCAAATTTAAATCATGTTTTAGATTTGGTATTCAGATTTTCTTCCAATAAGACAGATAAAGAATGAGACATAAAGAATATTTTAGCTCAATTTTCCTTGACAAACACTCCTGTTGGCATACTTTTGTGGGTTTACATACACATAAGATAACCATGTGTATAAATAAGATATTCCTGCAATTTAGCCTTGTTTATAATACACTCAGCTATATATGTGTTCAAGAAGTGACGACTTTTAAATTTAACACAGAATCCAGACTGGAAAGCGCTATTACTGTAACGTAAAAAAAAAAAAAAATTACAAATATTATAATGGATCAGAAATGAAATTGAAACTTCTTTGAGTCTTGTTATGTGAGCACAAAGCAAATTATTTTATTAGAAATATTTTTTCTATTTTACTTGTATAGGACGGATTTTCTTTTTTATTGCACAATACAAAAATGTCATCTTTCTGGAGACATTGCACATTCAAATATTGGCACTTTCAATCAAATGGGTGCTGCTACATTACTCTCTATCCATGCCCTGCTGTGGAAAAATGAGTTACAGATATAGAACTGTATTTTACAGCTTTCTTACCTGGGCAGCAGGAGTCAGTGTAAAGGTACTCTAGGAAGGACAGGAAAGTGCCCTTGGAAACCCCACGCACTGGAACCTGAATGCTATTTGCTTCTAGATAATTACCATTAAACATAGCTGCCATAACCCCACAGCGAGTCACCAGAACTGCCCTGTGGGCTGGAACAGTTGCACCTGCAGGATGTAAGACAAAAATAATTATACAATAATTTTATATAGCACAGAAAGATCTTCATTCTAAAGTTCATGTCTTCTTAGGAGGTCTTCACCCCACGGAACGTGATTAAAGTGTTGGAAGTTGACAATGACTAACAACACACTCACTGCATACTAGTTAGGATGAAGAAAGAATAGTAAAATAAAACAAATCAAGAAGCAAAAAATTATTGAAGCCAAAATGCAACAGACTAAACCAACTGAGAATAGACAGAATAAATCTGATCACATTCACTGAACCTCCAGCCCATTTCATAAATATGCAATGTTTTGAACTGTTATGCAAATGGTTAATGGTTGGACTTGATGATCTTTTCCAACCTGAATGATTCTATGAAGAGTCATTTATGTGCACTAGTAATCCTGCTGGTAAGTAATATTTCTACAGAATGACCAAAGAAAGCAGAGAAAGGCAAATTTTTCCAGATGAAATTCCATTAAGTCCAGTAACTAAGTATAAATTTAACTATATTAAGTACTATGCCTAAGTGAATTTCCTAAATGGTTGTCTTATGAAAAAAACACTGATGATTTTTTTCCATAAATCTGTTAATTTTCTATTATTTACAGGTGAACCCTGTGCTTTACTACAGCCTTTGGAAGATGTGGAGAGGCCAAAAGCCCGGGTGGTAGAGGCCTTTTGGGCTGCAGAGTCCGGCTGGACTGAGCAGTCCAGCTCAGTGTGCAAGAAGCACCAAGCAAGGGCCAGTCAGGACAGCAACCAAACCCCAAATGAGCATTTAGAGTCGGATGTAAATGTTTTAATCAAAATTATAATAAACAGATCAACTCACATGCAATATAGTGTATATACTTACAAAGAAGCTACTGTTTTAATTATGTCTTAATTCACAACATTGGTATCTGAGTCATTTTTTGAAACCTTCTGGCATTTTTTGTCTTTTGTTCTGTTTCCGCCTCCTGTACTTCCACTTTCAAAATGCCTAAGCTGCATGCTATATGTCCTATATGTGCTTGTGAATGGACACTTATCCACTAATTAAGATGTTCAGTCACGTTCTGTGTCTTTACACAGACACAATGGGCTCCAGTTTTTCCTGGCTTCCATACTTCTATAAAGCTAGAAAACTCAAAGCAATGCTAAGTATCCAAGGAATTGCTCAAAATCTTACTAATTTGTTTGTCTGGTTAAGATTAGAGCCTTCGATTTCACTTAGTACTTATTGAATTTTGATACAATTGCACTGATTGATGAATTTGAGAAAAAAAAATTGGAAGTATCAATTATTAGGAAAAACAGTTCACATTTTATTAGTGGATAAGCACGCTTTTTAAAAATACTCGTCAACCCAGATATTTGTGTTTTATTTCTGTAAAATATATAGTGTTGTGTGGGAATCTATAAAATTGGAGGGTTTTGGGAAAGCTGCAAAAGGAGTCAGCTTCCCACAAAGACTCTCTCAGGAGTGGGACCCTGAGGTGAACTGTTCATGTCATTGAGGTCAAAATCTCCTCACAATGATCTCCTTTACAATGATATTTTTGTAGAGTTTTTTCTGTGTGTTAAACAGAACATGTAGAAAGAGTCTCCTTGACCTGTGCTTGTATTTGAGGAGCTAATGCTTCATATTTGTCCCTGAAATATACATCTGAAAATAATGATCTAATTCTAGAAGGCCATTTCTGCATGAAGGGTGAGTATGGACAGACTAAGAAATAGTGTTAGCTTTTAAAAACCATCTCATTCTTATCTTGCAAAAGCATGCAACACATTTCTCACACTGCATCTTTCGTTGTAACAATGAACACATTTAATTTTCAGACAAAACACTGAATCCTGACACTGCAGCACATTTGGAGTAAACCAAAATAGAATAAAATAGAATAAAAAATAATGTCAATCAGGGAGGCACAGTGTGCCATGGACAGGGAGAGGGAATTCCTATAGGCTCAGCCCCGATGAACCATGGTGGGAGTGGACACTGCTGCAGGGCACCCACGGGGACAAGCTTTCCCTGCTCTCCACAGTGACAGCAAAGCACTCGCAGTTCCTTAGTTTTGATGTCATGGCCACCTCCATGTCCCACATTCTTGAAGAGGAGAAAAAGGGTAAAGGATGGAGGCCAAGGGAACAGTGGCATTGCACCTTGTATTTTGAAGATTACATCAGCCAGCACAGGTGTGTTAAAGAATAGCCTGAGAGAAGTATTTTAGAGCCGTTTTATCTGGTGAGACTTGCAGTCCTTTACAGTGTTTAGCTGAAAAATAAATTGGTAAATAAATGCTGTCATGAGTGGCTGCCCACAGAACTAAGTATTATGGGATGTAATTTTTATGGGAAAATAAACCACAGCTTCTGGCATGCGCATTCCTCTGTAACCACCTTTTATTTTCTAATTTCCTATTCCCTGCAGTGCAGCAGCTCTGAGGGGTCTCTTGTCCCTCACAGTCACACCTCAGCTCTCTCCTTGGAATCTTGACCTCCCCCATCCAGCCCCTACCCATCCCCAGGTTGGGCTTCACCAGTTTTCTGGAGTCCCAACCTTTGCAGACATTCCCTGTGCAGACCCAATGCTGCAGCAGAACGAGGTTTGAGGGCTCTAGGGGGAGCAGGGATGGGACACACACCCACCCCGCAGCAGCTGGAAGTTTGGTGTTTATATTGCTCTGCAATTACCTCCACAGAGGCAGGGGGAGCTCACAGGCTGGAGCACAGACTCCTCTTACAATAACCTGTTAGGTTCAAGACCCTCCGAACCCCAGTACTCCCAGTTAGTTTTCAGTTTTGGTTTTCTTATCTTAAAAGTGTAATCTAAAGCTGACAAAAGGAACTACATTAAAATCGTGTTGCTAGATTCTGACGAGTGAAATTGAGATAAGATTGAATTTATGGTTAAAAGGTTAAATTGATAAAAGTTTTAGTTTTACTAAGACAAATCACAATTCCTTCTTTTTGGCTTAAAAAAAAAAACAAAACAAATGAGAAATAAGAGTACCCTGAAAGCATAAAAAAAGAATAAAAGAAACTACAGCAGCTCTGGCTCACTATGTTAAAAGTCTTCAGGCTCTCCAAGGCCAAACCTATAAATGTTTTAGCTGTGGGCACTAAGGGCTGGTAAGCCTAAAACAGAGCAGTGATACGCTGAAAACAGTTCAGTGACTTTTTGATGTCTATATTGCATTGTTCCTAGAGAATCTGAGGTTTTCCTTTCTAAATCAACAGAAAGCATTAGAGCAAGTTCTATATTATCAGGGAATGTATATGCTCCAAGAAAAAATGACTGTAAAAACTAATTCTACATTAAAACCAATTCTACTTTGTGACTTTTATTAACTTAATGAATGTTACGCTTTTTGTGTGGTCTTCTACTGAATTAAATTTATTGAGTTACAGCTTTCCACATCACAGCATTTATAGGAGAAACCACCCCCTCTGGATCTACTGCAGAAGCCCAACTTTTGGCTTATGTTCAGGAGCAAATCTTTCCTGGGCAGCCTCTATTACATGGGAATTAGCAACACATAATCATATTGGCAGACAATGTTTAAAGCTGTGAAAATGAGTAATCCCTTTAGAATACCTGCTTGTGTGGTTTTTAACAATTACATTAATTCTGCATGTCACATCAGGATCTCTGTGTATGTGCCTGCAAGCTACTCACTGAAAGCGTGAAAAAGTACAGGCTGTTTAATCCAAAGTGACTTTGTTAAAACAAAGACTGACAAGAAAACCTTGTCTATGAAACAATTTCTTGAAAACTTAGGTAACTAATGGTGACCCAAGGGAGTTAGATGTACCTTTCCTGGAGTTTTCAAAACGCATTTAGCTTTCTCAAGCACATGTTCTGTTTTATCTGGATCCTTCAGCTTCTTTCTTATGTCCTCTTCTAATTGTTCCCACTGGAAAGCACCTATCATAAACCCAGGGGGAGAAAGATTACAAATCAGCAAGGCACAGGCCTCAGCAGGCAGAGGAAAGATGACATCAATGCCAAACACATCCTGCAGAAATGGTAGGGGGTTTGCACATAAATCAGCCAGATCTTTTCTTTTAGGAAGGGCAGAATGCAATTTTTGCGCATTAAATTTCCACGGTACTTTTTATTGTGCAACCAAGTACCAATAGACTGTAACATCTTGCCTTCACACTCAATCTATTCATTCCTCCCAGTTCAGTCACTACAAATTGCAGGTAGAGATACAGAAAAAAAAATCCTTAATGTTTCAACATTTGTGGAATTTTTTTAGCTTCTGCCCATGCTGCTGGCTGCATTATTCCATAGGGGTCGGAACTAGAAATAATTAATGCACAGTTGCATTCTTAGTCCTCACAGCTAAAATCAGCACAAAGTTTGCAGGAGAAATTCTGTTATTCTTGTTTTTGCAGTCAAAGCCATGACATCCACTGAGGCGTCTCAATAGCTTCCTTGGAAAAATGAAGAGAGTAAAAACAAAGATAGTTTATCTTCATGCACTTTGCTGGAGTTAGTCTCAGAGGCAAAGTGGGGCTTTGTGGTAACTTTCAGTTCTAACCCAGGACAAGAAGGAGGCAGAAACAGATCAAGCTCAGTAACAAGCCCAACTCAGCACAGCCCTGAAGATGCTCTGCTGTCAAGAGGCTCAATCAGCATCTACAGCACACAGCATCCTCAGCTCAATTATCTCCCATCTATACCACACTGGCTAAGGGTTTATAACCTCATGAGCATCATGTCACAGCCCTGAGAATCTGAAAACTCATTATTTGTTCTCTTCTCAGCCTGCACCTCAAGCACCTTCACCTCTCAGAGGAACCAAAACATAAAGCAGAGCTCTGCCTGCAACTGCCAAGTTTCACAGCTCCTTGGCTGACATAAAGGAAAGTAACAAAGGAAAATTAGTGCACACAAGGCACTAGACCCAAGCTGTAGATGGTGACAGATGAAGATGTTTACAAAGATATTTAGACTGGAGGAAAGGAGGCTCAGGGGTGAACTTGTTGCTCTCTTCAACTGCCTGGAAGGAGGCTGTAGCCAGGCTGGGACAGTCTCTTCTCTCAGATAGTAAGTGACAGAACAAGGGGAAACAGCCTCAAGTGGCACCAGGGGAGGCTTAGATTCAGTATCAGGAAAATTTCTTCACCTCAAGGGTTGTCAAGCACTGGAACAAGGTGCCCAAGGCAGCGGTAGGGTCACCATCCCTGGAGGCACTTCAAAGATGTGGCACCTGGGCACATGGTTTAAGTGACGGGCTCGGCAGTGATGGGTTAGTGGTTGCACTTGATAATCTTAAAGATCTTTTCCAAGCCAAATTATTAAATTATTCTATGAATTAAAAATACTGTATTCACCCATCACCTGCTGAAAATCCAGTTTTCATCCCCTATCCTTGGCTCAAATAAATAAGAACAAAAAAATCAATCTACTCATGGATTTTTTTTCAGTGAAAAACTACTTCATATATTCTTTATCTTTGTTACTATTTTGGAAAGAAGTATCTTTGATGTAAAAACTCCAACTGAAAGCTGAAAGATTCTGACAGGTTGAAAAATATTTTACAATGAACAAACAGGCATTAGCTACTTCCAGAAAAAAACCCCAAATCTTTCTGCTGAGTAATTCTAAGAAACATCTGAAAAGTTTAAAAAATAATCAGTGCCATTTTGATAGCTGGCATTAGGTAGGTGAGGTCACAGACTGTACCAACTGGCAACAGAACTCGTGCAACACATCAGAGATCTCCACACTCCAGCCACTTCTCACTCTTTTCAGCTGCACCATACTCAGAATTCAAAATTACTTGAGTTTTCTTAAGCAACTCTTGCCCTTGTGTTTACAACATGCAACCATGTACAGTAATTCAAAAGCCTAGGATCTGAAACTGACTCAAACTCCAAATTTGTTTTGGCAAAATTTTGAATGCTATTGATGTTAGCCTATGGACTAATTTAATTTAGGCCCATTAAATCTGGAATGACAACTAACCCAATTTTTGTTATAGGTGGTGGTGTTTTCATTGTGTGTAGTAATCACAAGGGATAAAAAAGGTGTGGAAACAAGGTGAGACATCACCTAGCAACAGCAAAGCCACGTTCCTTAGAGCAATGCACATATTCCTTCATGAGACAATAGGAAATAAGTTGCCAGATCTGTTCCCAGCAGCTACCTGAATAAATGAAGTGGAGGATATCTGGGAGACAAGAGCAGAAGACAGAGCCCTTCACCACCACCCTGGCTGGTGGGACACAGGGTGGGACAGCCCGGGCTGAGGAGGGGAAGGATCCCCCGCCTGCAGCGCCAAGAGGCTCTGTGCCAGCTGCACCACGGAGGCGTCGTGCGCGTCAGACGGGCTCTTCACCCCAAACAGCAGCATGAAGAGGTGGCTGACAGAGCAGAGCATGATCTTGTCAGCCTCCACCACCGTGCTGAGGTCCTCGGGGTAGAAGGCCACATCTGCACATTGGCAGCAGCAGAGCAGGTTGTGCACGTCTGCGCTGTAGTGTGAGGCTTCACCCTTTAGGATCGGCATCTTTTCTGCAAAAGAAGTCAGGCTGTAAAAACTAAGTTTTACAACCTTAGTAAATGCTAACCACACAACAACCGACCTTCTCAGATCATTTTAATTTTTAAAAGAGATATTCAATATTTCTTATATGCTATTTGAATATCTTGAGTAAAATACTTGAAAAATGGAAATACTTAATACAGTAAGTTAAGAAACTTAGTTTAAAAGCAAGTGTCTGTCCTTTCACGAACCCTCTATAGAAAGTTACACTATAAAGAAACTTTGTGTATTCCAAATCTAAGAGGTCTGAGCAAATTTTTAGAACATGGAAGAAGAGACAACTACAGGTTTATAGGTAACTACTTGTCAGTAATTTTATCACTGAGCAAATGCATCAGATGCTCAGAAATCACATACAGGTGTGTACTTCTCTGCCTTGCTTTATCTGCAGCAAACAGAAACACTATCTGATTATACTGTAGAGGAATAATTAATGCTCTAACAACTTTCTCTTTTTATCTGTCTGCTAAGAATTTATGTAAAGCTTTTATCAATTCATGGTTTTGTAAGTCCACCAGAAAACCATTCCTATTAGTTACATCTAAAATAAACTAGAAATCCATTGCAATGTTATACATTGCCATACAATTCTCCCCAAGTAAATTAAACTATCACTAAAAGGTGATGCAACATAACCAGAACAGCTGATAATAGATCACACAGCTCATAGTAACAATTGTTACTAAAAAATACACTAAAAAATATTGATTGTGCAAAGACAGTGACACACATAAGGAATTATACTGGAGACCAGATATCAATGAGCACCTGGCTGCTCAAGCTGAGGTGGTTGGACTCGACGGCACTTCTGAGTCTTTTTCCTTTTCTTCCATTTTTCAGATAACTTCTGATTCAAACTTTGGATCATAAAATATTCAAGCTAAGACAAGAAATGTATTTTAAAAAAAACCAACTTGTTATTTAAAAACAACTATACATCAAATTAAGGGGTATATCAGGCTCTGTATGCAAGGCTAAAGCTGCTGACTCTATTACCAGTCATCCAGGAGAGTCCCAAAACTCATTTCTGAGAAGCTACCATATTTAGATAGAACTAGCACAATTTAAAAGATTATTTATTCAAATGATTGTGGTTAATTCTTGTGTATTTATTCTTCCTAGAACTGACAGACATAAAGATACTCAATTTACCAACCTCTTTAGATGTTAATTCTATCTTGGGGAGTGGACTCATTCAGCTGGATGTTAGCCAGCAAGATAAAAGGGCAAGAATACAAGTGGAAAATTTACTGCAATGCAGCTAATACCTTTCCTAAACCTTCCTACTTAAAACCAGAGCAACCTTGGTACTGCTAATTCAGATAGCATCATAGACTCCCAGAATCCTAGAATGGTTTGGCTTGGAAAGTACCATGAAGACCACTGAGTTCTTCCAATCCCCCTGCCACGGGCAGGGACACTTTGCACAGATCAGCTTGCTCCAAGCCCCTTCCAACCCAGCCCATAACACTGCCAAGGACGGGGCACTCACAGCTCCCCGGACCATTCTGTTCCACTGTCTGACCACCCTCACTGGGAGGAATTTCTTTCCAATATCTGACTGGAATTTTGTCTTGGTGGGAACTTGACACTTGGTGGAAGGGCCCATGGTGTGCCTCCCCTGGCTCTCTGAAGCACACACATCTGCCATGCACCTCATGCATGTTCCACCCGGCTTCCAAAGAGGCAGATTCCCACTCACCACTCCTCCAAAGTATTTCTGGATGTAGAAGTCATTGAGAGTGTGCAGTTCAAGGTAAGTGGCATAAAGTTCCTTTGCAAGCTGGACTCCTTCAGAGGTTGTGACACAGCTTCTCCTGTCTGAAGTGCACAGGGGACAGGTGCAAGGCACTCCTGGGGTAAAAAGTGATGGAAAATAACCATTTTGGCCAAATAATGCAGAATTCTTAGGTTCCTAAATAACTGTAAAGATATCTTACTTATAGGAGAACAAAGAGGGAAATGAAAACATAGGAATTTTATAGTAAGAAATCTGTAGTGACAGAAAAAAGCCCTACTTCATATTAATCAATTCAAAACACTAGTCCCTCTACAAACCTCTGTATCCATTACATTACTATTATTTTATTGATTTTGTTCAGTTGGAAGACTTCAGCCAAGCTTATGGATGCCAGATTTGGCTTTGGCTCAATAGCTTTGCATGCCCAGGTCTTGTACTAGTCTGCAGGTGCTATCATTCATGAATGTCACCCTTCAACCTGTTGAATTGTTGTAGCCTGTCCATGCAGGAAGTACACACAGTAGTGAAAGAAGAAAATTTCCACTCCAGACCAACCTTTGATGGGTTTGTATGTACTGCATGATCTGATTCACCTACATGTATTTCACATCCATTTTTTTAAAAACACAAAATAGGTACTTTGAAGATTATGTCATTTCAATGCTAAAAATTTTCATTCATTGCTTTAGGAAGAAAATCCCAGAGAATTTCAAGGCTTTTCCCAACCACTCTCCAGTCTTTTCAGAATGCTGGATGTAATTTTAATCTCATACACTAGAGATACGTTATACCCAAATGTATGTCGCTTAATCCAAATTACTAGATTTAATCCTCATGTGTGACGGCTCCTCAAGAAGAGTCATTGCAGAGGTCAAAGAACGATAGGCTGCCTATCATTACTGAAGTTAGTTAAGCACAGTGTTCTTGCCAGCACATCAGTCAAGAGAGCCAAAATACATGTGCATATTACTGTCATCCTGACAGACTAATTGTTTCTGTTAGCAGCTTGGAAAAACAACCAGCTTCTACTGAAATTACATTATACCCAGCTTCCAAATGAGATTTTATCTGTTGTTACAGGAAGCTAGATACATACCATGTTTTCTTGCAGCAATAGCAGAAATTATTACTGGAACTGAGCAGTGATTTAGTGCTTTTTTACCATTGGCACATCGCTGTCCTTTAGTTCTTGAAATGAAGTCTTGTCATTGACAGAGTATTTAATCACAATAATATCAGCTCCTCCAATGAGCCTGAAGGAAGTGTACCAGTCACTGTCAAATATATCCTAAAAAGAAAAAACCACCAATCAAGAATTTACTGACTTGAAGAGAAAGATGAAATATTCTATATTCCTAATGCAAAACTCTACAGAATTGTTTTGGTCTGATTAGATCTTATATGAAGACATGCAACAATGAGCAGCAGACTTCCTGCTTTGTCATTTCCTTGTTTGGAGAGCAAGCTGTTTGTTATAATAAATTGTAAATATTTTCCATTAACTCAGGAATTCTGTCAGAAGAATTAAAAATAGGGTTTATCAGGAAATAGTCTTTTCAGGAAGAATCTTTGCTGTTTTAATTACTTAACCACAAAATTTGTTTCCTTTAGGAAATAAAAGCACCTTCAGTGGTAGGTGTTTTCAGCAACACATACAAAAACATTATTAACCACACCATTTTAGAGAAAGGGTTACACAGAATTATCCGATGTACCTATGATCTTTAAATATAAAGGTCATATTTCAGTGTGACTTTAAATATAAAGGTCATAATTCAGTGTGACTTTTATCACTAGAGTTTTTACATGGCTTCACCAGGCATTAATGTCTTCAGGGTAAAGACTTAAATCACATACCTAAACCTTCTTTTTCAACTTGACATTCAAATTTTCATTGCTCTCTGCTGAGGACTTAACCTCTAAAACTGTTTGATATTCTGTACATTTACAGCTGTGCTGTATCCACAGGCAATATAAAGTAATTAATGTCTATCTGTCAAGGAACTGTGATTCCACAATTTCTACTTCAGCTGGAGGTAACTCATAAATACCAGGAGAGCCATGGCTTTGAATGCATGCAAAATTGAAAACCTTTGTGGCTGGGGAGCTGCGTGGGCCAAAAAGACGCAGGGCTGGCGGCCTTGAGCAGCTGAAGATGAGGCAGCGTGTGGCCAGGGGGCCAAGAAGGCCAAGGGCATGGTGGCCTGTGTCAGCAGCAGTGGGGCAGCAGGAGCAGGGCAGTGAGCGCGGCCCTGTGCTGGGCAGCGCTGCGGGCACAGCTGGAGTGCTGTGTGCACTTGTGGGCCCCTGGCAAGCAGAAAGGCATGGAGGGGCTGCAGCGTGTGCACAGAAGGACAGGGGAGCTGGGCCAGGGGGTGCAGCACAAGGCCAGTGAAGAGGGAGATTTGGCCTGGACAATGGGAGGCTCTTGAGGGATCTTCAGCATCTCCTCAATGCATGCAAATATTTAACCACTTTTGGACTTGAATTTCTGTCCCTTTTTTCCTTGTTGTTTTGCTGTTGTTGTTGTTGTTTGTTTGTTTGTTTTCTTGCTTGGAGGAAGAGGCTTATTCACATTCTTTTTCTCCAAACTATAGTTCTTGTCATCATTATTTTCTGATGTTTTACCTCACTGGGACTGAGTCTGCTCGAATTTTAGTTTCCAAGGTGTCACTTTCTGGAGAATGCAGTAGTTTTGCATGAGAACACATCATTCTGTGCAGGGACCTTGGTGCAGAAGGAGCTGCTGTGATTCCAGGCCAGCCAGTATGGCCTTACAAATCACTTTGATTTCAGCAGTGCCTGTGCCTTTTTGCATCTCAGGCAATCAGTGTGTGTTGTATTTGGGAACTGAGCAGGAGATCAATGCCCTTGCATTCCAGCTGCTCCTCAGAGATCACAGGAGCTGGGAGGGGCTGGGATGCATTTCTGACTCCAGTCACTTTAGCACTGTCAGCGTGGTCGTGTCCAAGAGAAGAACTTTCTTGAGCACAGATACGCCAAAAGTGCAGTTCCCAGTGCAATGCTCTGGGTCTGATCCCTTTCCATAAGGACCTGTGTTGTCGGTGTTCACAGCGGTTTGTAGATGGATGCAAGAGACAGGCTCTTGATTCCATTATCACAAGGCTTCATTTATTTTATTGTGATATATATATATATGGCATTACAACTGTACTACATAATTATAGAAAGGAAAAGAGGCTTGTTCTGAAGCTGCTAAGCTAAGAGAGAGATAGATAGAATGAATAACAACGTCTGTGTCTCAGCACAGAGCGATAGCAGTCCTGCCTGTGAATGGTCAGCAGATCTAAACATTGGTGGACCTGCTGCATTCCACAGCAGCAGATAATAATTGTTTACATTTGCTGCTGAGCCTCTGAGCTCCAGCAGAGAAAAATCCTAAGAAAGGATTTTTCAAGAAGAATGTCTGTGACATCTCACCCTTCTTTATTTAGTTAAAGTAAAAAAGAAAAAATGCTGCTGTGGAATGCACAGAGAATTTCTTCACCTGTAGAATACACAACTCTATCATATTACTAAAACAATCCTACAGTATAAGAAAATACAAAAACCAATACAAAGACAATTCAAGTCCAAGGAGCTGAGTTTCAGGAAAAGTCCATAAAGTGAAGATGTTCCTCTTTGGCATATCTGGAAGTCCTTTTTGTCCTGAAACAAGCTTCTTACAGAAAAGTCCATCAATAGTTATCAAACAATTTGAGACAAGTACTACAGTGTCCTGCCACAGCCCTTAACTTGGGCTAAGGCTGATTTTTGGCCCTTCAATCCTTTTGAGCTGCTGCCAGCTGTTTCAACCCTTTTTATTATTTAATTTTTTTTTGTTTGTTTGTTTGTTTTGTTTTTTTGGTTTTTTTTTGTAAATCAGAAAAAACAGCAGCAGCAGCAGCGGCCAGAAAAAGCCCTGGGGGGCCCTGGCCAATGTGGAAGGATCAGAAACCCCACACCTGGCCCACAGAAAGGTGGTCCAGGACCAGAAGCGGGGAGCAACACCCCCAAAACCAACAGAAGGCCGGGAGGTGGACCTGGGCCAAGGAGCCAAGCTAAACAGCCCAGGCCCAGGCCCCGAGGCAGGGTCAGCATTCTCACAGCCTGGCATCCTGCTGCCAGTACAGTGGCAGAGTGGGTGACCACACGCTTTCTTCCCCCAAAATCAAGCCATGCCGGCAATGGGGGGACAGAAGCTCTCCCAAGAATGCTTATTTCGGGTCTAGCAATGTTTGCTCCCTACAGCAAATGAGGCATGGTCGCTTCTGGCTGTGCCCTCTGCCTCTGCAATGCAAATGCAGAAGGTGCTGCTCCCATCTGCCTCCAAGCATCACCCCCACCCCCTCCGGGCTGGGGAGCAAAGGCAGGCTTTTCGGAACACACTGCTCCCTTGCTGCTGGAGCTAGCGAGGGCCGGGAGATATATCAGTCTCCCTGGGGCAGTCCCCAAAGAAACACCCCCCAACCTGCCAAGAAACCTGATTTTGAACACAGGCAGCCGGGCAGCACACAGAGTGAGCTGCGAAGCCACGCCTCCTCCTCGGAAGGAGAGGCCGAAGCCCTGTTCCCCTGTCCCGGCTCCCCCCGCAGGGGCAGCCCCGGGACAGCCCGAAGAACTCGGTAGGGAAATCACGCCGGGTGCAGGAGCCGCCGCCACAGCTGCTGCGGGGGGGGGCGGGACTGCGGACTGCTCCGAGGGTCGCGCGGGCTCAGCGCTGGTCTCAGCAGCCTCGGTAACAGGAACCAGCTCGGCGGGAGGCGGCACGGGGCCGGCAGCGTTGGGGGGCGGCGGCACATCCCTCTGCTCAGCTGCAGGTCCGTCGCCTAGCAACACAGGCGCGGCCACAGGCGGGGCCGCCCCCCGCGTTCTCGGCGCTGGCCGGGGGGCGGCCGTGGGAGGGACCCAACGGGGAACCATCCGCGGGGCGGGGCGGGCCGGGGCGGCCCCTCCGGCCAGGGAGGCGGGGTTCGCTGCCGTGCTCTCGGCGCCAGCCGGGGCGGAGTTTCCAGGCTCATAGGCAGGGCCCGCCGGTGTGCTCTCGGCGCCGGCCGGGGCGGCACCCTTGACTCTTCATCCCCCGGAGAGAGGGAAGGGGGGGGAAGAAACTGAGCATGCTCAGAAAACGCAGAGAAAAAAACTTTCTCGGTTCGGGGGCAAAATTTGCCGCTCCGCTTGTGTTCAGAGGGGATGAGAGGCAGCAGTTCATCTCCCTCCAAAGGGTCTCCTCCCGCTGAAGTCGGGGGAAATGGAGCTAGGCCGTTGCACCTAGCAATCCAGGGAAAAACAGCTGCTCTCCGTCCCAACACCGGAAAAAGAATTTTAAATGTTAGATAAACCCGAGGATATTCCAAACCTTGACCCAAAGCAAATTGAAAAATGGAGCCCATGCACTCCCACACAAAAATATCAAGGGAATATAACACATTTGTAAAAGAACCAAAAAGCTTTGCCCATCAAAAGAAATCATAAAAATGCCTTTCTAACAGAAAAATTCCAAGAATTCCATTCTCTTCACCCCATTTTTGCCAGAAGGCAATAAGTTTCTCCTCTGAAGGGGAGAATGGAACCTCAGCCTCTGAAGGAGAAAATCTCCAGAGCAATAGCCACAAATTTCAAATGGCCTCATCCTCAGGAGGGGAAAAGCCAACAGTACTTTTAGACACTGTCCAGCACTTTCTGGCCAGCTGCACGGTGCTGCTAGGGCTTCCATACATCTTCCTCGAGGCTTTTCAGGTTCTCTCTGTGGCCAGCTTTGGCTGTGAACTCTGTCCAAAATCAGGATCTTCAGTTCTTCAGCTCCTGGCTAAAATCCACATATGTGATGAGTGTCCTCTTCAGTCGAGGTCACCAGTTGTTGGTGTTCACAGGGGGTTCTAAGAGGATGGATGGAAGAGACAGGCTCTTGATTCCATTATCACAAGGCTTCATTTATTATATTGTGATATATATATATATATATATATATGGCATTATAACTATACTACATAATTATAGAAAGGAAAAGAGGCTTGTTCTGAAGCTGCTAAGCTAAGAGAGAGATAGATAGAATGAATAACAAGGTCTGTGTCAGCAATGGTCAGCAGTTTAGATCTGCTGACCATTCACAGGCAGCACAGAGCCATAGCAGTCCTGCCTGTGAATGGTCAGCAGATCTAAACTTTGGTGGACCTGTTGCATTCCACAGCAGCAGATAATAATTGTTTACATTTGCTGCTGAGCTTCTGAGCTCCAGCAGGGAAAAATCCAAAGAAAGGATTTTTCAAGAAGAATGTCTGTGACAGACCTGCATGCTCCAGATTCCCCAAGAGTGTGCTTTATTGAGACAAAAGGAGAGCAATCTCAGGATGTCTGCTGATCAGGGCAATAACTACCGAATGTTGATGTGTGCAGCAATAGAGAGGACAGAGAGGAGAGTAAAGGGAGATCATAGTAGTGAGATCTATCTCCCTTTCTTCCTATCTCTCTAATCTATCTATCTATGTAACATTCACATAATTGAATCTTCCTGGCTCTGGTCCAAGGCAGTTGGAGGTGCAAAGCTCACCTAAAGCATCCCTCTCAGGAGAGGATTAGAGACATGTTCCCTCAACCAATTCTGAGAAGGCAGACATGTTTTCCCCTCCAGATATGGTGGTTTTTTCCCGTCAGAGTTATTTTCCTCCTCCAGCCTCTTGTGCCCTGAAGTCTCATGTTAATTCCTTAAATTTCTGCCTGTCCTAGGGAGGTGGAACAATTCCATGTCTACGTGGAGTTTGGTGCTTCGGGTCACACATGCCATGCATTACATGACACATGGTTTCCTTCACTGGCAACCCCAGGGCTGTGTAAGTGCATTCGTTAATGGGGCCTTAGGAGAGTCTCTGTTTGTGCTGGTCAGATTACTCTGTTGACAAAAGAGGGAGAAGAAACACTTTGGTCCTCCTCCATGTACTGAGGTGGCCATAGAGGCTGTGAGACCTCCATCTGAGGCTCTTTGCACACATCCTCATCTCCTGAATGACCAGGTTTTCTAACAAGAGTGTGAATGTCAGAAGGGCAGGAATGCTGGTGCAGGCCTGAAATGAACTTGAACTGCAGAAGTATCTCTCACAAGGAGTGAGCTGACCCAGGAAGCCACCTGCGGAGCCAGGATGGAGCTGTTGGACAGGGTGGGGTGTCAGTCACTACTGAAAGACAAACAGGACATGGCAGAAGCAGAGGGAGGCCCTCAGCAGATGACTGAGAAATGCCACACCTTCCCTGCCAGCTGCCTGAGGAGCTCTTGGAGCTTCAGTCCCAGATGGCCCCTGACTGTAGGGCCAGGGTCACTTTGGAATCTGTGCCTCCCCTTGAACACAGAATGACCCAGGAGTGCAGCAGCACAGGGCTTTGGGAACGTGTGAGCCCAGCAGTCTTTGAGTCTTGGCCCACAAAGCTCCTATGGGAAGTTGAAACCCATCTTCTCTTGCTTTCTGTGCAGGTGCTTCTAGGCGCAGGTGCAGCAGGTGGAAGAGCCACAGGAGAATGGCCAGGTAAGCCTGACTGGCCAGGTGACAGAGGGAAGGGCAGGAAGAGGGGCATAAACCAGAGCTCTTGGGACTGAGGAGGCCAGGAGTCCAACAGGCACTGCAAGCACAGAGCCTTGGAATCTACAGAGAACAGCCCTGGGACAGGAGGGTTACATTGGAAGCAGATGTGGGGAGGGAAGCAGAAAGAAGTGGCTGAATAAATAGTAATTTGAGGCTGCAAGAGGAAAAAAGCTGAGCTTGATGGCAGCTCCCAGTCACTTGCTCTGCATTTGTGTGTACAGAAGATCAAGGCAGAGCCATAAGCAGAGCTGCCCGAAGCTCAGAGTGCTCTCATGGCAGTGAAGAGGAGGAACAAGGATGACATGAGAAGAATTCAAGAGGAGAATCTTGATCAGCAGAGGAGTGATCAACAAAACCAGGTGAGTGGAAGAGTGGCAGCCACTCCAGTCATGAAACCTCCTCTCTTTTGTCTTTTAGAAAACATGAAGGAACAGCTGGATGCAGAGCTTCAGATAGCTCACAGTATGTTCAAGGCAAGGCAGAAGAGGCTGGAGGAAGAACTGAAAATCTTCGGGGAGAAACTTAATCGCTTCTGTCAGTCTCTGCAAAAGCAAGTGAGTGAAAGAGGGATGCAGTCACTGCAGTCACCAATCTGGTCGTTTCTGCCCTTCTTGCCTTGCCAGTGCACAGCAGCAGGGAGTGAGGCCATGCCTCTGAGTGCCATCCTGCTCTTGTGTGTATCACAGTCACTCTGAAGGACATTTCCTGGTGTGCTGAATCTCAACTGCTGCCCTGCACAGTGAAACTTGTCCTTTGGCCTTCTGGCCAGCAGTCATCCAAATTGATTCCTGCTGGCCTGTTCCTGCTCTCCTTGTTTCTTGAGGTGGAGGATTGGAACAAGCTGTCTGTATCCCTTGTCAATCTGTTCTTTGCCTTTCCTCACAGTTGATGACTCCTGGCTGACAGGGACAAGCTGTAGTGTCTGACTGCTTTGTTCTGTGTGATTTGAGGTGCGAGTGTTGACATCTCACCGGGCAGCCTGCGAAGACTTCCAGCAAATGTCTGGCAATGAAGAGCTCCAAGGTTGCCATGAGGCACAGGAACAGTGCCCACCAGAAATGCTCCAGGTCCAGCACATCATGGGCTCTGAACCTGCTGCCGCAGCAGCATCAGCTCGAGGACGCCCTGTCAAACCTGGGAACTCCAGCTCGGGCAGTTCCTTCATCTCCCTGGAACAGCAGACTGAGGAGAAGTACCTGGAGATGCTGGGTACGTCTGGTGTGTTTCTTGTCTGAGGGACAGTGTGTTGTGTGCGGCTGTCAGCAGAGCTGTACCAAATGCTCCTCCTGAGTTTGGTGTCACAGGGCCATTCAGGACTCCCCAGAGGAAGTGCTGTGCTCCGAGGCAGCGAGAGAGCGCTCTGGGCGTTCCTGCTGCCTTTGAGGGCACCTTGGACTGGCTTGGCTTTGCCTGAGCTTCCCTCTCTGCTAAAGGCTGAAGCAGGGATTGTTCTTGGATCAGCAGAAGGTCGTGACCTAGCAAATGATCTAGGCAAATCCTCTGTGCTATTGGCCACACTCAACAGAATTCTTAGCTTCCTAAATTCTCCTTAGACTCCTGACTTCCAACCAGAGAAAAAACACTTCACAGAAATGGACTGGCTTTGGAGTTTTGTATTTTTGGCCAGGGATTTTTCTTTTTTTTTGGGGGGGGGGGGGGGGGGGGGCTGTTTTTGTGCTCTTTATTTTTTGTAGAGGCCTTTTGTTTTTTTGTTTGTGTCGGGTTTTTATTGTGTTTTGGGTTTTTTAGGTAGATGGTTTGTGGGGCTTTTTTGGGGGAGTTGGTTTTCCTCCATCCTGAAAGAGCCCTTGCGCCCCATGTCTTACTGATGTCATTTTTATGACTGTTACTTTTACCACCACTACATATGCAGTTTATTTTCATGAGAATGCTATCTTTTTGTCAATAAAGGATGTTATCTTTTTGTCAGTAAGAACTACTTTGAAAGAACATCAGGTTACAGGACAAATAGAGAGCAAGAGATCCTTTCCATGTGTCCCCAAAGAAAAAAGCGATACTTTCTAACAGCCTTTATTTAATCTTCTAGTTTTATGCTTATCAAGATGTGTCCAAGAGACACAACCAAGTGCCGTGACCAGGTAAAAGTGTACTGCAGGCATTTCTCAGGAGAGAGCCTCCAGCTCAGCCATGGGATATTCCTCAGATCCAGGGCACTTTTCCATACCCAATTCCCACTCTTTCCCATGACTGTTACAATCCTACCCATTGGCCCAAGCCCTGCTCAGATCAGTCTCTAGGAAAACACATCAAGTCCTTTGTGATTCTGCAGCACAAGCCAATGCATCTGCTTCTTGCCCATAACAGCTGCCAGTGCTGTGCTCTCAGAGAAGACCTGCTGGGGCTGAGACCAGAGCCCAGTGGATTCTGTGTCTACCATCACCTGTTGGGACAAAAAGGGCACTGATCTGCACCTCGGTGTGGCTGATCTCAAAGCCCATCCTGTTGTGTCCTGAATGGGGGCAACAGCTTGTACGGGGATCAGGCTGGCTGTGGCTTCTTCCCACTGCTTGTCAGTGCTCATGCTTGGGCTTTGTCAGCCTTGTTGTGCTAGCTGCCCTGTCCCTGAGGGCTGGTGGGACTGCAGAGGCTGGAGCCCTCCTTAGCTGGGAGAGGGGCATCTTTGAGCTCAGCCTGCTCATAAACAGGTCAGGGTCCTGATGCTGAAAGCCCTGTTGGGATTGGCTCTAGCATCAGCTGCTCTGGTTTACAAATGGAAAGGCATTCTTTTGGCAAACTGCTGAAAGGTGGGTGAGATGTCCTTCCCTCCTGGAAATGCATCTCCCTGTGCTTTATTTCCTGTCAAGAGAACTCTTCAAAGGACTGTGCAAAATCAGTCTCTGTGCCGGCCATCTGCACTGCAGAGCTGCCTGTCCTGTTGCTGTTGTGGTTGCTGCTACCCAGCTGAGCACAAAGGGCTCAGAGCCCCAGACAGTGGGGCTGCCTTTTGTATCTCCTGCAAGCTGGGATCTCTGCTTTCAAGTCAGCATCTTGCATTTTGTTTCCCTCAGAGAGAATGGTGAACTCCACTGAAAATCCTGTGATGAAATACACGGATCTGGTATATATTGGCAGCGGGTAAGTCCAACAGCAGTTACCTCCACATAACCATGGGCCAGGTATTTTTCTGCTGGAATGTCTATCCAGTGTGATGTCAGGCCAGCTGCAAAGATGTTCACACACTGAGGAGAGATTGTCCTATCTCTCCATGCTGCTCAGAATTTGTGAGTGGGCTCAGAAGGCATTGTCAGAGATACTCCTTGCTGCCGAGGTCTTACTTGCATCAAGGAACAGGACCTGAAAGGTCTCCTTGTTTCTCAAGTGTGAGACAGCTCTGTGTTAATTTCTTCAGCATATTTTGTATGTCTCAAAATCATACTGGCACACTAATGAAAAAAGAAGAAAGCTGCTTGCCTGGAAGAGCAACCTACCCCCTTATCAATTCTGTGAGATAACGTTTTCCAGGAACAATTCTTTCCCCTAGTTTGCAGAAGGAAACAATCTGTGGTCAGGACAGGAACCACACCTTTCACTTTAGGAAGTGAAACACAAGAGGAAAGACTAAACTCCCTTTAGAAGTTAAACCCCAGCTATTCAGGATAAGGCCCAGTGCCCACGCACTTGAGAAGAAAATGCATCATCTGCCTTCTGTCAGAGCCCTCCTGCATCCCGCAGGTTTTAGGCATTTACAGCACACATCTCCTGTGTGGGCTGGCTTTCACTGCAAGATCTAAATGCCTTCTCCTTTCTCTGCTTCTCTTTTGCTTCTAGGAGTTTTGGAGATGTTTGTAAAGCACTCAACACTGCCACAGGAGAAGAGGTAAATGTCAACAGGCCCTGCAAACTCTGCTGCTCCTGAGGGGCCTTCCCCCTTGTGTGAGCTGTGGCTGGAGCTTTGGGCAGAGCTGTGCTGAAAAGGCACAAGAAGCACAGACTGGTGCCAGCCTGCAAAATACATTTGGGACTTTGTCCTCCTCAGCTGCTGGAAGGAAGGCACGGAGGGCAGCGGTTCCTTTCAGACAAGGACGCGCTGACTCGCTCTCCATTGCTAAAACAAAGGCGGTGCCTTCGAGCACCTCACTGCTCTTTGCGGCTACAGCTTCAGAGTCCTGAATTCTCATTTCTGGCTGCCAGCAAATCCATCTCAAAGTTACTGGTAGTTCCTTAGCCACCTGCAGTGCTGCACTTGGGAACTGCACGTAGGGAGAGATCTGCAAGGTGTCCCTAAAAGCTCTAAGCCCTGCCCAAAGCCCAAGATGTATCCACAGAGTATTAAGGCATGGATCATTTCTTCTGATTCCCAAACAAAGCAGCAGAGATTGTGGTCAGAGCTTTGTGGGTGATAGCTGAGACACCGCTGTTACCAACTGGACAAAACAAAATGTCTGTGGCCCCACATGTCCTGTAACTGGCCCCCAAGGAGCAGAGAAATGGGCTGTTGGAATGTCAGTTCCTAATCACTGCAGTGCCTAATCACAAGGCAGTTTGGCACAGCTCAGCTGTGGCATTGCAAAATCACTCGCTCCAATGCACTGTGGTCTCGTGCCACCAACTTCTCAAGTTACTGATTTTCAATGTCATTTTAGGTGGCCATAAAGAAAATAAATCTTCAAGGACTGAGGAGGAAGGAGCTAACCGATAATGAAATCATGAAGAGGTACAGGAGTCTCAATGTTGTGAATTATTTAGACAGGTGAGAGATCATGGTCTTATCCTATGGATGTGTGTTTACATACAGAAATCGGGAGAGGTTAAAAACCCACTTTGGTCAGTGGCAGGAAGTAGAGCTGTTAATTTTTATTTATTCATATTTCACTACTCATCTCCAATGGATGAGAAGAGAGTGCATCTTGTCTGCATGAGTCTTCCCTGGCACACATAATTTGAAAATTATTCCAAAATTATTCAAAACCTGGATCAGCGGTGTCTTCCTAAGTCAATAGTCTCGAAGTTCACTGCCTGCACATTTTTTTGGGATTGATTTTTTTCAAGTTTCTTAAGGGCTGATGAACCATCCTAAAGTGGATTTCCCTTGCATTGTGGCCCTTCTTTGCCATTGCTGTGCATGCCAGGAAGACTAGGTGGTTATTTCCAGAAACACCATGCCTGACAGGTTTTTGATCTGGGCTGTTTCTAAACTGCACTTTTTGCTTGCTGACCGTCTAAGACATCTCCGTTTTCACAGCTATGCCTTTCTCTTTGAGACTGCATAGATTGCAAACAATGCACAGCCAGGCGGGAATCTCTATTCCTTTGATTCTGCCCTTGTCACAAAGACCTCTGGAAATAAGAAACCTGGAAGCAAAAATTCAACCTAGTCATGCATGTTCAACTCCATGTCCTTGTTTCCTTCTTTCAGCTACTTTCTGGGTGAGGAATTCTTGCTGGTTATGGAGTACATGGATGGAGGCGCCCTGAGCGATGTCACCAGCAAGACCTGCCTGTCTGAAGATGAGACAGCAGCCATCAGTCGGGAGGTCAGCAATCCCATCTGCGTTTCCAAGGGCTTGGGCTTGTCTGGCAAACAGGGGCTCAGATCAGGAGAGGTTTCATGTGCCAAGCTTTGTTTCTGTGTTGCGGGTGTGCTATGGGCAAGTAAAAGCATCTCAAGTGAAAGGCCTGCCAGTGCCCCTGCACTCCCTGTACTCAGTGCCAGCACTCTTATCTCCTGCTGTTGTATTCTCGCTCTGCCTCATGTATTTGCTGTTCTCCACCTTGCCTCTCTAAATGTTTGCCTGGAGTCTGTCTCCACTGCATTCCTTGCCTGTGAAAACAAAGATGCTGGTGGCAGGATTTGAAACAAACAGCACAGAAAAAAAGACAGAGACTCGTTTCTCTCAGTCCTCAGCTAAAAAGGATAGGAGTGCAGCCAAAATGCTCTTTGCTTCTGAGCACATCCACTGCAGCAGGAGTCATCCTGGCTGCTTTGCAGGGAGCAGTCTACAAGAGAAGGTGCTGTTGCTCTTTCAAAAGCTGACGTTGCCTTTCCTCAGAAAGCTTCTGCTCTGCAAGTGTTGGAGCAGCAACTCTTCCTCTCAGTGGCCCTGTCTTCTGCCATTACTCCCTATTCCCCTGGAGAGGGAATCTTTTAGATTCTTTCTTTCCTTTCTTGTGGGATGAAATCCCATCACTCATTTTTGCCCTCCTCCGTTTTCTCTCTCAGTGCCTGCAAGGGCTTTTTTTTCTTCACTCAAACCACGTGATCCATCGAGATGTGAAGAGCGACAACATCCTTCTCAGAACCGACGGCTCTGTCAAGCTGGGTCAGTATATTCTTGATCAGGTGCAGCATTCCAGGGATGTGGGTGTGGGGCTGCTTTGAGTGACAGCCAGCTCCCCAAAAATGGTGCTGGTGGCAGCGCAGGGACACCCACTGTGATCCGTGGGCACAGTTGCAACGTGCACAGAGGAATGACAAGGAACAAGCAGTCAAGAGTGGCCTTGCTCTGTGTGTGTCCCTTCCAGAGGGAGGCAGCTACAAGTCTAAAGCTTCCAAAGAACAAAAGCCACTGCTGGAGACAGTGTAAAAAATGGGGGATTTTAAAAGTCACCAATGCCAGGAGATTCAACAGCACATTTGCAAACTTCTCCTGGGGAATTCTTTTGCTTGCTTTCCTAATTGTACAGAATTCAAGTAAAACCAGTATTTTTGCTTTCTCCTCAGCTGATTTTGGCCTCTCTACTTAGCTCACCCCTGAGCAGAGCAGACGGTGCTCACTAGCCAGGACTCCTTGGTGGATGGCGCCTCAAGTGGTGACAGGTCAACCGTATGGCCCCAAAGTCTTTTGGAATCGTGGGGATTGAAATGATAGAACAAGAACCTCCGTACTGGAACCAGAGTCCTGGCACGGTAAGGAGCAAATACGCACTGATCCCATTGTCCTTCTCATCTGTCACTTGTCCTGTGTTGGACCCTGGACAAAATCCCATTGCCATCTGTGGGAACTACTTCAGCCATGGCCCTTCCTAAAAATGTCCCTGCAACACATCAGCATCTGGTGTAGTTTTGGTTGCACCAGTGAAGGAACTCAAGCCTTACCACATGCAAACGAACTCCATTTTCAGGCTACACTTTCCTTTGGGTTATAAGTGGTTCCAGTTCTTTTGTCTGTGGAGATGGCCCCAGTAACAGGAAACAAGTATCTCAGAACTGCTGTTATCTTTCCAGAAATCAAGGAAGGAAACCCAAACTCAACGAAGTTTCTAAAACTGTGGTCTTTAGAGAGGAACCTAACCCACCGTGCAGTTTCTTCTCACTGGGAAACATGCCTGAAACCTGGGCATGAGGGTGTAAAGGCCACTGAGTCTCTTCTGCTTCTTGTGCAGTGCTGCTGAAACACTCAGTGACCATGTTTCTCTCCTAGCCCAAGGCACATTCTCCGTGTCACCAAGCCAGAGCCTGGTGATGTGTTCAGCCTGCCAAAACCTCCTGTTTGTTTCTTGCCACTTTCAGGGATGGGCCCACCATTAATGCATTGACTTGAGTAGCCAAATGAGCAGAGGGTGACCATAGGGGATGGCACCTCTCCTTCTTCTGACCATGACAATTTTTCTTTTGCTGCATAATGGGAAGCTGAAATTTTTTAGACTTCTTAGAGACAGAACTGCAGGTGACTCCTGTGTGCCCAAGCAGGCATTTTCATCCCAGTACATTTGTGCAGGCATCTTAATGTGCCTGTGTTGCAGGTGAGATTGTAAAGGTTTGTTTCCTCACTGCAGAACAAAGGTTAAACAAAGGGATATGGGAGAGCACTTAGAGATGTGAAAGCAGCAGGTGGAGCCTGGTGTCTCCTTTTTCTCCAGGCTACACACCTGATAGCCACAGTAGGGACCCCACAGCTGCGGCAACCCCACCGATTCTCGCCTTGCCTGCGTCACTTCCTGAGCTGCTGCCTGCAGAGAGACGAGGAGCAGCGCTGGTCTGCCAAGGAGCTCCTGCAGGTAAAATGGGAAGGGGCTGCAGGTGAAACAGGCTCTAGGGGATGAGCTCCTCAAGTCCAAGGCATCAGCTGAGCCCCCTTCCTCCTCACCTCCACTCTTGCTGCTCTTCAAAGGAGAACAGTGAGGAATCCTAGACTGGACTGGGCTGGCAGGGTCATGTAAACGTCCTCTGGTCCAAGTGTCCTGCAATGAGCAGGGACATCTTTGAAGAGATCAGGTTGCTCAGAGCACTTTGCCATCTGACCTGGAATGGTTGCAGGGATGGGGCACCTACAAGCTCTTGGGCCAACCTGTGCCAGTGTGGCACCATGCTCCAAGTAAGCAAGTTCTTCCTTAGACCTACTCTGATTAGATCTCCTTTGTGTTTAAAAATATTCACCCACATCCTATTCGAACCGGCTCTGTTAAAAAAGCTGTCCCTCGCTTTCTTCAAAGCCACTCTGAAGTCTTGGAAAGTGGCAATTAAGTCTCCCTGGGGCCTGTTCTTCAATAAATTGAGTAATTCCACCTATCTCTGCATTTCCTCAGAGAATCTGCTGTGTGCAGGAGCGGCTATGGGAGGCTCACTGTGAGCCTCTGAGGGGCCCTGGTTTGGGCCCCCAGCCCACCCTTAGAGCTTTCTGCCACGCAAACAGGGACAGCTGGGAGGGACTTGTCCCAGCCCCATCTGCTGCCTTGCACGCTCAAGCAGACGAGAACTGTGCCAGGGTTACTGCCAGGTTGTGTGGCAGAGAGGGAACTGCAGGACCCAGTGCCACTGGGCTGGCCCTGCTGGGAAGGAAGGTGCCATCCAGCACACGACGGGCAGGGCATGGAAAGGTAGACACTGCTCTGTCTCCCTGTGGAAATCAGCACAGTGCCTGTCTTACAAAGGCAGGGACCAATGTAAGTCATTGGAGTTTCCTGAAAGGAAGAAATCCCAGGGACAAAAAGCACCATTTCTAGAGCACAGGCAAGGCAAAAATCCCAGCAAGATGAAGGCATCACAATGAACAGATGAGTGGCATTCTGGGCCACATTTGCCTGTGATGGCAAGGTCCTGCACATGGCAAGGTCCTGCACATGGCAAGTGTGGAGCAGATGGTTCCATTGTTCTACTTTCTGGGTCTTTGTAGGAACTAGAGGAATCCCAATTAAGGCTGTGAAGCACTGAGTTTGAAAGTCATGGTTCACTTTTCTTTGTTGTTTTGGGTTTTTTTTTTCCTGTGGACAGCATCCCATTTTAAGATCTGCCAGGCCAATATCCATCCTGGCACTACTCATCAACTCAGTCAAGAAGAGGAAGTAGGAGACGAGAGTAGCATCGTGTCAAGATGTTATCTCCATAGCCAATTTTGAGTAGGACTGTAGAGTAGGATTGCAGAGTAGTATTGTTGAAGAATTTTGTAGAGTAAGATTCCAGAATAGGATTGTTGAAGAGTTTTGTAGGATAGAATAATAGATTAGGATGGTAATTAAAAAAAGTTTCTGAAACATCAACTCAATTTGGAAGATTCTCCTCCTTCTGACCCCTTATCATTTCATTCTTTTCCCTTTGCTTGCAAGCCTTCTGATCAAATCCTTTCTTCTACTCTTTTAGTATAGTTTTAATATAATAGATATCATAAAATAATAAATCAGCCTTCAAAAACATGGAGTCAGGTTCTCATCTCTTCCCTGGTCCTGTGAACACCACCACAGCCCACTGGCTGATTTTTACCTAGCAGCGCTATTTCCAGTTAAGGCAGAAAGGGCAATGGCATTTGCAAGAAAACCAAAGGAGTGGGGCAGCAGAGACATCCTGTGCAGATGCAGGCATTGAGCTGTGACTCAAGAGTATTGGGGTTCCTGCCACTTGCATTTGTATCCCTGAGTGCAATGTCTTTGCCTGGAGGAGAACCTTGCTCTAGTGAGAAAGCAGAAAGATCAGAGAGTGCGGGTTTTTAGGGTCTGGCTAAATGCTGGGTCCCCAAAACAGAGCGAGCAACAGCGAGCTTCCTCCTTGGCACCGAAGCCGCTGTGGGATCCGACCGGCTCAGCCCCTGTTGCTCCTGTGGGTGGATCGAGCCAACACAGTCGGTAGAGACAGGACTCACTCCGTTCCAGCGCAGTTCCAACAAGGCTTTATTTTCATGGAGTCCAGGGTGCCGACGGGGTGGGGAGCGGGATACAGCGCTGCTGAAAGGGGCCGGAGCCGGGTGCCGAGCCCCGAGCCCGGGCGGCACCTCGGTTTAAAAAGGGGAACAGGGGGGGCGGGCACAGCGGTGCTCTCTGATCATTAGGACAGGGGTACACGGGCGGTGTTTTATGAGATGGTCCAATAAAAAGTTTAAAGCAAACAACTTTCTAGCAAGGACATTATAGTTTACATTTTTCCAAAAGCCCCACCCCAGGGTACATCAGCTTCACCCTCCTTGGCCCCTTCCTTCTCAAGACAGGGTGCTCGGGAAGGTCTCCTGTGGTGCAGCGCTCTCAGCGCCTGTGAGGTGAGAGCCGGCCCGGCCTTGGCTGGGCTGGAGCCCCAGCAGAGCCCCGGCAGAGGGCTCGCAGTAAGGAGGTCCTTGATCTATCATTTCAATTCCCACAATTCCAAAAGCTTCCTGACCTACTGGGAGAGAGGAAATCGGGGATGTGCCTGAGGGTTTTGCTTGAGTAGTGAACTGATTCGGAAGAGAGCAGAATAAAATTCAGTAGGCAATTTGTGTTTTCTTCATTAATTTCTGAAAGAAAGTCATAATGTGTTGCACATAGGTAGAGAAATTAGGAAAGAAAGGCCTTATAAAATCAGGCCTTGCTATGGTAAATTCCCAGCTGGCCTGTTACATCTTCTACATGCAGCCAGCTAACTTCCCATGGGAAAAGTCCTAAGAATGAGTGCAGTTAGCACAACAAGCTATTGTGCTAAGAAAACTGTTTGCATCTGTAATAAACAAGAAATCTGTCCCATGAGTGTCCACAAAAGAAAAATGTAATCACCTGAGAAAGAGTGAGTCTTAAAAGGAGAGTCTTAACATGTACACACCAAAACACATTCTAAGCAATAAATTGTGTGGCAGGGAAACTGCCAGCCAGTTGGGAGTTGAACATGAGGTCTGTGAAAACTGTATAAAAATGAGTTATGTGAATAAAGAATTGGCTTTCCCTGCATGAAGAAACTGAGTCCTGACTGTTATGAACGGAGTTTTGTTTAGTGGAAAAAACTGAATTTTGTTAAATTCTATAGACTGGAGCTGCTGAGGCAGAGCTGCTGGCCAGGGTTACTTGTTATGTTAACTATAAGTCGTTAGAGTTGATAGTTCTCTTTGTATCACTTAACGACCTAGCCAGGGCAGGTAAAAGCCCTACTTTTGTGTTGCTGGGGAGGAGAAAAGAATTACAATATGTAGATTTTGAGAAACCCAAGGTACCATGGGACTTATTGAACTTATAAAAACCCCAAAACCAACGAGCCAAATATAAAATTGAAGAATTAGAATGATTCGTGGATGTGGGGAGTGGAGTGCTGGACCTGCAGAGATGTTGGGGGACCTTGGTGCCCCTCGCCCTGACTGGAAAAGATGCCTAGGACCGAGACGTGGAGCTGGGAAGCAGGGAAAAAGTGGAGAAATACCGGGGTCCCGCCCAGACGTCCCTGTGAGGATTGGACCCCCAGCTCTGCCCCCTAGTGGACAAAGCTGCACATCCTCCTCCTCTGAGCCACGCTGGGAAGACGACGGAGACGGCCGCCTCGTCGAACTTCCTAATCCTGAGCTGATCTCTTTAATAAAGGCATTAAAAGGAGAAATAAAACTCCTGCCCTGTTGAGTTTTATTTCAGTTGGGGGCTCGTCCGGGATCCGCCACGCCTGCAGAGGATAGCTGGCAATCAGGACCAGAGAAGAAGATCGGCTCAGGACGACTGACGCAGAGGAGCACCGGATTGGTGAGAACTATCTGGTGACGGGCGAGGGAGACGAGTGAGTGTGTGTGTGAATGAGACGGAGGCCGGCAGCCCGGACTTCCGAAGCGATTGTGGACCCCTCAGTACCGCGTTTCTGGACTCCTGCGAAGGGGCCAGCCGGGAACAGGGGGAAGCGTGTGGAATTGGCGTGAGTGAGTCGTCTCCTAAGGGGGAAATAGGGCACCCCCCCTCCGGGCGTGCGGAGGAAATAGTGGTATGAGTGGCACGGCACCCCAAAGGTTCTGACGAAGGATGTCAGGCAGATTGTAAGTCCCGAAAGTCCCGCGAAGGATTCGGGCAACCTCACAAGCCCTGCAGGCATATTAAGTCCTGGCGCAGGAGGCCAGGCACAAATAAGTCCCGAAAGTCCCGCGAAGGATTCGGGCAACCTCACAAGCCCTGCAGGTATATTGAGTCCTGGCGAAGGAGGCCAGGCACAAATCCCAGCGCAAGCTCGGTAGGCTGGGGATTTGTTTTTAAGTCCTGATACGGTGTTGGAAGGTTAGGCACACTACATCAGGCAGTGTTTACAGTATAAAGTCCTGAGCTTCAGGCAGCTAAATTTTTTTTTGAGATTACCTGTCGGTAGAGACACCTTTGAGATCTGAAGAGATGGGAGGGTGTAATAGTAAAAAAACAGGCAAGAGACTAAGGAATATACCTCTCGGTAGCCCCTTAGGGGAACTGTTAGAAAAATGGGATTTGACAGAGGACACAAAGGGATTAGATAAGATAAAGATGATCCACTACTGTGTAGAAGTCTGGCCAGAATTAAAAATGCAAGGAGGATGGCCTTGGTGTGGGACAAGAGACAAGTGGATATGTCAGCAACTGAGTAATTATCTGACAGCTCGAGGAGATACTGATCCTGAGCAATTACTGTATGTAGATTGCTGGTTAAAGAGTGCTATTGAAGACAAAGAAATACGAATTTGTAAAGTGCAGAAGAAAAAAGATGGGAATGAAGGAGGGGAGGCTGGAATTGGTAAAAGATGGGACCCCCTAGATTATTTGCCTCCTGCTGTGCCTCCACCTTACAATCCTCTTGCTCAGGCACCTCCGATGGCAGGCCCGGTTCTTCCCCCGGCTGCCATCCCATTACCGCCCCCTCAAATTCCTCCTTCTACTCCTTCTGCACCACCACAAGTGACTACTCCACCTGCTGCATTCTCCACCCCTTCTCTAACTCCGCCTAATAATTCTTTTCCCCCTGCTATCGCTGTCCCTTTACCTCCTCCTAGTTGGGATACAAATGCCTCCTTGTCCGGTACACCTGCTGATCTACAGAAAGTTCAAGGTAACCCGGATATCCCTCAAACTAGTTTGGCATCTGAAGATGGGCCTTACTGTGGTACCAGATCCAAGACCTCTAAGGCAGAGAGACTTTTTCCCCTCAGAGAAGTTCCTATGGGAGGAGCAGTGGGAGGTGTTGGCTTTGTGAATGCTCCTCTAACAGCTTCTGAAGTGAGGGGATTTAAGAAAGAGTTGGGGCATTTAGTTGAGGACCCAGTGGGCATAGCCAAGCAAGTGGATCAATTCTTAGGTCCAAATATCTACACTTGGGAGGAGATGAATTCTATTTTAAATATATTATTCTCCTCAGAAGAGGTACAGATGATTAGGGCGGCTGGTATAAGACTTTGGGAGAGAGATAACCGTCCAGGACCCCAGGTGCAATCCGGTGAACAAAAATTGCCCCTAACAGATCCCAACTGGAACCCTAATCAGGAGGAGGGGAGGAAGGCCATGATGGAATATAGATCTTTAATGATTCGGGGGATCAAAGAGTCAGTTCCCAAAGGAACTAATACCAAATTAGCATTTGAAGGTACACAAGAAAAGGATGAAACTCCTGCTGCTTGGCTTAATCGCCTAAAGCGGAACTTCCAGTTATACTCTAGAATAGACCCAGACACCACAGAAGGTCAAATGCTACTGAAAGTCCAATTTGTTACCAACTCTTGGCCAGATATACGGAGGAAACTGGAAAAGATTGAAGAATGGCAAAACAAGGACATTAATGAGTTATTAAGGGAGGCATTGAAGGTGTATTTAAGGAGGGACGAAGAAAAGGCAAAGGCCAAAGCTAGAATCATGGTCGCTGTGGCTAGAGAAAGCGGGGGAGCAAGCAATTCTATACCACGAAAACAAAGTGTGGGGTGGGTGGGTCCACCGCCAGGAGGAGGCAAAGATAGGCCTCTTAGGCAGTCAGGTACAAGAGAAATGGAGAGACCTCAAACCTCTATGAGTGAAAAGCGCTGCTCTTATTGTGAAGAAGCAGGACACATCAGGAGGTTTTGTAAAAAGCTCAGTCTCGATGTGGCAATAGCCAGGGAACAAGATAACTTAGAAAGAGTTCTTAGAGGTGATGATTAGGGGTGTCAGGGGCTTTCAACATCTAGAAGAGCCCTTGGTAAACTTTGAAGTGGGACCCCTAAATGAAGAATTTGAATTTTTAGTTGATACAGGAGCAGATAAGTCCTGTCTCAACAAAATACCGAAAGGTATGGAAATTGGGAAAAAATTCTGTGAAGTTTTAGGTGCTGAAGGGAAAACCATTTAGAGCATCAGTGATTGAAAATGTAAAAATAATTGGAAACGCAAGAGAGTGGGAAGCTAATTTCATTTATCTGCCTAAACAAGAAAAAGTTCGTTAAAGGATCTGCAAGTTCATTTGGGGGTCGGGATTGTTCCAAGAGAGGGGAGGATGGTAGTATCCCCAGATATGGAATGGTGAACACTATAGACTCAGACCGAGGCCCACATTTTGTGTCCCGAACATTGCAAAATATAATTGAAGCATTAGGAATAAAATGGAAAAACAAAAATGAATTGGCTAAAATGCTTACCCCTAGCGCTTTTGCGCATCAGAATAAGACCTCGGTCTGACATAAGAATTTCACCTTATGAAATGATGTTTGGGCTGCCATTTCTGTTAACACCATATAGCACGGGAGACTATCTAGAAGGGGAAGAAGCTAAAAAGCGATACCTCCCCCAAACTTCCCCTCTGGACACAAAGGTTCATAACATTAGCCCAGGAGATTGGGTTTTGATAAAATCGTGGAATGCAGGATCATTAATGCCTAAATTTGAAGGCCCCTTTCAGGTACTCCTCATCACTAATTCGGCTGTGCGGACCAGGGAAAAAGGTTGGACTCACATTACGAGAATAAAAGGGCCAGTTTCACCCCCAGGTACAGGACCAGATACGACATCAGCTTCTCCCTCTGGCATTGGGCCAGACACCACACCACTCTCACCTCCGGGCACTGGACAAGAGTCAACCACGTCACAAGTGAATTCACCTCAGTATACTGTAATAAAAGGACCAAAAGACTTAAAGTTGACTCTCAGGAGGAAGAGTCAAAAAGACTGAACGGTATGAGAAAATAATTGGTATTGGAGTTGTAACATAGCTTAAGATGTTAAAAATGTTTCAAGACAGTTCTGTATGTAAAATAAGTTTGTGGAAGGTTTGAAATGGTAAATAAGCAATTCTAGTTTACCCGATTTAAAAACTCCTAGTTAATCCTCTGCAGAGCACTCCCCTAGGAGAAATCAAAATTAGCAGGGAACAGACCAAGAGGGACTTAGCCAGAGAAGCAGGTAAAAGGGACTCTAAAGAGCTTGGAAGCTTCTTCTCAGGGGGATTCCCCAAGAGGCAAGGCCGGGTGGGCAGGCTGTGCAAGATGACCCATACCGGACTCTTGGGAAGGGTAGTAATGATGGCTCTAATTGCTGGTGGTGCTCTGGGGAGCCCAGGAGAGCCGTGCAGTGAGTGCTACCAACCCCTTCATGAAGAGAAAGAAGTGAGCTGCTTGCATAGAGTCCACATCAGTCCTAACCCTAATTGTGCTGACCTCTCTCAATTGGTCTTTTATCAGAAAAATAGAATAAATTGGATAACACAGAATACTGCCACTTTTAGGCAGTCACTCCTGGGAGAGGGCCCTGTAAGAGAAGCTTGGTTGTGCTTTGAATATGATGCTGCTGAAGCAAGCTCAGTAGATCTGGTAAGAAAAATAGTCTGTAACAAGTATTTACCAGTAAAAAAAATTTAGGTACTCGGTGGATTCCAGGAAGTCTAAATAAATTAGAATCTGTTGAGAAAAGAGACAAGTGTATCCACCATGAAGCACATGAAGCTTATAAGTGTACTGAAAAAAAGGTAAACACCGTTAAGAAAATGAAAGAACTGTGTGAATATAGAAAATGCCCAACAGAAATTGATGACACATTTCAGGACAACTCTAAATACCTGGTTTTGACCTCTGACCTTACAGCATACACTGAATTGTCAATGGACTGGTCTAGCAGCTGTGCCGCTAGAGTGGTAAAACCAGCTTTCTTCCTATTACCTAAAGAAACTGGATCAAGTTTAGGAGTTCCTATGTACAACAATTTTAAAGAAACCAAACCGAAGGAACAAAGTTCAATAGAAATTGAAAAGATCCAGAATTGTAGGGGCCGGGTTCAAACCCCAGTACCTATGTTAAACAGAATTATCAGGCTCCAAGCAGTATTGGAGATTAAGAATGCAATTATTAGAAACATTTCAAAAGAGGTGAGAAGATTAACATGTGTAAACACTCAAAAACAAACTCCTACACCTGATTCCAGTTGGTGGGATAACCTAGGGATTTTCAAAAAAAGAGGTATGGGAAAAAGTGGACCTTTTCACTGTGGGTATACTTGTAATATTGCTCTGTTTACTATGTTTATTTTTGTGTTTTATTAAAATAGTAGTATTAGCTGTACAAACCAACCGGAAAAGGCCAAGAAAAGTAACAAAGTTAAATAACCATGATTACCAGAGTGCTCGGGAGATTTTTGATCAGTACAAATTGCAAGTTGATGCGAGCTTAAACTCGATCAAAGTAAAAGAGGGGGGTCTGTTATGAACGGAGTTTTGTTTAGTGGAAAAAACTGAATTTTGTTAAATTCTATAGACTGGAGCTGCTGAGGCAGAGCTGCTGGCCAGGGTTACTTGTTATGTTAACTATAAGTCGTTAGAGTTGATAGTTCTCTTTGTATCACTTAACGACCTAGCCAGGGCAGGTAAAAGCCCTACTTTTGTGTTGCTGGGGAGGAGAAAAGAATTACAATATGTAGATTTTGAGAAACCCAAGGTACCATGGGACTTATTGAACTTATAAAAACCCCAAAACCAACGAGCCAAATATAAAATTGAAGAATTAGAATGATTCGTGGATGTGGGGAGTGGAGTGCTGGACCTGCAGAGATGTTGGGGGACCTTGGTGCCCCTCGCCCTGACTGGAAAAGATGCCTAGGACCGGGACGTGGAGCTAGGAAGCAGGGAAAAAGTGGAGAAATACCGGGGTCCCGCCCAGACGTCCCTGTGAGGATTGGACCCCCAGCTCTGCCCCCTAGTGGACAAAGCTGCACATCCTCCTCCTCTGAGCCACGCTGGGAAGACGACGGAGACGGCCGCCTCGTCGAACTTCCTAATCCTGAGCTGATCTCTTTAATAAAGGCATTAAAAGGAGAAATAAAACTCCTGCCCTGTTGAGTTTTATTTCACTGACTGCTTTATTGACACAGCAATGTGGCTTCACTCAGCAAGGGCACTTGCAGGGTGTGTTGATGAAACGCTTGTGTTTGATTCCCAGAATAGGAGGGACAGGTGTTAAGTGTAACAAGCAGGGCTTAGTCTTGTGAATTCCTTTAGCTTTAACAGGAGTGCTGAACCCTTTATTCCCCCAATTACTGCAATTTTTCGTTATTCAATTCTTTGTAAGGGTTTAATAAACCTTAAAAAACGTAAAAGTGAGAGCCTTTTCTCAGATGTGCAATGCGCTGTGGGCCATTTCATTGGTCTGGTTTCCTTTGCTTGGGTCCCATCTGAGTGCTCAGTTAGGGTACAGGCTGTAGATGCTTTGTGCACTCTTGCAGTTTCTCTTGGATCCCTTGAACAACAGGCTTTGGCCCATGAGGAGAATTTGTGCTGCTTTGTGACAGAGGAGAACTGCACAGGCTATTTTCTGTTTGCTCTAGGGAAGGCTGGTTATTGTTTGGCATAAATTCACAGACCAACAGAGTGCATTTGCTTTGTCATGCCTGGGCATGGTTGCCACATTGTCCTAGTGACATCAGAAGGTTGCCTTGGTGCATGAAGGCCTGAGTGTCAGAGCAGCCCTAGCGCTTGCTCAGCTCAGGAGCTTCCTCCTGCTTGAGGCATGTGTCGGTGGGTACCTGCACACTGACAGAAGCCTTGCTTTTTCTGATGTTGAAGCACAGCCTGCAAACTTGCAGAGCAGTGCTACAACGACTGAACTAATTGTTCCAGCACTTTTTAACGCATATGGTGTTTTCTTTACCATCTATTATGTGACTCACTTTGCACGTAAGGAGAGGCCTCCTCTCTACTTAGGTTAGGGTCTATCCTAATCTGGGTTTCTACGTCTTCCTGCTCTTTCTCAGTGACTGAGTTTCTGATTTTGAAACAGAAAGAGCATTAGGAGGCCACTGCTTTGGCAAAGCTCCTGTCAACAGGTTCAACTACAAAGGGGGTGTCAGTAGCCACAGGGGCAGCATTTGCAAGGGAACCTGCAGGGCTTCAGTTCCCTCCATTGGAGAGTCTGTGGCAGCAGAGTCTGTCATCTCCTCAGTTTTCTGGGACTAGCAAGACAGCTTGAAAAAGTAGTCTGGCAGGCATTCTTGAAGACCCTCTAAAAACTCTGCAGTTGTTCCCAGAATTCAGGGAAAGCTTCTTTCTTTCTAAATTTTCTCCTGAAAGGATCTGACTGTTTAACTTTCATCTTTTACTGAGTGCTAAAACAGTAATTCCCTTTGCAAGGAAGTGCAAACTCCCAACGCAGTGAGTGTCTGCTCCAGAACCCTGGAGCTGCTGCTGCTGTGCTGCTTCACAACAGAACTGCCACAGCTCAGGTGGATTTTGGGGAAGCTTTTCTGGCCAAATGTTTCCAGCAAGTTAACGATAATTAGTGCATACAATTGATTTCAAAAAAAGAAGTACCTGAGGGAGAGAATAAAAAAAGCTGCTTGATGCGTTTGGTAGAACAAGAATATTGAGTGTAACAGATGAATTTGCATTTTCTTGGGCATGTTTTTAGTCATTTACTGGCAAAACAGGCCAAAGCGTAGGCACAAGCAAGAGTATTGTCCTTGCTGGCTGTGTGAAGGAAATGTGTCTCCTGGAGGGAAGTTGTGATATGGGAAATCATGTTTGGGTTGACTTCTTCTGTGGGATTCAGCAGGCCAAGCAGTTTTCTCACAGCAAGTGATTTATTTCCCCTCCCCACTACAGGTCACCTGCACTGTGTATTCAGTGGTGCTGATCCTGAGCTGAGTGAGAAAGGGACATTTCATGTTGCTGGTGTTTTAAGAATTGTAGAACCAGCTGTCAGCTTAGCCAACGGCAGTAGAGTGTAGAGGGCCAGCTAGGGAGGCTGAAAGAAAATCCATTTTCATGCCTTCAACAAAAATAACAAAGGCATAAATGGATAGTTCCTAATTTCCATCTCAGAGCTCTGAAGAACAACAAACTCAGATTTGCAAAGACAATGTTGCTTGCTGACAGCAGCCAGAGGGGAACACTGAACTAAGAGAAACTTACTCTAGAGAGCTCAATTAGCCCATATATATTTAGTCAAGAGTGACTGAGAATTCTATTCCTATAAATTTAATGATATCACCTTAGAAGATGCAGTTGTAGAACAAGAAGCACATCTTGCAATGGTGCCTGCTGGATCTGAAGTGAAATGGGCCCCTTTGTGCCTGGAGAGCTGCGTAGGCCAGAAAAAGCCAGGGCTGCTGCCAGGCTTGAGCAGCTGAAGATGAGGCAGCGTGTGGCCAGGGGGCCAAGAAGGCCAAGGGCATGGTGGCCTGTGTCAGCAGCAGTGGGGCAGCAGGAGCAGGGCAGTGAGCGTGGCCCTGTGCTGGGCAGCGCTGCAGCCACAGCTGGAGCGCTGTGTGCACTTGTGGGCCCCTGGCAAGCAGAAAGTCATGGAGGGGCTGCAGCGTGTGCACAGAAGGACAGGGGAGCTGGGCCAGGGGGTGCAGCACAAGGCCAGTGAGGAGGTGCTGAGGGAGATTTGGCCTGGACAAAGGGAGGCTCTTGAGGGAGCTTCAGCATCTCCTCAGTGCATCCAAATATTTAGCCACTTTTGGAAGTGAGTTTTTCCCTTTTCTTCTTGGGGGTTTTTGTTTGCCTGGAGAAAACAAATAATTTTCATTAATCATTAATGAAACAACATTAATCATTTTCTTCTTCTCCCAATTAAGGTTCTTTTCATCATTATTTTCTGCTGTTTTACCGCACTTGGACTGGGTCTGCAAGAATTTTAATTTCCAAGGTCTCACTTCTGGAATGAGAACACATCATTCTGTGCAGGGACCTTGGTGCAGAAGGAGCTGCTGTGATTCCAGGCCAGCCAGCAGGGTCGTACTGATCACTTAGAGCTTAGCAGTGCCTGTGCCTTTATGCAGCCCAGGGAATCAGTGTGTGTTGTATTTGTGAACTGTGCAGGAGATCAATGCCCTTGCATTCCAGCTGCTCCTCAGAGATCACAGGAGCTGCGAGGGGCTGGGCTGCAGTTCTGATTCCAGCCACTTCAGCACTGTCAGTGTGGTCGAGTCCAACAGAAGCAGTTGCCCGAGCACAGATGCGCCAAAAGTGCAAGTTCCCAGTGCAATGCTCTGGGTCTGACCCCTTTGCATAAGGACCTACATGCTCCAGATTCCCCAAGAGTGTGCTTTATTGAAGCAAAAGGAGAGCAATCTCAGGATTGCTGCTGATTGGGGCACTGGCTACCAAGTTTTGATATCTGTAGCAACAGAGAGGACAGTAAAGGGAGATTTCAGTAATGAGATCTGTCTGTCTGTCTATATATCTATCTACCTACCTATCTATCTATGCAACACTTACATAATTGCATCTTCCTGGCTCTTGTCCAAGGCCATTGGAGGTGCAAAGCTCACCTAAAGCACCCCTTTAGGAGAGGATTAGATACACATTAGAGGGAATCTCAACCAATTCTGAGAATGCAAAGATGTTTTCCCCTCCAGATATGAGGGTTTCTTCCCCTCAGAGCTGCTTTCCTCTTCTGGTCTCTTTTGCCCTGAAATCCCCAGTTAATTCTTTAAATTTCCACCTGTTCTAGAGAGGTGGAACAATTCCATGTTTAGGTGGTGTTTGGTGACTCGGGTCATACATGCATTACGTGACACACAGTTTCCTTTCACTGGCATCCCCAAGGCTGTGCCAGTTCATTTGTTCATGGCACCTTAGGTCGGTCTCTTTCCCTCAGCAGCAGCAGCAGCAGCAGGGAGCGGTGGCAGGGTCAGGACGAGGACGAGGTGGCTGCCCTGGCCCTTTGCTCCCGGGCTCCAGGCCAGGAGGGCTCTGGCTGCAACAGGGCACTCTTCAGGCAGCCCCTGGCAGCCTCTGCACGGAGCACAGCATGCTGCCCCTCCTGCTTGTGTCACTTTTCTTCAGCAATACCCTAAGCTCCCCTTCACAAGGAAAAAACTCCAGCAATGTAAAAAGAGATCACTCAAGTACAGTTCTACCTGCCTTTCTATTGTAGTTCAGGGCATGCATTCTTTTGTCTCTAATTTGTTTTTATGAACATGTGCATTCAAATCTTCACATTTTTGTGTTTCTAATTATTCCTTTACCAAAACACTTCTTAACTCTTGATTTATTGCAGTTGGTAATTTAAAAATTAGTATTATAGTGCAGGTAGTATATTTTAAAATGTCACATACCAACACCCTTTGCGTAGTTTTTCTCATCTTAAAAAAAACCCCCGTAAGCCATTTCAATTTCTGTCTCTCCAAGTTGGTTCAAACTGGTCTATTTTAAATCAGGGCTACAATACTTTTACAGGATTGAGAGAGGTCCATGAAATGCACACCACTGGTTGCTCTTGTGGAATGTCATGGCCCTGCCATAAAGCCTCTTTTCACTTTTTTTATTCCTCTCATAAGCTCAACTGCAAACACACGTTTAGTTGCAAACTTACACGAGATGAGCAAAATCAAAATGATGGGATGGGCCTTTGGGAACTCCTTGCTCATCTTTCTGCTTCTTCAGCTGAGCAGGGCTCTGATCCAGGCAAAGAGATTGCACTTAGTGCTGCACAACCATTTGGCTGCAACTCTGCTGATTTCTAGGAACAGCTGGAGGACTCTATCTCCCCAGGATGTTTTGGCTGAGCCAAGATTTGCTGGGTTTTGGCTGCAAACACCATTGCCCTTGCTTTCTTATATCCACCAGTAACCATGACTGGGCAAAAACTGCCACGTGGGCCATCTTCCAAAGGTACTTTGCTCTGAAGTTTGTGAATGAAGGAGACCATTATCTACTTCCAAACCACATGAAAAGAATCATGAAAGAGAACTTTCCATCTTTAACAAACAACTGACAATGCAGAAGTGGATCTAGAGCTTCTTTACGGAATGAAAAGGAAGGCAATCTTCCAATGGAATTGTGCTTTGGAGTTTTTCTTCTGACTTCCACACACAGCTGGCACTGGAAGAAGTCACGTCTGTGCAAGTGTCAGCCTCTTCTGTCTGCCATCAATTGTTTTGCTGCAACTATCAGAACAGGCATCAGGCTGGAGAGAGGCTCAGCTGACGGTAAGAACAGGAGCTGCCCCAAGGAGGAAAAAAAAAATAAAAATCAACTTTTATCTCCCAAACTCATTTCCCCAGAGGCTCAAGCAGAATTCCTCTGGTTCCCCGGAATATAAAGAAATAGGGTTGAGAAGACCCTCTGCATCTATGTGTTCATGCCCAAGACTTTGCTGCTGCCATTTGGCTTTTGCCTTTTTCTCTTTTCTATCTTTTCTGCATTCTTTGCACATCTATTTAGAGCTCTGTAGGCTACTCTATTTTGTGACTACTTTTCCCAGTCCTTTCCCATGGCCTTTGCCTAAGCAGAAAAACAAACTTCCAGAGCTCCAAGTGTCAGCGGTAGAAGGCCCCAGTGTTGTCTTGGTTCTTCCTGCATCAGACCCCTCCAGAGGGCTGGTGGACTCACCATCCCTGCAAGCCTTTGAAAGAAGACTGGATGTGGCACTCGGTGCCTGAGGTGTTAGGGAATGACCGGACTCGATGATCTTGAAGGTATCTGTCTTCCAAGCCTGTGACTCTGGGATTCTGTGACTGAAGCAGCTTTTCCTGGAAAGGGCTGCAGGGGCCCTTGGCTGAGAACGGGGATCAGGGCTCATGGAAAAGCAGCAAAGGGCTCAAGGCGAAGGCCGAGAGGGCAGAGCTGCCCCAGCACGGTCCAGAGCCAGCCTCATGTCCTCCTCCTCAACCTGCGCCCCCTGCGCTGCCCTTTGTGGCGCCGGCGGCTCCTCTCTCGCTGCGCGGCTCCAGGGCGTGCTGGGGGCCGGGCCCCTCGTCTTCGCGAAGCGCCGGAGCCTCGGAGGCGAGCGGCTGCTGCTGTGGCCGGCAGAGGAGAGCTGCGGCTGCGGCCCTGGGCACGGCGAGCTGCCGCTATGGCCGGCTCCTGCCCTGCGCGCACAGACACGGCCGAGGGCTGGCCGGCAGCTCCCTGCCCGTCCGCAGCGGGCCCGGCCGGGCTGCTGCTCTCTGCGGCCTCCGCCCGCCGCTGCCGGCCCCGCCGCGCTCCCGCCTGCCTCTGCCACAGCCGGGCCCACACGGGAGGCAGCACACTGCGGCCGGCTCGGAAAAGCCTTGCCCGCAAACCGCCCACCACGGCCTCAAGACACAGGCTGCCGGCGTCCTCGCAGCTGCGAGCCGGCCTGGGCCGCCTGCCGGCCTCGGCCACAGCTCCCGCCTGTGTCTCCATGGCCGCGGCTGCTCGGCACAGCGGGCTGAGCGCAGCGAGCGCCACCAGCGGCTCTTCACGGGCCCGGGCTCCGCGCGCTCCGAGCCCGCCCAACCCCGAATTCCAGCCCTGACGCGCTCGGCGTCCCAATGCATCCCCAGCGGACAGCAGAGTCGGCCGCTGAGCTCAGCCCATGGGGGTGACACCAACAAGTGACCAATAGCAAATTCACCAAATCCTCATGAAGGGCAAGAGAAAACTCCCATGGTGCCTGACAGCCTGAAGCAACTGCCAGTTACAGATAATTCCATCCATCTGGGAAAAGAGACTTTTACATTAAAGCAGAAAAGAGCTATCTAAAAGGAGGCCAGAAACAAACAACAAAATTATTTGGACTCATGCTTCTTGTGCCTGTTAAAAAGGCCAAGAAAATGAAATCCTTGCTCTTCCGACACAGCTCCCTGTTCATGATGCGGGACAGCGAGTACCGACATGCAGGAGCTGATGGAAGGGACGGGGAGGAGGATGCAGCAGGTACAGTGCCAAGCCGAGTCAGGGATGATGATCTCTGGCATTGGCACTGAAGGACGAGAGTTTGCAGGCAAGACAGAAAATAGTTCTTTGTTTCATCTCTTCTTTTAGTGCTGCTAAGAATGTAGCCTGGAGAAAGGTGGGAACACCAGAGCATGGAGCCCTTTCCAGGCAGGGCTGCATCTGCTGAAGGGGCAGAGGGAGCCCAGCAGCGATCACACACAAACCAGCAGGGGACTGAGGAGCCCCTGTGGTGGCAGTGAGCAACCTCGGGCTCTGCTCACTGGTGGTGGCACTTTCTATGGAACCATCTCCAAGGACTTCTGTTCTGCTCTGTACTTCTAAAGGTTTTCCCCCTTTTTTTCTTTTAGTTTTGTTTTTTGGGGTTTCTGGCTTTTTTCTGTTTTTTTGGTTTTTTGCTGGTCTCCTGCACCTTTATTTCTCCAAATTTTCCTACCCTGTCAGCAGCAGCCCCTGTCCACAACTAGCTCAAAAATATCAACAAAGCAGCTAAGATCCAACAACAATGGGTCAAATCCTATGGTTAAGGAATTCTTACGCCAGAGCCCTGCCTGTGCCTTATGCTTCGTCAGGACCTCCTTCTCTGTGCAAAAACTAGGGATTAGTGGAGGTTTTTTGCCTAAGGGCTCCTGAGAAGCAAACGTTGTGCTGGGGTTCTCAGGAGCGTATCCATTAAGTTCATTGCTGGGAAACACAAAGTAAGGCCAGGGTAGCAGAGCAGCTGGGACCTGGTCACTCCCTGCAAAGGGCTGGTGTATGATGTGGGAACACCACATTCCAGGATGGGCGAGGAGGGTAAATGTACTCAAGGTGCTGCAGGTAAAGTTTGGGTTCACTTAGAGAGTAGTCAGGAGTGCTGAGCACTGAAAGATCCAGCTGCAGTCCCCATCCACGTCCCTTTCAGAGCTGGCTGTAGGATATGTGCAGCCTAGATCCAGAGCACCCTGGGGGGCTCCTGTGGCTGCCTTTGCACTCAGGGTGAGGATGCCCAGGAGCCCCCGAGGCCGGCAGTGGGGACCAGGGCTGGGACTTGTGGCCTGGCAGGTGTGGCTCTGGGGGCTGTGACATGCCAGGGCATGGGTCACAGTCACTGCCTCAGGAGCCCTGGCTAGCTCTGTGATGCTCCAGGGACAATGGCAAGAGTCAGGAACTGGCTAGACTAGGGTTTCGCCTGAGCCAGAATCTCTAGCCCAAATGCCTAGCAGTAGAGACACCGCCAAGGACCGAATGAAGAAGGAAGAAAAAACTCTCCCGCAGTACAAAGTGCAGCGAATTTAATAGGAGACGGACAGGAAAACTACTTAGGAAGCATTCCACACAAAGAACAAAAATTAAAAGAACCCCCAGTGCCCCTGTGCACGGGTCTTTAAAACCTTTCAAAACAGGGGGTGGACACCATATAGTAACCAATAAGCCACTCTCGGGGTGTGGTTTTGAGGGCTACAACAAATCAGAACAAGGGGAGGAGAGAGGGTTGGGATAGAGATTGGATCTTGGGGTGAGGGACAGGGAACTTTCTGGAACAAAGGGTAGGGCTTGGGCTGATGGATGGGGCAAAGGGGCCGGGTTGTCTTGACAGACAGGGAAAAATCTGGTGCGGAGGGAGGGGATTCCTTGAGGGACACTTGGGTAGGAGGGCATAACACCGGGGAGAAATGAACTGCAACAACTCGGGGAACACTTGAACATACCTCAAGCTAACAGGACATTTGACTCGGAAACTAACGCACTGCAACACAGAAATTCAGGCTTTCAGCGGCCGAGAGGTGGCACTGTTAGAAGCCACAGCAGCAGGTGAAAGCCATCTCTCTCCCTCAGGTTCTTGTTGTGTGGGAAGGTGCTGCGAGTTGTGGTGGCTGCGCTCCCCCTTTGCTGAGAGGATGATCTGTACCAGGGGAGAGCAGAAAGCTGCCATGGTGAGCAGAACATGCTCAGAGCATTGCAGTTCAGAGAATGGCACTGCCCCTGAAGGGCAAGAAGCTTGAAAGCATATAATTCTGTGCAGCACGGTGGCACAAATTTTCTCTTCTAGAACGTGCCCATTTTTGGATACTGTAGATGAATACTCTGAGTTTTATAAGAATACATGGGGTTTTTTCTTAAGGTTTTTGGGAGAACTCTCAAGTTTATTTCTATTTGCATTTTACATCCAACATGTATACAGATTTTTTTTTTAAATTTTTCTTTTGTAAATATTTAGGGAAAAAATACCCAAGCATTTTTTTATTCCATTGGGATATTGTGATTAATACCCTTAGAAAGAAAAGCTTGTTGAACAAGTGTGAAAACACAGAGAGAGGGGAAACAGTATAAAAGTGTTTTAGAGCAGGACGTGTAATAAGGACTGCAGAAGTGAGTAATTCCTCCAAGGGCAGAATTAGCAAGATATATCACCAAAAGTACCTGCCAAGATACTTCCTTAAATCAAGGGAAATGTGACCTGCAGCCATACGAAGTACAGCAAAAGCCTATGAAAACCTCTGGGAAAGAGGGAATTTTGCCAGTGACATCAGTCTGTCTGGGTAACTGAGGGATGCCCATCAATATTGCACTGCATTCCTCAATATTTGCAGTGTCTTTCCTCCCAATTTCTGTGAAGTGAATAAGCTGCAGTTGTTTACCATTAACTTAAGCTCCTAGGGCAATTACCAAGCACCGTGTATGGTTTTTTGTAGCTGAGCAGGACTTGAGTTTCCCAAATTTTCTACAAAGCAGAAGGGAACCACACAGTTACTTGTGCGAATGTTAATGAAGCGTTTCATGAAAGCAGGTGAATGAAAGCATTGCATTATAAAACTTCCACATTCAAGAAAACAGGAGTCCACTTAGAATAAAACATCTAAGTCTAGCATAACATCAGAACAGGATAAAATGAAATTATTAGACAGGAAGAGAGGCATCAGAAATGAAGTGTATAATTTCTGATACATCTGCATGCATTTGGAAACTAAAACAGAAAAATAAGGGCAGAGATAGAAAGAAATTGAAGATTTTAAAATTGCACTGTGCAGAAGAGACACACGAACCACCATGTGAATACAGCTGAGAGATCCAGCTTGGAGATGGATTGGAGTGAAATCCGTTCACTGAAGGTCTCTGGTGCACACGAGTGCAAAGACTGAGGAAAAAAGGAGAAAAGTTTAATTTCTGAAAGCTATTTACATTCCTGGCAGCATTGTCTAGAGATCTAAAAATGTAAAGCCTCAGAGAATCTGAACCTAAAACATCCCCAAATGGATTGATAAGGTATGATGTGCACATCTCTCCTGTTTCCAGAGTCAATGAAATTGACAGTGTCTGGAAATTAGGAATGCCCACCCAGATTTTATTTCCATGACTTGAAGAACACCCTTAATCAGGCACTTTAGAAAGGGAACACTGACATTCTCACTGTGTTCTATTTACTTTACGTTTGAATACAGGCTGGTAGAAGGAGAGATCTGGCTTTAATTTCTCTCAAAGTTACCTGTTGCACATTGAGGTTAAGAGTAGATGTAAAATTCAGCTAATCACTCTTTCTATCCATGATATTCCACTAGTGAACTGACATACAGAAACATCCTTTTTCCCTTGGTACCTTCCTAAATGATGCCCTAATGAACAGGAGACTTGCATAAATCTCACAGAAAATCGCCAAAATTGCTGAAATTAACACTCAATTCCATGATACAAGCTTCTGAGAAAAGGCTTGACAGGATCACCGAACAAACAAACTTGGAAGAGAAACACTCATTTTAGCACTGATCGAGGGGAAAGAAAAAGAAATGCTGTAAAAATTCCAAGTGGAAGGTAAGGAGAAAGACAGGCAGCACAGGAAGAACAAGGCCCTGTCAGATGACCCGTGGAAGGTAACTTTGTGCCCCAGCACTGTTAGAGGACATTCCCTGTCATTGGTGCAAGCACCTGGAGACATAAATACTGATTGCTTTGGGGGCCACCATCTTGGTAAGTGCAGAGGTGGTTCAATAACGTGACATGAGGGAGTTCCCTCAGAGCAACTGGGATGCCTGAAAGAAGTGAACAGCTCACCACAGCCTGGCCCGCTCAGCTGCTTTTCCTTCTGACCCTCCTGGGGAGGCTCTGACATTTTCTCTTCCCTGATGGAAGTGCAGCTGCTGCCAAGGGAAACGTCCCCATACTCACTCAGTGTCCCCTTTGCTTGCCAGATTTGTCCCATCTGCTGTTCCTGTCCAGGAGAGCTGCTCTGCACGGGAGGAGGAGACCGAGGGAGAGGCTTTGAAGATGGGGCAGCTGGGATCCCTCTGCTTGGAGCTCTGTTTAAAGATACACAGACTTGCACCTGGGCAGGGATTATTATATGGATATGTACATATGTAGCCTGCTATTTGTACAGGCATATTTCTGTCCATATGGTATCAGATTTATGAAAGTACGAGGTATATATGTATGTATAGATACCTGCATACATACGGGTTTGCAGTTACGTATTTGTGGTTTATGCATGTTTGCAGTTATGCATTTGTGGTTTATGTTTAGTTCTTTATGTGTATTGTAATATCTGTGTTTAGATTTCCTTATGTATATAGTTGTGTAGGTGTCTATTTGTATTGATGTAGTTTTCAGTATATGTCTTTTAAAATTAGTATATTGGTATTTGTTTTGGTATATATGTATTTTTATATTTTTTAGATGTATATTGATGTATTTCTATATATATTATATTTACACATATATATCCAGATGTATAGCTGTATATTTGTATCAATGCAGTTGTACAGATATTTAGCATGGTACTGCTGTTTGTCTATTTAAAGATTGGTTTGTTTTATCTATCTCTTTCTTGAATGTAATAGGTAACATTTAATCTGTATTCACATCTGTATATTGTAGTGGTTATTTATGTATATAGTTCTATTGAAATGTCTATGGAGTTGTATAGCGGTGGAATTCTATTTGTTGAGTACTTGGTATTACAGGGAAATACTGATATTTTTGTATTTCCATATGGGCTGTATGTTTGCATTAATATGCAATAAATTCACTTGTTAATTTTCCTTTGATCTCTGTGTATAGTGAGTGTTTGTAGAGGTTTGCAATAAATTAGTTTTTGTTAACAGAAGTTATTTGCATGATATAAATAGTGTGGTGTAACAATTAAATAAATTGCTTTTTTAAAATTTAACAGAGATCCGTATAGTTCTATGTTGTCAGCGCTAGTGTAGCAATTTGTAAGAAATGCCATTTGTCAGCTGAGATGGGTGTCTTGTAATTTGTGCTACCCAAAGCCATGGGCAGATGTAAATGCTGGAGGATTTTGGCCATGCAAATCTCCAGCCATGCCCAGCACATGCCCCACCTGCACTCAGGCTGGGCAAGGGAAGCGCAGATTTGGGCTGGCAGCAGAGCCCCATGTTTGCTCAGAACTCGCTGCAGAGGCTGCTGGATGAGAAATAGATCAAGGATACATTTTATATATTATATTTATTACTGTACATATATGAAAATATATATTATGTAGTATATTGTGGAACTCCTTAAAATCAGAGGGTTTTGGTGGGAAAGCTGCTCCTTAGTGAGAAGGATTTCTAGCCTAGAGGAATATAAAAATAAAAAGACCATGGGCAGTGCCATTGCCAGAGGCCCAGGCTGTTAAAGGAGGAATGGATCGTCCCCTTCGCCGTCTGTAGCTGACACCCCTGTCAGTAATAAGTAGCAACTCTAGGGGCTCCTGGGCAACGAGATGGGAAACCATCGATCTAAACCAGAATGAGACGTCTTTTACCAGCTTGAGACAATTTTACAGGGTAAAGGATGTTCAGACATCTCAAAACATGAACTAAAAGACTTATTAATCTGGGTAAAAGGGAATACTCAAAATAGAGACTTGAAGTCTGCTTTTACCTTTGATTTCTGGGACCAGATAAAGTGGAAAATTTACAATCTAGTCTCTCTCAAAAAGGAAGAGTCTTTGGTCATACTTTTACCTTTCTCCAGAGCTTTAATGGAGAGCTTTGAACAGAATGATTGTAACAGAGACTTTCTCAAACATCAGAACAGAACACCTGGCTCTGAGACTTTAATTCCAAGTGGTGCTGAGCCTTCATCCTCCTCTAGGGGGATCTCAGGGTTTTGTTCAGGGTGTCCTGGCATGTCCGAGGTTTCCCCAGGCAGTGTGGACAGCACCCCGAAGCCCGGAAAAGGGGAATCAGATCAGCTTCCATCTTTGGTCGTGTTCCCTGCTTTTTCCGGGATTCCCTGAGTCACTGATGCTACAACCAGGCATCGTCCCAACTCCTCCACGAAATCATCCACCCCCAGAATTCCCAGAAAAGCGTTTGGGATTTTTGTTGCATTCCAAGAGTTTGGGGGGTGATGGGACAGACGTGTTCTATGGAGGCTGGGAATCGAATGGGTCCGGGAGATGAGAATTTGGGGCAGCTTTGCAAAACAGGAGCTGCTGTGGAATTCTGTGCTCTGCTCCTCTTCTGAAAAAGATGCGGCCGGATCTTGTTCAGAAGTTCTGCAGGCGGGGTCAGCCAAGGGGGGTTCTGGATTCGCTCTGCCTGGCCAAGGGGCCGAAGGGTCACTCCTGTCACTGTTTCCCCTTCCTGGGAAGTCACCCCCTTGGATCAGGGTCAGGCAGGCAGTTTGCTTTGGAGCTCTGAGGACTCTTTTCATATAGATTCCTCTGCCAAAACTTTCTGGGATTTTCACCACTTTTGGTTTCCCGGCCTCAGATTACAGCCGGTGGGGGGGCTTTGGATTTGGCTCTGCCTGCAGGGGAGCAGGCAGGGGGGTGAACAGAGGCAGGGGGCGGCAGCCAGGGCTTGAGCAGGGCAGGGATGGCTCTGCCCAGAGAGATGGATGGGGTGGAGGGGGAAGAGCTCAGGAAAGCTGCTGTGGAGACACAGACAGTTCATTCAGAAGCCTTGAAGCCTGTCTCATTTGCTGCTGGGATGGGGGTGGGAGAAAGCATGCTGAGATGGCAGCTCAGAGCTGAGAGTTTTCCAGCTGTATCCCTGCGGGCAGGAATGCAGTGTGGAACCTGTCACGGTTCATTGGAAAGTGTCGCAAATACAAATTCAGGATCTGCAGCTGGAAAGCACCCCGATTTGTATGAATCTAAAAATATCCAATTTAGTGAATCCAGACGTGAGTTAGCAGGCTCTGGCGTTCTTCCTGTCACCAAGAACTTGGAGCTCTCCTCCCCAGCCCTTCCTGGCAAGGCTCCCGGGAAAGTTGCTGCAGCGACACTCCTGCCGAGTGACGCCGGCAAGGGGGGTTATTTACAGACTACAAACGAGTTGGGGCTGCTATGGAAAGTGCCTCGAGCTGTTTATTTTTCAGCATCAGTCTCATTACATGATTATGATAATGGGAAGATGCTAGCAGCTCACAATCCATGCAGCAGGTCAAAAAACTTAATGTTACAACTTACTTTATAAGCTTCTTAACCAATCACACAAAGCAAAAGCATATTGACAGTAGTTCTATGCAATCATTATAAGCACATGTATACCTTTTTTTAAAACGCTGCTTGCTTATTTCAAATACTATACCTGCTTGTAAGCCTTAAAACACAACGCACAGAGCTCCATTTTAAAGCTTTAACCTTCCTAATGTCTTGCTAGATAAACTTTCTGCAGCTTAGGGAAATATTCAGACAAACATTAAAACACAAGCCATTGTTCTGTTTACTCTTGCTTTTTCTACAGTTTAAGTAATTTTTCTGCTGACCTAACTCATGACTACTGCTTAGCTCTGCTCACAGTTCTGCTGTATCTGAGGCCTGCCCTTTGCAGCTTTCTAAAATCCTCTAATTTTGTGGATTCCCACAATTCCCCCTCTCTGTTCACCTCAAAAGAAACCTTCATAATCGTGTCATTTATTACTTGCGTTTCCTAGCCTTACTACAATATTTCTGCTTATTACCTGCTTAAAGCATGTTCTTGCTGGCACTAAGCATTGCTATATTACAACACAGCAATGCAATGCTGTGAAGATCCTTTCCCTTTCCCTATGTCAGTGGAAAGGGCATAAATTACGCCTGACAATAGTTACAAGTCATTGTTCGAAAAACTCTTGTCAATTCTAGGGTCTTAATTCAAAACCTTCTTCCATTTCTGTACCTTCATCCACCATCTCAGTGAGATTTCAACCACTTGTCTGTGAATCTATTTCCTACCTCTTTCTCTTGTGTGATAAAAACTTCTTTGACAGTTTTGTTCATCATTTGTCACACACAGTGAAGTATGCAGGGTATTACTATTAATATCACTACTAAAACACCCAATACATAGAGACCTTTCTTGCAAAGGTCCCTTAGCCAAGGTGCAAAGCTCCATTCTTGGAACAGATCATCTAACCATGACCCACCATCTTCTTTAATTGGAGCTTTCAAGTCTTTCATGTTCTGTATGCTTTTGTGGATGGATTCAGAATGATCTGACAGGTTCATACAACACAATCTTTCAAATTCTTCACAACCGTGTCCTTGTGCCAATAAATAAAATCAATTGCTGCTCTATTTGGAAGGGTAGCGTGTCTAACACTATTAACATTGGTCAAGGTATCACTGATTGCAGTAGATGTGGCATTAGTTTGTTTACTCAGCCTACATTCAACCCAATGTAATTGTTTCAATGCAATTGCTGAAGCTGATTGGGTAAAAACAAACCTGCTAAAACCCTTTTCACAGCCTTCCAAGGCCTGGAAGCACTTTTACAGTTCTCATCATAATGACGAGAATTTGGAGCTTTTTGGCAGGCTTCCTGGGACAGCTGATTGCTGTGACAACACTACCTGTTCTTCTGGATCAGAAACAGGAGTGATGAAAGGGAAAAACAAAACACAGTCTAAATCAGCAATAAACCTTCCATTGCAACTACCTAATTGGTTTAATATTATTCAAAATTTAGAAAAAATTTGGATTCAAATTAACAACTCCTTACCTTACCTGTAAGATAGGTCGTAATGATACAAATCCACAATACAAAACTCTTTCTCACCATGGTATCAAAGAACTTAGAGGAAGCAAAAAAATTATTATAACTTTACCTATTAGCCTTCAACTGTAACACAGATGCTAACAGCCTGCAGTAAGCTCATCTCTGCACAACATCTTGCCAATGTGCGAGTCAATGCTTTTGGAAAGCAGGTTGCAGATTCTTAAGAAAAGTTAGGAAAAACATTGGGAGATCATTTGGGAAAGGCTTTAGGAGAAAATGTGGGACAAAAATTAGAAAAGCTTGAAAAGGCCCTTGAAGCACAAACATACATTTTCAAAAAATCTGTTGGTACTGTACAGTTGGACTCAGATAAAAAGGCTTGTTGCTTTGCTTGTGGTAAACTAGGACACATAAAAAGGGATTGTCCTAGAACAACAATCAAACCTAAACTACTTTCTATTTGCCCTCAGTGTCAGAAAGGGAAGCATTTTGCTAAGTACTGTTGTTCTCAATTTGACATGGATGGCAAGGCTTTGTCCTTAAACTCAAAACAGAGCGGGAGTTACCACCGTGCCTCGACACAAGTAGTGGTACCTCCTTACAGTCAATTGCCCAGTCAAATGGCATTAGTACCTCAGTCATTTATCCCTCAGTCAACCCTTCCTCAAATGGTCCCAGCTCAATACCCTCAGGTACAAGGTTTGAATTGGCCTCCTCAGAATTGATACACCTTTCAAATAATTTCTACTGGAATAATAAGGTTTTTTCAGCAAAGACAATACCTTTTGATTCTAGACAGAGCTAGCACCAAAATTTTCAAACTTTCAGTCCTTCCAGCTGTTGTTTCAATAAATTGTAACAATAAGCTAACATATTTCACTCTTGCATTTAATGTTCCTATAGTGACTCCACCAGAAACACCTGTAGCTCTTGCATTTCTTTTACCCATGAGTACAGCCAAGCAAAACAATTTTCCAGAGAATTCAGTGATGTCTGTGCCATTTGGAACCTCAAGTCCTGAGGTCTTTTGGGTGCAATTTTTGGACCGCAACCAAGCAAAATTGACCTGCTGCCTGACTCACTGTGGTAAAACTATTTACCTTACAGACATGCCGGATATTGGTGCAGATGTCACTGTAATTTCTCACATGTTTTGGCCCGGTGATTGGGATTTGGTAGCTCCAGCAGGTGCCCTCACCGGGACTGGAGGTGCTACTGTATGTTGGTAAAGTGCATCCATGATTAACATTACAGGTCTTGAAGGAAAGACAGAAACGGTGCATCCTTTTGTTCTTCAGAAGCCTCTCACTGTCTGGGGGAGAGACGTCCATTGGGACCCCTGTCCCAATGGGAAACACATCTGGAGGAGGGCCTGTGATGGAAACCACATTGAAACCTGCCACTTGAAAGCGGAACTGGAAAACTGATCATCCTATATGGATTGATCAATGGCCTTTAACAGGGAAAAAAATTGAATAGTCATAAAAGACTGGTAAAGGAGCAATTAGAAGAAGGTCACATGACACCCAAAAAGAGTTCCTGGTATTCACCAGTATTCGTCACCCACAAGAAGACACTGGACTCCTGGAGGTTGTTTCACGACCTGAAGATCAATCAAGTGATTGAAGACATGGGACCTCTTCAGCCTAGACTTCCTTCTTTATCAATGATCCCAAAACACTGGCTTCTCATTGCCATTGATTGAAAGGATTGTTTTTTCCATATCCCACTTCATCCTGATGATGCTCCAAGATTTACCTTTTCAGTTCCAGTCATCAATCAAAGAGAACCTATGCAGAGATAGCACTGGAAAACATTGCCTCTAGAAATGAAGAATTGGCCTATAATTTGCCAATATTTTGTCACACAAGTTTTGTCTCCAGTTCAACAGAAGTATCCAAGATCCATGATTTCACACTACATAGATAATTTGCTCATTGCTGCTCCAACGCAGCCAGAGATGGAGCAAGCTTGTCCTGGTGTTGTTACTGAAATCCAAAATGCTGGATTTAAAATTTCTATACCCAAAATTCAAGAAGTTCCACCCTGGAAGTATCTGGGATGGAACATGAGTGAAAAAACCATAATTCCGCAGAAGATACAGCTCTGGATCAGTGTCAACACGCTGCAAGACTGCAACAGCTTCTAGGAGAAATCAATCAGGACAGACCTGTTTTGGGAATCACCAACGATGAACTGTGTCCACTTTTTAATTTACTGAGAGGAAGCTGCGTCATCAACTCTCCTAGAACTCTAATACCTGAAGCTCGTGCAGCCTGTTACAAGGTCATGGAGGCCCTCCAAAGACAGCAAGCTCATTGCTGTATTCCAGAAAAGCCATTCTTTTTTGCAATTTTAGGAGGACAGATGCAACTTTGTTGTCTCATTTTTCAATGAGACCCTTCTGAGAGAGATCCTTTGTTGATAATAGAATGGGGTTTTCTTCCCTCTAAGTTTTCAAAGACTATTTTTACAATCTTAGCGATGATAGCACAAATTCTGATTAAGGCCAGAACAAGATTGTTAAGTTTAGCAGGTCAAGAATTTGCAGTTCTCTATTTAGCACTGAAAAAAGATGATCTTGATTGGGCCGTGCAAAATTCTGCAAATTCTGATGATTTGCAATTAGCATTGTTAAATTTTCCAGATATTGCTTCTGTTCATTACCCGGCTCACAAGTTATTGCAGGCAAAATTGAGTTTTAGAGAGAAACATAGGTTAAGTAATGAACCTTTAAACACAATACTCTCTTCACTGATGGATCTGGCAAAAGTCACAAAGCAGTCATTACTTGGTTGAACCAAACCAAATTCCCAACTAAAACTTGAGAATCAGATACTCAAATAGTAGAGGGATCTCCTCACATTGTTGAGCTTGCTGCTGTGGTTTGGGCTTTTCAGCTCTTCCCACAACCTTTTAATTTAATCATAGATTCTGCTTATGTTGCTAATGTGGTTAAAAGAATAGAAGGATGAGTTGTAAAGAATGCTAGGAATGACACTTGATATCACTGGCTTTCATGGCTTTATACAACTTTACAATAACAAACTAATCCATATTTTGTTTCTCACTTCAGGGCTCATTCTTGGCTTTCTGGATTTTTAGTGGAAGGAAACGCCAGAGCAGACAAACTGACAATGGCTATTTCAAACACTTGCCAAACATTTTGGAACAGCAAAACTGAGTCATGCCTTTTTTTCACCAAAATGCACAAGCACTTGTGGGAATGTTTCAAATGTCCAAAAGTCAAGCTAAAGCTATCATTAGTACTTGCCCTGACTATCAGCTTGTGCAGCCTCCTGTTTCTAGAAAAAGCAGTCAACCCAGGGGGTTTGCAAAGCCTGCAGTTATTGCAAATGGATATCACTAAAAAGCCTTCCTTTGGTAAATTTAACAATACTCATGTTTCAGTGGACACGTTCTCTGGTACAGTTTTTGCTTCTCTTCACACAGGTGAAACAGGTAATCATGCCTGTCAACATTCTTTGAAAGCTTTTGCTTCATTAGGTGTGCCCCAAGAAGTAAAAACTGACAGTGATCCCGCATATATATCTCAAAAATGGCCACATTTTTAAAGATTGGGGTGTTCGTCACATCCTTGGTGTTCCTCATTCTACCACAAGTCAAGCAATTGTTGAGAGGACGCATCAGACATTAAAACACATTCTTGGTCGACAGAAGTGGTCACACCACAGATGAGGTGGAACAAAGCTTTTTATGTTTCTAATTTCTTGAACAGGTCTGTGTCAGAAACTAATACGCCAATTTTTAGGCATTTTTCAAATAACACACAGGCAAAAATAAAAGAAAATCCCCCTGTTTCAATTAGAATCTCTGGGACAGGACCAATTGAAAGCCTTTTCCGATTAATCCCTTGGAACAAAGCGTATGGTTCTGTCTCCACAGGCGCAGGAATTAAGTGGGTCCCAGCCAAAAACATCAAACCATATCGCACCCAAGAATGTGTTGATGAGTTCAAGACCGTAGAAGCAAGTACACAGACATGAATGAAACAGAGGGATCATGGGTCACACCTGATGTTCCTTCTTCATCAGTGGGACCTGCAAACTCTGATTTGATGCTGTTCATAAATGTGTCAAGTGTTGGTTTCATTGTTGTTAGTCTGGTGAAATTGACAATGGGAGCAATCCTGTATTGCATGGGAACATTCGGGCCAAAGAACATCTCAAAGCAGGATCCGAGCCCCAAGAATTAGAAATCCTTGGTCCTTTAACAATGGATTTCTGCCTTACCTTTACAGCTAATGATTGGTGAGAAGGTGATCGTCCAAATTACAATGTTACTCCCCAGTATTTTGCATACAGAATCTTTGTTAGTGATTTAATAGATGACTTTTAGCTTTTAAAATGTGGCTTGGTTTGAAAAGACAGATGTCTTCTAAGGAAGGCAGGAGCCTCCCCTGAAATGGAAAATGCAAACTCCTTCCCTTTGAATTCCTGTCATTTTGAAATTGAGGGAGCCTCTCAGGCAAAGATATGGAGCAGGAGTAACAGTTCGTTATTAGGGAAGAAAATGAAAGTGAAATAAACAATACAGTAATACAAAACAACACTGACAGAGTCAGAATACCACCTGACACCTGTCAGCGATGGAGAGAGATGGGGAAGACTACCTTGGGGATCAGAATCCAATTTTATTGTGGGATACAAGCACTTATATACTATTTCAGGGAGACTAGTAATGAGTACTACAATGATTAGGTTGAAGTCACATCCACAAAGTTATGCATATAACAACATCTCTTGCTTGCAGAGTTTAATGGGATTTTCTTTTTCCAATAAACCTGTTTGATTTCATCTTCTTGCAATGGAGGTCTGATTTTCAAAGTTCCGTTTCCTTTTGCCAAGGCATCCAGTTCTCAAATCTCTGATGTTAAGTAGGTCCAAAGTCCATCATCTGTCTTGTGTCCTCCAACATTCCAACAGACGCCCTGTTGGTCAGGGGCTGGTAGCAATCCAATTGAAATGGTGGCTGCCATTCTCCTGGAGAGGCAGATGTGGTTCTGTGGAAGCAGTGATCCTGTAGGAGGGCGTGGTCTTCCTCTGAAGATCCAGTGGTGGTGTAGATGGGCCTGGTCTTCCTCTGGGAATCCAGTGGAAAAGGCTGTCCTGGTGTCCCAAAACCTCAGCTTCTATCCAGGCAGGAATGCTTGGCTCTTCCCTCTGGGCAGAGCTTCTCACAATGTGGGATGATGTAATTTTATCAGTCATGCTGTGGCACTCAATGGCACATTAAGAACAGATATTTATATATCATTATGACTATACTAAAAAAGAAATAAATAAAAGGCTTCTTCAGAAGCTGGCTAAGCTAAGAATAGAACAGAAAGAATAAATAACAAAGGAGCTGGCTCCAACAGAGACCAAGAGCCAGCTCTGCCAGTGAGTGGTCAGTAAATCCAAACATCTCCAGGAGACCAATCACAGGTGAACCTGTTGCATTCCACAGCAGCAGGTAAGAATTGCTTACATTTGTTACTGAAACTTCTCAGCTCCAGCAGGAATACAAAGATTCCCAGGAAAGGGATTACAAAGGAATACAAAGGTGTCGGGAAACGTGAGGGGAGAAAATGGCGGGAAATGTGAAGGGGAAAAGAGAAACGTGAGGGGAGAAGGGTGTGAAACATGAGGGGGAAAAAGGTTCACAAAAGGTTCACAAAAGGTTTACAAAAGGTTCACAAAAGGTTTCCGTGACCATACCTTGCTGGGGTCAGTGGCAAAATCGTGGATGAACTCCACAGAGTGTCGTGCATACGCAGGTATCCAGCTGTCATCTGACAAAGATGGGAGAGAAGGGAGAGTTTCAGGGAGTGCCATGACAGGAGAGAGGAAGGAGCAGAAAATGGCTGCCCTGTGACAGGAGAGAGGAAGGAGCAGAAATAGGCTGCCCTGTGACAGGAGAGAGGCAGGAGCAGAAAATGGCTGCCCTGCGACAGGAGAGAGGAAGGAGCAGAAAATGGCTCCCTCTGACAGGAGAGAGGAAGGAGCAGAAAATGGCACCCTTTGACAGGAGAGAGGCAGGAGCAGAAAATGGCTGCCCTGTGACAGGAGAGAGGAAGGAGCAGAAAATGGCACCCTTTGACAGGAGAGAGGCAGGAGCAGAAAATGGCTGCCCTGTGACAGGAGAGAGGAAGGAGCAGAAAATGGCTCCCTTTGACAGGAGAGAGGAAGGAGCAGAAAATGGCACCCTTTGACAGGAGAGAGGAAGGAGCAAAAAATGGCTGCCCTTTGCTGCTAGGCCCCAGCCCGGCCCAGTCCCTCAGGGCCTCCTCACTCACTGAGTTGTTCCATCCTGATCATCTCGATGGGATTCGCTGCGTATTTGCTCTTTTTAGGAGGCTCCGGCTTCTCCCAGCCCACCTTGGGCCCACTTGGAGATGTGGCCTCCATGATGGAGATGGAGATGTCTTCCTTGCAGAAGAAAGGATGGCTCTAGGGAAGGGTGGGCTAAATATAGCCGGGTGAAAATCGGATGAACTCGAGGCAAGAGGTAAGCTGTGCTCGCAGGTTTGTCACCAGCTGTGCACTCCTCGTCCCCTCTGGTCGCTGTCCTGAAGGACACTGAGGGTTGGGGGCTGCTCACTGAGGGTTGGGGGCTGCTGCCATGTCAACAAACCCTGGAACACGGGAGGTGTCACAGAGGGTCCGTTGTGACACCCCAGTGTTCCACACTGAACACTCCATGTGCGGAGCCCTCTTACATAACTTATTCTACGGAGGGTAATTTCTTTTATATTATACAGAGAATCGTTTTATTTGTAGAGAATAATTTATTAAAAGCAGCCATGAAACGGAGGAAGAGTCCTGAGCTGTTAAAATTATGGGTGGCAAAAAAGACCAAGGGATGTGAGGGCAGTGAGGGGGATGGACATGGAGACAGCCAGGAGTGGAAGGCTTGAGGGACCCCCCCCCCCCCAAAAAAAAACAGCACCCCAAAATACGGGGGGGACCACCCCCCCTCCCCCCAAAAAATTGGGACCACCCCAAAAGCCCCTGAAAATGAGGGGGGGGGGCGTTTTTGGGATAAGGATTGAAGCTCCTGCAGTGGGATGGGAGTGGGGACACACCTGAGACCCCACCCAGGGCACCCCAAAATTCTGGGGGGGTCCCCAAAAATTGGGGGGGGAAGCCCAAAGAGGGGGAGTGGGACAGAACCCCCCCCAGGGAATAGGGGGTTCCTCTGGGGGAGTAGGAGGGCACCCCAAAAATGGGGGCACCCCAAAAATGGGGACACCCCAAAAACGGGGGCAGCTCTGGCGGAACCCCCTCCCCATTATTGACAGGGTTAAGGACCCCCCCCCCCCCTACAGAAGACAACGACCCCCCCCCAAAAATTGGGGGACACCTTTCCCAACGAGCTGCACCCCAAAAATGGTGACCCTCACCCCAAAATTGGGGCACCCCCTTTTTAGGGACCCCCTCCCCAAAAATCACCCCAGCAGGGTCCATGTATCCCCTTCCCCCCTTTTCTCTGGGGTGGGGGGCTCTGTAAATTGGCTGAGGTACAGGGACCCCCCAAAAAATGGAATCGCCCAAGATTTGAGGTTTCTCCTCCCCAAAATTTGGGGTCCTAAAGGTGCAAACCCTCCCCAAAAAAATAGAACCTCCCGAATTTGGGGTTCCCAACCCAAAATTAGGGGTCCTAAAGCCGCAAACTTCTCCAAAAATGGAATCTCCCAAATTTGGGGACCCCTTCACCAAAATTTGGGGTCCCCTCACCCAAAAATTTGGGGTCCCAAGGGTGCGTCCACCCCAAAAAAAATAGAACTTCCCGAATTTGGTGTTCCCAACCCAAAATTAGGGGTCCTAAAGGTGCGAACCCCTCCAAAAATGGAATCTCCCAAATTTGGGGACCCCTCCCCCAGAATTTGGGGTCCCCTCACCCAAAATTAGGGGTCCTGAAGGCGCGACCATCCCAAAAAAATAGAACCTCCCGAATTTGGGGTTCCCAACCCAAAATTTGGGGTCCCAAAGGCGAGAATCCCTCCAAAAATGGAATAGCTCAAATTTGGGGACCCCTCCCCCAGAATTTGGGGTCCCCTCACCCAAAAATTTGGGGTCCCAAGTGTGCTACCACCCCCAAAAATGGAACCTCCCGAATTTGGGGTTCCTAACCCAAAATTTGGGGTTTCAAAGGCGCGAGCCCCTCCAAAAATGGAATCTCCGAAAATTTGGGGACCCCTCCACCAAAATTTGGGGTCCCCTGACCCAAAAATTTGGGGTTCCAAGGGTGCGAACCCCCCAAAAATGGAACCTCCCAAAATATGGGGACCCCTCCCCAAAATTTGGGGTCCCAAGGGTGCGAACCCCTCCAAAAATGGAATAGCTCAAATTTGGGGACCCCTCCACCAGAATTTGGGGTACCCTCACCCAAAATTTGGGGTCCCAAGGATGCGAACCCCCCCAAAAATGGAACCTCCGAAAATTGGGGGACCCCTCCCCAAAATTTGGGGTCCTAAAGGCGCGAACACCTCCAAAAATGGAATCGCCCAAATTTGGGGACCCCTCCACCAAAATCTGGGGTCCCCTCGCCCAAAAATTTGGGGTCCCAAGGGTGCGACTTCCCCCCCCCGAAAAATGGAATCTCCCAAAATTTGGGGACCCCTCCACCCCCAATTGGCTCCAAGCCCCGCCCACAGGACCCTTCAGGCCCCGCCCCCAGGTGCCCCGATCACGCCCACAAATTATCTCAGGCCACGCCCACAATTTGACTCCTATCCCGCCCTCAAATGGGTCCAAACCACGCCCACAAATGGGCTTTGGCCCCCGCCCCTTTGGCCTCAGGCCACGCCCACACCCGGAAGTGCCCCCGCGGGGGGGGCGGGGGGGGGCAAAGGGCGCAGAGGGGGAGGGGAGCGGCTGCTAATTAGTGAGTGCGGGTTAATTAGGGCGGTTTGGGCATTAATTAAGGGGCTTTGAGGGTTAATTAAGGGGTTTTCAGGTTAATTAGTTGGGTTTGGGTCTTAATTAGGGGTTAATTATGAGGTTAGGAGCTAATTAGGGGGATTTGGGGATTAATTATGGGTTGATTAGGGCGGTTTGGGGGCTAATTAGTTGGGTTTGGGGCTTAATTAGGGGTTAATTAGAAGGTTAGGAGGTAATTAAGGGCGTTTGAGGGTTAATTAGGGAAAATTGGGGGTTGATGAGGAGAATTTAGGCGTTAATTAGAAGGTTTAGGGCTTAATTAGGGCGGTTTGGGGCTAATTGAGGGGGTTTTGGTGTTAATTAGGCGGGTTTGGAGCTTAATGAGGGGGATTTATGGGTTAATTAGAGGTGTTGAGAATTAATTAGGGGGATTTCAGGGATAATTAAGGGGGTTTAGGGCGTAATTAGCGGTGGTTTGGGGTTAATTAAGGGGGTTAATGGTTAATTAGGCGGGTTGGCGGCTAATTAGTGGGATTTGGGGGGTAATTAGGACAGGTCGGTGGTTAATTAGGAGAATTTAGGGGTTAATTAAGGGGTTAGGGGTCTAATTACAGAAGTTGGGACATAATTAAGATGGTTTGGGGCTTAATTAATGTAATTTAGGGGCTAATTAGCAGGCTTGGGAGTTAATTGGGGGAATTTAGGGGTTAATTAGGGGGTTTGGGGGATTAATTACAGAAAATTAGGGTTAATTAGGGGGGTTTTGGGGGTAATTAAGAGAGTTTGGTGTTAATTAGTGGGGTTTGGGGGTTCATTAGGGGATTTTAAGGGTTAATTAGGCAAGTTAGAAATTAATTAGGGGGTTTGGGGGTTAATTAAGAGGGTTTGGGGGTTAATTAGGAGGTTTGGGGTTAATTAAGGGGTTTGGGAGTTAATTAGGGGCATTTGGACTGTTAATTAGAGGGGTTAGCAGGTAATTATGGGAGTTTGGGGGTTAATTAGGGCAATTTGGAGTTAATTAGGGAAATTTGGGGGTAATTAAGGGGAATTTAGGGGTTAATTAGGGCGGTTTGGGGTTAATTAAGGGGAATTTAGGGGTTAATTAGGGAAATTTTGGGGTTAATTAAGGGAAATTTAGGGGTTAATTAGGGCAGTTTGGGGTTAATTAAGGGGAATTTAGGGGTAATTAGGGCAGTTTTGCGTTAATTATGGAGGTTTGAGGGTTAATTAGGGAAATGTTGGGGTTAATTAAGGGGAATTTAGGGGTTAATTAGGGAAATTTTGGGGTTAATTAAGGGGAATTTAGGGGTTAATTAGGGCAGTTTTGCGTTAATTATGGAGGTTTGAGGGTTAATTAGGGAAATGTTGGGGTCAATTAAGGGGAATTTAGGGGTTAATTAGGGAAATTGTGGGGTTAATTAAGGGGAATTTAGGGGTTAATTAGGGCAGTTTTGCGTTAATTATGGAGGTTTGAGGGTTATTTAGGGAAATGTTGGGGTTAATTAAGGGGAATTTAGGGGTTAATTAGGGCGGTTTGGGGTTAATTAAGGGGAATTTAGGGGTTAATTAAGGGGAATTTATGGGTTAATTAGGGCGGTTGGGGGTTAATGAGTGTTAATTTGGGTTGAGTAGGATTATTGGGGGTTAATTAGCGTTGCTTAGGGGTGAATTAGCGTTAATTAGCGTTAATTGGCCCCCAGGCCATGGAGGAGCAGCCGCGGACTCGGCGCGTTGGGATCCTGGGATACGGAAACCTCAGTACTGGGATATACTGGGATGTACTGGGATGGACTGGGATATACTGGTTATATGGACTGGGTTATACTGGGATGGACTGGGTTATACTGGAATTGACTGGGATATACTGGTTTATACTGGGATATACTGGGATGTACTGGTTTATACTGGGATGGACTGGGTTATACTAGTTATACTGGTTTATACTGGTTTGTACTGGGTTATACTGGTTTATACTGGGATGGACTGGGATGGACTGGTGTATACTGGTTATATGGACTGGGTTATACTGGTTTATACTGGCATACATTGGTTTATACTGGGATGGACTGGGATATATTGGATTATACTGGGATGGACTGGGTTATACTGGTTTATACTGGGTTATACTGGGATGTATTGGGATGGACTGAGACAAACTGGTTATACTGGTTTATACTGGATTATACTGGGATGGACTGGGTTATACTGGGATTGACTGGTTTATACTGGGTTATACTGGGATATACTGGTTATGTGGACTGGGGATACTGGTTTATACTGGATTATACTGGGATATACTGGGATGGAGTGGGACGAACTGGTTATACTGGGTTATACTGGGTTATACTGGGATGGGCTGGGATCTACTGGATTATACTGGTTATATGAACTGAGGATATTAGGTTAAACTGGGATGGACTGGGACAAGCTGATTATACTGGGTTTTACTGGAATTGACTGGTTTATACTGGGATGGACTAGGATGGACTGGGATGGACTGAGACAAACTGGTTATACTGGATTATACTGGGTTTCACTGAAATTGACTGGTTTATACTGGATTATACTGGTTATATGGACTGGGGATACTGGTTTATACTGGTTTATACTGGGATGGACTGGGACAAACTGGTTATACTGGGTTATACTGATTTATACTGGGATATACTGGGTTATACTGGGTTCTACTGTGATATACTGGTTTATACTGGTTATATGGACTGGGGATACTGGGTTATACTGGGATGGACTGGTTATACTGGGATATACTGGTTTGTACTGGGATCTACTGGGATGGACTGGGACAAAGTGGTTATACTGGGTTATAGTGGATTATACTGGGATGGACTTACTGGGATTGACTGGTTTATACTGGTTTATACTGGGATGGACTGGGACAAACTGGTTATACTGGGTTATACTGATCTATACTGGGATATACTGGGTTATACTGGTTTATACTGGGTTTTACTGGGATATATTGGATGGACTGGGACAAACTGGTTATACTGGGTTGTACTGGTTTATACTGGGATATACTGGGTTATACTGGTTTATACTGGGATGGACTGGTTTACACTGGGATATACTGGTTTATACTGGGGTATACTGGGATATACTGGGACAGACTGGTTATACTGGTTTATACTGGGATATACTGGTTTATACTGGGTTATACTGGGATATACTGGTTTATACGGAGAGCTCAGTACTGGGTTATACTGGTTTATACTGGTTTGTACTGGTTTGTACTGGGTTATACTGGTTTGTAGTGGGATACAGAGAGCTTGGTACTGGGAGGGACTGGGAGGGGACACTGGGGACACTGGTGTGACATTGAGAGGGGACACTGGGAAGGACTGGGGGAACTTGGATGGACTGGGTTATACTGGTTTGTACTGGGATATACTGGTTTGTACTGGTTTGTACTGGGTTATACTGGTTTATACTGGGATGGACTGGGTTATACTGGTTTATACTGGATTATACTGCTTCCCACGACCGCTCCACAGTTCCACTGTAGTAGGACACATTTTCACAGCGGCCGGGGCCTGCCGGCTCCCGCGGCAATGCCCCTCACGCCCAGGGTGGAACGAAGAGGCGGCTGCACTGCTGCCCTTCCCCCTTTGCCCTTCATAATCTGATTGAATAATAAGTCCAGAACAAGCGTCCATGGTTTTATAATACCGATGGCTGCGTCATCACCAAAAGAGACTGCCTCAAATATATTTTGTCCAACCCTCTGCCAAAAGTGCAAATTTAAAATGTCCCCTTCTGATATGTGCAGCTCATGGTTTTCGCACCACGTGAATAAAGCTTGTAGAGCTCGTTCATCGTTGTTCATCCCTCTTCTCTAGGAAGAAGAAAATCAGTACCTTCCTTACGGAGTTTTCTAGTCCTGACTTCCAAGCCCCCATGGTCTCCTAAGTGGTTCCAGTCCACAAAAACACAGCTAGCAACCTCACAGCACTTTATGCTACTTAGCAAAGTCCTGGCTTTCACCATATTGGCTCTATCACCGTTTCCAGCTCCCAGGCTGTATTTCTCCGGTTCCAAACACCAGTCCAGGGTCTGATGCCCTTGTAATCTGGTTCCCACACCATTTCCCAGCTCTCACACTGCTTGCAATCTGCTTCTACACCGTTTTCCAGCTCTAACGCCGTGTGTCTCCTTTGCTCTGTGCTTCTGAGTTCTTACCACTTCGAGGTTCACCACGTGTTAGGTCAGGTGTGGGGGTTGCTGGTGCAGGAGACAGAGATTGCTCAGCCCTGAGGTTTGCGTGGCACAGAGAGTGTTTATTTCCCAGGCTACCCCTAATACAGAGCATTTGAAAGACCCAGCCTGCATATTCTCATTGGTCTGAACTCCACAGCCCCTCGGGATCTGGCCAGTGAAATGCTTGCAGCTTCCCAAGAGACCTGACTGGGAGAAGCCCCTGGCAGTCAATGCAGGGGCTTGGTAGCAAGCTCATCCATGACCTCGGTAACAGCAGCCAATGGGCGCCTTCTTTCTGCTCAGTTCTGTTAGGTCTCGGTTTGGGTTCAGTCATGTCAGGTTGAGATTACAGGCTTAAAAAGGGTGTGATTTTTACAATAAAGGGATCTCTTTTGGATGCACGAGGGGGTCCCTGTTGCTTTGTTCCCCACTGCTGCATGCAAATCTGCCTTTTGGGAGTGCTAATTCAATAGTCACTATACATAAACAAAGCTAGGGCTATAATTCTCACAAAACTTAGAACTCTCTCAAGGTGTTTTGTTTTGTTTGATCGAATACCTTATGTGTGGGGTTGTGGTGGTGTTCACAGGGGTGCCATGACAAGGAAAGAGACGAGAATCTTGACTCCATGCTTCAGAAGGCTGATTTATTATTTTAGGATATATATATTATTGAAATGATATATTAGAACTATACTAAAAGAATAGAAGAAAGGATTTCATCAGAAGGCTTGAAAGGAAAGGAATGGAATGAATAACAAAAGCTCATGGCTCTCAGTCCAAGCCAGCTGACTGTGATTGGCCATTAATTAGAAACAACCACATGAGACCAATCTAAGATCCACCTGTTGCATTCCACAGTAGCAGATAATTATTGTTTACATTTTGTTCTTGCGGCCTCTCAGCTTCTCAGGAGAAAAATCCTGGCCAAGGGATTTTTCAGAAAATATGGCTACATGGGGTCGAGAGTTATATCTTACAGGCTGCCTTAAAAGAAGAAATATTGCAACCCCACTAAATCAGATCAACCAAAGCATTCCCAATCTATTAGTAAGAATTAACAAAGTCTGAACTTATATTTTCCATCTCAAAGCTTTGTACATACATCCATCCATACAATACCACTGTGATTAACTACACTGACACACAGGTTTGCATAACTATTATTTTCTCAAATACACAAGAGTATGGTAGAGCAAAAGAAAACATTGATTGCAGTGTCTATAGATGCTGCATGTGGTTAAATATTCTCTTTGTGTTCACAGCTTTAAATTATAATTGACCTTTATAAATAAAGGTACTAAAGGTAGTATCAATAAAGGTACTAGAGGTTCCCACGAACTCCACAGATTTCAGAGAGGTGTTTGAAGGCTAGGTCTGAACAAAGAGAGGTGTTTCATTAGAAGGTTTCAGTTGCAGACTTTTCTGTCTGAGTATTTGCCACTTGTCACCTCTGTTTACACTGTCTATAAAATCATTTTCATGCTGAAAATCACAAACAACTACCTTCCATATTTATTTATGGTTAGGCACTCATGCCAACTCCTGCTGAAGTCAAGAGCACGTTTCTGAATATAGCAGGAATAGGATTAAACCTAAAAGGTCTGCAAGTGCTATGAGTGAAATAATAATTTGTGTGTTTTCTTATTTTTGAAATGAAATACAACCATGGCTTTTGGTGTTGGGTTTTTGCAGATGGTATGCAGATGCAATAATCACAGAACTGAGGTCATTTGAGATTACAGAAAGCTTAAAAACTATGCACGGGAAGGTAATAACAGGAATTTCTAACAAAAAATGGTTTGTCCTGCAGCCTTGAGGTCATGTCCTTATACCTTTCTCAAAAGAAAATCTATTCACTGAACTTGCATCATCCCAAAAACATGTTTAAATTATTTGGAACTGTTGATTAGCCCATGTGAATTAGCACCTGCCTTTTTCTGTTTGCTGACTAACTCTGATTCAATTTCAAATCATAAATCTTTCAAGGAAAAATATACCATGCAGAGAAAACCCCAAGGCATAGGCTTCTATATATGTTGTTGCCAGTCCCTGTGTGACAGCCTCCTGCTAGCTTCCTACATCAGACACAAGGCAACTTCGCTGGCTGCAACACAGACTTTCTTCATATTGGTGACATTTTAAAAATCCAAAGACACTGCTTGTTTTAAAAGTCCTAAAAAGAGCATTCTGAGTTCCTGAAAGCCAACATAGAGGCACTAATTTGGTTTAGGAGAGAAGGTGTTTGTGCAGTTGGATAACAGCTTGCATGCTGACATGTCTGGGGGGATTTATATGTTTGCGCTCCCCTTGTTTGAGGCAATGAACGCAATGTCACTTGTGCATACCCCAACACCATGGTTTAAGACTATATGCCTTGAAGGTGCAATGCTTTATTTGTAATCAAAGGGGAAATGTATCTAAACTTATCAGGATAAACAGTTCCTTTGCAAATAGACTGATCTAGAAACTTTGCCATTTTAAAGAGTAATATCCCAAAGGTTATAAGGAAAATGCTCATACGCTTTTCATCGCGTTATAGAATTTTCTTGGACACGATTTCATTTTTCTGAAATTTGACTTGTACACCTGCAAATACATTCAAAGGGTCTTGTTAAATTTATTTCAAAGGTATTTCAGACAGCAGGAGTAGCAGTAACATCTTTCATTTCAACAATGTCTGTTGGTTTCTTTTGTACGGAACTCCTAGGTTACTCATTTCCTTAAAATAGGATTTAATTTATCCAGAGATATGGTATTGTTTTAGTCTACAACTGTTACCCAGAATTGAGTTTTGCAAAATGAATGCTCACAGAAGTGCTGATTTGACAATCTTAAGTACTGCAGCATTCTAAAGAGATAGCTATCTCTTGCAATAGATGTGCAATAGAGACCCCCATCACCTGTGAATTCCTTTCTCAGTTAAAAAGAAAAAGAATGGAGGAATAGCTGGTCTTTAGCTGTGTGTCTGGATATGAAGCCATGTGAGATTTTTGAATGGCTCCACACAAGTTTTTCAAGTGTTCTCTGAGTGTCCGGGTTGCCCAGCCCCAGGACCACCACTGGCCGGTTTTGTTGGGTTTGCACGTCTTAATTTTCAGAGAGGAGGAAACAAGGCAGCCACCAGAGTGGCATTTCCCTGAGGAGCTGCTATAAGCTTTCCCCCTGCGCGCAAAACCAGTCACTGACTTGCTCTGAAAATAGGCCCACTGCTCAGCCAATTAGAAAAGCTGGTGACGCCTCTGGGACAACATATTTAAGAGAGAAAAAAAGGCGCCGGAAGCTCCTTCTTTCTCTCTGCCTTCCGAGGGGGGCTGCGGGCACAGCTGAGCCCCTTCCCGGCGGGGTCGGGGGCTCTTTCCCATCAGGGCCGCCGGGCCCTGCTGCCGGGGCTCATCCCAGCGCCGCCAGCAGCTGCGGCCAAAGCCAGGAGCGGCCCTGGGGGCAGGAGCAGGAACGGTCCCGCTGCCTGTGCCGGGAGCAGCCCCGTGACCGGTGCCAGGGGAGGCCACCACGGCCGAAACTGAGAGCGGCCAGGGCCACAGGAGCCCACGCAGCCACCGCCCCCTGGGCACGGCCCGTGACAGACTTTGCCTGCCGGGCCACCAAGAGGCTGCCGCAGAACAAAGCAAAGGACAGAAACCTTCTTGGGAGGCCACTGCCTTTGTTCTCAAGGCTAAGACAGACATTTGCACGCATTAATCACTGCACTGGGGGAACAGAGAGCTCAACATTGTCTGGTACAGCTAAAGGAATTCAGCATTTGGTACAATTCAGCTTTTTCTCAACACCTTCCTTCTCTTGGAATTGCTCACAAGCATTTAGTCAATGCATCTCACAAATGCTTTTGCTGACTGAAGCCACATTGCCTTTTTGCTTCAGAAATTTATGAAGAAAACACAAACCGCCTTCTGAAACCCTTCTGCTCCCTTCCATATCAGTTCACTACCCAAGCACAAGCCTCAGGCTCATCCCTGATTCTCTCTGGGAGATAGGAGGTAATATTTTGCTGCAGCCAAAAAGTTTTTAGAAAAAAGAAGGAAAGTTGTTGGTCCTAGGTGGTGTTAGTTATTGAAATAAAACTCAACAGGGCAGGAGTTTTATTTCTCCTTTTAATGCCTTTATTAAAGAGATCAGCTCAGGATTAGGAAGCTCGACGAGGCGGCCGTCTCCGTCGTCTTCCCAGCGTGGCTCAGAGGAGGAGGATGTGCAGCTTTGTCCACTAAGGGGCAGAGCCAGGGGTCCAATCCTCACAGGGACGTCTGGGCGGGACCCCAGTATTTCTCCACTTTTTCCCTGCTTCCCAGCTCCAGGTCCCGGTCCTAGGCATCTTTTCCAGTCAGGGCGAGGGGCACCAAGGTCCCCCAACATCTCTGCAGGTCCAGCACTCCACTCCCCACATCCACGAATCATTCTAATTCTTCAATTTTATATTTGGCTCGTTGGTTTTGGGGTTTTTATAAGTTCAATAAGTCCCATGGTACCTTGGGTTTCTCAGAATCTACATATGGTAATGACTCCCTCCTGCCCAGCAACACAAAAAGGAGGGCTTTTACCTGCCCTAGCTAGGGTCGTTAAGTGATACAAAGAGAACTATCAACTCTAACGACTTATAGTTAACATAACAAGTAACCCTGGCCAGCAGCTCTGCCTCAGCAGCTCCAGTCTATAGAATTTAACAAAATTCAGTTTTTTCCACTAAACAAAACTCCGTTCATAACAGTTATGGTTTGCATTTGTTCCAGTTAATTTGGTGGGTGTTGCTGTGAGCTGGAAAAGGGGAGGTGTTCAACACCAGAGCAAAAGGGACGTAGGAGAAGAGGAGAGGGCACAGAAAAGTAGGCTGTCAGGAGAGAATAGAAGTTCCCTAGTACCCAGCTAAAGGGAAAGGGGACAGGGATGGCCCAGGGCTGGGAAAAGCAATAAAAAGCAGCATTATCTTGTTATATGTGTATGTTCGGCTCTCAGGAGAGGGAGATAAACACCTGGCTCAGATGAATCCTTACTAAGAAGAAGGTTCTCTTTTGCTTTAATGAATTTGTCTCCATTTAATTGTATCTAGGAGTTTGTTTATTTTTAACAACTCTCTCCCAGCAGCCCAGAGCTGCATTGCACAGCGCTTGCTGTGCGCCAGAGAGCACAAAGCAGGCTGGCCTGGTGGGCCTGAATATTCCTGCCAAACACTCTGCATCTCACCCCATTGCTCTGGCTCAGTGCAGATCTGCAGGATTGCAGGCGCTTCCTCCCAGAGCTGTGTGAGGCGCTGGCTCCTGCAGATGTGCCCTGCCAAGCTGTCCCTGCCCCACGCTGGCCTGGCTTCCCCTGGCACGAGTGCCGGGCCTGAAGGAGGCTGCCCTGTGCTCCAGCCTGCCCAGCAGCCCGGCTCCCTGCCCCAGTGCCCGGAGTGCTGCGCACACTGCCGACCTTTGCCAGGAGTTGCAGGGCAGCCAGCAGAAGAGGAGGAATCCTCAGCCAGCCCAGCGGCCCTCGGCTGCCCTTGGCCTCTCTCTGCTCCTGAGCACACTGCAGGCGGCCAATGCCTCCAGGCTGGGCTGTGCCCAGCACGGCTGCGCTTCCCCTCAGGAGCAGCCAGCTGCCACCCGGGCTCTGAGAGCGGAGGATTCGCCCACTGCCAGGAACAGGCACCCAGGGCCCGGCTGCTGCCTCTTGCAGCTCCAAGGGCCTCCTTGCAGCCTGCCTCTGCCGGGACTCAGCCTGCTCCGGCCTCTGCTGAGGCTCTGCTGGGGCTCCAGCCCGGCCAAGGCCGGGCCCGCTCTCACCTCACAGGCGCTGACAGCTCTGCACCACAGGAGACCTTCCCGAGCACCCTCTCTGATCTTTCTGCTTTCTCACTTGAGCAAGGCTCTCCTTCTGCCAAAGCGATTGCACTTAGGGACAGAAATCCAAGTGGCAGGAGCCCAAAAGCTCTCCAGTCACAGCTCAATGCCTGAATGAATCTGCATAGGATGTCTTAGCTGCCCCACTCCTCCATTGGTTTTTCCTGAAAATGCCATTGCCCTTTCTGCCTCAACTAGAAATACCACAGCTGTGCCATAAGCAGCCAGTGGGTCATATTCCAAAGGCAGTGTGGTCTGGAGGGGATGAATAGCCTTCCTCACTTTCAAACCGTACAAAAGAAGCCATAAGTGTGACTTAGCACCAATAAAAAACAACTGGTAATTCAGAAGGAAATGTTGAATTTTCTGAATTGGGTTAGAGAAGGAGGAAAATCTTCCCAGTGAGTTGATGTTTCAGAAACTTTATTTCATTAAAACCCTAATCTATAATCCTATGCTACAAAACTCTTCAACAACCCTACTCTACAATCCTACTCTAAATTGGTAACAGAGATAACATCTCGACATGATTGTTATGTTCTCATCTCCTAGTGTTAGGGTAAGGCTTAGGCTTAGGCTTAGGTTTAGGGCAAGGGTAAGATTTAGGGTTGGGGTTAGGGATAGGGTAAGGATTAGGGTTAGGGTTTGGGTTTGGGTTGGCATTTAAGGTTAGGGTTAGGGTTTAGGGTTAGGGTTCTTCTTCTTCTTGACTGAGTTGATGAGTGGTGCCAGGATGAATGCTGGCTTGGCTGAAGTTACAAATGGATGCTGTCCACCGAAAAAAAAACAAAAACAAAAACATAAAAGAACACTGAACCATTACTTTTCAAGCTCTGTGATTCAGAGACTCAATCAGGATACCTCTAGTTCCTAGAAAGACCCAGAAAAAGGAGCAATGGGACCATCTGCTCCCCAGTCATCCCCAATGTACAGGACCTTGCCATCCCAGGCAAATGTGGCCCAGAATTCCACCCATCTGTTTATTGCAATGCCTTCAACTTGCTGGGACTTTTGCCCTGTCTGTGCTCTAGAAATAGTTCTTTCTGTCCCTGGGGTTTCTTCCTTTCAGAAAACTCCAATGGCTCACATCGGTCCCTGCCTTTGTAAGACAGGCACTGTGCTGATTTCCACAGGGAGACAGAGCAGTGTCTACCTTTGCATGCCCTGCCCCTCGTGTGCTGGATGGCACCTTCCTTCCCAGCAGGGCCAGCCCAGTGGCACTGGGTCCTGCAGTTCCCTCTCTGCCACACAACCTGGCAGTAACCCTGGCACAGTTCCCGTCTGCTTAAGCGTGCCAGGCAGCAGATGGGGCTGGGACAAGTCCCTCCCAGCTGTCCCTGTTTGCGTGGCAGAAAGCTCTAAGGGTGGGCTGGGGGCCACAAACCAGGGCCCCTCAGAGGCTCACAGTGAGCCCCCCCACAGCCCCTCCTGCCCACAGCCAAATCTCTGACCCCTAGGCTGGGATTGACTTCCTTGGGTTCCTCCACCACCATTTCATGTCTCTGTACCCTGCATTGCTCTACTTCAATTCTTTTGCCATTAGATAAAACTGAACACCCCACCCAATTACAAAAGAGGGTGACAGAAACAGTCAGAGCACAGAGCACCTCTCCTCTGAGGAAATGCGGAGAGAGGTGGAATTATTCAGTTTTGTGAAGAACAAGCCCCAGGGAGACTTTATTGCCACTTTCCAAGACTTCAGAGTGGCTTTGAAGAAAGCAGGGGACAGCTTTTTTAACAGAGCCAGTTCCAATAGGATGTGGGTGAATATTTTTAAACACAAAGGAAATCTAATCAGAGTAGGTCTAAGGAAGAACTTGTTTACTCGGAGCATGTTGTGACTCTGGCACAGGTTGGCCCAAGAGCTTGTAGGTGCCCCATCCCTGCAACCATTCCAGGTCAGATGGCAAAGTGCTCTGAGCAACCTGATCTCTTTAAAGATGTCCCTGCTCATTGCAGGACACTTGGACCAGAGGACATTTACAGGATCCTGCCAGCCCAGCCCAGTCTAGGATTCCTCACTGTTTTCATTTGAAGAGCAGCAAGAGTGGAGGTGAGGAGGAAGGGGGCTCAGCTGATGCCTTGGACTTGAGGAGCCCATCCCTCAGAGCCTGTTTCACCTGCAGCCCCTTCCCATTTTACCTGCAGGAGCTCCTTGGCAGACCAGCGCTGCTCCTCGTCTCTCTGCAGGCAGCAGCTCAGGAAGTGACGCAGGCAAGGCGAGAATCGGTGGGGTTGCCGCAGCTGTGGGGTCCCTACTGTGGCTATCAGGTGTGTAGCCTGGAGAAAAAGAAGACACCAGGCTCCACCTGCTGCTTTCACATCTCTAAGTGCTTTCCCATATCCCTTTGTTTAACCTGTGTTCTGCAGTGAGGAAACAAACCTTTACAATCTCACCTGCAACACAGGCACATTAAGATACCTGCACAAATGTACTGGGGTGAAAATGCCTGCTTGGGCACACAGGAGTCACCTGCAGTTCTGTCTCTAAGAAGTCTAAAAAATTTCAGCTTCCCATTATGCAGCAAAAAAAAAAATTGTCATGGTCAGAAGAAGGAGAGGTGCCATCCCTATGGTCACCCTCTGCTCATTTGGCTACTCAAGTCAATGCATTAATGGTGGGCCCATCCCTGAAAGTGGCAAGAAACAAACAGGAGGTTTTGGCAGGCTCTCCACATCACCAGGCTCTGTCTTGGTGACACGGAGAATGTGCCTTGGGCTAGGAGAGAAACATGGTCACTGAGTGTTTCAGCAGCACTGCACAAGAAGCAGAAGAGACTCAGTGGCCTTTACACCCTCATGCCCAGGTTTCAGGCATGTTTCCCAGTGAGAAGAAACTGCACGGTGGGTTAGGTTCCTCTCTAAAGAGCACAGTTTTAGAAACTTCGTTGAGTTTGGGTTTCCTTCCTTCATTTCTGGAAAGATAACAGCAGTTCTAAGGCGCTTGTTTCCTATTACTGGGGCCATCTGCACAGACAAAAGAACTGGAACCACTTATAACCCAAAGGAAAGTGTAGCCTGAAAATGGAGTTCGTTTGCATGTGGTAAGGCTTGAGTTCCTTCAGTGGTGCAACCAAAACTACACCAGATGCTGATGTGTTGCAAGGACATTTTTAGGAAGGGACCTTGGCTGAAGTAGTTCCCACAGATGGCAATGGGATTTTGTCCAGGGTCCAACACAGGACATGTGACAGATGAGAAGGACAATGGGATCAGTGCGTATTTGCTCCCAACCATACCAGGACTCTGGTTCCAGTACAGAGGTTCTTGTTCTATCATTTCAATCCCCACGATTCCAAAAGACCATATGTCCACTTTGGGGCCATATGGTTGACCTGTCACCACTTGAGGCGCCATCCACCAAGGAGTCCCGACTGCTGAGCACCGTCTGCTCTGCTCAGGGGTGAGCTGAGTAGAGAGGCCAAAATCAGCTGAGGAGAAAGCAAAATACTGGTTTTACTTGAATTCTGTGCAATTAGGAAAGCAAGCAAAAGAATTTCCCCAGGAGAAGTTTGCAAATGTGCTGTTGAATCTCCTGGCATTGGTGACTTTTAAAATCCCCCATTTTTTACACTGTCTCCAGCAGTGGCTTTTGTTCTTTGGAAGCTTTAGACTTGTAGCTGCCTCCCTCTGGAAGGGACACACACAGAGCAAGGCCACTCTTGACTGCTTGTTCCTTGTCATTCCTCTGTGCACGTTGCAACTGTGCCCACGGATCACAGTGGGTGTCCCTGCACTGCCACCAGCACCATTTTTGGAGAGCTGGCTGTCACTCAAAGCAGCCCCACACTCACATCCCTGGAATGCTGCACCTGACCAAGAATATACTGACCCAGCTTGACAGAGCCGTCGGTTCTGAGAAGGATGTTGTCACTCTTCACATCTCGATGGATCACGTGGTTTGAGTGAAGAAAATAAAGCCCTTGCAGGCACTGAGAGAGAAAACAGAGGAGGGCAAAAATGAGTGATATGATTTCATCCCACAAGAGAGGAAAGAAAGAATCTAAAAATTCCCTCTCCAGGGGAATAGGGAGTAATGGCAGAAGACAGGGCCACTGAGAGGAAGAGCTTGCTGCTCCAACACTTGCAGAGCAGGACCTTTCTGAGGAAAGGCAACATCAGCTTTTGAAAGAGCAGCCGCACCTGCTCTTGTAGACTGTGCCCTGCAAAGCAGCCAGGATGACTCCTGCTGCAGTGGATGTGCTCAGAAGCAAAGAGCATTTTGGCTGCACTCCTATCCTTTTTAGCTGAGGACTGAGAGAAACGAGTCTCTGTCTTTTTTTCTGTGCCGTTTGTTTCAAATCCTGCCACCAGCACCTTTGCTTTCACAGGCAAGGAATGCAGTGAAGACAGACTCCAGGCAAACATTTAGAGAGGCAAGGTGGAGAACAACAAATATAAATACATGAGGCAGAGCGAGAATACAACAGCAGGAGATAAGAGTGCTGGCACTGAGTACAGGGAGTGCAGGGGCACTGGCAGGCCTTTCACTTGAGATGCTTTTACTTACCCATAGCACACCAGCAACACAGAAACAAAGCTTGGCACATGAAACTTCTCCTGATCTGAGCCCCTGTTTGCCAGACAAGCCCAAACCCTTGGAAACACAGATGGGATTGCTGACCTCCCGACTGATGGCTGCTGTCTCATCTTCAGACAGGCAGGTCTTGCTGGTGACATTGCTCAGGGCGCCTCCATCCATGTACTCCATAACCAGCAAGAATTCCTCGCCAAGAAAGTGGCTGAAAGAAGGAACAAGGGCGTGGAGTTGAACATGCATGACTAGGTTGAATTTTTGCTTCCAGGTTTCTTATTTCCAGTGCATTTGTGACAAGGGCAGAATCAAAGGAATAGAGATCCCCTCTTGGCTGTGCACTGTTTGCAATCTGTGCAGTCTCAAAGAGAAGGGCACAGCTGTGAAAACGGAGATGTCTTAGACGGTCAGCAAGCAAAAAGTGCAGTTTAGAAACAGCCCAGATCAAAAACCTGTCAGGCATGGTGTTTCTGGAAATAAGCACCTAGTTTTCCTGGCATGCACAGCAATGGCAAAGAAGGGCAACAATGCAAGTGAAATCCACTTTAGGATGGTTCATCAGCCCTTAAGAAACTTGAAAAAAATCAATCCCAAAAAAATGTGCAGGCAGTGAACTTCGAGGCTATTGACTCAGGAAGACACCGCTGATCCAGGTTTTGAATAATTTTGGAATAATTTTCAAACTAGGTGTGCTAGGGAAGACTCATGCAGACAAGATGCACTCTCTTCTCATCCATTGCAGATGAGTAGAGAAATATGATTAAATAAAAATTAACAGCTCTACTTTCTGCCGCTGGGTTTTAACCTCTCCTGATTTCTGTATGTAAACACACATCCATGGGATAAGACCATGATCTCTCACCTGTCTAAATAATTCACAACATTGGGACTCCTATACCTCTTCATGATCATGATTTCATTAACGGTTAGTTCCTTCCTCCTCAGTCCTTGAAGATTTATTTTCTTTATGGCCACCTAAAATGACATTGAAAATCAGTAACTTGAGAAGTTGGTGGCACGAGACCACAATGCAATGGAACGAGTGATTTTGCAGTGCCACAGCTGAGCTGTGCCAAACTGCCTTGTGATTAGGCACTGCAGTAATTAGGAACTGACATTCCACCAGCCCATATCTCTGCTCCTTGGGGGCCAGTACAGGACACGTGGGGCCACAGACATTTTGCCTTGTCCACTTGGTAAGAGAGGTGTCTCAGCTATCACCCACAAAGCTCTGACCACAATCTCTGCTGCTTTGTTTGGGAATCAGAAGAAGTAATCCATGCCTTAATACTCTGTGGATACATCTTGGTCTTTGGGCAGGGCTTAGGGCTTTTAGGGACGCCCTCCAGATCTCTCCCTACGTGCAGTTCCCAAGTGCAGCACTGCAGGTGGCTAAGGAACTACCAGTAACTTTCAGATGGATTTGCTGGCAGCCAGAAATGAGAATTCAGGACTCTGAAGCTGTAGCCCCAAAGAGCAGTGAGGTGCTCGAAGGCACCGCCTTTGTTTTAGCAATGGAGAGTGAGTGAGCGCGTCCTTGTCTGAAAGGAACCGCTGCCCTCCGTGCCTTCCTTCCAGCAGCTGAAGAGGACAAAGTCCCAAATGTATTTTGCAGGCTGGCACCAGTCTGTGCTTCTTGTGCCTTTTCAGCACAGCTCTGCCCAAAGCTCCAGCCACAGCTCACACAAGGGGGAAGGCCCCTCAGGAGCAGCAGAGTCTGCAGGGCCTGTTGACATTTACCTCTCCTCCTGTGGCAGTGTCGAGTGCTCTGATCACATGTCCAAAACTCCTAAAAACAAAAGAGAAGCCGAGAAAGGAGAAGGCATTTAGATTTTGCAGTGAAAGGCAGCCCACACAGGAGATCTGTGCTGTAAATGCCTAAAACCTGCCGACGCAGGAGGGCTCTACCAGAAGGCAGATGATGCATTTTCCTCTCAAGTGCATGGGCACTGGGCCTTATCCTGAAGTGCTGGGGTTCAACTTCTAAAGGGAGTTTAGTCTTTCCTCTTGGGTTTCACTTTCTAAACGGTGTGGTTCCTGTCCTGACCACAGAGTGTTTCCTTCTGCAAACTAGGGGAAAGAATTGTTCCTGGGAACTGTTATCTCACAGTATTGATAGGGGGTAGGTAGCTCTTTCAGGCAAGCAACTTTCTTCTTTTTTCATTAGTGTGCCAGTATGATTTTGAGACATACAAAAATGCTGAAGAAATTAACACAGAGCTGTCTCACACTTGAGAAACAAGGAGACCTTCCAGGTCCTGTTCCTTGATGCAGGCCAGACCTCGGCAGCAAGGAGTATCTCTGACAATGCCTTCTGAGCCCACTCACAAATTCTGAGCAGCATGGAGAGATAGGACAATCTCTCCTCAGTGTGTGAACATCTTTGCAGCTGGCATGACTTCACACTGGATAGACATTCCAGAAGAAAAACACCTGGCCCATGGTTATGTAGAAGGAACTGCTGTTGGACTCACCCACTGCCAATATATACCAGATCTGTGTATTTCATCACAGGATTTTCAGTGGAGTTCACCATTCTCCCTGCGGGAAACAAAATGCAAGATGCTGACTTGAAAGCAGAGATCCCAGCTTGCAGGAGATACAAAAGGCAGCCCCACTGTCTGGGGCTCTGAGCCCTTTGTGCTCAGCTGGGTAACAACAACCACAACAGCAACAGGACAGGCAGCTCTGCAGTGCAGATGGCTGGCACAGAGACTGATTTTGTACAGTCCTTTGAAGAGTTCTCTTGACAGGAAATAAAGCACAGGGAGATGCATTTCCAGGATGGGAGGACATCTTGCCCACCTTTCAGCAGTTTGCCAAAAGAATGCCTTTCCATTTGTAAACCAGAGCAGCTGATGCTAGAGCCAATCCCAACAGGGCTTTCAGCATCAGGACCCTGACCTGTTTATGAGCAGGCTGAGCTCAAAGATGTCGCTCTCCCAGCTAAGGAGGGCTCCAGGCTCTGCAGTCCCTCCAGCCCTCAGGGACAGGGCAGCTAGCACCACTAGGCTGGTAAAGCCCAAGCATGAGCACTGACAAGCAGTGGGAAGAAGCCACAGCCAGCCTGAGCCCCGTACAAGCTGTTGCCCCCATTCAGGACATAACAGGATGGGCTTTGAGATCAGCCACACCGAGGTGCAGATCAGTACCCTTTTTGTCCCAACAGGTGATGGTAGACACAGAATCCACTGGGCTCTGGTCTCAGCCCCACCAGGTCTTCTCTGAGAGCACAGCACTGGCAGCTGTTACGGGCAAGAAGCAGATGCATTGACTTGTGCTGCAGAATCACAAAGGACTTGATGTGTTTTCGTAGAGACTGATCTGAGCAGGGCTTGGGCCAATGGGTAGGATTGTAACAGTCATGGGAAAGAGTGGGAATTGGGTATGGAAAAGTGCCCTGGATCTGAGGAATATCCCATGGCTGAGCTGGAGTCTCTCTCCTGAGAAATGCCTGCAGTACACTTTTATCTGATCACGGCACTTGGATGTGTCTCTTGGACACATCTTGATAAGCATAAAACTAGAAGATTAAATAAAGGCTGTTATAAAGAATCGCTTTTTTCTTTGGGGACACATGGAAAGGATCTCTTGCTCTCTATTTGTTCTGTAACCTGATGTTCTTTCAAAGTAGTTCTTATTGACAAAAGATAACACCCTCTATTGACAAAAATATAGCATTCTCAAGAAAATAAAATGCCGATGTAGTGGTGGTAAAAGTAACAGTCATAAAAATGACATCAGTAAGACGTGGGGCGCAAGGGCTCTTTAAGGATGGAGGAAAACCAACTCCCCCAAAAAAGCCCCACAAACCATCTACCTAAAAACCCCAAAACACAATAAAAACCCGACACAAACAAAAAAACAAAAGGCCTCCACAAAGAATAAAGAACACAAAAACAGCCCCCCCCCAAAAAAAAAAAAAAAAGAAAAATCCCCATCCAAAGAGACAAAAGTCCAAAGCCAGTCCATTTCGGTGAAGTTTTTTTTGCTCTGATGACTTGTTGGAAGTCAGGAGTCTAAGGAGAATTTAGGAAGCTAAGAATTCTGTTCAGTGTGGCCAATAGCACACAGGACTTGCCTAGATCATTTGCTAGGTCACAGCCTTCTGCTGATGCAAGAACAATCCCTGCTTCAGCCTTTAGCAGAGAGGGAAGCTCAGGCAAAGCCAAGCCAGTCCAAGGTGCCCCCAGAGGCAGCAGGAACGCCCAGAGCGCTCTCTCACTGCCTCGGAGCACAGCACTTCCTCTGGGGAGTGCTAAATGGCCCTGTGACACCAAACTCAGGAGGAGCATTTGGTACAGCTCTGCTGACACCCACACACAACACACTGTCCCTCAGACAAGAAACACACCAGACGTACCCAGCATCTCCAGGTACTTCTCCTCAGTCTGCTGTTCCAGGGAGATGAAGGAAGTGCCCGAGCTGGAGTTCCCAGGTTTGACAGGGTGTCCTTGAGGTGATGCTGCTGCGGCAGCAGGTTCAGAGCCCATGATGTGCTGGACCTGGAGCATTTCTGGTGGGCACTGTTCCTGTGCCTCATGGCAAACCTGGGGATCTTCATTGCCAGACATTCGCTGGAAGTCTTCGCAGGCTGCCAGGTGAGATGTCAACACTCGCACCTCAAATCACACAGAACAAAGCAGTCAGACACTACAGCTTGTCCCAGTCAGCCAGGAGTCATCGACTGTGAGGAAAGGCAAAGAACAGATTGACAAGGGATACAGACAGCTTGTTCCAATCCTCCATCTGGGTCACCACGTTGCACTGCAAAAACACCTGAAGAAACAAGGAGAGCAGGAACAGGCCAGCAGGAATCAATTTGGATGACTGCTGGCCAAAAGGCCAAAGGACAAGTTTCACTGTGCAGGGCAGCAGTTGAGATGCAGCACACCAGGAAATGTCCTTCAGAGTGACTGTGATACACACTAGAGCAGGATGGCACTCAGAGGCATGGCCCCACTCCCTGCTGCTCTGCACTGGCAAGGCAAGAAGGGCAGAAACCACCAGTTTGGTGACTGCAGTGACTGCATCCCTCTTTCACTCACTTGCTTTTGCAGAGACTGACAGAAGCAATTAAGTTTCTCCCCGAAGATTTTCGGTTCTTCCTCCAGCCTCTTCTGCTTTGCCTTGAACATACTGTGAGCTATCTGAAACTCTGCATCCAGCTGCTCCTTCATGTTCTCGAAAAAACAAAAGAGAGGAGGTTTCATGAATGGAGTGGCTGCCACTCCTTCACTCACCTGGTTTTGTTGATCGCTTCTCTGCTGATCGAGATTCTCCTCTTAGATTCTTCTCATGTCATCCTTGTTCCTCCTCTTCACTGCCATGAGGGCATTCTGAGCTTTGGGCAGCTCTGCTTGTGGCTCTGCCTTGATCTTCTGTACACACAAATGCAGAGCAAGTGACTGGGAGCTGCCATCAAGCTCAGCTTTTTTCCTCTTGCAGCCTCAAAATCACATTTATTTAGCCACTTCTTTCTGCTTCCCTCTCTACATCTGCTTCCAATGTAAGCCTCCTGTCCCAGGGCTGTTCTCTGTAGATTCCAAGGCTCTGTGCTTGCAGTGTCTGTGGCACTCCTGGCCTCCCAAGAGCTCTGGTTTGTTCCCCTCTTCCTGCCCTTCCCTCTGTCACCTGGCCAGTCAGGCTTACCTGGCCATTCTCCTGTGGCTCGTCCACCTGCTGCCTGAGCTGCTCTTCCTGCTCTCGGGCTGGGAACAGCTCTCCCTGAGTCTGCCATGGCATCTCTGCTGCAGCAATCTGCTGCTGCTCTCTCTCTAGAAGCACCTGCACAGAAAGCAAGAGAAGATGGGTTTCAACTTCCCATAGGAGCTTTGTGGGCCAAGACTCAAAGACTGCTGGGCTCACACATTCCCACAGCACTGTGCTGCTGCTCTGCTGGGTTATTCTGTGTTCAAGGGGAGGCACAGATTCCAAAGTGACCCTGGCCCTACAATCAGAGGCCATCTGGGACTGAAGCTCCAACAGCCTCTCAGGCAGCTGACAGGGAAGGTGTGGCATTTCTCAAGGGTCTGCTGAGGGCCTCCCTCGGCTTCTGCCATGTCCTGTTTGTCTTTCAGTAGTGACTGACACCCCACCCTGTCCCACAGCTCCATCCTGGCTCTGCAGGTGTCTTCCTGGGTCAGCTCACTCCTTGTGAGAGACACTTCAAGAGATCAAGTTCATTTCAGGCCTGCACCAGCATTCCTGCCTTTCTGACATCCACACTCTTGTTAGAAAACCTGGTCATTCAGGAGATGAGGATGCGTGCAAAGATCTCTGATTGAGGTCTCACAGCCTCTATGGCCACCTCAGTACATGGAGGACGACCAAGGTGTTTATTCTCCCTCTTTTGTCAACAGAGTAATCTGACCAGCAGAAACAGAGACTCTCCTAAGGCCCCATTAACGAATGCACTTACACAGCCCTGGGGATGCCAGTGAAGGAAACCATGTGTCATGTAATGCATGGCATGTGTGACCCGAAGCACCAAACTCCACATAGACATGGAATTGTTCCACCTCCCTAGGACAGGCAGAAATTTAAGGAATTAACTGGAGACTTCAGGGCAGAAGAGGCTGGAGGAGGAAAACAACTCTGACGGTAAAAAAACCACCATATCTGGAGGGGAAAACATGTCTGCCTTCTCAGAATTGGTTGAGGGAACATGTCTCTAATCCTCCTCTGAGAGGGATGCTTTAGGTGAGCTTTGCACCTCCAACTGCCTTGGACCAGAGCCAGGAAGATTCAAGTATGTAAATGTTACATAGATAGATAGATTAGATAGATAGGAAGAAGGACAGAGAGATAGATCTCACTACTATGATCTCCCTTTACTGTCCTCTCTGTTGCTGCACACATCAACACTTGATAGGTATTGTCGTGATCAGCAGCAATCCTGAGATTGCTCTCCTTTTGCTTCAATAAAGCACACTCTTGGGGAATCTGGAGCATGCAGGTCCTTATGGAAAGGGATCAGACCCAGAGCATTGCACTGGGAACTGCACTTTTGGTGCATCTGTACTCAAGCAAGTTCTTCTCTTGGACATGACCACACTGACAGTGCTGAAGTGACTGGAATGAGAAATGCAGCCCAGCCCCTCCCAGCTCCTGTGATCTCTGAGGAGCAGCTGGAATGCAAGGGCATTGATCTCCTGCTCAGTTCCCAAATACAACACACACTGATTGCCTGAGATGCAAAAAGGCATGGGCACTGCTGAGATCAAAGTGATTTGTAAGGCCATACTGGCTGGCCTGGAATCACAGCAGCTCCTTCTGCACCAAGGTCCCTGCACAGAATGATGTGTTCTCATGCAAAACTACTGCATTCTCCAGAAAGTGACACCTTGGAAACTAAAATTCGAGCAGACTCAGTCCCAGTGCGGTAAAACAGCAGAAAATAGTGATCAAAAGAACTATAGTTGGGAGAAAAAGAATGTGAATAAGCCTCTTCCTCCAAGCAAACAAACAAACAAACAAACAAACAAAAAACCACAACAAGGAAAAAAGGGACAGAAATTCAAGTCCAAAAGTGGCTAAATATTTGCATGCATTGAGGAGATGCTGAAGATCCCTCAAGAACCTCCCATTGTCCAGGCCAAATCTCCCTCCACACCTCCTCACTGGCCTTGTGCTGCACCCCCTGGCCCAGCTCCCCTGTCCTTCTGTGCACACGCTGCAGCCCCTCCATGCCTTTCTGCTTGCCAGGGGCCCACAAGTGCACACAGCGCTCCAGCTGTGGCCGCAGCGCTGCCCAGCACAGGGCCACGCTCACTGCCCTGCTCCTGCTGCCCCACTGCTGCTGACACAGGCCACCATGCCCTTGGCCTTCTTGGCCCCCTGGCCACACGCTGCCTCATCTTGAGCTGCTCAAGGCCGCCAGCCCTGCGTCCTCTTGGCCCACGCAGCTCCCCAGCCACAAAGGTTTTCAATTTCGCATGCATTCAAAGCCAAGGCTCTCCTGGTATTTATGAGCTACCTCCAGCTGAAGTAGAAATTGTGGAATCACAATTCCATGACAGATACACAAGTAGTTACTGTATATTGCCTGTGGATACAGCACAGCTGTAAATGTACAGAATATCAAACAGTTTTAGAGGTGAAGTCCTCAGCAGAGAGCAATGAAAATTTGAATGTCAAATTGAAAAAGAAGGTTTAGGTATGTGATTTAAGTCTTTACCGTGAAGACATTAACACCTGGTGAAGCCATGTGGAAGCTCTAGTGATAAAAGTCACACTGAAATATGACCTTTATATTTAAAGATCATAGGTACATCGGATAATTCTGTGTAACCCTTTCTCTAAAATGGTGTGGTTAATAATGTTTTTGTATGTGTTACTGAAAACACCTACCACTGAAGGTGCTTTTATTTCCTAAAGGAAACAAATTTTGTGGTTAAGTAATTAAAACAGCAAAGATTCTTCCTGAAAAGACTATTTCCTGATAAACCCTATTTTTAATTCTTCTGACAGAATTCCTGAGTTAATGGAAAATATTTACAATTTATTATAACAAACAGCTTGCTCTCCAAACAAGGAAATGACAAAGCAGGAAGTCTGCTGCTCATTGTTGCATGTCTTCAAATAAGATCTAATCAGACCAAAACAATTCTGTAGAGTTTTGCATTAAGAATATAGAATATTTCATCTTTCTCTTCAAGTCAGTAAATTCTTGATTGGTGGTTTTTTCTTTTTAGGATATATTTGACAGTGACTGGTACACTTCCTGCAGGCTCATTGGAGGAGCTGATATTATTGTGATTAAATACTCTGTCAATGACAAGACCTCATTTCAAGAACTAAAGGACAGTGATGTGCCAATGGTAAAAAAGACCAAAATCACTGCTCAGTTCCAGTAATAATTTCTGCTATTGCTGCAAGAAAAAACGGTATGTATCCAGCCTCCTGTAACAACAGATAAAATCTCATTTGGAAGTTGGGTATAATGTAATTTCAGTAGAAGCTGGTTGTTTTTCCAAGCTGCTAACAGAAACAATTAGTCTGTCAGGATGACAGTAATATGCACATGTATTTTGGCTCCCTAGACTGATGTGCTGGCAAGAACACTGTGCTTAACTAACTTCAGTAATGATAGGCAGCCTATCGTTCTTTGACCTCTGCAATGACTCTTCTTGAGGAGCCGTCACACATGAGGATTAAATCTAGTAATTTGGATTAAGCGCCATACATTTGGGTATAAAGTATCTCTAGTGTATGAGATTAAAATTACATCCAGCATTCTGAAAAGACTGGAGAGTTGTTGGAAGAAGCCTTGAAATTCTCTGGGAATTTCTTCCTATAGCAATGAATGAAAATTTTTAGCATTAAAATGACATAATCTTCAAAGTACCTATTTTGTGTTTTTAAAAAAATGGATGTGAAATACATGTAGGTGAATCAGATCGTGCAGTACGTACAAACCCATCCAAGGTTGGTCTGGAGTGGAAATTTTCTTCTTTCACTACTGTGTGTACTTCCTGCATGGACAGGCTACAACAATTCAAGAGGTTGAAGGGTGACATTCATGAATGATAACACCTGCAGGCTAGTACAAGACCTGGGCATGCAAAGCTATTGAGCCAAAGCCAAATCTGGCATCAGTAAGCCTGGCTGAACTCTTCCAACTGAACAAAATCAATAAAGTAATAGTAATGTAATGGATACAGAGGTTTGTAGGGGGACTAGTGTTTTGAATTGATTAATATGAAGTAGGGCTTTTTCCTGTCACTACAGATTTCTTAGTATAAAATTCCTATGTTTTCATTTCCCTCTTTGTTCTCCTATAAGTAAGATATCTTTACAGTTATTTAGGAACCTAAGAATTCTGCACTATTTGGCCAAAATGGTTATTTTCCATCACTTTTTACCCCAGGAGTGCCTTGCACCTGTCCCCTGTGCACTTCAGACAGGAGAAGCTGTGTCACAACCTCTGAAGGAGTCCAGCTCGCAAAGGAACTCGGAACCACTTACCTTGAACTGCACAGTCTTAATGACTTCTACATCCAGAAATACTTTGGAGGAGTGGTGAGTGGGAATCTGCCTCTTTGGAAGCCGGGTGGAACATGCATGAGGTGCATGGCAGATGTGAGTGCTTCAGAGAGCCAGGGGAGGTACACCATGGGCCCTTCCACCAAGTGTCAAGTTCCCACCAAGGAAAAATTCCACTCAGACCTTGGAAAGAAATTCCTCCCAGTGAGGGTGGTCAGACAGTGGAACAGAATGGTCCGGGGAGCTTTGAGTGCCCCGTCCTTGGCAGTGTTCTTGGCTGGGTTGGAAGGGGCTTGGAGCAAGCTGATCTGTGCAAAGTGTCCCTGCCTGTGGCAGGGGGATTGGAAGAACTGAGTGGTCTTCATGGTACTTTCCAAGCCAAACCATCTAGGATTCTGTGAGCCTATGATGCTATCTGAATTAGCAGTACCAAGGCTGCTCTGGTTTCAAGTAGGAAGGTTTAGGAAAGGTATTAGTTGCATTGCAGTAAATTTTCCACTTGTATTCTTGCCCTTTTATCTTGCTGGCTAACATCCAGCTGAATGAGGCCACTCCCCAAGATAGAATTAGCATCTAAAGAGGTTGGTAAATAGAATATCTTTGTGTCTGTCAGTTCTAGGAAGATTAAATACACAAGAATTAACCACAATCATTTGAATAAATAATCTTTTAAATTGTGCTAGTTCTATCTAAATATGGTAGCTTCTCAGAAATGAGTTTTGGGACTCTCCTGGATGACTGGTGATAGAGTCAGCAGCTTTAGCCTTGCATACAGAGCCTGATATATCCCTTAATTTGATCTATAGTTGTTTTTAAATAACAAGTTGGGGTTTTTTTTAAATACATTTCTTGTCTTAGCTTGAATATTTTATGATCCAAAGTTTGAATCAGAAGCCATCTGAAAAACTGAAGAAAAAGAAAAAGACTCAGAAGGGCCATCAGGTCCAACCACCTCAGCTTGAGCAGCCAGGTGCTCATTGATATCTGGTCTCTAGTATCCTTCCTTATGTGTGTCACTGTCTTTGCACAATCAATATTTTTTAGTGTATTTTTTAGTAACAATTGTTACTATGAGCTGTGTGATCTATTATCAGCTGTTCTGGTTATGTTGCATCACCTTTTAGTGATAGTTTAATTTACTTGGGGAGAATTGTATGGCAATGTATAACATCACAATGGATTTCTAGTTTATTTTAGATGTAACTAATAGGAATGGTTTTCTGGTGGACTTACAAAACCATGAATTGATAAAAGCTTTACATAAAGTCTTAGCAGACAGATAAAAAAAGAAAGATGTTAGAGCACGAATTATTCCTCTACAGTATAATCAGATAGTGTTTTTGTTTGCTGCAGATAAAGCAAGGCAGAGAAGTACACACCTGTATGTGATTTCTGAGCATCTGATGCATTTGCTCAGTGAAAAAATTACTGACAAGTAGTTACCTATAAACCTGTAGTTGTCTCTTCTTCCATGTTCTAAAAATTTGCTCAGACCTCTTAGATTTGGAATACACAAAGTTTCTTTATAGTGTAACTTTCTATAGAGGGTTCGTGAAAGGACAGACTCTTGCTGTTAAACGAAGTGTTTGAATATCTCTTTTAAAAATTAAACTGACCTGAGAAGGTCAGTTGTTCTGTGGTTAGCATTTGCTAAGGTTGTAAAACTTAATTTTTACAGCCTGACTTCTTTTGCAGAAAAGATGCCAATCCTAAAGGGCGAAGCCTCGCACTACAACGCAGACCTGCACAACCTGCTCTGCTGCTGCCAATGTGCAGATGTGGCCTTCTACCCCGAGGACCTCAGCACGGTGGTGGAGGCTGACAAGATCATGCTCTGCTCTGTCAGCCACCTCTTCATGCTGCTGTTTGGGGTGAAGAGCCCGTCCGACACGCACGACGCCTCCGTGGTGCAGCTGGCACAGAGCCTCTTGGCGCTGCAGGCGGGGGATCCTTCCCCTCCTCAGCCCGGGCTGTCCCACCCTGTGTCCCACCAGCCAGGGTGGTGGTGAAGGGCTCTGTCTTCTGCTCTTGTCTCCCAGATATCCTCCACTTCATTTATTCAGGTAGCTGCTGGGAACAGATCTGGCAACTTATTTCCTATTGTCTCATGAAGGAATATGTGCATCGCCCTAAGGAACGTGGCTTTGCTGTTGCTAGATGATGTCTCACCTTGTTTCCACACCTGTTTTATCCCTTGTGATTACTACGCACAATAAAAACACCACCGCTTATAACAAAAATTAGGTTAGTTGTCATTCCAGATTTAATGGGCCTAAATTAAATTAGTCCATAGGCTAACATCAATAGCATTCAAAATTCTGCCAAAACATATTTGGAGTTTGAGTCAGTTTCAGGTCCTAGGCTTTTAAAATACTGTAAATAGTTGCACGTTGTAAACACAAGGGCAAGAGTTGCTTAAGAAAACTCAAGTAATTTTGAATTCTGAGTATGGTGCAGCTGAAGAGAAAAGAGTGAGAAGTGGCTGGAGTGTGGAGACCTCTGATGTGTTGCACGAGTTCTGCTGCCGGTTGGTACAGTCTGTGACCTCTCCTACCCAATGCCAGCTATCAAAATGGCATTGATATTTGTTTAACTTTTCAGATGTTGCTTAGAATTACTCAGCAGAAAGATTTGGGTTTTTTTTCTGGAAGTAGCTAATGCCTGTTTGTTCATTGTAAAATATTTTTCAGTCTGTCAGAGAATCTTTCAGTTTTCAGTTGCAGTTTTTAACATCAAAGATACTTCTTTCCAAAATAGTAACAAAGAATAGATGAAGAAGTTTTTCACTGAAAAAACATCCATGAGTAGATTGATTTTTTTGTTCTTATTTATTTGAGCCAAGGATAGGGGATGAAAACTGGATTTTCAGCAGGTGATGGGTGAATACAGTATTTTTAATTCATAGAATAATTTAATAATTTGGCTTGGAAAAGACCTTTAAGATTATCAAGTGCAACCACTAACCCATCACTGCCGAGCCCATCACTAAAACCATGTGCCCAGGTGCCACATCTTTGAAGTGCCTCCAGGGATGGTGACCCTACCACTGCCTTGGGCACCTTGTTCCAGTGCTTGACAGCCCTTGAGGTGAAGAAATTTTCCTGATACTGATCTAAACCTCCCCTGGTGCCACTTGAGGCTGTTTCCCTGACGGAGTCGATGGGAGACAAGCACATCCGATGATGATCAACAAGTCTCAGATTTATTGATTAACAGGTGTCCAAATTCGGCTGTTGTCTCTGCTTGGACACGCCCAGAATTATTCGGGGCAGCCCGCGTTCAAAGGACGAGTCTGGACTCTTCGATACTTCGGTCTTGAAATTGTTTATTATTTCTTATCAAATAGAGTTTTCCTCTCTGCCAGCCGGGATCTGACCAGCAAGGCAGCCAAGGGCACTCTAACCACCCACGGGGTGGTCGTGTCCTTTTATAATAAAAACCACGTACATCATATTTATCTTTTATCCCCAATACCTTTCACCCTTATTAACGAGTGCACCTTCACCACAAACCAATCCCCAAGTGCCAACATCACCACAGAAGATGGAAGACAAGAAGAAGAAAGAAGCATGAGACACGCCCCGATTCCTCCATCTTGTCTCCATAACCCCCCTGTACCAAGATATAACCCCCCTGTACCAAAATTCCAAAATACATATTTCACCCTGTGAATGCGTGATCCCTCCACCACTTAAACCGTGGTCATTCTCATGTCCTCATACACACCCTCAGAAGGGTCAAAGTCCAGCCACCAAGAATGCCTGGCAACATTCCAGGACCTCTGAGCCCCCCAAGCATTTGCTCAGTCATTCTGGACATTAGGAGCGATATTCTGAGCTCCCACATCCCGAACAATTCTGTGCGTGTCCAAGGAGAGACAACAGCCGAATTTGGACAATAACCCCCATACCAAAAATCCTAAAATCTACATTTTCACCCTGTGATCATTTTGTTATTCCACTGTTCAAACCTGTGTGGCTTTCATGTCCTCATACATAGCTGGTAACTTGCTCTAAGGGTCAAAATCAAATCCCCAGGTGTTCTGGGTAGCATACCAGGGTTTTTGAGCCCCCCGATGGGGTCCTTGGCAACTCTGGACACAGGGAGGGACATACTGAGTCCTGACAGAAGGGTACCTTTTTATAGGTAAGTATATGTAGGCTCCCTGCATATTTTTGTTAACTGTCAGACTTTTGCAGTGGTTCTGAAAACAGAAGGCAACAAGGACACTATTAAGACTCATCCCATCTTCACTGACACTGCTGTAAATCTGTGGGAACCTGCTCATCTTTTTCCTAAAAGCCTGTTTGGTGAGATTTTTGCAATCTTTTGGCAAGTGCAGAGCTGCAAGAAATTTACTGTGGAAAGGGATGGATGGGTGGATAATTAGAAATCATGCAGAGGATTGGCAATAACCTTGCTGTAGATGGCACCTTCTTTCCAGGGCTGTAACATGGTATTCAGCCATCATGGGTTACCTGAGATTGTTTGTGCCCACTTCACTGCAGTGGTACTAGGGGAAGCTGTGCTGGTGGAGAGCAAGTAACACAGTATTTGCTGTCATTGTAAGTCCACAGTGTCTCTTAGAAAACACTACAAAAACTGGTGTCAGTACAAAGACAGACATATCAGCCAATCCAGGCCTGCTCCAGAAGCCTCAGGTTGAAGACAGAGAAGGCAAACACCTAAGGCAGCAACACTTCACCCAGGTACAAAAGGTAGTTTGGGGTGGAAGGTGGAATTCTGGTCAAAGCTTTATTTTTGAAAGGTTTGCAGTTGTTCTTCCTCTCTGGGTCAGTACTTCTGACTTTTCAGTAAAGTGATGTCCTCACAGAATGTTTTTACTGCATGTATTTTGCAATCAATGTTATTGTTATGAAAATGGCTATTTTGAAAAGAGGTATCTAATTAAGTCTTACAGCCATTCTTAGCCTGTATATGTGGCTGTCCCATTTGGAAAGGAGGAGGAGTGTTGCAGTGGGATGCAATATCCTGTCTCAGCTATCCTAGTCCCTTTCCCAGGTGTGCCAATACTTTCTCCCTTCCCCTCCCCTTGCCTCCTGTTGAGAGCTGTCAGTCAATCTCGGTATGCCAGCAATGGCCTCGTCTGATTGCCGAAGTTCAAAAGATGCTGGATTAAACCCTCCGGCAGAATCCGTCTCCTTTTTCCTTCATCATCGCCTAAAGCCTTTCCACCACAGGTAAAACTGAGTTCCTGCATGCCTGGAACACTGTTCCAAGTGCCTAGCTGCAACATCCAGTCAGCCAAAGGTGTCTCTGAGGTGAAAACCATCTCAGTTGCTGCCTCTGGTCAAGCAGCAAAAGCCAGATGAGCCCAGGCACACTCCATCCAGTAATATGGGGATCATATTCCAATAGAGGAGGTTCAGGTAAAGGGGTGGGGAAAAACATCCAATCCTCCAGTAGTGAGATCCATCCTTTTTCTCAGCTCTGCTCCACTCCCAGCCTCTTGTTCAAGCAGAGCTGAAAACAATGACTGAGGCCAACAGGAAGATCACTCTATGTATCTTCATCATGTGCAGGCTGAATTGTGTGTTCAGGGAGGCAGATGTCATCAGAGGAAGAGCAGCCCTGATTCTGACTTTTGTGGCTGTCAGAGTGAAGATTGTTTTAGGGTTTTTGACTTGCAAGTTCTTCCATGTGACCTGGAGATTCCCCTGGGAACTCCAAGTTGAAGACTTGAAATTCTCATTATTCTTTGCTCAAAAGGATAAAGACTGAGGGGCTGGCTGTAGGCTGTAAATGCAAATCAATATCTACCTACATTCCTTTATAAGTTCAGCTATGCTCAGTTAACAAGAGAAAACAGCTGGACAAGCCTGGTCCATGACACACCCATCCTTTTGAAGACCAAGGATACTCCAGTTCATATACAAAGACTTTCTAAAGATGGGGACATCTTTTTATTCATTAACCTGATGAGTTCTGCTTTTTCCTACACCAAAATCTTCTTGCTTGCAGCAGCAGGTGGGGACCACCCCAAGCCTGGGTGCAGCCTCACAAGCAGCACTGTAAGCTGGGATGCTCAGGTCTGTTTTGCACCCCAGGTTATCCCACCTGTGAGCAGGCATGGAACAGAGGAGTGGTGACAGGCTTCATATTCCTCTGCCAAGGACACTGTGCCCTGCCCCACTCCCAGGGCTCTCAAGCATCCTTCTGGTCCTCAGGGATGCTCCTGCTTTATTCCCCAGATAGGAACTTGCAGAGTTAGATCTAAGCTACACAGAGCCTCATGAGTTCATATCATAATTTTTGACAGACATAAAAAGTAGCTTTCCAGCAACTGTAATTTATTGGATTGATGGCATTTTGTTGTAAAATTCAAGTCTTCTACCACTTAAAGGTGTTGTGTGTCTTGATTTTTTCCAGTTTGGAGTAGAGTGTTTTTTATTTTTCATTTGGTTTTTAAAGGAATCTGGACAAAAATGACAGACAAAAATACACGGGCCTAGTAAGTATGTAGACACTACACATCGTAAAGGAGGTTTACAGGAAGAGAAAAATGTGATCCAAAATAGAGCTGTGCTTGTAAAATATGTGTCTCAGCCCACTCTCACCAGCAGCACTCCTGCTCACTCTGTCAACCAGCAGCAGCCACCAGGCCAAGGGGAGGCTCCCCAGCACAATTCACCCCATGCCCCCCACGGCAGCGTTCCTGGGGCTGCTGCACTGCAGAGCTGTAGGAGCAACCCCTGACCCTGGCAAAAATGCACCCAAAGCACAGGGTTTAAGAGGCAACATTTTGTTGAACTTCACTTGAAGGAGAACAGAAGGGCAGCAATGGCTCAGGTGTTCAATCTCAAAATGCCCCAAGAATTCTCAAGAACGGGGACTCAACATCGTTGGCATAGAGATAATTCAGGAATTTGCAGAATACTCTCCAAGGAAGAAGACCCTACTGAGTGTTCCCAAATGTTCTCCTCCCTCAGTCAATTTCATGTCTCTCCCAAAAAAAGGTTCTGGCATTCCTGGCCACACCTCAGCCCTGTCCGCTGAATATATTCCTGATAAGAAACTTAGGAAAGGGTCTAGACTTCAAAGTCTCCATAGGTCTGTGCATGAGTTAACATTCGTATATCTCTAGAAAGGTGGATTGTGACAGACTGGTTTGGAGAAAACTACAAACTCATAGAGAATCCTTTGGGGACAATTGAAACCAATTTCTCCGGAAAATCCATTGAAGTACCTTGCCTCCAACACTTCTCCAGGCGTTTTACAGAACTCTTGCAAAGATCTGGATATTCCTTGGCTCACTGACACGGTGAGGCCGTGATTTACAAGCAGTCCTGAGAGCTACTTCAGCTGACAGCTTAGAGCAGCCCATGTGCACTCCTCTGTAACCCTCCAAAACAAGGTCATTTGGGGAGGGGTTTGTGCAAACTTCTAAGCCTTTGACCACTTAGGCAAAGAGTTTGCATTAGCAAGAAAGGTCAAAGAACACCCCTATACTTATCCTAAATAACTTCCATCTGCCACAATCTTTTCTTAAAATGAGCACAAATTCATAATAAGGTAGTTGGCTTCCATCCTCTACTGATAAATTTATTTCACTGGACAAACTTAAGACTTGTAGAACAGAATTGACCGGAAGAAGGCCACTCCAAATATAATACATGCAACAGTGAGACAAAGAATTACAAATAGTGAGATTTCTTTATTGTTAATGTTCAAAACTATCATCTTTCTACTTCTTAAACGTGCTAAACTTCTTGGAACTAATTCTACACTTTTAAGAAATATTCTACTGCTCAGTGCTAAAAGAACCTACTGTACAATGCTACTTAAAAGATCCTAAAAACCTAATCTTCTAGTTGAAACAAGAAATCCAGAGTTCTCAGATTTCACCAGGCTGAGGCAGATGTCTGGTGCCAGTACTCCACTCAGAGCTGGTCAAATTCAGAAATGCGGCTCTGAATATGGGCCAGCTTGTTGTGGAGGTACAGGCACCTGCTCTTCATTTCAGAGTAGCTGGGGCTACCCTGTGAAGGAGAAAGCAAAAGAGAATTAGGGCATGTGAAGGAGAAAGCAAAAGAGAATTAGGGCATGCAAACACTTCTGCAGAGTCTGGAGTCTGATGTCGTTTGCTCTGAAAAAGCCTTGAGGCAGACTCAGCAGTTACCGTGGCCCTGCAGCTCTGGTGTCACACGTACCTGTTGTAACTGCTGATAATCCGCTAGGATTCGATCCTGCAGCATCTTAAAGAAAAAAAAATGAGGAATGTTTCACCACCAGCATAAAATGCAAATTTAGGTAAAACACTAAAAGTTCACTCAGTCTCAGTCTAGACATTCTCTTCTCTGTCAGCCAACACTCTTCTGGGACGTTTGCAAAAACAATGTTCCTCTCCCAGCAGCATCACCCAAGATCTACAATTAAGCCTCTCAATAGGCAACAGAAGGAGCCCATGCTCTAAAACCCTGCTTGGGACACCTCTCCCCTTCCTGTTTCTTCATAGACAGCTCAAAAGAGTCTTTTTGGGGCAGGGTCTTGCAAAACTCAGACACAGCCCAAGCAGAGTCTGAGCATATAGGCCAAACCTTCAGGTTCCCTTTGTTTCACTGAGCAGCTCCAGGGAATCCAAACACTGCTGTGATGATGAAGCACAGTCTTCATGGTTTTGTCCTTCTTTACCTGGTAGGCTTCAGAGCCTGGAGTCAGAGACTTCCATTGCTCCTGAAACTGTCTGAACTTCTTTGTGGTCTTGTCAATCAGAGAATGTAAATGTCGGTATTCCTCATACTCTGCACTGAAGTCATCCTTGTAGCGCTGGCATTGCTCCAAGGAGACAATGGCTACGTATTTCCTAATGGAAAAAATGAGGCCATTTTTCTATGAGTCAACTCTAAGAGAACGTTCCAGTATATTTCTAGTCCAAAAAACATGTGTGTAATTTTATACCAAGCACAGGGTAATGTCAAACACAGACACCCAAGCTTTGAGTCAGTTGCTCTGGGACTGACAGCTTCTACTTTCAAGCACATGTGCTTCAAAAGAACGTAATCAGGAAACTCTCAGAATCTGTCACATTTCTAGGTGGTAGATTTCTAGTGACTAATAGTTTACATCATAGAGGTTTTGTTCATTAGCGAGTGGAGCACATTTAGGAAAGATTTGCCCTCATTTCAAATGTCAAAGGACAAACAAACACAGCAGCTTCAGGAAGAGGACATACATTACTAAATCATAATCTCTTCCTCTGTAGGAAAAACTTAAGTAAGTTCCATTTACTTGTGACAATACATCTGTAAAAGATATTTGTCAGGGACTGCATTTATGGAGTTGAGTGCACAGAGTTGGACTTGTGAGCTACATTCTTGTCTGTCTAATGGCAGAGTTATTAAAAATATCTGATTCTTCTAGTGGACAGCAGTTACATCACTGACCAAGGAACTGAGGCATTTCTAATACAGTCACAAAGGCAATCTCTATATCAACTTGAAACTACAACTACTACCCAAACAGCATCTGCTCCTATGGAGGGCAAAATTCATTAATGCTAAAAGACACTGATGGGAGTCAAAATTTATTCATTCCCTTCTCCCTCCAATCAACAGGCGTGAGGTTTATCAAGCTCATGATAAAAATCCAGATGAAGTGGCAATGAGAACAATAGATGCCACTTCCCAACACTCTCACACCAATGCTGCTGCTCCTCTGGGCCCTGAAGACCTGGTTCTTTTTGGATGACAAAATCTCCTTCCATATGCGAATAAACAATTTAAACCATCCTGAGATTAATATTTATAAGCGGTAATTGGTTAACACGTTGAAATTCAGTACCAGGACTGAAAACAACTTGGCCAAAGGATGCATCCCAGACCAGATGCACATGACTGGTATGCAGGATAAGTTTGAAAAGAAAACTACAGATGCCTTGCGACATTTTGGGAGGCACTGCAGCAATGTGACCCAGGGCCCTGCCGCGCCTGCTCCAAAGGCCGCAGCTGCCCCAGAGCCCTAGAGCTGCAGGAGGCCTGACTGCCCTTGCCAACATCCCTGCTCTGACACAAGCTGGCAGCAATTTCCACTCTTTTATACCACACACACACACCCACACACATCTCCCTCCCCTCCTGCACTGCAAATTCGATGAGGGGATGCAGCACCACTGCTGCAGCTGAGCCTGTGCAACTGCACTGCAGGAAGGGAGGGCCTGTCCGGGCCTAACCCACCTCGGTGTTCATCTCTGCTCTGAGCCTTCCAGGCCCAACTAAACCTGCTCAAAGTCATCCTTGCAGCACAGGAAAGAGCTTGACACTGCACCCCACTGAGAGTAACAAGGTTTCATTTCTACTTTGCTCACCTCAAGTAGTCTGGTTGCTTGCTTGTTGCAGAGCATGTGGAGGCAATGGAAGTCTCTTTTCTCGTTCCTGCAGTAAAGTAGAATTTTGACACTCTTCATCAGGAGACCATTAAAAGGCCAAAAGATCCCCACTGGAAAGTCTTGAAAAATTCCTTGACAGCATTCTTCTCACAGTAAATTGCTCAGAAGAAGCAACAACATTTAATAATAGCACAAACAACCTTCTCCACTGTATACAGTCCTGGGGTTTAGAAAGAGGGAATGGCCACGTTTTTCTACAGGTTGTGCATTTCCATAGGATTAGCCCCAGCTCAGCTTTTCTTATTTGAAAGCATGAGGTGGCATCTGCACAGCCATTCAGGTCATGCAACAACAGATGCAGCTTCACAAAAGACAACAGCTTGGGAGAAATCCAACATTGAGGTTCTAACAAGAAAGAAAGAAGAAAGCTGAAGTTCTTCCCATGTTTTTATCCCCACTTCCCTGCCAATTCCAGAGGCCCACAGTTCCAATGAGTGCCTTCATTCTTGTCAACAGGAAAGCCAATTCCATTCTGCAGGGCTTCCTGGCACCAAGGCTACAATGCCCTGCAGCCAAAACTGAGTGCTCCTCATTAATGTGGCAGGATGGGGCTGGAAACAGCTCTGCACTTGTGAATTGCCACTTGACTCTTGGCAAAGGCATTTGGCAATGCCTTCTTCAAAGGCATTTGGGAAGCATAACCTCAAAGCCCTCTTTCCAAAGAAATGTTCAAGAATTACAATTCTATTAAAAAGAATTGCCATAAGGAAAAGTCAGCTGAAACAGGAAAGAACAATCAAGATCATGGTAATCTCTCTCAGCTTTCCGTTTAAGGTTTTGTTCCAAGCATAAAAAGCCACAAGTTCTTTTACATTCCTTATGAGCTTCCATTGCCATTGTTTACACAAAGTAATCTTGTTAAAACTCAGCCATTCTTGACAACCTTTAAGCTACCTGAGCTTCAGTTCTTGAGGAAAGAGCTGTTGTGTCATGTTCCACTTGCTTTTGTTGATTTTACTTGTATAGCAGAAGTATAAAAAGAAGTCTAAAAGTGATAATAAAACTGGACAGAAATACCAGTAGTCACAGTATATTCAACACAACTTGGAAGAACAGCTTTGCTGTGAGCATTTAATTTCCTAAAGCTCATTTGCTCTCATGCCTCAGTCCACATGAAAGCTTCAGCCTAAGCCCCAACTTGAAACACACAACAGATTTTTCCTTCAGCTGCTGGGCAGAATTTGGGAATTGGCTCTCTAAGAAAGCTGCTCATGTGTTTATAGATTCAAGCAGAAAACCTTCCAAAGACATCCCAAGGTTTGCCGGTACCATGTCTCTATCCAGAAGAAATGTGGAAAGACCATCTCAAAGCACCTGTCTCTACAAGCACATCACCACTTGCAAGAGGCATCTGCACACTCCAAACCTGCCTCCAGGCTGAACCCAACTTGTCATTTGCAAGGTCAACCTCCAAAAGAGGCAACCCACAGATTTAATCAAGCAACTGAACTCTGCCCTGCTGGGTGTGTCCCTGTCCTCAGAAATCAAGTGTTCTTTATGCATTTCTATTTAGTTTTCAATGTTGTTTCCAGTTTGTACCACTTCCACAGCTTTTGAAGAATGAAATTCTGCAGCTAGGATGGAGAGGAAACTCTGAGCCCAGTTCAAAGTAGAACTCCAGGAAACCACAGCCCAGGTTTGTAGCTTTTGGAATTTCCACGAAAAGGCTGAGTTGAATGAACAACCATGAAATCATGGATATTTGATTGACATGTTTCAGTAAACTAGTCTGCAATAAATGTGTGACAGATTTATGCCTTCAGCATGCAGTCTTGAAAATATACTGATGGAAAAAGTGCTGTCTCAGTCAACACTTGTGATTTTCCTAGAAATCAGAGGGAAAGAAAAACATCCATTCCCTTTGGCTTCTAGTGTCTGGCTCTTCCTTTTAACCAGATTCTCCCAACAGCAATCTAATTCATATTTCTTTGTTCTTGATTGGTTTTGCACTACTTAGAGGGAAAATTTCTAAAAATGAATGTCCTTTTAGTGAAGGTTCCAGTAGCACAGGTTCTGGGCTTTCTTGGTTTTACGTTTAAACGAAAAATTACAATCTAATGTAATGGCAGGAAAAAAAAATGAAAAAAGCCTTCATTTATCATGACCATATGCAGGGATAATGGCAGAGCAGTCATGTAGAGCAGTGCCTTCGTGTATCCAGTGCCCACTTTCAAAGCTCCCTTTTCACAAGGTTCAAGAGCACAATTAACTGTTTCAAAACACTGTCAAAGAAGGATGTTCTCAAAAGATAAGCCACCACAACAGGAATTTGAAAGAGGCACAATTGGCAAGCAGAAAAGCACGAAGCCTTGGCCTAACAGAGGTGAAGGTTTGGAATTAGGACACCAGACAAAGACCTCCACTGTAGAGACTGTGGTTAAAGAAAATCACTGTCTAGCCCAAGATGTGGGGACAGCTGTGACCACCCTGTGGATATTCCAATCTTGGACAGTATGAAGGTGGTACCTCCAGAGAGTCTTGGCGACCCCCACCACCGAGAAGACCAAGGGTGAAGAAGGACAGGCTGCACAACAGAGAGTCCATGTGCTGATGATATCTCCCTACTTAATGTCTCTCTCTTCCCCTCACCCTGCCTCTCTTATCTTATTTCTTTCCATCTCCCTAGTTTGCATTTACTTTTCAAAACCATTTTTACTATTGACTATGGAAAAGAGTCATACTTGCACCTTAATTTGGGCAGAAGCTTCTCTTAATAAGCAAATCTTTACACCACAGTTATCCACACAGGAGTCAGGAAAACCAGCACATCAATACCTTCATCGAAATCCAAGCAGTGCCACTGCTTCAGCCTCCCCATTTCATTTTTCTCCCCGTTTGAATTGGGGATCTCCTCCTGCTCCCTGGCAGGTGCTGGGATGCTGGAACTCTGAAATTTCTCTGTTTGTTGCACCACATGGGCGCAGGGGGAAATGGATCCAGCACTTGGAGAGATGTCCAAAGGGAAAAGAGATGTGGAAGGCAGAAGGAAGGAAGAAAAGTGGCCAACAGCTGCTGGCTGGACATGACTGGGCTGGTGGGCAATTCTCCTCTTCTTGCTCGTCACAGGACTGGTCAAGTCAGAAGCCAGAGGCCGTTTCTGCATCAAGAACAAAATCATTCATTCATTAACCTATGATCAGGATCAGCTTTTGCTCCCATTCTGAAATCCCAGTACTTCTGAACAGGTAAAGTTTGAAAGCACATCTTTCTACACTAAAAAGAGCATTCAAACCAGGAAGTACTGCAGGTCAATACAGGCTCTGTCTCATTCCTACTTTCCCATTTTAGCACTCAGCAAGTCCTACTTACTTCAAGTCTGTAGCTAAAATGCTTTGGGAGAAAGACATTCCCTTCAGGAGCTCCATCAAAGGCTTCCCCACAAGGGAAGGTCCTGCACTTTCACATCACAGCTTTTACACCAGCATTAATACAGCTAAAATTTACAATAGAGTTCAGAATGTTAAAAATGCACAAAATACCTGGGCAGGTCTTCCTGGAGCATCTCTGTGAGAAGGTCCCGGAGATGTCGCTTGGCTGGTGTTGGTGGTGTTCAGAGATGGAGCTGATTTTCTGTATGGATGGTCCAATATTTCATGTTACAAAGCCTAAATATCAACTGTCAAAATTCTTTCCTTGCAGGGAAAACAGAATCCTTCAGTGTCAGGACTCAAGGAAACTGCATGGAACTGAGTTGGGGAGCTTTAGGCAGGATATCAGGAAAACATTCATGGCCCAGAGGGTGCTTGAGCACTGCAACAGGCTCCCCAGGCCAGTGCTCACTGCAGGAGGCTTCAAGAAGAGTTTGGACAAAACTCTTGGGCACCTGGTGTGATTCTTGTGGTGTCCTGTGCAGGTCCAGGATCCTGGCAGGTCCCTGCTACCTCACCATATTCTAACAATCTAAGCTTCATTTCCCAGGGATTTTTTTTTCTTTCTCTTAGCAACTGAACTTACCCAGAAAGTATTAACTTCAAATTCTGTCTGTCTATTTCAGTGTAGCCAGGCCAATCAGTCTGAAGGGTTTGAAATAGATGTTCCTTCAGACTGAATGAATTATCCTTTGCATTCCACTTGGCTACCTACAGGCAGACATGTAGGAAAAAAATTCTTTATTATGCTTGCTGCATGGAAACTACAGAAATAGGATTGGTCTTGAACAGCTGCTTGTGAGAACCCAGTTTCAACTCATTATTGTCTTTTTGTACAGAGCTTGATCATTCCTCTATCACATGAGCTTTAAGCCACATTAATGTTTCACCAATTGGAAACAACCAAGTATCTCCATTCCTATCTATCAAGAATTCCTTTGAAAACAACATTGAAAGCTACAATGTGTAAGGAGGGGGGGTCAGGCCCAGAGTCCCTCTTCATGTGGCAGAGCCACGGTTCATCCCAGCAAAGTCCTGCAATGAGAAGGTCATTCACATGCCTTGCTGTATTCCTCTGAAAAGAAATGAGGTTTGTATCTTCCTCAAGACAAATATAAAGTCCACTCAAAAAAGGTAAAATGAGGCAGTAAAAACCTCAAGACCACTGATATCTAAAGTGCAGGTTTAGACTTCATCACCTGACACCAGCTCAGAGTTCCACAGAAAAGCCCAGTGGGAAAGTCTCCATCAATTTGACCCCTGCAACACACTGAATAACTCGTCTAACACACCACCAACATATGTCACAACTTTGACTTTTCTTCTTGAAAACATGATAAACATTGATAGTTTGGGTCTGTGTTGATGCCTGTCTGCCCACAGCTGAAAAAGAAATGTACAAGTGACAAAGATACCCAGAATCAGGGATTGACACCTTAGAAGCAGAACTCAGGTTGTGTTGGAAATGAAGCACATGTGTGTGTACCAGATCTCAGCAAGCTCCCACTGCCCATTTGAGATTTCTACAAAATAAACCCCCACTTGCTCTGATGTCCACAAAAGCCTGAGCAAGGCATTCCAGCCTACTGCAGGGCTGCTCACACAGAACACTCAGAATGCAACCCTGGACCCTGAGGCAGTTCACACCTCCTACAGCACACTGACTCCAGGGAAATCTCCTCAAATATTGCAATGGAAGAGGAGAAAATGCTTGCATCCTTTACTATTGAAGGAGCTGAGATCTGAAGATATATCATCAACTTGAAATCTAAATGGACTAATTCAGCTGGGATGGCAGAACATGGCTCCCATTATATTGTGAATGTCTTCAGGGTGAAAAAGCCCTGCCACTTCCCTGGGCAAACCCAGCAACAAACATCACAGGTTCAGGCAATGAGTTCTTAAAAGTCACTGTGGGATCAACTGAAACTGTATCCTGTTGAAGGTTCCTCCCTTGACTAGGTTCAAGGACACTCTTTACCTAGCTAAAGTGGAAATGTTCCTACTTGATATATCAATGCTGGCATCATTCAGCTACAGCCATGGGGAACTGGGAATATTGAAAATGGAAGGAAAGAACCACTGCATCTTTCAGTGCATGTGCATCCTATTGTTGGCTGTAATAACCCAATAACCATGGAATTGAGAGGAGCACTGGAGAAGCTACTAAAAGAGTTCCAAGGAAGATGGAGATTGAATTCACATGACAGCAAAGAAACCCTCTGCTCAAAGTTTGGCTACCATCTCTATCATGGAGGATGAGCCTGGAACATCCCTGGAAGGCAATCCCCACAGATCCAGCAGAAGCCAAGTACCATTGAGTGGCCACCAACTCTGTTCAAATGAAATACTGGCCTGTGCAGTTCCTGAACTGCTCTGCTCTGGAACTTCTCCCAGGAAATTTTATGTGCCATGTCAAACCATTTCACACAATCAAGGAACCCCTGGGAAGTTACTCCCTGGAGCAGTTAAACAGTGCATGGAAAAGAAAGAGAATGGAGTAAGGCACGAGGAGCAACAACATTACAAAGTGTTACTCATTGCCAGCCATTCTAGCAAAACCACAACGCCCCAAAAGTTTTAAAGTTTTCTTTCTTTTTGCCACATGGACCTGCAGCTTGAGACCTCTGGATGAAGTTGATAGAAAAACTGAACAGGGAGCATTTCGTAACTTGTTCATCAGTATCTAAATTAAAGAGTGGAGGAGCAAGCGACAATTAGGAACAAAAGAAAAGTGTGGTGGAAATAATGCTGGCACAAACTCCACAATCTCACCTGCTGAAGGATCTTGGCAAGGGTGCCCTTGTCCTTTTGCATGACTCCATCTCTCTGCAGGCGGGCAAGTAACTCTGGCTTCTTGTACGTCCTCAGAGCAAGTAAATGAATCACCCTGTCCCTGTAGGGTCGCCGATAAACAGCACTGCAAGGATTCTGTTCCCTCTCTGCAGGCTGCATGAGCTTTGTTCTCTTTTCCTCAGGGGCAGGACATGAAGTGTGTGGTTTGCCCCTTCTCACATCTGCTTGTTTTCCCAAAGGAAAGGAAAACAGAAAAAGAAGTGTCAAATGGGGAGGTAGGCAGAAGGCAAGAAAGTTGATTTAAAATGCTGATGGATATTCTTGGGGACAGAGCTGATTTTGAATATCTTTGTGAATCCCTTCCAACTCAGCATATTCTCTGATTCTGTGACAATGCCCAGTCCCTACTGTATGGATCATATTGCAAAGGCACCCTGTACCCTATCAGCAACCAGACCTGTCTCACCTGATTTCTCTGAGCCAGCCCAAAGCAGATGTGGCACCAAGTTCCACAACTGACTCACTACTGCCAGTCCTCACACCCCAGGTATTCAATCTTAAATATTCCCTCTGGATCTATGTAGAGCACAGCCAGAAATCACACAAATCACCACTCACATGTGAAACAGAAGGTCCTCAATAAGAAATTCAGAAGTTGAGTTTTGTCTCTCCAAAAGCCACCATGATGCTGCCTTGAAATGCTCTGCACTAGGCTAAGGCAGAGCAGGAGCTGCACTTGCAGGGGCAGGGATGTCCCTGCAGGCAGGGGACTGCAGCCACAGCCAGGTCAGAGCCTGTTTTGCTCAGGGCAGCTGGCTGGACCTGGCTCAGCTCACTGCTGCAGGCAGCACCAGTGAGTGCCTGGAAGGGGAATGTGCACCTGGTGTCTGCCTGGAGCCAGGCTCCTTGGGGAAACAGCACTCAGAACACATTAATACAAATGGCACCACCTGAGCACATTGTGCTTTGAGGGGAATGTTGGAATCTGTGGGGAAGATGACATCAATATCTTCCTTTCAATTTCCTTGAGAAGAACTCAGTGTAGTATTGTGGCAAAATTCACTTAATAATGACCCAGACAAAAAATTATATCAAGCATGCTTTTCCATATTGACCTTATGAAATTCTCTATGCCACTTCCTCAAGGTAATTTTCTTTCAATTTCCCAAGTAAATTGAATGGATAATGACAGTGCCTAGGTGTTACAAAACCAAAATCTTAGCTACCATGTCTGTGAATTAAAATGCATAAGGTGGTCCACACCTTGACTTCCATGCTCCCAATTCCCAGCCATCTAGCAGTATGGAACAAGGAAGGACTGGCAGGCTTTCCAAGGGGAAAACAAACCAGTGCCTGAATTCTGTGACAACAGACTGCAAGGCTGACCTGAGGGCAAACCACCTCCAGCTGAGAGCTCTGAACACAAGAGATACCCTGTCTCAAAACTATACTTCAAAAATGAATTACTTAGTTTAAAATCTTACAGGCATTGAGCAAAATATGAAAGGCAGCCATACCTCCAAGTGGGATACACAATTTGACATCCTGCGCACTTCCAGTGTGCAGTGCCTTGCTGTCATTTGGCTAAAAGGAAAAATAAATTTTCTGTAAAATCTTCAGCCTGGTCTCCATTACTCATGATTAACTAGGCCCTCCATTTTCAACAAGAGCTGGATTTGCAAAGGTTTGCAGTCACATCACTAAAAAGGGCTGCTTTGACACAGCTCTCCCTCGGAAAGCAGCCGGCTACAAAAGTGCCCTGAGAGAGCCACCCTCACTCAGCCTCTAATGCAGCCAAGCCTTGGAGTAGCAAGTCAGGCTTTCCCAGCTGCTGGAATTTATAGGCACAGGCTTCCCTTGAAATCAAGTGCCCGTGTACAATTGAACTGGTCAGTGCTAAGCTAAAAATCCAGAGAGGCTCACAAAAAGATCTGAAAGTTGGGGCAGCACCTGACACTGGGATTTATTAGCCACTGTGGAAGCACATGCTGGACTCAGCTCCAAGAACAACTTCAACTGAAACAGGTGAATTTCAACTGTAACGGGCACAAAACCCCTTTCTCTTTTCCTCAGCTCTAGATGCAATTTTTTTGCATAGATGTCAAATGGAACCAGTTTATCCTAAGTTAGCCAGATACTAAAAAATTTGGGTTGCTTGGCTGAACTCATTAATTAGTAGAGGATATGTCACATTCTATTAGAATGCAAAAATCACTAAAATATCTCTTGGCAAAAAGTTTATTTTCAACATAAACAACCTACTGCCATGCAAGTGCTTCATTCTGAAAGAAAAATTTATTCCCAGTGAAGCTAATAAACTATTCATCTGAAATTGGCCTCAGCTTTTACTGAAATAGGAGTATCATTTGCAAAGATCACAAGAATCAATAGTCAACAAGTCTTTTTATGAAATCCTTCAATATTTTACTTGTGAGACTGTTCATCCTTCATCCATGTCACTGTCATTTGCACAAAGTGTTACCTCAAAACAATTCCATTACTATTTCTGTTTCAATCATCACTACTGGCAAAGATCAGGACAGGGACTGGATATGAAGGGGAACAGGGAGTCTCCTGAACTTCTTATTCTTTTACGTCAGCCTAACCAATCAGAATGCTCTAAGATTTATAGAAGAATGGAAACAAATCATGTAAGGCAGCAAACCCATCAGCTTGGAATACTCATGCAGCTTTTCATTGCTTGTTTAGCGTACATTTTTTCCTAATTTATGATTTTTATTATTTTTGTCATTAATCATTTAAATAATCATAAGCAGTGTATTGATTACAAGTAGTGTATTAGTCTTAAGCAACATAATTTTCTGCTTTAGAGAGAGGGTAGCTAAGTGTCTTTGGACAGTCTAATGCCAGAGTTGGATTGTTAGATCAGCAAAACTTTTACCTTTGCTAAACTAACCCTGATAACCTTCAATGAACAAAGCCTGAGGGCGTAAAAGGATGGACACCTGGAATCTAGAGTTCATAGCCCTCCACGAACACGTTGGAATAGCCAGAAGACAAAGAAGAAACTGCTCAAAACATTTCAGTCTCAGAGCTTAAATCAACTTTTCTGGGAAAAAAGATAATAAAGAGACTGAAAAATGTGAACTTATTGGCATGAGCAGGGAGACATCATTATCCAAGACAAGGTAGAAGACTAATTAATAAGGAGAATGATGTAATTTAGAACTACCAGAGTCAGTTCTTTGTTTGCTCAAAATGTATCCATAAGTGGAAAACTTGAAAGTGGCATGCATGTGGCTGGAGTTCTCCCCTCTGCACCACAGCTGGGAATAAAATAATGCCTCCTCCTAATATCAAAAAATTACTGTTCAGGGACTTCATCTATCCTGGGATTTTTGGTGACCCGGGTATGAATATAGAACAATGAGAAATGGAAGCATTTGACCAGGAGGCATTTCTAGAGCATGAATTTCCTGGATGCCACAGCATGGGGAACCTCCCACATCCACTGGCACTTCCTCAGTATCATCCCCCTGTGAGTGGCTTCCCCCCCGGGCAGCTGCCTCCAAGGGGCCCTTGGAGCACCAGTGGGGCCCCAGCCCTGCCCAACAGGTCCCGCGGGCTCAGCAGCACCTGACACCAACACCATGGCCAAGCCCCCACCTGCTGCCAACCCGCAGAGCCCCACACCTGCCCCTCACCTGCTGCTCCTGGCACCTCTGGCTCACCCTGACGGGCATGGCAGTGCTGCTGGGGGCCCTGCGGGATGCAGTGCGGATTGAGGCCCTGCAGAACTCACTGGATCCTGCCCAGGCCCGCAGCTCCGCCATCCCGCTCTGCCTCGGCTGCTCCCGCTCCCACACAGACACTGATCCTGCTGGAATATCTGCAAAATGCAAAATATTTCTTAGGAAAATGTGTTTCTTGATGTTTGGCCTTTGTGGCTTCCAAGGCTCATCAATTAGAAGCAGGATGATTCCCATGAAACAAGAAGTAGCCAACAAGCTGGAAGTGATGGCCAGGCCTTGGAAAGGCAGGCAACTTCTTGGCTGAATTGCCTTGTTGAGGTGCAGGGCTTGACAGGCTTCAGTGACCTCAGACACAGGGCAGGTCAGCAAGGCTTGGGAAGAAGGATGCACCTCAGATTGTGGACACAAAGAATGCAGAATTTATGGGCAGAAGGACATTTGGCAGAACCCCCGAGAAAAGGAATAAACTGATAAGGCTGATGCAGCAACTGTGCTGAATCAGCTCCGGCAGGGTAAAGGGCCATTCCAGCAGGGGCAGACCATGGCCACCCACTCAAGAAACCTCTCATTAAGAAGACGGGAGACACTGAGCATGCAGACTAATGAGCATGAGAAGTGAGAGCATCATCACCCAACAGCAGACAGAATACTCCTTATGGAGAGAACTAGGGAACTTGCAGGCAATGAACACTAATTCCTTTCTTTGCTCAAGTGTAAAAATAAGAAGAGACTCTCGGTTCTTGTTGTGCTGGCTTTGTGAATTTGCCCCTGAACCCCCCTTTTCTGCACTGAACTGTGAATAATTACCTCCACTCAGTGGGTGGATGGGGCTCTTGAACAACGGGTGCTGGAACCAACCAAGTTGGAACAACACTCGCTGTGGCTCTGACACCTCCGCTCTCTCTGCAGCCACCAAAGGCTCTGAGCACTCCTGCCCTGTGCCGGTGACAATGGCCACGTGTCCTTGGAAACGGGGAGTTGCATGTTCCAGGCTGGCCAGGATGTCACTGAGGAGCGGGATGTGACACAGTGGGGGCAGAGGGATTTCACAATGGGCACAGGTAGGGAATGCCCTGCCCTGTCCCATCACTGACTCTGCTCATTTCCAAGTGAAGAAAGGGGCACCCCACCAACCCCAGTAGCTGCAGCTGTGCAAAGAAGGACTAATGAAATGTTTCTGCACAAAAGTGTTGCACTTGGCTCTCTCTGAGCAAAGGAGCAGCTCAGCACCTGTAACCAGGGCAGCAAGGTGCAGCCCTGCCAGCTCTGGGCCATCCTGTCATGGCCCCGTCAGTCTGTGAGGCTTCCAGCATGTACACAGTCACTCAAATATCATCTCTTTGACACAACCCCCTGGCCTTTCCTCATCCCGTCCTCCTCAAAAGTAAACAAGCCAGCAGCATGCCCAGGTCTCACATGCTCTGCAGGAGGAGCTGAAATGGAAAGGCCAGGGAGGACCATGAACACAATTACAGGCTGACAGTTGTGCGGACTGCAGGTGGCCATTGTAATTACTGACACATCTGAAGAAATATTTTATACTCAGCTTATGATTGATTGATTTTCATTTTCCCCATACCCAAGCTTACTCATGGTCTCAGTCAGCTGGCAGCAAAGAAGCCATTAGAGGGAGAGGGAATAAAAGTATGTTATTGAAAATGGGTTTAATATTACCATCGAAAGCCCATTTCCCATGTCACAAAAGCTTGTCTTTGTCTTCAAGACCATGTCCGTATCTGCCCATGTCTGCTTTCCTGGCTGCCACAGTCAAAGTTTACAGTGTAGTTTGGAGAGAGAAAGGAAGGAAACAATTTTTCAAAGACCAGAGCAGATATCTGCAAAAGAACTGTGTCCCTTTTTGGGAATGATTGGATTGTGATGGTTCTAGATCCCCAGGAATGGACTGGAAAAGCCTTTGTATGAACCTTGAAACAAATCTCATGAGGTTTCACCCTCCACAAAATCCAACAGACTTTCCATAGCTTAAAAAGACATTGATGACAACCGCACTTCTGGAGTTACCAGATTTGACTGAAATCCTTTGCACTGTTCACATATGAGCATCTTTGTCTTGCACAGTAAATCCATATTTATCTCAAAGACTGGGAATGCAGGAAAGAACCCTGTGGAAAAGAACATATTTCTTAAAAGAACATCTCAACATTGTCTCCAAGGGATGACCAGTGCACCTGAAAGCAGGAGAGACCAGAATCCTGATTGATAGAATAGACGTGAAAGTAAATGGTATAAAAATGCTGGAGAGGAGGCAGAACAAAGCATCTTGTTGGCAATTCTTTCCAAAGCTGTGAACCTTTCCAAATCAGACACAGAACACCATGATGAAAACAACCATTCTTCAAATATCTTCAATGTCTGATTTAGTCCTGAAGGGTGGAGGGTAGCAACAAATCAACAAGTTAGAGTGCCTCAAGGAATAATGACTCAAACTGGAGAAGGCAAACATAAAGAAACCCACTGGGGTATTGAAAGTACAGTAGACAATTTGGAAAGGCAGCTACTTAGTGTTAGGCTGACAGGGATTGTGACAACTGAAATGAAAAATCTGCTTACAGAGCAATGCACAGTTTTCCAAAAGACTGCCCTTAGGGATCCCAAGAACAGGAAGCAGTGCCAGATGTTAATGACAAGGACATTTTTCTGAGTTGACCAGAAGTAAATATAAATACCTTTTTGGTTTAGTGGACACATGTTCTGCATGGCCAGAGGCTTTTCCTTGTCACACCAACAACGCTAGAGAAATACCTCCAGTTAAAAATAAAAAATACTAGTAAGATTAAGGATTCCTTTTGGAATGCCAGCAGATAAAGATTCTCATTTCATAGCTGAAACTGTACAAAATTTGTCCAAAACACCCCAGATAGATGAAACCTACTCCACCCATGGAGGGCTTATCCCAGAAGCATGACTGAGAGAAAAAATCAGAGTCTACAAAGACAAATGAGTAAAATTTTCCAAGAAACCTCACTGAAGTGGGCAATAGGGCTTCCCCTGCCACTCCTGAGGATCAGAATTCCAGTGGCTTTTAAAGGAAAAGTCATCCCACATGAAATGCTCTATGGAAGACAATACCAAATTGCAATTCATTCCAGAGAAAGTTATGTGATAGGAAATGATATTAAGTCCACTTTTATCATCTTTGTCAAAAATGCTCTCATCTCTGAAGAAATTCTGGGTATGACTACCTCTGATGACTTTGGATTCTCAGGTACATGCTCATCAGCCTGGTGACTGTGTCCATGTCAGAAAGCACAGCAACAAGGCACTTCAAGAAAAGTGGAAAGGACCATTTCAAGTGTTCCTAAGCACTCCTGCAGCAATAAAAGGGGATCGGGACCAGTGTGTTCATACATGTTTTCCCAAGGGAAGCCAGCCCCAACAGAAAAAGAACTAGAGGGGAAAATAAAGTCAGCCGAGGATATGAAGATGAGACTTGTAAAAGCATAAAAACATACCTTTTTTAGGATATGCAGAATTAGTTAGAAGAAATTCCATAAAAGGAAAGATGGGTCATGAAGGGGTGACTATTAAAAATCCCCACTCTCAGCCCATCCTCACCAGTAGCACTCCTGCTCACTCTGTCAACCAGCAGCAGCCACCGGGCCAAGGGGAGGCTCCCCAGCACAATTCACCCCATGCCCCCCACGGCAGCGTTCCTGGGGCTGCTGCTCTGCAGAGATGTAGGAGCAACTCCTGACCCAGGCAAAAATGGACCCAAAGCACAGGGTTTAGAGGTGACATTTTGTTGAACTTCACTTGGAGGAGAACAGAAGGGCAACGACGGTGCAGCTGTTCAATCACAAAACACCTCAAGAACTCTCAGGTGTGGGGGCTCAACATCGTTCCATGGAAACAATTCAGGAATTTGTAGAATCCTCTCCAAAGAAGACAAAGGCATTGACAGCCCTACTGAGTGGTCCCAAATGTTATCCTCCTTCAGTCAATTTCATATCCTTCCCCAAAAGAAGGTTATGGCTTTCCTGGCAACACTTCTGCTGTGTCAGCTGAATGAATACATGGCAGGAAACTCAGGAAAAGGACTAGACATTGAAGTCTCCATAGGTCTGTGCAGGAATCAACATCTATGTCTCTCTAGATAGGCTGGTTGAGACAGACTGGTTTTAAAAGTGCTAAGGAAATGGACAGCATTTCCATAGGGACACTTGAACCCAATTTTCTTTAAAAGCCATTGAAGTACCATACCTCCAACACTTCTCCATATGTTTTACAGAACTCTTACAAAGATCTGAATATTCCTTGGCTCCTTGACAAGATGAGGCCATGGTCTCCAAGCAGTCCTGAGAGCTACTTCAGCTGACACCTTAGAGCAGCCCATGTGCACTCCTCTGTAACCCTCCAGAACAAGGTGATTTGGGGAGGGAGCTGTACAAACCTCTATGCCTTCCACAACTTAAGGCAAAAATCTTAAATTAAAAAGAAAGGTCACAAAACAGGCCCATTCTAATCATAAAGAATTTCCATTTGCTGCAACCTTTTCTTAAAATGCACACAACTTCATAGTAGAGGTTGTGGGCTTCCACCCTCTACTGGGAAAACTCATTCAATAGACCAACCTATGTCTTGAAGAGAAGAACTGACCAGAAGAAAGACACTCCAAATGTAATATAAGTGACAATAGGAGAAGGAGTTAACAATCATGCAATTTGTTTATTACTAAAGTTCAATACTAAATTCTATAATCCTAGAAGAAGTAATCCTACGTTTTTAACAAATAATCTTCTGCTCATTCCTAACGTGAAGAACATTAAAACAACTAATCTTTTTTTAAAATAAAAAAGCCGGAGTTCATAGATGTTCCCTTGCTGATGCAGACGACTGGTGCCAGGACTCCACTTGCTGCTGGCCAAATTCAGACACTCATTGCTAGATGTGGAACAGCTTTTTGTGGAGGTACTGGCACCTGCTCTTCATCTCAGAGTAGCCTGGAATACCCTATGAAGGAAAGATCAAAAGACAATTAGGGCATACCAACATTTCTGCAGAGTTTAGAATTCCATGACCTTTGCTTTAAAAGAGCCTTGAGGCACACTCAGAGGTTTCCAAGCCTGGCCAGGTTGTTTTATTCATGGAAAACTGTAAAAATACTCCCAGACTGACTTTTGAGCTATTTTTCTCTGTGAGCCACCATCCTCCTGGGAACTTTGCAAACTGAGGCTGTTGTAATACAGACCTAAAAACAAACTCTAGACAAGTCTAAAACAACAACAACAACAACTCAAAGCACATCAGCTCCTAAGGAGGCCAAATCTCATTAATGCTAAAAGCCACTGATGGGAGTAAAACCTTCTTCAATCCTTTCTCCCACAAATCAACACAAGCGTGGTTTATCAAGCTCATGACACAAATCCAAGATGAGGTGCCAATGAGAATAATAGATGCCACTTCCCAAAACTCTCACAGCAATGCTACTGCTCCTCTGGGCCCGAAGACCTGGCTCTTTTTGGATGACAAAATCTCCTTCCACATGGGAATAAACAATTCAAACCATTCTGAGATTAATATTTATAAGCAGTAAATGGTTAACACGTTGAAATTCAGTACCAGAAAGAAAACAACTTAGCCCAAGGATGCATCCTAGGCCAGATGCACATGACTGGTATGCAGGGTAAGTTTGAAACAAAAACTACAGATGCCTTGCGGCACCACAGCAATGTGACCCAGGGCCCTGCCGCGCCTGCTCCAAAGGCCACAGCTGCCCCAGAGCCCCAGAGCTGCAGGAGGCCTGACTGCCCTTGCCAACATCCCTGCTCTGACACAAGCTGGCAGCAATTTACACTCTTTTATACCACACACACACACACACTTCTCCCTCCCCTCCTGCACTGCAAATTCGATGAGGGGATGCAGCACCACTGCTGCAGCTGAGCCTGTGCAACTGCACTGCAGGAAGGGAGGGCCTGTCCGGGTCTAACCCACCTCGGTGTTCATCTCAGCACTTCCCCCCACCTGGCCCATCTCCTCCTTTATTCTTGCTATCTCCCTAGTTCACATTTGATTGTAAATAACATCATATTACCTATAATATGTATAAACTGTATAACTGTAGTATTAACTTTGAAATATGGTCTTGCTTGCACCTTAAGTCATACAGAGGCTTCTCTTAATAATCCAATTTTCCTCCACTGTTATCCCCACTGGAGTTAGGCAAAGCAGCACATTAATACCTTCATTGAAATCCAAGGCACACTACTGCTTCAGCCTCCCCAGTTCTCTTCACATCTCTTTGGACATGGTCTGCACACAAGGGCTGGCATTCCAGAACTCCAAACTTTGTCTTTTTCTTGAAACCTAAAGGGTGCAGGGGAAATGGAGCCCAGACTTGGAGACACGTAGGAAGTAAAATAGGATGTCAAAGCCAGCACCCAGGAAGAAGAGTGGTCACAGGCTGCTGCCTGGATGGAACTGGGCTACTGCTCAATCCTCTGCTTCTTGCTCCTCACAGGACTGCTGAAGGCAGAAGCCTGAGGCCGTTTCTGCAACAACAGCAAAATAATTCTTTAAACTATAATCAGAATCAGCTTTTGCTCCCATTCTAAAAAAGCAGCATTTGGGAACTGGCAAAGGTTGAAAACACATCTTGTTTAATTCAAGCTAGATGTCAAACATGGAAGATCTGCAGGTAAATATCTGCTCTGCCGCTATCCTACTTTCGCATCTTAGGACTTAGCAAATCCTTCTCCAAGTCTACTGCTAAAAGTCTTTGGGATGTAGACACTCCCTTCAGCAGCTCCAGCAAAGCCTGCCCGAAATGGGGATGCCCAGTAAGTTTTGTCTATGTCCCAATTACTGCTTGCACACACCAGGAAAAGACATGGCTTTTGCTGTCACACACCCACATGATTTCCTCAAGAGGCACCAGCCTGTTTTAGAGTTTTATGTGTTAAAATAAGGGTAGTGTTTCACTATTACAACGCAGCAGTACAGGGTGTGCCGGTTGGTTGTGAATTCTCATCAGGATAAACACAGACAGCAGCCACATGTCAAGAAACTCTTGTGCTTTTACGTACAGCTGTCTTAAATCCAGCAGGCTCCCCACTCTGCAAACTCAAAACTGTTGGCTAACAAGCCCTTCCATTTGTACAAGACACTTTCACAAATGGTTACCAACAAGCCCTGACTGTTGCTCAGTGCCCTTTACTCATCTCTCAGCTCCTCCCAAGGAGCTTCTCAAAGGTGCTGCCTCACAAGGCACAGCACACGGCCACAAGCTCCCCACAAGCACAGTAAAGCTCAGGGCCAAGGATGGAGCAGAACAGGACAGCCATGCTGTGCCCAGGCACAGGGAGGGAGCAGAGAAATTAAGGCAGAGCAGAGAGTGAGGGAATATCACAATTCTGTAGATCCTGTGTTTTGCCCAGCCACGTGGATAGTGCAGAGCTGGAGTCAACAATGAGAGGGACAGAGAGACAGAGGGAGAAGAGAGCGAGAGGGCCCCATCTGCCCCAGCCTCATGCAGCCTCCAAAGCACAGGAGATTTTTCATGCAGTTCTGTCACACATGCAGAGACAGTCCTTAGAGCCCTTCTCCAGGGAATGAGTTGAGGCTGGGGACTCAGCTCAAGTCTCCAGGCAGAGCAGAAAGTTGGCTCAGGACAATGCTGCTCCACCCCTGCAGGATCCTCTCTTCTTGTCACAACCTTCCTATCACAGCACTCAGAATGTCCGAGGCAAAACATGCTTAGGCCTGCTCCTGCACATTCCCATCCCAGCTTTTACACCACCAGCAAGTCTGCTAAAATATCATGCACACTACAGAATGTTAAAAATGCACAAAATACCTGAGCAGGTCTTGCTGGAGCATCTCTCTCAGAAGGCCCTGGAGATGTCGCTTGGCTGCTGCTGGTGAGGGTCTGAGATGGAGTTGATTTTCTGTATGGATGGTCCAATATTTCATGTTACAAGGCCTAAATATCAACTGTCATAATACTTTCCTTGCAAGGAAACAGAGTCCTTCAGTGTCAGGACTCAAGGAAACAGCATGAAGCTGAGTTGAGGGAGCTTTAGGCGGAATATCAGGAAAACATGCATGGCCCAGAGGGTGCTGGAGCACTGCAACAGGCTCCCCAGCCCAGTGCTCACTGCACTAAGAGCTCAAGAAGAGTTTGAACAACACTCTTGGGCACAGGGTGTGCTTCTTGTGGTGTCCTGTGCGGGGCCAGCAGTTGGACTTCATGACCCTGAAGAGCCTCTGCTGGGGCAGAATATCCTAAGAATCCAGGCTTCATTTCCCAGGGCTTTCTTCTAAAAAGGCTCTTTTCCTTCCCCAAAAGTCTGAACTTACCTAGAAAGAATCAGCCTCAAATTCTCTCTATCCATTTTACTGTAGCCAGGCCAATCAGTCTAAAGGGTTTGAAAGAGATGTTCCTTCAGACTGAAGGAATTATCCTTTGCATTCAGGTTGGCTACCTACAGGCAGACATTCAGGAAAACAAATGTTCATTACCCATATAGGCAAACTACAGAAATCTAAATGAGCTACTTCAGTTGGGATGGCAGAACATGGCTCTCATTATATTCTGAATATCTTCAGGGTAAAAAAGCCCTGTAGTGACTGCCCTGGGCAAACCCAGCAACAAACGTCACAGGTTCAGGGAACGAGTTCTTAAAAGTCATTGTGGGATCAACTGAATCTGCATCCACTTTGAATTTGAGTCCTTTGACTAGGTTCCAAAATGCTTTTTCCTGGCTAAAGAAGAAATAGTCCCAGTTGATAGAATAATTCTTGCATAATTCAGCAACATCCTATGTTGATGGGGAATTTATAAAAATGACAGAAGGAGCTATTGCATCTTTCCATAGGTGTTAGTCTTATGAAAGGCTATGAGAAAGAAATAGCAGTGGAACTGAACTTGAAGGAGAATTGGAAAAGCCTCTAATTTGAAGAGGTGAGAAAGTAGTAAAATTATGAACAGCAGAAGAGCATGATGGAAGAATTGCTGGCACAGGCTCCACGATCTCACCTGCTGAAGGATCTTTCCAAGGGAATCCTTGTCCTTTGGCCTGACCCCATCTCTCTGCAGCCGAGCAAGCCGCTCTGGCTCCTTGTAATCCCTCAGGGCAAGTAAATGAATCACCCTGTCCCTGTAGGGTTGGCCGTAAACAGCAGCGCAGCCGCTCCAGTCGATGTCTGCAAGTCTCACAGGCATCATCCTCTTCTTCCCAGGCACAGGCCCGGAATTGTTTTCCTGGGCTCCTCTGACCTCTGCTTTGTCTCCTAAAGTCAGGGCAAACCAGAAACAAACAGTTCAAACTGGAGGTCTGGAGAAGGCAAAGAAGTTGATTCAAAAGGATGCACCAAGGCTGTTGAACCTCTACTTGTTTGGCATTTACAGATCCAAAAGACTCCAAATAGTAAAGCATTAAAAAGAAACAGTCATTAAAAGCTGGTAAAGGAGTAATACTGGATGGGAGATTTTTGTGAAAAATTCTTTTGATGCATGTTGCTTTTATATGATTTCCCCAGTTTGTAAGCTCAAGCATTGAGCTGTGTCAAGGATGACATGGACAGTAGGATTAGGTGCATCCTCAGCAAATTTGCCAACACCAGAGGCCTGGGATGCCATCCAGAGGGACCAAACACGCTTGGGAACTGGGGCCCTGGGAACCTCATCAAATTCAACCAGGGCAAGTACCAGGTCTGGCATCTTTGGGTTTTTTACATGCCCTGGCACCAAGACAGGCTTGGAGATGAAGGTGGGGAGGACTTGGAGGTGCTGCTGGATGAGAGGCTGCATATGACTAAAAAATCAGATAGATATCCAATAAAAAATGAAATGGAAGTATATCTAAAAGTGCTCTCTCAATTTAATACCCTTTGCACTTGGATTGTGTGACTCCTTTTCTGCCTGGGTCCTGTGCTCTCTGCTCATCTCTTTGGCTTTCATCATGGACAAGCATTTTATAAAAACCCAAAGCAAGAAATTTTTTCATCCTGTCTAATTCTCTTATCTCACCTTTGGACTTGGGAGTCTTCCCCTGCACTCTGGGAAACACTGGAAATCCAGAATGTGTTTGAATTCTATTTTTTCCTTCTACTTCAAGGTTGGAGGTTGGAAGGGAGCTGACACTTGGAGGCAGGTTCAAAGATGAGCAGGATGTGGAAGGCAGGTCCAAGAAAGAAGGAGAGTGGCCACAAGCTGCTGGTCGGACATCACTGGGCTCTTGGTCAATCCTCTGCTTTTTGCTCATCACAGAATTCAGAAAGTCGGAAGCCAGAGGCCGTTTCTGCAAAGATGATCCCAATTAGTTTTGCTCCTATTCTGAAAAAGCAGCATTTCTGAACTGGCAATGTCCAGAAAAACACCTTTCTTACCTAAAAAGGCCTGCCATACAAGGAACTGCTGCAGCTAAAAATGTTCTGTTTTCCATTCCTACTTTCTCACCTGAGGATTCAGCAAGTCCTTCTCCTGCTCTGTGGCTCACAGGCTTTGGGAGAAAGACACTCCCTTCAGCACCTCTGTCAAAGGCTTCCCCAAAATTGGGGAGCTCAGGTTGGTTTTCTCTTGCTCCCTGTTTCTGCTTAGACACACCAGGAGCACACTCAGCTCTTGCTGTCACACACCCACACCATTCCCTAAAGCTGCCCCAAGAAGCCGCCGCTGCGGTGCCGATCACAGCGTGTGCAGAGCAGAGATGATAACAACAGAGAGAAGCCCCAGGCTGGCTGCAGGTCTCATTCCTGCAGTTCTCCAGAGGAAACCCTGGATCACAACCTCTTCCCTACCAAGCACACACTGCTCCCATCCATGCACATCAGCAGCTCAGAGCAGAAGTGCCAGACATGGCTCTGTGCCAGCCTGCTGACAGAAATCTTGTGGGCAAGGAGGCAGGACATAAGAGGATGCTGGGGCTTGCAGCGTTTCCTTCCCTGGCTGGAAAAAGAGCTAGGGGAAAAGCAGAGCTGTGTCCTCCCTCCTCTGTTTAAAGAGAATTCTTTAAGGTATGGGAAATAAACCTTTCATGAAGTGTTCCTCAAGATTCTTTCAAAAGGTTTGCCTTGTCCTCTTGTATTGGTAAGAAAACAGGCCATGTCTTCATTTTAAGTGTGACAAGTCCAAAGTATTCCCCGATGATTCAGAGTCCCCTCCTCACACATGGATCAAAACTGGGGGTCTAAGTGCTGCTTAGGGGAGAAAACAAGTTTCCTACAAATGCCTCATTCCAGGAATTTGTCTTCATTCTAGACTTCCCTAAGATATCTTTTCAAACAGTTGCACTGGCATGTCCGCGCATGTTTTAAGTACTAGAGCTGCCATATCATCAAGAAAACACAGCCAGGAACCAAAAACATGCCCACATCTTGTCCTTAGCAGAGATTCCTCTGCACCATGAGAAACAAATAATGTGTGCAAGCCTGTTGCAGTCTTTGAACACTGCAACCATCTTGAAAAGTATCCAGGAATCCCATTAGAAGTGCATGCTCCAGGTTCATATGATATAAAGACAACACTACTGCTTCTTATCACAGCTTAGACATCAAAAGCAAGTGGGATAAAACATCCGACATGGCAGAGAATGTTTAAAGAATTCACCAAATACCTGAGCAGTTCTGGGTGGAGTATCCCTTTCAGAAGATCCCAGAGATGGTGACGAGCTGGTGCTGGTGGCAGTCTGAGATCCAGCTGGTTTTCTGTAAGCGTGGTCCAACATTTCAGGTTACAAGGCAAAAATATCAACAGTCATGGCTCTTTCCTCACCGGGAAAGCAGACTTCATTTCCCAGAGGGTTTTCTGAAATGCTTCTTGTCCTGACTGAACTTACTGAGAAAGGGTCACCTCCAATATCTGTCTTTCCCTTTCACTGCAGCCAGGCCAACCTTCCTGAGTGTCTTTAAAGAAATGTTCCTTCAGGCTGAAAGAATTCTCATTTGCATCCACGTTGGCTACCTAAGGACAGACATTTCAAACATACACCTTCATTACACCTGAAGGCAGACTACAGATTAAAACTGGTACTGCAAAGTTAAAGCAAAGCTGAAAAGAAAATCATGCAGCAGTTTTCCAGGACTTTTGTTAAATGTCAACAACAAAGCAGCTGACATGGAAGAGGCAACAAGATTAAACAGGTGTGGTCCATTTGGGCTGAAGAAATTTGGATGTAAGTAAATGCCAAACTGCTGCAAGCATGGAGGAAATGGACACTATGTAAACCTCTCCCTGCACCAGGGATCCAGGTTTTTTGGTCTTTTACACAGCTTGAAGAGTCAAAGTATACTATGCCAGAACACCCAGTCTTCACCATTTGAAATACATGGAGAGGCCAGGTTTTCCATTCTGTTTGCTTCTGTTTTGAGTAAGACCTGAAGAACATCATCTCCATGGGCAAATCCATATTTTTCCACCCTCAGGAGGACACCGGCTGCCCTCCTGTTTCACCCAGCTGCATTGCCATGGCAATGCACAGCCTGGGCCTCTAACAAGGCATGTTTTCACCATCCCATGAAGCACCACAGGATGCTGGCATTTGTCTCTGCAAAAGAGAACTGCTTTTCTTTCTCAAGTGCCTCTCAGAGGAAACTAATCTACCTAGAGCTACACTTCAACAGCTTAAAAGAAACCAGCATACCCAGAATCAGGAAATCACTTCTTAAAAGCTGAACTAAGGGGCTCTGTTGGAAGGGAAGGAAGGCTGTGAGTATAAGAGCTCAGCAAGTTCACCCAACTGGTTTTTCATCTATACACAAAAATAACACCACCTCCCTATGAAGTTCAGAAAAAGGTGAATAACAGGTTTCAGGATGAAGTGCTGTTCACACAGGCCTTTCAGAATGCAAACCAGTACCTTGAGGCAGTTCAAACTGCAAACAAGAAACCACTCCTTCAAAATCTCCTGAAACATTGACAAGAAGAAAGGGAAAGGGAAATTTTTTTTTAACCTCTTACTCTCTAAGGAGCTGAGCTTTGAAATCCTAGAATCACTTCTTTCAGAGCTAAAAAGGAAATATTGCTCCTTGAGATGCTACTTAATGCTTGCATAATTCAGCAGCAGCCTACCTGGATGGGGAGTATTTAAAAAGGAAGGAAACAGCCACTGCATCCTGCAATCAATGTCACTTGTATGAATGATAAAGAAATCAAGACATAAAGTGATCAAGAAATACCAGTGGAAATAAAAGGCCAACAGGAAAAGTCACTGAATAATAATAGGTGCCAAGGAAGTTGAAGGCTCGATCCACACAACAGCAAAGAACCCCTGTGCTCAAAGCTGGGCCACCACCTCTGTCATGGGGAATTTGCCTGGAACACCCTTCCCTGGAAGGCAATCCCCACAGATCCCAGCAGAAGCCAGGTACCATTGAGAGGCCATCAACTCCATTCAAGTGAAATGCTGCCCTATGCAGCTACCAAAATTCTCTCCTCTGAAACCTGTCCCAGGATTGTTTAAAGACCTGAGCTAAGTCTTTCACCCAGTTGAGAGTTTCACCCTGTGAAGTTACTCCATGAAGCAGTATAACAGGCCAAGGGGAAGACAGAGGATTTAAAAAAGGCATGAGAAACAACAACATGACAAAGAATTTATCATTGCCAGCCACTCTAGAACAACAACAACAATGCCTTGCCTTTAGGGGAAACTGGGTAAAGCTGATGGAAAATTGTAAACAAGGAGCATTTCCTAAACCTCCCATTAGTTTCTGATTGAAACCCTGAAGTAAGACAGCTCAGAGTTAGCATTGCCAGCAGCAACTCCAGGATCTCACCTCCTGAAGGATCTTTCCAAGGGATTCCTTGTCCTTTTCCACAATTCCCTCTCTCTCTAAGTGGGAAAGCAGCTCTGCCTTCTTGTAATTCTTCAGAGCCAGTAAATGAATCACCCTGTCTCTGATGGGACGTTGAGAAACAGTCCTGAAAGGTCTCTGGAAGAATTTGGCAGGGTTCATGGGCATCGTTCTCTTCCTCTCAGGCACAAGATCTGGAGAACAGTGTGGGGCTCTCCTGAGCTCGGGAATTTTCACTTCAGTAAAAGAAAAACAGAAAAAGAATCGTCAAATGGGGGGTTGGGAGAAGGAAAGAAAGTTGATTCAAAAGGACATACCGAGATCCTTGAAAATCTATTTGTTCAGCATTTATGGGTCAGTAAGAATCCAAACGGTAAAGCATAAGGAAAAAAAGGTCATTAAAAATACCTGGTAAAGGAGTGATATTGGAGGGGTGATATTTATGAAAAAATTACTTTTATGCAAGGTGCTTTGATATGATTTCCCCAGTTTGTAAGCCCAAGCATTGAGCTATGCCAAGAATGACATGGACAGTGGGATTAAATGCACCCTCGCCAAATTTGCCAATACCAGAGCTGGGGATGCCATCCAGAAAGACAGGGAGAACCTTGGCGAGTAGGGCCCTGGAAACCTCATCAGATTCAACCAGGGCAAATGCAAAGTGCTGCATCTTTGGGGCTGGGACACACCCTGGCACCCAGGCACTCTTGGGGATGAAGGTGGGGAGGACTTGGAGGTGCTGCTGGATGAGAGGCTGGGCATGAGCTGGCAACGTGTGCTGGCAGCCCAGAAAGGCAACCGTGTCCTGGGCTGCATCAGGGGAAGCGCGGCCAGCAGGTGAGGGAGGGGATTTGACACATCAGGCACTGTTCTGAAACCAGGAACTCGTGCTTGCTGGCTGATGGAGACTTCATGAGTACGGGGCAGAAATCCAGGAGCTTTGTCTCTTCCATCCCACACACAGAGACTGACCTTTCTTTACACGCTCCTTCAATCTGTCAATGTAGGTCCAACTTTTCATGCCTTTCTCCTCTTGCTGTTCCTTGGACCATGCCTCTCTGATATTTGCCTGCAAACCTAATGGCACAAACATCACACACTTCAATTACATAGAACAGTGTAAATGTGCCAGTTCTAGAGTGAAGGCACTACTACTATTTTGAGAAGTTCAATCCAATGTAGATACAGAAACTTCCCACAGGATTCAAGCAAAACACCTCCTAAAATCATACCTCTGAATGACTTCTAACAAAAATTATCTGAAACCATGACCAAACATGAAGATGAAAATTAGGTGAGAGTTCTACACCCAGAGGGTGTTCATGCATTGGGAAAGGCTCCCCACAACTTAGTGGGCTCATGGCACCAAGTCCAGCAGAGCTCAGGAGGCATTTGGACAAGGTCCACAGGCACCTGGTGGGACTCTTGGGAACACAGCTGCACTTGCATATCCTTGTGGATCCCTTTGAACTCACATATTCTCTGATTCTGTGAACAATCCCAGTCCCTAACTGGTACTGTGTAGAGCATGTAGCAAAGGCACCCTGTACCCTACCAGCAACCAGACCTGTCTCACCTGAGATTCTCTGTACCAGCCCAAAGCAGATGTGGCACCAAGTTCCACAATTGACTCACTACAGCCAGTCCTCACACCCCAAGTATTCAATCTTAAATATTCCCTCTGGATCTATGTAGACCACCACCAAGAATCACAAAAATCATCAATTCATATGTGAAACAGAGGGTCCCCAATGAGAAATTCAGAAGTTGAGTTTTATCTCTCCAAAAGCCACCATGATGCTGCCTTAAAATGCTCTGCACTAGGCTAAGGCAGAGCAGGAGCTGCACTTGCAGGGGCAGGGATGTCCCTGCAGGCAGGGGACTGCAGCCACAGCCAGGTCAGAGCCTGTTTTGCTCAGGGCAGCTGGCTGGACCTGGCTCAGCTCACTGCTGCAGGCAGCACCAGTGAGTGCCTGGAAGGGGAATGTGCACCTGGTGTCTGCCTGGAGCCAGGCTCCTTGGGGAAACAGCACTCAGAACACATTAATACAAATGGCACCACCTAAGTACATTGTGCTTTGAGGGGAATGTAGAAATTCATGGGCAAGATGACATCGATATCTTCCTTTCAATTTCCTTGAAAAGAACTCAATGCAGAATTTTGGCAAACTTATTAATGGCCAAGACAAAAAATTAAATCAAGCATGGTTTTCCATATTGACCTTATGAAATTATCCAATTTCCTCAAGGTCATTTTCTTTCAATTTCCCAATTAAATTTAATAGATAATGACAGTGCCTAGGTGCTACAAAACCAAAACCTTAGCAACTAAGTCTGTGAATTAAAATGCATAAGGTGGTCCAAACCTTGACCTCCATGCTCCAAATTACCACCCATCAAGTAGTATGGGAACAAGGAAGGACTGGCAGACTTTCTCAGGGGAAAACAAACCAGTGGCTAAATGCTGTGACAACAGACTGCAAGGCTGACCTGAGGGCAAACCACCCCCAGCTGAGAGCTCTGAATACAAGAGATCCCCTATCCAATGAATATGCACCAAAAATTAATTACTGAGTTTTAAATCTTACAGACATTGAACAAAATATAAAATCCAACCATACCTCCAAGTGGGTTATACAATTTGACAACCTGCGCACTTCCCTTCTGTGATGCCTCACTGGCATATGGCTAAAAGGAGAAAGAAATTTTCTGTAAAATCTTCAGCCTGGTCTCCATTACTCATGATTAACTAGGCCCTCCATTTTCAACAAGAGCTGGATTTGCAAAGGTTTGCTGTCACATCACTAAAAAGAGCTGCTTTGACACAGTTCTCCCTCGGAAAGCAGCCGGCTACAAAAGTGCCCTGAGAGAGCCACCCTCACTCAGCCTCTAATGCAGCCCAGCCTTGGAGTAGCTAATCATTCTTTCCCAATTGCTGGAATTTATAGGCACAGGCTTCCCTTGAAATCAAGTGTCCATGTAGAATTGAACTGGTCAGTGCTAAGCTAAAAATCCAGAGAGGCTCACAAAAAGATCTCAAAGTTGGGGCAGCATCTGACACTGGGATTTATTTGCCACTAAGGAAGCACATGCTGGAGTCAGCTCCAAGGCCAACTTCAACTGAAACAGATGAATTTCAACTGTAACAGGCACAAAACCCCTTTCTCTTTTCCTCAGCTCTAGTTGCAATTATTTCCATCGATGGAAAATAGTTTCTCCTAAGTTATAGGAAATAGTTTATCCTAAGTTAGTCAGAGGTTACAAAATTGAGGTGCCTGGCTGAACTCATCATTTAGTGTAGTATCTGACACATTCCATTGGAACTCAAAAATCACTGAAATGTCCATTGGCATAAGCATATTTTTTAACAAGAACAACTACTGACATCCAACTGCTCCATTCTGAAGGCAAAATTGGCTGAGATAAATCAAAAAAGCTATGATAAATGGACTGAAAATTGTGGACTAATTACCGTAAGAAGGGAGATATCACTACTCAGTAGAAGAAATAATCTTACTCCATGGAAGGAATTCTATAATTTAGAACCAGTGAAGATTAATTTCTTTGTTTCCTAAAGGTGTATCAATAACTAGAAAAGCTTTAAAATGGCTGTAGTTCTCCACTATGCATCACAGCTGGGAATAAAGTAATGGTTACTCCTAATACTAAAAATATTTCAGAAAGTTTTCTTTATCCTGACATGTTCGATGAGTGCAGTACAAACATAGAACCATGAGAAATCCATGCATTTGGCCATGAGCCATGTCCAGAGCATGAATTTCCTGTGTCAAAGCACAGAGAACATGTGACTCCCACTGGCACCTCCTCTGTGTTATCCCTGAGAGCCACTTGCATCTGTAAGAGCAAACTCCCACTTCCATTGCAAACTCCTCCGTGAAATCCCTGAGAGCCACTTGCTTCAGAGAACCCCCCATTTTCACTGGCACCTCCTCAGTATCATCCCCCTGTGAGTGGCTTCCCCCCCGGGCAGCTGCCTCAAAGGAGCCCTTGGAGCACCAGTGGGGCCCCAGCCCTGCCCAACAGGGCCCGCGGGCTCAGCAGTACCTGACACCAACACCATGGCCAAGCCCCCACCCGCTGCCAACCCGCAGAGCCCCACACCTGCCCCTCACCTGCTGCTCCTGGCACCTCTGGCTCACCCTGACGGGCATGGCAGTGCTGGTGGGGGCCCCGTGGGACGCAGTGCGGATTGGGGCCCTGCGGAACTCACTGGATCCTGCCCAGGCCCGCAGCTCCGCCATCCCGCTCTGCCTCGGCTGCTCCCGCCCCACACAGACACTGATCCTGCTGAAATATCTGCAAAATGAAAAATATTTCTTAGGAAAATGTGTCTCTTCATGTTTGGTTATTATGGCTTTCAAGGCTCATCAACAAGAAGGGGGATGATTCTCATGAAACAAAAAGTAGCCAAGAAGCTGGAAGTGATGGCCAGGCCTTGGAAAGGCAGGTGACTTCTTGGCTGAATTGCCCTGTTGAGGTGCAGGGCTTGACAGGCTTCAGTGACCTCAAACACAGGGCAGGTCAGCAAGGCTTGGGAAGAAGGATGCACCTCAGATTGTGGACACAAAGAATGCAGAATTTATGGGTACAAGGACAAGATTTGGCAGAATCCCCAAGAAAAGGAGCAAAGAGATAAAGCCGATGCAGCAACTGTGCTGAATCAGCTCCGGATGGGTAAAAGACCATTCCAGCAGGGGCAAACCATGGCCACCCACTCAAGAAACTTCTCACTGAGAAGAAGGGAGACACTGAGCATGCAGACTAATGAGCATGAGAAGTGAGAGGATCATTAGCCAACAGCAGACAGAATACTCATTATGGAGAGAACTAGGGAACTTGCAGGCAATGAACACTAATTCCTTTCTTTGCTCAAATGTGTAAATACTCAAACACTCTGGGTTCTTGTGCTGCTGGCTTTGTGAATTTGTCCCTGAGCCCCCCTTTTCTGCACTGAACTGTGAATAATTACCTCCACTCAGTGGGTGGATGGGGCTCTTGAACAACGGGTGCTGGAACCAGCCAAGTTGGAACAACACTCGCTGTGGCTCTGACACCTCCGCTCTCGCTGCAGCCACCAAAGGCTCTGAGCACTCCTGCCCTGTGCTGGTGACAATGGCCACGTGTCCTTGGAAACAGGGAGTTGCATGTTCCAGGCTGGCCGGGATGTCACTGAGGCGCGGGATGTGACACAGTGGGGGCAGAGGGATTTCACAATGGGCACAGGTAGGGAATGCCCTTCCCTGTCCCATCACTGACTCTGCTCATTTCCAAGTGCAGACAAGGCACTCCACCAACCCCAGTAGCTGCAGCTGTGCAAAGCAGGGCTAATGAAGTGTTTCTGCACAAAAGTGCTGCACTTGGCTCTCTCTGAGCAAAGGAGCAGCTCAACACCTGTAACCAGGGCAGCAAGGTGCAGCCCTGCCAGCTCTGGGCCATCCTGTCGTGGCCCCATCAGTCTGTGAGGCTTCCAGCACGTACACGATCACTCAAATATCATCTCTTTGACACAATCCTCCCACCTTTCCTCATCCCTGTCTCCTCAAAAGAAACAAGCCAGCAGCATGCCCAGGCCCCCAAGTGCTCTGCAGGAGGAGGTGAGATGGAAAGGCCAGGGAGGACCATGAACACAATTACGGGCTGTGGTAAATAGGCATGATTTGTGCTGATAATATTGAAACAGCAATCAATATTGGTATAGTAATTAATATTTGGGAATAATAAAAATAGTTAAAAGTTGTAATGGCAAAGAAGAGAGGGAGATGAGGGGCTCCACCCCACCACTCCCGGCAGATGTTCACAAGGACAGAGGAAAGAAGCTGAAGATACAGTTGCTAAAAATGAGCAGAAAGGAAGCAACACTTGGTTGGGTCCCAGATAATGCTAATTATAAGGGATTTATTGCCTTGATATGTAGATGTAGTGATATGTTAGTCTTGGCTTACATTCTACTGGTTTGGTGTGCATGTGTAACCCAAAGGTGAATTAAAGGACACAGAGGAAGACTACGAAATCTTCATCAGACGACCCCCAAAGACTTGTGCGACCACCAAACTGAGTGCTGGAGCATGTGTGGTATAGGTGGTAATGAGGGTGGAGATAGAAATATGACGAACCGAAAATAGGAGGAGATGTTATTAACCCATGGCATACAAGGGGGTAATTTTTACCTTGCAAGCTTGTCCGTGAGGTGGCAAGGGTCCCAGAACCCTGCACTGGGTACCCCACGGTTATCTTTTGCTTATGCATTATTATTTGAACCAAATTATCCCTTAATTTATATATTTTCTAAAGTATTCAATTAAAATTGCTGCTATCTCAAATATTGTTTGGGGTTTTTTTGATGGGGTAATTGGGCAAATATAACAATTTTGGTGCCAAAACCCAGGACCCTCTTAACCCCGGTGGGGGTGGATAGTTCCTGGGAAGGAGCTCCCCACCAGACTTTTAAGTGGTCCCAAGGCTAGACCCCACTCCCTTGGGAAAAGAGAGTCTTTATTACAATAACACATAAGCAAATTAGTTATTAAAAGCGTGCAAGAGAGGCTCCTATCAGAGTGCTGGCTTATAGGAGAGAGTACCCATAGGAAACTTCTTTGTGCACCAAGACCCTCGTGAGAAAAGGAGGCTGTGAGTATCACGGGGTTTAGGGTTGGAGGGCGGCTGTATGCATGTGTGAGTGTGTGTGGAGTATCTGAGACAGGGGCTGGGCAGTCCCGGACCCCCGAAGCGAGTGGCACCTCCCAGTACCGCGTTTCCGCGCCCTCCGAGAGGAGGCCGGCCGGGAAAGGAGGGAAGTGAAAGAAAAGTGAACGAGTGGGGACCCCGGGAGGGTTTAACCCAGGGAAAGGAGGGGGTCCCTGCTCCAGGCACCCGTGGGAAGGTCCTTGGGCAGGAGGGAGTAGGGAGACTGAGAAGGAGTGATTGAATAGGTTCCATTTCTTTGGAGGGGTTGGTAGCTGGCAATTTAGTATGTGATTAGATGGTGAGAGGACGGGGCTAATAGATTGAGAAAGAGGAAGAGATAGGAGTGGAACAGGTAGATTGAAAAGGCACTGTGACAGAGTAGTAAGTGAGGAAGTGGAACCACGAGGTGAGTGTGGGAAACTAAGATTTTCCTGGTACCGAGGATCTCTTAGTTCGTTGCTGCCAGAAATGGGTCAGGGAAAAAGTCCCTTGACCCAGGAGCTGCGGATTGTGTGAAAAATCCACAGGAGTCTGGGGTATCTTGGAACCATGATGGGGGATTCTCAGGAAGGGAGCAATCCTCAGGACAGCCTGCTGAGGATGATGACACAGTTTTGGGATGAATGGGAATCCCGAAGAGAAAAAAATCAAGGAATTCAGAAGACAGTGCTTAGGGAACATAATTTAGGAAAAGCTTTGAGTGAGCATCAGAAAAAAGATGAGTCCCCAGCAGAATGGTTAGAAAGATTAAAAAGAGACTTGCAATTCTATTCAGGAATAGATACTGATACTGCAGTAGGGCAGGTTCTGTTAAAAACTCAGTTTGTGGCAAGATCTTGGGGTGACATCAGGAAGAAGCTGGAAAAATTAGAAGACTGGCAGGACAGGGGATTTCAAGAGTTACTGAGAGAAGCACAAAGGGTGTTTGTAAAGAGAAATAAGGAAAAGCAGAAAGCAGATGCCAGAACTTTGGTGGCGGCAGTTCAAGAAATGCAGGCAGCTTTGAATACAGAAAAATCTGCAGGGAAAAACAAACAGCAGAGGTCAGGATCTACTTTTAGGAACACAGGACCTGTACATTTTTCCTGCCACAAGAAAAAACACTTAAAGAATTCTTATCCTACTTTAAAGGGTGCAGGACCTACCTGTTTTTATTATCCTAAAAAGGGGCACCTGTAAAAAAATTGCAGAAAGAAACAGCAAGATGAAAAAATTTCTCAGGAGGATCAGGGAGGTCAGAAGTTCTGTTTAATGAAGAAGAACCCTTGATAAAGCTAAAAATAGGCCCTCAGAGCAAAGAAGTTATATTTTTAGTAGATACAGGAGTTTCTCGGTCTACTGTTAGGAAATTGCCCCAGGGATGTGAGATAAGTCATGAGCGAGTTTCAGTAAGCGGAATTACAGGAGAGGCTTTCCCTATTCCTATAATTAAAGGGGTGCAAATTGAAATAGATGACAAATTTGGAGTAAATGATTTATTGTTGATACCAGAGGCTGAGAATAATTTGTTAGACAGAGATCTAGTAATAGTCTTAAATTTACAGATGAAACCCTGTGAAGGAAAACTTAAAATTTATTCTTTAACTGAAGAAGACAATCTGGAAATTAATGATATGGGTTGGCATTCAGGTGAAGGGGGAAAAAGCTTGGGGAAAAAGGTCTGGTCCCCTTAGTCCCTCTGGGTCAGCACAAGCCTGTCAACTTTACTCCGTGCATTATTAATACTAAAAGGGTGAGAAGGGACTATTTATACAGACTCCAAATATGCTTTTAGTGTAGTAAATACTTTTGGAAAAAATTGGAAGGAAAGAAGACTTCTAAACACTCAAGGGAAAGGGTTAGTACACGGGGGATTGATAATTCAGATACTTGAAGTTTTAAAAGGCTCAAAGAAAATAGCAGTAGTTCATGTAAAGAGAAACCAGAGAGGGAGGGATATCAGAGTCACAGCAAATAATTTGGCCGATGAAGAAGCAAAAAGAGCGACCTTAAGAGAAAGAGAGACTGAAATCATGACCTTACAAGAAACAGAAATTCAGCAGGAGACACTTTTCCTTCCGCTTGCAGAACTGGCAGCTGTAAGGAGATTAGGAGCAACATTTAAGGAGGGAAAGTAGGTTTTTTCCTGACGGCAGGATTGTGATGCCAAAACCAGTGGCAGGTTAGATCTTAGACAACTTGCATAAATGGACACACTGGGGAACAAGAGTCCTTTGTGATCACTTTTTAAAATGTTACGGGTGTATAGAGATATTGGAAATTGGAAAGCAAATTACCCAGGGAGTGTCACACGTGTCAAAAGGTAAATAAGGTGTTAAGGAGCCCTCCCTCTGGAGGACAAAAAAACAGCCTACAGGCTATTTTAAAAGATCCAAGTTGATTTTACAAAATTGCCTAAAGTGGGTGGGTGGAAATATTTGTTAGTTATAATAGATCAATTGACTCAGTGAGTTGAAGCATGTCCAGCAGCTCGGGCTACAGCTCAAACGGTGGCTAAAATATTGTTGAAACATGTATCTCCAAGAATGTGATAATATGGTGGGATTTAAGTTGATCTTTATTAACCCTGATTTATTAAGAAGGAATTAGGCATCCTGGAGTGGCTGCTGACTGCAATTCCCTTGAGCTTGGAGGCAGAAGAACGCCGGTAGAAAAGAATAAAAGACTTTCTGAATCAGTGAGAACGACCTAAAAGGATCGAAGATCTCCTCCGGGGTCACCCATCAGCAACATTATTAGAAGTAATTACAGAACTGCAATTCCAGGAACTGAGACTGATAACACCTGTTGTTGAAAGAGTGCAGAGACAAGTAAAACGTTGGGAGTGCAGTAAACATGGTTTAGGGTGTCATCCATGGATATGTATTGTTTGCACACTTTGCTTCAACTCATGGTGGAGAGAAACTAAGAGGGAAGAGAAGGAGAGACAATTGATTTGCTTGTTTTGCTATGGTTATGTATTTAGCCAGCTAACTATAGAACACATTGCAAGTGAATTTTTTGGGATACCTTTGAGACTGGGAGACGGGACCCTTCCAGCAGCCATTGGATTCATAGAGAACTTAGATCAATGGGTTTTTGCTATATTGGCTATATCACAAATAAGAGAATGAGCAGTTCATAACATTATAGACCAGTGTCTCATAATTGATAGTTGTAGCGGAGAAGAAGTCTATATACCACAACATAGGCACATTCCAGGGCACACTGGCACCACGAGTGTGTCTATTGGGGGTGATGACTTAATGAACTCCCTGCCCTTGAAGCAGAAGAGAATTAGTTAAATCTTATTGGGGTTGGCATATCCCTGAAATTTTGGAAAATAAAGTTTTATGGTGTTCCAGCCTAACCTTTTCCCTGTTCTTTTCATTTTAATTATTCCTTCTTAACAAGCCAGAATGGAAAAATGGCATTTAAAAAGGGACAAGCAATCTCTGTGGGGCTATGAGTAGCGAGAAATTAAAAGCACCAGTGACTAGATCCCAGGATATTACCTTTGCTACTGAGAAGATTGGCATCTCGGCCCTTGCTTGCAACCCAAGGGGCCTTGAGAAAGGTAGAAAGGTAGATTTCCTGAGGATTATTTTCACTGTGATCATTCTGGTACCCTGGGCAGTTGGCCAAAGCCAGAAAGCCCACACTGGACAGAGTTTCGGCAATGAAAAAGCAAGCAGGGCAAAAACCAAGTCCCAGCAATTTCAATATTTGTGACTATTGCAATCACCCTGTGTGGATTAAAGACAAGATGAGATCTGTGTTTGTGATACACCTGTATGTTAGTTCGGTCTGCTACAATCGCAACAGCTTTATAGATGCTTGTGTTAAAGAAGAAAAGATGTATTGGGTAGGGAAAAATTTGGGATATAATGGATGAGCTCCTTATCCCCATGGTAATCAGATTTGCCCCCAATAAAAAAGGTTCTTTAGTTTTGAAAAAGATGATAATGGAAAGGATCCAAATATTGGCATGGGAAACCAGGTACTAAAAGAAAAATTGAAAGAGAAAATCAAAGAAGAAAAGAAAACAAAGGGGAATAGAGAAAAGAACAGGAGAAAAGAGTCCCAAGAATTGGCTGAATTCTATAAACAGCTAAAACAGCACTGCAAACATTGGGACCTGCCAGCCTCAAATAAGAATTTGTTTGTGGGATTGATGCAAGAGATTGCTACAGAATTGGGATTTATCCAAATGTTGGATTTGTGGAGGTTTAAAAATGGCTGAAAGATGGCCGTGGAAAGGTGAGAGCTTAGCTCCAGAGCAATTCTTGAAATGGAACCACACCCAAATTTCTGGAACATTGGAGAGACCTGAAGGATGGATTCTAAGCCATCAAGTAACTAGAATCATTTGTATAACTCGAGAAGGAAGGAGATTTTATAAAGTAGCGGGGCATACTCCTTGCAAATCCACATTGGTGGTCAATATGGAAAATCATTCAAAAGTTTGGCAACCTGAAACCCCTGTTGGATATTGGGGACCAATAAAAGAAATAAATTGTGAATGGAATGAACAAATTAATTTATGCTGGTACAGAAGTCCTGGAGCCTACCAATCCATCAACAGCCTGAGGTCTTATTGGGAGCAACCAGAGAAAACTGATAAGAAATGGAAAGCCCCAGATGGGATATATTGGATTTGTGAGCAATGAGTATGCAGCGAGTTACCTGAAAAATGGGGAGGAATCTGTACTCCGGGAATAATACAACCCTCCTTCTTTGTTCTACCCAGGTCTAGGAGCAATGTGCTAGGAACTCCACGGTATGAAACCCTGCAGCGGAATAAAAGAGATTTGAGTTTCAACTTTCCAACAGCAGGAGGGAACCAAAAATGGGGGGAGGACGAATGGCCTGCAGAACGAATTATAGCATATTATGACTCAGCAACATGGGCTAAGAATGGGCCATGGGGATATAGGACCCCAATTTACCTGCTGAATTGATTGATAAGCCTGCAAGCAGTAGTGGAGGTGGTGTCAAATCACACCTCTGGTGCCCTAAAATTGTTGGCCAGACAATATACACAAATGTGAGCGTTTGTGTACCAAAACAGGATTGCCCTAGATTATCTGTTAGCAGAAGAAGGAGGAGTTTGTGGGAGATTTAACGAATCCGAGTGCTGTGTAGAAATTGATAATTATGGGGAAGCTATCACAGAACTTGCAGAGGAGATTAAAAGAGTGGCTCATGTGCCAGTACAAAAGTGGAATTCAGTCTTGAAAGCACCCTGGTGGGATAACCTCTTTGGAGGTGTTTGGTGAAAAAAGTTAGGATTCATGTTGTTATGTTCCATTTTGAGATTTCTGTTTCTGCCTTGTATAATTCCGTGTTTTATTAGGGTAATTCACTCAGTGATTCAGCGGATGCAGATTACAACATCTAGATTCAGAATCAGCAGAAAGAGGAAAACCAAAATCTAGCATGGTACTGAGAGCTAAATCAACCTGTGTTAAGGAACAAGGACCTAAAAGGATTGAAATAGCCCAGGAAATGCTAACCAATTTGGAAAAAGAGTGTGAAAAACTAGAGGGAGCAACAGAAATGCTGGAGAAGTTTGAAGCTGAAATGAGACAACGAAAAAATCTAAATTCCTAAGAATATAAAGGATATCAAGGCACAGCTTTTTAATAAAGCACGAATCAATGATCAAGAACAGAAATGGGGGTAGGTATGACTCATGCTGATAAAATTGAAACAGTAATTAATATTGGTGCAGTAATTAATGTTCCAGAATAATAAAAATAGTTAAAAGTTTTAATTCAAAGAAGAGAGGAAGAGGAGGGGCTCCACACACCACACACCCCCCCAGCCCCCCACCCCACCCCCCGGCAGATGTTCACAAGGACAGGAGGAAAGAAGCCAAAGATACAGTTGCTAAAAATGTGTAGAAAGGAAGCAAAACCTGGTTGGGTCCCAGAAAATGCTAATTATAAAGGATTTATTGCCTTGATATGTAGATGTAGTGATATGTTAGTCTTGGCTTACATCGTACTGGTTTGGTGCGCATGTGTAACCCAAAGGTGAATTAAAGGACACAGGGGAGGACTACGAAATCTTCATCAGATGACCCCAAAGACTTGTGCGACCACCAAACTGAGTGCTGGAGCATGTGTGGTAAAGGTGGTAATGAGGGTGGAGATAGAAATATGACGAACCGAAAATAGGAGGAGATGTTATTAACCCATGGCATACAAGAGGGTAATTTTTACTTGGCAAGCTTGTCCGTGAGGTGGCAAGGGTCCCAGAACCCTGCACTCCGTACCCCGCGGTTATCTTTTGCCTATGCGCTATTTTTTGAACCAAATTATCCCTTATTGATATATTTTCTAAAGTATTCAATTAAAATTGCTGCTGTCTCAAATATTCTTTGGGGTTTTTTTAAGCAGGGATAATTGGGCAAACATAACAGCGGGGAAGGTGCCGGTGCTGAGCCCGGCGGGCAGCGGCAGCTCCGCCATGGCGCCGATCACCGACCGTGGCCACAACGCCCGCAGCGACACGGCCGCGGCTGCACCGGCGGCGCTCGGCCTGAGGGGGGCGCTGCGCTCCGGCGCGGCCCGGACTTGGCGGGGACGAGCGCGGCAGAGCCGGGGCTGCGGGCACAGCGCGGGCGGGGCGGCTCCGGGGCTGGCCGGGCTTAAGGGAAGGGCAGGGCCCGCTATGGCACGACCGGGCAGTGGAAGCTCCTGGCGAGGGCACTGGGAGCAGTGTCAGGCTCTGTCCCCATGCTGCATCACGTGCCTGGGTCACCATCGGTGACAGAGAGGAAGGACATTGCTCTGTCTTGGCTGGGGAAATGATGAAAAGGAGGGGTTAGAAAAGATTCATTTGGACTCCTTTTCAGCAGACTAGCTGGTTTTATCTCAGCATGCCTGCCTGTCTTTGGCAGAGTCGGCACATTTCTTGTGATTTGGAATCAGCTACGGCAGCAGGAATGGGCAGCAATTTTGTCAGCATTGGGATCAAGTTAAACTGCTGCCCCATGGATGGATATTACTTTCTTCAAGGGACTTTTGACCTAGAGTTGTAGTGAACTCATGCTGGTGTCTTCCCAAATGGCGTTGCCTTTTTCTTTCCTCAGAATCACCTCTTCTTTTTTCTTCCCTCCATCTGGGGAGAGTTCCGATGCAAATGTCTCCTGCAGCCAACTCTTGTCACTGTAGACTGACAAAGGAGATCTTGCAATGGAGAGAGACTCCCTAGAGCTGCTGTGGAGAGCTGAAGAGGGAAGCTTTGTCCCTTAGTCTTGAAGTCTTGTTGGGGATGTTAAAAACCACTGCTCACTTGGAAAATTTTAAAAGGTTTATGAAACCTTAACAAAAATACAACAAAGGACGACATAAGGAAAAAGCTACAGCACTGGGAACCACCCCTCATGCACACCACGTGGCCAGTTCATCTTCAAGATCGATGCTCAGTCTTTTATACCCCGGGGGGGTTACATCAGCCAGCCCTGGCCCCTCACAAAGTCTGTCAGTCAGCTCTTCTTTGCCATTCATTGGTGGAAACTGCTTTCTTGTAACTTGGTTGGAGGTCAGGTGTTGCCATGCCACACCCCCTAAGCAACAAGCTTTTCCATTCCCAGCTGCCCCATGCAAGGGACGCGAGTGCACACCTTCTTTCTACCTGTCCTAGACAGCCCCGGCTGTCTGATGGCAACAGTACAGGGGGAAAACAGAGGACATCTAAACTACAATAACATAACTACACATCACTAAAGCTTTTCTTAATATTCACACAATAGTTATCATTTAATTGTGAGAGCAAATCATCTCATTATCCATCTGTAACAGGAGCTTCATGTGTTCACTCTGGCAGTAAATTCTTGGGTGTCATGATTATGAGCCTGGATTTACCCAGGCTTTTAAGTGGAGAAAACTTAGAGCCATTTTTCTATGCAGTTCCTAGAAAACAAAGCTACATTTTCAGTGGAGGTTCTATTGTATTTTAATTCATCTCTGATGGACTTGTGGGTTTATTTGCTGCTGGAGTTGAAAGGAGTTGATCAATAGTTAGCTCATGTAAACATGAGTTAGTTAACTATGAAGAGTCAGCAAGTATTAAGGACAAGCCTAAGAAGGAGGATGTGCCTCAGCCTTGTCAAGGTAAGAGAAACAGAATACACCTTGTTAAGATGAGAGGAACAGAACCTGTTGAAACTGCTGCAGAAACGGCTGATGAAGGACTGCCTGTTCCTCAGAAAGAAAGGTCAAAAGTGCAAAGTGAGGAAGACTGCTGGCCTTCCTCGCAGTGACCCCTGAGGAAGACTTGCAGCCTTCCTCAGTGCAACCACCAGAGTTTACCATGCTTGCTCATCAACTATGCAATTGGTATTAATGACTTTGGAGAAGTAATTTGTATAACCACGCCTATCCCAAGGAATGTAACGAATATGCATGAAATCTAACCATAAATTGTGCTGTGTAAAGTGCTGAATGTATATGTTAGAAGGAGCAATCCCCCATGTAGCCAGCGCTGAATAAAGCAAATCCCCACCTCACTGATTCAGTCTCTGAGGTGACTCTTGGCTCACTGTTGGAGAGAATCAGAGTAGTTGCTGGATATGAAACATTTTGAGTAACGTGCTAGAAGAAAATACTCAACTGAGAGGTTGAGCATCTTTTGTTTGCAAACAGTAGTGGCTTTCCAAAATGTTGTTAGGGTTAAAAATTCTATGCTTTGGGGTTTAATTTTGTTTTGTTTTGGAGCTTTACTTTCCAATGGTTTACGAATAGCTAGCATAGAGTTTTGAATCGGAGAGTGCCCACTGTGGTACTTTAAAATAGGAAGGATTCCATAATAATGGAAGTGGAGTTTTTGTTGTAGTGAAAAAATGTATTTAGTGATGTAGTCAGTCAATTCTGCATATAAATATTCAATTAATACAGCATTAAGAAATATTCTAGGTGTATAGGCAGTCTATTATTAACAAGATTTTCAGTGTCTGGAAGTTGGTGCATCAAGGATCCCTATTGCTTGCTTCTAATTTGTACTGTTTCCAGTTTGGAGTTACTCTTTCTTTGTTTTGTTTTTTTGTTTTTTGTTTCTTTGGGTTTTTTTAATCTTAACATTTGACTAAAATCTCTCTGCAGTGATCTTGTCTTTATGTTTTAGGCAGACCTGAGTCACTGCCATCAGGATTGAATTGTTCTTTTGAAAGGTGGTGTGAAAATGCTTAAGGGCAGTCTCTGACACGGAGCTGCATTGTTTGCTGTTCTAAGTCCCATACTTAAATAGTTGATGTGAGTCTGTGCCAATGCCATCTCCTAACAACCCGGTATAATATAGTGCTGGCCTACAGATGGATCCCGTGAAAAACAAATTTGAGATGTCTTTCAGGAGATGCTCCTAAACACGAGATTTGTAGTCTGTACTTTGACAAGATCTGTAGAGTTTTTTTGGGAACTGGATAAATGGTGATCTGCTGGTGAACCACAGGCATCCCTTACAGAGCATTAGTGTGGCGTGACCTTGCTGGATCAACATATGCCTCAGATGCAATGCTCATTTAACTATTGGCATTTTGTAGCACTTTCCTCTGTGTCACATTAAAATATCCCCATGGACAAGGTTCTACATTGAGGCTGAGGTATGGGAGATGGGGGTTTTGCCCAAAATCTTTGTATTGTTTCACATTCTGTTGTAAGTCAGAACTTTGTTCTGTGGCACTTGAAACAAACTTGTTAGGAAACAGTCTCCAACTGGTCTTGCTGCAAACAATTCATTTTCCATGTCACTGCCCCTTATGCAGTAGGATCTGCACTGTGGCTGGAAACCCTGATTATTCTGCCCTAATGTCAGTAAAGTCAGCAACAAGAAGAAAACCACTTCACTTCTTAGTTCACGTGGAGGCGGCTGGTTGGGGATCTGATGGCTCGACCTGGACGCCGCAACCTTCCCAGAGAGAGGTCCCGCAAGAGACAACTTTGTAGGAGTCTTAGGCAGTCCTTCAGCTGCAGGGTAACCTCAGCAAGGGGTGGGCAGCTCAGCTCTCAGCAGTGATTTCAGCTCTGCCTTGCGAGGTGTACCCTGGCCAAGAGAGGGACAAGGAGACAGGAGCACCTTCTGCCGGTTCCGCAGAGGTGCCTTTATTCCAGCGAAGGTGATGGCAGCTCCCTCCTGAACGGGGCAGAAACTGGGGGTTTTGTGGGGAAAAGTGGGGGCAGTACAAAGGGGAAAAACCAATCAGTCCTAACAAATCTTTGTGGGGTTCCAAAGCATGTGGGGAACTCACCATGACCAAGGAGGATTTCTCAGTCCATGAGAGTTTGAGGAGATCTTATCACAGCCCATTCAAGGGATAGGTCTCCAAGGGAGAGGGCTGGCATGCCCATCTGTGTCCATAAGTTCATATATACCTGAACATCCTATTTCTGGCCCTCTAAGGTACATAATCATTCATGGCATCACAGTTTAAACTCAAAAAGCCAAAAGCTTAATACTGAGTGTGAAATACATAGAAATGTTCATGTATGATGTTGTTTGCCTTTACAGTATGTGTTTCTAAACCAGTTACGTTTTCCTTTCTGAATATAGGGTTTTTTGTTGGTGGTGGCTATGTTGATTAAATTAATGACTGATAACTGAATTTATCTTAAGAAATTAACATTTACATCTGATATCTAGATGAAGAAAAGTGGACAGCCCCTTGATTTTTGAGATATTGTTTTTGGGGAAATGTAACTGCCCATTTGACTTGTGGATCCTGGTTGGAGCTGATTTGAAGGTATACACTCACCTTCCCAGCAAGGCTGGCATTTAATGCTGAAATTTGTCCTTAGCAAAAGGGTAACCAAATGCGGACTGAACGCTGGAATTCCACAGAAAAAACAAAGAAAGGTGTTTTGAGAAAATTGAGAGGAAGAACAACCAAGGTTCCAGTAAACTTGCTGAAAGGGCTTTTTAAAGACGTTAAAGTGTTTCTTGTACTCTGGGCTAAATGCTTTGGAGAAAAAATGAGAAGATATTCTCAAGGGTACGAACAACTTTACTGGGAAACTTTAGATAATCAGCGAGCTTTAGGAAAAGGTTTGGGACAAGACTCAATCAACATAAAACACTTCTCAGAGCATTAACTTGACCCATTTCACTCAGCAAACTTTAAACCCATTTGATATTAAGGTACTCAAAATGTTCCAAGAAGAGGCAATTAGAAGAAGAAGAGAAAGAGAGAAGATATACGGAAAAGCACACACATAGATACAAACTCCTGAGTTCCAGCAGTGTTCAAATAGATGCTTCAAGATGAAGGTAGGATCAGGACATGTGGCCTCGTGCTGAGCCTTACATACCCCTTGGCTTTCATGGGCCCAACCCCCCGGGTGCCGCTTCTGGTGATTTGGCCACTCAGAAGCTGGGCCAGGGGCTCCAGGGCTGGAGCATGGGGCATTTCCTCCAGTGTGCCAATGACTGGCAGCTCAGCCAGGTGGGGATACAGGCCCTTTGGGGGGTGTGAGGCACTTCACTGCCTTTCCTGGGGAAGGCCTGACTTTCCTCCTCCATACATGTGTCGCAAAAGCTCTCAAAACATTGATCTTTTCACTGTCTGACACCACCACAAGAAATTCTGCAAGGATAAATCTACTCTAGTTTCAGGTGGGCAAGTTCTCAAACAGAATAGAAGGGCTGATGTTACTTTGATCCCCTTGTAGGAACCTCCAGTTCATATTTATTAGAAGTGAGCAATGAGTACTATGACCTGGACTAGAGGGGTTCTGTCCCCAGCTGAGGGGAGGAAAGAGACAGTCGGCTCTCCAGGACTGTGTGGACTGATGGCCTGGCCCATCAGACCCACAACAGCAGGTGGCTTTCGTCGACAGCAGTGCAGAATGTACCCTGATGCCATTGAGCCGTGTAGGGGCAGGATCCATCTCTGTTCCTGGGGTGACAGGGGGAATCCCAACAGCTGACTGCACTGGAAGCTGAAGTGAGCCTTCAGCTGAGCTGGCCACAAATGCCAAAACAGCTGTGGCCCAGAGGCCCTGTGCATCCTTGGCATAGATTACCTCACCAGAGGGTGTTTCAAGGGCCCAAAAGGGCGTCATTGGGCTTTTGGGATAGCTGCTGTGGAGACAGAGGACATTAGAGAGCTGGTCCCTGGTGCCTCAGGAGATGCTTCTGCTGTGGGACTGCTGAGGGTCAAAGAACAAAGGCACCGATCGCTACCACACCAGTGCATTGTCAGAAACACAGCCCCAGGGGACTGCGTGACCCCCATCCATGAGATGGTTCATGAACTGGAGAGCCCAGGAGTGCTCAGCAAGACTCGCTCAGCCTGTCATAGTCCTGTGTGGCCTGTGCATAAGTCTAAGGGAGAGTGGAGACTTACAGTGGAGTATCATTGCCTGAATGAAGTCACATCGCCGGGTGCTGCCATGCTGGACGTGCTCAATCTTCAGTGTGAACTGGAGTCTGTGGCAGCACAGTGGTACCACCATGGACAGAACTCATGCGTTTTTCTCCATTCCTTTATCAGGACAGTGCCGGCACAGTTTGCTTTCACCTGCAGAGGAATCCAGTGTAACCCAGGGCTGCAAACACAGCCCCCCACTATTTACCATGGCATTCGAAAAGGGTGAGGCTCCAGAACATCTGCAGTACATCCATCATACCATTGTATAAGACGGCCCAGCAGAGGAAGTGTTTGGGAAGAAGAGAAGATAATCCAGATCCTCCTGAAAGCTGGTTTTGTCATAAAACGAAGTAAGGTCAAGGGAACTTCACAGGAAATTCATCTTTTAGGAGTAAAATGTCAAGATGGATATCCTCTGATTCTAATTAATTCAGTCAACAAAATAGCAGATCTGTCCCCACCAACCACCAAGAAGGAACACAAACTTTCCTAGGCCCTGTGGAGAATGTGTACTCCAGAGTACAGATCAGGTGTGACATGGAGGAATAATTTTAGGTGGGGTCCTGAACAAATAAAATTGTTTATGGCGTAACCCTTGAGGCAGTCAGGAGAGGACAAGATGTTGACAATCTAGTGGATTGACCCTGGAGGGACCCAGGCCAAAGCCAGTGTAACATTCCCCTCTCCCAAGGGGGCAGGTAAGAGAAAATATGGAGGCAGGCTGAGGGCATGGTGCTGTGACAGGACCAGCTGCCCCTGATGCCCGCTCTGCCTATGGCATCTGCTGCTCTGTGGGCGTGCAGCTGCAGCAGGAAGCTGTGGGAAGAGGTGTTGCTGCCATGGCCCAATTTCTCTGGGACCCCATGGCCGTGCCCCCAGCACCTGAGTGCCACCCACGGTGGGACTTAAGGGGAAGGGCATTAGAAGGGAGAGAAAGCAGCACACAGAGATTTTGTGAGGGAAATAACAATTTATTTCCTTTTCCTTGAATAAAAGGTTGAAAGAGCCCCGCTAGAGCTGCCAGTGGGGCAGCCTCTGGCAGGCCTGGGGAGAGCTCTGGGTCCTGGGTCCTCTCTTTTGTCAGATATGCTGGGGCCCAGGGGACAATCAGTCCCTGCCCTGGGAGCAGAGGGGCTGCAACTGCTGCCCTGGGCAGGGGGAAGCCTCTGATGTACCAGCTTCCTCCTCATCATCAGAGCCTCTGGGGCTGCTGTCAGGAGTCCCTTGCTGGGAACTGCTGGAGCTGCAGCTGTTGGAACTGCAGTTGTTGGAACTGCAGCTGCAGCTGCAACTACAACTGCAGCTGCAGCTGCAACTACAACTGCAGCTGCAGCTGTTGCTGCTGAAGCTGGAGCTCCTGAAGTTGCTGGAGCTGGATGTGCTGAAGCTGGAGATGGTGGAATTGCTGGAACTGGAGCTGGTGGAAATGGAGCTGGAGCTGGAGCTGGAGCTGGAGCTGGCTGCAGGGCTGTTGTTCTCATCCCTGACAGCACCAGAGGGCAGAAGCCTCTGGACCTCCTCACGGCACTGGCCCATGACGGTGCTGATGACATCATGGACCAGTGGTGCCGTGTGTTCCTCGAGGAGAGGCTGCAGCACCTGGACCAGCATCTCAGCATTTGGCCCGTAGATGCAAAGGCCATGCAGGATGCTGCTCTCTACGGCGTCTACCACCCACCACCAGCCCTGGTATATTCCCTCCAGCCTCTCATGCAGCCAGGGCCGTATGGAGTCCAGGAGATGCTGTCGTTGACGGAAAATTTCCGCCCAGACCTCAAGTGGGACACTGCCCACAAACTCCAGCCTTGATCCTTCCTGCTCTGCTGGAGACACTATCTCCTGTGGAGGAGGGGAAGGGGACACCACAGGAGGATGGGAGCTGTTCTCATCCAGGCTGCCGAGAGCTCTCCCTCCCTGGCTGCTGCCATCCAGCAGCTCCTCAGGGACTGTGATGGATGTCTCCAGATAGTCGTCTTCTCCATAATCAGAAAATCGGACAGTCACTATTGTTCTTCTGCAGAGTGGGCACACTGGATTTCTCTGTGTCCACCGCAGGATACAGCCCAGGCAAAACTGGTGCTGACAGGGCAGAGTAGAAGCCACATCCTCACAAGTGTCCTGGCAGATGGCGCAGTTGTGGTTGCTCTCTGTGGACATTTTTGTGCTCTGCAGCACGGTCGTGAAGAGATAAGGATCAGGGGCTGTTCGCCCTCACTGCCCTCACCTCCCATGGGAGGGAGAGGCCGTGGGCGCTGGCTGTCCTGGGGCAGGGAGGAAGAAGTGGCCAGGCCCCTGCTGAAGGCCTCCCTCCCAACTCCCTGAGTCCCGTCACGCACCCCACAGCCACCCCAGAGGGACGTTTTCCTTCACAGCTCACCCTCAGTGCTGCATCTGCAGTGCTTGGCTGCCTGAAGCAGGCAGGGCAGTGAAACAGGAGTGATGGCTCTGAGACTGGTACCAAGATCTGGCAGTAACAGCCACCACCCAGCACTAGAGCAGCCTGCCTTGATCCTCCACTCCACAATGTTGCTTGGATGGACTTCAGGCTGGAGCCAGACTGGCCCAGGCTCTGCCAACTGAATACAAGCAGTGAAGGACACAATGTCATCATCCCTTCCTTCTGTGATGTCACAGTCCACTGCTCAGTGACATCAACCTTCACTCACCAGTGACAGCAAATCAGGCATTTCACCTTTTGGTCAACCCAAGATAATCAGTGAGGGAAGTAAGGTCACAACTCATTGCTAAGGGATGTCACAGTCCACAGGCTGGCAACATCAGCCTCCTCCACCCGGTGTTGTCACCGCAGGCCTTCCATCCCTGTACATACATGGTGTTGGAGGAAAAAAAGAAATATAATATGTTGTTGCCAACTTCTGCATTCCCATGTTGCTTTCCCTTGGTCACCTGCATCATGTGTCTGTGGCCATGTGTCTCATCATGCTTTTAAAGTTGTCTCTGGCACACAGTGACAGACCACAAGGGGATAATTGAAAGCTCTGCCAGAAGAGGTTGTTATTGAAATTGGCCAAATAGAAACTTTCTAACACAGTTTTGAGTATTAAAAAGCAGGCAGTCTTTATTACACCATGCTGGTCACTCAGAGGACCCCTTCTCTTAATTGAGTGCCCCGAGTGTCAGGTGAACAGAGCTTTTGTCATACACACTGACTACCTATTCATTAGCTATTCCTGCTTATTTGATATATATCTATTACTTTATTTTACAAATCTGCATCCCTTCTTGGAAGTCCTCATATGATTCTTTGGGATCTGTCTTCAATGTCTGGTGTCCTTTTTAGGTGGCTGTTCCTTAGCCCCTGCTTTGGAGTAAGCACAATATCCTTTCTTGCACAATAACTTCTGCTTTGTCTGCCTTGCAGAACTGAGCTGGCATCTTGCTTGTGGATTGCATGACCTCTGTCTGCCCAAGTTACATCCTTCATCCACTTCTTCAAGGCTGTGCTGCTCTGTTCTATGGTTGTTATCAAGTGCTCCCTTTTCTTGAGACAAAGTTCCTTATGGGAGCTAGTTTCTTAATACTATAACTTCATTTTACAGCATAAGGCATTACAACAACTATAGAGTGAGGTTTTAACCAGTCCAGCTGGGTAACCATGAAGTAAGTTTGGTCCAGATTTCTTCAAATCTCAAAGAGATGTTAGTCTTGAGCTAAGGGGCTTTGGCTCTTTTGATTCTGGAATAATGTATCCACGATTTTACTCTGTCCATTTCAATGCAGTAAAATTGTCAACAGAACTTGCAAAGGTGCTACTTTGGCTGTAGCACAGCAGTTTCCCCAGTCTTTCAAGTACACCCAAGCTCTTGTTTGGAACTTGTTCACTGGTATGTCTGGTCTTGTTAGCGTTCAAAAACACATAACCACGGAGTGATTATATGCGGTGCTTTTTATTAAGAGCTCTGGGAATCGGGGTATTGCAACCCAAATCTGATTCCGACCATACATTCGAGGTGAACATATTTTATACTCTATCGTTACATAACTTTCATGTTAATTATTAAACTTACATTGTTCTATTGTATACATATATTCTTACGGTATAATAATTATACTTAATTACTAAACAATCATCACATCTAACAATTATATCATTTATCATACTGCTTACGCCGGTGCAGTGTTCTGAGAAAAGTACAGAGCCTAACATCTTAGAGTTCTATCTTTGACATTTTCCAGGGTTTCACTATCATTTTCCCCCCTTTGAAAGCATTTTCACTTCACTATAGGTGTAAATGTTTTCACTTAATACAGTCCTTTTTATTCTTCAATTTATACTTGATTCTTCAAATCCGGGGTTGATGAAAACATTGTTGTGGATGTTACCACGAACTGGAGAACCAGAGGATGGTGGGCGCGGATCTCGTGTTAGTGCCTTTATTATCTTCTGGTTCCAGGATGTTTTCTTCTGTATCTCTCCTTTTAAGATGCTGTAAACTAACCAAATTGCTAACAATACGATTAGTAAAATTATCACATTCTCAATGATAGATTTAATCCATGAACTCACATTCTACCCTAATCCTGTAAAGATTTTTCCTAACCAGCTTGTAGTCAAATCCTTTTGTTCTTCTTGTGCTTCATGCTCTATTTGTTTCAACTTACTGATGTCATATTCTACATTTGCAGTTACATTTGGGATATGAACGTAGCAATGATCAACTTGTCCCTTTAAAAATCCACATACTCCGTGCTCTTTCAGAAGTAACAAGTCTAAGGCTAATCGATTTTGTAAAGTCATTTTTGTGGTGGCTTGTAACTGTATGTTTAATTCCTTAAATCCTTCCCGGGTGACTCTTGCCCATCTGCCTACCTGGCCTGTAAGTTTGTACAGCATCTCTCTACTCTTATAGTTTGCTATAGGACCAAGCAATGACTCTAGGACCCACCCAAATTTCACTCCACTGGAGGGTTCTTGCCAAGTGTCATCTGGATCTTCATTGTCTAGAACTTCCCGTCTTGCTCTTATCTGCAGAAGTTCATGTTTTCCGTTAAATGGGGACTTTTTCTAAGTTGGACATAAGGTTGGAAGGCCTAAAGTAATCTCTTTTACTTTCCCATCTACAGGCAGATGTGTTGTCCAGGTACCATCACTTGCTGCCCATACAAATTGTCCTGGACCTCGGATTGTAATTCTGCTACATCCTATAACTGCTTTATAATTCACTCTGCCTTGTTTATGTTTAATCCCTCTGCAAGCACAACCAATTTGTAGGGCTATTGCCAGGGGTGGCATCTGTTTTATCTCTGCATCATCCGAAGTGCAGTCATAAGTTTTATTACATGCCCACCAACTTACTTTGTCTGCCCTCATTCTGCTACTAGTGGCAGTGTTTACTATTGCTGGATCTGTTTCATTCTCGGGGCCTTCTCACTTAATACACCAAGGGGTGTTTGCCATATATTGGAATCTTTGAAGAATACTCACAGACCACGCACTTTCCCAAGGCTCTATCTGATCTTTCCGATCCTTGGCCTCACACTTTCACACCAGAGTGGTTTTTGTAACATTTTCTATAACCTGTCTACATGTAATTGTTTTGTTCCCTTGTATTTCAGGTAATTTTGATGTTATGATTCCCCAATTTACTGGATCTCCTGCTGCCTTTGGTATTGGCAGACAGGCAGTTATTCTACTGGTGTTTTGCATTTTGGCAAAGTCTTTGACCAATCCAATCATTATATTCTCAGCCCGAACTGCATTAGGAACATTTATCACCTGTGTTTCTGTTTGTACCTCTCTCTTCATTCTAGAATGAAGAGTAGTTTGTTGATCATTTTGCATTCTACATCCCAGAGGCATTAATGACCATAATATTAGCACAAGCATTCTTAAAGTAAAACACATCTTATCTGTAGCCTTGTCAATTCCACAGTTTACATAGTCTGTGATCCAGGATGGACTTTCTTCACCCGGGTATAGTGAATCCAGGGGTCCACGCCTGGCCACTTTGACTGCTGTGAAGGTGGTCAGTAGTACTTGATGGGGTCCACTCCACTTTTCTTTCAGTGGTTCTTCGTTCCAGTTTTTGATGTACACCTCGTCTCCTGGATGTATGTTATGAACCGGATTCTCGAGAGTCAGTGGTCTGTTCCACACAAGGATGCTCTGGAGCCGAGCTAAAGTTTTCCCGAGAGAAAGAACATAATTATACACTTCCTGCTTTCCTGTGACATGTACATTAAGGTTAGGCTCAGGAGATTCATATGGTTTCCCATACAATATCTCATAAGGACTGACTGACATCCCACTCCTAGGCTTTATCCGAATCCTCAACAATGCTATTGGCAAGGCCTGAGGCCACTGCAATTTGGCTTCTTGGCAAATCTTACTGATTTGCCTTTTTAGTGTCTGATTCATTCTTTCGACTTGTCCACTTGACTGGGGTCTCTACGGTGTGTGGAGGTCCCAAGTTATCCCCAGCAGTCTACTTACCTCTCTTACTACTGTAGCTATGAAATGGGGCCCCCTATCTGATGATACTCCTAGAGGTACTCTAAATCTGGGAATAATCTCCTGTAGTAACCACTTAACTGTTTCCTTTGCTTGGTTCGTGCAACAGGGAAGGGCTTCTGGCCACCTAGAGAAAGTGTCAACCCCCACTAACAGGTATTTGTATCCTCGAGTCCTTGGCAGTTCTACAAAATCTACCTGCCAATAGTCTCCTGGCTCTATTCCTATCTGAATTCTTCTTAGTTGTGCCTGTCGCCTAGCCACTGGGTTGTTTTTCAAACAGATATCACATTTTGACATTACTGATTTTGCCATTGTTAACATCCGTACTGAAATTAAACTCTGCTTTAGCAATTTTACCAATGCTTCCGCTCCCCAGTGACATTCATTATGTTTAATCTGTAGAACTTCTCTCATTATCAAGGGGGGTACCACTATTTGTCCTTGTGCAGTCACATACCATCCCTCTGAATTCTTTTGTGCATTTAGCAAACGTGCCAGTCTCTCATCTTCTGCTGAATATTTTGGGTTTGGAGGCAAATTGAACTGGGACATATTAAGCTTTAAAGGTATCAATGCCATTGTTGTTTGCACATTCCGAGCAACCTGTCGGGCTGCCCAGTCTGCCTTCCGATTTCCCTCACAGATTTTGGAGTTTCCTGATTGGTGTGCTTTGCAGTGTATGATTGCCACTTGTTCAGGCTTTTGTACTGCCTTTATCAATTGCAGGACTGCATCCTGATGTTTGATGTGCGTACCCCGAGAAGACAGTAGTCCCCTTTCTTTCCACAGTGCCCCATGTACATGCACCACTCCAAAAGCATATTTGGAGTCAGTCCAGATATTTACCTTCTTCCCTTCACTTAATTCTAGTGCCCTGGTTAAAGCAACCAGTTCTGCCTTCTGGGCAGATGTATTTGGTGGTAATGCTTTTGCTTCTACTACTGTATTGACTGTTGTTACCGCATATCCAGCGTATCTGGTTCCGTTTTCCACGAAGCTGCTCCCATCTGTAAACAGCTCCCACTCCGGTTGCTCTAGTGGGACATCTCTCAGGTCTTCTCTTGCTGAATAGGTGTACTCTATTACCTCTACACAGTTGTGCTCTAATGGGCCTTCTTCAGCTGTGGTACCTAGGAACAAAGCTGGATTCAAGAGGTTAGTTGTTTTTAATGTGACATCATCCTGCTCAGTCAGGACTACCTGGAATTTCATCATCCTGCTGGGGGATAGCTAATAGCTTCCTTTCTGCTCTAAGACAGTGGTTACCATGTGTGGTACATAGACATCAATGTGCCTTCTCATAGTGAGCTTCCTGGCTTCTTGTATCAGTATCACAGTAGCTGCGACTGCGTAGACATGAAGGCCACCCAGCACTTACGTTGTCAAGTTGTTTGGAAAAGTAGCCCACCGGCCTTTTCCAGCTTCCCAGACGTTGGGTCAGGACTCCTAGTGCTAGGCACAGCCTTTCATGTGCAAACAGCTGAAAGTCTTTAGACAGATCAGGTAACCCTAATGCTGGAGCAGTTGTCAGTGCTTCCTTTAATTTTAGGAAGGCTTCTTTCTGTGGCTTGCCCCAGGTGAATGGCTGCGTCTTCTGGGCTTCGTACAGGGGTTTTGCAATCAGTCCATAGTCCATGATCCACCGGCGACACCATCCTGCCATCCCGAGGAAGACTCGCAGCTCATGTAAATTCTGGGGCTCTGGAATAGCACAAATAGCTTGGATACGATTAGTACCTAGTTTTCGTTGTCCTTGTGAAATTTCACATCCCAGGTAAATCACAGTCTGTTGGGCAATTTGTGCCTTTCCTCTGGATACTTTGTAACCTCCCATTCCCAGTGAATTTAAAATCTCAATGGTCACCTTTATACAAGTTGCCTTTTCTTCTGTAGCTATTAGTATATCAACATATTGCAACAATAAGTACTGGTCTCTTGGTACTTGCCCATTTTGGTCCAAATCTCCAGTTACTTTGCTAGTTGATTTCCGAACAGGGTCGGCGAATTCTTGTCGTGTCCAGGTGAGCTGGGTCTTTCTTCCATTCCTTGGGTTTTTCACTTAAAGACAAAGTTTCCTACATTCTTTGTCAAAGGGTATGCAGAGAAAGGTATCTTTTAAATCAATTACAGTAAACCACTTATATATCTCCTTTACGGATGTTAACAATGTGTGAGAATTTGTTATCACTGGATAAATGTCCTTTTTATTTATTGTTCTGCACTAACTTATATTCACCTATTTGGTTTCTTTACTGGAAATATTGGGGATTAAATTCTACTGTATATTTGTGACAAGTTCTTGAACCTGTTCTACAGGTTCAGTTAGTTATATTCGCCTAACACCATGGCTTTGGCAGCGTTTCCCTGCTGGAACTGATTGTCCTGGTGAAGCAACTCTGGACAATCTCGCTTCCAATGGCTCCCCCCCTTTTGCAATATGCACCTTGATTTAGGGTTAACCCCTGTGTAACGGGTCTCCTACCTTGAATATTCCTTTTATAACTCCTGAAATTTTGAGTTCCCTTTTCCTTGTACCACTGCCAAAAGGTTCTGCTGTTGATTTTTACTAGCTTCTCCTTTGCGATTGTTATATACCTTCCAAGCAACTTCAAGTAGCTTATCTAAAATTCCTTAATTCCTCTCCTTTTAATTTTGCAATTTTTCCGAATGTCATCTTGTGACTGACCCCAGAATATGAGAGCAAGCTGAACCTTTGCTTGTTCTGTGTCCATTCAGAGATCTGTATATTTTCTTGCTACCTCCTTAAGCTTTTCAAAAAACGCAATAGGAGATTTTCTTTTCCTGCCGAACCTCATACAGTTTAGTATGTTTATAATATATATATATAATATATATAATAATATATATAATATAATATATAATATATAATTTATAGTCTTGGGTGCAGCCTTCTGAACTCCTATTTGGATTCACTCTTGATATTTCCGTAATCTCCTCATATCACCAAATAAATTAGGGTCCCAATTTGGATCCTCAGTTGGGAAATTCACATCTAAATTCCCTGTTACTAGCCCATTTCTGATATCTTCTCTTGCCCTCTCTTTGGCTGCCTTAAGTACCATCTCTTTCTCAGTCGAATCCATCAGAGTATCTAATATTACTTGTATATCATCCCAGTCAGGATTTTGAGTTTTTATAACCATTTTTACCACTCGTGCCATTTTATCAGGATTTTCTCTATAAGTTCCGGCTGTTTTTTTTTTCCAAATAACCAAATCTGCCGGAGTAAAAGGCACTTTTACAAATACTGGCCCTTCTATTCCTACACCTTGCCGTAAGGGGGCAATTACAGTCCGTTTTTGTCTGCCCACGTCTTTTCTATCCATAACTGGGGCAAGGGTAGACCGACTCCTGGTTCTGTGGGCAACCGGGGTCGTTGACTCTCTCTCTCTCTCCTTTCTACCACAGTTACATTCTGCTCATCTTCTGAGGAAGAGGGATCAGGTGATGCTGGGAGAGGAGGATAAAGAGGGAAGGGTGTACTAGATGAGACAGGTTCAGGGCTAGGTGGGTTAGGAGCAGGCAGTGGGATAGGGGCAGATGAAGCAGGTGGGATAGGGTTAGGTGCTCTTGTTCCTATTGGAGCTACCTGTAAATCAATATCTGTATAATCTTCCCTACTCAGGCTTTCTTTCAACACCAAGTGTTCTAAACAATGTTCCTCACAAACACCACACTTATTATTTGCAGATGTTTTAACCACCAATAATCCACATAAACAAATCAACGTATGGAACTTCATCCCATTTTCCTTCTTGTTTACAAAACAACATTAACTGTGAAATAGTGTTATATTGCAGAGTACCGTTTTTTTCCTTTTTCTTTTTTTCTTTTTTTTTTTTTCTTTTTTTTTTTTTTTTTTTTTTTTTTTTTTCTCTGTTTTCCAGGGCATATTCTGGCCACCATGAATTACAATAATCAATCAACTTAGTTTTACGTAATTCGTTCCCGAAATTACCCTGTTTCCAATGTGCTAATAAGCACCCCAAAGGAGAATTTTGCGGGATTGGGGTATTATTGCCCAAAATCCCTTTAAGTTTCTCCATACCAGATACACCAGATATACCAGATACACCAGATATACCAGATTGCCGAACCCGCAACGCTTTCGCGATTGTCTTACGGAACGGCGCCTAGGCTTATACCACCAGGAATTCCTTTAGCCCAACCAAGCGCAGCTTTCGCCGCGTCTTACTGGCAGGCACCCGGACCAGGATAAAAAGCACCTTACCTTTCTCCAGGGGACGTTGTGAGCGGCGGAAGCGGTCGCGGCCGATGGGCTCCCCGAGAATCCCTCGGTGCCGGCTGGAGCGTGATCGAGTCGCGAACTCGCTCAGCAGCACTCACAGGGTCCCAATCTGGGTCGCCAAAATGTTAGCGTTCAAAAACACATAACCACGGAGTGATTATATGCGGTGCTTTTTATTAAGAGCTCTGGGAATCGGGGTATTGCAACCCAAATCTGATTCCGACCATACATTCGAGGTGAACATATTTTATACTCTATCGTTACATAACTTTCATGTTAATTATTAAACTTACATTGTTCTATTGTATACATATATTCTTACGGTATAATAATTATACTTAATTACTAAACAATCATCACATCTAACAATTATATCATTTATCATACTGCTTACGCCGGTGCAGTGTTCTGAGAAAAGTACAGAGCCTAACATCTTAGAGTTCTATCTTTGACATTTTCCAGGGTTTCACTATCAGTCTGATTGGTCTGGAGATGGCCACTGCTTGCTGTAAATCCTGTAAAGTTTTGCTCAAGAGAAATGAGGTTAATTATTCAAATCAACCTCTCCTTATATGTGTGTGTTTCCTGAAATGTGTGGTACTTGGTAGGGTCAGCCATACAGCAGCTTATAGAGCCAGATTTTACTGGTGTCCCATGGCTGAATTCTAATTCAAAGCAGAGCAAGAGGTAATGCTTGGACCCATGTCAAGGAGGTTTGCTAACATATTTTATCCAAGTTCAATTTGATTGCATTATTCATTCTCTCTACTTTGCCACTAGCTTGGGGCCTGTAAGTGTTAGCATTCAAAAACACATAATCACGGAGCGATTATATGCGGTGCTTTTTATTAAGAGCTCTGGGAATCGGGGTATTGCAACCCAAATCTGATTCCCACCATACATTCGAGGTGAACGTATTTTATACTCTATCATTACATAACTTTCATGTTAATTATTAAACTTACATTGTTCTATTGTATACGTATATTCTTACGGTATAATAATTATACTTAATTACTAAACAATCATCACATCTAACAATTATATCATTTATCATACTGCTTACGCCGGTGCAGTGTTCTGAGAAAAGTACAAAGCCTAACATCTTAGAGTTCTATCTTTGACATTTTCCAGTGTTCCACTATCATTCTCCCCCCTTTGAAAGCATTTTCACTTCACTATAGGTGTAAATGTTTTCACTTGATACAGTCCTTTTTATTCCTCAATTTATACTTGATTCTTCAAATCCAGGGTTGATGTAAACATTGTTGTGGATGTTATCACGAACTGGAGAACCAGTGTCATGGTTTGACACTGGCACAATGCCAATGCCCCATGAAAATATACTTCCCTGGTGTTTGCTGTGAGATGAGACCAGAAAATAAGCAAAGCAGGCCTCTACCTTAGGGAAAAAAAAAAAGTTTATTAACTAAACTACAAAAGGAAAAAAAAAAAAAACGCACACACACACACACCTGGAAAATGAAAACTCCACAAAAACATTTCCTCCTCCCCCCACCACATTTCCAATACATCTTCCAAATTTCAAGTCTCCATCCATCACCCAGTAAATACTCAATTCCAGTCCATCAAGAGGAGAGCAGTCCTTCTTGGGGCCATGGTGACCTCTTCCTTGCATGCCCAGCGCTCTCACCGCTGGACATAGAACAGAGCTACTTCAAGGGTTATCCTTTTAAGGGTGCTTTGACCAGTTCCAAAAAAAGGCACAGTCTTCTCTCATCTCGGGACCTCTTGTCCCCCCCATACTTATTTACCCCCTGGGGCCGGGGGGTCTCCAAAACTGAACCCTCTCATTCTGAGCCATCGCCTCCCCCCTGCATGCAGCCTCTGTGTCGCGAGGAAGCATGGTTCTGTCCGTGGCTGTACCAAAAAGAGTCCAGCAAACAGCTACTCCATCATCTCTTTCCGGCCAATTCTTCACTCTCCCAGCCTCACTCACTGCTCCAACAATCATTCTCTTGCCCATTTCCACTTTATCATCCACTCCATCTCCCCTCCAGGAAAGGTCCAAATGCTCTGTGAGGTCTTCATTGTCCAGAAAGGGGTTAACAAACTTCTGCACGCAGCCAGGCTCCTTCCCTGCTGCACTCCCCCTTCCCCCTCCTTCTTCACAGCCGATATCACTTCAAGGCCACAGGCCCGTACCAGCTTTCTCTCTCTCTCATCTTCTAGCTGGGGGGGGGGGGGGGGGGGGGGGGCTGCCCAAATCTTCTCGGGCCTCTCTCTCCCTCTGTCTCTCCTGGGGGGGGGGCTGCCCAACGCCTCCTGGTGTCCCCACCACCCTTCCATCCTGAGGGGTCAGGCCTACCTCTGCCGGGCCGCAGGTTTTCCCCTCCCCCGCCCAGCTCAAAGCCGGGCAGGGGAGGCCTTGCCTTTTTGCTCGCCGGAAATCAAAAGAGAACGAGCTTAAGGGAGTGCTCTGCTTCTAACCCCTGTGTTCTCAGAGGTGCATCTACCCTCAGTGGCCAAGCCTAGTGTCAATTTAAAATCTGAACACCTATTGGCCTCTGGCCACTCCATTCCCAGAAAACCTACTTCCTGTAAACCCACGACAACCAGAGGATGGTGGATGCGGATCTCATGTTAGTGCCTTTATTATCTTCTGGTTCCAGGATGTTTTCTTCTGTATCTCTCCCTTTAAGATGCTGTAAACTAACCAAATTGATAAGAATACGATTAGTAAAATTATCACATTCTCAATGATAGATTTAATCCATGAACTCACATTCCACCCTAATACTGTAAAGATTTTTCCTAACCAGCTTGTAGTCAAATCCTTTTGTTCTTCTTGTGCTTCATGCTCTATTTGTTTCAACTTACTGATGTCATATTCTACATCTGCAGTAACATTTGGGATATGAACGCAGCAATGATCAACCTGTCTTTTTAAAAATCTACATACTCCATGCTCTTTCAGAAGTAACAAATCTAAGGCTAATCGATTTTGTAAAGTCATTTTTGTGGTGGCTTGTAATTGTATGTTTAATTCCTTAAATCTTTCCCGGGTGACTCTTGCCAATCTGCCTACCTGGCCTGTAAGTTTGTACAGCATCTCTCTACTCTTATAGTTTGCTATAGGACCAAGCAATGACTCTAGGGCCCACCCAAATTTCACTCCACTAGAGGGTTCTTGCCAAGTGTCATCTGGATTTTCATTGTCTAGAACTTCCCGTCACACTCTTATCTGCAGAAGTTCATGTTTTCCGTTAAATGGGGACTTTTTCTAAATTGGACATAAGGTTGGAAGGCCTAAAGTAATCTCCTTTACTTTCCCATCTACAGGCAGATGTGTTGTCCAGGTACCATCACTTGCTGCCCATACAAATTGTCCTGGACCTCGGATTGTAATTCTGGTACGTCCTATAACTGCCTTATAATTCACTCTGCCTTGTTTATGTTTAATCCCTCTGCAAGCACAACCAATTTGTAGGGCTATTGCCAGGGGTGGCATCTGTTTTATCTCTACATCATCCGAAGTGCAGTCATAGGTTTTATTGTATGTCTACTAACTTACTTTGTTTGCCCTCGTTCTGCTACTAGTGGCAGTGTTTGTTATTGCTGGATCTGTTTCATTTTCGGGGCCTTCTCACTTAATACACCAAGGGGTGTTTGCCATATATTGGAATCTTTGAAGAATACTCACAGACCACGCACTTTCCCAAGGCTCTATCTGATCTTTCCAATCTTTGGCCTCACACTTCCACACCAGAGTGGTTTCTGTAACATTTTTTATAACCTGTCTACATGTAATTGTTTTGTTCCCTTGTATTTCAGGTAATTTTGATGTTATGATTCCTCAATTTACTGGATCTCCTGCTGTCTTTGGTATTGGCAGACAGGCAGTTATTCTACTGGTGTTTTGCATTTTGGCAAAATCTTTGACCAATCCAATCATTATATTATCAGCCCGAACTGCATTAGAAACATTTATCACCTGTGTTTCTGTTTGTACCTCTCTCTTCATTCTAGAATGAAGAGTAGTTTGTTGATCATTTTGCATTCCACATCCCAAAGGCATTAATGACCATAATATTAACACAAGCATTCTTAAAGTAAAACACATCTTATCTATAGCCTTGTTAGTTCCACAGTTTACACAGTCCGTGATGCAGGATGGACTTTCTTCACCCGGGTATTATGAATCCAGGGGTCCACACCGGCTACTTTGACTGTTGTGAAGGTGGTCAGTAGTACCTGATGGGGTCCACTCCACTTTTCTTTCAGTGGTTCTTCGTTCCAGTTTTTGATGTACACCTGGTCTCCTGGATGTATGTTATGAACCGGATTCTCGAGAGTCAGTGGTCTGTTCCACACGAGGATGTCTGGAGCCCAGCTAAAGTTTTCGCGAGAGAAAGAACATAATTATACACTTCCTGCTTTCCTGTGACATGTACATTAGGGTTAGGCTCAGGAGATTCATATGGTTTCCCATACAATATCTCATAAGGACTGACTGACATCCCACTCCTAGGCTTTATCCGAATCCTCAACAATGCTATTGGTAAGGCCTGGGAACACTGCAATTTGGCTTCTTGGCATATCTTACTGATTTACCTTTTTAGTGTATGATTCATTCTCTCTACCTGTCTACTTGACTGGGGTCTCCACGGTGTGTGGAGGTCCCAAGTTATCCCCAGCAATCTACTTACCTCTCTTACTACTGTAGCTATGAAATGGAGCCCTCTATCTGATGATACTCCTAGAGGTAGCTCGAATCTGGGAATAATCTCCTGTAGTAACCACTTAACTGTTTCCTTTGCTTGGTTCGTGCGACAGGGAAGGGCTTCTGGCCACCCAGAGGAAGTGTCAACTCCCACTAACAGGTATTTGTATCCTCGAGTCCTTGGCAGTTCTACAAAATCTACCGGCCAATAGTCTCCTGGCTCTATTCCTATCCGAATTCTTCCTAGTTGTGCCTGTCGCCTAGCCACTGGGTTGTTTTTCAAGCAGATATCACATTTTGACATTACTGATTTTGCCATTGTTAACATCCATACTGAAATTAAACTCTGCTTTAGCAATTTTACCAATGCTTCTGCTCCCCAGTGACATTCGTTATGTTTAATCTGTAGAACTTCTCTCATTATCAAGGGGGGTACTACTATTTGTCCTTGTGCAGTCACATACCATCCCTCTGAATTCTTTTGTGCATTTAGCAAACGTGCCAGCCTCTCATCTTCTACTGAATATTTTGGGTTTGGAGGCAAATTGAATTGGGACACATTAAGCTTTAAAGATATCAATGCCATTGTTGTTTGCACTTTTCGAGCAACTTGTTGGGCTGCCCAGTCTGCCTTTCGATTTCCCTCACAGATTTTGGAGTTTCCTGATTGGTGTGCTTTGCAGTGTATGATTGCCACTTGTTCAGGCTTTTGTACTGCTTTTATCAATTGCGGGACTGCATCCTGATGTTTGATGTGCGTACTCTGAGAAGACAGTAGTCTCTTTTCTTTCCGCAGTGCCCTATGTACATGCACCACTCTAAAAGCATGTTTTGAGTCAGTCCAGATATTTACCTTCTTCTTTTCACTTAATTCTAGTGCCCTAGTTAAAGTAACTAGTTCTGCCTTCTGGGAGTCCAGCGGGTCAAGAATGTCTTGGCTGTAATAGCCTGATTGTGCTGCTTGAGTAACTTTGTATTGCAGGGGTTGTGGTAAAACTTTTTCGATAGAACAGTCTGTAGTATGTGAATTGTAGTGTAACAAGTGCGTATTTAACCATAATTTTAACGACTAGCAGAGAGAGCTACAAGAACAAACAAGATTAAGAGTCAGTCTGGCTTTAGAGCATTTAAAAACACCTGAGCAAAAGGTCCTAATTTGTTATTGTTAAGAACTAAAGCATATCTTTGAAAGGGTTACAGCTCAGAGTAAGTCTCATATTGTCTCTGTGAAGTATAGATAATTAGTATAATTGTGAAAAACACCAATCACTTGCTTTTGAAATTGTTGAAGGTTTAATAGTAATGGAATGGTTATGAAAATAGTAATACAATTAGAGTTATAATAATTTGGACAATTTAAAGCAAGACAATATGAGACAATAAAAGCAAAGAGTTACAGACATCCAGGTACTTTTTTCTGGGCATCATGAAGCCGAAAAAGGACACCTGTTAACAAAGGATTAACCCTTAAAAACAATAGCCTATTGCATGTTCCTACACTTCATACATGCTGCACAAATTCCATTCAAACAGAGGATTCTGTCTGGTCAGTGTTAACTTCTTCCTTCTAATCCTAACAGTGCCTTCAAAGCGGGAAGAAGTTAGTTTCTTCTGATAAGAAAGCAGTAAATTTCCTTTCTCAGAAAGATTTATGTGTCCTGTAGCTGCTATTTCACTGCAAGACCTTTCTGTTTAACAAAACATCTTGCGTGGCATAGTTTCTATTTTGGCAATTTTTATAACTTAGAACGATATTTAACACAGTACTTAAGAGAATTAATACAGCATTAGTTCCTAACACAGCACATGTAGTGTTCATTTTGGTATTTGCAAAAAGCCAATCATGAAATACATGCATTTTTCACAGTACCCATAACACAGCATTCCGTGGTAAGGCCAATTAGCAGCAATCCCGACAAAGAGCTGGATCAGTGCTTGATCAGATTAGAAGAGTTAATCAATCATTGTTTTGCTTTAGTTTAGGAAGAGTTACTAATTTTTTTCAAACTTGTTTTATAAATTTACCTGTTTGGTTCCCAAGGGAATTTTGTGGTTTTTAGGAACAGTAGTAGTTTATGTAAAAAACTTGTCTTTTTCGGCCCGTTGCCAACATCAAAGCAAACAGGACGGATGCCAGCAGTGTGAGTTCATAATGTCCTTGAACACATCCCTGCGCTTCCCCCAAGAAGAGTTAGATCTCCTAGAGAATGCGAATGCCATCCTTACAAACAATCTGCAAGAAAGCTGGTTAAGCATTGACTCTTAAATGCCCAAGATTTAAATAAGAATAGAGTGAAATAAAGCGAATTTAGACTAAGCTCTAGAATGGCATACCAGCAAGCACAGGGGAAGCCTTATTATTTGAGAAAACTATCACTGTTCCATCTTAATGTATCTTTCCTAATGTAAGAGTGTAAAAACACAAGCAATAGTTAAATGTAGAAGAATTTAAGTTTTTAGACTAAACTGCATTAAGTAGTAGTAGCAACTATTTTTCCTGGAAGTGTAGCAAATAAGGCAAGAAACTTCACAAAACAGATAGGGTGCTGGGTTAAAGATAAACTGAATAAGAAATCACAGATTTTAGATATGCTTACTATAGATGTGTAAAATGCTTATTATGCAATGCTTTAGAATAAAGCTGCTATAGACTTTTTGCTTTTAGCGCAAGGCCACGGCTGTGAAGAGTTTGAAAGAATATATTGTATAAACCTTTCTGATCACTCTGTTTCAATTCACAGCAAGATTAAAGAGCTTCGAGAAGGACTCCGTAAGTTGAAAGAAGAAAAGGAGCTAGGAATCGAGGAATGGTTAAGAAGTCTGGGACTTAGGCCATGGTTACATGCGATAGAGTTATTAGGAGTGATTTTATTGCTACTATTAATTTTGCCTTGTGCTTGCAGTTGTATTCAAAACGTGATGCAGAATATGATTGAAAGAACATGAAAAACTAATTTGCTAGCCCAAAAAGAAAACGGGGGAAGTGTCGAGGGCATAGTTCAAACATGGCTGATCGAGAAGGGACCCAGTCAGGCTAACTTATTTGAGTTGTCCTAACTAGGCCAGAGAATACTACAAGGACACAGTATCCTTGAGACAGAGAACTGCTGACCACAAGTCATAGACAAGTCTTAGGGAGGATGCTAAAGAAAGAAATGCTAATCACAAAAATGTAGAAGTTATGTGAAATAGTTGCTGTATTGTGTAATTGCAACTAACCAATGATGAGCTTAGCTTTTGCAATATGCATGGGGCTAATTATGAAGTGTATTTAACCCGATGATATTGATCAATAAACGAGCTACGCTGATGAACCATCTGGTGTCCGCGTCTCCCTTCTCCGACAGTAAATAGCTCCCACTCCGGCTGCTCTAGTGGGACATCTCTCAGGTCTTCTCTTGCTGAATAGGTGTACTCTATTACCTCTACACAGTCGTGCTCTAATGGGCCTTCTTCAGCTGTGGTACCTAGGAACAAAGCTGGATTCAAGAGGTTAGTTGTTTTAATGTGACATCATTCCAGGTAGTCCAGTCAGGACTACCTGGAATTTCATTATCCTGCTGGGAGATAGCCAATAGCTTCCCTTCTGCTCTAAGACAGTGGTTACCATGTGTGGTACATAGACATCGATGTGCCCTCTCATAGTAAGCTTCCTGGCTTCTTGTATCAGTATTACAGTAGCTGCGACTGCAGCTACTGTAATACTGATACAAGTAGACATGAAGGCCACCCGGCACCTATGTTGTCAAGTTGTTTGGAAAAATAGCTCACTGGCCTTTTCCAGCTTCCCAGACGCTGGGTGAGGACTCCTAGTGCTAGGCGCAGCCTTTCATGTACAAACAGCTGAAAATCTTTAGACAGATCAGGTAACCTTAATGCTGGAGCAGTTGTCAGTGCTTCCTTTAATTTTAGGAAGGCTTCTTTCTGTGGCTTGCCCCAGGTGAATGGCTGCGTCTTCTGGGCTTTGTACAGGGGTTTTGCAATCAGTCCATAGTCCATGATCCACAGGTGACACCATCCTGCCATCCTGAGGAAGACTCGCAGCTCATGTAGATTCTGGGGCTCTGGAATAGCACAAATAGCTTGGATACGATTAGTACCTAGTTTTCGTTGCCCTTGTGAAATTTCACATCCCAGGTAAATCACAGTCTGTTGAGCAATTTGTGCCTTTCCTCTGGATACTTTGTAACCTCCGATTCCCAGTGAATTTAAAATCTCAATGGTCACCTTTATACAAGTTGCCTTTTCTTCTGTAGCTATTAGTATATCATCAACATATTGCAACAATAAGTATTGATCTCTTGGTACTTGCCCATTTTCGGTCCAAATCTCCAGTTACTTTGCTAGTTCGTTTCCGAATAGGGTCGGTGAATTCTTGTCGTGTCCAGGTGAGCTGAGTCTTTCTTCCATTCCCTCGGTTTTTCACTCAAAGTTTCCTACTTTCTTTGTCAAAGGGTATGCAGAAAAAGGCATCTTTTAAATCGATTACAGTAAACCACTTATATTTCTCCTTTACGGGTGTTAACAATGTGTAAAGATTTGTTACTACTGGATAAATGTCCTTTTTATTTTATTGCTCTGCGCTAACCTATATTCACCTATTTGGTTTTTTTTACTGGAAATATTGGGGATTAAATTCTATTGTATATTTGTGACAAGTTCTTGAACCTGTTCTACAGGTTCAGCTAGTTATATTCGCCTAACACCATGGCTTTGGCAGCGTTTCCCTGCTGGAACTGATTGTCCTGGTGAAGCAATTCTGGACAATCTCGCTTCCAATGGCTCTCCCCCCCCCTTGCAATATGCACATTGATTCAGGCTTAACCTTTGCGTGACTGGTCTCCTACCTTGAATATTTCTTTTATGACCTTTGAAATTTTGGGTTCTCTTTTCTTTGTATCACTGCCAAAAGGTTCTGCTGCTGCTTTTTACTAGCTTCCCTTTCGCGATTGTTATATACCTTTCAAACAACTTCAAGTAGCTTATCTAAATTCCTTAACTCTTCTCTTTCTAATTTTGCAATTTTTTCTGAATGTCATCTTGTGACTGATGCAAGAATAAGAGAGCAAGCTGAACCTTTGCTTGTTCTGTGTCTATTTGGAGATCTGTATATTTTCTTGCTACCTCCTTAAGCCTCTCCAAAAACGCAGTGGGAGATTCTTTCTTTTCCTGCCGAACCTCATACAGTTTAGACCAATTTATAGTTTTGGGTACAGCATTCTGAACACCTATTTGGATCCACTCTTGATATTTCCGTAGTCTCTTCATATTACTAAATACATTAGGGTCCCAATTTGGATCTTCAGTTGGGAAATTCACATCTAAATTCCCTGTTACTAGCCCATTTCTGATATCTTCTCTTGCCCTCTCTTTGGCTGCCTTAAGTACCATCTCTTTCTCAGTCGAATCCATCTGAGTATCTAATATTACTTGTATGTCATCCCAGTCAGGATTTTGAATTTTTATAACCATTTTTACCACTCGTGCCATTTTATCAGGATTTTCCCTATAAGTTCCAGCTGTTTGTTTCCAAATAACCAAATCTGCCGGAGTAAAAGGCACTTTTACAAATACTGGCCCTTCTATTCCTACACCTTGCCGTAAGGGGGCAATTACAATCCATTTTTGTCTGCCCATGTCTTTTCTATCCATAACTGGGGCAAGGGTAGACCAACTCCTGGTTCTGTGGGCTATCGGGGTCGTTGACTCTCTCTCTCTCCTTTCTACTATAGTTACATTTTGCTCATCTTCTGAGGAAGAGGGATCAGGTAATGATGGGAGAGAAGGATAAAGAGGGAAGGGTGTACTAGATGAGACAGGTTCATGGCTAGTTGGGTTAGGAGCAGGCAGTGGGATAGGGGCAGATGAAGCAGGTGGGATAGGGTTAGGTGCTCTTGTTCCTATTGGAGCTACCTGTAAATCAATATCTGTATAATCTTCCCTACTCAGGCTTTCTTTCAACACCAAGTGTTCTAAACAACGTTCCGCACAGACCCCACACTTATTATTTGAAGATGTTTTAACCACCAATAATCCACATTCATCCTGCCATTCTGGCTTTCCCCGCAAATAGAAAAACAAATCAACATACGGAACTTCATCCCATTTTCCTTCTTGTTTACAAAACAACATTAACTGTGAAATAGTGTTATATTGCAGAGTACCATATTTTGGCCACTTTTTGCCGTTCTCAAGGGCATATTCTGGCCACCATGAATTACAATAATCAATCAACTTAGTTTTACGTAATTCGTTCCCAAAATTACCCTGTTTCCAATGTGCTAATAAGCACCCCAAAGGAGAAGCTTGCGGGATAGGGGTATTACTGCCCAAAATCCCTTTAAGTTTCTCCATTCCAGATATACCAGATTGCCGAACCCACAACGCTTTCGCGATTGTCTTATGGAACGGTGCCTAGGCTTATACCACCAGGAATTCCTTTAGCCCAACCAAGTGTAGCTTTCGCCGCGTCTTATTGGCAGGCACCCGGACCAGGATAAAAAGCACCTTACCTTTCTCCAGGGGACGTTGTGAGTGGTGGAAGCAGTCGCGGCCGATGGGCTCCCCGAGAATCCCTCGGTGCCGGCTGGAGCGTGATCGAGTCGCGAACTCGCTCAGCAGCACTCACAGGGGCCCATCTGGGTCGCCAAAATGTTAGCGTTCAAAAACACATAATCACGGAGCGATTATATGCGGTGCTTTTTGTTAAGAGCTCTGGGAATTGGGGTATTAACAACCCAAAACTAATTCCGACCATACATTCGGGGTGAACATGTTTTATACTCTATCGTTACATAACTTTCATGTTAATTATTAAACTTACATTGTTCTGTTGTATACGTAGATTCTTACGGTTATATAATATTATACTTAATTACTAAACAATCATCACATCTAACAATTATATCATTTATCATATTGCTTACCCAGGTGCAGTGATCTGAGAAAACACAAAGCCTAGCATTTTAGAGTTCTATCTTTGACATTTTCCAGTGTTCCACTATCAATACTACACTGAGTTCTTCTCAAGGAAATTGAAAGGAAGATATCGATGTCATCTTGCCCATGGATTCCAACATTCCCCTCAAAGCACAATGTGCTTAGGTGGTGCCATTTGTATTAATCTGTTCTGAGTGCCGTTTCCCCAAGGAGCCTGGCTCCAGGCAGACACCAGGTGCACATTCCCCTTCCAGGCACTCACTGGTGCTGCCTGCAGCAGTGAGCTGAGCCAGGCACAGCCAGCTGCCCTGAGCAAAACAGGCTCTGACCTGGCTGTGGCTGCAGTCCCCTGCCTGCAGGGACATCCCTGCCCCTGCAAGTGCAGCTCCTGCTCTGCCTTAGCCTAGTGCAGAGCATTTTAAGGCAGCATCATGGTGGCTTTTGGAGAGATAAAACTCAACTTCTGAATTTCTCATTGGGGACCCTCTGTTTCACATATGAATTGATGATTTTTGTGATTCTTGGTGGTGGTCTACATAGATCCAGAGGGAATATTTAAGATTGAATACCTGGGGTGTGAGGACTGGCTGTAGTGAGTCAACTGTGGAACTTGGTGCCACATCTGCTTTGGGCTGGTACAGAGAATCTCAGGTGAGACAGGTCTGGTACAGGGTACAGGGTGCCTTTGCTACATGCTCTACACAGTACCAGTTAGGGACTGGGATTGTTCACAGAATCAGAGAATATGTGAGTTCAAAGGGATCCACAAGGATATGCAAGTGCAGCTGTGTTCCCAAGAGTCCCACCAGGTGCCTGTGGACCTTGTCCAAATGCCTCCTGAGCTCTGCTGGACTTGGTGCCATGAGCCCACTAAGTTGTGGGGAGCCTTTCCCAATGCATGAACACCCTCTGGGTGTAGAACTCTCACCTAATTTTCATCTTCATGTTTGGTCATGGTTTCAGATAATTTTTGTTAGAAGTCATTCAGAGGTATGATTTTAGGAGGTGTTTTGCTTGAATCCTGTGGGAAGTTTCTGTATCTACATTGGATTGAACTTCTCAAAATAGTAGTAGTGCCTTCACTCTAGAACTGGCACATTTACACTGTTCTATGTAATTGAAGTGTGTGATGTTTGTGCCATTAGGTTTGCAGGCAAATATCAGAGAGGCATGGTCCAAGGAACAGCAAGAGGAGAAAGGCATGAAAAGTTGGACCTACATTGACAGATTGAAGGAGCGTGTAAAGAAAGGTCAGTCTCTGTGTGTGGGATGGAAGAGACAAAGCTCCTGGATTTCTGCCCCGTACTCATGAAGTCTCCATCAGCCAGCAAGCACGAGTTCCTGGTTTCAGAACAGTGCCTGATGTGTCAAATCCCCTCCCTCACCTGCTGGCCGCGCTTCCCCTGATGCAGCCCAGGACACGGTTGCCTTTCTGGGCTGCCAGCACACGTTGCCAGCTCATGCCCAGCCTCTCATCCAGCAGCACCTCCAAGTCCTCCCCACCTTCATCCCCAAGAGTGCCTGGGTGCCAGGGTGTGTCCCAGCCCCAAAGATGCAGCACTTTGCATTTGCCCTGGTTGAATCTGATGAGGATTCCAGGGCCCTATTCGCCAAGGTTCTCCCTGTCCTTCTGGATGGCATCCCCAGCCTCTGGTATTGGCAAATTTGGCGAGGGTGCATTTAATCCCACTGTCCATGTCATTCTTGGCATAGCTCAATGCTTGGGCTTACAAACTGGGGAAATCATATCAAAGCACCTTGCATAAAAGTAATTTTTTCATAAATATCACCCCTCCAATATCACTCCTTTACCAGGTATTTTTAATGACCTTTTTTTCCTTATGCTTTACTGTTTGGATTCTTACTGATCCATAAATGTTGAACAAATAGATTTTCAAGAATCTCGGTATATCCTTTTGAATCAACTTCCTTGCCTTCTCCCAACCCCCCATTTGACAATTCTTTTTCTGTTTTTCCTTTACTCAAGTGAAAATTCCCGAGCTCAGGAGAGCCCCACACTGTTCTCCAGATCTGGTGCCTGAGAGGAAGAGAACGATGCCCACGAACCCTGCCAAATTCTTCCAGAGACCTTTCAGGACTGTTTCTCAACGTCCCATCAGAGACAGGGTGATTCATTTACTGGCTCTGAAGAATTTCAAGAAGGCAGAGCTGCTTTCCCACTTAGAGAGAGAGGGAATTGTGGAAAAGGACAAGGAATCCCTTGGAAAGATCCTTCAGGAGGTGAGATCCTGGAGTTGCTGCTGGCAATGCTAACTCTGAGCTGTCTTACTTCAGGCTTTCAATCAGAATCTAATGAGAGGTTTAGGAAATGCTCCTTGTTTACAATTTTCTATCAGCTTTACCCAGTTTCCCCTAACGGCAAGGCATTGTTGTTGTTCTTCTAGAATGGCTGGCAATGATAAATTCTTTGTCATGTTGTTGTTTCTCATGCCTTTTTTAAATCCTCTGTCTTCCCCTTGGCCTGTTATACTGCTTCATGGAGTAACTTCACAGGGTGAAACTCTCAACTGGGTGAAACACATAGCTCAGGTCTTTAAACAATCCTGGGACAGGTTTCAGAGGAGAGAATTTTGGTAGCTGCATAGGGCAGCATTTCACTTGAATGGAGTTGATGGCCTCTCAATGGTACCTGGCTTCTGCTGGGATCTGTGGGGATTGCCTTCCAGGGAAGGGTGTTCCAGGCAAATTCCCCATGACGGAGGTGGTGGCCCAGCTTTGAGCACAGGGGTTCTTTGCTGTTGTGTGGATCGAGCCTTCAACTTCCTTGGCACCTATTATTATTCAGTGACTTTTCCTGTTGGCCTTTTATTTCCACTGGTATTTCTTGATCACTTTATGTCTTGATTTCTTTATCATTCATACAAGTGACATTGATTGCAGGATGCAGTGGCTGTTTCCTTCCTTTTTAAATACTCCCCATCCAGGTAGGCTGCTGCTGAATTATGCAAGCATTAAGTAGCATCTCAAGGAGCAATATTTCCTTTTTAGCTCTGAAAGAAGTGATTCTAGGATTTCAAAGCTCAGCTCCTTAGAGGATAAGAGGTGCAAAAAATTTCCCTTTCCCTTTCTTCTTGTCAATGTTTCAGGAGATTTTGTAGGAGTTTCTTGTTTGTAGGAGTAGTTTCTTGTTTGTAGGAGTAATTTCTTGTTTGCAGTGTGAACTGCCTCAAGGTACTGGTTTGCATTCTGAAAGGCCTGTGTGAACAGCACTTCATCCTGAAACCTGTTATTCACCTTTTTCTGAACTTCATAGGGAGGTGGTGTTATTTTTGGGTATAGATGAAAAACCAGTTGGGTGAACTTGCTGAGCTCTTATATTCACAGCCTTCCTTCCCTTCCAACAGAGCCCCTTAGTTCAGGTTTTAAGAAGTGATTTCCTGATTCTGGGTATGTTGGTTCCTTTTAAGCTGTTGAAGTGTAGCTCTAGGTAGATTATCTCATACAAGTGTTCCATAGGAAGCTGTAGTTGCCTCTGAGAGGCACTTGAGAAAGAAAAGCAGTTCTCTTTGCAGAGACAAATGCCAGCATCCTGTGGTGCTTCATGGGATGGTGAAAACATGCCGTGTTAGAGGCCTAGGCTGTGCTCTGCCATGGCAATGCAGCTGGGTGAAACAGGAGGGCAGCCGGTGTCCTCCTGAGGGTGGAAAAATATGGATTTGCCCATGGAGATGATGTTCTTCAGGTCTTACTCAAAACAGAAGCAAACAGAATGGAAAACCTGCCCTCCATGTATTTCAAATGGTGAAGACTGGGTGTTCTGGCATAGTATACTTTGACTCTTCAAGCTGTGTTAAAGACCAAAAAATCTGGATTCCCTGGTGCAGGGAGAGGTTTACATAGTGTCCATTTCCTCCATGCTTGCAGCAGTTTGGCATTTACTTACATCCAAATTTCTTCAGCCCAAATGGACCACACCTGTTTAATCTTGTTGCCTCTTCCATGTCAGCTGCTTTGTTGTTGACATTTAACAAAAGTCCTGGAAAACTGCTGCATGATTTTCTTTTCAGCTTTGCTTTAGCTTTGCAGTACCAGTTTTTCATCTGTAGTCTGCCTTCAGGTGTAATGAGCATGTATGTTTGAAATGTCTGTCCTTAGGTAGCCAACGTGGATGCAAATGAGAATTCTTTCAGCCTGAAGGAACATTTCTTTAAAGACACTCAAGAAGGTTGGCCTGGCTACAGTGAAAGGGAAAGACAGATATTGGAGGTGACCCTTTCTCAGTATGTTCAGTCAGGACAAGAAGCATTTCAGAAAACCCTCTGGGAAATGAAGGTCTGCTTTCCCGGTGAGGAAAGAGCCATGACTGTTGATATTTTTGCCTTGTAACCTGAAATGTTGGACCACGCTTACAGAAAACCAGCTGGATCTCAGACTGCCACCAGCACCAGCTCGTCACCATCTCTGGGATCTTCTGAAAGAGATACTCCACCCAGAACTGCTCAGGTATTTGGTGAATTCTTTAAACATTCTCTGCCATGTCGGATGTTTTATCCCACTTGCTTTTGATGTCTAAGCTGTGATAAGAAGCAGTAGTGTTGTCTTTATATCATATGAACCTGGAGCATGCACTTCTAATGGGATTCCTGGATACTTTTCAAGATGGTTGCAGTGTTCAAAGACTGCAACAGGCTTGCACACATTATTTGTTTCTCATGGTGCAGAGGAATCTCTGCTAAGGACAAGATGTGGGCATGTTTTTGGTTCCTGGCTGTGTTTTCTTGATGATATGGCAGCTCTAGTACTTAAAACATGCGCGGACATGCCAGTGCAACTGTTTGAAAAGATATCTTAGGGAAGTCTAGAATGAAGACAAATTCCTGGAATGAGGCATTTGTAGGAAACTTGTTTTCTCCCCTAAGCAGCACTTAGACCCCCAGTTTTGATCCATGTGTGAGGAGGGGACTCTGAATCATCGGGGAATACTTTGGACTTGTCACGCTTAAAATGAAGACATGGCCTGTTTTCTTACCAGTACAAGAGGACAAGGCAAACCTTTTGAAAGAATCTTGAGGAACACTTCATGAAAGGTTTATTTCCCATACCTTAAAGAATTCTCTTTAAACAGAGGAGGGAGGACACAGCTCTGCTTTTCCCCTAGCTCTTTTTCCAGCCAGGGAAGGAAACGCTGCAAGCCCCAGCATCCTCTTATGTCCTGCCTCCTTGCCCACAGGATTTCTGTCAGCAGGCTGGCACAGAGCCATGTCTGGCACTTCTGCTCTGAGCTGCTGATGTGCATGGACGGGAGCAGTGTGTGCTTGGTAGGGAAGAGGTTGTGATCCAGGGTTTCCTCTGGAGAACTGCAGGAATGAGACCTGCAGCCAGCCTGGGGCTTCTCTCTGTTGTTATCATCTCTGCTCTGCACACGCTGTGATCGGCACCGCAGCGGCGGCTTCTTGGGGCAGCTTTAGGGAATGGTGTGGGTGTGTGACAGCAAGAGCTGAGTGTGCTTCTGGTGTGTCTAAGCAGAAACAGGGAGCAAGAGAAAACCAACCTGAGCTCCCCAATTTTGGGGAAGCCTTTGACAGAGGTGCTGAAGGGAATGTCTTTCTCCCAAAGCCTGTGAGCCACAGAGCAGGAGAAGGACTTGCTGAATCTTTAGGTGAGAAAGTAGGAATGGAAAAGAGAACATTTTTAGCTGTAGCAGCTCCTTGTATGGCAGGCCTTTTTAGGTAAGAAAGGTGTTTTTCTGGACATTGCCAGTTCAGAAATGCTGCTTTTTCAGAATGGGAGCAAAACTAATTGGGATCATCTTTGCAGAAACGGCCTCTGACTTCCAACTTTCTGAATTCTGTGGTAAGCAAAATTCAGAGGATTGACCAAGAGCCCAGTGATGTCCAGCCAGCAGCTGGTGGCCACTCTCCTTCTTCCTTGGACCTGCCTTCCACATCCTGCTCATCTTTGAACCTGCCTCCAAATGTCAGCTCCCCTCCAACCTCCAACCCTGAACTAGAAGGAAAAAATAGAATTCAAACACATTCTGGATTTCCAGTGTTTCCCAGGGTGCAGGGGAAGACTCCTAAGTCTAAAGGTGAGATAAGAGAATTAGACAGGATGAAAAAATCTCTTTGGGTTTTATAAAATGCTTGCCATGATGAAAGCCAAAGAGATGAGCAGAGAGCACAGGACCCAGGCAGAAAAGGAGTCACACAATCCAAGTGCAAAGGGTATTAAATTGAGAGAGCACTTTTAGATATACTTCCATTTCATTTTTTATTGGATATCTATCTGATTTTTTAGTCATATGCAGCCTCTCATCCAGCAGCACCTCCAAGTCCTCCCCACCTTCATCTCCAAGCCTGTCTTGGTGCCAGGGCATGTAAAAAACCCAAAGATGCCAGACCTGGTACTTGCCCTGGTTGAATTTGATGAGGTTCCCAGGGCCCCAGTTCCCAAGCTTGTTTTGGTCCCTCTGGATGGCATCCCAGGCCTCTGGTGTTGGCAAATTTGCTGGGGATGCACCTAATCCTACTGTCCATGTCATCCTTGCCACAGCTCAATGCTTGAGCTTACAAACTGGGGAAATCATATAAAAGCAACATGCATCAAAAGAATTTTTCACAAAAATCTCCCATCCAGTATTACTCCTTTACCAGCTTTTAATGACTGTTTCTTTTTAATGCTTTAATATTTGGAGTCTTTTGGATCTGTAAATGGCAAACAAGTAGAGGTTCAACAGCCATGGTGCATCCTTTTGAATCAACTTCTTTGCCTTCTCCAGACCTCCAGTTTGAACTGTTTGTTTCTGGTTTGCCCTGACTTTAGGAGACAAAGCAGAGGTCAGAGGAGCCCAGGAAAACAATTCCGGGCCTGTGCCTGGGAAGAAGAGGATGATGCCTGTGAGACTTGCAGACATCGACTGGAGCGGCTGCGCTGCTGTTTACGGCCAACCCTACAGGGACAGGGTGATTCATTTACTTGCCCTGAGGGATTACAAGGAGCCAGAGCTGCTTGCTCGACTGCAGAGAGATGAGGTCAGGCCAAAGGACAAGGATTCCCTTGGAAAGATCCTTCAGCAGGTGAGATCGTGGAGCCTGTGCCAGCAATTCTTCCATCATGCTCTTCTGCTGTTCATAATTTTACTACTTTCTCACCTCTTCAAATTAGAGGCTTTTCCAATTCTCCTTCAAGTTCAGTTCCACTGCTATTTCTTTCTCATAGCCTTTCATAAGACTAACACCTATGGAAAGATGCAGTAGCTCCTTCTGTCATTTTTATAAATTCCCCATCAACATAGGATGTTGCTGAATTATGCAAGAATTATTCTATCAACTGGGACTATTTCTTCTTTAGCCAGGAAAAAGCATTTTGGAACCTAGTCAAAGGACTCAAATTCAAAGTGGATGCAGATTCAGTTGATCCCACAATGACTTTTAAGAACTCGTTCCCTGAACCTGTGACGTTTGTTGCTGGGTTTGCCCAGGGCAGTCACTACAGGGCTTTTTTACCCTGAAGATATTCAGAATATAATGAGAGCCATGTTCTGCCATCCCAACTGAAGTAGCTCATTTAGATTTCTGTAGTTTGCCTATATGGGTAATGAACATTTGTTTTCCTGAATGTCTGCCTGTAGGTAGCCAACCTGAATGCAAAGGATAATTCCTTCAGTCTGAAGGAACATCTCTTTCAAACCCTTCAGACTGATTGGCCTGGCTACAGTAAAATGGATAGAGAGAATTTGAGGCTGATTCTTTCTAGGTAAGTTCAGACTTTTGGGGAAGGAAAAGAGCCTTTTTAGAAGAAAGCCCTGGGAAATGAAGCCTGGATTCTTAGGATATTCTGCCCCAGCAGAGGCTCTTCAGGGTCATGAAGTCCAACTGCTGGCCCCGCACAGGACACCACAAGAAGCACACCCTGTGCCCAAGAGTGTTGTTCAAACTCTTCTTGAGCTCTTAGTGCAGTGAGCACTGGGCTGGGGAGCCTGTTGCAGTGCTCCAGCACCCTCTGGGCCATGCATGTTTTCCTGATATTCCGCCTAAAGCTCCCTCAACTCAGCTTCATGCTGTTTCCTTGAGTCCTGACACTGAAGGACTCTGTTTCCTTGCAAGGAAAGTATTATGACAGTTGATATTTAGGCCTTGTAACATGAAATATTGGACCATCCATACAGAAAATCAACTCCATCTCAGACCCTCACCAGCAGCAGCCAAGCGACATCTCCAGGGCCTTCTGAGAGAGATGCTCCAGCAAGACCTGCTCAGGTATTTTGTGCATTTTTAACATTCTGTAGTGTGCATGATATTTTAGCAGACTTGCTGGTGGTGTAAAAGCTGGGATGGGAATGTGCAGGAGCAGGCCTAAGCATGTTTTGCCTCGGACATTCTGAGTGCTGTGATAGGAAGGTTGTGACAAGAAGAGAGGATCCTGCAGGGGTGGAGCAGCATTGTCCTGAGCCAACTTTCTGCTCTGCCTGGAGACTTGAGCTGAGTCCCCAGCCTCAACTCATTCCCTGGAGAAGGGCTCTAAGGACTGTCTCTGCATGTGTGACAGAACTGCATGAAAAATCTCCTGTGCTTTGGAGGCTGCATGAGGCTGGGGCAGATGGGGCCCTCTCGCTCTCTTCTCCCTCTGTCTCTCTGTCCCTCTCATTGTTGACTCCAGCTCTGCACTATCCACGTGGCTGGGCAAAACACAGGATCTACAGAATTGTGATATTCCCTCACTCTCTGCTCTGCCTTAATTTCTCTGCTCCCTCCCTGTGCCTGGGCACAGCATGGCTGTCCTGTTCTGCTCCATCCTTGGCCCTGAGCTTTACTGTGCTTGTGGGGAGCTTGTGGCCGTGTGCTGTGCCTTGTGAGGCAGCACCTTTGAGAAGCTCCTTGGGAGGAGCTGAGAGATGAGTAAAGGGCACTGAGCAACAGTCAGGGCTTGTTGGTAACCATTTGTGAAAGTGTCTTGTACAAATGGAAGGGCTTGTTAGCCAACAGTTTTGAGTTTGCAGAGTGGGGAGCCTGCTGGATTTAAGACAGCTGTACGTAAAAGCACAAGAGTTTCTTGACATGTGGCTGCTGTCTGTGTTTATCCTGATGAGAATTCACAACCAACCGGCACACCCTGTACTGCTGCGTTGTAATAGTGAAACACTACCCTTATTTTAACACATAAAACTCTAAAACAGGCTGGTGCCTCTTGAGGAAATCATGTGGGTGTGTGACAGCAAAAGCCATGTCTTTTCCTGGTGTGTGCAAGCAGTAATTGGGACATAGACAAAACTTACTGGGCATCCCCATTTCGGGCAGGCTTTGCTGGAGCTGCTGAAGGGAGTGTCTACATCCCAAAGACTTTTAGCAGTAGACTTGGAGAAGGATTTGCTAAGTCCTAAGATGCGAAAGTAGGATAGCGGCAGAGCAGATATTTACCTGCAGATCTTCCATGTTTGACATCTAGCTTGAATTAAACAAGATGTGTTTTCAACCTTTGCCAGTTCCCAAATGCTGCTTTTTTAGAATGGGAGCAAAAGCTGATTCTGATTATAGTTTAAAGAATTATTTTGCTGTTGTTGCAGAAACGGCCTCAGGCTTCTGCCTTCAGCAGTCCTGTGAGGAGCAAGAAGCAGAGGATTGAGCAGTAGCCCAGTTCCATCCAGGCAGCAGCCTGTGACCACTCTTCTTCCTGGGTGCTGGCTTTGACATCCTATTTTACTTCCTACGTGTCTCCAAGTCTGGGCTCCATTTCCCCTGCACCCTTTAGGTTTCAAGAAAAAGACAAAGTTTGGAGTTCTGGAATGCCAGCCCTTGTGTGTGCAGATGGCTACCATGTCCAAAAAGATGTGAAGAGAACTGGGGAGGCTGAAGCAGTAGTGTGCCTTGGATTTCAATGAAGGTATTAATGTTCTGCTTTGCCTAACTCCAGTGGGGATAACAGTGGAGGAAAATTGGATTATTAAGAGAAGCCTCTGTATGACTTAAGGTTCAAGCAAGACCATATTTCAGAGTTAATACTACAGTTATACAGTTTATACATATTATAGGTAATATGATGTTATTTACAATCAAATGTGAACTAGGGAGATAGCAAGAATAAAGGAGGGGATGGGCCAGGTGGGGGGAAGTGCTGAGATGAACACCGAGGTGGGTTAGACCCGGACAGGCCCTCCCTTCCTGCAGTGCAGTTGCACAGGCTCAGCTGCAGCAGTGGTGCTGCATCCCCTCATCGAATTTACAGTGCAGGAGAGGAGGGAGAAGTGTGTGTGTGTGTGTGTGGTATAAAAGAGTGGAAATTGCTGCCAGCTTGTGTCAGAGCAGGGATGTTGGCAAGGGCAGTCAGGCCTCCTGCAGCTCTGGGGCTCTGGGGCAGCTACGGCCTTTGCAGCAGGCGCGGCAGGGCCCTGGGTCACATTGCTCCGGTGCCGCAAGGCATCTGTAGTTTTTGTTTCAAACTTATCCTGCATACCAGTCATGTGCATCTTGCCTGGGATGCATCCTTGGGCCAAGTTGTTTTCTGTCCTGGTACTGAATTTCAACATGTTAACCATTTACTGCTTATAAATATTAATCTCAGAATGGTTTGAATTGTTTATTCCCATGTGGAAGGAGATTTTGTCATCCATAAAGAACCAGGTCTTCGGGCCCAGAGGAGCAGAAGCATTGCTGTGAGAGTTTTGGGAAGTGGCATCTATTATTCTCATTGGCACCTCATCTTGGATTTGTGTCATGAGCTTGATAAACCACGCTTGTGTTGATTTGTGGGAAAAAGGATTGAAGAAGGTTTGACTGCCATCCGTGGCTTTTAGCATTAATGAGTTTTGGCCTCCTTAGGAGCTGATGTGCTTTGAGTTGTTGTTGTTGTGGTTTCAGACTTGTCTAGAGTTTGTTTTTAGGTCTGTATTACAACAGCCTCAGTTTGCAAAGTTCCCAGGAGGATGGTGGCTCACAGAGAAAAATAGCTCAAAAGTCAGTCTGGGAGTATTTTTACAGTTTTCCATGAATAAAACAACCTGGCCAGGCTTGGAAACCTCTGAGTGTGCCTCAAGGCTCTTTTAAAGCAAAGGTCATGAAATTCTAAACTCTGCGGAAATGTTGGCATGCCCTAATTGTCTTTAGATTTCTCACTCATAGGGTAGTCCCAGCTACTCTGAGATGAAGAGCAGGTGCCAGTACCTCCACAAAAAGCTGTTCCACATCCAGCAATGAGTGTCTGAATTTGGCCAGCAGCAAGTGGAGTCCTGGCACCAGTCGTCTGCATCAGCAAGGGAACATCTATGAACTCCGGCTTTTTTATTTTAAAAAAAGATTAGTTGTTTTAATGTTCTTCACGTTAGGAATGAGCAGAAGATTATTTGTTAAAAACGTAGGATTACTTCTTCTAGGATTATAGAAATTAGTATTGAACTTTAGTAATAAACAAATTGCATGATTGTTAACTCCTTCTCCTATTGTCACTTATATCATATTTGGAGTGTCTTTCTTCTGGTCAATTCTTCTCTTCAAGACATAGGTTGGTCTATTGAATGAGTTTTCTCAGTAGAGGGTGGAAGCCCACAACCTCTACTATGAAGTTGTGTGCATTTTAAGAAAAGGTTGCAGCAAATGGAAATTCTTTATGATTAGAATGGGCCTGTTTTGTGACCTTTCTTTTTAATTTAAGATTTTTGCCTTAAGTTGTGGAAGGCATAGAGGTTTGTACAGCTCCCTCCCCAAATCACCTTGTTCTGGAGGGTTACAGAGGAGTGCACATGGGCTGCTCTAAGGTGTCAGCTGAAGTAGCTCTCAGGACTGCTTGGAGACCATGGCCTCATCTTGTCAAGGAGCCAAGGAATATTCAGATCTTTGTAAGAGTTCTGTAAAACATATGGAGAAGTGTTGGAGGTATGGTACTTCAATGGCTTTTAAAGAAAATTGGGTTCAAGTGTCCCTATGGAAATGCTGTCCATTTCCTTAGCACTTTTAAAACCAGTCTGTCTCAACCAGCCTATCTAGAGAGACATAGATGTTGATTCCTGCACAGACCTATGGAGACTTCAATGTCTAGTCCTTTTCCTGAGTTTCCTGCCATGTATTCATTCAGCTGACACAGCAGAAGTGTTGCCAGGAAAGCCATAACCTTCTTTTGGGGAAGGATATGAAATTGACTGAAGGAGGATAACATTTGGGACCACTCAGTAGGGCTGTCAATGCCTTTGTCTTCTTTGGAGAGGATTCTACAAATTCCTGAATTGTTTCCATGGAACGATGTTGAGCCCCCACACCTGAGAGTTCTTGAGGTGTTTTGTGATTGAACAGCTGCACCGTCGTTGCCCTTCTGTTCTCCTCCAAGTGAAGTTCAACAAAATGTCACCTCTAAACCCTGTGCTTTGGGTCCATTTTTGCCTGGGTCAGGAGTTGCTCCTACATCTCTGCAGAGCAGCAGCCCCAGGAACGCTGCCGTGGGGGGCATGGGGTGAATTGCGCTGGGGAGCCTCCCCTTGGCCTGGTGGCTGCTGCTGGTTGACAGAGTGAGCAGGAGTGCTACTGGTGAGGATGGGCTGAGAGTGGGGATTTTTAATAGTCACCCCTTCATGACCCATCTTTCCTTTTATGGAATTTCTTCTAACTAATTCTGCATATCCTAAAAAAGGTATGTTTTTATGCTTTTACAAGTCTCATCTTCATATCCTCGGCTGACTTTATTTTCCCCTCTAGTTCTTTTTCTGTTGGGGCTGGCTTCCCTTGGGAAAACATGTATGAACACACTGGTCCCGATCCCCTTTTATTGCTGCAGGAGTGCTTAGGAACACTTGAAATGGTCCTTTCCACTTTTCTTGAAGTGCCTTGTTGCTGTGCTTTCTGACATGGACACAGTCACCAGGCTGATGAGCATGTACCTGAGAATCCAAAGTCATCAGAGGTAGTCATACCCAGAATTTCTTCAGAGATGAGAGCATTTTTGACAAAGATGATAAAAGTGGACTTAATATCATTTCCTATCACATAACTTTCTCTGGAATGAATTGCAATTTGGTATTGTCTTCCATAGAGCATTTCATGTGGGATGACTTTTCCTTTAAAAGCCACTGGAATTCTGATCCTCAGGAGTGGCAGGGGAAGCCCTATTGCCCACTTCAGTGAGGTTTCTTGGAAAATTTTACTCATTTGTCTTTGTAGACTCTGATTTTTTCTCTCAGTCATGCTTCTGGGATAAGCCCTCCATGGGTGGAGTAGGTTTCATCTATCTGGGGTGTTTTGGACAAATTTTGTACAGTTTCAGCTATGAAATGAGAATCTTTATCTGCTGGCATTCCAAAAGGAATCCTTAATCTTACTAGTATTTTTTATTTTTAACTGGAGGTATTTCTCTAGCGTTGTTGGTGTGACAAGGAAAAGCCTCTGGCCATGCAGAACATGTGTCCACTAAACCAAAAAGGTATTTATATTTACTTCTGGTCAACTCAGAAAAATGTCCTTGTCATTAACATCTGGCACTGCTTCCTGTTCTTGGGATCCCTAAGGGCAGTCTTTTGGAAAACTGTGCATTGCTCTGTAAGCAGATTTTTCATTTCAGTTGTCACAATCCCTGTCAGCCTAACACTAAGTAGCTGCCTTTCCAAATTGTCTACTGTACTTTCAATACCCCAGTGGGTTTCTTTATGTTTGCCTTCTCCAGTTTGAGTCATTATTCCTTGAGGCACTCTAACTTGTTGATTTGTTGCTACCCTCCACCCTTCAGGACTAAATCAGACATTGAAGATATTTGAAGAATGGTTGTTTTCATCATGGTGTTCTGTGTCTGATTTGGAAAGGTTCACAGCTTTGGAAAGAATTGCCAACAAGATGCTTTGTTCTGCCTCCTCTCCAGCAGTTTGGTCTGCTTCTCAGTCTCCTGGCCTTGCCTGAACTGGTGAGCTTTGCAGTGCATTATTGCTACTTCAGCAGGGAACTGGATGCTCCCAAAGCTGTCTTGATTTGATTGGAGATGCTGATTTCTTGCAGAAGGATTGAGGAGCACAGCAGGGTTCAAGGCAGTAGCTGTCCTTAGCACCATGTCTTTTGTTCCAGGAGTACCCCCTGTTACTTTAGGAAAACCAGTGAGCTCCTTTTTGCTCTACACCAGACATAAACATGTGCGGCACATACACTGACATTTTTTTCCCATTTGCTTTCACGCCTATTCTATCAATCAGGATTCTGGTCTCTCCTGCTTTCAGGTGCACTGGTCATCCCTTGGAGACAATGTTTTGATGTTCTTTTAAGAAATATGTTTTTTTCCACAGGGTTCTTTCCTGCATTCCCAGTCTTTGAGATAAATATGGATTATACTGTGCAAGACAAAGATGCTCATATGTGAACAGTGCAAAGGATTTCAGTCAAATCTGGTAACTCCAGAAGTGCGGTTGTCATCAATGTCTTTTTAAGCTATGGAAAGTCTGTTGGATTTTGTGGAGGGTGAAACCTCATGAGATTTGTTTCAAGGTTCATACAAAGGCTTTTCCAGTCCATTCCTGGGGATCTAGAACCATCACAATCCAATCATTCCCAAAAAGGGACACAGTTCTTTTGCAGATATCTGCTCTGGTCTTTGAAAAATTGTTTCCTTCCTTTCTCTCTCCAAACTACACTGTAAACTTTGACTGTGGCAGCCAGGAAAGCAGACACGGGCAGATTCAGACATGGTCTTGAAGACAAAGACAAGCTTTTGTGACATGGGAAATGGCCTTTCGATAGTAATATTAAACCCATTTTCAATAACATGCTTTTATTCCCTCTCCCTCTAATGGCTTCTTTGCTGCCAGCTGACTGAGACCATGAGTAAGCTTGGGTATGGGGAAAATGAAAATCAATCAATCATAAGCTGAGTATAAAATATTTCTCCAGATGTGTCAGTAATTACAATGGCCACCTGCAGTCAGCACAACTGTCAGCCTGTAATTGTGTTCATGGTCCTCCTTGGACTTTCCATCTCAGCTCCTCCTGCAGAGCACTTGGGGACCTGGGCATGCTGTTGGCTTGTTTCCTTTTGAGGAGGACAGGATGAGGAAAAGTTGGGGGTTGTGTCAAAGAGATGATATTTGAGTGACCGTGTACATGCTGGAAGCCTCACAGACTGATGGGGCCACAACAGGATGGCCCAGAGCTGGCAGGGCTGCACCTTGCTGCCCTGGTTACAGGTGTTGAGCTGCTCCTTCGCCTCAGAGAGCCAAGTGCAGCACTTTTGTGCAGAAACATTTCATTAGCCCTTCTTTGCACAGCTGCAGCTACTGGGGTTGGTGGGGTGCCCCTTTCTGCTCTTGGAAATGAGCAGAGTCAGTGATGGGACAGGGCAGGGCATTCCCTACCTGTGCCCATTGTGAAATCCCTCTGCCCCCACTGTGTCACATCCCGCTCCTCAGTGACATCCCGGCCAGCCTGGAACATGCAACTCCCCGTTTCCAAGGACACGTGGCCATTGTCACCAGCACAGGGCAGGAGCACTCAGAGCCTTTGGCGGCTGCAGCGAGAGCGGAGGTGTCAGAGCCACAGCGAGTGTTGTTCCAACTTGGCTGGTTCCAGCACCCGTTGTTCAAGAGCCCCATCCACCCACTGAGTGGAGGTAATTATTCACAGTTCTGTGCAGTAAAAGGGGGGGCTCAGGGGCAAATTCACAAAGCCAGCACAACAAGAACCTAGAGTGTCTTATTATTTTTACACTTGAGCAAAGAAAGGAATTAGTGTTCATTGCCTGCAAGTTCCCTAGTTCTCTCCATAATGAGTATTCTGTCTGCTGTTGGGTAATGATCCTCTCACTTCTCATGCTCATTAGTCTGCATGCTCAGTGTCTCCCTTCTTCTTAATGAGAGGTTTCTTGAGTGGGTGGCCATGGTCTGCCCCTGCTGGAATGGCCCTTTACCCTGTGGGAGCTGATTCAGCACAGTTGCTGCATTGGCCTTATCAGTTTATTCCTTTTCTCGGGGGTTCTGCCAAATGTCCTTGTGCCCATAAATTCTGCATTCATTTTGTCCACAATCTGAGGTGCATCCTTCTTCCCAAGACTTGCTGACGTGCCCTGTGTTTGAGGTCACTGCAGCCTGTCAAGCCCTGCACCTCAACAAGGCAATTCAGCCAAGAAGTCACCGAGGCCTGACTATCACTTCCAGCTTCTTGGCCACTTCTTATTTCATGGGAATCATCTCTCTTCTTATTGATGAGCCTTGGAAGCCACAAAGGCCAAACATCCAGATAGATATTTTCCTAAGAAATATTTTACATTTTGCAGATATTTCAGCAGGATCAGTGTCTGTGTGGGAGCGGGAGCAGCCGAGGCAGAGCGGGATGGTGGAGCTGCGGGCCTGGGCAGGATCCAGTGAGTTCCGCAGGGCCCCAATCCTTACTGCGTCCTGCAGGGCCCCCAGCAGCACTGCCATGCCCGTCAGGGTGAGCCAGAGGTGCCAGGAGCAGCAGGTGAGGGGCAGGTGTGGGGCTCTGCGGGTTGGCAGCGGGTGGGGGCTTGGCCATGGTGTTGGTGTCAGGTACTGCTGAGCCCGCGGGCCCTGTTGGGCAGGGCTGGGGCCCCACTGGTGCTCCAAGGGCCCCTTTGAGGCAGCTGCAAGGGGGGAAGCCACTCACAGGGGGATGATACTGAGGAGGTGCCAGTGAAAATGGGAGGTTCTCTGATGGAAGTGGCTCTTAAGGATGACACTGAAGAGGTGCCAGTGAAATTCACATGTTCTCTGTGCTTTGACACTCAGGAAATGCAAGCTCTGGGCATGGCTTGTGGCCAAAATTCATGGATTTCTCATGGTTCCAAGTTTGTACTCCATTCACGGAACTGGTCTGGATAAAGGAAACTCTTTAACAGTATTTTCTACTATTAGCAGGATGTCTTACTGTAGTTCTGGCTGTGATGCATAGTGGAGAACTCCAGCCACATGTACACCATTTTCAAAGCCTTTCCACTTATTGATACATTTTTACCAAAGAAAGAAATTAATCATCATTGGTTCTAAATTACAGTTCCCTTAAGTAATATTCTAACTCGTATTTGCTATTGATGCCTTGCTTCTCATAGTAATTAGTCCACATTTTTCAGTCGATTTATCATAGCCTTTTAGATTTTATCTCAGCCAATTCTGCCTCCAGAATGAAGCAGTTGAATGGCAATAGTTGTTTCTGTTAAAAAATGTACTTAGGCTGATAAACATTTTAGCGATTTTTTAAGTTCCAACAGAATGCAACATACTCTGTACTAAATGATGAGTTCAGCCAAGCTACCAAAATTCTGCTACATCTGACAAACTATTTCCATTTCACATCTATTGAAATAATACTTCTAGAGCTGAGGAAAAGAGAAAGGGTTTTCATGCGTATTGAGAGTTGAAATTCAGATTGTGCAGATGAAATTCTTCTCTGTGATGTGCTTCCTTAGTGCCAGATATAACCCAGTGTTGGGTACTGCCCTGAATCTGAGATCTTTTTGTGAACCACTCTCACCAGGATTGTTAGCTGAGTCAAGCCAGCCAGGCCAATTGTACTCAGGCACTTGATTTCAAGGGAAGTCTGTGCCTATAATATTCCAGCAATTGGGAAAGGATGACTTGCTACTCCAAGGCTTGGCTGCATTAGAGGCCAAGTGAGGGTCGCTCTTTCAGAGCACTTTTGTAGCCGGCTGCTTTCAGAGGGAGAGCTGTGTCAAAGCAGCCCTCTTTAGTGATGTGACAGCAAACCTTTGCAAATCCAGCTCTTGTTTAAAATGGAGGGCCTAGTTAATCAGCAGTAATGGAGAGCAGGCTGAAGATTTTACAGAAAATTTCTTTCCCATTTTAGCCAAATACCAGTGAGGCGTTGCACACTGGAAGTGCGCAGGATGTCAAATTGTGTAACCCACTTGGAGGTATGGTTGCATTTCTGATTTTGCTCAATGTCTGTAAGATTTTCAACTTGGGAATTCATTTTTGCAGTATATTCTTGGGACAGGGGATCTCTTGTGTTCAGAGATCTCAACAAGGGGGTGGTTTGCCCTCAGGTCAGCCTTGCCATCTCTTGTCACAGCATTTAGCCACTGGTTTGTTTTCCCCTGAGAAAGCTTTCCCATCCCGTTTGATGCATTGGAATTTGGAGTATTGTGGTCAAGGTTTGGACCACCTTATGCATTTTAATTCACAGTCTTGGTCCCTAAGATTTTGCTTCTGGAGTACCTAGGCTCTGCCATTATCCATTACATTTAATTGGAAATGCAAAGAAAATGGCCTTGAGGAAGTTGCATAGAGAATTTCATAATATCAATATGGAAAACCATGCTTGATTTAATTTTTTGTCTTAGTCATTATAGTTTGACAAAATTCTGCATTGGGCTAATTTCAAGGAAATTGAAAGGGAGAGCATGATGTCATCTTTCCCGCAGATACCAACATTCCCCTCAAAGCACAATGTGCTCAGGTGGTGCCATTTGTATTAATGTGTTCTGAGTGCTGTTTCCCCAAGGAGCCTGGCTCCAGGCAGACACCAGGTGCACATTCCCCTTCCAGGCACTCACTGGTGCTGCCTGCAGCAGTGAGCTGAGCCAGGCACAGCCAGCTGCCCTGAGCAAAACAGGCTCTGACCTGGCTGTGGCTGCAGTCCCCTGCCTGCAGGGACATCCCTGCCCCTGCAAGTGCAGCTCCTGCTCTGCCTTAGCCTAGTGCAGAGCATTTTAAGGCAGCATCATGGTGGCTTTTGGAGAGATAAAACTCAACTTCTGAATTTCTCACTGGGGACCTTCTGTTTCACATGTGAGTGGTGATTTGTGTGATTTCTGGCAGTGCTCTACATAGATCCAGAGGGAATATTTAAGATTGAATACCTGGGGTGTGAAGACTGGCAGTAGTGAGTCAGTTGTGGAACTTGGTGGCACATCTACTTTGGGCTTGCTCAGAGAAATCAGGTGAGACAGGTCTGGTTGCTGATAGGGTACAGGGTGCCTTTGCAATATGATCCATACAGTAGGGACTGGGCATTGTCACAGAATCAGAGAATATGCTGAGTTGGAAGGGATATTCAAAATCAGCTCTGTCCCCAAGAATATCCAGCAGCATTTTAAATCAACTTTCTTGCCTTCTGCCAACCTCCCCATTTGACTCTTCTTTTTCTGTTTTCCTTTCCTTTGGGAAAACAAGCAGATGTGAGAAGGGGCAAACCACACACTTCATGTCCTGCCCCTGAGGAAAAGAGAACAAAGCTCATGAAGCCTGCAGGGAGTCAACAGAATCCTTGCAGTGCTGTTTATCGGCGACCCTACAGGGACAGGGTGATTCATTTACTTGCTCTGAGGACGTACAAGAAGCCAGAGTTACTTGCCCGCCTGCAGAGAGATGGAGTCATGCAAAAGGACAAGGGCACCCTTGCCAAGATCCTTCAGCAGGTGAGATTGTGGAGTTTGTGCCAGCATTATTTCCACCACACTTTTCTTTTGTTCCTAATTGTCGCTTGCTCCTCCACTCTTTAAATTAGATACTGATGAACAAGTTAGGAAATGCTCCCTGTTCAGTTTTTCCATCAACTTCATCCAGAGGTCTCAAGCTGCAGGTCCATGTGGCAAAAAGAAAGAAAACTTCAAAACTTTTGGGGCATTGTGGTTTTGCTAGAATGGCTGGCAATGAGTAACATTTTGTAATGTTGCTGCTCCTCATGCCTTAATCCATTCTCTTTCTTTTCCATGCACTGTTTAACTGCTCCAGGGAGTAACTTCCCAGGGGTTCCTTGATTGTGTGAAATGGTTTGTCATGGCACATAAAATTTCCTGGGAGAAGTTCCAGAGCACAGCAGTTCAGGAACTGCACAGGCCAGTATTTCATTTGAACAGAGTTGGTGGCCACTCAATGGTACTTGGCTTCTGCTGGATCTGTGGGGATTGCCTTCCAGGGATGTTCCAGGCTCATCCTCCATGATAGAGATGGTAGCCAAACTTTGAGCAGAAGTTTTCTTTGCTATCATGTGAATTCAATCTCCATCTTCCTTGGAACTCTTTTAGTAGCTTCTCCAGTGCTCCTCTCAATTCCATGGTTATTAGGTTTTTATAGCCATTAATAGGATGCACATGCACTGAAAGATGCAGTGGTTCTTTCCTTCCTTTTTCAATATTCCCAGTTCCCCATGGCTGTAGCTGAATGATGCCAGCATTGATATATCAAGTAGGAACATTTCCACTTTAGCTAGGTAAAGAGTGTCCTGGAACCTAGTCAAGGGAGGAAACTTCAACATGATACAGTTTCAGTTGATCCCACAGTGACTTTTAAGAACTCATTGCCTGAACCTGTGATGTTTGTTGCTGGGTTTGCCCAGGGCAGTGGCAGGGCTTTTTCACCCTGAAGACATTCACAATATAATGGGAGCCATGTTCTGCCATCCCAGCTGAATTAGTCCATTTAGATTTCAAGTTGATGATATATCTTCAGATCTCAGCTCCTTCAATAGTAAAGGATGAAAGCATTTTCTCCTCTTCAACTTTGCAATATTTGAGGAGATTTCCCTGGAGTCAGTGTGCTGTAGGAGGTGTGAACTGCCTCAGGGTCCAGGGTTGCATTCTGAGTGTTCTGTGTGAGCAGCCCTGCAGTAGGCTGGCATGCCTTGCTCAGGCTTTTGTGGACATCAGAGCAAGTGGGGGTTTATTTTGTAGAAATCTCAAATGGGCAGTGGGAGCTTGCTGAGATCTGGTACACACACATGTGCTTCATTTCCAACACAACCTGAGTTCTGCTTCTAAGGTGTCAATCCCTGATTCTGGGTATCTTTGTCACTTGTACATTTCTTTTTCAGCTGTGGGCAGACAGGCATCAACACAGACCCAAACTATCAATGTTTATCATGTTTTCAAAAAGAAAAGCCAAAGTTGTGACATATGTTGGTGGTGTGTTAGACGAGTTATTCAGTGTGTTGCAGGGGTCAAATTGATGGAGACTTTCCCACTGGGCTTTTCTGTGGAACTCTGAGCTGGTGTCAGGTGATGAAGTCTAAGCCTGCACTTTAGATATCAGTGGTCTTGAGGTTTTACTGCCTCATTTTACCTTTTTGAGTAGACTTTATATTTGTCTTGAGGAAGATACAAACCTCATTTCTTTTCAGAGGAATACAGCAAGGCATGTGAATGACCTTCTCATTGCAGGACTTTGCTGGGATGAACCGTGGCTCTGCCACATGAAAAGTGACTCTGGGCCTGACCCCCTCTCCTTACACTTTGTAGCTCTCAATGTTGTTTTCAAAGGAATTCTTGATAGATAGGAATGGAGATACTTGGTTGTTTCCAATTGGTGAAACATTAATGTGGCTTAAAACTCATGTGATAGAGGAATGATCAAGCTCTGTACAAAAAGACAATAATGAGTTGAAACTGGGTTCTCACAAGCAGCTGTTCAAGACCAATCCTATTTCTGTAGTTTCCATGCAGCAAGCATAATAAAGAATTTTTTTCCTACATTTCTGTCTGCCTGTAGGTAGCCAAGTGGAATGCAAAGGATAATTCCTTCAGTCTGAAGGAACATCTATTTCAAACCCTTCAGACTGATTGGCCTGGCTACACTGAAATAGACAGACAGAATTTGAAGTTAATACTTTCTGGGTAAGTTCAGTTGCTAAGAGAAAGAAAAAAAAATCCCTGGGAAATGAAGCTTAGATTGTTAGAATATGGTGAGTAGCAGGGACCTGCCAGGATCCTGGCCCTGCACAGGACACCACAAGAATCACACCAGGTGCCCAAGAGTTTTGTCCAAACACTTCTTGAAGCATCCTGCAGTGAGCACTGGCCTGGGGAGCCTGTTGCAGTGATCAGGCACCCTCTGGGCCATGAATATTTTCCTGATATCCTGCCTAGAGCTCCGCAACTCAGTTCCATGCAGTTTCCTTGAGTCCTGACACTGAAGGATTCTGTTTTCCCTGCAAGGAAAGAATTTTGACAGTTGATATTTAGGCTTTGTAACATGAAATATTGGACCATCCATACAGAAAATCTGCTCCATCTCTGAACACCACCAACACCAGCCAAGCGACATCTCCGGGACCTTCTCACAGAGATGCTCCAGGAAGACCTGCTCAGGTATTTTGTGCATTTTAAACATTCTGGACTCTATTGTAAATTTTAGCTGACATGATGCTGGTGTAAAATTGTCATGTGAATGTGCAGGACCTTCCCTTGTGGGGAAGCCTTTGATGGAGCTCCTGAAGGGAATGTCTTTCTCCCAAAGCATTTTAGCTACAGACTTGAAGTAGGACTTGCTGAGTGCTAAAATGGGAAAGTAGGAATGAGACAGAGCCTGTATTGACCTGCAGTACTTCCTGGTTTGAATGCTCTTGTTAGTGTAGAAAGATGTGCTTTCAAACTTTACCTGTTCAGAAGTGCTGGGATTTCAGAATGGGAGCAAAAGCTGATCCTGATCATAGGTTAATGAATGAATGATTTTGTTCTTGATGCAGAAACGGCCTCTGGCTTCTGACTTGACCAGTCCTGTGACGAGCAAGAAGAGGAGAATTGGCCACCAGCCCAGTCATGTCCAGCCAGCAGCTGGTGGCCACTTTTCTTCCTTCCTTCTGCCTTCCACATCTCTTTTCCCTTTGGACATCTCTCCATTTCTCCCTGCGCCCATGTGGTGCAACCAACAGAGAAATTTCAGAGTTCCAGCATCCCAGCACCTGCCAGGGAGCAGAAGGAGATCCCCAGTTCAAACGGGGAGAAAAATGAAATGGGGAGGCTGAAGCAATGGCTCTGCTTGGATTTCGATGAAGGTATTGATGTGCTGGTTTTCCTGACTCCTGTGTGGATAACTGTGGTGTAAAGGTTGCTTATTAAGAGAAAACTCTGCCCAAATTAAGGTGCAAGTATGACTCTTTTCCATAGTCAATAGTAAAAATGGTTTTGAACAGTAAATGCAAACTAGGGAGATGAAAAGAAATAAGATAAGAGAGGCAGGGTGAGGGGAAGAGAGAGACATTAAGTAGGGGGATATCATCAGCACATGGACTCTCTGTTGTGCAGCCTGTCCTTCTTCACCCTTGGTCTTCTCAGCGGTGGGGGTCGCCAAGACTCTCTGGAGGTACCACCTTCATACTGTCCAAGATTGGAATATCCACAGGGTGGTCACAGCTGTCCCCACATCTTGGGCTAGACAGTGATTTTCCTTACCCACAGTCTCTACAGTGGAGGTTTTTGTCTGGTGTCCTAATTCCAAACCTTCACCTCTGTTAGGCCAAGGCTTCGTGCTTTTCTGCTTGCCAATTGTGCCTCTTTCAAATTCCTGTTGTGATGGCTTATCTTATGGGAACATCCTTCTTTGACAGTGTTTTGAAATAGTTAATTGTGCTCTTGCACCTTATGAAAAGGGAGCTTTGAAAGTAGGCACTGGATACATGAAGGCACTGTTCTACATGACTGCTCTGCCATTATCCCTGCATGTGGTGATTATAAATCAAGGCTTTTTTTTTTTTTTTTTCCTGTCATTACATTAGATTGTAACTATTAGTTTAAATATAAAACCAAAAAAGCCCAGAACCTGTGCTACTGGAACCTTCACTAAAAGGACATTCATTTTTAGAAATTCTCTCTCTAAGTAATGCAAAGCCAATCAAGAACAAAGAAATATGAATTAGGTTGCTGTTGGGAGAATCTGGTTAAAAGGAAGAGCCAGACACTAGAAGCCAAAGGGAATGGATGTTTTTCTTTCCCTCTGATTTCTAGTAAAATCGCAAGTGTTGACTGAGAAAGCACTTTTTCCATCAGTATATTTTCAAGACTGCATGCTGAAGGCATTGAACTGGGCTCTGAGTTTCCTCTCCATCCTAGCTGCAGAATTTCATTCTTCAAAAGCTGCTGAAGTGGTACAGACTGGAAACAACATTGAAAACTAAATAGAAATGCATAAAGAACACTTGATTTCTGAGGACAGGGACACACCCAGCCGGGCAGAGTTCAGTTGCTTTGTTAAATCTGTGGGTTGCCTCTTTTGGAGGTTGACCTTGCAAATGACAAGTTGGGTTCAGCCTGGAGGCAAGTTTGGAGAGTGCAGATGCCTCTTGCAAGTGGTGGTGTGCTTGTAGAGACAGGTGCTTTGAGATGGTCTTTCCACATTTCTTCTGGATAGAGACATGGTACCTGCAAACCTTGGGATGTCTTTGGAAGGTTTTCTGCTTGAATCTATAAACACGTGAGCAGCTTTCTTCAAGAGCCAATTCCCAAATTCTGCCCAGCTGCTGAAGGAAAAATCTGTTGTGTGTTTCAAGTTGGGGCTTAGGCTGAAACTTTCATGTGGACTGAGGCATGAGAGCAAATGCACTTAATGCTCACAGCAAAGCTGTTCTTCCAAGTTGTGTTGAACATACTGTGACTACTGGTATTTCTGTCCAGTTTTATTATCACTTTTAGACTTCTTTTTATACTTCTGCTATACAAGTAAAATCAACAAAAGCAAGTGGAACATCACACACACAACAGCTCTTTCCTCAAGAACTGAAGCTCAGGTAGCTTAAAGGTTGTCAAGAATGGCTGAGTTTTAACAAGATTACATTGTGTAAACAATGGCAATGGAAGCTCATAAGGAATGTAAAAGAACTTGTGGCTTTTTATGCTTGGAACAAAACCTTAAATGGAAAGCTGAGAGAGATTACCATGATCTTGATTGTTCCTTCCTGTTTCAGCTGACTTTTCCTTATGGCAATTCTTTTTAATAGAATCGTAATTCTTGAACATTTCTTTGGAAAGAGGGCTTCGAGGTTATGCTTCCCAAATGCCTTTTAAAAAGGCATTGCCAAATGCCTTTGCCAAGAGTCAAGTGGCAATTCACAAGTGCAGAGCTGTTTCCAGCCCCATCCTGCCACATTAATGAGGAGCACTCAGTTTTGGCTGCAGGACATTGGAGCCTTAGTGCCAGGAAGCCCTGTGGAATGGAATTGGCTTTCCTGCCAACAAGAGTGCAGGCACTCATTGGAACTGTGGACCTCTGGAATTGGCAGGGAAGTGGGGATAAAAACATGGCATGAGAAGAACTTCAACTTTCTTCTTTCCTTCTTGTTAGAACCTCAATGTTGATTTCTCCCAAGCTGTTGTCTTTTGTGAAGCTGCATCTGTTGCTGCATGACTTGAATGGCTGTGCAGATGCCACCTCATGCCTTCAAATATGAGAAGCTGAGCTGGGGCTAACACTGTGGGAATGCACAACCTGTAGAAAAAAGTGGCCATTCCCTCTTTCTAAACCCCAGGACTGTATACAGTGGAGAAGGTTGTTTGTGCTATTATTAAATGTTGTTGCTTCTTCTGTGAGAAGAATGCTCTCAAGGAATTTTTCAAGACTTTCCAGTGGGGATCTTTTGGCCTTTTAATGGTCTCCTGATGAAGAGAGTCAAAATTCTACTTTACTGCAGGAACAAGAAAGGAGACTTCCATTGCCTCCACATGCTCTGCAACAAGCAAGCAACCAGACTACTTGAGGTGAGCAAAATAGCAATTAACTCTTGCCACTCTCAGTGGGGTGCAGTGTCAAGCTCTTTCCTGTGCTGCAAGGATGACTTTGAGCAGGTTTAGTTGGGCCTGGAAGGCTCAGAGCAGAGATGAACACCGAGGTGGGTTAGGCCCGGACAGGCCCTCCCTTCCTGCAGTGCAGTTGCACAGGCTCAGCTGCAGCAGTGGTGCTGCATCCCCTCATCGAATTTGCAGTGCAGGAGGGGAGGGAGATGTGTGTGTGTGTGTGTGTGGTATAAAAGAGTGGAAATTGCTGCCAGCTTGTGTCAGAGCAGGGATGTTGGCAAGGGCAGTCAGGCCTCCTGCAGCTCTGGGGCTCTGGGGCAGCTGCGGCCTTTGGAGCAGGTGCTGCAGGGCCCTGGGTCACATTGCTGCAGCGCCTCCCAAAATGTCGCAAGGCATCTGTAGTTTTCTGGCCCGGGATGCATCCTTGGCACAAACTGTTGTCTATCCTGGGACTGAAGTTCAACTTTTTGAGGAATTACTGCTTGTAAATATTAATCTCAGGATGGTTTGAATTGTTTATTCGCATATGGAAGGAGATTTGTCATCCAAAAAGAACCAGGTCTTCAGGGCCCAGAGGAGCCGCAGCATTGGCGTGAGAGTGTTGGGAAGTGGCATCTATTGTTCTCATTGCCACTTCATCCGGATTTTTATCATGAGCTTGATAAACCTCACGCCTGTTGATTTGAGGGAGAAGGGAACGAATACGTTTTGACTCCCATCAGTGCCTTTTAGCACTAATGAATTTTGCCCTCCTTAGGAGCAGATGCTGTTTGGGTAGTAGCTGTAGTTTCAGGCTGATATAGAGATTGTTTTTGTGGCTGTATTACAAATGCCTCAGTTCCTTGGTCAGTGATGTAACTGCTGTCCACTAGAAGAATCAGATATTTTCAATAACTCTGCCATTAGACAGACAAGAATCTAGCTCAAAAGTCCAACTCCACAAATGTAGTCCCTGACAAATATATTTTTCAGATGTATTGTCACAAGTAAATGGAACTTTTTTAACTTTTTCCTACAGAGGAAGAGATTATGATTTAGTAATGTATGTCCTCTTCCTGAAGCTGCTGTGTTTGTTTGTCCTTTGACATTTGAAATGAGGGCAAATCTTTTCTAAATGTGCTCCACTCACTAATGAACAAAACCTCTATGATGTAAACTATTAGTCACTAGAAATCTACCACCTAGAAATGTGACAGATTCCAAGAGTTTCCTGATTATGTGCTTTTGAAGCGCATGTGCTTGAAAGTAGAAACTGTCAGTCCCAGAGCAACTGACTCAAAGCTTGGGTGTCTGTGTTTGACATTACCCTGTGCTTGGTGTAAAATTACACACATGTTTTTTGGACTAGAAATATACTGGAATGTTCTCTGAGAGTTCACTCATAGAAAAATGGCCTCATTTTTTCCATTAGGAAATACGTAGGCATTGTCTCCACGGAACAACACCAGCGCTACAAGGATGACTTCAGTGCAGAGTATGAGGAATACCGACATTTACATCCTCTGATTGACAAGACCACAAAGAAGTTCAGACAGTTTCAGGAGCAATGGAAGTCTCTGACTCCAGGCTCTGAAGCCTACCAGGTAAAGAAGGACAAAACCATGAAGACTGTACTTCATCATCACAGCAGTGTTTTGGATTCCCTGGACCTGCTCAGTGAGACAAAGAGTGCCTGCAGGATTGACATATATGCTGAGACTCTTCTTGGGCTGTGTCTGGGTTTTGCAATACCCTGCCCCAAAAAGCCTTTTTTGAGCTGTCTATGAAGAAACAGGAAGGGGAGAGGTGTCCCAAGCAGGGTTTTAGAGCATGGGCTCCCTCTGCTGCCTATTGAGAGGCTTAATTGCAGATCTTGGGTGATGCTGGGAGAGGGAGATTTGTTTCTGCAAACGTCCCAGAGGAGTGGTGGCTGACAGAGAAGAGAATGTCTGGACTGAGACTGAGTGAACTTTTAGTGTTTTACCTAAATTTGCATTTTATGCTGGTGGTGAAACATTCCTCTTTTTTTTTTCTTGAAGATGCTGCAGGATCGAATCCTAGTGGATTATCAGCAGTTACAACAGGTACGTGTGACACCAGAGCTGCAGGGCCACGGTAACTGCTGAGTCTGCCTCAAGGCTTTTCCAGAGCAAAGGACATCAGACTCCAGACTCTGCAGAAGTGTTTGCATGCCCTAATTCTCTTTTACTTTCTCCTTCACATGCCCTAATTCTCTTTTGCTTTCTCCTTCACAGGGTAGCCCCAGCTACTCTGAAATGAAGAGCAGGTGCCTGTACCTCCACAACAAGCTGGCCCATATTCAGAGCCGCATTTCTGAATTTGACCAGCTCTGAGTGGAGTACTGGCACCAGACATCTGCTTCAGCCTGGAGAAATCTGAGAACTCTGGATTTCTTATTTCAACTAGATTATTAGATTTTTAGGATTTTTTAAGTAGCATTGTACAGTAGTTTCTTTTAGCACTGAGCAGTAGAATATTTCTTAAAAATGTAGAATTAGTTCAAAGACCTTTAGCACGTTTAAGAGGTAGAAAGATGATAGTTTTGAACATTAACAATAAAGAAATCTCACTATTTGTAATTCTTTCTCTCATTGTTGCTTGTATTATATTTGGCGTTGCCTTCTTCTGGTCAATTCTGTTCTTCAAGTCTTAAGTTTTTCCAGTGAAATAAATTTATCAGTAGAGGATGGAAGCCAATTACCTTACTATGAATTTGTGCTCATTTTAAGAAAAGATTGTGGCAGATGAAAGTTATTTAGGATAAATCTAGGGGTGTTTTTTGACCTTTCTTGCTAATGCAAAATCTTTGCCTAAGTGGTCAAAGGCTTAGAAGATTGCACAACCCCCTCCCCAAATGACCTTGTTTTGGAGGGTTACAGAGGAGTGCACATGGGCTGCTCTAAGCTGTCAGCTGAAGTAGCTCTCAGGACTGCTTGTAAATCATGGCCCCACCTTGTCCATGAGCCAAGGAATATCCAGATCTTTGCAAGAGCTCTGTAAAACACGTGGAGAAGTGTTGGAGGCAAGGTACTTCAATGGGTTTTCAAGAGAAATTGGTTTCAATTGTCCCCAAAGGATTCTCTATGAGTTTTGTAGTTTTCTCCAAACTAGTCTGTCACAACCCACCTTTCTAGAGATATACTAATGTTAATTCATGCACAGACCTATGGAGACTTTGAAGTCTAGACCCTTTCTTAAGTTTCTTATCAGGAATATATTCAGCGGACAGGGCTGAGGTGTGGCCAGGAATGCCAGAACCTTTTTTTGGGAGAGACATGAAATTGACTGAGGGAGGAAAACATTTGGGAACACTCAGTAGGGTCTTCTTCCTTGGAGAGTATTCTGCAAATTCCTGAATTATCTCTATGCCAACGATGTTGAGTCCCCGTTCTTGAGAATTCTTGGGGCATTTTGAGATTGAACACCTGAGCCGTTTTTGCCCTTCTGTTCTCCTTCAAGTGAAGTTCAACAAAATGTTGCCTCTTAAACCCTGTGCTTTGGGTGCATTTTTGCCAGGGTCAGGGGTTGCTCCTACAGCTCTGCAGTGCAGCAGCCCCAGGAACGCTGCCGTGGGGGACATGGGGTGAATTGTGCTGGGGAGCCTCCCCTTGGCCTGGTGGCCGCTGCTGGTTGACAGAGTGAGCAGGAGTGCTGCTGGTAAGAGTGGGCTGAGACAGATATTTTACAAGCACAGCCTTATTTTGGATCACATTTCTCTCTTCCTGTAAACCTCCTTTAGGATGTGTAGTGTCTACATACTTATTAGGCGCGTGTAATTTTGTCTGTCATTTTTGTCCAGATTCCTTTAAAAACCAATTGAAAAATAAAAAACACTCTATTCCAAACAGGAAAAAATCAAGACACACAACAACTTTAAGTGGTAGAAGACTTCAATTTTACAACAAAATGCCATCAATCCAATAAATTACAGTTGCTGGAAAGCTACTTTTTATGTTTGTCAAAAATTATGATATGAACTCATGACGCTCTGTGTAGCTTAGATCTAACTCTGCAAGTTCCTATCTGGGGAACAAAGCAGGAGCATCACTGAGGACCAGAAGGATTCTTGAGACCCCTGGGAGTGGGGTAGGGCACAGTGTCCTTGGCAGAGGAATATGAAGCCTGTCACCACTCCTCTGTGCCATGCCTGCTCACAGGTGGGATAACCTGGGGTGCAAAACAGACCTGAGCATCCCAGCTTGCAGTGCTGCTTGTGAGGCTGCACCCAGGCTTGGGGTGGTCTCCACCTGCTGCTGCAAGCAAGAAGATTTTGGTGTAGGAAAAAGCAGAACTCATCAGGTTAATGAATAAAAAGATGTCCCCATCTTTAGAAGTCTTTGTATATGAACTGGAGTATCCTTGGTCTTCAAAAGGATGGGCATGTCATGGCCCAGGCTCGTCCAGCTGTTTTCTCTTGTTAAGTGAGCATAGCTGAACTTACAAAGGAATGTAGGTAGTTGTTGATTTGCATTTACAGCCTACAGTCAGTCCCACAGTCTTTATCCTTTTGAGTGAAGAATAGTGAGAATTCTGTATCTTCAACTTGGAGTTCCCAGGTGAATCTCCAGGTCACATAGAAGAACTTGCAAGTCAAAAACCCTAAAACAGTCTTCACCCTGACAGCCACAAAAGTCAGAATCAGGGCTGCTCTTCCTCTGATGACATCTGCCTCCCGGACACACAAAGCAGCCTGCACATGATGAAGATATATAGAGTGATATTCCTGTTGGCCTCAGCCATTGTTTTCAGCTCTGCTTGAACAAGAGGCTGGGAGTGGAGCAGAACTGAGAAAAGGGATGGATCTCAATACTGGAGGATTGGATGTTTTTCCCCACCCCTTGACCTGAACCTCCTCTATTGGAATATGATCCCCATCTTACCGGATGGAATGTGCCTGGGCTCGTCTGGCTCTTGCTGCTTGACCAGAGGCAGCAACTGAGATGGTTTTCACCTCAGAGACACCTTTGTCTGGCTGGATGTTGCAGCTAGGCACTTGGAACAGGTCCAGACATGCAGGAACTCAGTTTTACCTGTGGTGGAAAGGCTTTAGGCGATGGTGAAGGGAAAAGGAGACGGATTCTGCCGGAGGGTTTAATCCAGAGCTTTATTCCAGGGTCACAGATCTCTGAATCTTGTAACAGCTCCAACAGAATGCTGAACCGCATGGTCCCGTGTCTTTTCAGCCCGGGGAGAAGGGGGAGGGAAGGGGTAGGTGTGCCACCAACCAGCTAGGAGGGGGGAAGGCTCTGGGGACAAGTGACACTTGGATAACCCAATGCCCCCCAGGGCTGAGGGGCATCTTTTGAACTTCGGCAATCAGACGAGATTGACTGACAGCTCTCAGCAGGAGGCAAGGGGAGGGGAAGGGAGAAAGTATTGGCACACCTGGGAAAGGGACTGGGATAGCTGAGACAGGATATTGCATCCCACTGCAACACTCCTCCTCCTTTCCAAATGGGACAGCCACATATACAGGCTAAGAATGGCTGCAAGACTTAATTAGATACATCTTTTCAAAATAGCCATTTTCATAACAATAACATTGATTGCAAAACACATGCAGTAAAAACATTCTGTGAGGACATCACTTTACTGAAAAGTCAGAAGTACTGACCCAGAGAGGAAGAACAACTGCAAACCTTTCAAAAATAAAGCTTTGACCAGAATTCCACCTTCCACCCCAAACTACCCTTTGTACCTGGGTGAAGTGTTGCTGCCTTAGGTGTTTGCCTTCTCTGTCTTCAACCTGAGGCTTCTGGAGCAGGCTTGGATTGGCTGATATGTCCGTCTTTGTACTGACACCAGTTTTTATAGTGTTTTCTAAGAGACACTGTAGACTTACAATGACAGCAAATACTGTGTTACTTGCTCTCCACCAGCACAGCTTCCCCTAGTACCACTGCAGTGAAGTGGGCACAAACAATCTCAGGTAACCCATGATGGCTGAATACCATGTCACAACCCTGGAAAAAAGGTGCCATCTACAGCAAAGTTATTGCCAATTCTCTGCATGATTTCTAATTATCCACCCATCCGTCCCTTTCCACAGTAAATTTCTTGCAGCTCTGCACTTGCCACAAGATAGCAAAAATCTCACCAAACAAGCTTTTAGAAAAAAGATGAGCAGATTCCCACAGATTTACAGCAGTGTCAGTGAAGATGGGATGAGTCTTAATAGTGTCCTTGTTGCCTCCTGTTTTCAGAACCACTGCAAAAGTCTGACAGTTAACAAAAAATTGCAGGGAGCCTACATATACTTACCTATAAAAAGGTACCCTTCTGTCGGGACTCAGTCCAGCCCCCCGGGTGTCCAGAGTTGCCAAGGACCCCATGGGGGGCTGGAAGACCCTGGCATGCTACCCAGAACACCTGGGGATTTGATTTTGACCCTTGGAGCAAGTTACCAGCTTTGTATGAGGACATGAACGTCACACAGGTTTGTATAGTGTAATAGCAAAATGATCACAGGGTGAAAATGTAGATTTTAGGATTTTTAGTATGGGGGTTATGGGGACAAGATGGAGGAATCTGGGCGTGTCCAGCCTTTCTCCTTCTTCTTCTTGTTCTCCATTTTCTGCAGTGATGTTGGCACTTTGGGATTGGTTTAGAGTAGAAGTGCACTGTCTAACATAGGTGATAGGTATTGGGAATTAAGTGTAAATATGTTACATGTAGTTTGTCGTATAAAAGGGCAACACTGCCTCGAGGGCGGTCACAGTGCTCGTGGCTGCCCTGCTGAGCAGATCTCAGCTGGGCAGAAAGAAATTTTTATAGAGAAGAATTAATAAACAACCTCAAGACCGAAAAATGAGGAGTCCAGACTCGTTCTTCAGCCGTGCGGGCAAAAGCAGAGACATCCTGCACAACTCAGGGCAGCAATTATCAACAGCAACCTGAGACCCTCACAGAGCCTGGGTGGGGAACAAGCTGGATCAATGCTGGACACAAGACTGGTGAACCTCTCCTATCTGATCTCCCTTCCTTTTTCTTCCCTCTTTCATCAATGCTTCATAAGCATTGATGAAACCCTTGCTCCCTTCCTCCCAAATTCCCCCACTGCTGCCTGAACACACTCTGGCTCTTGAGACACTGCCTGCAGCTTCCATCAGTGCTCAGTGCTGCTGCTGGGGCTCGGTGGGTGCTCACTTGAGGGTCTGGGTGTCCAAGGTGAGGCTGTGGCTCTAACCAGCCTGGTCTAGTGGAAAGTGTCCCTACCCATGACAAGGGTGTTGGGACAAGATGGTCTTGAAGTCCCTTGCAACTCAAGCCAATGGCTCTTCCCAAGCCAGTATGGTTCTATGATTCCAATAAGCCACAAAATATATCACCAGTGTAACACTCAAGTATGTTCATATATATCCATAAGTAATCACATAAGACTGATTAGAGAACTTATTTTTTAATTTTGTATCAAAATTTTTACATATTCAATCTAAAAATGTGCAATTAAGTCAGGGTACCTTAAAAGAAAAACTTACCAGTGTTTCAGGACATGCCTAATAAAATAGTTATTATTTTTTCTAACAGGTTGCTGGGGTTTGGTTTTTTTGGTTTTTTGGGTTTTTTTTTGGTTTGTTTGTTATTTTGTTTTTTGGGGGGTTTTTTGGTTTGGTTTTTTTTTTGGGAGGGGGGGGTTTGTTTTTTTTTGGTTTTTTTGTTTTTTGTTTTTTGGTTTTTTTTTTTTTTTTTTTGTGGTTTTGTTGTTGTGGAGTTTTTTCTTCAAATCATCCACACCATGGCTTAAGGACAATAGCAAAGGTTTTCTGACTATCATGTGGAAAACTTTCCTAGTGCAGAAAAATTTTTTTAGTCTCTAAAAAGCTTAATGCTAGTTTGGGACAAGAACACACATATATAGGATAGCAAAAATTAAGTCTAAAACTTAAGCCTAAATAAATAATTTTAAATGCTATAGGTACTGCCTAGGGACATCCAAATTCACCACTGACCTCTTCCTTTCATCTGAATGCTGCCAGTGCCAGGGGAGTTTGGGAGGTGTTGGAACCAGTGGAAGCATTCCAGAAACATTTTATTTTTTAAAAACCACTTCCTTAAGTAACTGGTTGTTTTTCCAATTGGTTCCTGGTTTTTACTTTATACCATAGTATAAGGTGGGTGGGTTTATATCAAAGCAGTTTTTACTTTATGCCATACACAGTTACAAATAAATACCAAATTCAGTACCTCCCTAATTCCTGACTATCTGTGATGGATACAGTCCTAAAGCCTCCACTAAAACCAGCTAAGAATAGCAACTCACAAAGCATCATTATCTACTTTCAGTCATGCTTCCAAATGCTAAAAAAGGTTTCAAAACAGCTCTAAGGTACATACATTTCTACAGAAAATCATCTTACAGAATGAAAGTAACAATGTCTAGTAAGGTTTCTTCTAAGACCTAAAATTTATCAGATGGTGTATGTCTGCAAGTACAACACATCTGCACCTGATACAGGCAGCATGATGGGGATACACAGTAAAATGGAAACTTGGTTTACTGTCTCAACAGTAGTAAGCATTAATCTCTGAATCTCTGAATAAATACTAAATATTTTATACTGCCTAACTTGTCTGTATAAAACCTGTGGCTATCACTGTCTAAAATGCATAATAGCAAAATATTTCTCTGGTTTGGATATAAAGTGTTTATATTTCCATTAAGCCTATTTTTAAATACCTATCAAACATTTACAGATATTAAAACCAGCACTTTCTTATGTGTTATCTATACACAAATCATTGGTAACAGACTCATTCCTAGTGAAAAAACTGGGAAGGCTTTCAAAATATTAAAAATGCAGGACTACATGAAGCTTAGACTGACATTCACAGAGCTTTTGTGTCACTTTTGCACAGGTTGTCAGTATAAAGCATTTAATCCCTACTTTTGAATTATTGAGCTGACTTCTGGTAGAAGCACACAAGGATGCTATCAGATGTTTAGACATGCAGTAGTTTAACTGTATGCACAAATTTTTCCATGACTTTAAGCTTCAAAAAACTTACAGTTTTATTAATATCTATCCAGTAATTTAATTTTTGCTTAAATTTTTGATAACTATATAACTATAACAACTACTTTTTTCAGGTGTAACTTCCATATATATTACTTTCCTACTAATTTTTTTGTTTAATACTTTCAGTTTTCTTTCATGATCTTGAAAAAGCATTATAATTTTCTATATTTTAGGCTCCCTATATGCAAGATGTAGATAAGTATATTCATCTTTTAAGTAACTTTAGAATCTGCAGATGCAGAGTTGTGTTTTTTTTTTTAAACTCATTCTTGCCTAAAAGGAACCTTGGAATTTTGAGTCTGCAGCAGCCAGCTGAGTCATAAACTCTTTCTTATTTTGTGTGTATACAAATATAGGGAAGGAAACACCCTCTCAAGTTCTGAAAAGTATCACCAAAAAAAACCCCAAAACTCTATGACTCTAAATAGGAGTTTGAAAGGAACAATATATCTAGAAAACAGTATTAAAAAATATAACAATTCTTATACCTTTACAAAAAATTATTCAGCTTCAGCAATTTGTTTTTCCACCTTCTCATAGATGCAGTTTCCAGATACATCTGATGTGGTAGAAATGCCCCAATCTCAGGCTGCATACCACATTACAAAGGCAGATGAAAAGCCAGAATTGAAAGTGCAAGAATGATCATGAGGTGTTTAGCTCCTTGATTAGATTTTGCTTCTAGAAAAGCACCCATGCTCAGGATCCATCTGCAAGAATCATGCCAGTCATAATATTCTGGGTTTTTCTCTTGTGTCTCAGAAAGGATCCACAGCCAGGTTTGTCTCACATGCTGTAGCTTACGAGCACACGATGAGAACTAAACTTGAACTGAGTCCCTGCTGGGGAGGTTTGAGCTTGAAGTCCCAGAGCAAAACCCAACATCCCAAATCTGGGAGGGTCACCTCCCTCATGGCCAGCACATCTAACATGTATTGTGGTGACTATGACTACTGGACACACTTTTCCCAAAAAAGCCACTTCTACTTGTGGGATTTTTTGCTCAAACCCCAGGAAAGGCTGTTGACCCCTCTGCCTTTCTTCCTTGTCCATCAGTACCATACAGATATGCTCTGAGCATACGCAGTTTTCTCTCTCTTTTTTCCTCATGGGGAAAAATGCAGCATGACCACACTAACAAAGGTGTTCTGCAGATTGTGAAAACAGGCTTTCTTCTCCTACCTACTGGCAGGAAAAATTATGTCATTCTTTAGACATTTGGAGACACTAGAGAATACCATGATGCATAGGCATTCCTCTGGAATTAAAATATCTACTCATAGGGTTGTAACAGAACTACAGACTTTCTCTGGAGTAATAAATTAGTAGTAACTACAATGCCTCTTAAGCCTACCCATTACATTGTGAACTAAAAAATGCTGCAGAAAATGTTTGCATCCTGAAGTATATGAAGATCTTATGACCTGGCCTCTCAGCTTCCCTGCACTGCTACTGTACTCCTATGCTTCTATTACACACAGATTTACAAAACCAGTCTATTTTCAACAGATTCAGTTAAGCAGACATAAATTACCATGAAAAACAATAAAATCAACAAAAAGGAAATTAGAAAGGGGAGCAGATGCCAGACACAGCATTGTCCTGTAATACATTTAATCCCCATGAATATGAAGTCCTTGTGCTTAAAATAAATCTTCAACATACATTTCTCAATGCTTCAAGGTAAAAATTAGTGATTTGTTAGCAGAACAAAGAATGTCTGTAATTTCCAGAGGAGGTGAGCATCAGGTTTCACTCTTGACATGGTTTTTATATTCTATATAATCCCCAAGCTGAAATTTTGCAGTTGAAATGTACTTTGTATGTATTCAGTCTCTTTACATTACTGTGCAGTGGCATTTCTGAGAATGGATATAGTTCCTATATTCAGCAAGCTGCTTCAGGTACAAGTTTGAAGGCCATCGGTGCATCTTTACAAAATTGCACTCTTCCACTAGAAAAAGAAATAAAGGAATTAAATGTAATATGTAGACAGAGCACATCTGCACAGGCTGCAAAAACATTTTTAAAATGGATTAAAAACCCATTAAAGATATAAATACAACTACAAAAGTAAAGGTGAGTGCTGCATGATTTGCTTTGAGCTCTACTATGGCACAGAGGTAAGAGTTACCACACAATGTTTTCCTTATTATTTAGTTAGTAATAAAAAAGTTTTTTGGAAAAAAAGAAAATACTCATTAAGGAGAGCAGAGAGGTTTTCCTAAAGATGAGTATACTTTATGCCTAGGGAACAGTCATATCTGGTATACAAGGATTTTTTATACTGCAGAACTATAAAGCAGGGTATATCAATTCCTGTGGCAGTAATTTGTCTCAAGATCACACAAAGCAAGGTGAGGCGTGCAGCTGAGAATTCAGCAAGACATTAATCTCTTATTGCATATGGATTTTAATCACTGACATAGTCATATAAGAGTCTTTTACCCATATTATGTAGATTTCTCTGCATTTGCAGAAAGATGCATTTTCATCCCCTTAACTCCAGACATTCCAGAGTCAGCTTGTATCCATTGCTCCTTGAGGGCCTCAGGTGAAAGCAGAGAGTTCACAGCTGGGAGAGCCTGAGGGCAGGCAAGCTGCACTCACCCGGGCACAAGGCAGGGCTTCAATCCTCAGGGGAATATCCTGCTAATCAAATCTGATTTCCTCTGTGGCAAGGTAACCCACGCAACTGATCAAGGGAAGCCAGTTGATGTAATGTTTTTGCATGTCAATAAAGCTTTTGGTACTGTTTCTCACTAAAACCGGATCTTTCTTGACAAAATGTCCAGCCCACAGCCGGATAAACACATCACGTGAAGGGTGAGCAGCTGGCTCACAGGTCAGGCACAAAGGGTTACAGTGACTGGGGTGACATCAGACTGGGCACCTGTCACTAGCAGGGCTCCAAAGACCTCCATCCTTGGCTCTGTACCCTCCAACATCTTCTTAAGTGCCCCAGATGGAAGACTGGAAAGGACACTGAGCAAGTTTGCAGATGCGACAAATCTGGGAGGAGCTGCTGACTTCCTCAAAGGCAGGGAGGCCCTCTGGAGAGGCCTCAATGAATTAGAAGACTGGATGATCACCAAACATGGGAAGATCCAAAAGGGAAAGTGCTGGACTCTGCACCTGGGATGGGGCAATCCTGGATGTATGGACATACAGTGAGGAAGGAGATGTGGGAGAGCAGTGCCCTGGAAAGGGATCTGGGGGTCCTGGTCGATGACAAATTGAGTCAGCAGTGTCCTGGCAGCCAGGAGAGACATTGCTGTCCTGAGGGCACCAGGCCCAGCATGGCCAGCCAGGCAAGGGAGCGGATTGTCCTGCTCTGCTGTCCACTGGGATGGCACCGCCTCAAGTCTGGGGCATATTGGAGCTCTACAGTGTAAGAATGACATTAAAACTATTAGAGAGTGTCCAAAGGAGGGCAGTAAAGGGCCTTGAGTGGAAGCAGTGTGAGGAGCATATGAGGGCACTTGGTCTGTTCAGCCTGGAGGAGACTGAGGGCAGACCTCAGTGGAGTCTGCAACTTCCTTGTGAGGGGAAGAAGATGGGTAGAAGGGAAAAGGAGGGGTAGACATTCAAGGGTATGGCCTGAAGTTGTGTTCTGACCTCCTTGGGGAGGTTTAGCTGGATTAGGTAAAGGTTCTTCCCTCACTGTGTATTTTGGCATTGGAACAGGCTCCCCAGGGCAGTGGTCACAGCACTGACGGAGTTCATGAAGCTTTTGGACAATGCTCCATGGTGTGACTCTTGGGGATGGCGTTGTGCAGACCCAGGAGTTGCACTCAGTGATCCTTGTGTGTTCTTCCAACCCAGCTAATTCTGCATTTCTGTCAAGGTCTCGGGTCTTGGAAAGCCCTTGGAGAGCTGCTGCCTGCTGCTGTGTTGCTGTCCTGAACCTTGAGATGATGAGGTGTCACAGGTCAAAGAGATGCATCCCTCATCAGGGTGAATGAAAATCACACAGGCAATGAGCAAAACTTTCTAGTTACACCACCAGAAGCAAATACAAATGCTTGGAAAAATCAATATCAGATCCCTGGAAGAAGGTGGATTTATTTACTTGAATGGGCCATCATTTTTTCATTTTATACGATCTGCTGGAGCATACTATAAGCATCCTACTTTCTTAAAGGAAACCCCAGCACCTGAGGAAGTAGCAAAAATGACCCATTACCTTGATTTAAATTGGCATGATATTATGAAGGGCTTGACATACAATGACCAAACTGATCCAGCAAATTCAGTTATGGGTGGGAACCTGGCCATCCCAACAGCACCCCTGAAAATGGTGATGCAGTGCTGGCTGTGTCATGTTGTGTCATCAGACCCTGGCTGATCCCATGCCAGGGTGGTAAAACATCCTGCTGGAATATCCTAAAGAAACCCTAATTATTTTCTCAACCAAAAATGGTATTATCCAGAACATCACTTTTTATCTCAGCAAAACATAAAACTATTTGTCTTTTCCAAATGAACAGAAGAATACCTGAAAGTTCTTGGAATTCAGGCTTTTGACTGAAGATGAGGTAGTTAGCAGCGATAAAATGAAGAAGTCAAGTTGAAAGGCAATCAGAATTGTGGAACTGTGGGAAGAAAAAAAAGACAAAAAAACCCCTTAATGCTATCATGTCTAAAACACAACCACATCTGACATGTCAAAATATTTCTGGTTTCCAGTGTGAAGCAATGGAGTTTGGACTCTAGAAGATAATGAAGGAAGAGTCATTTAATGGAAATACACAAACAGGTGAACAACCAAGAATAAATTAACAAAGTCCTGCTCCCAGAGGTAGAAAAAACCCCTGAGGTATCATGAGTCTTGGAAATTTTGACATCTGCACAGAGGCAGAGCTTCATAGGAATGGCAGGAAGGAATGGGGCATGTTGGTTTTTTGGTCTCTCTGCAGAAAATCCAATTTCATTAAGGCAATATCCTACAATCCAGTTTTTATTTTTCTCTTCTGTTTTCCAACCCTGTCTTTATTGTCTCTCTTTTTTTAGCATCTAAAATTTTCTTTTCCTGCTTTTATGCATTTCTCTCAATATTTTATGCACTTGGAACTCCTTTCTCATCTGCACACCACATAATTTTCTTTTTTGACCAAAAGAGGAATGAGCACATCTTTATTTGCCTAAAACCCATCTTTCCTGGAAGAAGCTGTAGTTAAATTGAATTACTGCAGTGTGTCCATGATAAAAGAAATTCTACAGATGAGGGTGTGACTAGAGGGTCTGGAGCCCAAATCTTATGGGGAGCAGCTGAAGGACATGGAGTTTTTATCCTGGAAAAAAAAAGAGGCTCTGGGCGATCTTGTCACTCTCTAGAACTCTGTGAAAGGAAGTTGTGGACAGGTGGGGGTCAGTCTCTGCTCCCAGATAAAAAGTGACAGGACAAGAGGAAATAGCCTTAGGTTGTGCCAGGGAGGTTTAGGTTGAATAGTAGGAGAAATGTCTTCATGTTGAAGGTTTTCAAGCTCTGGAGCAGGCTTGGGTACAGTGGTAGAGGCAATTCTGTCATTCTGTAACTGCACAATCAGCAATTAAAGGCTGAAGGATTTCTTCTGGCCGCCCTTGTGGCACCAGTTATCCCTAATAAACAGATTTTATATCATGTTTCCTTGGGAACAGAAATTGCTCTCAATATTTTTAAAACAACTTACAACAGTCAACATATATATTCTCATTTGATATATACAGTAAGTACCTTAGCTTTCTTGAGCAACCCAACAATACTGAGGCTTGTGGAAGCCAGTTCCCTGCTAGGCATGCTCTGAAGCTGTGTGATGATGTAAAGTTCACAACTATGCTGGAGTCTCATCACTTGGTACATCTCTGCACAGATCAGCAGAGACATCGCCTGGAGAATACCAGCTAAAAAACAAGAAGACACAAGCTACATGTATTTTACCTTTCTGACAGGATGATCAAAGCTACTTTTCACCAAGTTGAATTTGAAATACCTAACAACAAACACAAAATCAGACTCCTGTGATCACCTTGTTTTGTTTTTTCATTATTATAAATTTTTGTTTGCTGGATCACCTTATTTTTCCAGATAAGCTATCCAATTAAGAAGAAGAAATGTGTTTAGAACTTTTTGGCAGATGGGTGTAAAGAATTGCTGTCAATATTGTGGATCTTGAAGATGATGAGTCAAGTGCTGCTGATTTATTTTGAGTAACTGAGAAGGAATAAGTGGATTTAGCTAAGTTCTCTTTCAGAAAAGCACTTTTATGATGCAAGAAAATACAGCCAAAAGTCCAAAGTCAAAAAAAAGAGTGACTTTTTTTTTTTTTTATAGCACGGTAGTTGCATTTTTAAACTGATAAACAAGGAAATGTTAGGTGGAGTGAAAAGAGAAACATGGAATACCTAAGAATAAGGTAGAATAATTATTTCAAAAGAGAACAAAAGCAAAAATACATATCACAATATCATTTATTCATTATATCAAATTTAAATCATGTTTTAGATTTGGTATTCAGATTTTCTTCCAATAAGACAGATAAAGAATGAAACATAAAGAATATTTTAGCTCAATTTTGCTTGACAAACACTCCTGTTGGCATACTTTTGTGGGTTTACATACACATAAGATAACCATGTGTATAAATAAGATATTCCTGCAATTTAGCCTTGTTTATAATACACTCAGCTATATACGTGTTCAAGAAGTGACGACTTTTAAATTTAACACAGAATCCAGACTGGAAAGCACTATTACTGTAACGTAAAAAAAAAAAAAAAATTACAAATATTATAATGGATCAGAAATGAAATTGAAACTTCTTTGAGTCTTGTTATGTGAGCACAAAGCAAATTATTTTATTAGAAATATTTTTTCTATTTTACTTGTATAGGACGGATTTCTTTTTTTATTGCACAATACAAAAAGGTCATCTTTCTGGAGACATTGCACATTCAAATATTGGCACTTTCAATCAAATAGGTGCTGCTACATTACTCTCTATCCATGCCCTGCTGTGGAAAAATGAGTTACAGATATAGAACTGTATTTTACAGCTTCCTTACCTGGGCAGCAGGACTCAGTGTAAAGGTACTCTAGGAAGGACAGGAAAGTGTCCTTGGAAACCCCATGCACTGGAACCTGAATGCTATTTGCTTCTAGATAATTACCATTAAACATAGCTGCCATAACCTCACAGCGAGCCACCAGAACTGCCCTGTGGGCTGGAACAGTTGCACCTGCAGGATGCAAGACAAAAATAAATATACAATAATTTTATATAACACAGAAAGGTGTTCATTTTAAAGTTCATGTCTTCTTAGGAGGTCTTCACCCCACGGAATGTGATTAAAGCGTTGGAAGTTGACAATGACTAACAACACACTCACTGCATACTAGTTAGGATGAATAAAGAATAGTAAAATATAACAAATCAACAAGCAAAAAATTATTTAAGCCAAAATGCAACAGCCTAAACCAACTGAGAATAGACAGAATAAATCTGATCACATTCACTGAATCTCCAGCCTATTTCATAAATATGCAATATTTTGAATTGTTATGAAGATGGTTAATGGCTGGACTTGATGATCTTTTCCAACCTGAATGATTCTATGAAGAGTCATTTATGTGCACCAGTAATCCTGCTGGTAAGTAATATTTCTACAGAATGACCAAAGAAAGCAGAGAAAGGCAAATTTTTCTGGATGAAATTCCATTAAGTCCAGTAACTAAGTATAAATTTAACTATATTAAGTACTGTGCCTAAGTGAATTTCCTAAATAGTTGTCTTATGAAAAAAACACTGATGATTTTTTCCCATAAATTTATTAATTTTCTATTATTTACAAGTGAACCCTGTGCTTTACTACAGCCTTTGGAAGATGTGGAGAGGCCAAAAGCCCGGGTGGTAGAGGCCTTTTGGGCTGCAGAGTCCGGCTGGACTGAGCAGTCCAGCTCAGTGTGCAAGAAGTGCCAAGCAAGTGCCAGTCAGGACAGCAACCAAACCCCAAATGGGCATTTAGAGTCGGATGTAAATGTTTTAATCAAAATTATAATAAACAGATCAACTCACATGCAATATAGTGTACATACTTACAAAGAAGCTACTGTTTTAATTATGTCTTAATTCACAACATTGGTACCTGAGTCATTTTTTGAAACCTTCTGGCATTTTTTGTCTTTTGTTCTGTTTCCACCTCCTGTACTTCCACTTTCAAAATGCCTAAGCTGCATGCTATATGTCCTGTATGTGCTTGTGAATGGACACTTATCCACTAATTAAGATGTTCAGTCATGTTCTGTGTCTTTACACAGACACAATGGGCTCCAGTTTTTCCTGGCTTCCATACTTCTGTAAGCTAGAAAACTCAAAGCAATGCTAAGTATCCAAGGAATTGCTCAAAATCTTACAAATTTGTTTGTCTGGTTAAGATTAGGGCCTTCGATTTCACTTAGTACTTACTGAATTTTGATACAATTGCACTGATTGATGAATTTGAGAAAAAAAATTGGAAGAAGTATCAATTATTAGGAAAAACAGTTCACATTTTATTAGTGGATAAGCACGCTTTTTAAAAATACTCGTCAACCCAGATATTTGTGTTTTATTTCTGTAAAATATATAGTGTTGTGTGGGAATCTATAAAATTGGAGGGTTTTGGGAAAGCTGCAAAAGGAGTCAGCTTCCCGCAAAGACCCTCTCAGGAGTGGGACACTGAGGTGAACGGTTCATGTCATTTAGGTCAAAATCAGTATTTTCCTCTCCTTTACAATGATATTTTTGTGGAGTTTTTTCTGTGTGTTAAACAGAACATCTAGAAAGAGTCTCCTTGACCTGTGCTTATATTTGAGGAGCTAATGCTTCATATTTGTCCCTGAAATATACATTTGAAAATAATGATCTAATTCTAGAAGACCATTTCTGTATGAAGGGTGAGTATGGACAGACTAAGAAATAGTGTTAGCTTTTAAAAACCATCTCTTTCTTATTCTTACAAAAGCATGCAACACATTTCTCACACTGCATCTTTCGTTGTAACAATGAACACATTTAATTTTCAGACAAAACACTGAATCCTGACACTGCAGCACATTCGGAGTAAACCAAAATAGAATAAAATAGAATAAAAATTAATGTCAATCAGGGAGGCACAGTGTGCCATGGACAGGGAGAGGGAATTCCTATAGGCTCAGCCCCGATGAACCATGGTGGGAGTGGACACTGCTGCAGGGCACCCACGGGGACAAGCTTTCCCTGCTCTCCACAGTGACAGCAAAGCACTCGCAGTTCCTTAGTTTTGATGCCATGGCCACCTCCATGTCCCACATTCTTGAAGAGGAGAAAAAGGGTAAAAGGTGGAGGCCAAGGGAACAGTGGTACTACACCTTGTATTTTGAAGATTACATCAGCCAGCACAGGTGTGTTAAAGAATAGCCTGAGAGAAGTATTTTAGAGCCGTTTTATCTGGTGAGACTTGCAGTCCTTTACAGTGTTTAGCTGAAAAATAAATTGGTAAATAAATGCTGTCATGTGTGGCTGCCCACAGAACTAAATATTATGGGACATAACTTTTATGGGAAAATAAACCACAGCTTCTGGCATGTGCATTCCTCTGTAATCACCTTTTATTTTCTAATTTCCTATTCCCTGCAGTGCAGCAGCTCTGAGGGGTCTCTTGTCCCTCACAGTCACACCTCAGCTCTCTCCTTGGAATCTTGACCTCCCCCATCCAGCCCCTACCCATCCCCAGGTTGGGCTTCACCAGTTTTCTGGAGTCCCAACCTTTGCAGACATTCCCTGTGCAGACCCAATGCTGCAGCAGAACGAGGTTTGAGGGCTCTGGGGGGAGCAGGGATGGGACACACACCCACCCCGCAGCAGCTGGAAGTTTGGTGTTTATATTGCCCTGCAATTACCTCCACAGAGGCAGGGGGAGCTCACAGGCTGGAGCACAGACTCCTCTTACAATAACCTGTTAGGTTCAAGACCCTCCGAACCCCAGTACTCCCAGTTAGTTTTCAGTTTTGGTTTTCTTATCTTAAAAGTGTAATCCAAAGCTGACCAAAGGAACTACATTAAAATCGTGTTGCTAGATTCTGACGAGTGAAATTGTGATAAGATTGAATTTATGGTTAAAAGGTTAAATTTATAAAATTTTTAGTTTTACTAAGACAAATCACAATTCCTTCTTTTTGGCTTAAAAAAAAAAAAAAGCTTAAATGAGAAATAAGAGTACCCTGAAATCATCAAAAAAGAGTAAAAGAAAATACAACAGCTCAGGCTCACTAGCTTAAAAGTCTTCAGGTTCTCCAAGGCCAAACCTATAAATGTTTTAGCTGTGGGCACTAAGGGCTGATAAGCCTCAAACAGAGCAGTCATAAGCTGAAAACAGTTCAGTGACTTTTTGATGTCTATATTGCATTGTTCCTAGAGAATCTGAAGTTTTCCTTTCTAAATCAACAGAAAGCATTAGAGCAAGTTCTATATTATCAGGGAATGTATATGCTCCAAGAAAATATGTCTGTAAAAACTAATTCTACATGAAAACTAATTCTACTTAGTGACTTTTATTAACTTAATAAACATTACGTTTTTTGTGTGGTCTTCTACTGAATTAAATTTATTCAGTTACAGACAGCTTTCCACATCACAGCATTTATATGAGAAACCACCCCCTCTGGATCTACTGCAGAAGCCCAACTTTTGGCTTATGTTCAGGAGCAAATCTTTCCTGGGCAGCCTCTATTACATGGGAATTAGCAACACAGAATCATATTGGCAGACAATGTTTAAAGCTGTGAAAATGAGTAATCCCTTTAGAATACCTGCTTGTGTGGTTTTTAACAATTACATTAATTCTGCATGTCACATCAGGATCTCTGTGTATGTGCTTGCAAGCAACCCACTGAAAGCATGAAAGAGTACAGGCTGTTTAATCCAAAGTGACTTTAAAACAAAGACTGACAAGAAAACCTTGTCTACAAAACAATTTCTTGAAAACTTAGGTAACTAATGGTGACCCAAGGGAGTTAGATGTACCTTTCCTGGAGTTTTCAGGATGCATTTAACTTTCTCAAGCACATGTTCTGTTTTATCTGGATCCTTCAGCTTCTTTCTTATGTCCTCTTCTAATCGTTCCCACTGGAAAGCACCTATCACAAACCCAGGGGGAGACATTATAAATCAGCAAGGCAAAGGCCTCAGCAGGCAGAGGAAAGATGACATCAATGCCAAACACATCCTGCAGAAATGGTAGGGGGTTTTCACATAAATCAGCCAGATCTTTGCTTTTAGGAAGGGCAGAATGCAATTTTTGCACATTAAATTTCTACGGTACTTTTTATTGTGCAACCAAGTACCAACAGACTGTAACATCTTGCCTTCACACTCAATCTATACATTCTTCCCAGTTCAGTCACTACAAATTGCAGGTAGATGTTGCAGTGCGCCCGCGTTTCCTTTTATTTTATAAAATTGTACGGGTTCAGTTTAATGTACCTTGTTGGTTTGTTTGGTTCCCCCCCCCCCCGCACTGTTGCAAATGGTTCTGTCCCCAGTTCTGCCCACCCCAGGCCCCTCCCATGGGTGATCGAGCACACCACGTCAGTTACTCTCTCTCCCTCTTTCTTATCCAATCTGGCTCTGCTTGTCCATTGTCTGTCATTTCCCATCCCAGCCCCTGTTCCAGAAAGTTCAGCTCTACCAGGATCAGGGTTGGTTCTCCTGTCCAGGCCACCCCCTTGACCCGCCTTTCTACGAACTCTATTTGCCTCTAGCTCTGCCCTTCTGTCGCTCTGTCCAATCTCTTCAGAGTATCTCTACTCCGCCTCTCCCCTTTTTAAGGTCGCTCCACACTGTAGCTTTTGGCTGAGCTCAGAGACCGGAGACCCCGTCCGAGGCTCTGTCTCTGTCCCTTGGCATTCGTCCCCTGCCTTTTCTCCCAGTTGGACTTCCCCTCGGATTAGCAGTAATAAACTGTTGGTCTGCTCGCAGAGGACGAGTGCTGCGTCCTTCCTTCTACCCCTCTGCTGACGGCGCTGGCGGCCTCCTATCCCTCTCCTGAGGGTCCAAGGCGTGAAGCCCCCCTACCTGAGACGTGGGAGGTCACTGCCTTAGGGGAAGGGCTTTCCCGAGACAGTCTCCACACCGGAGCCGTTGCTCGCTGCCTCAGCCCTTCTCCCCCCAGGACCTGTTGGCCTGTGCTGCCCCCCTTGGATTGCCAGCCGGGATTCGCAGGGCGGACTCCAGCAGGGCGTGGCGCCCAACGTGGGGCACGAAGAGCCCGAAGACCCCTTCCTATCGGACTACTTCGGACCCCCGGACGAGCCCATCAGGGCTCACTGGCCGCACGCCTACCCCTGTAGTAGCAGATCCCTGTTTTAAGGGACCGCGCTCCAGGGGATTAAGATCACAACTCCACGCGTCGAGGAGCTGATCTTGTCAGCAAGACCAGACGGCAGCTTTTCTATTCTCCCACTCCGGGTTTGGTAAAGTACTCCCCCCTATTTCCCTCCCCCTCGAGCCTCCCCCACTCCTTCGTGAGTATGGTAGAGGTCTGAGTGTTACACGCTCCGTGTGTCGTTCTCGAACCCCTGTGTCGTCCGTCCCCCCCCCTTTTTTTACCCTCCCTCCAGATTTTAGCCCCTTTGTGGGAAGCTTTAGCGTCTCGGTGTGCCGTGCTTGAGCCCCGAGACTGCTTCTTGTGTAAGTGTCCGCGGCACTTTTGGAAGGAGTCCCGGAGTTGTGAGTGTTTTGTGTTCTGTTGTTAGTGTTTTTATTGCTGCTGTTCTGAGTTGTGGGTTGGATCGCAATTAAAATCTAGAGATGGGCGCGCGTCTCTCCGCGATCCAGAAGGACGCTGTTTATAAAGTTATGTCCCTGTTAGTTGCAGGAGATATCCCAGTTAATAAAAAGGAGTTAAAAGTCCTGGTCAAATGGGTCTTTTCAAATTTCTCAGAGGTTTCGTCCGAGAACTTCCGAAGCCCTAAGTTTTGGCGTGAAGTCCAAAGTAAATTAGAAGAAAAATTAAAGGCAGGTGAAGCCTCATGCTCTAAATTGATATACTGGGTAACTCAAATTCGATTGGTGTTAGGAAAAAACAAAGAAAAAGAGAAACGAAAACACCCATCTGCTAGGCAGTCACACCCCAGTTTCCCCGATTTCTCCGACCCTAAAGGTTTACCTTATCCCTCTACCCTGCAACTATCCCAGCTCAAGAGAGCAGCAGCCCCCGACAGCACCGGGCGAGGTGTCCACCATTCCCCCGGCTCCCCTCTTGGTTTGGGACCCCTTTCTCGAGGCAGTCCATGGGCCCGGACTGTAGCGAGCTCTTCCCTGAACCCTTTCTCCCTCACCCCTTGTTCCTCAGTTTCTGATCCTGTTGATAACCCCACATTACAGTTCAAGCTCCCCACTTTATGGAATAGTGCACCAGCTACATCACAAAATGGCTTCCAGAGCAAAAATAGTAAGGAGCACTTAGCAGAAAAGCGCCTGATGACATCACCCCAACCCTCTTTAACTTCTTCTTCCCAGAACCCCTTTTTCCCTGCCCCTAACCCCTTCCAGTCATTGACTTCCACCCCTGCTTCTGCGTCCCTTCCGGCTGCTACTACCCCTGTTCCTCCTCCTTATCTGACTCCTCCCCAGGACCAACCTCCTCACATTAACCCGCCCCCTGACATCACTGCAAAGGCGGAGAATTGTCCTTCTGTAAGTCCCTCCCCTGTTGTTGACGTCAATGAAAACCCTGCCCTTGTGCTTCCCGGTTCTCACGCCCCTCCTTCCTGTTCCCACGAGTCAGCCTGGTTTTCCCACGCCCCTGTTTTAAAGCCTAAAAGATACTTAATTTCGCCTGAACGCCCAAAGGCTGAAAGATACTTACTTGCAAATAGCGACCAAGGAACTGAAAGCAAAAGTGAAAATGAACAAAAATATAAGACAAATACTAACACTCTCACAGCTGCTCCTGTATCTTACTATCCTAGCATTGATGGCAACACCACAACTCAGTGGACTCCAATTCCACACCATACCATCAAAGAACTGTGCAAAGCACAAAAAGAATTTAGCCGTGATAATGAATATTTTCGAGGTTTACTTCGAGCCACTGTAGTTGAATCAGTTGTTACCCCTTCAGATCTACATTCCCTCTTTGCCTGCCTTCTCAATCCCACTGATCTTTCTGTATGGGAGAGAGGGTGGGAAAAGCGAATTGTAGAAATGTTGCCCAATATCTGGGCTGATCCTATGATTGCTACTGATAGTGAAGGGGAAACCATTTCAAAAGATCATATGCTAGGTAAAGGAAGATGGTCAGATGGTCATATAGCTGCTGCAGAAATTCCTTTTGAAATCTTAAAAAAATCTGCCAGGGCAGCAGAAGCTGCTTTCTTAAGCTTGCGTCCAGCAGTAAGCTTAATGTCATATGCCCAGATTTATCAATACGATAATGAACCTTTTGCAGCTTTTGTAGAGAGAATGAGAAAAGCCATTGAACAACAAGTGCTAGAAGAGACAGCTAGAGTTCCTTTATTGAAAGAACTTGTATTAATGCATGCTAACGCTGTATGCAAGTCTGTTCTTCTTAGCTTGCCTGTGAATCCTCCACCAACTTTGCAAGATATGCTAGAAGTCTGTGAAATCAAGGTACCTCAGCTCGCTGTAGTGACCGGAACTGCAACAAAGATCGTCCCGAAGAAAGTCGCAGTTCTAGACCAGACATCTGAAGAATCAGAAAGTTTTACCGCAGCTGCATCTTCCCTAGCAGTTTCCACCCCGGGAGGAAAGAAGCGAGAGATGCCCCCTTGCCACCTTTGTGGAAAAACAGGACACTGGATGCCTGAGTGCCCGTGGAGAGCTGAGTTTCAAGAATTTAAAAAAATAAAAAGGCAGGAGGAAGCCTTGGGAGGGGCAACCTCACAAAAAAACTTGTGAGAAAGCGCAGTTCCCCCCCTGCGCTGAGATATAAATTCGGCGGGGAGCAATCTGTAACATCATATGGTAAGGGGGGAGAACCAAAACAACTCCTATTGCCGGTTCAGCCCACTCCATCAGAGGCTGAAACACTTCATGCTACTGACACTTGCCTTTTTCCGGATGTGACATTTATCATAAAAGGACCTCATTTACAAATTTTAACGACCTTTTCTATGTGTGCCCCATTTAGGCTCCAACTGACTCGTCCACTCCACCTGCGAAACGATGATCTCGTTTGTCTATCAGCGTCGCCAGAGGGACCGAGCACATGGAGCCTCCTGGACAACAGGTATCTCGTTATTGGGGACACTAAGCACACACCACCCGAAATTTTCATTTGGCCTGCATTATCAGCCTCTGACCATGACCATTTCTATCTTGAGCTGTACTGTATAAACCCACCCGTTTTCCTTCCGGAAGGAACCATTATTGCACAAGCAATCCCAGTTGACCTTATTGATTATATCCAGATGGGGAAGTGGGACCCTGACTGTCCGGAAGAACGTTCAGGGCTCCCTTCCTTCCGAAATAAGGTTGACCGGACACAAAAGAAAGGAGTATCAGCAATCTGTCACACTGAAACTATTATGAAGTCTAAGCCAATGTTAACCTGTGTGATGAGAAAGGGTGACGAAAAAATGCTTGTCAGAGGCCTTCTTGACACGGGAGCAGATGTGACGGTCATTCCCATCCGGGAGTGGCCGTCACAATGGGAATTGCAAAGCGCGCCCGGACACGTGCGTGGTGTAGGGGGTGTTCAATTCGCCAAACAGTCTAAAAGCATCGTAAACATTATGGGGCCGAATGGGCAATTGGCACAAATACGCCCATTCGTTTTAGATTACACGGAACCCCTGTGGGGAAGAGATGCCCTTTCACAATGGGGGGCCAAAATTGACTTTCCGGCCCCCCAGGTTTTTCAGTAGCGGCCACTGGAGAGCGCCACATCCAAAAACTGAATTGGCTTTCCGATAGACCAGTGTGGGTGGAGCAGTGGCCGCTCAACAAACAAAAATTAAGAGCGCTCAACGAGCTCGTCGAGGAGCAACTCCACAAAGGTCATCTTGTGGAGTCCATGTCCTGCTGGAATTCACCAGTCTTTGTTATCAGAAAACCCGGTAAGGACAAATGGAGGCTCCTCCACGATCTCCGCAATATTAATGAAGTGATAGAAGACATGGGCCCTCTTCAACCAGGGATGCCGTCCCCTACGATGCTACCCAAAAATTGGAATCTGGCCGTTATCGATATAAAAGATTGCTTTTTTCAAATTCCCCTGCACCCCGACGATGCCCCGCGCTTCGCCTTCACGGTGCCCACCCTTAACCGTGAAGCCCCAAGGAAAAGATACCATTGGACAGTTTTGCCTCAAGGAATGAAAAACAGCCCTACCATCTGTCAATGGTATATCTCTTCCTTGCTGACTCCCGTGCGAGAGAAATTCCAGAGTGTATATATATATCATTATATGGATGATGTCCTTGTGTGTGCCCCCAATAACGACATCCTAAACCACGCACTGACTTGTGTAACGGATTCGTTAATTGCTGCTGGGTTTGAACTCCAAGGCGACAAAATTCAATGGATGCCGCCTTGGAAGTACCTCGGTCTAGAAATCGGTAAGCGGACCATTGTTCCGCAGAAATTGGCAATAAGAACCCAAATTGAAACCTTGGCCGATGTCCACCAACTGTGTGGGACTTTAAACTGGGTGAGACCTTGGCTAGGGATTTCTACTGAAGATCTAGCCCCCCTCTTCAAATTATTAGAAGGCGGTGAGGAGCTCAGTTCTCCTAAGGCGCTCACCCCCGAGGCAGGGGCCGCTCTGGAGAAAATTCAAGGCCTGTTGTCATCTAGGCAAGCCCATCGGTGTCACCCCGACTTGCCTTTTAAGTTTATCATTTTGGGCAAGCTGCCACATTTGTATGGGTTGATTTTTCAGTGGGAAATCCACCCTGAAACACCGAAGTCATCTAAGAGCAGAGGGAAAAAGGATCAAGGCTTGAAGGACGCCCTCTTAATCATAGAGTGGGTGTTCCTCAGCCATCATAGATCCAAAAGAATCACGGCGCCACAAGAGTTGATAGCGGAACTGATCCGAAAATCAAGATCACGGATCAGAGAGCTAGCCGGAGTTGACTTTACATGCATTCATATTCCCATCAGTACCAAAGATGGGAAATTCCAAATTAAAACATTTAATGAACTCCTAAGGACAAATGAAAACTTGCAGTTTGCTCTTGACAGCTACACCGGACGTATTGAAGTAAGCCATCCAGCCCATCCTCTGTTTAACAACACTGTCCATTTTAAATTGTCATTAAAAGAGATCCAAAGTCGAAAACCCTTAAAGGCTCTAACTGTTTTTACAGACGCGTCTGGAGGATCCCACAAGTCAGTCGTGACTTGGAAGGATCCTCAAACTCAGCAGTGGGAGTCAGATATTAAAGAGGTCGAAGGATCGCCTCAGATTGCTGAGTTAGACGCAGTCGTTAGAGCCTTCAAAAAGTTCAAAGATACCCCGTTTAATCTAATTACAGATTCGGCTTATGTGGCAGGAGTGGTTGCAAGAGCAGAAAATGCAGTTCTTAGAGAAGTTCAAAATATGGCCTTACTTAAATTGCTCTCGAGACTTGTCCAGCTGATCTCCCACCGAGAGCAACGATTTTATGTAATGCATGTAAGGTCACATACGGACTTGCCCGGCTTTATTGCCGAGGGGAACCGCAGGGCCGATGCCCTTGCGGCCCCAGTGCAAATGGCTCCTCTTCCTGACGTGTTCCGCCAAGCGAAAATCAGCCATCAACTCCATCACCAGAATGCCCCAGGCCTGGTTCGTCAGTTTAATATTACTAGAGAGCAGGCCAAGGCGATAGTGGCGACATGTCCCCAATGCCAACGGGACCAGCTCCCCTCGCTTCCTCTGGGAGTCAACCCCCGGGGTTTGGCAAGTTGTGAATTGTGGCAAGTCGACGTGACACATGTCGCACAATTCGGCCGCCTAAAGTATGTGCATGTGTCCGTCGACACTTTCTCCAGTGCTGTTAATGCCTCGGCCCACACAGGTGAGAGGGCCTCAGATGTAAAGAAACACCTCATCCAGGCCTTCTCAGTGCTGGGCATCCCCAAGGCGATTAAGACCAATAACGGACTGGCGTACAAGTCCAAGGAGCTAAGAGAGTTCCTGCAGCAATGGGGAGTGGAACACTCCACTGGCATCCCCCATTCCCCCACAGGCCAAGCGATAGTGGAAAGGACTCACCAGAGCTTAAAGAAGATTTTGAACCATCAAAGTTCAGCAATGAAGGTCGAGTCCCCACAGTCCAGGTTGGCAAGGGCACTATACACCTTAAATTTCCTCAACTGCTCCTTTGACCAACTTGACCCCCCTATAATTAGGCATTTTGGTTATCATGAGGACTTGAAATTAAGAGAAAAACCCCCTGTCCTCGTACGTGATCCGGAAACGTGGAAAGTAGAAGGTCCTTACGACTTGGTAACCTGGGGGAGACGGTACGCCTGCGTGTCCACTCCCTCAGGCCTCAAGTGGGTACCTGCCAAGTTCGTACGGCCTTTCCTCCCACGGCGCACCAAGACACCCGGTGCTTTACCCCAAGTGTCAGTAGCAAACTGGCGACGGAAGAAAAAGACCAGTTATCTCCCTCTTAATTTATACCTTCACTGAACCCTCAGGACAGAACCATTTCTTCATTCCTTCATGTTGTTTTATGTTTTCCAGTTGGTCCTAGTTTCCGGAAGAGCGCTCCGGGTCACCTCAAGATTAAGACTCTAGCCCTGTTTGGATTTTTCATCTCAGTAGCCGACTCATGGGTGGTCTCCCAGCCAGGAGCCAACGTCTGGCAAGTCCTCGCATCAGCCATGGGGCAGGACCACATCTGCCTCGATGGTAACACAGCCGACAGCTCCCTTTCAGCGAGCCTCGTGGGGATCCCTCAGATACCCGAAGAACTGCCAGAGCCCCTGGGGTCAGCCTTTATACCGCTGCTGCCCGCCCACGGAAAAACCAGTTTCGGGCAATACCCCAGGAGTGCTTGGGCAGCTGGGGTAGGCAGTCTTCCCCACCTACAGGCTGCCCCCCAGGAAATAGAGCTGCTCGGTTCAGATCCGGCTTCACTGTGCTTTCAGTTTTCCCCCCCATGGCAAGTCGACCCTGCTAATAGCTCTTTTGTGATCTTTCGACAACACAAAACGCAGTTTATGGCTAAGCAGTGGTGTCTTGCCACCATCCTTTTCCCTTCCCCCACTTCTTTGAATAGTCCAGCGTTTCAACTTCCCCGAGGCACCTTTTTTATTTGTGGAGACCGAGCTTGGGTTGGCATCCCCCCTCAGTTTGTCGGAGGGCCCTGTACTTTTGGGCAGCTGAGCCTCTTCTCTCCCACAAAACACCAAATTCTTAATTGGATCAAAATTAATGAGTCTACTAGATTGGCACACAAAAAAAGGGACCTCTCAGAATTAGGTCCCAACTGTGATTCGGACATTACTCATTGGGGATATTCCCGCAGGATGGCTACTACAATCCTGCTCCCTTGGGCAGGCATAGCCAAAGCGCTCGGCGAATTGGGCCAGCTCGAGTGCTGGGTGTTGAAGCAGGCCAATGTTACATCAGCTGCCCTAGCGGACCTCCTTTCAGATGAGGAGACAACGAGGCGCGCCACCCTTCAAAATCGGGCTGCCATCGACTTCCTCCTCCTTCTAAACCATCACACATGCGAGGAATTTGAAGGGCTGTGCTGTTTCAATCTAACGTCTAAAGCTGAAGATGCGAGGATTTCCATTCGCAAACTAAAAGATATGATCCACGAAATCAAAGAAGATAACTCTGACTGGCTGGGAGACACCTTTAAAGGGCTAGGCCTGTCTGGGTGGATAAGCTCTCTCCTAAAAGATGTTCTTATGTTTGTGTTAATCTTTATAATTTTAATTGTCTTCTGGCATCTTGTTAAGCGCTTTCTTTCTAGACCCTTTCCGGGAACGCCTTCGGTGAACTTTGTTACAACAACTTTACCTTCACCCGAAGCGGAAACCGAGTCCGCCGAGTACATTGAAATGCAAATGGTTGTGCCACCAAGTCGTGAGATGCCATATCCCATGGATTTGCCTTTCCAAGGGCTGCCGGAGTGACAAAAAGAAGAACTGACCTCAAAGACTGTTTAAAGACTGTTTACTTTTCTTCTTTTTGCGCCTGCTCCCCCCCCCCTCCTTTTTGTGTAAAAAAGGGGGAGATGTTGCAGTGTGCCCGCGTTTCCTTTTATTTTATAAAATTGTACGGGTTCAGTTTAATGTACCTTGTTGGTTTGTTTGGTTCCCCCCCCCCCCCGCACTGTTGCAAATGGTTCTGTCCCCAGTTCTGCCCACCCCAGGCCCCTCCCATGGGTGATCGAGCACACCACGTCAGTTACTCTCTCTCCCTCTTTCTTATCCAATCTGGCTCTGCTTGTCCATTGTCTGTCATTTCCCATCCCAGCCCCTGTTCCAGAAAGTTCAGCTCTACCAGGATCAGGGTTGGTTCTCCTGTCCAGGCCACCCCCTTGACCCGCCTTTCTACGAACTCTATTTGCCTCTAGCTCTGCCCTTCTGTCGCTCTGTCCAATCTCTTCAGAGTATCTCTACTCCGCCTCTCCCCTTTTTAAGGTCGCTCCACACTGTAGCTTTTGGCTGAGCTCAGAGACCGGAGACCCCGTCCGAGGCTCTGTCTCTGTCCCTTGGCATTCGTCCCCTGCCTTTTCTCCCAGTTGGACTTCCCCTCGGATTAGCAGTAATAAACTGTTGGTCTGCTCGCAGAGGACGAGTGCTGCGTCCTTCCTTCTACCCCTCTGCTGACGGCGCTGGCGGCCTCCTATCCCTCTCCTGAGGGTCCAAGGCGTGAAGCCCCCCTACCTGAGACGTGGGAGGTCACTGCCTTAGGGGAAGGGCTTTCCCGAGACAGTCTCCACACCGGAGCCGTTGCTCGCTGCCTCAGCCCTTCTCCCCCCAGGACCTGTTGGCCTGTGCTGCCCCCCTTGGATTGCCAGCCGGGATTCGCAGGGCGGACTCCAGCAGGTAGAGATACAGAAAAAAAAATCCTTAATGTTTCAACATTTATGGAATTTTTTTAGCTTCTGCCCGTGCTGCTGGCTGCATTGTTCCGTAGGGGTTGGAACTAGAAAAATTTAATGCACAGTTACATTCTTAGTCCTCACAGCTAAAATCAGCACAAAGTTTGCAGGAGAAATTCTGTTATTCTTGTTTTTGCAGTCAAAGCCATGACACCCACTGAGGCGTCTCAATAGCTTCCTTGGAAAAATGAAGAGAGTAAAAACAAAGATAGTTTATCTTCATGCACTTTGCTGGAGTTAGTCTCAGAGACAAAGTGGGGCTTTGTGGTAACTTTCAGTTCTAACCCAGCACAAGAAGGAGACAGAAACAGATCAAGCTCAGTAACAAGCCCAACTCAACATAGCCCTGAAGATGCTCTGCTGTCAAGAGGCTCAATCAGCATCTACAGCACACAGCATCCTCAGCTCAATTATTTCCCATCTATACCACACTGGCTAAGGGTTTATAACCTCACAGGCATCATGTCACAGCCCTGAAAATCTGAAAACTCATTATTTGTTCTCTTCTCAGCCTGTACCTCAAGCACCTTCACCTCTCAGAGGAACCAAAACATAAAGCAGAGCTCTGCCTGCAACTGCCAAGTTTCACAGCTCCTTGGCTGACATAAAGGAAAGTAACAAAGGAAAATTAGTGCACACAAGGCACTAGACCCAAGCTGTAGATGGTGACAGATGAAGATGTTTACAAAGATATTTAGACTGGAGCAAAGGAGGCTCAGGGGTGAACTTGTTGCTCTCTTCAACTGCCTGGAAGGAGGCTGTAGCCAGGCTGGGACAGTCTCTTCTCTCAGGTAATAAGTGACAGAACAAGGGGAAACAGCTTCAAGTGGCACCAGGGCAGGTTTAGATTCAGTATCAGGAAAATTTCTTCACCTCAAGGGTTGTCAAGCACTGGAACAAGGTGCCCAAGGCAGTGGTAGGGTCACCATCACTCGAGGCACTTCAAAGATGTGGCACCTGGGCACATGGTTTAAGTGACGGGCTCGGCAGTGATGGGTTAGTGGTTGCACTTGATAATCTTAAAGGTCTTTTCCAAGCCAAATTATTAAATTATTCTATGAATTAAAAATACTGTATTTACCTACCACCTGCTGAAAATCCAGTTTTCATCCCCTATCCTTGGCTCAAATAAATAAGAACAAAAAAATCAATCTACACATGGATTTTTTTCCAGTGAAAAACTACTTCATATATTCTTTATCTTTGTTACTATTTTGGAAAGAAGTATCTTTGATGTAAAAACTCCAACTGAAAGCTGAAAGATTCTCTGACAGGTTGAAAAATATTTTACAATGAACAAACAGGCATTAGCTACCTCCAGAAAAAAAAAAAAAATCTTTCTGCTGAGTAATTCTAAGCAACATCTGAAAAGTTAAAGAAATCAGTGCCATTTTAATAGCTGGCATTAGGTAGGTGAGGTCACAGACTGTACCAACTGGCAGCAGAACTCGTGCAACACATCAGAGGTCTCCACACTCCAGCCACTTCTCACTCTTTTCTCTTCAGCTGCACCATACTCAGAATTCAAAATTACTTGAGTTTTCTTAAGCAACTCTTGCCCTTGTGTTTACAACATGCAACCATGTACAGTATTTCAAAAGCCTAGGATCTGAAACTGACTCAAACTCCAAATTTGTTTTCGCAAAATTTTGAATGTTACTGATGTTAGCCTATGGACTAATTTAATTTAGGCCCATTAAATCTGGAATGACAACTAACCTAATTTTTGTTATAGGTGGTGGTGTTTTCATTGTGTGTAGTAATCACAAGGGATAAAATAGGTGTGGAAGCAAGGTGAGACATCATCTAGCAACAGCAAAGCCACGTTCCTTAGGGCTATGCACATATTCCTTCATGAGACAATAGGAAATAAGTTGCCAGATCTGTTCCCAGCAGCTACCTGAATAAATGAAGTGGAGGATATCTGGGAGACAAGAGCAGAAGACAGAGCCCTTCACCACCACCCTGGCTGGTGGGACACAGGGTGGGACAGCCCGGGCTGAGGAGGGGAAGGATCCCCCACCTGCAGCGCCAAGAGGCTCTGTGCCAGCTGCACCACGGAGGCGTCGTGCGCGTCGGACGGGCTCTTCACCCCAAACAGCAGCATGAAGAGGTGGCTGACAGAGCAGAGCATGATCTTGTCAGCCTCCACCACCGTGCTGAGGTCCTTGGGGTAGAAGGCCACATCTGCACATTGGCAGCAGCAGAGCAGGTTGTGCACGTCTGCGTTGTAGTGCGAGGCTTCGCCCTTTAGGATCGGCATCTTTTCTGCAAAAGAAGTCAGGCTGTAAAAACTAAGTTTTACAACCTTAGTAAATGCAACCACAGAACAACCGACCTTCTCAGGTCAGTTTAATTTTTGAAAGAGATATTCAAGAAGAATATTTCTTATATGCTATTTGAATATCTTGAGTAAAATACTTGAAAAATGGAAATACTTAATACAGTAAGTTAAGAAACACTTCATTTAATAGCAAGTGTCTGTCCTTTCACAAACCCTCGACAGAAAGTTACACTATAAAGAAACTTTGTGTATTCCAAATCTAAGAGGTCTGAGCAAATTTTTAGAACATGGAAGAAGAGACAACTACAGGTTTATAGGTAACTACTTGTCAGTAATTTTTTCACTGAGCAAATGCATCAGATGCTCAGAAATCACATACAGGTGTGTACTTCTCTGCCTTGCTTTATCTGCAGCAAACAAAACCACTATCTGATTATACTGTAGAGGAATAATTCGTGCTCTAACATCTTTCTTTTTTAATCTGTCTGCTAAGAATTTATGTAAAGCTTTTATCAATTCATGTTTTTGCAAGTCCACCAGAAAACCATTCCTATTAGTTACATCTAAAATAAACTAAAAATCCATTGCGATGTTATACATTGCCACACAATTCTCCCCAAGTAAATTAAACTATCACTAAAAGGTGATGCAACATAACCAGAACAGCTGATAACAGATCCCACAGCTCATAGTAACAATTGTTACTAAAAAATACAGTAAAAAATATTGAATGTGCAAAGACAGTGACACACATAAGGAATTATACTAGAGACCAGGTATCAATGAGCACCTGGCTGTTCAAGCTGAGGTGGTTGGACCCGATGGCCCTTCTGAGTCTTTTTCCTTCTCTTCAATTTTTCAGATGACTTCTGATTCAAACTTTGGATCATAAAATATTCAAGCTAAGACAAGAAATGTATTTTAAAAAAAACAAACTTGTTATTTAAAAACAACTATACATCAAATTAAGGGGTATAACAGGCTCTGTATGCAAAGCTAAAGCTGCTGACTCTATCACCAGTCATCCAGGAGAGTCCCAAAACTCATTTCTGAGAAGCTACCATATTTAGATAGAACTAGCACAATTTAAAAGACTCTTTATTCAAATGATTGTGGTTAATTCTTGTGTATTTAATCTTCTTAGAACTGATAGACATAAAGATACTCAATTTACCAACCTCTTTAGATGCTAATTCTATCTTGGGGAGTGGCCTCATTCAGCTGGATGTTAGCCAGCAAGATAAAAGGGCAAGAATACAAGTGGAAAATTTACTGCAATGCAACTAATACCTTTCCTAAACCTTCCTACTTGAAACCAGAGCAACCTTGGTACTGCTAATTCAGATAGCATCATAGACTCACAGAATCCTAGAATGGTTTGGCTTGGAAAGTACCATGAAGACCACTCAGTTCTTCCAATCCCCCTGCCACGGGCAGGGACACTTTGCACAGATCAGCTTGCTCCAAGCCCCTTCCAACCCAGCAAAGAACACTGCCAAGGATGGGGCACTCAAAGCTCCCCGGACCATTCTGTTCCACAGTCTGACCACCCTCACTGGGAGGAATTTCTTTCCAAGGTCTGACTGGAATTTTGTCTTGGTGGGAACTTGACACTTGGTGGAAGGGCCCATGGTGTGCCTCCCCTGGCTCTCTGAAGCCCTCACATCTGCCATGCACCTCATGCATGTTCCACCCGGCTTCCAAAGAGGCAGATTCCCACTCACCACTCCTCCAAAGTATTTCTGGATGTAGAAGTCATTAAGAGTGTGCAGTTCAAGGTAAGTGGCTCCGAGTTCCTTTGCGAGCTGGACTCCTTCAGAGGTTGTGACACAGCTTCTCCTGTCTGAAGTGCACAGGGGACAGGTGCAAGGCACTCCTGGGGTAAAAAGTGATGGAAAATAACCATTTTGGCCAAATAATGCAGAATTCTTAGATTCCTAAATAACTGTAAAGATATCTTACTTATAGGAGAACAAAGAGGGAAATGAAAACATAGGAATTTTATACTAAGAAATCTGTAGTGACAGAAAAAACCCCTACTTCATATTAATCAATTCAAAACACTAGTCCCCCCTACAAACCTCTGTATCCATTACATTAGTATTACTTTATTGATTTTGTTAAGTTGGAAGAGTTCAGCCAAGCTTACGGATGCCAGATTTGGCTTTGGCTCAATAGCTTTGCATGCCCAGGTCTTGTACTAGCCTGCAGGTGTTATCATTCATGAATGTCACCCTTCAACCTCTTGAATTGTTGTAGCCTGTCCATGCAGGAAGTACACACAGTAGTGAAAGAAGAAAATTTCCACTCCAGACCAACCTTTGATGGGTTTGTACGTACTGCACGATCTGATTCACCTACATGTATTTCACATCCATTTTTTTAAAAACACAAAATAAGTACTTTGAAGATTATGTCATTTCAATGTTAAAAATCTTCTAGCCACATTGGGTCAGCTCTGATTAATGGCAGTAAGAATGTGCCAGCCACGGATGTGCTTTCAAATGTGCTGTGCATGCTCCCCACTAATGTCCTCTGCCTAGACCTATGGATAACATAATAAAACAGCTTTTTCTGGGTATTTTTATTCAATTGTTTTGGCATCAACATTTACCACTACAGAGGATTAAGATCTTAGTGATCTGTATGAGCAAACTGCTGTGTTCACAAATACCTCCTAGAAACAGAAGGGTTCTGTGTGTGCACAGCAGTTTGCTCTGACAGGTCCCAGGGTAAACCCAGAGGTCCAGCCTGATGTCTCTCATGGCCACATTACTTAGGGAGGAAGAGAGAAAAAAACTAAATGGAAAAGAAATATAACTGCTAGAAGAGTCAGTTTGGTGATATCCTCTTCTTAAACAAAAAGTGTAAGGAAATGCTTGGGAAATACAAACAATTTACCAAGACCTTGCACTTAGAATGGGAGATTTATTACTCCTGTATATATCAGAGCATCAAAGCTCTTGGTCATGATCATTCAATTACTAAATGGAAGAAAATAAATGCTTAACTGTTATGCAGCTCTTTAACTGTCCTGTATCTGTCACTGAACTAAAAGGTTTATAAGTAGACCTTAGCAACACTGAGCATCCACTCAAGAGGCTATACTTCATATGGATTATCATTTCTCTGCACAGTACAAAATAAATGTCTACATCTACATTCATCATGTCTCTTACTCATTAGAAAGAGGGATGCTCAGAATCACTTGTTTTAGTAAAGTATCATGAAATAAAACACAAGCCAGGGTTGTGGTTTTCATTCATTGCTTTAGGAAGAAAATCCCAGAGAATTTCAAGGCTTTTCCCAACCACTCTCAAGTCTTTTCAGAATGCTGGATGTAATTTTAATCTCATACACTAGAGATACTTTATACCCAAATGTATGTCGCTTAATCCAAATTACTAGATTTAATCCTCAAGTGTGACAGCTCCACAAGAAGAGTCATTGTAGAGGTCAAAGAAGGATAGATTGCCTGTCATTACTGAGGTTAATTAAGCACAGTGTTCTTGCCAGCATATCAGTCTAGAGAGCCAAAATACATGTGCATATTACTGTCATCCTGACAGACTAATTGTTTCTGTTAGCAGCTTGGAAAAACAACCAGTTTCTACTGAAATTACTTTATACCAAACTTCCAAATGAGATTTTATCTGTTGTTACAGGAGGCTGGATACATACCATTTTTTCTTGCACCAATAGCAGAAATTATTACTGGAACTGAGCAGTGATTTAGTGCTTTTTTTACCATTGGCACATCGCTGTCCTTTAGTTCTTGAAATGAAGTCTTGTCACTGACAGAGTATTAAATCACAATAATATCAGCTCCTCCAATGAGCCTGCAGGAAGTGTACCAGTCACTGTCAAATATATCCTAAAAAGAAAAAACCACCAATCAAGAATTTATTGACTTGAAGAGAAAGATGAAATATTCTATATTCTTAATGCAAAACTCTACAGAATTGTTTTGGTCTGATTAGATCTTATTTGAAGACATGCAACAATGAGCAGCGGATTTCCTGCTTTGTCATTTCCTTGTTTGGAGAGCAAGCTGTTTGTTATAACAAATCGTAAATATTTTCCATTAATTCAGGAATTCTGTCAGAAGAATTTAAAATAGGGTTCATCAGGAAATAGTCTTTTCAGGAAGAAACTTTGCTGTTTTAATTACTTAACCACAAAATTTGTTTCCTTTAAGAAATAAAAGCACCTTCAGTGGTAGGTATTTTCAGCAACACATACAAAAACATTATTAATCACACCATTTTAGAGAAAGGGTTATGTCGGGATCATTAGTTTGTCAGAGTGACCCCGAGAAAAGTTCCAAAGTCTCTTTTCCCAGCCCAGCGCTTAAAGAAGGAGTCAGAGTTCTTCATTTCTTGGTCTTAATGTTGTTTATTAATTCTTATCTAAAAAATTTTCTTTCTGCCCAGCAGAGATCTGCTCAGCTGGGCAGCCACAGGCACTCTGCCTGCCCCTGGGGTGGTGTTATGTCTTTATACTACAAACTACGTGTGCAGTGTTTACAATTACTCCCCAATACCCATCACCTATGTTAGACAGTGAACTTCTACTCTAAACCAATCTCTAAGTGCCAACATCACCACAGAAGATGGAGGCTAAGAAGAAGAAGGAGAAAGGCTGGACACACCCAGTTCCCTCCATCTTGTCTCCATAACCCCCCTGTACCAAAATCCCAAAATGCATATTTCACCCTGTGATAACTTCACTAATATTCTACTTAAACTCTTGTGGCTTGCTGGTGTTCATATAAGGTTGGTAATTTGCTCCACGGGCCATAATCAAACTCACAGAGGCCTTTTGGGCTCTGTGCCAGGGTCCCTGAGACCCCTGGCAAGGGTCTTGGCTGCTCAGGACAGCAAGAGGGATGTCCTGAGTCCCGACAGGGTTACACAGAATTATCTGATGTACCCATGACCTTTAAATATAAACTTACTAATTCAGTGTGACTTTTATCACTAGAGCTTCTGCATGGCTTCACCAGGTGTTAATGTCATCAGGGTAAAGACTTAAATCACATACCTAAACCTTCTTTTTCAATTTGACATTCAAATTTTCATTGCTCTGTGCTGAGAACTTAACCTCTAAAACTGTTTGATATTCTGTACGTTTACAGCTGTGCTGTATCCACAGGCAATATACAGTAATTAATGTCTATCTGTCATGGAATTGTGATTCCACAATTTCTGCTTCAGCTGGAGGTAGCTCATAAATACCAGGAGAGCCTTGGCTTTGAATACATGCTGAATTGAAAACCTTTGTGGCTGGGGAGCTGTGTGGGCCAAAAGGCCGCAGGGCTGGTGGCCTTGAGCAGCTGAAGATGAGGCAGCGTGTGGCCAGGGGGCCAAGAAGGCCAAGGGCATGGTGGCCTGTGTCAGCAGCAGTGGGGCAGCAGGAGCAGGGCAGTGAGCGTGGCCCTGTGCTGGGCAGTGCTGCGGCCACAGCTGGAGTGCTGTGTGCACTTGTGGGCCCCTGGCAAGCAGAAAGTCATGGAGGGGCTGCAGCGTGTGCACAGAAGGACAGGGGAGCTGGGCCGGGGGGTGCAGCACAAGGCCAGTGAGGAGGCGCTGAGGGAGCTTTAGCCTGGACAATGGGAGGCTCTTGTGGGACCTTCAGCATCTCCTCAATGCATCCAAATATTTAGCCACTTTTGGACTTGAATTTCTGTCCCTTTTTTCCTTGGGTTTTTTTTTTTTTTTGGTTGTTGTTTTTTATTTTTTTTTTATTTGTTTGTTTGTTTGATTGGAGGAAGTGGCTTATTCACATTCTTTTTCTCCCAACTATAGTTCTTTCCAGCATTATTTTCTGCTGTTTTACTGCACTGGACCTGAGTCTGCTCGAATTTTAATTTCCAAGGTGTCACTTTCTGGGGAATGCAGTAGTTTTGCATGAGAACACATCATTCTGTGCAGGGACCTTGGTGCAGAAGGAGCTGCTGTGATTCCAGGCCAGCCAATATGGCCTTACAAATCACTTTGATCTCAGCAGTGCCTGTGCCTTTTTGCATCTCAGGCAATCAGTGTGTGTTGTATTTGGGAACTGAGCAGGAGATCAATGCCCTTGCATTCCAGCTGCTCCTCAGAGATCACAGGAGCTGGGAGGGGCTGGGATGCCTTTCTCATTCCAGTCACTTTAGCACTGTCAGTGTGGTCATATCCAAGAGAAGAACTTTCTTGAGCATACATGCACCGCAAGTGCAGTTCCCAGGGCAATGCTCTGGGTCTGATCCCTTTCCATAAGGACCTGCATGCTCCAGATTCCCCAAGAGTGTGCTTTATAGAGCAATAGGAGAGCAATCTCAGAATTGCTGCTGAACAGGGTTATGGCTACCAAGTGTTGATGTGTGCAGCAACAGAGAGGACAGTAAAGGGAGATCATAGTAGTGAGATCTAGATCTCTGTCTTTCTTCCTATCTATCTAATCTATCTATCTATGTAACATTTACATAATTGAATCTTCCTGGCTCTGGTCCAAGGCAGTTGGAGGTGCAAAGCTCACCTAAAGCATCCCTCTCAGGAGAGGATTAGAGACATCTTCCTTCAACCAATTCTGAGTAGGCAGAGACGTTTCCCCCCCCAGATATGGTGGTTTTTTCCCATCAGAGTTGTTTTCCTCCTCCAGCCTCTTGTGCCCTGAAGTCTCCAGTTAATTCTTTAAATTTCTGCCTGTCCTAGGGAGGTGGAACAATTCCATGTTTAGGTGGAGTTTGGTGACTCTGGTCACACATACCATGCATTACAGGACACATGGGTTTCTTTCACTGGCATCCCCAGGGCTGTGTAAGTGCATTCATTAATGGGGCCTTAGGAGAGTCTCTGTTTGTGCTGGTCAGAATTCTCAGTTGACAATAGAGGGAGAAGAAACACCTTGGTCCTCCTCCATATTCTGAGGTGGCCACAGAGGTTGTGTGACCTCAACTAGAGATCTTTGCACGCATCCTCATCTCCTGAATGACCAGGTTTTCTTACAAGAGTGTAGATGTCAGAAAGGCAGGAATGCTGGTGCAGGCCTGATATGAACTTGAACTCTTGAAGTGTCTCTCACAAGGAGTGAGCTGACCCAGGAAGACACCTGCAGAGCCAGGATGGAGCTGTGGGACAGGGTGGGTTGTCAGTCACTACTGAAAGACAAACAAGACATGGCAGAAGCAGAGGGAGGCCCTCAGCAGACCCTTGAGAAATGTCACACCTTCCCTGTCAGCTGCCTGAGAGGTTGTTGGAGCTTCAGTCCCAGATGGCCCCTGACTGTAGGGCCAGGGTCACTTTGGAATCTGTGCCTCCCCTTGAACACACAATGACCCAGCAGAGCAGCAGCACAGTGCTTTGGGAACGTGTGAGCCCAGCAATCTTTTGAGTCTTGGCCCACAAAGCTCCTATGGGAAGTTGAAACCCGTCTTTTCTTGCTTTCTGTGCAGGTGCTTCTAGAGAGAGAGCAGCAGCAGATTGCTGCAGCAGAGATGCCATGGCAGACTCAGGGAGAGCTGTTCCCAGCCTGAGAGCAGGAAAAGCAGCTCAGGCAGCAGGTGGAAAAGCCACAGGAGAATGGCCAGGTAAGCCTGACTGGCCAGGTGACAGAGGGAAGGGCAGGAAGAGGGGCATAAACCAGAGCTCTTGGGACTGAGGAGGCCAGGAGTCCCACAGGCACTGCAAGCACAGAGCCTTGGAATCTACAGAGAACAGCCCTGGGACAGGAGGGTTACATTGGAAGCAGATGTGGGGAGGGAAGCAGAAAGAAGTGGCTGAATAAATGTGATTTTGAGGCTGCAAGAGGAAAAAAGCTGAGCTTGATGGCAGCTCCCAGTCACTTGCTCTGCATTTGTGTGTACAGAAGATCAAGGCAGAGCCACAAGCAGAGCTGCCCGAAGTTCAGAGTGCCCTCATGGCAGTGAAGAGGAGGAACAAGGATGACATGAGAAGAATTCAAGAGGAGAATCTCGATCAGCAGAGGAGCGATCAACAAAACCAGGTGAGTGAAAGAGTGGCAGCCACCCCAGTCATGAAACCTCCTCTCTTTTGTCTTTTAGAGAACATGAAGGAACAGCTGGATGCAGAGTTTCAGATAGCTCACAGTATGTTCAAGGCAAGGCAGAAGAGGCTGGAGGAAGAACTGAAAATCTTCGGGGAGAAACTTAATCGCTTCTGTCAGTCTCTGCAAAAGCAAGTGAGTGAAAGAGGGATGCAGTCACTGCAGTCACCAAACTGGTGGTTTCTGCCCTTCTTGCCTTGCCAGTGCAGAGCAGCAGGGAGTGGGGCCATGCCTCTGAGTGCCATCCTGCTCTAGTGTGTATCACAGTCACTCTGAAGGACATTTCCTGGTGTGCTCAATCTCAACTGCTGCCCTGCACAGTGAAACTTGTCCTTTGGCCTTTTGGCCAGCAGTCATCCAAACTGATTCCTGCTGGCCTGTTCCTGCTCTCCTTGTTTCTTCAGGTGTTTTTGCAGTGCAACGTGGTGACCCAGATGGAGGATTGGAACAAGCTGTCTGTATCCCTTGTCAATCTGTTCTTTGCCTTTCCTCACAGTCAATGACTCCTGGCTGACAGGGACAAGCTGTAGTGTCTGACTGCTTTGTTCTGTGTGATTTGAGGTGCGAGTGTTGACATCTCACCTGGCAGCCTGCGAAGACTTCCAGCGAATGTCTGGCAATGAAGATCCCCAGGTTTGCCATGAGGCACAGGAACAGTGCCCACCAGAAATGCTCCAGGTCCAGCACATCATGGGCTCTGAACCTGCTGCTGCAGCAGCATCAGCTCGAGGACACCCTGTCAAACCTGGGAACTCCAGCTCGGGCACTTCCTTCATCTCCCTGGAACAGCAGACTGAGGAGAAGTACCTGGAGATGCTGGGTACGTCTGGTGTGTTTCTTGTCTGAGGGACAGTGTGTTGTGTGCGGCTGTCAGCAGAGCTGTACCAAATGCTCCTCCTGAGTTTGGTGTCACAGGGCCATTCAGGAAGAATGGCCCTGTGACCCCAGAGGAAGTGCTGTGCTCCGAGGCAGCGAGAGAGCGCTCTGGGCGTTCCTGCTGCCTCTGAGGGCACCTTGGAGTGGCTTGGTTTTGCCTGAGCTTCCCTCTCTGCTAAAGGCTGAAGCAGGGATTGTTCTTGGATCAGCAGAAAGCCGTGACCTAGCAAATGATCTAGGCAAGTCCTGTGTGCTATTGGCCACACTCAACAGAATTCTTAACTTCCTAAATTCTCCTTAGACTCCTGACTTCCAACCAGCCATCAGAGCAAAAAAAACTTCACAGAAATGGACTGGCTTTGGAGTTTTGTCTCCTTGGATGGGGATTTTTTCTTTTTTTCTTTTTTTTTTTTGGGGGGGGGGGTGGTTTTTGAGTTCTCTTTTTTGTGGAGGCCTTTTGTTTTTCTGTTTGTTTTGGGTTTTTATTGTGTTTTGGGTTTTTTAGGTTGATGGTTTGTGGGGCTTTTTTGGTGGAGTTGGTTTTCCTCCATCCTAAAAGAGCCCTTGCACCCCACGTCTTACTGATGTCATTTTTATGACTGTTACTTTTACCAACACTACATCTGCATTTTATTTTCTTGAGAATGCTATCTTTTTGTCAATAGAGCGTGTTATCTTTTGTAAATAAGAACTACTTTGAAAGAACATCAGGTTACAGGACAAATAGAGAGCAAGAGATGCTTTCCATGTGCCCCCAAAGAAAAAAGCAATTCTTTATAACAGCCTTTATTTAATCTTCTAGTTTTATGCTTATCAAGATGTGTCCAAGAGACACATCCAAGTGGCGCGATCAGATAAAAGTGTACTGCAGGCATTTCTCAGGAGAGAGCCTCCAGCTCAGCCATGGTATATTCCTCAGATCCATGGCACTTTTCCATACCCAATTTCCACTCTTTCCCATGACTGTTACAATCCTACCCATTGGCCCAAGCCCTGCTCAGATCAGTCTCTACGAAAACACATCAAGTCCTTTGTGATTCTGCAGCACAAGCCAATGAATCTGCTTCTTGCCCGTAACAGCTGCCAGTGCTGTGCTCTCAGAGAAGCCCTGCTGGGGCTGAGACCAGAGCCCAGTGGATTCTGTGTCTACCATCACCTGTTGGGACAAAAAGGGCACTGATCTGCACCTCGGTGTGGCTGATCTCAAAGCCCATCCTGTTGTGTCCTGAATGGGGGCAACAGCTTGCAAGGGGCTCAGGCTGGCTGTGGCTTCTTCCCACTGCTTGTCAGTGCTCATGCTTGGGCTTTGCCAGCCTTGTTGTGCTAGCTGCCCTGTCCCTGAGGGCTGGAGGGACTGCAGAGGCTGGAGCCTTCCTTAGCTGGGAGAGGGGCATCTTTGAGCTCAGCCTGCTCATAAACAGGTCAGGGTCCTGATGCTGAAAGCCCTGTTGGGATTGGCTCTAGCATCAGCTGCTCTGGTTTACAAATGGCATTCTTTTGGCAAACTGCTGAAAGGTGGGTAAGATGTCCTCCCATCCTGGAAATGCATCTCTCCTGTCAAGAGAACTCTTCAAAGGACTGTACAAAATCAGTCTCTGTGCCAGCCATCTGCACTGCAGGGCTGCCTGTCCTTTTGCTGTTGTGGTTGTTGTTACCCAGCCGACCCCAACAGGTTTAGAGCCCTAGACAGTGGGGCTGCCTTTTGTATCTCCTGCAAGCTGGGATCTCTGCTTTCAAGTCAGCATCTTGCATTTTGTTTCATTCAGGGAGAATGGTGAACTCCACTGAAAATCCTGTGATGAAATACACAGATCTGGTATATATTGGCAGCGGGTGAGTCCAACAGCAGTTACTTCTACATAACCATGGGCCAGGTGTTTTTCTGCTGGAATGTCTATCCAGTGCGACGTCAGGCCAGCTGCAAAGATGTTCACACACTGAGGATAGATTGTCCTATCTCTCCATGCTGCTCAGAATTTGTGAGTGGGCTCAGAAGGCATTGTCAGAGATACTCCTTGCTTCCAAGGTCTTGCCTGCATCAAGGAACAGGACCTGAAAGGTCTCCTTGTTTCTCAAGTGTGGGACAGCTCTGTGTTAATTTCTTCAGCATTTTTTGTATGTCTCAAAATCATACTGGCACACTAATGAAAAAAGAAGAAAGTTGCTTGCCTGGAAGAGCAAACTACGCCCTATCAATACTGTGAGATAGCAGTTCCCAGGAACAATTCTTTCCCCTAGTTTGCAGAAGGAAACACTCTGTGGTCAGGACAGGAACCACGCCGTTTAGAAAGTGAAACCCAAGAGGAAAGACTAAACTCCTTTTAGAAGTTGAACACCAGCACTTCAGGATAAGGCCCAGTGCCCATGCACTTGAGAGGAAAATGCATCATCTGCCTTCTGGCAGAGCCCTCCTGCATCCTGCAGGTTTTAGGCATTTACAGCACAGATCTCCTGTGTGGGCTGGCTTTCACTGCAAGATCTAAATGCCTTCTCCTTTCTCTGCTTCTCTTTTGTTTCTAGGAGTTTTGGACATGTGATCAGAGCACTCGACACTGCCACAGAAGGAGAGGTAAATGTCAACAGCCCCTGCAGACTCTGCTGCTCTTGAGGGGGCTTCCCCCTTGTGTGAGCTGTGGCTGGAGCTTTGGGCAGAGCTGTGCTGAAAAGGCACAAGAAGCACAGACTGGTGCCAGCCTGCAAAATACATTTGGGACTTTGTCCTCCTCAGCTGCTGGAAGGAAGGCACGGAGGGCAGCGGTTCCTTTCAGACAAGGACGCGCTCACTCGCTCTCCATTGCTAAAACAAAGGCGGTGCCTTTGAGCACCTCACTGCTCTTTGGGGCTACAGCTTCAGAGTCCTGAATTCTCATTTCTGGCTGCCAGCAAATCCATCTGAAAGTTACTGGTAGTTCCTTAGCCACCTGCAGTGCTGCACTTGGGAACTGCACGTAGGGAGAGATCTGGAGGGCGTCCCTAAAAGCCCTAAGCCCTGCCCAAAGACCAAGATGTATCCACAGAGTATTAAGACATGGATTACTTCTGATTCCCAAACAAAGCAGCAGAGATTGCGGTCAGAGCTTTGTGGGTGATAGCTGTGACACCACTGTTACCAACTGGACAAGGCAAAATGTCAGTGGCCCCACGTCCTGTACTGGCCCCCAAGGAGCAGAGAAATGGGCTGTTGGAATGTCAGTTCCTAATTACTGCAGTGCCTAATCACAAGGCAGTTTGGCACAGCTCAGCTGTGGCATTGCAAAATCACTCGCTCCACTGCATTGTGGTCTCATGCCACCAACTTCTCAAGTTACTGATTTTCTATGTCATTTTAGGTGGCCATAAGAAAATAAAGGACTGAGGAGGAAGGAACTAACTGTTAATGAAATCATGATCATGAAGTGGTACAGGAGTCCCAATGTTGTGAATTATTTAGACAGGTGAGAGATCATGGTCTTATCCCATGGATGTGTGTTTAGGTACAGAAATCAGGAGAGGTTAAAAACCCACTTTGGTCAGTTGCAGAAGTAGAGCTGTTAATTTTTATTTATTCATATTTCTCTACTCATCTTCAATGGATGAGAAGAGAGTGCATCTTGTCTGCATGAGTCTTCCCTAGTTTGAAAATTATTCCAAAATTATTCAAAACCTGGATCAGCGGTATCTTCCTAAGTCAATAGCCTCGAAGTTCACTGCCTGCACATTTTTTCGGGATTGATTTTTTTCAAGTTTCTTAAGTGCTGATGAACCATCCTAAAGTGGATTTCCCTTGCGTTGTTGCCCTTCTTTGCCATTGCTGTGCATGCCAGGAAGACTAGGTGCTTATTTCCAGAAACACCATGCCTGACAGGTTTTTGATCTGGGCTGTTTCTAAACTGCACTTTTTGCTTGCTGACCGTCTAAGACATCTCCGTTTTCACAGCTGTGCCTTTCTCTTTGAGACTGCACAGATTGCAAACAGTGCACAGCCAAGAGAGAATCTCTATTCCTTTGATTCTGCCCTTGTCACAAATGCACTGGAAATAAGAAACCTGGAAGCAAAAAATCAACCTAGTCATGCATGTTCAACTCCACGCCCTTGTTTCCTTTTTTCAGCTACTTTCTGGGCAAGGAATTCTTGCTGGTTATGGAGTACATGGATGGAGGCGCCCTGAGTGATGTCACCAGCAAGACCTGCCTGTCTGAAGATGAGACAGCAGCCATCAGTTGGGAGGTCAGAAATCCCATCTGTGTTTCCAAGGGCTTGGGCTTGTCTGGCAAACAGGGGCTCAGATCAGGAGAGGTTTCATGTGCCAAGCTTTGTTTCTGTGTTGCTGGTGTGCTATGGGTAAGTAAAAGCATCTCAAGTGAAAGGCCTGCCAGTGCCCCTGCACTCCCTGTACTCAGTGCCAGCACTCTTATCTCCTGCTGTTGTATTCTCGCTCTGCCTCATGTATTTGTTGTTCTCCACCTTGCCTCTCTAAATGTTTGCCTGGAGTCTGTCTTCACTGCATTCCTTGCCTGTGAAAACAAAGGTGCTGGTGGCAGGATTTGAAACAAATGGCACAGAAAAAAGAGAGAGACTCGTTTCTCTCAGTCCTCAGCTGAAAAGGATAGGAGTGCAGCCAAAATGCTCTTTGCTTCTGAGCACATCCGCTGCAGCAGGAGTCATCCTGGCTGCTTTGCAGAGCACAGTCTACAAGAGCAGGTGCTGTTGCTCTTTCAAAAGCTGACGTTTCCTTTCCTCACAAAGGTCCTGCTCTGCAAGTGTTGGAGCTGCAAGCTCTTCCTATCAGTGGCCCTGTCTTCTGCCATTACTCCCTATTCCCCTGGAGAGGGAATCTTTTAGATTCTTTCTTTCCTTTCTTGTGGGATGAAATCCCATCACTCATTTTTGCCCTCCTCTGTTTTCTCTATAAGTGCCTGCAAGGGCTTTATTTTCTTCACTCAAACCACGTGATCCATCAAGATGTGAAGAGCGACAACATCCTTCTGAGAACCGACGGCTCTGTCAAGTTCGGTCAGTATATTCTTGATCAGGTGCAGCATTCCAGGGATGTGGGTGTGGGGCTGCTTTGAGTGACAGCCAGCTCCCCAAAAATGGTGCTGGTGGCAGTGCAGGGACACCCACTGTGATCCGTGGGCACAGTTGCAACGTGCACAGAGGAATGACAAGGAGCAAGCAGTCAAGAGTGGCCTTGCTCTGTGTGTGTCCCTTCCAGAGGGAGGCAGCTACAAGTCTAAAGCTTCCAAAGAACAAAAGCCACTGCTGGAGACAGTGTAAAAAACGGGGGATTTTAAAAGTCGCCAATGCCAGGAGATTCAACAGCACATTTGCAAACTTCTCCTGGGGAAATTCTTTTGCTTGCTTTCCCAATTGAACAGAATTCAAGTAAAACCAGTATTTTGCTTTCTCCTCAGCTGATTTTGCCCTCTCTACTCAGCTCACCCCTGAGCAGAGCAGACGGTGCTCAGCAGTCGGGACTCCTTGGTGGATGGCGCCTCAAGCGGTGACAGGTCAACCATATGGCCCCAAAGTGGACATATGGTCTTTTGGAATCGTGGAGATTGAAATGATGGAACAAGAACCTCTGTACTGGAACCAGAGTCCTGGTATGGTTGGGAGCAAATACGCACTGATCCCATTGTCCTTCTCATCTGTCACATGTCCTGTGTTGGACCCTGGACAAAATCCCATTGCCATCTGTGCGAACTACTTCAGCCAAGGTCCCTTCCTAAAAATGTCCCTGCAACACATCAGCATCTGCTGTAGTTTTGGTTGCATCAGTGAAGGAACTCAAGCCTTACCACATGCAAACAAACTCCATTTTCAGGCTACATGTTCCTTTGGGTTATAAGTGGTTCCAGTGCTTTTGTCTGTGCAGATGGCCCCAGTAACAGGAAACAAGTATCTCAGAACTGCTGTTATCTTTCCAGAAATGAAGGAAGGAAACCCAAACTCAACGAAGTTTCTAAAACTGTGGTCTTTAGAGAGGAACCTAACCCACCGTGCAGTTTCTTCTCACTGGGAAACATGCCTGAAACCTGGGCATGATGAGGGTGTAAAGGCCACTGAGTCTCTTCTGCTTCTTGTGCAGTGCTGCTGAAACACTCAGTGACCATGTTTCTCTCCTAGCCCAAGGCACATTCTCCGTGTCACCAAGCCAGAGCCTGGTGATGTGGAGAGCCTGCCAAAACCTCCTGCTTGTTTCTTGCCACTTTCAGGGATGGGCCCACCATTAATGCATTGACTTGAGTAGCCAAATGAGCAGAGGGTGACCATAGGGATGGCACCTCTCCTTCTTCTGACCATGACAATTTTTATTTTGCTGCATAATGGGAAGCTGAATTTTTTTAGACTTCTTAGAGACAGAACTGCAGGTGACTCCTGTGTGCCCAAGCAGGCATTTTCACCCCAGTACATTTGTGCAGGTATCTTAATGTGCCTGTGCTGCAGGTGAGATTGTAAAGGTTTGTTTCCTCACTGCAGAACACAGGTTAAACAAAGGGATATGGGAAAGCACTTAGAGATGTGAAAGCAGCAGGTGGAGCCTGGTGTCTCCTTTTTCTCCAGGCTACACACCTGATAGCCACAGTAGGGACCCCACAGCTGCGGCAACCCCACCGATTCTCGCCTTGCGTCACTTCCTGAGCTGCTGCCTGCAGAGAGACGAGGAGCAGCGCTGGTCTGCCAAGGAGCTCCTACAGGTAAAATGGGAAGGGGGCTGCAGGTGAAACAGGCTCTGAGGGATGGGCTCCTCCTCCACTCAAGTCCAAAGCATCAGATGAGCCCCCTTCCTCCTCACCTCCACTCTTGGTGCTCTTCAAATGAAAACAGTGAGGAATCCTAGACTGGGCTGGGCTGGCAGGGTCCTGCAAAGGTTTTCTGGTCCAGGTGTCCTGCAATGAGCAGGGACATCTTAAAAGAGATCAGGTTGCTCAGAGCCCTTTGCCACCTGACCTGGAATGGTTGCAGGGATGGGGCACCTACAAGCTCTTGGGACAACCTGTGCCAGGGTCGTACCATGCTCTGAGTAAACAAGTTCTTCCTTAGACCTACTCTGATTAGATCTCCTTTGTGTTTAAAAATATTCACCCTCATCCTATTGTAACTGGCTCTGTTAAAAAAGCTGTCCCTCACTTTCTTCAAAGCCACTCTGAAGTCTTGGAAAGTGGCAATTAAGTCTCCCTGGGGCCTGTTATTCACTAAATTGAGTAATTCCACCTATCTCTGCATTTCCTGAGAATTTGCTGTGGGCAGGAGGGGCTGTGGGGGGCTCACTGTGAGCCTCTGAGGGGCCCTGGTTTGTGGCCCCCAGCCCACCCTTAGAGCTTTCTGCCACGCAAACAGGGACAGCTGGGAGGGACTTGTCCCAGCCCCATCTGCTGCCTGGCACGCTCAAGCAGACGAGAACTGCGCCAGGGTTACTGCCAGGTTGTGTGGCAGAGAGGGAACTGCAGGACCCAGTGCCACTGGGCTGGCCCTGCTGGGAAGGAAGGTGCCATCCAGCACACGAGGGGCAGGGCATGGAAAGGTAGACACTGCTCTGTCTCCCTGTGGAAATCAGCACAGTGCCTGTCTTACAAAGGCAGGGACTAATGTAAGTCATTGGAGTTTCCTGAAAGGAAGAAATCCCAGGGACAAAAAGCACCATTTCTAGAGCACTGGTAGGGCAAAAATCCCAGCAAGATGAAGGCATCACAATGAACAGATGAGTGGCATTCTGGGCCACATATGTCTGTGATGGCAAGGTCCTGCACATGGCAAGTGGGGAGCAGATGGTCCCCTTGTTCTACTTTCTGGGTCTTTGTAGGAACTAGAGGAATCCCAATTAAGGCTGTGAAGCACTGAGTTTCAAAGTCATGGTTCACTGTTCTTTGTTGTTTTGGGTTTTTTTTCCTGTGGACAGCATCCCACTTTAAGGTCAGCCAGGCCAATATCCATCCTGGCACTACTCATCAACTCAGTCAAGAAGAGGAAGTAGGAGATGAGAGTAGCATCGTGTCAAGATGTTATCTCCATAGCCAATTTTGAGTAGGACTGTAGAGTAGGATTGCAGAGTAGTATTGTTGAAGAATTTTGTAGAGTAGGATTCTAGAATAGGATTGTTGAAGAGTTTTGTAGGATAGAATAATAGATTAGGATGGTAATTAAAAAAAGTTTCTGAAACATCAACTCAATTTGGAAGATTCTCCTCCTTCCAACCCCTTATCATTTCATTCTTTTCCCTTTGCTTGCAAGCCTTCTGATCAAATCCTTTCTTCTACTCTTTTAGTATAGTTTTAATATAATAGATATCATAAAATAATAAATCAGCCTTCAAAAACATGGAGTCAGATTCTCATCTCTTCCCTGGTCCTGTGAACACCACCACAGCCCACTGGCTGATTTTTACCTAGCAGCGGTATTTCCAGTTAAGGCAGAAAGGGCAATGGCATTTACAAGAAAACCAAAGGAGTGGGGCAGCAGAGACATCCTGTGCAGATGCAGGCATTGAGCTGTGACTCAAGAGCATTGGGGTTCCTGCCACTTGGATTTGTATCCCTAAGTGCAATGTCTTTGGCTGGAGGAGAACCTTGCTCTAGTGAGAAAGCAGAAAGACCAGAGAGTGTGGGTTTTTAGGGTCCAGCTAAATGCCGGGGGCCCCAAAGCAGAGCGAGCAACAGCGAGCTCCCTCCTTGGCACCGCAGCCGCGGTGGGATCCGACCCTGTCGCTCACCCCCTGTTGCTCCCGCGGGTGGATCGAGCTAACACAGTCGGTAGAGACAGGACTCACTCCGTTCCGGCGCAGTTCCAACAAGGCTTTATTTTCATGGAGTCCAGGGTGCCGACGGGGTGGGGAGCGGGATACAGCGCTGCTGAAAGGGGCCGGAGCCGGGTGCCGAGCCCCAAGCCCGGGCGGCACCTCGGTTTAAGAAGGGGAAGGGGGGGGGGGCGGGGGGGGGGTGCTGGCACAGCGGTGCTCTCTGACCATTAGGACAGGGGTACAGGGACAGTGTTTTATGAGGTGGTCCAATAAAAAGTTTAAAGCAAACAACTTTCTAGCAAGGACATTATAGTTTACATTTTTCCAAAAGCCCCACCCCAGGGTACATCAGCTTCACCCTCCTTGGCCCCTTCCTTCTCAAGACAGGGTGCTCGGGAAGGTCTCCTGTGGTGCAGCGCTCTCAGCGCCTGTGAGGTGAGAGCCGGCCCGGCCTTGGCCGGGCTGGAGCCCCAGCAGAGCCCTGGCAGAAGGCGTGCAGTAAGGAGGTCCTTGATCTATCATTTCAATTCCCACAATTCCAAAAGCCTCCTGACCTGCTGGGAGAGAGGGCATCGGGGATGTGCCTGAGGGTTTTGCTCGAGTAGTGAACTGATTCGGAAGAGAGCAGAATAAAATTCAGTAGGCAATTTGTGTTTTCTTCATTAATTTCTGAAAGAAAGTCATAATGTGTTGCACATAGGTAGAGAAATTAGGAAAGAAAGGCCTTATAAAATCAGGCCTTGCTATGGTAAATTCCCAGCTGGCCTGTTACATCTTTTACGTGCAGCCAGCTAACTTCCCATGGGAAAAGTCCAAAGAATGAGTGCAGTTAGCACAACAAGCTATTGTGCTAAGAAAACTGTTTGCATCTGTAATAAACAAGAAATCTGTCCCATGAGTGTCCACAAAAGAAAAATGTAATCACCGGAGAAAGAGTGAGTCTTAAAAAGAGAGTCTTAGTATGTACACACCAAAACACATTCTAAGCAATAAATTGTGTGGCAGGGAAACTGCCAGCCAGTTGGGAGTTGAACACGAGGTCTATGAAAACTGTATAAAAATGAGTTATGTGAATAAAGAATTGGCTTTCCCTGCATGAAGAAACTGAGTCCTGGCTGCTTTATTGACACAGCAATGTGGCTTCACTCAGCAAGGGCACTTGCAAGGTGTGTTGAGGAAACGCTTGATTCCCAGAATAGGACGGACAGGTGTTAAGTGTAACAAGCAGGGCTTAGTCTTGTGAATTCTTTTAGCTTTAACAGGAGTGCTGAACCCTTTATTCCCCCAATTACTGCAATTTTTCGTTATTCAATTCTTTGTAAGGGTTTAATAGACCTTTAAAAATGTAAAAGTGAGAGCCTTTTCTCAGATGTGCAATGCGCTGTGGGCCATTTCATTGGTCTGGTTTCCTTTGCTTGGGTCCCATCTGAGTGCTCAGTTAGGGTACAGGCTGTAGATGCTTTGTGCACTCTTGCAGTTTCTCTTGGATCCCTTGAACAACAGGCTTTGGCCCATGAGGAGAATTTGTGCTGCTTTGAGACAGAGGAGAACTGCCCAGGCTATTTTCTGTTTGCTGTAGGGAAGGTTGGTTATTGTTTGGCGTAAATTCACAGACCAACAGAGAGCATTTGCTTTGTCATGCCTGGGCATGGTTGCCACATTGTCCTAGTGACATCAGAAGGTTGCCTTGGTGCACGGAATGCCTGAGTGTCAGAGCAGCCCTAGCGCTTGCTCAGTTCAGGAGCATCCTCTTGCTTGAGGCATTTGTCGGTGGGCTGTGGCACACTGACAGAAGCCTTGCTTTTTCTGATGTTGAAGCACAGCCTGCAAACTTCCAGAGCAGTGCTACAATGATTGAACTAATTGCTCCAGCACTTTTTAACGCATATGGTGTTTCCTTTACCATCTATTATGTGACTCACTTTGCACGTAAGGAGAGGCTTCCTCTCTACTTAGGTTAGGGTCTATCCTAACCTGGTTTTTCTATGTCTTCCTGCTCTTTCTCAGTGACTGAGTTTCTGATTTTGAAACAGAAAGAGCATTAGGAGGCCACTGCTTTGGCAAAGCTCCTGTCAACAGGTTCAACTACAAAGGGGGTGTCAGTAGCCACAGGGGCAGCATTTGCAAGGGAACCTGCAGGGCTTCAGTTCCCTCCATGGGAGAGTCTGCGGCAGCAGAGTCTGTCATTTCCTCAGTTTTCTGAGACTAGCAAGACAGCTTGAAAAAGTAGTCTGGCAGACATTCTTGGAAGACCCTCTAAAAACTCTGCAGTTGTTCCCAGAATTCAGGGAAAGCTTCTTTCTTTCTAAATTTTCTCCTGAAAGGATTTGACTATTTAACTTTGATCTTTTACTGAGTGCTAAAACAGTAATTCCCTTTGCAGGGAAGTGCAAACTCCCAACGCAGTGAGTGTCTGCTCCAGAACCCTGGAGCTGCTGCTGTGCTGCTTCACAACGGAACTGCCACAGCTCAGGTGGATTTTGGGGAAGCTTTTCTGGCCAAATGTTTCCAGCAAGTTAACGATAATTAGTGCATACAACTGATTTCAAAAAAAGAAGTACCTGAGGGAGAGAATAAAAAAAGCTGCTTGATGCGTTTGCTAGAACAAGAATATTGAGTGTAACAGATAAATTTGCATTTTCTTGGGCATGTTTTTAGTCATTTACTGGCAAAACAGGCCAAAGCGTAGGCACAAGCAAGAGTATTGTCCTTGCTGGCTGTGTGAAGGAAATGTGTCTCCTGGAGGGAAGTTGTGAAATGGGAAATCATGTTTAGGTTGACTTCTTCTGTGGGATTCAGCAGGCCAAGCAGTTTTCTCACAGCATCTGATTCATTTCCCCTCTCCACTACAGGTCACCTGCACTGTGTATTCAGCGGTGCTGATCCTGAGCTGAGTGAGAAAGGGACATTTCATGTTGCTGGTGTTTTAGGAATTGTAGAGCCAGCTGTCAGCTTGGCCAACGGCAGTAGAGTGTAGAAGGCCAGCTGGGGAGGCTGAAAGAAAATCCATTTTAATGCCTCCAACAACAAAAAACTAAGGCATAAATGGATAGTTCCTAATTTCCATCTCATAGCTCTGAAGAACAACAAACTCAGATTTGCAAAGACAATGTTGCTTGCTGACAGCAGCCAGAGGGGAACACTGAACTAAGAGAAACTTACTCTAGAGAGCTCAATTAGCCCATATATATTTAGTCAAGAGTGACTGAGAATTCTATTCCTATAAATTTAATGATATCACCTTAGAAGATGCGGTTGTAGAACAAGAAGCACATCTTGCAATGGTGCCTGCTGGATCTGAAGTGAAATGGGCCCCTTTGTGCCTGGAGAGCTGCGTAGGCCAGAAGGAGCCAGGGCTGCTGCCAGGCTTGAGCAGCTGAAGATGAGGCAGCGTGTGGCCAGGGGGCCAAGAAAGCCAAGGGCATGGTGGCCTGTGTCAGCAGCAGTGGGGCAGCAGGAGCAGGGCAGTGAGCGTGGCCCTGTGCTGGGCTGCGCTGCGGCCACAGCTGGAGTGCTGTGTGCACTTGTGGGCCCCTGGCAAGCAGAAAGTCATGGCGGGGCTGCAGCGTGTGCACAGAAGGACAGGGGAGCTGGGCAAGAGTGGGACAGCACAAGCCAGTGAGGAGGTGCAGAGGGATATTTGGCCTGGACAAAGGGAGGCTCTTGAGGGAGCTTCAGCATCTCCTCAGTGCATCCAAATATTTAGCCACTTTTGGAAGTGAGTTTTTCCCTTTTGTTCTTGGGGGTTTTTGTTTGCTTGGAGAAAGGGGCTTAATCATTTTCCTCTTCTCCCAATTAAGGTTCTTTTCATCATTATTTTCTGCTGTTTTACCGCACTTGGACTGGGTCTGCAAGAATTTTAATTTCCAAGGTCTCACTTCTGGAGAATGCAGTAGTTTTGCATGAGAACACATCATTCTGTGCAGGGACCTTGGTGCAGAAGGAGCTGCTGTGATTCCAGGCCAGCCAGCAGGGCCATACTGATCACTTAGAGCTTAGCAGTGCCTGTGCCTTTATGCAGCCCAGGGAATCAGTGTGTGTTGTATTTGGGAATTGAGCAGGACATCAATGCCCTTGCATTCCAGCTGCTCCTCAGAGATCACAGGAGCTGGGAGGGGCTGGGCTGCAGTTCTGATTCCAGCCACTTCAGCACTGTCAGTGTGGTCGAGTCCAACAGAAGCAGTTGCCCGAGCAGAGACGCACCAAAGGTGCAAGTTCCCAGTGCAATGCTCTGCGTCTGACCCCTTTGCATAAGGACCTACATGCTCCAGATTCCCCAAGAGTGTGCTTTATTGAAGCAAAAGGAGAGCAATCTCAGGATTGCTGCTGATTGGGGCACTGGCTACCAAGTTTTGATATCTGTAGCAACATAGAGGACAGTAAAGGGAGATTTCAGTAATGAGATCTGTCTGTCTGTTTATATATCTATCTACCTACCCATCTATCTATGCAACACTTACATAATTGAATCTTCCTGGCTCTTGTCCAAGGCCATTGGAGGTGCAAAGCTCACCTAAAGCATCCCTTTCAGGAGAGGATTAGAGACACATTAGAGGGAATCTCAACCAATTCTGAGGAGGCAGAGATGTTTTCCCCTCCAGATATGAGGGTTTCTTCCCCTCAGAGCTGCTTTCCTCTTCTGGTCTCTTTTGCCCTGAAGTCCCCAGTTAATTCTTTAAATTTCTGCCTGTCCTAGAGAGGTGGAACAATTCCATGTTTAGGTGGTGTTTGGTGACTCGGGTCATACATGCATTACGTGACACACAGTTTCCCTTCACTGGCATCCCCAGGGCTGTGCCAGTTCATTTGTTCATGGCGCCTTAGGTCGGTCTCTTTCCTCAGCAGCAGCAGCAGCAACAGCAGCAGGGAGCGGTGGCAGGGTCAGGACGAGGACGAGGTGGCTGCCCTGGCCCTTTGCTCCCGGGCCCCAGGCCAGGAGGGCTCTGGCTGCAGCAGGGCGCTCTTCAGGCAGCCCCTGGCAGCCTCTGCACAGAGCACGGCACGCTGCCCCTCCTGCTTGTGTCACTTTTCTTCAGCAATACCCTAAGCTCCCCTTCACAAGGAAAAAACTCCAGCAATGTAAAAAGAGATCACTCAAGTACAGTTCTACCTGCCTTTCTATTGTAGTTCAGGGCATGCATTCTTTTGTCTGTAATTTATTTTTATGAACATGTGCATTCATATCTTCACGTTTTTGTGTTTCTAATTATTCCTTTACCAAAACACTTAACTCTTGATTTATTGCAGTTGCTAATTTAAAAATTAGTATTATAGTGCAGGTAGTATATTTTAAAATGTCACATACCAACACCCTTTGCGTAGTTTTTCTCACTCTTAAAAAAAAACCCCATAAGCCATTTTAGTTTCTGTCTCTCCAAGTTGGTTCAAACTGGTCTATTTTAAATCAGGGCTACAATACTTTTAGAGGATTGAGAGAGGTCCATGAAATGCACACCACTGGTTGCTCTTGTGGAATGTCATGGCCCTGCCATAAAGCCTCTTTTCACTTTTTTTATTCCTCTCATAAGCTCAACTGCAAGCACACGTTTAGTTGCAAACTTACACGAGATGAGCAAAATCAAAATGATGGGATGGGCCTTTGGGAACTCCTTGCTCATCTTTCTGCTGCTTCAGCTGAGCAGGGCTCTGATCCAGGCAAAGAGATTGCACTTAGTGCTGCACAACCATTTGGCTGCAACTCTGCTGATTTCTAGGAACAGCTGGAGGACTCTATCTCCCCAGGATGTTTTGGCTGAGCCAAGATTTGCTGGGTTTTGGCTGCAAACACCATTGCCCTTGCTTTCTTATATCCACCAGTACCATGACTGGGCAAAAACTGCCACGTGGGCCATCTTCCAAAGGCACTTTGGTCTGAAGTTTGTGAATGAAGGAGACCATTATCTACTTCCAAACCACATGCAAAAAATCATGAAAGAGAACTTTACATCCTTAACAAACAACTGACAATGCAGAAGTGGATCTAGAGCTTCTTTACGGAATGAAAAGGAAGGCAATCTTCCAATGGAATTGTGCTTTGGAGTTTTTCTTCTGACTCCCACTCACAGCTGGCACTGGAAGAAGTCACGTCTCTGCAAGTGTCAGCCTCTTCTGTCTGCCATCAATTGTTTTGCTGCAACTATCAGAACAGGCATCAGGCTGGAGAGAGGCTCAGCTGATGGTAAGAACAGGAGCTGCCCCAAGGAGGGGGAAAAAAAAAATCAACTTTTATCTCCCAAACTCATCTCCCCAGAGGCTCAAGCAGAATTCTTCTGGTTCTCCGGAATATAAAGAAATAGGGCTGAGAAGACCCTCTGCATCTATGTGTTCATGCCCAAGACTTTGCTGCTGCCATTTGGCTTTTGCCTTTTTTTCTTTTCTATCTTTTTTGCATTCTTTGCACATCTATTTAGAGCTCTGTAGGCTACTCTATTTGTGACTACTGTTCCCAGTCCTTTCCCATGGCCTTTGCCTAAGCAGAAAGACAAACTTCCAGAGCTCTAAGTGTCAGCAGTAGAAGGCCCCAGTGTTATCTTGGTTCTTCCTGGATCAGACCCCTCCAGAGGGCTGGTGGACTCACCATCCCTGCAAGCCTTGAAAGAAGACTGGATGCGGCACTCGGTGCCTGAGGTGTTAGGGCATGATTGGACTCGATGATCTGGAAGGTGTCTGTCTTCCAAGCCCGTGATTCTGGGATTCTGTGACTGAAGCAGCTTTTCCTGGAAAGGGCTGCGGGGGCCCTTGGCTGAGAACGGGGATCAGGGCTCATGGAAAAGAAGCAAAGGGCTCAAGGCGAAGGCCAAGAGGGCAGAGCTGCCCCAGCGCGGCCCAGAGCTAGCCTCACGTCCTCCTCCTCAACCTGCACCCTCTGCGCTGCCCTTTTGCGGCGCCGGCGGCTCCTCTCGCTGCGGGGCTCCAGGGCGTGCTGGGGGCCGGGCCCCTCGTCTTCGCGAAGCGCCGGAGCCTCGGAGGCGAGCGGCTGCTGCTGTGGCCGGCAGAGGAGAGCTGCGGCTGCGGCCCTGGGCACGGCGAGCTGCCGCTATGGCCGGCTCCTGCCTCTGCTCCTGCCCTGTGCGCACAGACACGGCCGAGGGCTGCCCGGCAGCTTCCTGCCGGTCCGCAGCGGGCCCGGCCGGGCTGCTGCTCTCTGCGGCCTCCGCCCGCCGCTGCCGGCCCCGCCGCGCTCCCGCCTGCCTCTGCCACAGCCGGGCCCACACGGGAGGCAGCACACTGCGGCCGGCTCGGAAAAGCCTTGCCCGCAAACCGCCCACCACGGCCTCAGGACACAGGCTGCCGGCGTCCTCGCAGCTGCGAGCCGGCCTGGGCCGCCTGCCGGCCTCGGCCACAGCTCCCGCCTGTGTCTCCATGGCCGCGGCTGCTCGGCACAGCGGGCTGAGCGCAGCGAGCGCCAGCAGCGGCTCCTCACGGGCCCGGGCTCCGCGCGCTCCGAGCCCGCCCAACCCCGAATTCCAGCCCTGACGCGCTCGGCGTCCCAATGCATCCCCAGCGGACAGCAGAGTCGGCCGCTGAGCTCAGCCCATGGGGGTGATACCAACAAGTGACCAATGGGAAATTCACCAAATCCTCATGAGGGACAAGAGAAAACTCCCATGGTGCCTGACAGCCTGAAAGAACTGCCAGTTACAGATCATTGCGTCTGTGTGGGTAAAGAGACTTTTACATTAAAGCAGAAAAGAGTCATCTAAAAGGAGACCAGGAACAAACAACTAAGTTATTTGGACTCATGCTTCTTGCGTCTGTTCGAAAGGCCAAGAAAATTAAATCCTTGCTCTTCCGACACAGCTCTCTGTTCATGATGTGGGACAGCGAGTACCGACGTGCAGGAGCTGATGGAAGGGACGGGGAGGAGGATGCAGCAGGTACAGTGCCAAGCTGAATCAGGGATGATGATCTCTGGCATTGGCACTGAAGGAGAAGAGTTTGCAGGCAAGACAGAAAATGGTTCTTTGTTTCACCTCTTCTTTTAGTGCTGCTAAAAATGTAGTCTGGAGCAAGGTGGGAACACCAGAGCATGGAGCCCTTTCCAGGCAGGGCTGCATCTGCTGAAGGGGCAGAGGGAGCCCAGCAGGTATCACACACAAACCAGCAGGGGACTGAGGAGCCCCTGTGGTGACGGTGAGCAACCTCGGGCTCTGCTCACTGCTGGTGGCACTTTCTATTGAACCATCTCCAAGGGCTGCTGTTGTGCTCTGTATTTCTAAGGGTTTTCCCCCTTACTTTGTTTTGTTTTGTTTTTTGGGGGTTTTGGCTTTTTTTGGGGGGGGGGGGGGGGGGGTTTGGTTTTTTTGCTGGTCTCCTGCACCTTTATTTCTCCAAATTTTCCCACCCTGTCAGCAGCAGCCCCTGTCCACAACTGGCTCAAAAATATCAGCAAAGCAGCTAGGATGCAACAACAATGGGTGAAATCCTGTGGTTCAGGAATTCTTATGCCAGAGTCCTGCCTGTGCCTCATGCTTTGTCAGGACCTCCTTCTCTGTGCAAAAACTAGGATTAGCGGAGGTTTTTTGCCTAAGAGCTCCTGAAAAGCAAATGTTGTGCTGAGGTTCTCGTGAGTGTATCCGTTAAGTTCATTGCTGGGAAACACAAAATAAGGCCAGGGTAGCAGAGCAGCTGGGACCTGGTCACTCCCTGCAAAGTGCTGGTGTATGATGTGAGAATACCACATTCCAGGATGGGCGAGGAGGGTAAATGTGCTCAAGGTGCTGCAGGTGAAGTTTGGGTTCACTTAGAGAGTAGTCAGAACTGGTGAGCACTGAAAGATCCAGCTGGAGTCCCCATCCACATCCCTTTCAGAGGTGGCTTTAGGGTGTGTGCATCTTGGATCCAGAGCACCCTGGGGGGCTCCTGTGGCAGCCTTTGCACTCCGGGTGAGGATGCCCAGGAGCCCCTGAGGCCGGCAGTGGGGATGAGGGCTGTGACTTGTGGCCTGGCAGATGTGGTTCTGGGGGCTGTGACATGCCAGGGCATGGGTCACAGTCACTGCCTCAGGAGCCCTGGCTAGCTCTGTGATGCTCCAGGGACAATGGCAAGAGTCAGGAACTGGCTAGACTAGGGTTTCGCCTGAGCCAGAATCTCTAGCCCAAATGCCTAGCAGTAGAGACACCGCCAAGAACCGAATGAAGAAAGGAGAAAAAACTCTTCTGCAGTACCAAGTGCAGCAAATTTAATAGGAGACAGGCAGGAAAACTACTTAGGAACCATTCCACAAAAAGGAATAGAAATTAAAGGAACCCCCAGCGCCCCTGTGCACGGGTTTTAAAAATCTTTCAAAATGGGGGGTGGACACCATATAGTAACCAATAAGCGATTCTCGGGGTGCGGTTTTGAGGGCTACAACAAATCACAACAAGGGGAGGAGAGAGGGTTGGGATAGGGATTGGATCTTGGGGTGAGGGACAGGGAACTTTCTGGAACAAAGGGTAGGGTTTGGGCTGATGGATGGGGCAAAGGGGCCGGGTTGTCTTGACAGACAGGGAAAAATCTGGTGCGGAGGGAGGGGATTCCTTGAGGGACACTTGGGTAGGAGGACACTTGGGCATAACACCAGGGAGAAATGAACTGCAACAACTCGAGGAACACTTGAACATACCGCGAGGTAGCAGAACGTTTGACTCGGAAACTAATGCACTGCAACACAGAAATTCAGGCTTTCAGCAGCCGAGAGGTGGCACTGTTAGAAGCCGCAGCAGCTGGTGAAAGCCATCTCTCTCCCTCAGGTTCTTGCTGTGTGGGCAGGTGCTCCGAGTTGTGGTGGCTGTGCTCCCCCTTTGCTGGGAGGATGATCTGTACCAGGGGAGAGCAGAAAGCTGCCATGGTGAGCAGAACATGCTCAGAGCATTGCAGTTCAGAGAATGGCACTGCCCCTGAAGGGCAAGAAGCTTGAAAGCATATAATTCTGTGCAGCACGGTGGTACAAATTTTCTCTTCTAGAACGTGCCCATTTTTGGATACTGTAGATGAATACTCTGAGTTTTATAGAATACATGTGGTTTTTTCTTAAGGTTTTTAGGAGAACTCTCAAGTTTATTTCTATTTGCATTTTACATCCAACATGTATACAGATTTTTTTTTTAAATTTTTCTTTTGTAAATATTTAGGGAAAAAATACCCAAGCATTTTTTTATTCCATTGGGATATTGTGATTAATATCCTTAGAAAGAAAAGCTTGTTGAACAAGTGTGAAAACACAGAGGGGAAACAGTATAAAAGTCTTTTAGAGCAGGACGTGTAATAAGGACTGCAGAAGTGAGTAATTCCTCCAAGGGCAGAATTAGCAAGATATATCACCAAAAGTACCTGCCAAGATACTTCCTTAAATCAAGGGAAATGTGACCTGCAGCCATACGAAGTACAGCAAAAGCCTATGAAAACCTCTGGGAAAGAGGGAATTTTGCCAGTGACATCAGTCTGTCTGGGTAACTGAGGGATGCCCATCAATATTGCACTGCATTCCTCAATATTTGCAGTGTCTTTCCTCCCAATTTCTGTGAAGTGAATAAGCTGCAGTTGTTTACCATTAACTTAAGCTCCTAGGGCAATTACCAAGCACCATGTATGGTTTTTTGTAGCTGAGCAGGACTTAAGTTTCCCAAATCTTCTACAAAGCAGAAGGGAACCACACAGTTATTTGTGCTAAGGTTAATGAAGCGTTTCATGAAAGCAGGTGAATGAAAGCATTGCATTATAAAACTTACACATTCAAGAAAACAGGAGTCCACTTAGAATAAAACATCTAAGTCTAGCATAACATCAGAACAGGATAAAATGAAATTATTAGACAGGAAGAGAGGCATCAGAAATGAAGTGTATAATTTCTGATACATCTGCATGCATTTACAAGCTAAAACAGAAAAATAAGGGTAGAGATAGAAAGAAATTGAAGATTTTAAAATTGCACTGTGCAGAAGGCACACACGAACCACCATGTGAATACAGCTGAGAGATCCAGCTTGGAGATGGATTAGAGTGAAATCCGTTCACTGAAGGTCTCTGGTGCACACGAGTGCAAAGACTGAGGAAAAAAGGAGAAAAGTTTAATTTCTGAAAGCTATTTACATTCCTGGAAGCATTGTCTAGAGATCTAAAAATCTAAAGCCTCAGAGAATCTGAACCTAAAACATTCCCAAATGGATTGATAAGGTATGATGTGCACATCTCTCCTGTTTCCAGAGTCAATGAAATTGACAGTAAGTGTCTGGAAATTAGGAATGCCCACCCAGATTTTATTTCCATTACTTGAAGAACACCCTTAATCAGGCACTTTAGGAAGGGAACACTGACATTCTCACTGTGCTCTATTTACTTTACGTTTGAATACAGGCTGGTAGAAGGAGAGATCTGGCTTTAATTTCTCCCAAAGTTACCTGTTGCACATTGAGGTTAAGAGTAGATGTAAAATTCAGCTAATCACTCTTTCTATCCATGATATTCCACTAGTGAACTGACATACAGAAACATCCTTTTTCCCTTGGTACCTTCCTAAATGATGCCCTAATGAACAGGAGACTTGCATAAATCTCACAGAAAATCGCCAAAATTGCTGAAATTAACACTCAATTCCATGATACAAGCTTCTGAGAAAAGGCTTGACAGGATCACCGAACAAAGAAACTTGGAAGAGAAACACTCATTTTAGCACTGATCAAGGGGAAAGAAAAAGAAATGCTGTAAAAATTCCAAGTGGAAGGTAAGGAGAAAGACAGGAAGCACAGGAAGAACAAGGCCCTGTCAGATGACCCGTGGAAGGTAACTTTGTGCCCCAGCACTGTTAGAGGACATTCCCTGTCATTGGTGCAAGCAGCTGGAGACATAAATACTGATTGCTTTGGGGGCCACCATCTTGGTAAGTGCAGAGGTGGTTCAATAACGTGACATGAGGGAGTTCCCTTAGAGCAACTGGGATGCCTGAAAGAAGTGAACAGCTCACCACAGCCTGGCCCTGGCCCGCTCGGCTGCTTTTTCCTTCTGACCCTCCTGGGGAGGCTCTGACATTTCCTCTTCCCTGATGGAAGTGCAGCTGCTGCCAAGGGAAACGTCCCCATACTCACTCAGCGTCCCCTTTGCTTGCCAGATTTGTCCCATCTGCTGTTCCTGTCCAGGAGAGCTGCTCTGCACGGGAGGAGGAGACCGAGGGAGAGGCTTTGAAGATGGGGCAGCTGGGATCCCTCTGCTTGGAGCTCTGTTTAAAGATACACAGACTTGCACGTGGGCAGGGATTATTATATGGATATGTACATATGTAGCCTGCTATTTGTACAGGCATATTTCTGTCCATATGGTATCAGATTTATGAAAGTACGAGGTATATATGTATGTATAGATACCTGCATACGTACGGGTTTGCAGTTACATATTTGTGGTTTATGTATCTAGTTCTTTATGTGTATTGTAATATCTGTGTTTAGATTTCCTTATGTATATAGTTGTGTAGGTATCTATTTGTATTGATGTAGTTTTCAGTATATGTCTTTTTAAATTAGTATATTGGCATTTGTTTTGGTATATATGTATTTTTATATTTTTTAGATGTATATTGATGTATTTCTATATATATTATATTCACACATATATATCCAGATGTATAGCTGTATATTTGTATCAATGCAGTTGTACAGATATTTAGCATGGTACTGCTGTTTGTCTATTTAAAGATTGGTTTGTTTTATATATCTCTTTTTTGAATGTAATAGGTAACATTTAATCTGTATTCACATCTGCATATGGTAGTGGTTATTTATGTATATAGTTCTATTGAAATGTCTATGGAGTTGTATAGCGGTGGAATTCTATTTGTTGAGTACTTGGTATTACAGGGAAATACTGATATTTTTGTATTTCTATATGGGCTGTATGTTTGCACTAATATGCAATAAATTCACTTGTTAATTTTCCTTTGATCTCTGTGTATAGTGAGTGTTTGTAGAGGTTTGCAATAAATTAGTTTTTGTTAACAGAAGTTATTTGCATGATTTAAATAGTGTGGTGTAACAATTAAATAAATTACATTTTTAAACTTTAAGACAGATCCGTATAGTTCTATGTTGTCAGCGCTGGTGTAGCAATTTGTAAGAAATGCCATTTGTCAGCTGAGATGGGTGTCTTGTAATTTGTGCTACCCAAAGCCATGAGCAGATGTAAATGCTGGAGGATTTTGGCCATGCAAATCTCCAGCCATGCCCAGCACATGCCCCACCTGCACTCAGGCTGGGCAAGGGAAGCGCAGATTTGGGCTGGCAGCAGAGCCCCACGTTGGCTCAGAACTCGCTGCAGAGGCTGCTGGATGAGAAAAAGATCAAGGATATATTTTATATATTACATCTATTACTGTACATATATGAAAATATATATTATGTAGTATATTGTGGAACTCCTTAAAATCAGAGGGTTTTGGGAAAGCTGCTCCTTAGTGAGAAGGATTTCTAGCCTAGAGGAATATAAAAATAAAAAAGAAGACCATGGGCAGTGCCATTGCCAGAGGCCCAGGCTGTTAAAAGGAGGAATGGATCGTCCCCTTCGCCGTCTGTAGCTGACACCCCTGTCAGTAATAAGTAGCAACTCTGGGGGCTCCTGGGCAACGAGATGGGAAGCCATCGATCTGAACCAGAATGGGACGTCTTTTACCAGCTTGAGACAATTTTACAGGGTAAAGGATGTTCAGACATCTCAAAACGTGAACTAAAAGACTTATTAATCTGGGTAAAAGGGAATACTCAAAATAGAGACTTGAAGTCTGCTTTTACCTTTGATTTCTGGGACCAGATAAAGTGGAAAATTTACAATCTAGTCTCTCTCAAAAAGGAAGAGTCTTTGGTCATACTTTTACCTTTCTCCAGAACTTTAATGGAGAGCTTTGAACAGAATGATTGTAACAGAGACTTTCTCAAACATCAGAACAGAACACCTGGCTCTGAGACTTTAATTCCAAGTGGTGCTGTGCCTTCGTCCTCCTCTAGGGGGATCTCGGGTTTTGTTCAGGGTGTCCTGGCATGTCCGAGGTTTCCCCAGGCAGTGTGGACAGCACCCCGCAGCCCGGAAAAGGGGAATCAGATCAGCTTCCATCTTTGGTCGTGTTCCCTGCTTTTTCCGGAATTCCCTGAGTCACTGATGCTGCAACCAGGCATCGTCCCAACTCCTCCACGAAATCATCCACCCCCAGAATTCCCAGAAAAGCGTTTGGGATTTTTGTTGCATTCCAAGAGTTTGGGGGGGTCATGGGACATGTTCTATGGAGGCTGGGAATCGAATGGGTCCAGGAGATGAGAATTTAGGGCAGCTTTGCAAAACAGGAGCTGCTGTGGAATTCTGTGCTCTGCTCCTCTTCTGAAAAAGACGCGGCTGGATCTTGTTCAGAATTTCTGCAGGCGGGGTCAGCCAAGGGGGGTTCTGGATCCGCTCTGCCTGGCCAAGGGGCCGAAGGGTGACTCCTGTCACTGTTTCCCCTTCCTGGGAAGTCACCCCCTTGGATCAGGGTCAGGCAGGCAGTTTGCTTTGGAGCTCTGAGGACTCTTTTCATATAGATTCCTCTGCCAAAACTTTCTGGGATTTTCACCACTTTTGGCTTCCCGGCCTCAGATTACTGCAGGTGGGGGGGCTTTGGATTTGGCTCTGCCTGCAGGGGAGCGGGCAGGGGGGTGAACAGAGGCAGGGGGCGGCAGCCAGGGCTTGAGCAGGGCAGGGATGGCTCTGTCCAGAGAGATGGATGCGGTGGAGGGGGAAGAGCTCAGGAAAGTTGCTGTGGAGACACAGACAGTTCATTCAGAAGCCTTGAAGCCTGTCTCATTTGCTGCTGGGATGGGGGTGGGGGAAAGCATGCTGAGATGGCAGCTCAGAGCTGAGAGTTTTCCAGCTGTATCCCTGCGGGCAGGAATATGGTGTGGAACCTGTCACGGTTCATTGGAAAGTGTCGCAAATACAAATTCAAGATCTGCAGCTGGAAAGCACCCCGATTTGTATGAATCTAAAAATATCCAGTTTAGTGAATCCAGACGTGAGTTAGTAGGCTCTGGCTTTCTTCCTGTCACCAAGAACTTGGAGCTCTCCTCCCCAGCCCTTCCTGGCAAGGCTCCCGGGAAAGTTGCTGCGGTGACTCTACTGCCAAGTGACGTCGGCAAGGGGGGTTATTTACAGACTATGAATGAGACGGGGCTGCTATGGAAAGTGCCTCGAGCTGTTTATTTTTCAGCATCAGTCTCATTACTTGATTAGGATAATGGGAAGATGCTAGCAGCTCACAATCCATGCAGCAGGCCAAAAAACTTAATGTTACAACTTACTTTATAAGCTTCTTAACCAATCACACAAAGCAAAAGCATATTGATAGTAGTTCTATCCAATCACTATAAGCACACGTGTACCTTTTTTTAAAACACTGCTTGCTTATTTCAAATAATATACCTGCTTGTAAGCCTTAAAACACAAGGCACAGAGCTCCATTATTAAGCTTTAACCTTCCTAATATCTTGCTTGATAAACTTTCTGCAGCTTAGAGAAATATTCAGACAAACGTTAATACACAAGCCATTGTTGCAGCGACATTGGCCTGATGGTCAAGCGTCCGGCAGGCTCTGAGTGGCCAACACCCAAGCTGCACCAGAGGGTCCCTTTGGCGGCGAATGGCCTTGGGCTGACCCCCGGACGGACTGCTGGCACTGAGGTGTCGACGAGGCAGGAGTCTGGACACTCACTGAGGGTGAAGCAGGTTTATTGATAAACCTGAGAAAGCATCCAGGGAGTGACCCCAAAGAGAAGGAACAACAGGGAGAACCCCCAGTGAGTGACCAAGAGGGGAGGGAGAAACAAGCATATAAAGGGGGGAGGTTACAAAGGGAGGAGTTGACAATGAACCAATGGGAAATAACAGGGGAGTGGACTGAACATAATTGACATGGCAGAGGAACGAATTGAAACATAATGAGGGAGGGGCCCCAGAACCACAGCCAATCCTGGCTCCCAAGACGGAGAACTTTCTGGAAGCTGGGGAGGAGTAGGGAGTGATTGACTGGGCCCGGGGAGGAGAACAAGTATACATATAAGGAAAAAAGGGGAGGAGAAATTACATAACTTACATAAGTGACAAGGAGGGTGGCGGGAATAACCAAGGATACAAAATGATTGACAGATCACTGGCGAGAAAGGAATATGAAGGCAGAACCATTACAAAACATAGGGGGAGCAATACAAAATAGGAGAGCAATAAAACAAACTAAATTTACACACTACAACACATTGTTCTATTTGCTCTTGCTTTTTCTACAAGAAAAAGCAAGAAGTTTAAATAATTTTTCTGCTGACCTAACTCATGACTACTGCTTAGCTCTGCTCACAGTTCTGCTGTATCTGAGGCCTGCCCTTTGCAGCTTTCCAAAATCCTCTAATTTTGTGGATTCTCACAATTCCCCCTCTCTGTTCACCTCAAAAGAAACCTTCATAATCATGTCATTTATTACTTGCGTTTCCTAGCCTTACTATAATATTTCTGTTTATTGCCTGCTTAAAGCATGTTCTTGCTGGCACTAAGCATTGCTATATTACAACACAGCAATGCAATGCTGTGAAGTTCCTTTCCCTTTCCCTATGTCAGTGGAAAGGGCATAAATTACGCCTGACAATAGTTACAAGTCATTGTTCGAAAAACTCTTCTCGATTCTAGGGTCATAATTCAAAACCTTCTTCCATTTCTATACCTTCATCCACCATCTCAGTGAGATTTCAAGCACTTGTCTGTTAATCTATTTCCTACCTCTCTCTCTTGTATGATAAAAACTTCTTTGACAGTTTTGTTCATCATTTGTCACACACAGTGAAGTATGCAGGGTATTACTATTAATATCACTACTATAACACCCAATACATAGAGACCTTTCTTGCAGAGTTCCCTTAGCCATGGTGCAAAGATCATCTAACCATGACCCACCATCTTCTTTAATTGGAGCTATCAAGTATTTCACATTCTGTATGCTTTTGTGGATGGATTCAGAATGATCTGACAGGTTCATACAACACAATCTTTCAAATTTTTCACAACCGTGTCCTTGTGCCAATAAAAGAAAATCAATTGCTGTTCTATTTGGAAGGGTAGCATGTCTAACACTATTAATATTGGTCAAGGTATCACTGATTGCAGTAGATGTGGCATTAGTTTGTTTACTCAGCCTACATTCAACCCAATCTAATTGTTTCAATGCAATTGCTGAAGCTGATTGGGTAAAAACAAACCTGCTAAAACCCTTTTCACAGCCTTCCAAGGCCTAGAAGCACTTTTACAGTTCTCATCATAACGACGAGAATTTGGAGCTTTTTGGCAGGCTTCCTGGGACAGCCAATTGCTGTGACAACACTACCTGTTCTTCTGGATCAGAAACAGGAGTGATGAAAGGGAAAAACAAAACACAGTCTCAATCAGCAATAAACCTTCCATTGCAACTACCTAATTGGTCTAATATTATTCAAAATTTAGAAAAAATTTGGATTCAAATAAACAACTCCTTACCGTACTTGTAAGATAGGTCATAATGATACAAATCCACAATACAAAACTCTTTCTCACCATGGTATCAAAGAACTTAGAGGAAGCAAAAAAATTATTATAACTTTACCTATTAGCCTTCAACTGTAACACAGATGCTAACAGCCTGCAGTAAGCTCATCTCTGCACAACATCTTGCCAATGTGCGAGTCAATGCTTTTGGAGAGCAGGTTGCAGATTCTTAAGAAAAGTTAGGAAAAACATTGGGAGATCATTTGGGAAAGGCTTTGGGAGAAAATGTGGGACAAAAATTGGAAAAGCTTGAAAAGGCCCTTGAAGCACAAACATACATTTTCAAAAAATCTGTTGGTACTGTACAGTTGGACTCAGATAAAAAGGCTTGTTGCTTTGCTTGTGGTAATCTAGGACACATAAAAAGGGATTGTCCTACAACAATAATCAAACCTAAACTACTTTCTATTTGCCCTCAGTGTCAGAAAGGGAAGCATTTTGCTAAGTACTGTTGTTCTCAATTTGACATGGATGGCAAGGCTTTGTCCTTAAACTCAAAACAGAGCGGGGGTTACCACCGTGCCTCGACACAAGTAGTGGTACCTCCTTACAGTCAATTGCCCAGTCAAATGGCATTGGTACCTCAGTCATTTATCCCTCAGTCAACCCTTCCTCAAATGGTTCCAGCTCAATACCCTCAGGTACAAGGTTTGAATTGGCCTCCTCAGAATCGATACACCTTTTAAATAATTTCTGTTATTAAAGTATTTCTACTGGAATAATAAGGTTTTTTCAGCAAAGACAATACCTTTTGATTCTAGACAGAGCTAGCACCAAAATTTTCAGACTTTCAGTCCTTCCAGCTGTTGTTTCAATAAATTGTAACAATAAGCTAACATATTTCACTCTTGCATTTAATGTTCCTATAGTGACTCCATCAGGAACATCTATAGCTCTTGCATTTCTTTTGCCCATGAGTACAGCCAAGCAAAGCAACTTTCCAGAGAATTCAGTGATGTGTGTGCCATTTGGAACCTCAAGTCCTGAGGTCTTTTGGGTGCAATTTTTGGACTGCAACCAAGCAAAATTGACTTGCTGCCTGACTCACTGTGGTAAAACTATTTACCTTACAGACATGCCGGATACTGGTGCAGATGTCACTGTAATTTCTCACATGTTTTGGCCCAGTGATTGGGATTTGGTAGTTCCTGCAGGTTCCCTCACAGGGACTGGAGGTGCTACTGTATGTTGGTAAAGTGCATCCATGATTAACATTACAGGTCCTGAAGGAAAGACAGAAACGGTGCATCCTTTTGTTCTTCAGGAGCCTCTCACTGTCTGGGGGAGAGACGTCCATTGGGACCCCTGTCCCAATGGGAAACACATCTGGAGGAGGGCCTGTGATGGAAACCACATCAAAACCTGCCCCTTGAAAGCGGAACTGGAAAACTGATCATCCTATATGGATTGATCAATGGCCTTTAACAGGGAAAAAAATTGAATTGTCGTAAAAGACTGGTAAAGGAGCAATTAGAAGAAGGTCACATGACACCCAAAAAGAGTTCCTGGTATTCACCAGTATTCGTTACCCACAAGAAGACATTGGACTCCTGGAGGTTGTTTCACGACCTGAAGATCAATCAAGTGATTGAAGACGTGGGACCTCTTCAGCCTGGACTTCCTTCTTTATCAATGATCCCAAAACACTGGCCTCTCATTGCCATTGATTGAAAGGATTGTTTTTTCCATATCCCACTTCATCCTGACGATGCTCCAAGATTTACCTTTTCAGTTCCAGTCATCAATCAAAGAGAACCTATGCAGAGATAGCACTGGAAAACATTGCCTCTAGAAATGAAGAATTGGCCTATAATTTGCCAATATTTTGTCACACAAGTTTTGTCTCCAGTTCGACAGAAGTATCCAAGATCCATGATTTCACACTACATAGATGATTTGCTGATTGCTGCTCCAACGCAGCCAGAGATGGAGCAAGGTTGTCCTGGTGTTGTTACTGAAATCCAAAATGCTGGATTTAAATCTATACCCAAAATTCAAGAAGTTCCACCCTGGAAGTATCTGGGATGGAACATGAGTGAAAAAACCATAATTCCGCAGAAGACACAGCTCTGGATCAGTGTCAACACGCTGCAAGACTTACAACAGCTTCTAGGAGAAATCAATCAGGACAGACCTGTTTTGGGAATCACCACCGATGAACTGTGTCCACTTTTTAATTTACTGAGAGGAAGCTGCGTCATCAACTCTCCTAGAACTCTAATACCTGAAGCTCGTGCAGCCTGTAACAAGGTCACGGAGGCCCTCCAAAGACAGCAAGCTCATCGCTGTATTCCAGAAATGCCATTCTTTTTTTCAATTTTAGGAGGACAGATGCAACTTTGTTGTCTCATTTTTCAATGAGACCCTTCTGAGAGAGATCCTTTGTTGATAATAGAATGGGGTTTTCTTCCCTCTAGGTTTTCAAAGACTATTTTTACAGTCTTAGCAATGATAGCACAAATTCTGATTAAGGCCAGAACAAGATTGTTAAGTTTAGTGGGTCAAGAATTTGCTGTTCTCTATTTAGCACTGAAAAAAGATGATCTTGATTGGGCCGTGCAAAATTTTGCAAATTCTGATGATTTGCAATTAGCATTGTTAAATTTTCCAGATATTGCTTCTGTTCATTACCCGGCTCACAAGTTATTGCAGGCAAAATTGAGTTTTAGAGAGAAACCTATGTTAAGTAAGGAACCTTTAAACACAATACTCTCTTCACTGATGGATCTGGCAAAAGTCACAAAGCAGTCATTACTTGGTTGAACCAAACCAAGTTCCCAACTAAAACTTGAGAATCAGATACTCAAATAGTAGAGGTGATAGTGGAACCCTGGAAAATGTTAAAGATAGAACTCTAAAATGCTAGGCTTTGTGTTTTCTCAGATCACTGCACCTGCGTAAGCAGTATGATAAATGATATAATTGTTAGATGTGATGATTGTTTAGTAATTAAGTATAATTATTATATAACCATAAGAAGAATCATGAGAAAGTATGTTGGAAATTTAACGGGGGCCATGTTTAGCTGAAATCTATGTATACAACAGAACAATGTAAGTTTAATAATTAAAATTATGTAACGATATAAAACACCTTAGTATAAGGTATAAAACACCTTCACCTCGAATGTATGGTCGGAATCAGATTTGGGTTGCTATACCCCGATTCCCAGAGCTCTTAATAAAAAGCACCGCATATAATCACTCCGTGATTATGTGTTTTTGAACGCTAACATTTTGGCGACCCAGATGGGCCCCTGTGAGTGCTGCTGAGCGAGTTCGCGACTCGATCACGCTCCAGCCGGCACCGAGGGATTCTCGGGGAGCCCATCGGCCGCGACTGCTTCCACCACTCACAACGTCCCCTGGAGAAAGGTAAGGTGCTTTTTATCCTGGTCCGGGTGCCTGCCAATAAGACGCGGCGAAAGCTACACTTGGTTGGGCTAAAGGAATTCCTGGTGGTACAAGCCTAGGCGCCGTTCCATAAGACAATCGTGAAAGCGTTGCGGGTTCGGCAATCTGTGGTATATCTGGAATGGAGAAACTTAAAGGGATTTTGGGCAGTAATATCCCGCAAGCTTCTCCTTTGGGGTGCTTATTAGCACATTGGAAACAGGGTAATTTTGGGAACGAATTACGTAGAACTAAGTTGATTGATTATTGTAATTCATGGTGGCCAGAATATGCCCTTGAGAACAGAAAAAAAAAAAAAAAAACCAAAAACGGTACTCTGCAGTATAACACTATTTCACAGTTAATGTTGTTTTGTAAACAAGAAGGAAAATGGGATGAAGTTCCGTATGTTGATTTGTTTTTCTATTTGCGGGGAAAGCCAGAATGGCAGGATGAATGTGGATTATTGGTGGTTAAAACATCTTCAAATAATAAGTGTGGGGTCTGTGCGGAACGTTGTTTAGAACACTTGGTGTTGAAAGAAAGCCTGAGTAGGGAAGATTATACAGATATTGATTTACAGGTAGCTCCAATAGGAATAAGAGCACCTAACCCTATCCCACCTGTTTCATCTGTCCCTATCCCACTGCCTGCTCCTAACCCACCTAGCCCTGAACCTGTCTCATCTAGTACACCCTTCCCTCTTTATCCTTCTCTCCCATCATCACATCATCACCTGATCCCTCTTCCTCGGAAGATGAGCAAAATCTAACTGTGGTAGAAAGGAGAGAGAGAGAGAGTCAACGACCCCGGTAGCCCACAGAACCAGGAGTCGGTCTAACCTTGCCCCAGTTATGGATAGAAAAGACATAGGCAGACAAAAACGGACTGTAATTGCCCCCTTACGGCAAGGTGTAGGAATAGAAGGGCCAGTATTTGTAAAAGTGCCTTTTACTCCGGCAGATTTGGTTATTTGGAAACAAACAGCCGGAACTTATGGAGAAAATCCTGATAAAATGGCACGAGTGGTAAAAATGGTTATAAAAACTCAAAATCCTGACTGGGATGATATACAAGTAATATCAGATACTCTGATGGATTCAACTGAGAAAGAGATGGTACTTAAGGCAGCCAAAGAGAGGGCAAGAGAAGGTATCAGAAATGGGCTAGTAACAGGGAATTTAGATGTGAATTTCCCAACTGAGGATCTAAATTGGGACCCTAATTTATTTGATATAAATCAATAAATTTTATTTATTATTTATTTATTAATTATTTATTTATGCATTTTATTTATTTATTTATTATTTATTTATTTATGAAGAGACTATGGAAATATCAAGAGTGGATCCAAATAGGAGTTCAGAAGGCTGTACCCAAAACTATAAATTATATATTATATATTATATTATATATATTAATATATACCTGTTAGTGGGAGTTGACACCTTCTCTGGGTAGCCAGAAGCCCTTCCCTGTCGCATGAACCAAGCAAAGGAAACAGTTAAGTGGTTACTACAGGAGATTATTCCCAGATTCGGGGTACCCCTAGAAGTATCATCAGATAGGGGGCCCCATTTCATAGCTACAGTAGTAAGAGAGGTAAGTAGATTGCTGGGGATAACTTGGGACCTCCACACACCGTGGAGACCCCAGTCAAGGGGACAGGTAGAGAGGACGAATCAGACACAAAAAAGGCAAATCAGTAGATATGCCAAGAAGCCAAATTGCAGTGTTCCCAGGCCTTACCAATAGCATTGTTGAGGATTCGGATAAAGCCTAGGAGTGGGATGTCAGTCATGGGATGTCCTTATGAGATATTGTATGGGAAACCATATGAATCTCCTGAGCCTAACCCTAATGTACACATCACAGGAAAGCAAGAAGTGTATAATTATGTTCTGTCTCTCGGGAAAACTTTAGCTGGGCTCCAGACATCCTCGTGTGGAACAGACCACTGACACTCTCGAGAATCCGGTTGATAACATACATCCAGGAGACGAGGTGTACATCAAAAACTGGAACAAAGAACCACTGAAAGAAAAGTGGAGTGGACCCCATCAGGTACTACTGACCACCTTCACAGCCGTCAAAGTAGCCGGCGTGGACCCCTGGATTCACTATACCTGGGTGAAGAAAGCCCATCCAGGATCACGGACTATGGTAAACTGTGGAACTAACAAGGCTACAGATAAGATGTGTTTAATTACTTTAAGAATGCTTGTGTTAATATTATAGTCATTAATGCCTTTGGGATGTGGAATGCAAAATGATCAACAAACTACTCTTCATTCTAGAATGAAGAGAGAGGTACAAACAGAAACACAGGTGATAAATGTTTCTAATGCAGTTCGGGCTGAGAATGTAATGATTGGATTAGTCAAAGATTTTGCCAAAATGCAGAATAACTGCCTGTCTGCCAATACCAAAGGCAGCAGGAGACGCAGTAAACTGAGGAATCATAACATCAAAACTACCTGAAATACAAAGGAACAAAACAATTACATGTAAACAGGTACCCGAATCGAGGCAAGTAATCAAGGAAACTTAGGAGAAAATAGGAGCATGGATGAGACCCTTGAGCCAGAAAGACTGTATTCTAAGTGATGGCATACTAGGAACCCCTATGGGAGAATCTGAAGGCATCACACAATGGCAATGCAATTTACCACACTATAAAAAGATTATAGAAAATGTTACAGAAACCACTCTGGTGTGGAAGTGTGAGGCCAAGGATCGGAAAGATCAGATAGAGCCTTGGGAAAGTGCGTGGTCTGTGAGTATTCTTCAAAGATTCCAATATATGGCAAACACCCCTTGGTGTATTAAGTGGGAAGGCCCTGAGAATGAAACAGATCCAGCAATAACAAACACTGCCACTAGTAGCAGAACGAAGGCAGACAAAGTAAGTTGGTGGGCATGCAATAAAACCTATGACTGCACTTCGGATGATGTAGAAATAAAACAGATGCCACCCCTGGCAGTAGCCCTACAAATTGGTTGTGCTTGCAGAGAGATTAGACATAAACAAAGCAGAGTGAATTATAAGGCAGTTACAGGATGTACCAGAATTACAATCCGAGGTCCAGGACAATTTGTATAGGCAGCAAGCGATGGTACCTGGACAACACATCTGCCTGTAGATGGGAAAATAAAGGAGATTACTTTAGGCCTTCCAAGCTTATGTCCAGTTAGGAAAAGGTCCCCATTTAACGGAAAACATGAACTTCTGCAGATAAGAGCGAGACGGGAAGTTCTAAACAATGAAAATCCAGATGACACTTGGCAAGAACCCTCTAGTGGAGTGAAATTTGGGTGGGTCCTAGAGTCATTGCTTGGTCCTATAGCAAACTAAGAGTAGAGAGATGCTGTACAAACTTACAGGTCAGGTAGGTAGACTGGCAAGAGTCACCCGGGAAGGATTTAAGGAATTAAATATACAATTACAAGCCACCACAAAAATGACTTTACAAAATCGATTAGCCTTAGATTTGCTACTTCTGAAAGAGCATGGAGTATGTGGATTTTAAAAAGGATGGGTTGATCATTGCTGCGTTCATATCCCAAATGTAACTGCAGATGTAGAATATGACATCAGTAAGTTGAAACAAATAGAGCATGAAGCACAAGAAGAACAAAAGGATTTGACTACAAGCTGGTTAGGAAAAATCTTTACAGGGTTAGGGTGGAATGTGAGTTCATGGATTAAATCTATAATTGAGAATGTGATAATCTTACTAATTGTACTCTTAGCAATTTGGTTAGTTTACAGCATCTTAAAGGGAGAGATACAGAAGAAAACATCCTGGAACCAGAAGATAATAAAGGCACTAACACGAGATCCGCGCCCACCATCCTCTGGTTCTCCAGTTCGTGATAACATCCACAACAATGTTTACATCAACCCTGGATTTGAAGAATCAAGTATAAATTGAGGAATAAAGGACTGTATCAAGTGAAAACATTTACACCTATAGTGAAGTGAATATGCTTTCAAAGGGGGGAGAATGATAGTGGAACCCTGGAAAATGTTAAAGATAGAACTCTAAAATGCTAGGCTTTGTGTTTTCTCAGATCACTGCACCTGCGTAAGCAGTATGATAAATGATATAATTGTTAGATGTGATGATTGTTTAGTAATTAAGTATAATTATTATATAACCATAAGAAGAATCATGAGAAAGTATGTTGGAAATTTAACGGGGGCTATGTTTAGCTGAAATCTATGTATACAATAGAACAATGTAAGTTTAAAAATTAACATGAAAGTTATGTAACGATAGAGTATAAAACACCTTCACCTCGAATGTATGGTTGGAATTAGATTTGGGTTGTAATACCCCAATTCCCAGAGCTCTTAATAAAAAGCACCGCATATAATCACTCCGTGATTATGTGTTTTTGAACGCTAACAGAGGGATCTTCTCACATTGTTGAGCTTGCTGCTGTGGTTTGGGCTTTTCAGCTCTTCCCACAACCTTTTAATTTAATCATAGATTCTGCTTATGTTGCTAATGTGGTTAAAAAAATAGAAGGATCAGTTGTAAAGAAGTCTAGGAATGACACTTGATATCACTGGCTTTCATGGCTTTATACAACTTTACAATTATAAACTAATTCATATTTTGTTTCTCACTTCAGGGCTCATTCTTTGCTTCCTGGATTTTTAGCGGAAGGAAACGCCACAGCAGACAAACTGACAATGGTTATTTCAAACACTTGCCAAACATTTTGGAACAGCAAAACTGAGTCATGCCTTTTTTTCACCAAAATGCACAGGCACTTGTGGGAATGTTTCAAATTTCCAAAAGTCAAGCTAAAGCTATCATTAGTACTTGCCCTGACTGTCAGCTTGTTTCTCCTGTTTCTAGAAAAAGCAGTCAACCCAGGGGGTCTGCAAAGCCTGCAGTTATGGCAAATGGATATCACTAAAAAGCCTTCCTATGGTAATTTTACAATACTCATGTTTCAGTGGACACGTTCTCTGGTACAGTTTTTGCTTCTCTTCACACAGGTGAAACAGGTAATCATGCCTGTCAACAGTCTTTGAAAGCTTTTGCTTCATTGGGTGTGCCCCAAGAAGTAAAAATTGACAGTGATCCCGCATATATATCTCAAAAATGGCCACATTTTTAAAGATTGGGGTGTTCGTCACATCCTTGGTGTTCCTCATTCTACCACAAGTCAAGCAGTTGTTGAGAGGACACATCAGACATTAAAACACATTCTTGGTCGACAGAAGTGGGGGAAGTGGTCACACCACAGATGAGGTGGAACAAAGCTTTTTATGTTTCTAATTTCTTGAACAGGTCTGTGTCAGAAACTAATACACCAATTTTTAGGCATTTTTCAAATAACACGCAGGCGAAAATAAAAGAAAATCCCCCTGTTTCAATCAGAATCTCTGGGACAGGACCAATTGAAAGCCCTTTCCGATTAATCCCTTGGAACAAAGCGTATGGTTCTGTCTCCACAGGCGCAGGAATTAAGTGGGTCCCAGCCAAAAACATCAAACCATATCACACCCAAGAATGTGTTGATGATTTCAAGACCGTAGAAGCAAGTACACAGACATGAATGAAACAGAGGGATCATGGGTCACACCTGATGTTCCTTCTTCATCAGTGGGACCTGCAAACCTGATTTGATGCTGTTCATAAATGTGTCAAGTGTTGGTTTCATTGTTGTTAGTCTGGTGAAATTGACAATGGGAGCAATCCTGTATTGCATGGGAACATTTGGGCCAAAGAACATCCCAAAGCAGGATCTGAGCCCCAAGAATTAGAAATCCTTGGTCCTTTAACAATGGATTTCTGCCTTACCTTTACAGCTAATGATTGGTGAGAAGGTGATCCTCCAAAGTACAATGTCACTCCCCAGTATTTTGCATACAGAATCTTTGTTAGTGATTTAATAGATGACTTTTAGCTTTTAAAATGTGGCTTGGTTTGAAAAGACAGATGTCTTCTAAGGAAGGCAGGAGCCTCCCCTGAAATGGAAAATGCAAACTCCTTCCCTTTGAATTCCTGTCATTTTGAAATTGAGGGAGCTCTCAGGCAAAGATATGGAGCAGGAGTAACAGTTCGTTATTAGGGAAGAAAATAAAAGTGAAATAAACAATACAGTAATACAAAACAACACTGACAGAGTCAGAATACCACCTGACACCTGTCAGCGATGGAGAGAGATGGGGAAGACTACCTCGGTGATCACAATCCAATTTTATTGTGAGATACAAGCACTTATATACTATTTCAGGGAGATTAGTAATGAGTACTACAGTGATTAGGTTAAAGTCACATACACAAAGTTATGCACATAACAACATCTCTTGCTTGCAGAGTTTAATGGGATTTTCTTTTTCCAATAAACCCGTTTGATTTCATCTTCTTGCAATGGAGGTCTGATTTTCAAAGTTCCACTTCCTTTTGCCAAGGCATCTTGTTCTCAAATCTCTGATGTTAAGTAGGTCCAAAGTCCATCATCTGTCTTGTGTCCTCCAGCATTCCAACAGACGCCCTGTTGGTCAGGGGCTGGTAGCAATCCAATTGAAATGGTGGCTGCCATCCTCCTGGAGAGGCAGATGTGGTTTTGTGGAAGCAGTGATCCTGTAGGAGGGCGTGGTCTTCCTCTGAAGATCCAGTGGTGGTGTAGATGGGCCTGGTCTTCCTCTGGGAATCCAGTGGAGAAGGCTGTCCTGGTGTCCCAAAACCTCAGCTTCTATCCCGGTAGAAATGCTTGGCTCCTCCCTCTGGGCAGAGCTTCTCACAATGTGGGATGATGTAATTTTATCAGTCATGCTGTGGCACTCAATGGCACATTAAGAGCAGATGTTTCCCCAGAGGGAGGATTGGTTTGTAGAAGAGATGAAGATAACTGCTCAATTAACAGAAGATAACAGAGCCACACCTCTAACAGATGACAAATAGAATACACACATTACCTTGCAACCTAGGACAAAATGATGACAAGTGGCAGAACTTCAATTAAAGAACTTTGCAAATGAAATTTGGCTATGATAAATTGTTTTTCAAAATTAGTATCTTAGGGGATATCCCTTGGATCTTAACCATCCTTCTTGAAACAAGGCAATAATAATGAGTAGGAGTATTAAGAAAACACTTCTTAATGCACACACTAAGGCTTCCTTGATGCACAGCAGTAATTGCCTGAGACAGAAATACAACATTTTCTGAATCATAGGCTTACTGATTTTGGTCCTAAGAACTGCAAACACTCATAATGAGTATTGTACTATGAACTCTAAAGCATATTTTACAAACAGTTGTACATTTTTCTAACTTTTGTAGGATAACCCTTCAGTGTGTTTATTAGAGTTCTTGGAACATGCCACCTTGATTTTTCAGGAGCTAAGGTGGTTGTGAGGTTTTGAAAAGGTTTATAGGGAAATGTTGGCTTTCTCTTGCACTTGGTGAGAGAGTGGCTCTCTCTTAGCTGTTGTGAAATGGCTGTGGCATGTGGCCAGCACCATCTTCTCAGGATGGCTTGGTTGCTATTGCAGGCATGGCCCCATACCCTCGCACGCTTCTTTCCACTGTTTTTTGCTTGTTGGGCCCCCTGCAGGGGCTTTTCCCACTCTCTGCTTCTGGGTTTGGTGTCTGCAGCTCTTCTCAGACCCGTCCTTGGAGGAAGGCTCGGGGGCAGGGCCACTCCCGGCGCAGACACGGCGAGGCTCCACGGAGGTGTGACTTTGGAGCCAGCCCGCTCGCTTTCCACGGTGATGGGAAATGCGGGGGACCCGGTGCCAATGGCGGGGCCGATCTCAGCGGCCACGCGGCACGGTGCAATGGCTGCGGAATTGCCCTTTAACCCGGAGGGCCCGGAGCGGCTGCATGGCGTGGTGTGCCCAGAGGGGCAGAAGTGCCCGCGCCGTGCTCTGCTCGCCCAGAGTGGGGCGGCGTGCTGTGCCCGCCTGGGTCAGCTGCGGGAGCTGCGGGGACGGTCATCTCTCCACATGTCTGGATTGTGCAATCGGCACTGCCTGAGGGATGCGGGACTCTAGGCAGCTCTCCAAAATGCACTTTATTCCATCCAAGATTTTACAGCAGTCCAGGGTCGTGGGTGACAGAGCCTGTGCCTACACCTGTCAGCTCCAGCTGTAGGCAGGTCTTCAGACCCTTTGGTTTTGGTTAAAATGCATTATATACTTTTCTTTGCTTAGCATCTTAATACAGTAGAAGCAATCTACACCTTAACTATTATCTCTAGCCTATCATAACTACTATAATTACCATATTCATGTTATTATTCTGCAATCACTAAAAGTTAGTACATGACAGTTTAAGCTAAAAGTTGTTTGTCAATTTTCTTGCAGTGGAAAATTCTGAGACCTTTTTTCTACTTGCAACTTTGCTGACTGTTTGTCTGTGCTAACTTTCTGCTTCATAAAAACATCTTGTTTGAGGTGGGTTTATCCTTTGCTCTAAGTCATAAAAACCCCTTCTAACTAACATACCCTTTGCCTTCTTGGTTATCCAGTAAGACTGGCCCAGCAATTCTTTTCTTCTATATCAAAACTTGCTTTTCATCTCTATTCCTTCACCAGACTCTACATTTAAAAATCTTTCTGCTAAGCATACATATCTGTGTGAATTTATTGTCAAACTTTCATCCTTCCCAACAGCCGCCGGCTCTCTGGACATCGTCGGTGTCCTCGACTCAGGCAGCCCCGGGATGGTTTCCGTTTTCCGAGATTCCCCCATTCCCCGGGGCTGTGCTGCTTCCCACGACCGCTCCACAGTTCCACTGTAGTAGGACACGTTTTCACAGCGGCCGGGGCCTGCCGGCTCCCGCGGCAATGCCGCTCACGCCCAGGGTGGAACGAAGAGGCGGCTGCACTGCTGCCCTTCCCCCTTTGCCCTTCATAATCTGATTGAATAATAAGTCCAGAACAAGCGTCCATGGTTTTATAATACCGATGGCTGCGTCATCACCAAAAGAGACTGCCTCAAATATATTTTGTCCAACCCTCTGCCAAAAGTGCAAATTTAAAATGTCCCCTTCTGATATGTGCAGCTCATGGTTTTCGCACCACGTGAATAAAGCTTGTAGAGCTCGTTCATCGTTGTTCATCCCTCTTCTCTGGAAGAAGAAAATCAGTACCTTCCTTACGGAGTTTTCTGGTCCTGACTTCCAAGCCCCCATGGTCTCCTAAGTGGTTCCAGTCCACAAAAACACAGCTAGCAACCTCACAGCACTTTATGCTACTTAGCAAAGTCCTGGGTTTTCACCATATTGGCTCTGTCACCATTTCCAGCTCCCAGGCTGTATTTCTCTGGTTTCAAACACCAGTCCAGGGTCTGATGCCCTTGTAATCTGGTTCCCACACCATTTCCCAGCTCTCCCACTGCTTGCAATCTGGTTCTACACCGTTTTCCAGCTCTAACGCCGTGTGTCTCCTTTGCTCTGTGCTTCTGAGTTCTTATCACTTCGGGGTTCACCACGTGTTAGGTCAGGTGTGGGGGTTGCTGGTGCAGGAGACAGAGATTGCTCAGCCCTGAGGTTTGCGTGGCACAGAGAGTGTTTATTTCCCAGGCTACCCCTAATACAGAGCATTTGAAAGACCCAGCCTGCATATTCTCATTGGTCTCATATTCTCCACAACCCCTCGGGATCTGGCCAGTGAAATCCTTGCAGCTTCCCAAGAGACCTGATTGGGAGAAGTCCCTGGCAGTCAATGCAGGGGCTTGGTAGCAAGCTCATCCATGACCTCGGTAACAGCAGCCAATGGGCGCCTTCTTTCTGCTCAGTTCTGTTAGGTCTCGGTTTGGGTTCAGTCATGTCAGGTTGAGATTACAGGCTTAAAAAGGGTGTGATTTTTACAATAAAGGGATCTCTTTTGGATGCACGAGGGGGTCCCTGTTGCTTTGTTCCCCACTGCTGCATGCAAATCTGCCTTTTGGGAGTGCTAATTCAATAGTCACTATACATAAACAAAGCTAGGGCTATAATTCTCACAAAACTTAGAACTCTCAAGGTGTTTTGTTTTGTTTGATCGAATACCTTATGTGTGGGGTTGTGGTGGTGTTCACAGGGGTGCCATGACAAGGAAAGAGACGAGAATCTTGACTCCATGCTTCAGAAGGCTGATTTATTATTTTAGGATATATATATTATTGAAATGATATATTAGAACTATACTAAAAGAATAGAAGAAAGGATTTCATCAGAAGGCTTGAAAGGAAAGGAATGGAATGAATAACAAAAGCTCATGGCTCTCAGACAGTCTAAGCCAGCTGACTGTGATTGGCCATTAATTAGAAACAACCACATGAGACCAACCGAAGATCCACCTGTTGCATTCCACAGTAGCAGATAATTATTGTTTACATTTTGTTCCTGCGGCCTCTCAGCTTCTCAGGAGAAAAATCCTGGCCAAGGGATTTTTCAGAAAATATGGCTACATGGAGCTAAGAGATATATCTTACAGGCTGCCTTAAAAGAAGAAATATTGCAACCCCACTAAATCAGATCAACCAAAGCATTCCCAATCTATTAGTAAGAATTAACAAAGTCTGAGCTTATATTTTCCATCTCAAAGCTTTGTACATACATCCATCCATACAATACCACTGTGATTAACTACACTGGCACACAGGTTTGCATAACTATTATTTTCTCAAATACACGAGAGTATGGTAGAGCAAAAGAAAACATTGATTGCAGTGTCTATAGACGCTGCATGTGGTTAAATATTCTCTTTATGTTCACAGCTTTAAATTATAATTGACCTTTATAAATAAAGGTACTAAAGGTAGTATCAATAAAGGTACTAGAGGTTCCCATGAACTCCACAGATTTCAGAGAAGTGTTTGAAGGCTAGGTCTGAACAAAGAGAGGTGTTTCATTAGAAGGTTTCAGTTGCAGACTTTTCTGTCTGAGTATTTGCCACTTGTCACCTCTGTTTACACTGTCTATAAAATCATTTTCATGCTGAAAATCACAAACAACTACCTTCCATATTTATTTATGGTTAGGCACTCATGCCAACTCCTGCTGAAGTCAAGAGCACGTTTCTGAATATAGCAGGAATAGGATTAAACCTAAAAGGTCTGCAAGTGCTATGAGTGAAATAATAATTTGTGTGTTTTCTTATTTTTGAAATGAAATACAACCATGGCTTTTGGTGCTGGGTTTTTGCAGATGGTATGCAGATGCAATAATCACAGAATTGAGGTCATTTGAGATTACAGAAAGCTTAAGAACTATGCACGGGAAGGTAATAACAGGAATTTCTGACAAAAAATGGTTTGTCCTGCAGCCTTGAGGTCATGTCCTTATACCTTTCTCAAAAGAAAATCTATTCACTGAACTTGCATCATCCCAAAAACATGTTTAAATTATTTGGAACTGTTGATTAGCCCATGTGAATTAGCACCTTCCTTTTTCTTTTTGCTGACTAACTCTGATTCAATTTCAAATCATAAATCTTTCAAGGAAAAATATACCATGCAGAGAAAACCCCAAGGCATAGGCTTCTATATATGTTGTTGCCAGTCCCTGTGTGACAGCCTCCTGCTAGCTTCCTACATCAGACACAAGGCAACTTCGCTGGCTGCAACACAGACTTTCTTCATATTGGTGACATTTTAAAAATCCAAAGACACTGCTTGTTTTAAAAGTCCTAAAAAGAGCACTCTGAGTTCCTGAAAGCCAACATAGAGGCACTAATTTGGTTTAGGAGAGAAGGTGTTTGTGCAGTTGGATAACAGCTTGCATGCTGACATGTCTGGGGGGATTTATATGTTTGCGCTTCCCTTGTTTGAGGCAATGAACGCAATGTCACTTGTGCATACCCCAACACCATGGTTTAAGACTATATGCCTTGAAGGTGCAATGCCTTATTTGTAATCAAAGGGGAAATGTATCTAAACTTATCAGGATAAACAGTTCCTTTGCAAATAGACTGATCTAGAAACTTTGCCATTTTAAAGAGTAATATCCCAAAGGTTATAAGGAAAATGCGCATACGCTTTTCATCGCGTTATAGAATTTTCTTGGACACGATTTCATTTTTCTGAAATTTGACTTGTACACCTGCAAATACATTCAAAGGGTCTTGTTAAATTTATTTCAAAGGTATTTCAGACAGCAGGAGTAGCAGTAACATCTTTCATTTCAACAACGTCTGTTGATTTTTTTTGTACGTAACTCCTAGGTTACTAATTTCCTTAAAATAGGATTTAATTTATCCAGAGATATGGTATTGTTTTAGTCTACAACTGTTACCCAGAGCTGAGTTTTGCAAAATGAACGCTCACAGAAGTGCTGATTTGACAATCTTAAGTACTGCAGCATTCTAAAGAGATAGCTATCTATTCCAATAGATGTGCAATAGACATCCCATCACCTGTGAATTCCTTTCTCAGTTAAAATGAAAAAGAATGGAGGAATAGCTGGTCTTTAGCTGTGTGTCTGGATATGAAGCCATGTGAGATTTTTGAATGGCTCCACACAAGTTTTTCAAGTGTTCTCTGAGTGTCCGGGTTCCCCAGCCCCAAGACCACCACTGGCCGGTTTTGTTGGGTTTGCACGTCTTAATTTTCGGAGAGGAGGAAACAAGGCAGCCACCAGTGTGGCATTTCTCTGAGGAGCTGCTATAAGCTTTCCCCCTGCGGGCAAAACCAGTCACTGACTGGCTCTGAAAATAGGCCCACTGCTCAGCCAATTAGAAAAGCTGGTGACGCCTCTGCGACAACACATTTAAGAGAGGAAAAAAGGTGCAGGAAGCTCCTTCTTTCTTTCTGCCTTCCGAGGGGGGCTGCGGGCACAGCTGAGCCCCTTCCCGGCGGGGTCAGGGGCTCTTTCCCATCAGGACCGCCGGGCCCTGCTGCCGGGGCTCATCCCAGCGCCGCCAGCAGCTGCGGCCAAAGCCAGGAGCGGCCCTGGGGGCAGGAGCAGGAACGGTCCCGCTGCCTGTGCCGGGAGCAGCCCCGTGACCGGTGCCAGGGGAGGCCACCGCGGCCGAAACTGAGAGCGGCCAGGGCCACAGGAGCCCACGCAGCCACCGCCCCCTGGGCACGGCCCGTGACAGACTTTGCCTGCCGGGCCACCAAGAGGCTGCCGCAGAACAAAGCAAAGGACAGAAAACTTCTTGGGAGGCCACTGTCTTTGTTCTCAAGGCTAAGACAGACATTTGCACGCATTAATCACTGCACAGGGGGAATAGAGGGCTAAACATTGTCTGGTACAGCTAAAGGAATTCAGTATTTGTTACAATTCAGCTTTTTCTCAACACCTTCCTTCTCTGGGAATTGCTCACAAGCATTTAGTCAATGCACCTCACAAATGCTGTTGCTGACTGAAGCCACATTGCCTTTTTGCTTCAGAAATTTATGAAGAAAACACAAACCGTCTTCTGAAACCCTTCTGCTCCCTTCCATATCAGTTCACTACCCAAGCACAAGCCTCAGGCTCATCCCTGATTCTCTCTGGGAGATAGGAGGTAATATTTTGCTGCAGCCAAAAAGTTTTTAGAAAAAAGAAGGATAGTTGTTGGTCCTAGGTGGTGTTAGTTACGGTTTGCATTTGTTCCAGTTAATTTGGTGGGTGTTGCTGTGAGCTGGAAAAGGGGAGGTGTTCAACACCAGAGCAAAAGGGACGTAGGAGAAGAGGAGAGGGCACAGAAAAGTAGGCTGTCAGGAGAGAATAGAAGTTCCCTAGTACCCAGCTAAAGGGAAAGGGGACAGGGATGGCCCAGGGCTGGGAAAAGCAATAAAAAGCAGCATTATCTTGTTATATGTGTATGTTCGGCTCTCAGGAGAGGGAGATAAACACCTGGCTCAGATGAATCCTTACTAAGAAGAAGGTTCTCTTTTGCTTTAATGAATTTGTCTCCATTTAATTGTATCTAGGAGTTTGTTTATTTTTAACAACTCTCTCCCAGCAGCTCAGAGCTGCATTGCACAGCGCTTGCTATGCCCCACAGAGCACAAAGCAGGCTGGCCTGGTGGGCCTGAATATTCCTGCCAAACACTCTGCATCTCACCCCTTTGCTCTGGCTCAGTGCAGATCTGCAGGATTGCAGGCACTTCCTCCCAGAGCTGCATGAGGCGCTGGCTCCTGTAGATGTGCCCTGCCAAGCTGTTCTTGCCTCACGCTGGCCTGGCTTCCCCTGGCACAACTGCCAGGCCTGAAGGAGGCTGCCCTGTGCTCCAGCCTGCCCAGCAGCCCGGCTCCCTGCCCCGTGCCCGGAGTGCTGCACACACTGCCGACCTTTGCCAGGAGTTGCAGGGCAGCCGGCAGAAGAGGAGGAATCCTCAGCCAGCCCAGCGGCCCTCGGCTGCCCTTGGCCTCTCTCTGCTCCTGGGCACACTGCAGACAGCCAATGCCTCCAGGCTGGGCTGTGCCCAGCACGGCTGCACTTCCTCTCGGGAGCAGCCAGCTGCCACCTGGGCTCTGAGAGCAGAGGATTCGCCCGCTGCCAGGAACAGGCACCCAGGGCCCGGCTGCTGCCTCTTGCAGCTCCAAGGGCCTCCTTGCAGCCTGCCTCTGCCGGGGCTCAGCCTGCTCCGGCCTCTGCCGGGGCTCTGCTGGGGCTCCAGCCCGGCCAAGGCCGGGCCCGCTCTCACCTCGCAGGCGCTGACAGCTCTGCACCACAGGAGACCTTCCCGAGCACCCTCTCTGATCTTTCTGCTTTCTCACTTGAGCAAGGCTCTCCTTCTGCCAAAGAGATTGCACTTAGGGACACAAATCCAAGTGGCAGGAACCCCAATGCTCTCCAGTCAGAGCTGAAGACCTGCATCTGCATGGGATGTTTGGGCTGCTCCATTCTTCCTTTGGTTTTGCCTGCAAATGCCATTGCCCTTTCTGCCTCACCTGGAAGTGTCACAGCTGTGCCAAAATGGGACAGTGGGCCGCATTCCAAAGGCAGTGTGGTCAGGAGATGAGGAATGAAGAAGAGTCTTCCCCACTTTCAAAGCACACCAAAGAAGCCATAATTGTCACTTTGCAGCTTTAAGAGACAACTGACAGCTGAGAAGGAAATGCTGAGCTTATTCACAGGGTGAGAAAGAATGGAATCTTCCAGATGAGTTAAAATTTCAGAAACTTTCTTTATTTACAATCCTGCTCTATAATCTTGTAGGGTCATATTTACAGAAAAATTGACAGCTACTGAACAAATTAGCCTAACCCTGTGGAACTAAAGAACCTAGGTCATGTTTTAAATAAAGCTGCATCCATCTTTGTGGATGAAAAGTTGATGCTGCGAGCAGAAACAAGAAGCAGAAGAGTTGCTGACAGACAAAGGGGTAGCAACCCAAATAAAATGACCCTCACAGCATTTTCCAATTAGATTAAGAAAAAGATGCGTGCTTGCCTCAGGATAAAATAGAGCTACCAATCAAGAGATGCATGGACAAAGAGCAGCAACCAACCAAACAATGCATTACTATATAGACCTATGAGATAGGAAGTAAATATAAACTATGTTTAGAAGCACAATAAATGGCTTCTCCATGATTCACGTTGAATTGTGCAGAGTCCTTTGTCTTTTCTTCACATAATCCTACGCTACAATCCTGCTCTACAATCCTACTCTAAAATGGCTATGGAGTAAAAAGTGCTGATGTGATGATCACAGTTTTCGCATGTCTATCCTCCTCTTCACTGAGCTGATGAGTGGTGCCAGGGTGGACGCTGGCTTGGCTGATGTAACAAAAGGATGCTGTCCACAGGAAAAAATGAACAAAAAAACAATCATTACTTTCCAAGCTCAGTGTTTCACACGCTCAATCAGGATTGCTCTGGTTCTCAGACAGACCCAGAAAGAGGAGCAATGGGATCATCTCCCAGATGCCATGTGCGGGACCCTGCCATCACAGGCATATGTGGCCCAGAATCCCGTTCATCTGTTTATTCTGGTTTCTTCATCTTGTTGGGATCCTTCTCCTGCAAGTGCTCTAGAAATAGTGCTTTCTGTCCGTGGGATTTCTTCCTTTCAGAAATTATAATGGCTCACATAGGTTCCTGCCTTTGAAAGACAGTGCTAATTCCCATAGGGACAGAAAGCAGTGTCTACCTTTGCATGCCCTGCCCCTCGTGTGCTGGATGGCAGCTTCCTTCCCAGCAGGGCCAGCCCAGTGGCACTGGGTCCTGCAGTTCCCTCTCTGCCACACAACATGGCAGTAACCCTGGCACAGTTCCCGTCTGCTTGAGCGTGCCAGGCAGCAGATGGGGCTGGGACAAGTCCCTCCCAGCTGTCCCTGTTTGCATGGCAGAAACCTGTAAGGGTGGGCTGGGGGCCACAAACCGGGGCCCTCAGAGGCTCACAGTGAGCCCCCCCACAGCCCCTCCTGCCCACAGCCAAATCTCTGACCCCTAGGCTGGGACTGGCTTCCTTGGGTTCCTGCACCACCATTTCATGTCTCTGTATCCTGCATTGCTTTACTTCAATTCTTTTGCCATTAGATAAAACTGAACACCCCACCAAATTACAAAAAAGGGTGACAGAAACAGTCAGAGGACAGAGCACCTCTCCTCTGAGGAAATGCGGAGAGAGGTGGAGTTATTCAGTTTTGTGAAGAACAGGCCCCAGGGAGACTTTATTGCCACTTTCCAAGACTTCAGAGTGGCTTTGAAGAAAGTGAGGGACAGCTTTTTTAACAGAGCCAGTTACAATAGGATGTGGGTGAATATTTTTAAACACAAAGGAGATCTAATCAGAGTAGGTCTAAGGAAGAACTTGTTTACTCAGAGCATGGTACGACCCTGGCACAGGTTGTCCCAAGAGCTTGTAGGTGCCCCATCCCTGCAACCATTCCAGGTCAGGTGGCAAAGGGCTCTGAGCAACCTGATCTCTTTTAAGATGTCCCTGCTCATTGCAGGACACCTGGACCAGAAAACCTTTGCAGGACCCTGCCAGCCCAGCCCAGTCCAGGATTCCTCACTGTTTTCATTTGAAGAGCACCAAGAGTGGAGGTGAGGAGGAAGGGGGCTCATCTGATGCTTTGGACTTGAGTGGAGGAGGAGCCCATCCCTCAGAGCCTGTTTCACCTGCAGCCCCCTTCCCATTTTACCTGCAGGAGCTCCTTGGCAGACCAGCGCTGCTCCTCATCTCTCTGCAGGCAGCAGCTCAGGAAGTCACGCAGGCAAGGCGAGAATCGGTTGGGCTGCCGCAGCTGTGGGGTCCTTTTTATGGCTATCATTAGTTTAGCCTGGGGAAAAGGAAACACCAGGCTCCACCTGCTTCTTTGCTATCTGTAACTGCTCTCCCAGATCCCATTGGTTAAGCTCCACTCTACAGTGGCAGTTTCTGCCCTGGCAGAGACCCAGAGGTGACTTTCCTTTACCAACCAAAAGCCCAAACCCTGATGCAGCCACAGCTTTTCCACCATCCCATAGATCTTGCCTTGGAAGCTGATTTCATTGACTGACCTAGTTAGTGGGAACTACATCAGCAAAAGCACAGTTGCTTCTCTGAGGATTCACACCAGCTTGAAAGGCTTTTTGGAAGAGAGTCTTTGCAATGCTAACCAATTCCAAGGATTAGCACATGAAAGGCATCTATGCAGTGCTTCTTGGTCCCTTAAGTATAGCTGCTTGTGGTGGTTTCAGTTCAAAACTGGGTAAAAACTCTAACTTTGTCTAGTGGTTTTGGTTCACCAATTTAAGATTTCCCCAGTTCTTAGTTTTCCCCCGCTAATGTATTCACGAGTGTGGTGGCTTTGGTGTTGGCCAATTATCAATATACTTACTTCCTGTTGTGAGCTAGGAAGATAGGATTAGGAGAAAGTAAAACAGGCTTAAAACTTTCAAAGGGTATACAGAAAATGTTATTAATAGCAACTATAAGAAAGAGTAATAAGGATCAGAATAAACCCTTTAGAACATTTCTTCTCTCCCCACAACCTTTTCTTTCTCACTGATAATGTAAAGAAACAAAACCTAAAATTTCCAGTCCGTTGACTACATTTAAAATAGTCTTTCTTCAATTTATTTAGGGAGAGAAGTCCCTCTTGTTAATGTTAGGGGGGACTTCTCTACAAGAGGAAAAAAACGTTCTTTTGTGGTTCTTAATTTCTTCATCAATAACAGCCACCCGGGGAACCTTGTTATCGTGAAGTTTCTCCCATCTCTAAAAGCCTTCCCCTGACTTGTTTGTTGGCCATGTTGATCTATGGGGTATTGTTTTAAAGATGAGTTGTTCAAAAGTAAAGGTTTTCATTATCTATTTTTAAAATCATTTCTATCCCTAGGAACAGAAAATCTTCTCCTGGCAGTACAGGACTACTCTCTTTCTCTCTTTCAACTTCTCATACGATAGTATCTGCTTACTTTAACGCGGAGGCCTTTGTTCAATATCAATTTGAACTCTTCATCTCCCCATAGTTTCATGTGGTAAAAGAAAAAAACCTTTTTCTTCATAGTTTCTAAGAGAACTTTAGCTCTAAAATTAAAATATTTCCTCATCCCTCCCCTCTAGGACTTAACTTCTTGCTCACTGATGATAATGTTTTCATATTTATTCCTTCACATACTTCTATCTTGTTCTTTTCTCTCATTCAAGGAGGATCAAAGCACTAAAAGGATTAATATTTTACCTTGAGCCTACAAATGGTCGAGCTAACCCCAGTCGGACTAGGGGTTGCAAACAGTAGAAACTGGGGCTAGGGGTGCAGCTCAGATCTAATCAACCAGACCAGGACTCAACAGTGACACACGAGGATAACAGAGAGACAGTTCCTTCTTCCTTCTGCCCGATGGTTGTGAGTAACTTCTGCGGAGGTCAAATCCCAACCTGGAGCCGGGGCTACTCCCAGGGCTGGTGAGCTCAGCTGGGCCCCGGGCTGGGCAGAGTGTAACAAGTAACCAAATATTAACAAGGCCGGCTCCATCTGGCTCCGCAGCACGCCCCTCTCCCTGCCCAGAAACCGAAGTTAGGGGGCCGGCAGGCAGCCTGGGAGAAACGAGGCCTAACCCCGCGACAAGACCAGCCGGCCTGGCCCCGTAGCAGGGGCCACCGAGCCACGATACCTCACTCCCAACCGGAAGGGAAAGAAAAAGTTTCTTTCATCTTTTAACATCTGTTTTCCACAGAGGTGTGTCCAGCTTTCCAGTGGTTAAAAGCTTTATGTCATCTATCTAAATGTCCCTCACGTAAAACTGTAACAATGCCATAGAACAAAACTCATCAAGCTTTTTGTCCTGTTCTTGAAAACAATGGGAATTGGAAGGAAAGAAAGGAAATGAAATAAACATTTGCAATCTCATCTTAAACACAGACACATGAAGATGCCTGAGCAAATGTACTGGGATGAAAATGCCTGCTTGGGCACACAGGAGCCACCTGCAGTTCTGTCTCTCAGCAGTCTGAAAATTTCAGCTTCCCATTTTGCAGCAAAAGAAAAATTGTCATGGTCAGAAGAAGGAGAGGTGCCATCCCTGTGGTCACCCTCTGCTTATTTGGCTACTCAAGTCAATGCATTAATGGTAGGCCCATTCCTGAAAGTGCCAGGTTTTGGCAGGCTCTCCACATCACCAGGCTCTGGCTTGGTGACAAGGACAACGTGGCTTGGGCTAGGAAAGAAACATGGTCACGAAATGTTTCAGCAACACTGCACAAGAAGACTCAGTGGCCTTGACACCCCCATGCCCATGTTTCAGGCATGTTTCCCAGTGAGAAGAAACTGCACAGGGGATGCAGATCCTCTCCCTAATCCACTGTTGTAGAAACTTTTTTGGATTTGGGTTTTTTCCTTCATTTCTAGAAATGTAACACCAGTTCCTAGATGCTTGTTTCCTGTAACTGGGGCCATCTACACAGACAAAAGACCATTTACAACCCAGAAGAAAATGTTGCCTGAGAATGAAGCTTGTTTGCATGTGGTAAGGCCTGAGTTCCCCCACTGATGCAACCAAAACTACAGCAGATGGTGATGTCTTGCAGGGACATTTTTAGGAGGGGACCTCGGTGCAAATAGTTCCAGCAGATGGCAATGGGATTTTGTCCAATGGCATGCAGGACATGGGACAGGTAAGAAAGACAGTGGGATCAGTGCGTATTTGCTCCTTACCGTTTCAGAACTTTCGCTCCAGTACGGAGGTTCTCGTTCTATCATTTCGATCCCCACAATTCCAAAAGACCATATGTCCACTTTGGGGCCATATGGTTGACCTGTCACCACTTCAGGCGCCATCCACCAAGTAGTCCCGACTACCGAGCACCGTCTGCTCTGCTCAGGGGTGAGCTGAGTAGAGAGGCCAAAATCAGCTGAGGAGAAAGCAAAATACTGGTTTTACTTGAATTCTGTTCAATTACGAAAGCAAGCAAAAGAAATTCCCCAGGAGAAGTTTGCAAATGTGCTGTTGAATCTCCTGGCATTGGTGACTTTTAAAATCCCCCGTTTTTTACACTGTCTCCAGCAGTGGCTTTTGTTCTTTGGAAGCTTTAGACTTGTAGCTGCCTCCCTCTGGAAGGGACACACACAGAGCAAGGCCCCTCTTGACTGCTTGTTCCTTGTCCTACCTCTGTGCACGTTGCAACTGTGCCATCAGCTTACGGTAGGGGTCCCTGTGCTGCCACCAGCACCATTTTTGGGGAGCTGGCTGTCACTCAAAGCAGCCTCACACCCACATCCCTGGAATGCTGCACTTGACCAAGAATATACTGACCCAGCTTGACAGAGCCGTCGGTTCTGAGAAGGATGTTTCTGCTCTTCACATCTCTGTGGATCACGTCGTTTGAATGGAGAAAATTGAGTCCTTGCAGGCACTGAGAGAGAAAACAGAAAGAGGAGGGCAAAAATGAGTGATGTGATTTCATCCCACAAGAAAGGAAACAAAGAATCTAAAAGACATTCTCTCCAGGGGAATGGGGAGTAATGGCAGAACAGTAATGGTGACTGATAGGAAAAGCTGGCTGCTCCAACACTTGCAGAGCAGGACCTTTCTGAGGAAAGGCACGTCAGCTTTTGAAAGAGCAACAGCACCTGCTCTTGTAGAGTGTGCCCTGCAAAGCAGCCAGGATGACTCCTGCTGCAGTGGATGTACTCAGAAGCAAAGAGCATTTTGGCTGAGGACTGAGAGAAATGAGTCTTTCTTTTTTCTTTGCTGTTTGTTTCAAATCCTGCCACCAGCACCTTTGCTTTCATAGGCAAGGAATACAGTGAAGACAGGCAAACATTTAGGGAAGCAAGATGGACAACAGCAAATACAAGAGGCAGAGTGAGAGTACAACAACAGGAGATAAGAGTGCTGGCACTGAGTACAGGGAGTGCAGGGGCACTGGCAGGCCTTTCACTTGAGGTGTGTTTTCTGGCCCATAGCATACCAGCAACACAGAAACAAAGCTTGCCACATGAAACCTCTCCTGATCTGAGCCCCTGTTTCCCAGACAATCCTGCCCAAACCCTCGGAAGCACATCTCTGACCTCCCGACTGATGGCTGCAATGTGGCCTTCAAAGATGTCGGACTCATTGATGACATCTCTTAGAGTGCCTCCATCCATGTACTCCATAACCAGCCAGAGTTCCTCGCCCCGAAGGTAGCTGAAAGAAGGAAACAAGGGCATGGAGATGAACGTGCATGGCTAGGTTGATTTTTTGCTTCCAGGTTTCAGGTCCCTTTGTGACAAGGGCAGAATAAAGAGAATAGAGATTCCCTCTTGGCTGTGCACTGTTTGCAATCTATGCAGTCTCAAAGAGAAAGGCACAGCTGTGAAAAAGGAGATGTCTTAGATGTCCAGCAAGTGAAAAATGCAGTTTAGTAACAGCCCAGATAAAAAAACCTGTCAGGCATGGTGTTTCTGGAAATAAGCACCTAGTCTTCCTGGCATGCACAGCAATGGCAAAGAGGGGCAACAATGCAAGGGAAATCCACTTTAGGATGGTTCATCAGCACTTAAGAAACTTGAAAAAATCAGTCCCAAAAAAATGTGGAGGCAATGAACTTCGAGGGTATTGACTTAGGAAATACAACTGATCCAGTTTTGGAATAATTCTGGAATAATTTTCAAACTAGGCGTGCCCGGGAAGACTCATGCAGAAAAAACGCAATCTCTTCTCATCCATTGGAGATGCGTAGAGAAATATGAATAAATAAAAACTGACAGCTCTACTTTCTGCCAGTGACCAAGTGGGTTTTTAACCTCTCATGTTTGCCACATATAAATGCACATTCATGGGATAAGACCATAACCACTCACCTGTCTAAATAATTCACAACACTGGGACTCCTGTACCACTTCATGACCTTGATTTCATTAACAGTTACTTGCTTCCTCTTCAGTCCTTGAATATTGATTTTCTTTATGGCCAGCTAAAATGACATAGAAAATCAGTGACTTGAGAAGTTGGTGGCATGAGACCACAATGCAGTGGAGCGAGTGATTTTGCAATGCCACAGCTGAGCTGTGCCAAACTGCCTTGTGATTAGGCACTGCAGTAATTAGGAACTGACATTCCAACAGCCCATTTCTCTGCTCCCTTGGAGGCCAGTTACAGGACACGTGGGGCCACTGACATTTTGCCTTGTCCACTTGGTAACAGCGATGTCTCAGCTATCACCCACAAAGCTCTGACCACAATCTCTGCTGCTTTGTTTGAGATTCACAAGAAGTAATCCACGCCTTAATACTCTGTGGATACATCTTGGGCTTTGGGCAGGGCTTAGGGCTTTTAGGGACGCCTTGCAGATCTCTCCCTACGTGCAGTTCCCAAGTGCAGCACTGCAGGTGGCTAAGGAACTACCAGTAACTTTCAGATGGATTTGCTGGCAGCCAGAAATGAGAATTCAGGACTCTGAAGCTGTTGCCGCAAAGAGCCGTGAGGTGCTCGAAGGCACCGCCTTTGTTTTAGCAATGGAGAGTGAGTGAGCGCGTCCTTGTCTGAAAGGAACCGCTGCCCTCCGTGCCTTCCTTCCAGCAGCTGAGGAGGACAAAGTCCCAAATGTATTTTGCAGGCTGGCACCAGTCTGTGCTTCTTGTGCCTTTTCAGCACAGCTCTGCCCAAAGCTCCAGCCACAGCTCACACCAGAGGGGAAAGCCCCTCAAGAGCAGCAGAGTCTGCAGGGCCTGTTGACCTTTACCTCTCTCCCTGTGGCATTGTTTAGTGCTCTGACCACATCTCCAAAACTCCTAGAAACAAAAGAGAAGCAGAGAAAGGAGAAGGCATTTAGATCTTGCAGTAAAAGCCAGCCCACACAGGAGATCTGTGCTGTAAATGCCTAAAACCTGCAGGATGCAGTAGAGTTCTGCCAGAAGAGAGAAGATGCATTTTCCTCTGAAGTGCATGGGCACTTGGCCTGATCCTGAAGCATTGGGTTTAACTGTCTCAGCTCCTAAAGACAGCTTCCTCTTTCATCTTGGGTTTCAGTTTCTAAACTGTGCAGTTTCTATCCTGACCATAGAGTATTTCCTTCAGCAAACTCTTGGAAAGAAACACTGCCAAGAACTGTTATCTCACAGCTTTGATAGGGTGTAGGTTGCTCTTCCAGGCAAGCGAAATTCTTCTTTTTTCATTAGTGGGGCAGTATGATTTAGAGACATCCAAAAATGCTAAATTTACACAGAGCTGTCCCAAAATTGAGAGACAAGGAGACCTTCCAGGTCCTGTTCCTTGATGCAGGCAAGACCTTGGCAGCATGGAGATGTCACTGACAATGTCTTCTGAGAACACTCTCAAATTCTCAGCAGCATGGAGAGATGGGACAATCTATCCCCAGAGTGTGAACATCTTTGCAGCAGGCCTGACTTCACGCTGGATAGACGTTCCAGCAGAAAAATACCTGGCCCGTGGTTAAGTAGAAGTAACTGTGGTTGGACTCACCCGCTGCCAATATATTCCAGCTCAGTGTACTTCATCACAGGATTTTCAATGGGGTTCACCATTCTCCCTGAGTGAAACAAAATGCAAGATGCTGACTTGAAAGCAGAGATCCCAGCTTGCAGGAGATACAAAAGGCAGCCCCACTGTCTGGGGCTCTGAGCCCTTTGGGGTCGGCTGGGTAACAACAACCACAACAGCAACAGGACAGGCAGCCCTGTAGTGCAGATGGCTGGTACAGAGACCGATTTTGTACAGTCCTTTGAAGAGTTCTCTTGACAGGAAATAAAGCACAGGGAGATGCGTTTCCAGGAGGGGAGGACATCTTGCCCACCTTTCAGCAGTTTGCCAAAAGAATGCCTTTCCATTTGTAAACCAGAGCAGCTGATGCTAGAGCCAATCCCAACAGGGCTTTCAGCATCAGGACCCTGACCTGTTTATGAGCAGGCTGAGCTCAAAGATGCCCCTCTCCCAGCTAAGGAAGGCTCCAGCCTCTGCAGTCCCCCCAGCCCTCAGGGACAGGGCAGCTAGCACAACAAGGCTGGCAAAGCCCAAGCATGAGCACTGACAAGCAGTGGGAAGAAGCCACAGCCAGCCTGAGCCCCTTGCAAGCTGTTGCCCCCATTCAGGACACAACAGGATGGGCTTTGAGATCAGCCACACCGAGGTGCAGATCAGTGCCCTTTTTGTCCCAACAGGTGATGGTAGACACAGAATCCACTGGGCTCTGGTCTCAGCCCCAGCAGGGCTTCTCTGAGAGCACAGCACTGGCAGCTGTTACGGGCAAGAAGCAGATTCATTGGCTTGTGCTGCAGAATCACAAAGGACTTGATGTGTTTTCCTAGAGACTGATCTGAGCAGGGCTTGGGCCAATGGGTAGGATTGTAACAGTCATGGGAAAGAGTGGGAATTGGGTATGGAAAAGTGCCATATTCCTCATATACCATGGCTGAGCTGGAGGCTCTCTCCTGAGAAATGCCTGCAGTACACTTTTATCTGATCGCGCCACTTGGATGTGTCTCTTGGACACATCTTGATAAGCATAAAACTGGAAGATTGAATAAAGGCTGTTATAAAAGTATCTGTTTTTTCTTTGGGGGCACCTGGAAAACACTTCCTGCTCTCTATTTGTCCTGTAACCTGATGTTCTTTCAAAGCAGTTCTTATTGACAAAAAGATAGCATTCTCATGAAAATAAACTGCAGATGTAGAAGTGGTAAAAGTAACAGCCATGAAATTGGCATCAGCAAGACATGTGAGGCAGAAGGGCTCCTTCGGGACGGAGAAAAACAAACTCCACCAAGAAAACCCCACAAACCAACAAAAAAAAAAAAGAAAGCAAAAATAAAACCAAAAACAAACCCCCACAGAAACAAAAATGAAACAAAACAAAAAAAGCCCAATAAAAAATCCCCAACCAAAAAGACAAAACTCCCAAGCCAGTCCATTTCACCCCGAGCTCTCTCTCGCTGCCTCGGAGCACAGCACTTCCTCTGTGGTGTCCTAAATGGCCCTGTGACACCAAACTCAGGAGGAGCATTTGGTACAGCTCTGCTGACACCCGCACACAACACACTGTCCCTCAGACAAGAAACACACCAGACGTACCCAGCATCTCCAGGCACTTCTCCTCAGTCTCCTGTTTTGGAGCAGCCATGCTGCTGTCAGCACTGGAGATGAACAAACTGCCCGAGCTCGAGTTCCCAGGTGTGACAATATAGGCTCCTTGAGGTAATGCTGCTGCGGCAGCAGCTTTAGTGCCAGAGCCCGTGTAGATGTGCTCAACCTGTAGCACTTCTGGTGGGCGCTGTTCCTGTGCCTCATGCCAACCTTGGGGCTCTTCATTGCCAGACATTTGCTGGAAGTCCTTGCAGGCTGCCCGGTGAGATGTAGACACTTGCACCTCAAATGAAACAGAACAAAGCAGTCAGACACTACAGCTTGCCCCTGTCAGCCAGGAGTCATCGACTGTGAGGAAAAGCAAAGAAGAGATTGACAGAGGATTCAGACAGCTTGTTCCAATCCTCCATCTGGGTCACCACGTTCCACTATAAAAACACCTCAAGAAACAAGGAGAGCAGGAACAGGCCAGCAGGAATCAGTTTGGATGACTGCTGGCCAAAAGGCCAAAGGACAAGTTTCACTGTGCAGGACAGCAGTTGAGATTCAGCACACCAGGAAATGTCCTTCAGAGTGACTGTGATACACACTAGAGCAGGATGGCACTCAGAGGCATGGCCCCACTCCCTGCTGCTCTGCACTGGCAAGGCAAGAAGGGCAGAAACCACCAGTTTGGTGACTGCAGTGATTGCATCCCTCCTTCACTCACTTGCTTTTGCAGAGACTGAGGGAGGCAGATAGCTTTCTCTCTGATGATTTTCATGTCTTCGTCAAGCCTCTTCTCCAATGCCTTGATCCTAGCTTCAGTTTTCTGCAGCTCTGCCTGCAGGTATTCCTTGATGTTCTGTAAACAAGGAGGGAGAGGACGCCTTATGACTGGAGTGGCTGCCACTCTTTCACTCACCTGGTTTTGTTGATCGCTCCTCTGCAGATCGAGATTCTCCTCTTGAATTCTTCTCATGTCATCCTTCTTCCTCCTCTTCACTGCCACGATGGCACTCTGAGCTTCGGGCAGCTCTGCTTGTGGCTCTGCCTTGATCTTCTGCACACACAAATGCAGAGCAAGTGACTGGGAGCTGCCATCAGGCTCAGTTTATTCCTCTTGCAGCCTCAAAAATCACATTTATTCAGCCACTTCTTTCTGCTTCCCTGCCTACATCTGCTTCCAATGTAACCATCCTGTTCCAGGGCTGGTCTCTGCAGATTCCAAGGCTCCATACTTCCAGTGCCTTTGAGATTCCTGGCCTCTTCAGTCCCAAGAGCTCTGGTTTATGCCCCTCTTCCTGCCCTTCCCTCTGTCACCTGGCTAGTCAGGCTTACCTGGCCATTCTCCTGTGGCTCTTCCACCTGCTGCCTGAGCTGCTTTTCCTGCTCTCGGGCTGGGAACAGCTCTCCCTGAGTCGGGCATGGCATCTCTGATGAGGCAGTCTGCTCCTGCTCTCTCTCTAGAAGCACCTGCACAGAAAGCAAGAGAAGACGGGTTTCAACTTCCCATAGGAGCTTTGTGGGCCAAGACTCAAAGACTGCTGGGCTCACACGTTCCCAAAGCACTGTGCTGCTGCTCTGCTGGGTCATTCTGTGTTCAAGGGGAGGCACAGATTCCAAAGTGACCCTGGCCCTACAGTCAGGGGCCATCTGGGACTGAAGCTCCAACAGCCCCTCAGGTAGCTGACAGGGAGGGTGTGGAATTTCTCAAGGGTCTGCTGAGGGCCTCCTTCTACTTCTGCCATGTCCTGTTTGTCTTTCAGTAGGGACTGACACCCTGTCCTGTTCCACAGCTCCATCCTGGCGCTGCAGGTGGCTTCCTGGGTCAGCTCACTCCTTGTGAGAGACACTTCAGGAGTTCTCTTCAGGCCTGCACCAGCATTCCTACCTTCCTGACATCTATACTCTTGTAAAAAATCCTGGTCATTCAGGAGATGGGGATGCGTGCAAAGATCCTCTGATGGAGGTCAAAGAGACTCTATGGCCACCTCAGAATATGGAGGAGGACCAAGGTGTTTCTTCTCCTCTTTCGTCAACTGAGAATTCTCATCAGTGTTTTGACGCACAGAGCTCCTCAGCCACACAGGTGCCCATTTCACTTCAGATCCAGCAGGCACCATTGCAAGATGGCCTTCCTCTTCCAAGCAACACAAGACAGCGGTCAAGGACTTGCAGCTTCACCCCCACTCCGGGCTCCAGGGCACTTGCCAAAGCTGCAGACTGCACCAAGATATGCACCAGCAGAAACTGGCCGCTTCTGCTTGTGGCCTGACAAGAAGGCTTCGCAACTCCGCGCTTTGTTTCTTTGGCCACACAGGACAAGAATGGCCACACGCAGCTGCATGGACCACACAATCCTGCCCTTTGCAGCTTATCAAAAGCCAAAAGACAGCTGGCCAAAAACACACTGAGAAGTGAAGAACTACTCAAGGAAAGTGCAGACTACTTCCGCAAGCCAAACACACCTTTCCAAATTGGGAAAACAAACAAACCAAGCCCATGCACCTCCAGCACTACCTCCTTTGCCCTTTGCCACAGCAGTGCAGAAGCCAAGAGACAGGGCTTCCCTGAGCCAAGCAGCCACATGCTCTCCCAGAGGCACTGGCTCTTTGCTGCCTCAACGTGACAGCTCCAAGGCCAAGTTCTGTGGGCGCTGCCTGCAGGAGATCCCGAGCTCCTGCCAGGACTGCAGCACCCAGCATCCTCAGCCAGCAACAGCAAAGTGCTGGCTGCTCCAAAACTTGCAGCTCTGCCTTGCACTAAAGACAGCACAACACACAACTGGCACTTACAGGTTCAGAATGTCCCGGTTCAGGTATGACCACTGATGGAGGCTGGCACTCATCCACCACTGATGGAGGCTGGTGCTCATCCGCCTCCCTTTGTTCCTCTCTCTCTTCTTCTCCAGGAGCAGCAGGAGCCAGGAGAGAGACGGCTCTTGGTTCTGTCATCTGTGGCAACAGAGAAGCATGAGGTACAGGGTGTTACCTATCATGTAGAACCTCATTGCTTCCACATCTACCACCACACCTTCTAATCAGAAATCATAAATTTTTTTAGTAATGGGATTCTAAGTCACACCAACCTCCCCAACCAAATTAAAATGGGCTAATTCAATGGAATTCTATATGGCTATGAATTCAATATTCCTCCCTGGCTGCTATAAGCAAGCAAGGTTCTCTTGGCAAAAGGCAGCTTTTAGTGCTTGAAAGGACTGAAATGCAAAAGTAGGAAAGCGACAGCAACGCCTTTGCTACAGCTGCTGCAGACGTAGAAAACTAAAAACTGGATCAGACTCACATCCACGGCTGGAAAAGTGCAGGAAACATTGTGCAGAAGCATCTTAGCTTGCTGGAAAAAGAGAAAAATGAACAGGCCTTCTCCTCCTAAGAAAACAACAAGCCAACAAACCACAGGATAGAAGCGTCACCCACTCCAGTGTCAAAAGCCCTTGGATGCAGCGAGGGCATACTTGGCAGGGAAACAGCCCTTGTGCTGAGCACTGTCATGTAGGGATCGATGGATGGAAGTCTTTCTGCAGGTCCCTCAAGAGCCTCCCATTATCCAGGCTAAAGCTCCCTCCGTATCACCTCACTGGCCTTGTGCTGCACCCCCTGGCCCAGCTCCCCTGTCCTTCTGTGCACACGCTGCAGCCCCTCCATGACTTTCTGCTTGCCAGGGGCCCACAAGTGCACACAGCGCTCCAGCTGTGGCCGCAGCGCTGCCCAGCATGGGGCCACACTCACTGCCCTGCTCCTGCTGCCCCACTGCTGCTGACACAGGCCACCATGCCCTTGGCCTTCTTGGCCACCTGGCCACACGCTGCCTCATCTTCAGCTACTCAGGGTCGCCAGTACTGCGTCCTTTTGGCCCAGGCAGCTCCCCAGCTACAAAGTTTCCTAAATGATTTCAAATACAGCATCTGACATTTCAAGATGCCCTTCTTTTTCTACAGCTGCATCTTGTAAGGAGATATCATTAAATTTACCAGAATAGAATTCTCAGTCATTCTGACTAAATTCAAATCAGCTAATTCTACTCTATAGGAAATTGCTCTTAGTTCAGTATTTCCCTCTAGGTGCTGTCAGGGAGCAACATTCTATCTCTCAAACTGAGTTTGTAGTTCTTCAGGGCGTTGAGATGGAAAGTAGGAACTATCCACTTATTCCTTTGTTATTTTTGTTGAAGGCATCAAACTGGATTTTCTTCCAGCCTCTCTCTGCACTCTTGCTACTGGCCAAACTGACAGCTGGGTCCATAATTTCTTAACAGCAGGAACATGAAATTTCACTCACCTCAGGATCAGCACCTCTGAATACACGCTTCAAGTGACCTGTAGTGTGCAATGGAAAATGAACCAGATACTTTGAGAAAACCGCTTGGGCTTGTGAAACCCACAGAACAAGTCAGCCCAAACAGAGATAATTTCCCGTTTCCCAACTTCCCTCCAGGAGACATATTTCATTCACACAGCCAGCAAGAGATCAGGACAATATTCTTGCTTGTGCCTATACTTTGGCCTGTTTTGCCAGTAAATGACTACAAACATGATCAAGAAAATCTAAATTGTTCTTTAACACTTGGTGTTGTTCTTCTACCAAACACACAAAGCAGCTTTTTAATCTCTCTCTCGGGTAATTTTTTTTTTTAAAAAATCGGGTCCATGCACCAGTTCTCATTAACTTGCTGGAAACTGTTGCCAGAAAAGCTTTCCCAAAATCTGCCTGAGCTATGGCAGTTCTGTTGTGAAACAGCACAGCAGGAGCTCCAGGGTTCTGCAGCAGACACTCACTGCTTTGGAGTTTGCATTGCATTGCAAAGGGAATCTATTTTAGCACACAGTAAAGGATGAAGTTAGACAGACAAATCCCTTCATGACATAATTTAGAAAGAAAGAAGCTTTCCCTGAATTCTGGGAACAACTGCAGAGTTTTTAGAAGGCCTTCCCTGAAAGTCTGCCAGTCTACATTTTCAAAGGTGTCTTGCTTGTCCCAGCAAACTGAGGAAATGACTCTGCTGCCACAGACTCTCCCATGGAGGGAACAGAAGCCCTTCAGGTTGCCTTGCAAATGCTGCCCCTGTTGCTACAGACACCCCCTATTTAGCTGAACGTCTTGACAGGAGCTTTACCAAAGCAGGGGCATCCTAATGCTCTTTCTGTTTCAAAATCAGAAACTCAGTCACTAAGAAAGAGCAGGAAGACATAGAAAAGCCAGGTTAGGTTACACCCTAACCTAAGTAGAGAGGAAACATTTACTTACGTGTGAAATGTGTCACAAAATAGGCACCATAAGTAATGCCATAGGCAGCGAAAAGCACAGGAGCAATTCGCTCAATCATTTTAACACTGCCCTGCAAGTTTGCAGGCTGTGCTCACACAGTTGAAAAAGCAAGGCTACTGTCAGTGTGCCACAGCCCACTGACAATCGCCTCAATCAGGAGGATTCTCCTGCTCTGAGCAAGCGCTAGGGCTGCTCTGACACTCAGGCCTTCCGTGCAGCAAGGCAACCTTCTGATGTCACCATGACAATGTGGCAACCATGCCCTGACATCACAAAGGAAACACTCCATGTTGGTCTGTGAGTTTATGGAAAGCAATAATCAACCTTCCCTACAGCAAACACAAAAGAGTCTGGGAAGTTCTCCTCTGTCACAAAGCAGCACAAATTTCCCTTGTGGGCCAAAACCTGTTGTCCAAGGGATCCAAGAGGAACTCCCAAGAGTGCCCCAAGCACCTAGAGCCTGTACGCCAATTGAGCACTCAAATGGGACCCAAGAAAAGGGAATCAGACCAAGAAAATGGCCCAAAGCATTGCCCAACTGAGAAACGATCCTTCCTTTAACTTTTTAAAGGTTTATTAAACCTTAAGAAAGGACTGAATAAGGAAGGATTTCAGCACTGAGGGTCTCCATGATGAGCAACCACACACTCATCTACAAAAGAGATGCTCTGCTTTTTACACCCTTAGCCTCTCCCAATGTTTTGTCAGTCAACTCTTTCTCTGCTGTCCATTGCTGGAGATTACTTTCTTACATCTTGACTGGAGGTCAGGTGTTGTTACACCCTGTCTGCTGGTCACAAGCCAGCCCTCCCCAAATGCCCTGACTACCAAGGCAATTACAAGGCAGAGGGGAAAGACGACAATGGGAGGACATATTACAATAACAGCACTTTATAATTGAACATAATAGCTATCTCTTAATTGTGAGAGTCAACTATTACATTGCTCACCAATAATGCATAGAACCAGGAGAGAAGCCACTGTTGGCATAACAGCTGAAATAATTCCTAACAAATCTCCCCATATATTTGTATATTTATTGGACATGGCCAGGACTCCTGTGGATGTACATCTCTGCCTTTCTTCCTCTTGGGAAGCAGTCAAACTGACAACTTGTGGGAAAACCAAGGGCTCTGTGGGGGCTGCATTGCTCTTCACACAGCCAGGCCACCCGAGGCACAGAACTTTGGTGCCGAAAAGGATCAACCAGAGGAAAACAACTGGAAAAGCTTTCATTTTGACATTTCTTGCCTGCTAACAGAAGTTGCCAAAATGAAAGTTACCAAGCAGGGCCTGATGCCTGCTGCCAGCTGAGGGTTAGAATGGAGGCATTACTTTATTTCAGTGCTGGGTGCATAGGGAATCACTTCCCTAAGCCCTGCACACCCAGCAGTCTCACCTACCAGTTTGTATCCATGGAACTAAGACATACTCAATACTTTGCTGAAACTCACAGGCTAAACATTATCCTGGATTTATTGACATGTTTCAATCACTTCTCAGATTTATTCACATCAGAGTAGATGTGTTCTGTAGATCCCTGGTGGTCATTGCCACAGGTTCAGGAGGAGACTCATGCACAAAAGAACCTAAGACGCAACTGGGCTTGCAGAGCAAATTTATTCCATTAGTTGCAGTAGCAAAAAATACATACCAACCCCTGGATTCCCAAAAATCTGCTGAGCAGGAGAAGGAGATGGAGCGTGGTGCTCGGCAGCAGGGGCAGGTAGGCAGTGCACTTTCAGGACATCCCCTGGATCAAAACGCTGTGCATCTCATCCTTCTCACCCTTCCAGCTCAGAACCAGGCCTTGTATCTCCTGCTCAGGAGTGGAATTTTCCCAGTTACAGCATCAGCTCACACATGGCTGGCTGTGAGATGATGGCTCAGGATGACTCCATGACTCCCTACCACCAAGGGCTCCATTATGCACTGTTCCCCTTTCAAAGCTTGACTGCCCACCGATTGACCAATACATTGTTTCTCTTTCAAGGGTCAAGGTCCCACCTGTTAAACAAGACACTTTTCTTCATTGTCTTCTCAACCTGCTCAAACATGGATCAAATATGGCAGAACCTGGGACACGACTCCGGTTCCTGACACAGTCGTTTAGGAAATAATCCCAATTCCTCGAACTCTCCTTTGGTGGTCAAGAGCCTCCTAAAAACACTTTCTTCCCTTTGAATGCATTCCAGCTACCTTCTTAGCAGGACCACTCTCCTTATTCTCAAGACCAAGATAGCCACTTGCACACAGTAAGCACTGCAGTGGGGGATATACAGGGTTCAGCACTCCTGTTAAAGCTAAAGGAATTCACGAATTCACAAGACTAAGCCCTGTTTGTTACACTTAATGCCTCTCCTTCCTATTCTGGGAATCAAACACAAGCGTTTCATCAACACGCCCTGCAAGTGTGTCAGGATCATTAGTTTGTCAGAGTGACCCCGAGAAAAGTTCCAAAGTCTGTTTTCCCAGCCCGGCGCTTAAAGAAGGAGTTAGAGCTCTTCATTTCTCGGTCTCAAGGTTGTTTATTTTATCTTATCTATAAAAAATTTTCTCCTGCCTGGCAGAGATCTGCTCAGCAAGACAGTCCGAGGCACTCTGCCTGCCCCCGAGGTGGTGTTACGTCTTTATACTACAAACTACGTGTACAATGTTTACAATTACTTTCCAATGCCCATCACCTATGCTAGACAGTGAGCTTCTACTCTAAACCAATCTGTAAGTGCCAACATCACCACAGAAGATGGAAGCCAAGAAGAAGAAGAAGGAGAAAGGCTGGACACACCCAGTTCCCTCCATCTTGTTTCCGTAACCACCCTGTACCAAAATCCCAAAATGCATATTTCACCCTGTGATAACTTCACTAATATTCTACTTAAACTCTTGTGGCTTACTGATCTTCATAGAAGGTTGGTAATTTGCTCCATGGGCCATAATCAAACCCACAGAGGCATTTTGGGCTCTGTGCCAGCGTCTCTGAGACCCCTGGCAAGGGTCTTGGCTGCTCAGGACAGCCAGAGGGATGTCCTGGGTCCTGACATCTCCCCCCTCTCTTTGCACCAAAAACACCCCTTTTGCAACTTTGTTCATGGCCCACTTCATGCACACAAAGATTCATGGTAAGATGAGCAGAAGAACCGCAGGTCTTATCAAAATGTAACAACCTACTTTTAAAGGTACCTTCCACAATGGTGAAAGGTTAAAAAATCCAACCACATCAACCATCCAGGATCTAGTGACCTCCCCAAGTTTGTTAACACTTCCTTGTAACTTTTGATGTTTTCATAAATTGATTTTGAATGATCTGACATGTTCATGCAGCACATCCTTTCAAATTCTTCACACCTGTGTCCATGTGCCAGCAGCAAATAGTCACTTGCTGCTCTGTTTTGGAGAGTTGCTCGTCTTACTGCTGATGTCTGTTAGAATTTCACTGGGTGTAAGAGAAACAGCTCAAGCATTTCACTCTTTAAGAAAAACAGCTCAAGCATGCTTGCTCAGCCAGCAACCCATATGATCCAATTGAGTCAAGGCCACCCCTGATGCTGCCTGTGGGGAGAAAATTGCAACTGCAATTCTCCAAGCCTTGTCTCATGTGTGTACATTATCATCACAATTTGGACTGTATTGTTCCACTGATCTTTTCCCCTTATGTGTTTCCTCTTTCAAAAATTCTCCAATTGGGTGTTAGCAATGAAACTCTTGCAATGCTGCATGGACCACCTTTGACATTTGCAGGGATAGCAGACCAAGTTTTGTCTCCACAGATAAAAAAAAATTCCCTGTGGTAATTGTGCTGAAACTTGGAGGGATGATTTGGCTGTCACCTTGGTGTATTTGCACCAAGCAGATGGGTTTCTATAAATATGATGATTTTGGAGTGACATTGTCTTATTTTTTGGAGTGACATTGTCTTATTGTTTGTGTCACTTTCAGGAGTTCAAATTTTATACAAAAATTCATTTTTCCTGACCCAAGAATTTCCAGTTCCTCAGGTTCAAAAGGAACCACAGGGAGGAACTGTGTCCAAAGGTGTTACTCATTCACAGGATTTGAAATGACCTGAGAAATCTTTATAGAAGTATTTTTTGGAATTGGCCATTCATTCACTGGCAAACCCACCAGATACATTGAGAACGATCTCCCTGGCCCCGAACATGCCAAGCAGACACCATCCAAACCTGCTGCATTGGCCAAAGCCCCCCAAACATTTTGTTTTGGCTGGACCATGGACAAATCTGCTCCATTGCCTAAGGCAATAGATGGAAGAATGAGGTACATGAGCAATACCTAATCGAATCTCAAGCTCATGGCTTCACTCCTTGTGAGAAGTTTTTCCATGCCATGACACCCAAGCCCCTGAGAGAAACCCCAAGTCCTTGAACCCTTTCTGTGCTGTTCAAGGAGATGTTCACGGTATTGTCTTCTGCCTCTGTCTGCGTGCTTGCCTCTTCGGTTCTGGGATCCGTGTCTTCCTGCGTCTGAGTCCCGTAGGGCTCCACGAGTCTCGCCAACACGTTCTTCGGATCTCACCCTGTAGAAACACAAGCTAAACCTTTGCTCTACATGATTAGTTTGAGAGGACCTTCAACCTGTCCTACTTCTGGACTTCTGATCAAAACTAAAGGATTCTCCCTTAGTTTTGCCTGGGTAGTGCTATAAAAATGCCTGAGAATTGGTGTATTGAGTTTTGAAAAAGGAGCTGTTGAGAATGTATCAATTGAGACCTGGATATTTCTGAGCTTCCCAAAGATGGATATTTTGTGACGTCACTTGCCACAACTGGAGGCTTTGCAATCCTCTCGGATTGACTGCTCCTGTGGATGCAGGTAGCTGCCCAAGCTGACAGTCTGGGCAAGCACTAATGATTTTCCTTGCCTGGCTCTTTGAGATGCAAAAGGATTCCATCAGTTCTTGTGCATTTTTATGAAAAAATGCATAGCTCAACCTTGCTTGCTCAAAAATATCCAGTAAAGTCTGTGAAATGAGCATGGTTAGCTTGTCTGCCTGGGCTTTCCCTGCTGCTAAAAATCCTGCAAGGGACAAGCATGCCTTAATGTGAATGATGAAATACTTGTGTTCTCTGTTTTCCAGTAGTGCCCCCATACATGATAAGTATGAATTTAAAATGTCATTGCTTGTTTCTTTCAAAAATGAACCCTCCAATCACCTGACCATATTTGCATCATATGCTGAATCTGTGATCAGATTTGAGAGGTTGGTGGAACAATTGAAAGACCCTGACCACTGCTGCCAATTCCACAATCTATGGTGAGCCTTGGACTATTTTTACATCTGAGTCCCATTCCCCTGTGACTGAATTCTGCCACATGATTACTGATTTGTGAGTTTTTTCTGGAACCATTAGAGAATACTGTTATCCCAACCAATAAGTAAGTTCCTCACTTATTCTTTGTTTTTCCCTGTAACATATTTTTGATTTCAGCAATCTGTGATCTGGAAAACTGGCTACTTTAACAACGCTATTAACAAGTTGTTTTTTTTTTTTTTGTTTGTTTGTTTGTTTTTTTTTTTTGCTTAGTCAAAATAATCTTTCTTCAATGGTAAATGAATTGTAGAAAAATTCCTGCCTGACATTGTCAGCAACTTTGTCCTTGCTTTTATGATAATTTGGAATGCCATCTCCAGGTCTGTGAGGATCGTCTTTGGAGACCTTTGTAACTTTCTCAAGTTCTTTCTGCGCTTCAGGTGTAAGAGTTCTGGGAGATTTGATGTCATTGTCAAATTATCCTCTCTCAAAAGATCGAGCCTCTGGGATGTCATCATTAGTGATCCCCATGGTTGGTATCATCCAGTTGATTTCTCTGAGAAGCTGATGTAGGTCATGCAAATTGCTGACTTTGGAGCTGACTTCTATCTTCTGTGGTCTCATTGTTTGTTCTGAGATTTTCCACCCTAGGTATTTCCACGATGTGATCTCCTGAATTTTTTAAACACTGATTTTCAGTCCTGCCTTTTGCACCTCTGCAATCACACAGTCAGGAGCTTCTTGCAGCTCCTGTTGTGTTGGTACCTTTGCAGAGGCTCTTCTCTGTTGATGCTTGGGACATAGAATGCAAGTGAAGGAGCATCATCTGGATGGAGCAGGATGCTGAAGAAAGAGTCCTCGAGATCAATGATCACAAGTGGCCAATCTGGGAATCATTGAGAGTGAAGGAGGTCCCTGTTGAAGCAGTCCCATGTCCTCGACGACCTTGCTGATCTTCCTGAGGTCATGCAACAGTCTCCATGGGTCTGAAGTTTGCTTCTGAATGACAAACACTGGAGAATTCCATGGACATGGTCTCCAGAGGGAAAGTCCTGCTGATCAAACACCAGCATGCCTTGTTCCGCTGCATGTGGTGGCGAAACAAGAGCTTTGGCTACCAGGGTATTCTCTGGAACAGCCAGTCGTGGTCAAAGAGCTTTAGCTAAAACTGTCAACTCTTCATTCTGATTTGCCGAAACAATTGAAGGACAAATGACAAGTCCAAGGATGCTGCTTCTGTTTTTTACCAATTATTAAAAGGTCCTGTCTCTGGGGCGAAGTTCCAGTGACACCTGTGGGTATCACTGCAGGGCTCTCATCCATGAAGCAACCCAAAGTCCACAATCTTCTGTGGGTGAAGCACAAAGGTTGGAATCTCTGTACAGTCCACATCTGTGCATCTTTTTTTTTTTTTCTGCTTGTGGAATGGTCAGCGTTTTCTTGCCCATGCTTCTTGTCAGCATTCTCACGCACTTGATCAAGTTTCATGTTGTTTACTGAGATCTACCTGGACTTCTGCACCTGCTAAAACACAAACAAATCCACATTCCTGCAGGGACTGGAGGATTATCTCAAAATCTTGGAGGTGAAAAATGTGCCCTGATATGAAAATAAAACATTCATCTGCTCTGTTTCAGTCTCTATGCAATATTACATAGGGAAATGTAAGATAACAGCAATTAGAAATCAATCAGATAACATACATAACCAACAACACATCTGAAATCATACAATTATCAATCACTACAACACTGAACTGTCATCCCAGAGTCTGCGACAGCTGATGAACCTTAAAACAACAGAGAACTGGAGAACTCATGCCCGGATTCATGTTTCTCCAGATTCCCTTTGAAAACAGGCTCAGCTATCATACATGGTCAAATTGCCAAGCCAAAAGGACTTGAATAGTTTTTGATGCAGAAAACATCTGGGCTGATTGTCAATCATTCCATTCAAGTAGAGCTAGAACTTGGCCAGAGTTCAAACTCTAATTAATGGATGTCACTTAATACATTTTAAAACAAGACTCTTAAAAACAGCAATTATGAATAGGAAACCTTAGGATTAAAGATCAATCAAACCATTAAATAGATTAATCGCTCCGAAACTTCTGTCAGGATAGAAATTCTTCAAACACAGCAAACCTCTTGAATTCTCGGCATGCAGTACCTCTATAAAAACTGAAGATATAATAACTGGAGAAAACCACAAAAATGGCAATCTGGATTTAAAAGAAACTCAAAAACCATGAGTAGTCAAGAAATAAAGGACAAGATTCTGAAGACACACGTCCTGTAGATGATCACACAAAGAGATAGTGAAACACATAAAAGCTGGCTGTAAATATTACAATACCTTGCTAATAATTCTTATCATAAATTCTGAGAATTCTCATTATATAATTAACTTATCAACAGGAAATGTTTGAAGGGGTTATGACAACCTTTTAAAAGTATTTATACAGCATTAATAACAATCCATATTTATCAGTGTCACCTATAAAATTCAAACTAACAAAGGTTACAAACTCAATACCAACAAAACTCTGAACCATTGGAGAATCAACTGATGACCCCACAGATAGGATCTGACTGATATTTCTTAAATGCTCTGTCTTCAGAGACATTTCAGGTAATTGAATCATTCCTTATACTTCTATCTTTATATGGTATTTTCCCTCCCTGAGAGGCATTTTTCACAATAGAAGATTTCCATCTACATCATGTTTGTAACAACATTGGTTTGCACTAGTTTCCCCTTTTATCTGTATCTTGAGCAAAAGCCTGGTGCTTTCTCACTTTACTCTGATTTTGGACAGCTTTTCTACATGTCCATCTTTTGCATCTGAAGCCTGGTCATCTGGTAAATACTGTTTCTGTCACTTCTGTGGGACTGGACTGGTTAGGAGCTCTGTGTGCCCCACACAACATGTGCTGCACCCGCGAAAAATCCCCAACTTGAGATTTTGATGGAGGCTGAAAGTGTGTGCTGGCTGCTGCGATTGGCTGCGTGCCCGTAGCCGTGGGACCGGAGAAGGGCCGGTACATCGGGACCCTCTGTATCCGGACCGCGCCCCGTCTCTGCCTGTGCCGTCACGGACTGCGGGCACTCCCACCCTGACCGCGCCTCCCCTGCGCTCGTCTCAGCGCAGGCGCGGCTTCGGGAACGCCCCCCCCCTCTGCCTGTGACCGACACCGGCGCTGCCCCGGTCCCGTTCTGGCTCCGTGCCAACGCCCGCAACCGGCGCGCGCGGTCCCTGCTTTTAAATGTTGCCTGTGCCACGATACGGGCCCATCTCGGCACTTCCGGGTTTGTCATGAAAGCGCGTCCCTTGCGTCTGGCTGTGGCGGCCGGCTGGAGCCCTGCAGCCGCTCCCAGTGCTCCGCCCGAGCCTCGCGCGGGGACCGACGCTCAAAAACTTTCCCTAGAAGTCACACAAGCCTTGCCCGTCCCATGCACTTTTGGCACCGCACCAGCAGGGTCTGCCGCCGCCCCCGGCACTGCGCTTGCAAAAATCGCCGCAAAACTCGCGTCCCCCGCCTCCCCGCGGACTGGCGCTCCGCTCCGCCCGGCCCCGCTCCGCTCGGCGCTGCCCCCGCAGCCACCGGCCGTGTCCTGGACAGCTGCTGACCGCCCCGCTGCTGCTGTGTTTGCGACTCCCCTCGCTGCCGCCGTGGCCCCCCGCCGGCCTCCGCAACCCCCACGGCCGCCTCTGCGGCTCCCCTGGGCTGCTGGCCGGCTGGCGCCACCGTGGCACGGGTTCGCCAGTCGCTGAGAAGCCGTTCTCCCCCCAGGTTCCCCGACCCCCTCCGCCCTCCTCCCCCTCAAAGTTCTGGGGTTTCTGGGCGTTCTGGGGACCCATGGGACCCTGGGGTCTCTGGAGATAATGTCAATTCCTCCCACACCTGTTTGGTGGGGATTGCTTTTGCCCCTCCCTGGTCGGTAAGGGCAGCTACCACCTGCTGATGGCAGGATGACTTCCCTTCCCCCATCCTTGAGAGAATACTTGCTGCCTGCTGATACCTGGCAGACCCTGCGGAATTCCACGAAATTGCCTCCAACATTACCCTTGCTGGGGATAAAAGCTTCAAGGCCGTTTTATCTTTTTTCAGGGATTTTTACAGGGTATGTGGCTGTCATGCCCTGTAGGGCTGACAAGATGCTGGGTTGTTCCTGGGAGCATGTATCCCCCATGTTCTCAATTTTGACCTTTCTTACCAAAAGCTGAATCATCTGCAAGGTCAGTCTGGAGTTTGTCCTGGTCACTGTCCAGCAGCTCACAGGTGAGGATCTTCCAGGCCGGCTTCTGGTCGTCCTCCTTCCGGGTCGAGGTTGAAATCTTCTCGGCAGAGGCTGAGATGGTCTTTCTGGACTTTTTTTCTTGAGAGTGCCTGTTTTCTTTCCTTTTCGGGCTGGATTTCAGCGGCTGATGGCTGGCAGCGTGGCTGCTTGCCAAGTGCCCACTCAGGGAACGCCAATTGTCGGGATCATTAGTTTGTCAGAGTGACCCCGAGAAAAGTTCCAAAGTCTGTTTTCCCAGCCCGGCGCTTAAAGAAGGAGTCAGAACTCTTCATTTCTCGGTCTCAAGGTTGTTTATTTTATCTTATCTATAAAAAATTTTCTCCTGCCCTGCCGAGGTCAGCTTAGCAAGACAGTCCGAAACACTCTGCCTGCCCCCGGGGTGGTGTTATGTCTTTATACTACAAACTACATGTACAATGTTTACAATTACTTTCCAATGCCCATCACCTATGCTAGACAGTGAGCTTCTACTCTAAACCAATCTGTAAGTGCCAACATCATCACAGAAGATGGAAGCCAAGAAGAAGAAGGAGAAAGGCTGGACACACCCAGTTCCCTCCATCTTGTTTCCGTAACCACCCTGTACCAAAATCCCAAAATGCATATTTCACCCTGTGATAACTTCACTAATATTCTACTTAAACTCTTGTGGCTTACTGATCTTCATAGAAGGTTGGTAATTTGCTCCATGGGCCATAATCAAACCCACGAAGGCCTTTTGGGCTCTGTGCCAGCGTCTCTGAGACCCCTGGCAAGGGTCTTGGCTGCTCAGGACAGCCAGAGGGATGTCCTGGGTCCCGACACAAGTGCTCTTGCTGAGTGAAGCCACATTGCTGTGTCAATAAAGCAGCCGGGAAAGCCAATTCTTTATTCACACAACTCATTTTTATACTGTTTTCACAGACCTTATGTTCAACTCCAACTGGCTGGTAGTTTCCTTAACACACAATTTATTGCTTAGAAGGTGTATTAGTGTGTACATGCTAGGACTCTCTCTTTTTAAGACTTACTCTTTCTCAAGTGATTACATTTTTCTTTCGTAGACACTCATGGGAGAGATTTCTTGTTTATTACAGATGCAAACAGTTTTCTTAGCACAGTAGCTTGTTGTGCTAACTGCGCTCATGACTATTCCCATGGGAAGTTAGCTGGCTGCACGTAGAAGACGGAACATTGTGTTGGAAAGGTCATCTAGAGGGCAGCTTTGGCTCAGGTCCTGTTGTTGAGGCTTCAATCAGGGTCTGTTGTTAACACCTTAGTCCTTCGAGATTTAGTGATGCAAATCACACCTGTGCAGAGCTGGAAACAAACAAGTCTGTCTTTAGCACATTTGAGACAGGGAACAGGATTAGCCCTGCAAGGCCAGGCTAGGGCCAAGAGCAGAAGGCCAGCGCCCTGCTTTTGCCCACAGGCAGCTCTCCAGAGCAAGAAGCCACTCCTGCCCAGGGGCTGAGGTGCCCCAAGCTGCCTCCCCACTGTGCAGCTCTGCAGAGCCCGTGGAGCACAGGGTCCTGGGCAGCCAGGGCAGCCCGGCTGCCTTGGAGCACAAGGAGTGGCCCAGAGAGAAGCTGCTGCCCTTTGCTTTGGAACTGTTCCTCAGAGTCTTGTCATTAATCCACAGTGTCTGATGTGTTTTCCTTTCCTCTCCCAAATTTAACACAGCTTTTTCAGGAAAATTGACTGATGTAGCTTCTGCTGCTGGTGGTGCTGCTTTTGTCTGTAGGTGAGGGCAGGTGATTTGAACTAAGGACGGAGTCCATTGTTAACATCCCAGTTTTGCCAAGTCAAGCAAACCATTCAGAATTGGGCAATGGGTACTGAGCAGTTTTCCTAGTTTTTAAAAAGCTACCATCTTGAGAAAGCCAAAAAATTTTCCTCCATGATGGTACCGGCAGTAACATGATGCCAATATTTTCCACCTCTTTTCTGTGTCTTTGGTGCTTTTAAGAGTTCCTCACTGCCCATCAAGAATGAAATCACATGTGATAATACGATTTGAGAGCTCTGTGTTGTTTGTTGCCACATGAATGTTCATGGCAAGCTGAACACTCCACTCGTGGCTCTGTCGAGTTAAATTCATCCCAATTCTGTGCAGACAGCAGCCCCGAGATGCTGAGAAGCGCAAGCACAGTGGGTGGGTGTGCATGCACACACCCGGGGCTGACTGCTGTGTGGGCAGATGGTTTTGCAGTGTTGTAAATCTTCACTCTCCCAAGCTGGAGGAAGAAAACAAATCTATATGAAACGAAAAGATATAAATCTATATTAAATAAAAAGATATCAAAATGAATGAAATAATACCTATTAATTTATCATAGATATTCTATATTCTGTATTCTATTTTCTATTCTATATTCAATAAAATATTCTATATTCTGTTGCTGGCCAGGGGTCTATGTACGAATCATGAATGGGATGGGACTGCTGAGGAACGCAGCTCGAGCTGTTTGTTTTCCAGCATCAGTCTCATTCCATGGTTATGACAATGGGAAGATGCCAGCAGCTCACATCCCTGGCAGCGGACAAAGAACTTAATGATACAACTTAATTGAAAAGTTTTTTGACCAATCACACAAAGCAGAAGCATATTGACAGTAGTTCTACCCAACCACTAGAAGCACACGTACCTTTTGTTAAAAGAGCGCTTCCTTGTTTTGAATACAATACCTGCTTGTAAGCCTTAAAACACAATGCACAGAGCTCCATTATTAAGCTTAGAAGTTCCTAATATCTTGCTAGAGATACTTTTTTGAAGCTTAGGGAGTTGTTCTAGCCAAGCATTAATACACAGACCATTGTTCTATTTGTCTTTATTTTTCTACTTCTTATATAAGATTTCTGCTGACAAATCTTATGGTTGCTGCTTAGCTCGAATTGCAGTTCTGCTGTCTCTGAGGTCTGCCCTTGGCAGCTTTCCCAAAACTCTCTGATTTGAAGGATTCCCACAATTCTCTCTCTTGGTACAACTAAAAAGAAACCTTTATAACTGTGTTGTTTATTGACTACCTTGCATTTCATAGCTTTACTATAGTATACCTGCTTATTACTTGCTTAAAGCATCCTTTTTGCTCGCATTAAGCCTTGCTATATTCCAACACAGCAATTTTAATGCTGTGAAAGTCCAGTCAGTTCAAAGGGCATAAGTCATGTCTGATAGCAGTTACTAGTCATTGTTCCAAAAAAGTCTCGTCTGTTCCAAGGTCTTAATTCAAAACCGTCCTCCATGTCTATACCTTCATCCACCATCTGTGTGAGATTTTGAGAACTCTCTGTGAATCCATTTCCTACCTCTCTCTCTTGTGTGGTAAAAACTTCTTTGAGAGTTTTGTCCATCATTTGTTGTACACTCTGAAGTATGCAAGGTATTACTACTAGTATCAATACCAAAACACCCAGTACATAGAGACCTATCTTACAAAGTTCCCTTAGCCAAGATGCAAAGCTCCATCCTTGGAACAAATCATCTGACCATGACCCACCATCTTCTTTAATCGGAGCTGTCAAATCTTTCCGCTTTTGTATGCTTTTATGGATGATTTCAGAGTGATCAGACAGGTTCATGGGACACAATCCTTCAAATTCCTCACAACCATGTCCATATGCCAGTAAAAGAAAATCAATTGCTGCTCTGTTCTTTAAGGTTGCATGTCTGACTACACTAACATCAGTCATCATGTCACTAATTGCAATGGAAGTAGCACTGTCTTCTTTCTTCAGCCAACACCCCAATCGGTATAATGGTTTCAATGCCTCACCCAAGGCAAGTAGATGTAGAAATAAAGTGGATGTAACTCATTTTGCAGGGCCCTAGAGTGTGAAATTACTATTACAGTTTTCATCATAATGAGGGGCAAATCTTTTTTCTCTGTGTTTTCTCTTGATGGCTTTTTCAACAATAGGTACTATCACAATGAGTTTTCTGATGCTACATGGGCCATCTTTAATTTTTGAGGGAATGCCCTGCCAAGCTCTATCTCCACAAAGGAGCCAATATTCTGTTGTTCATTGTTGTGGGGACTCATCTAGGTCATCTACTTGTCACCATTTTCACCCTTAGGGGACACTGGGGTAGTACAATTGCACCACAAACTTGAGTATCTGTCCTCAGGATGATGGGGAGTAACATTTAACTGTGGATCTCCCTCAGCACAAAATTCCATTAGAAATGAACCAAGAATTACAATTCTTTAGGTTCAGGAGGTGCTTTAAGAAGATCAGGGGTCCAATGATGCCAGCTGGTTATGGTCTGGTCTCGTTGGCAGCCTCACACCAATATTTGTCATGGTTGGGTATTGGCCACCTCTTGGCTGGCACTGGCACACCGACCAAACAGGTCACAAAGGATTTGTCTGGGATCAAATTGGTCAAACACATGGTGTCTGAACCTACTGACTTGGCTAAAGCAAGGCAAACATTAATTTTTGGTTGATCCACAGGCATATATGCACTGCAAAAGCAAGCAAGCAAAACCAACAAGTACCAGTATATCATCTGATCAAACTCCATGTTCCTGTTCAGCTGCTTTTTGGCAAAAGCTTCCCCATCTATTTCAGTTCTCAAACAAATCTTTTAGCACTTGTTCAGAGACTGGCCAACTATAGGGCACTAAACTGTCCCTCCAACCTTCAATTTTTACAAATTTGGATATCTTAGAATTCTTTTGAACACAATGGACACCATGCTTTTGCTGAAAGAGCTCTATGATACAAACCATTTTCACAGTCCAAAAATCAACATCAAACTCAAGATTTGTAGCTTTCCCAGGTTGAACAGCGAACGTCTGGCATGATCCGTAGTTTCTCCGTGTGGCTCATGTCTGTGTGCTCATTTCCCTGCTGGTGGAATTGTCGGTGCACTCTTGTGTATGAGACGGTTTCGCCTCCTTCGTGGGGACCCACTTAGGTCCGGCACCTGTGCAAACACAAGGACACCCTTTGCTCCAAGTGATTAGTGGAAATGGTCCTTCAATTTGTCCTAACTCAAGGTTTCTAAACAAAACTGAAGGATTTTCTTTCAATTTTGCCTGTGTGCTGTTTGAAAAGAGCCCAAAAGTTGGAGGATTAGGTGCTGCAAATGAGCTCTTCAAAATATAAAGACATCTAAAGCTTTGCTGAACCTTATCAGAGGTGTTGCTTGGGCCACTCTCCCTTTTGTTGATCTAGAATGGGTTTTAGAGAGTGGTGTGTCTTTTCAACAAGTGTCTGACCTGTGTGGGAATATGGAATTCCAAAAGTGTGGCAAACACCCCAGTCCAAAAGAAATGTGGCCAATTTTTGAGCTGTGTATGTGGGGCCATTTGTCGGTTTTCACCTCTTGGGGATCAGTCTGGCGAGCTCTGGACCCCAGTGACACTGACAAAGACAAAAGCAAAAGACAAGAGGCTCTCTTTCTTCTTGGGACCAAAGTCCCACAGCTTTAATGGAGAACAACTCCAGGAGAGAAAGGGATTGTCCAGGAGAGGAAAGAGGATGTCCAGGAGAGGAAAGAGAGCGCCCACCTCATGGTGGTAGATTTTAAACCCTGGGGGAGGGGGGGCAGTAGAAAGGAACTACCATAGTTCAACATGTATAAATCACCACACTGCAGTTTTATGCATAAATTCCTGCACCTTTTGCAAACAAAATCCTAAAATCCTCAAACATTCACCCACTGAAAACACAACCACAATTACAACACACAGGAGAAATAGCAGCAATAAAACAGGATTTGTTCAATTCACCCCAGAATTGCTAGCAGGTCCTTATTGACACAGCAAATCCTTTCTGCCGGCAGCCAGACCCAAACTCAAACTGTACAGGCGTACGTTGTGCGCAGGACATCTCTGTGTGACTTGTGAACAGCCTTTCCCCTGCGTATGCTTTACGGGTTACTTTATACAGAGTTCAACATTCCCTTTCTCCACAGTCCCAGCAGTCTTGTCTGTCCCCCACAAGGAACAGCCGAGAGCGGAGGTGCCTCCAGGAAAGGAATGTCCTGGCAGTGCCTAGAGACGTCCACAGCCCGGTTGTTCTTGCTGGAGCAGAGAAGCGTTCCTGCCGTGGTCACCAAATGAAGCGTGGAATAGAACTCGCCACAGTTCAAGTTAGAAGGTGGCATGTTTATTACAGCAGCAGGCACACAAGGAGTCGTCTGCTAAACACTTTTGTGAAGAATCACTGGCTCTCTACTTATCTAAAAATGTCTTACATATTCATATAGTTCCCAAAAAACCTAATACATATTCATTAGGTAGCCCCACCTACCTCCCTTTGTATTAAAATGTATTATAATTGAGTCCAAAGTTCTTTCACGTTTCTGCAGTCCTTCACTTCAAATGGGTTGGTGGGTTTTAAAGTGGGGAACGGTCTCCTTCTGATGAAGGCCAAGACATCTTCCTCAATTTGACCTCTTTACTTATGAGCTGTTGGCAGGCTTTCACACCCCTTGGCTACAGCTGAAGTTTCGGGGCCCAGGTGCAGGCTACAGTCCTCTTCTTTGTCGCAAAGAAATCCATCCATCCATCTCATCCTGCTTCTTTAAGCATAGTAAAGACAGGCAAGTGATATATTACCCTAGCCTTAACTACCTTATCTGCTGAGAATTAACTGTCCCTTATTATTTTTACTCTTCTTGCTATACTCTTTCCCCCTAAGTAAATCTTGCTAAAATTTTAACTCTTCCAGTTCTTTCAAATCCTTGATTCATTGCCCTCATCTCACACGCCAGCCATGTGTGAGCTGATGCTGTAACTGGGAAATTCCACCCCTGAGCAGGAGATACAAGGCCTGGTTCTGAGCCAGAAGGGTGAGAAGGATGAGATGCAAGGTGTTTTGATCCAGGGGATGTCCTGAAAGTGCACTGCCTACCTGCCCCTGCTGCCGAGCACCACGCTCCATCTCCTTCTCCTGCTCAGCAGATTTTTGGGAATCCAGGGGTGGGTATGTCTTATTTGCTACTGCAACTAATAGAATAAATTTGCTTTGCAAGCCCAGTTTTGCCCTGGGTTATTTTGTGCATGGGTCTCCTCCCGAACCTGTGACCATGACCAGCAGGGACCTGCAGGACACTCGTATTCTCATGTCAGTAGATTTTGAGAAGTGATTTAAGTGTCAAGAAGTCAATAAGTATCAATCAGTAAATCAAATAATTTGGGGGAATATTTACCTGTGAGTTTCAGCAAAGTATTGAATATGTCTTAGATCCATGGATACAAACTAGTAAGTGAGATTGCTGGGTGTGCACGTATTAGGGAAGTGATTCCCCACACACCCAGCACTCAATCAAGTATTGCCTCCTTTCTAACCCTGAGCTGGCAGCAGGGATCAGGCCCTGCTTGGTAATGTTCATTTTGAAGACTTCTGTTGAACAGGTAAGAAAGGTTCAAATGAAATCTTTTCCAGCTGTTTCCCTCTGGTTCCCCTGTTTGAGGATTAAAATTCTGTGCTGCAGGTGTCCTGGGTGTGTGCAGAGCAGTGCAGCCCCAGAAACCCCTTGGTTTGCCCACAAGTTGTCATGCCTTGTTCCCAGGTGTGCCCAGCTGTGGCAGGAGAAAGAGCCCGCAGCGCAGTGGGCACCGTGCCCTGCCCAGCCGGGGCTCTCTGGCACAGAGCAGCAGCAGCAGCAGCGCCAGCACCGTTCAACCCGCTCCTGCCTTGGCTTCCCCTGGCACACAGAAGCCTCTGGAAATCAGCACCGCCAGTGGCGTTCCCAGCCTGGAGCAGCTGCTGCAGGTGGGCAGATGCTGCCAGTTCGACTGCTGCCAAAGGGGAATAAAGGCAGAGATGTACATGCACCAGAGGCCTGGGCATGTCCAATAAATGTGCAAATATGTGGGGAGATTTGTTAGGGAGGATTTCAGCTGGGATGCCAACAGTGCTTTCTCTCCTGGTTCTGTGTATTCTAGATGAGTAATGTAATTGTTGGCTCTGACAATTAAGAAATAGATGTTATGTGGATGTTCAAATGTGTAGTGATGACATTATAATATATCGTCCCCCATAGTCTACTTTCCCCTCCCCCTTGTAATAGCCTTGGTAGTCAGGGCATTTGGGGAGGGCTGGCTTGTGACCAGCAGACAGAGTGTAACACCACCTGACCTCCAGTCAAGATGCAAGAAAGTAATCTCCAGCAATGGACAGCAGAGAAAGAGTTGACTGACAAAACTTTTGGAGGAGCTAAGGGTATAAAAGGCAGAGCATCCTTCTTGTAGATGAGTAATGGCAGCTAGTCATGGAGACTCTCAATGCTACAGTTTTTCTTTATTCATTCCTTTGTTAAGGTTTACTAAACCTTTAAAATGTTATAAGTGAGAGTCATTTCTCACATCTGCAATGCTGTGGACCATTTTCTTGGTCTGTTTTCCTTTGCTTGTGTCCCATCTGAGTGCTCAGCTGAGGTACAGGCTGTAGGTGCTTGGGGCATTCTTGGAGTTCCTCTTGGATCCCCTGAAAACTGGGGTTTTGCCCATGAGGAGAATTTGTGCTGCTTTATGACAGAGGAGAACTTCCTTGGCTATTTTGTGTTTTCTCTAGGGAAGGTTGGTTATTGCTTTGCATAAACTCACAAAGCAACAGAGTGCATTTGCTTTGTGATGTCAGGCATGGTTGCCACGTCGTCATAGTGACATCAGAAGGTTGCCTTGGTGCACTGAAGGCCTGAGTGCCAGAGCAGACTTAGGCCTTGCTCAGAGCAGAACTTCCCTGCTTGGCGCCTTTGTCAGTGGACAGCTGCCCACTGACAAGAGCCTTGTTTCTTCTATTATTTACCTAACTTTCAAAAATGACAATGTTTCACCATTTGGCCACTGCAGCTTTTGCTGCATATGGCGTTGCTTATTCCATCTATTACGTTACACACTTCACACGTAAGTAGAGGTTTCCCTTCTGCTTAGGTTAAGGTGTAACCTAACATGGCTTTTGTATTTCTCCCTGCTCATTTTTAGTGGCTGAGTGTCTGATTTTGAAACAGAAAGAGCATTAGGATGCCACTGTTTTGGCAAAGCTCCTGTCAAGACATTCAGCTAAATAGGGGGTGTCTGTAGCCACAGGGGCAGCATTTGCAAGGGAACCTGCAGGGCTTCTGTTCCCTCCACGGGAGAGTCTGTGGCAGCAGAGTCTGTCATTTCCTCAGTTTGCTGGGACAAGTAAGACACCTTTAAAAATGTAAATTGGCAGACCTTCTTGGAAGGCCTTCTAAAAACTCTGCAGTTGTTCCCAGAATTCAGGGCAAGTTTCTTTCTTTCTACAGTTTCTCTAGAAAGGATCTGACTGTCTAACTTGACCCTCTACTGAGGGCTAAATAGTGATCTTCCCTTTGCAATGAAATGCAAACTCCAAAGAAGTGAGTGTCTGCTCCTGAACCGTGGAGCTGCTGCTGTACGGTTTCACAAAGAACTGCCACAGCTCAGGAAGATTTTGGGGAAGCTTTTCTGGGCAAGCATTTCCAGCAAGTAAATGAGAATTGGTGCATGCAACTGATTTTTCAAAAAAGTACCTGAAAAAGAGAATTATAGAAGCTGTTTTAAGTCTTTGGTAGAACAGGAGCCTTGAGTGTTAAAAAAAAAACAAACTGCATTTTCTTGGTCATGTTTTAGTCATTTACTGGCAAAACAGGCCAAAGTGTAGGCAAAAGAAAGATTATTGACCTGATCTCTTGCTGGCTGTGTGAGTGAAATGTGTCTCCTGGAGAGATGTTGGGAAACAGGAAATCATCTCTGTTTGGGTTGACTTGTTCTGTGGGATTCAGCAGCCCAGGTGGTTTTCTCACAGCATCTGACTCATTTCCGCCTGCCCACTACAGGTCACCTGAGGCGTGTGTTCAGCGGTGCTGATCCTGAGGTGAGTGAGAAAGGAACATTTCATGGTCCTGGTGTTTCAGCGTTGTAGAGGAAGATGTGAGCTTGGCCAGTGGCAGTAGAATATAGAGGGCCAGTTAGGAAGGTTGGCAGAAAATCTTTGTTCATGACAGTAGCAAAAAAATCAAACGAATAAGAGGTAATTTTTAAATTTCCATCTCAGAGGTTTGAAGAAGTACAAATCCAGTTTTGGAAAGAAAACGTTGTTTCCTAAAGCACATACGGTGGAGTATATAACTAAGAGCAAATTCCTGTAGAGTTGTATTACACCATTGAAATTTAGTCAGAGTACCATAGAATTCTGTTCCAATCAAATCTTATATTATCTGCAAATTCTACATATAAGATGTGGTTGTGGAAAAGAAAGGACCTATTGAAATGGTGGAAGCGGCAATTTAAGACAAAAGAGCAGCTTTGAGGCTGTGGACCTGCGTAGGCCAAAAGGACGCAGGGCATTCAGCAGCTGAAGATGAGGCAGGGTGTGGCCAGGTGGCCAAGAAGGCCAAGGGCATGGTGGCCTGTGTCAGCAGCAGTGGGGCAGCAGGAGCAGGGCAGTGAGCGTGGCCCTGTGCTGGGCTGCGCTGCGGCCACAGCTGGAGTGCTGTGTGCGCTTGTGGGCCCCTGGCAAGCAGAAAGTCATGGAGGGGCTGCAGCGTGTGCACAGAAGGACAGGGGAGCTGGGCCAGGGGGTGCAGCACAAGGCCAGTGAGGAGCTGCTGAGGGAGCTCTAGCCTGGACAATGAGAGGCTCTTAAGGGACCTGCAGGCAGACTTCCATCAATGCCTGCATGACAAGGCTCAGCACAAGAGCTGTTTCACCATCAAACATCCCCTCACTGCATCCAAGGGCTTTACATACGTGAGTGGGTGGCACTTCCATCTTGTGGTTTGTTGGCTTGTGGTTTTGCTAGGAGGAGAAGGCCTGTTCATTTGCCTCTTTTTCCAGCAAGCAAAGATGCTTCTGCACAATGTTCCCTGCCCTTTTCCAGCCCTGGAGGGGATTCTGATTCAGTTTTAGTTTTCCACCTCTGCAGCAGCTGTAGCAAAGGCGTTGCTGTCGCTTTCCTAGTTTGCCATTTCAGTGCTTTCAAGCAGTAAAAGCTCAATTTTTCTGAAACGACCCAGCTTACTGATGGCAGCCAGGGAGGAAAATCAACTTCAAATCCATCCAGAGTTCTGTTGCATTGGCCCGTTTTAATTTGGTGGCTATAACTTAGAACCCCTCTGTCACTATGAAATGTTATAAGATATCCTTAGGAGATGTGGTGGTAGATGTGAAAAGAAATGAGGTTCTACATGCTAGGAAATGGCCTCTCCCTCATGCTCCTCTCTTCTCACAGATCCCTGAACCAAAAGCCGTCTCGCCCCTGGCTCCCGCTGCTCCTGGAGAAGAAGCCAAAGAGGAGCAAAGGGAGGTGGATGAGCACCAGCCTTCCTCAGTGGACCCATCACAATATTCTGGACCTGTAAGTGCCAGTTGTGTGTGGTGCTGTCTTTAGTGCAAGGCAGAGCTGCAAGTTTTGGAGCAGCCAGCACTTTGCTGTTGCTGGCTGAGGATGCTGGGTGCTGCAGTCCTGGCAGGAGCTCGGGATCTCCTGCAGGCAGCGCCCACAGAACTTGGCCTTGGAGCTGTCACGTTGAGGCCGCAAAGGGCCGGTGCCTCTGGGAGAGCATGTGGCTGCTTGGCTCAGGGAAGCTCTGTCTCTTGGCTTCTGCAGTGCTATGGCCTAGGGCAAAGGAGGTAGTGCTGCAGGTGCCAGGCCTTGGCATGTTTGTTTTCCCAATTTGGAAAGGTGTCTTTGGTTTGTGAAAACGGTCTGCACTTTCCTTGAGTAGTTCTTCACTTGCACAGTGTGTTTTGGACCAGCTGTCTTTTGGCTTTTGATAAGCTGCAAGGGCAGGATTGTGTGGTCCATGCAGCTGCGGGGGACCATTCTTGTCCCGTGTGGCCAAAGACACAAAGCGCGGAGTTGCGAAGCCTTCTTGTCAGGCCACAAGCAGAAGCGGCCAGTTTCTGCTGGTGCATATCTTGGTGCAGTCTGCAGCTTTGGCAAGTGCCTTGGAGCCCGGAGAGGGGATGAAGCTGCAAGTCCTTGACCGCTGTCTTGTGTTGCTCGGAAGAGGAAGGCCATCTTGCAATGGTGCCTGCTGGATCTGAAGTGAAATGGGCTCCTGTGTGGCTGGGGAGCTGCGTGGGCCAAAAGGCCGCAGGGCTGGTGGCCTTGAGCAGCTGAAGATGAGGCAGCGTGTGGCCAGGTGGCCAAGAAGGCCATGGGCATGGTGGCCTGTGTAAGCAGCAGTGGGGCAGCAGGAGCAGGGCAGTGAGCGTGGCCCTGTGCTGGGCTGTGCTGCGGCCACAGCTGGAGCGCTTTGTGCACTTGTGGGCCCCTGGCAAGCAGAAAGTCATGGAGGGGCTGCAGCGTGTGCACAGAAGGACAGGGGAGCTGGGCCAGGGGGTGCAGCACAAGGCCAGTGAGGAGGTGCTGAGGGAGCTCTAGCCTGGACAATGGGAGGCTCTTGAGGGACCTGCAGGCAGACTTCCATCCATCGATCCCTACATGACAGCGCTCAGCACAAGGGCTGTTTCCCTGCCAAGTATGCCCTCACTGCATCCACGGGCTTTTGACACTGGAGTGGGTGACGCTTCTATCTTGTGGTTTGTTGGCTCATTGGTTTCTTAGGAGGAGAAAGCCTGTTCATTTTCCTCTTTTTCCAGCAAGTTAAGATGTTCCTGCACAATGTTTCCTGCGCTTTTCCAGCTCTGGATGGGATTCTGATCCAGTTTTTAATTTTCTACGTCTGCAGCAGCGGTAGTAAAGGCGCTGCTGTTGCTTTCCTAGTTTGCCATTTCAGCGCTTTCAAGCAGTAAAAGCTCTGTTTTGCCAAGGCAGCCTTGCTTACTAATAGCAGTCAGAGAGGAAAATCAACTTCATACCCATCTGCAGTGCGGTTGAGTTGGCCCATTTTGATTTGGTAGCTGTGACTTAGAAACCCTCTGTCACTATGAAATGTTATAAGACATCCTTAGGAGATGTGGTGGTAGATGTGAAAAGAAATGAGGTTCTACATGCTAGGAAATGGCCCGTCCCTCATGCTCCTCTCTTCTCACAGATGACTGAACCAAGAGCCGTCTCGCCCCTGGCTCCCGCTGCTCCTGGAGAAGAAGCCAAAGAGGAGCAAAGGGAGGTGGATGAGCACCAGCCTTCCTCAGTGGACCCATCACAATATTCTGGACCTGTAAGTGCCAGTTGTGTGTGGTGCTGTCTTTAGTGCAAGGCAGAGCTGCAAGTTTTGGAGCAGCCAGCACTTTGCTGTTGCTGGCTGAGGATGCTGGGTGCTGCAGTCCTGGCAGGAGCTCGGGATCTCCTGCAGGCAGCGCCCACAGAACTTGGCCTTGGAGCTGTCACGTTGAGGCCGCAAAGGGCCGGTGCCTCTGGGAGAGCATGTGGCTGCTTGGCTCAGGGAAGCTCTGTCTCTTGGCTTCTGCAGTGCTATGGCCTAGGGCAAAGGAGGTAGTGCTGCAGGTGCCAGGCCTTGGCATGTTTGTTTTCCCAATTTGGAAAGGTGTCTTTGGTTAGTGGAAACGGTCTGCACTTTCCTTGAGTAGTTCTTCACTTGCACAGTGTGTTTTGGACCAGCTGTCTTTTGGCTTTTGATAAGCTGCAAGGGCAGGATTGTGTGGTCCATGCAGCTGCGGGGGACCATTCTTGTCCCGTGTGGCCAAAGACACAAAGCGCGGAGTTGCGAAGCCTTCTTGTCAGGCCACAAGCAGAAGCGGCCAGTTTCTGCTGGTGCATATCTTGGTGCAGTCTGCAGCTTTGGCAAGTGCCTTGGAGCCCGGAGAGGGGGTGAAGCTGCAAGTCCTTGACCGCTGTCCTGTGTTGCTCGGAAGAGGAAGGCCATCTTGCAATGGTGCCTGCTGGATCTGAAGTGAAATGGGCTCCTGTGTGGCCGAGGAGCTGCATGGGCCAAAATGCTGGTCAGAATTCTCAGCTGACAAAAGAGGGAGAAGAAACACCTTGGTCCTCCTCTTGAGGTGACCATAGAGTTTCTCTGATGTCCATCTGAGGATCTTTGCATGCATCCTTATCTCCTGAATGACTGGCATTTCTTTCAAGAGTGTGGATGTCAGGAAGGAGAAATGCTGGTGCAGGCCTGAAGAGAACTCCTGAAGTGTCTCTCACAAGGAGTGAGCTGACCCAGGAAGGCACCTGCAGCGCCAGGATGGAGCTGTGGGACAGGGCAGGGTGTCAGTCCCTACTGAAAGACAAACAGGACATGGCAGAAGCCGAGGGAGGCTCTCAGCAGACCCCTGAGAAATGCCACACCCTCCCTGTCAGCTACCTGAGAGGCTGTTGGAGCTTCAGTCCCAGATGGCCCCTGACTGTAGGGCCAGGGTCACTTTGGAATCTGTGCCTCCCCTTGAACACAGAATGACCCAGCAGAGCAGCAGCACAGTGCTTTGGGAACGTGTGAGCCCAGCAGTCTTTGAGTCTCGGCCCACAAAGCTCATATGGGAAGTTGAAACCCGTCTTCTCTTGCTTTCTGTGCAGGTGCTTCTAGAGAGAGAGCAGGAGCAGACTGCCTCATCAGAGATGCCATGCCCGACTCAGGGAGAGCTGTTCCCAGCCCGAGAGCAGGAAGAGCAGCTCAGGCAGCAGGTGGAAGAGCCACAGGAGAATGGCCAGGTAAGCCTGACTGGCCAGGTGACAGAGGGAAGGGCAGGAAGAGGGGCACAAACCAGAGCTCTTGGGACTGAGGAGGCCAGGAAGTCCCACAGGCACTGCAAGCACAGAGCCTTGGAATGTGCGAGATCAGCACCAGGACAGGATGGTTACAGTGGTAGCAGAGCTGGGCAGGGAAGCAGAAGGAGGCGGCTGAATAAACGTGATTTTGAGGCTAAAAGAGGGAAAAGCTGCGTTTGATGGCAGCTCCCAGTCACTTGCTCTGCATTTGTGTGTACAGAAGATCAAGGCAGAGCCACAAGCAGAGCTGCCCAAAGCTCAGAGTGCCATCATGGCAACGAAGAGGAGGAGTGAAGACATCCAAGAGGAGAAGAATCTCCCTATGCAGAGGGGCAATCAACAAAAAGAGGTGAATGAAGGAATGGCAGCCACTCCACTCGTGAAACAGAGTCCTTTTTGTTGTTGTTTACAGAAAATTGACGAACAGATGCAGGCACGGCTGCAGGAAACTGAGGCTAGGATCAAGGCAAGGAAGAAGAGGCTAGATGAAAAGATTAAAATCATCAAAGAGAAAATTAATCGTCTCCTTCATGAGCAAAAGGCTCCAGAAAAGCAAGTGAGTGAAATAGCAATAGCCACTGCAGTCACCCAAGGGGTGGTTTCTGCCCTCCTTGCCTTGCCAGTGCAGAGCAGCACAGGGGTGGGGTGATGCCTCTGAGTGCCATCCTGATGAGGCCTCTATCAGAGCTGCTCTGAAGGACACTTCCTGCTCTGCTGAATCTCAGCTGATGCTCTAGACAGTGGCATTACTCCCTTGGCCATTTAGCCAGCAGTCGTCCGAATGAACTCCTTCTGGCTTCTTCCAGGAGACCTTGGTTCTTGAGGTGTTTTTGCTGGTGAACATGGTCACTCACATAGATTTGGGACACAAGCTACAAACTGTCTGCATCCCTTGTGAATCTGCTCCTGTCCTTTTCTTTGCTTTCTTCCCAGTCGATGACTCCTGGCTGACGGGGACAAGCTGTAGTCTCTGACTGCTTTGTTCTGTTTGACTTGAGTGGGAAGTGTCGCCATCCTACCTGGCAGCCTGCAAAGGCTTCCAGCAAATGACGGGCAACCAAGAGCCCCGAGGCTGGCATGGTGGCCTGTGTCAGCAGCAGTGGGGCAGCAGGAGCAGGGCAGTGAGCGTGGCCCTGTGCTGGGCTGCGCTGCGGCCACAGCTGGAGTGCTGTGTGCGCTTGTGGGCCCCTGGCAAGCAGAAAGTCATGGAGGGGCTGCAGCGTGTGCACAGAAGGACAGGGGAGCTGGGCCAGGGGGTGCAGCACAAGGCCAGTGAGGAGGTGCTGAGGGAGCTCTAGCCTGGACAATGGGAGGCTCTTGAGGGACCTGCAGGCAGACTTCCATCAATGCCTGCATGACAAGGCTCAGCACAAGAGCTGTTTCACCATCAAACATCCCCTCACTGCATCCAAGGGCTTTACATACGTGAGTGGGTGGCACTTCCATCTTGTGGTTTGTTGGCTTGTGGTTTTGCTAGGAGGAGAAGGCCTGTTCATTTGCCTCTTTTTCCAGCAAGCAAAGATGCTTCTGCACAACGTTCCCTACCCTTTTCCAGCCCTGGAGGGGATTCTGATTCAGTTTTAGTTTTCCACCTCTGCAGCAGCTGTAGCAAAGGCGTTGCTGTTGCTTTCCTAGTTTTCCATTTCAGCGCTTGCGAGCACTAAAAGCTCGGATTTTCCTAAACGACCTTGCTTACTGATGGCAGCCAGGGAGGAAAATCAACTTCAAATCCATCCAGAGTTCTGTTGCATTGGCCCATTTTAATTTGGTGGCTATAACTTAGAACCCCTCTGTCACTATGAAATAGGATGATTTTTCCTTAGAAGATGTGGTGGTAGATGTGAAAAGAAATGAGGTTCTACATGCAAGGAAATGGCCCGTCCCTCATGCTCCTCTCTTCTCACAGATGACTGAACCAAGAGCCGTCTCTCCCCTGGCTCCCTCTGCTCCTGGAGAAGAAGCCAAAGAGGAGCAAAGGGAGGTGGATGAGCGCCAGCCTCCATCAGTGCTCACACCAGAGCCTGGACATTCTGCACCTGTAAGTGCCAGTTGCGTGTGGTGCTGTCTTTAGTGCAAGGCAGAGCTGCAAGTTTTGGAGCAGCCAGCACTTTGCTGTTGCTGGCTGAGGATGCTGGGTGCTGCAGTCCTGGCAGGAGCTCGGGATCTCCTGCAGGCAGCGCCCACAGAACTTGGCCTTGGAGCTGTCACGTTGAGGCCGCAAAGGGCCGGTGCCTCTGGGAGAGCATGTGGCTGCTTGGCTCAGGGAAGCTCTGTCTCTTGGCTTCTGCAGTGCTATGGCCTAGGGCAAAGGAGGTAGTGCTGCAGGTGCCAGGCCTTGGCATGTTTGTTTTCCCAATTTGGAAAGGTGTCTTTGGTTAGTGGAAACGGTCTGCACTTTCCTTGAGTAGTTCTTCACTTGCACAGTGTGTTTTGGACCAGCTGTCTTTTGGCTTTTGATAAGCTGCAAGGGCAGGATTGTGTGGTCCATGCAGCTGCGGGGGACCATTCTTGTCCCGTGTGGCCAAAGACACAAAGCCCGGAGTTGCGAAGCCTTCTTGTCAGGCCACAAGCAGAAGCGGCCAGTTTCTGCTGGTGCATATCTTGGTGCAGTCTGCAGCTTTGGCAAGTGCCTTGGAGCCTGGAGTGGGGGTGAAGCTGCAAGTCCTTGACCGCTGTCCTGTGTTGCTCGGAAGAGGAAGGCCATCTTGCAATGGTGCCTGCTGGATCTCAAGTGAAATGGGCTCCTGTGTGGCCGAGGAGCTGCATGGGCCAAAAGGACGCAGGGCTGGTGGCCTAGAGCAGCTGAAGATGAGGCAGCGTGTGGCCAGGGGGCCAAGAAGGCCAAGGGCATGGTGGCCTGTGTCAGCAGCAGTGGGACAGCAGGAGCAGGGCAGTGAGCGTGGCCCTGTGCTGGGCTGTGCTGCGGCCACAGCTGGAGCGCTGTGTGCACTTGTGGGCCCCTGGCAAGCAGAAAGTCATGGAGGGGCTGCAGCGTGTGCACAGAAGGACAGGGGAGCTGGGCCAGGGGGTGCAGCACAAGGCCAGTGAGGAGGTGCTGAGGGAGCTCTAGCCTGGACAATGGGAGGCTCTTGAGGGACCTGCAGGCAGACTTCCATCCATCGATCCCTACATGACAGCGCTCAGCACAAGGGCTGTTTCCCTGCCAAGTATGCCCTCACTGCATCCACGGGCTTTTGACACTGGAGTGGGTGACGCTTCTATCTTGTGGTTTGTTGGCTCATTGGTTTCTTAGGAGGAGAAAGCCTGTTCATTTTCCTCTTTTTCCAGCAAGTTAAGATGTTCCTGCACAATGTTTCCTGCGCTTTTCCAGCTCTGGATGGGATTCTGATCCAGTTTTTAATTTTCTACGTCTACAGCAGCGGTAGTAAAGGCGCTGCTGTCGCTTTCCTAGTTTGCCATTTCAGCGCTTTCAAGCAGTAAAAGCTCTGTTTTGCCAAGACAGCCTTGCTTACTAATAGCAGTCAGAGAGGAAAATCAACTTCATACCCATCTGCAGTGCGGTTGAGTTGGCCCATTTTGATTTGGTAGCTGTGACTTAGAAACCCTCTGTCACTATGAAATGTTATAAGACATCCTTAGGAGATGTGGTGGTAGATGTGAAAAGAAATGAGGTTCTACATGCTAGGAAATGGCCTGTCCCTCATGCTCCTCTCTTCTCACAGATCCCTGAACCAAAAGCCGTCTCGCCCCTGGCTCCCTCTGCTCCTGGAGAAGAAGCCAAAGAGGAGCAAAGGGAGGTGGATGAGCGCCAGCCTCCATCAGTGCTCACACCAGAGCCTGGACATTCTGCACCTGTAAGTGCCAGTTGTGTGTGGTGCTGTCTTTAGTGCAAGGCAGAGCTGCAAGTTTTGGAGCAGCCAGCACTTTGCTGTTGCTGGCTGAGGATGCTGGGTGCTGCAGTCCTGGCAGGAGCTCGGGATCTCCTGCAGGCAGCGCCCACAGAACTTGGCCTTGGAGCTGTCACGTTGAGGCCGCAAAGGGCCGGTGCCTCTGGGAGAGCATGTGGCTGCTTGGCTCAGGGAAGCTCTGTCTCTTGGCTTCTGCAGTGCTATGGCCTAGGGCAAAGGAGGTAGTGCTGCAGGTGCCAGGCCTTGGCATGTTTGTTTTCCCAATTTGGAAAGGTGTCTTTGGTTAGTGGAAACGGTCTGCACTTTCCTTGAGTAGTTCTTCACTTGCACAGTGTGTTTTGGACCAGCTGTCTTTTGGCTTTTGATAAGCTGCAAGGGCAGGATTGTGTGGTCCATGCAGCTGCGGGGGACCATTCTTGTCCCGTGTGGCCAAAGACACAAAGCGCGGAGTTGCGAAGCCTTCTTGTCAGGCCACAAGCAGAAGCGGCCAGTTTCTGCTGGTGCATATCTTGGTGCAGTCTGCAGCTTTGGCAAGTGCCTTGGAGCCCGGAGAGGGGATGAAGCTGCAAGTCCTTGACCGCTGTCTTGTGTTGCTCGGAAGAGGAAGGCCATCTTGCAATGGTGCCTGCTGGATCTGAAGTGAAATGGGCTCCTGTGTGGCTGGGGAGCTGCGTGGGCCAAAAGGCCGCAGGGCTGGTGGCCTTGAGCAGCTGAAGATGAGGCAGCGTGTGGCCAGGTGGCCAAGAAGGCCATGGGCATGGTGGCCTGTGTAAGCAGCAGTGGGGCAGCAGGAGCAGGGCAGTGAGCGTGGCCCTGTGCTGGGCTGTGCTGCGGCCACAGCTGGAGCGCTTTGTGCACTTGTGGGCCCCTGGCAAGCAGAAAGTCATGGAGGGGCTGCAGCGTGTGCACAGAAGGACAGGGGAGCTGGGCCAGGGGGTGCAGCACAAGGCCAGTGAGGAGGTGCTGAGGGAGCTCTAGCCTGGACAATGGGAGGCTCTTGAGGGACCTGCAGGCAGACTTCCATCCATCGATCCCTACATGACAGCGCTCAGCACAAGGGCTGTTTCCCTGCCAAGTATGCCCTCACTGCATCCACGGGCTTTTGACACTGGAGTGGGTGACGCTTCTATCTTGTGGTTTGTTGGCTCATTGGTTTCTTAGGAGGAGAAAGCCTGTTCATTTTCCTCTTTTTCCAGCAAGTTAAGATGTTCCTGCACAATGTTTCCTGCGCTTTTCCAGCTCTGGATGGGATTCTGATCCAGTTTTTAATTTTCTACGTCTGCAGCAGCGGTAGTAAAGGCGCTGCTGTTGCTTTCCTAGTTTGCCATTTCAGCGCTTTCAAGCAGTAAAAGCTCTGTTTTGCCAAGGCAGCCTTGCTTACTAATAGCAGTCAGAGAGGAAAATCAACTTCATACCCATCTGCAGTGCGGTTGAGTTGGCCCATTTTGATTTGGTAGCTGTGACTTAGAAACCCTCTGTCACTATGAAATGTTATAAGACATCCTTAGGAGATGTGGTGGTAGATGTGAAAAGAAATGAGGTTCTACATGCTAGGAAATGGCCCGTCCCTCATGCTCCTCTCTTCTCACAGATGACTGAACCAAGAGCCGTCTCGCCCCTGGCTCCCGCTGCTCCTGGAGAAGAAGCCAAAGAGGAGCAAAGGGAGGTGGATGAGCACCAGCCTTCCTCAGTGGACCCATCACAATATTCTGGACCTGTAAGTGCCAGTTGTGTGTGGTGCTGTCTTTAGTGCAAGGCAGAGCTGCAAGTTTTGGAGCAGCCAGCACTTTGCTGTTGCTGGCTGAGGATGCTGGGTGCTGCAGTCCTGGCAGGAGCTCGGGATCTCCTGCAGGCAGCGCCCACAGAACTTGGCCTTGGAGCTGTCACGTTGAGGCCGCAAAGGGCCGGTGCCTCTGGGAGAGCATGTGGCTGCTTGGCTCAGGGAAGCTCTGTCTCTTGGCTTCTGCAGTGCTATGGCCTAGGGCAAAGGAGGTAGTGCTGCAGGTGCCAGGCCTTGGCATGTTTGTTTTCCCAATTTGGAAAGGTGTCTTTGGTTAGTGGAAACGGTCTGCACTTTCCTTGAGTAGTTCTTCACTTGCACAGTGTGTTTTGGACCAGCTGTCTTTTGGCTTTTGATAAGCTGCAAGGGCAGGATTGTGTGGTCCATGCAGCTGCGGGGGACCATTCTTGTCCCGTGTGGCCAAAGACACAAAGCGCGGAGTTGCGAAGCCTTCTTGTCAGGCCACAAGCAGAAGCGGCCAGTTTCTGCTGGTGCATATCTTGGTGCAGTCTGCAGCTTTGGCAAGTGCCTTGGAGCCCGGAGAGGGGGTGAAGCTGCAAGTCCTTGACCGCTGTCCTGTGTTGCTCGGAAGAGGAAGGCCATCTTGCAATGGTGCCTGCTGGATCTGAAGTGAAATGGGCTCCTGTGTGGCCGAGGAGCTGCATGGGCCAAAATGCTGGTCAGAATTCTCAGCTGACAAAAGAGGGAGAAGAAACACCTTGGTCCTCCTCTTGAGGTGACCATAGAGTTTCTCTGATGTCCATCTGAGGATCTTTGCATGCATCCTTATCTCCTGAATGACTGGCATTTCTTTCAAGAGTGTGGATGTCAGGAAGGAGAAATGCTGGTGCAGGCCTGAAGAGAACTCCTGAAGTGTCTCTCACAAGGAGTGAGCTGACCCAGGAAGGCACCTGCAGCGCCAGGATGGAGCTGTGGGACAGGGCAGGGTGTCAGTCCCTACTGAAAGACAAACAGGACATGGCAGAAGCCGAGGGAGGCTCTCAGCAGACCCCTGAGAAATGCCACACCCTCCCTGTCAGCTACCTGAGAGGCTGTTGGAGCTTCAGTCCCAGATGGCCCCTGACTGTAGGGCCAGGGTCACTTTGGAATCTGTGCCTCCCCTTGAACACAGAATGACCCAGCAGAGCAGCAGCACAGTGCTTTGGGAACGTGTGAGCCCAGCAGTCTTTGAGTCTCGGCCCACAAAGCTCATATGGGAAGTTGAAACCCGTCTTCTCTTGCTTTCTGTGCAGGTGCTTCTAGAGAGAGAGCAGGAGCAGACTGCCTCATCAGAGATGCCATGCCCGACTCAGGGAGAGCTGTTCCCAGCCCGAGAGCAGGAAGAGCAGCTCAGGCAGCAGGTGGAAGAGCCACAGGAGAATGGCCAGGTAAGCCTGACTGGCCAGGTGACAGAGGGAAGGGCAGGAAGAGGGGCACAAACCAGAGCTCTTGGGACTGAGGAGGCCAGGAAGTCCCACAGGCACTGCAAGCACAGAGCCTTGGAATGTGCGAGATCAGCACCAGGACAGGATGGTTACAGTGGTAGCAGAGCTGGGCAGGGAAGCAGAAGGAGGCGGCTGAATAAACGTGATTTTGAGGCTAAAAGAGGGAAAAGCTGCGTTTGATGGCAGCTCCCAGTCACTTGCTCTGCATTTGTGTGTACAGAAGATCAAGGCAGAGCCACAAGCAGAGCTGCCCAAAGCTCAGAGTGCCATCATGGCAACGAAGAGGAGGAGTGAAGACATCCAAGAGGAGAAGAATCTCCCTATGCAGAGGGGCAATCAACAAAAAGAGGTGAATGAAGGAATGGCAGCCACTCCACTCGTGAAACAGAGTCCTTTTTGTTGTTGTTTACAGAAAATTGACGAACAGATGCAGGCACGGCTGCAGGAAACTGAGGCTAGGATCAAGGCAAGGAAGAAGAGGCTAGATGAAAAGATTAAAATCATCAAAGAGAAAATTAATCGTCTCCTTCATGAGCAAAAGGCTCCAGAAAAGCAAGTGAGTGAAATAGCAATAGCCACTGCAGTCACCCAAGGGGTGGTTTCTGCCCTCCTTGCCTTGCCAGTGCAGAGCAGCACAGGGGTGGGGTGATGCCTCTGAGTGCCATCCTGATGAGGCCTCTATCAGAGCTGCTCTGAAGGACACTTCCTGCTCTGCTGAATCTCAGCTGATGCTCTAGACAGTGGCATTACTCCCTTGGCCATTTAGCCAGCAGTCGTCCGAATGAACTCCTTCTGGCTTCTTCCAGGAGACCTTGGTTCTTGAGGTGTTTTTGCTGGTGAACATGGTCACTCACATAGATTTGGGACACAAGCTACAAACTGTCTGCATCCCTTGTGAATCTGCTCCTGTCCTTTTCTTTGCTTTCTTCCCAGTCGATGACTCCTGGCTGACGGGGACAAGCTGTAGTCTCTGACTGCTTTGTTCTGTTTGACTTGAGTGGGAAGTGTCGCCATCCTACCTGGCAGCCTGCAAAGGCTTCCAGCAAATGACGGGCAACCAAGAGCCCCGAGGCTGGCATGGTGGCCTGTGTCAGCAGCAGTGGGGCAGCAGGAGCAGGGCAGTGAGCGTGGCCCTGTGCTGGGCTGCGCTGCGGCCACAGCTGGAGTGCTGTGTGCGCTTGTGGGCCCCTGGCAAGCAGAAAGTCATGGAGGGGCTGCAGCGTGTGCACAGAAGGACAGGGGAGCTGGGCCAGGGGGTGCAGCACAAGGCCAGTGAGGAGGTGCTGAGGGAGCTCTAGCCTGGACAATGGGAGGCTCTTGAGGGACCTGCAGGCAGACTTCCATCAATGCCTGCATGACAAGGCTCAGCACAAGAGCTGTTTCACCATCAAACATCCCCTCACTGCATCCAAGGGCTTTACATACGTGAGTGGGTGGCACTTCCATCTTGTGGTTTGTTGGCTTGTGGTTTTGCTAGGAGGAGAAGGCCTGTTCATTTGCCTCTTTTTCCAGCAAGCAAAGATGCTTCTGCACAACGTTCCCTACCCTTTTCCAGCCCTGGAGGGGATTCTGATTCAGTTTTAGTTTTCCACCTCTGCAGCAGCTGTAGCAAAGGCGTTGCTGTTGCTTTCCTAGTTTTCCATTTCAGCGCTTGCGAGCACTAAAAGCTCGGATTTTCCTAAACGACCTTGCTTACTGATGGCAGCCAGGGAGGAAAATCAACTTCAAATCCATCCAGAGTTCTGTTGCATTGGCCCATTTTAATTTGGTGGCTATAACTTAGAACCCCTCTGTCACTATGAAATAGGATGATTTTTCCTTAGAAGATGTGGTGGTAGATGTGAAAAGAAATGAGGTTCTACATGCAAGGAAATGGCCCGTCCCTCATGCTCCTCTCTTCTCACAGATGACTGAACCAAGAGCCGTCTCTCCCCTGGCTCCCTCTGCTCCTGGAGAAGAAGCCAAAGAGGAGCAAAGGGAGGTGGATGAGCGCCAGCCTCCATCAGTGCTCACACCAGAGCCTGGACATTCTGCACCTGTAAGTGCCAGTTGCGTGTGGTGCTGTCTTTAGTGCAAGGCAGAGCTGCAAGTTTTGGAGCAGCCAGCACTTTGCTGTTGCTGGCTGAGGATGCTGGGTGCTGCAGTCCTGGCAGGAGCTCGGGATCTCCTGCAGGCAGCGCCCACAGAACTTGGCCTTGGAGCTGTCACGTTGAGGCCGCAAAGGGCCGGTGCCTCTGGGAGAGCATGTGGCTGCTTGGCTCAGGGAAGCTCTGTCTCTTGGCTTCTGCAGTGCTATGGCCTAGGGCAAAGGAGGTAGTGCTGCAGGTGCCAGGCCTTGGCATGTTTGTTTTCCCAATTTGGAAAGGTGTCTTTGGTTAGTGGAAACGGTCTGCACTTTCCTTGAGTAGTTCTTCACTTGCACAGTGTGTTTTGGACCAGCTGTCTTTTGGCTTTTGATAAGCTGCAAGGGCAGGATTGTGTGGTCCATGCAGCTGCGGGGGACCATTCTTGTCCCGTGTGGCCAAAGACACAAAGCCCGGAGTTGCGAAGCCTTCTTGTCAGGCCACAAGCAGAAGCGGCCAGTTTCTGCTGGTGCATATCTTGGTGCAGTCTGCAGCTTTGGCAAGTGCCTTGGAGCCTGGAGTGGGGGTGAAGCTGCAAGTCCTTGACCGCTGTCCTGTGTTGCTCGGAAGAGGAAGGCCATCTTGCAATGGTGCCTGCTGGATCTCAAGTGAAATGGGCTCCTGTGTGGCCGAGGAGCTGCATGGGCCAAAAGGACGCAGGGCTGGTGGCCTAGAGCAGCTGAAGATGAGGCAGCGTGTGGCCAGGGGGCCAAGAAGGCCAAGGGCATGGTGGCCTGTGTCAGCAGCAGTGGGACAGCAGGAGCAGGGCAGTGAGCGTGGCCCTGTGCTGGGCTGTGCTGCGGCCACAGCTGGAGCGCTGTGTGCACTTGTGGGCCCCTGGCAAGCAGAAAGTCATGGAGGGGCTGCAGCGTGTGCACAGAAGGACAGGGGAGCTGGGCCAGGGGGTGCAGCACAAGGCCAGTGAGGAGGTGCTGAGGGAGCTCTAGCCTGGACAATGGGAGGCTCTTGAGGGACCTGCAGGCAGACTTCCATCCATCGATCCCTACATGACAGCGCTCAGCACAAGGGCTGTTTCCCTGCCAAGTATGCCCTCACTGCATCCACGGGCTTTTGACACTGGAGTGGGTGACGCTTCTATCTTGTGGTTTGTTGGCTCATTGGTTTCTTAGGAGGAGAAAGCCTGTTCATTTTCCTCTTTTTCCAGCAAGTTAAGATGTTCCTGCACAATGTTTCCTGCGCTTTTCCAGCTCTGGATGGGATTCTGATCCAGTTTTTAATTTTCTACGTCTACAGCAGCGGTAGTAAAGGCGCTGCTGTCGCTTTCCTAGTTTGCCATTTCAGCGCTTTCAAGCAGTAAAAGCTCTGTTTTGCCAAGACAGCCTTGCTTACTAATAGCAGTCAGAGAGGAAAATCAACTTCATACCCATCTGCAGTGCGGTTGAGTTGGCCCATTTTGATTTGGTAGCTGTGACTTAGAAACCCTCTGTCACTATGAAATGTTATAAGACATCCTTAGGAGATGTGGTGGTAGATGTGAAAAGAAATGAGGTTCTACATGCTAGGAAATGGCCTGTCCCTCATGCTCCTCTCTTCTCACAGATCCCTGAACCAAAAGCCGTCTCGCCCCTGGCTCCCTCTGCTCCTGGAGAAGAAGCCAAAGAGGAGCAAAGGGAGGTGGATGAGCGCCAGCCTCCATCAGTGCTCACACCAGAGCCTGGACATTCTGCACCTGTAAGTGCCAGTTGTGTGTGGTGCTGTCTTTAGTGCAAGGCAGAGCTGCAAGTTTTGGAGCAGCCAGCACTTTGCTGTTGCTGGCTGAGGATGCTGGGTGCTGCAGTCCTGGCAGGAGCTCGGGATCTCCTGCAGGCAGCGCCCACAGAACTTGGCCTTGGAGCTGTCACGTTGAGGCCGCAAAGGGCCGGTGCCTCTGGGAGAGCATGTGGCTGCTTGGCTCAGGGAAGCTCTGTCTCTTGGCTTCTGCAGTGCTATGGCCTAGGGCAAAGGAGGTAGTGCTGCAGGTGCCAGGCCTTGGCATGTTTGTTTTCCCAATTTGGAAAGGTGTCTTTGGTTAGTGGAAACGGTCTGCACTTTCCTTGAGTAGTTCTTCACTTGCACAGTGTGTTTTGGACCAGCTGTCTTTTGGCTTTTGATAAGCTGCAAGGGCAGGATTGTGTGGTCCATGCAGCTGCGGGGGACCATTCTTGTCCCGTGTGGCCAAAGACACAAAGCGCGGAGTTGCGAAGCCTTCTTGTCAGGCCACAAGCAGAAGCGGCCAGTTTCTGCTGGTGCATATCTTGGTGCAGTCTGCAGCTTTGGCAAGTGCCTTGGAGCCCGGAGTGGGGGTGAAGCTGCAAGTCCTTGACCGCTGTCCCTTGTTGCTCGGAAGAGGAAGGCCATCTTGCAATGGTGCCTGCTGGATCTGAAGTGAAATGGGCTCCTGTGTGGCCGAGGAGCTGCATGGGCCAAAATGCTGGTCAGAATTCTCAGCTGACAAAAGAGGGAGAAGAAACACCTTGGTCCTCCTCTTGAGGTGACCATAGAGTTTCTCTGATGTCCATCTGAGGATCTTTGCATGCATCCTTATCTCCTGAATGACTGGCATTTCTTTCAAGAGTGTGGATGTCAGGAAGGAGAAATGCTGGTGCAGGCCTGAAGAGAACTCCTGAAGTGTCTCTCACAAGGAGTGAGCTGACCCAGGAAGGCACCTGCAGCGCCAGGATGGAGCTGTGGGACAGGGCAGGGTGTCAGTCCCTACTGAAAGACAAACAGGACATGGCAGAAGCCGAGGGAGGCTCTCAGCAGACCCCTGAGAAATGCCACACCCTCCCTGTCAGCTACCTGAGAGGCTGTTGGAGCTTCAGTCCCAGATGGCCCCTGACTGTAGGGCCAGGGTCACTTTGGAATCTGTGCCTCCCCTTGAACACAGAATGACCCAGCAGAGCAGCAGCACAGTGCTTTGGGAACGTGTGAGCCCAGCAGTCTTTGAGTCTCGGCCCACAAAGCTCATATGGGAAGTTGAAACCCGTCTTCTCTTGCTTTCTGTGCAGGTGCTTCTAGAGAGAGAGCAGGAGCAGACTGCCTCATCAGAGATGCCATGCCCGACTCAGGGAGAGCTGTTCCCAGCCCGAGAGCAGGAAGAGCAGCTCAGGCAGCAGGTGGAAGAGCCACAGGAGAATGGCCAGGTAAGCCTGACTGGCCAGGTGACAGAGGGAAGGGCAGGAAGAGGGGCACAAACCAGAGCTCTTGGGACTGAGGAGGCCAGGAAGTCCCACAGGCACTGCAAGCACAGAGCCTTGGAATGTGCGAGATCAGCACCAGGACAGGATGGTTACAGTGGTAGCAGAGCTGGGCAGGGAAGCAGAAGGAGGCGGCTGAATAAACGTGATTTTGAGGCTAAAAGAGGGAAAAGCTGCGTTTGATGGCAGCTCCCAGTCACTTGCTCTGCATTTGTGTGTACAGAAGATCAAGGCAGAGCCACAAGCAGAGCTGCCCAAAGCTCAGAGTGCCATCATGGCAGCGAAGAGGAGGAGTGAAGACATCCAAGAGGAGAAGAATCTCCCTATGCAGAGGGGCAATCAACAAAAAGAGGTGAATGAAGGAATGGCAGCCACTCCACTCGTGAAACAGAGTCCTTTTTGTTGTTGTTTACAGAAAATTGACGAACAGATGCAGGCACGGCTGCAGGAAACTGAGGCTAGGATCAAGGCAAGGAAGAAGAGGCTAGATGAAAAGATTAAAATCATCAAAGAGAAAATTAATCGTCTCCTTCATGAGCAAAAGGCTCCAGAAAAGCAAGTGAGTGAAATAGCAATAGCCACTGCAGTCACCCAAGGGGTGGTTTCTGCCCTCCTTGCCTTGCCAGTGCAGAGCAGCACAGGGGTGGGGTGATGCCTCTGAGTGCCATCCTGATGAGGCCTCTATCAGAGCTGCTCTGAAGGACACTTCCTGCTCTGCTGAATCTCAGCTGATGCTCTAGACAGTGGCATTACTCCCTTGGCCATTTAGCCAGCAGTCGTCCGAATGAACTCCTTCTGGCTTCTTCCAGGAGACCTTGGTTCTTGAGGTGTTTTTGCTGGTGAACATGGTCACTCACATAGATTTGGGACACAAGCTACAAACTGTCTGCATCCCTTGTGAATCTGCTCCTGTCCTTTTCTTTGCTTTCTTCCCAGTCGATGACTCCTGGCTGACGGGGACAAGCTGTAGTCTCTGACTGCTTTGTTCTGTTTGACTTGAGTGGGAAGTGTCGCCATCCTACCTGGCAGCCTGCAAAGGCTTCCAGCAAATGACGGGCAACCAAGAGCCCCGAGGCTGGCATGGTGGCCTGTGTCAGCAGCAGTGGGGCAGCAGGAGCAGGGCAGTGAGCGTGGCCCTGTGCTGGGCTGCGCTGCGGCCACAGCTGGAGTGCTGTGTGCGCTTGTGGGCCCCTGGCAAGCAGAAAGTCATGGAGGGGCTGCAGCGTGTGCACAGAAGGACAGGGGAGCTGGGCCAGGGGGTGCAGCACAAGGCCAGTGAGGAGGTGCTGAGGGAGCTCTAGCCTGGACAATGGGAGGCTCTTGAGGGACCTGCAGGCAGACTTCCATCAATGCCTGCATGACAAGGCTCAGCACAAGAGCTGTTTCACCATCAAACATCCCCTCACTGCATCCAAGGGCTTTACATACGTGAGTGGGTGGCACTTCCATCTTGTGGTTTGTTGGCTTGTGGTTTTGCTAGGAGGAGAAGGCCTGTTCATTTGCCTCTTTTTCCAGCAAGCAAAGATGCTTCTGCACAATGTTCCCTGCCCTTTTCCAGCCCTGGAGGGGATTCTGATTCAGTTTTAGTTTTCCACCTCTGCAGCAGCTGTAGCAAAGGCGTTGCTGTTGCTTTCCTAGTTTTCCATTTCAGCGCTTGCGAGCACTAAAAGCTCGGTTTTTCCTAAACGACCTTGCTTACTGATGGCAGCCAGGGAGGAAAATCAACTTCAAATCCATCCAGAGTTCTGTTGCATTGGCCCATTTTAATTTGGTGGCTATAACTTAGAACCCCTCTGTCACTATGAAATAGGATGATTTTTCCTTAGAAGATGTGGTGGTAGATGTGAAAAGAAATGAGGTTCTACATGCTAGGAAATGGCCCGTCCCTCATGCTCCTCTCTTCTCACAGATGACTGAACCAAGAGCCGTCTCTCCCCTGGCTCCCTCTGCTCCTGGAGAAGAAGCCAAAGAGGAGCAAAGGGAGGTGGATGAGCGCCAGCCTCCATCAGTGCTCACACCAGAGCCTGGACATTCTGCACCTGTAAGTGCCAGTTGCGTGTGGTGCTGTCTTTAGTGCAAGGCAGAGCTGCAAGTTTTGGAGCAGCCAGCACTTTGCTGTTGCTGGCTGAGGATGCTGGGTGCTGCAGTCCTGGCAGGAGCTCGGGATCTCCTGCAGGCAGCGCCCACAGAACTTGGCCTTGGAGCTGTCACGTTGAGGCCGCAAAGGGCCGGTGCCTCTGGGAGAGCATGTGGCTGCTTGGCTCAGGGAAGCTCTGTCTCTTGGCTTCTGCAGTGCTATGGCCTAGGGCAAAGGAGGTAGTGCTGCAGGTGCCAGGCCTTGGCATGTTTGTTTTCCCAATTTGGAAAGGTGTCTTTGGTTAGTGGAAACGGTCTGCACTTTCCTTGAGTAGTTCTTCACTTGCACAGTGTGTTTTGGACCAGCTGTCTTTTGGCTTTTGATAAGCTGCAAGGGCAGGATTGTGTGGTCCATGCAGCTGCGGGGGACCATTCTTGTCCCGTGTGGTCAAAGACACAAAGCCCGGAGTTGCGAAGCCTTCTTGTCAGGCCACAAGCAGAAGCGGCCAGTTTCTGCTGGTGCATATCTTGGTGCAGTCTGCAGCTTTGGCAAGTGCCTTGGAGCCTGGAGCGGGGGTGAAGCTGCAAGTCCTTGACCGCTGTCCTGTGTTGCTCGGAAGAGGAAGGCCATCTTGCAATGGTGCCTGCTGGATCTGAAGTGAAATGGGCTCCTGTGTGGCCGAGGAGCTGCATGGGCCAAAATGCTAGTCAGAATTCTCAGCTGACAAAAGAGGGAGAAGAAACACCTTGGTCCTCCTCTTGAGGTGACCATAGAGTTTCTCTGATGTCCATCTGAGGATCTTTGCATGCATCCTTATCTCCTGAATGACTGGCATTTCTTTCAAGAGTGTGGATGTCAGGAAGGAGAAATGCTGGTGCAGGCCTGAAGAGAACTCCTGAAGTGTCTCTCACAAGGAGTGAGCTGACCCAGGAAGGCACCTGCAGCGCCAGGATGGAGCTGTGGGACAGGGCAGGGTGTCAGTCCCTACTGAAAGACAAACAGGACATGGCAGAAGCCGAGGGAGGCTCTCAGCAGACCCCTGAGAAATGCCACACCCTCCCTGTCAGCTACCTGAGAGGCTGTTGGAGCTTCAGTCCCAGATGGCCCCTGACTGTAGGGCCAGGGTCACTTTGGAATCTGTGCCTCCCCTTGAACACAGAATGACCCAGCAGAGCAGCAGCACAGTGCTTTGGGAACGTGTGAGCCCAGCAGTCTTTGAGTCTCGGCCCACAAAGCTCATATGGGAAGTTGAAACCCGTCTTCTCTTGCTTTCTGTGCAGGTGCTTCTAGAGAGAGAGCAGGAGCAGACTGCCTCATCAGAGATGCCATGCCCGACTCAGGGAGAGCTGTTCCCAGCCCGAGAGCAGGAAGAGCAGCTCAGGCAGCAGGTGGAAGAGCCACAGGAGAATGGCCAGGTAAGCCTGACTGGCCAGGTGACAGAGGGAAGGGCAGGAAGAGGGGCACAAACCAGAGCTCTTGGGACTGAGGAGGCCAGGAAGTCCCACAGGCACTGCAAGCACAGAGCCTTGGAATGTGCGAGATCAGCACCAGGACAGGATGGTTACAGTGGTAGCAGAGCTGGGCAGGGAAGCAGAAGGAGGCGGCTGAATAAACGTGATTTTGAGGCTAAAAGAGGGAAAAGCTGCGTTTGATGGCAGCTCCCAGTCACTTGCTCTGCATTTGTGTGTACAGAAGATCAAGGCAGAGCCACAAGCAGAGCTGCCCAAAGCTCAGAGTGCCATCATGGCAGCGAAGAGGAGGAGTGAAGACATCCAAGAGGAGAAGAATCTCCCTATGCAGAGGGGCAATCAACAAAAAGAGGTGAATGAAGGAATGGCAGCCACTCCACTCGTGAAACAGAGTCCTTTTTGTTGTTGTTTACAGAAAATTGACGAACAGATGCAGGCACGGCTGCAGGAAACTGAGGCTAGGATCAAGGCAAGGAAGAAGAGGCTAGATGAAAAGATTAAAATCATCAAAGAGAAAATTAATTGTCTCCTTCATGAGCAAAAGGCTCCAGAAAAGCAAGTGAGTGAAATAGCAATAGCCACTGCAGTCACCCAAGGGGTGGTTTCTGCCCTCCTTGCCTTGCCAGTGCAGAGCAGCACAGGGGTGGGGTGATGCCTCTGAGTGCCATCCTGATGAGGCCTCTATCAGAGCTGCTCTGAAGGACACTTCCTGCTCTGCTGAATCTCAGCTGATGCTCTAGACAGTGGCATTACTCCCTTGGCCATTTAGCCAGCAGTCGTCCGAATGAACTCCTTCTGGCTTCTTCCAGGAGACCTTGGTTCTTGAGGTGTTTTTGCTGGTGAACATGGTCACTCACATAGATTTGGGACACAAGCTACAAACTGTCTGCATCCCTTGTGAATCTGCTCCTGTCCTTTTCTTTGCTTTCTTCCCAGTCGATGACTCCTGGCTGACGGGGACAAGCTGTAGTCTCTGACTGCTTTGTTCTGTTTGACTTGAGTGGGAAGTGTCGCCATCCTACCTGGCAGCCTGCAAAGGCTTCCAGCAAATGACGGGCAACCAAGAGCCCCGAGGCTGGCATGGTGGCCTGTGTCAGCAGCAGTGGGGCAGCAGGAGCAGGGCAGTGAGCGTGGCCCTGTGCTGGGCTGCGCTGCGGCCACAGCTGGAGTGCTGTGTGCGCTTGTGGGCCCCTGGCAAGCAGAAAGTCATGGAGGGGCTGCAGCGTGTGCACAGAAGGACAGGGGAGCTGGGCCAGGGGGTGCAGCACAAGGCCAGTGAGGAGGTGCTGAGGGAGCTCTAGCCTGGACAATGGGAGGCTCTTGAGGGACCTGCAGGCAGACTTCCATCAATGCCTGCATGACAAGGCTCAGCACAAGAGCTGTTTCACCATCAAACATCCCCTCACTGCATCCAAGGGCTTTACATACGTGAGTGGGTGGCACTTCCATCTTGTGGTTTGTTGGCTTGTGGTTTTGCTAGGAGGAGAAGGCCTGTTCATTTGCCTCTTTTTCCAGCAAGCAAAGATGCTTCTGCACAATGTTCCCTGCCCTTTTCCAGCCCTGGAGGGGATTCTGATTCAGTTTTAGTTTTCCACCTCTGCAGCAGCTGTAGCAAAGGCGTTGCTGTTGCTTTCCTAGTTTTCCATTTCAGCGCTTGCGAGCACTAAAAGCTCGGTTTTTCCTAAACGACCTTGCTTACTGATGGCAGCCAGGGAGGAAAATCAACTTCAAATCCATCCAGAGTTCTGTTGCATTGGCCCATTTTAATTTGGTGGCTATAACTTAGAACCCCTCTGTCACTATGAAATAGGATGATTTTTCCTTAGAAGATGTGGTGGTAGATGTGAAAAGAAATGAGGTTCTACATGCTAGGAAATGGCCCGTCCCTCATGCTCCTCTCTTCTCACAGATGACTGAACCAAGAGCCGTCTCTCCCCTGGCTCCCTCTGCTCCTGGAGAAGAAGCCAAAGAGGAGCAAAGGGAGGTGGATGAGCGCCAGCCTCCATCAGTGCTCACACCAGAGCCTGGACATTCTGCACCTGTAAGTGCCAGTTGCGTGTGGTGCTGTCTTTAGTGCAAGGCAGAGCTGCAAGTTTTGGAGCAGCCAGCACTTTGCTGTTGCTGGCTGAGGATGCTGGGTGCTGCAGTCCTGGCAGGAGCTCGGGATCTCCTGCAGGCAGCGCCCACAGAACTTGGCCTTGGAGCTGTCACGTTGAGGCCGCAAAGGGCCGGTGCCTCTGGGAGAGCATGTGGCTGCTTGGCTCAGGGAAGCTCTGTCTCTTGGCTTCTGCAGTGCTATGGCCTAGGGCAAAGGAGGTAGTGCTGCAGGTGCCAGGCCTTGGCATGTTTGTTTTCCCAATTTGGAAAGGTGTCTTTGGTTAGTGGAAACGGTCTGCACTTTCCTTGAGTAGTTCTTCACTTGCACAGTGTGTTTTGGACCAGCTGTCTTTTGGCTTTTGATAAGCTGCAAGGGCAGGATTGTGTGGTCCATGCAGCTGCGGGGGACCATTCTTGTCCCGTGTGGCCAAAGACACAAAGCCCGGAGTTGCGAAGCCTTCTTGTCAGGCCACAAGCAGAAGCGGCCAGTTTCTGCTGGTGCATATCTTGGTGCAGTCTGCAGCTTTGGCAAGTGCCTTGGAGCCCGGAGTGGGGGTGAAGCTGCAAGTCCTTGACCGCTGTCTTGTGTTGCTCGGAAGAGGAAGGCCATCTTGCAATGGTGCCTGCTGGATCTGAAGTGAAATGGGCTCCTGTGTGGCCGAGGAGCTGCATGGGCCAAAAGGACGCAGGGCTGGTGGCCTAGAGCAGCTGAAGATGAGGCAGCGTGTGGCCAGGGGGCGAAGAAGGCCAAGGGCATGGTGGCCTGTGTCAGCAGCAGTGGGACAGCAGGAGCAGGGCAGTGAGCGTGGCCCTGTGCTGGGCTGTGCTGCGGCCACAGCTGGAGCGCTGTGTGCACTTGTGGGCCCCTGGCAAGCAGAAAGTCATGGAGGGGCTGCAGCGTGTGCACAGAAGGACAGGAGAGCTGGGCCAGGGGGTGCAGCACAAGGCCAGTGAGGAGGTGCTGAGGGAGCTCTAGCCTGGACAATGGGAGGCTCTTGAGGGACCTGCAGGCAGACTTCCATCCATCGATCCCTACATGACAGCGCTCAGCACAAGGGCTGTTTCCCTGCCAAGTATGCCCTCACTGCATCCACGGGCTTTTGACACTGGAGTGGGTGACGCTTCTATCTTGTGGTTTGTTGGCTCATTGGTTTCTTAGGAGGAGAAAGCCTGTTCATTTTCCTCTTTTTCCAGCAAGTTAAGATGTTCCTGCACAATGTTTCCTGCGCTTTTCCAGCTCTGGATGGGATTCTGATCCAGTTTTTAATTTTCTACGTCTACAGCAGCGGTAGTAAAGGCGCTGCTGTCGCTTTCCTAGTTTGCCATTTCAGCGCTTTCAAGCAGTAAAAGCTCTGTTTTGCCAAGACAGCCTTGCTTACTAATAGCAGTCAGAGAGGAAAATCAACTTCATACCCATCTGCAGTGCGGTTGAGTTGGCCCATTTTGATTTGGTGGCTATAACTTAGAACCCCTCTGTCACTATGAAATGTTATAAGACATCCTTAGGAGATGTGGTGGTAGATGTGAAAAGAAATGAGGTTCTACATGCTAGGAAATGGCCTGTCCCTCATGCTCCTCTCTTCTCACAGATCCCTGAACCAAAAGCCGTCTCGCCCCTGGCTCCCTCTGCTCCTGGAGAAGAAGCCAAAGAGGAGCAAAGGGAGGTGGATGAGCGCCAGCCTCCATCAGTGCTCACACCAGAGCCTGGACATTCTGCACCTGTAAGTGCCAGTTGTGTGTGGTGCTGTCTTTAGTGCAAGGCAGAGCTGCAAGTTTTAGAGCAGCCAGCACTTTGCTGTTGCTGGCTGAGGATGCTGGGTGCTGCAGTCCTGGCAGGAGCTCGGGATCTCCTGCAGGCAGCGCCCACAGAACTTGGCCTTGGAGCTGTCACGTTGAGGCCGCAAAGGGCCGGTGCCTCTGGGAGAGCATGTGGCTGCTTGGCTCAGGGAAGCTCTGTCTCTTGGCTTCTGCAGTGCTATGGCCTAGGGCAAAGGAGGTAGTGCTGCAGGTGCCAGGCCTTGGCATGTTTGTTTTCCCAATTTGGAAAGGTGTCTTTGGTTAGTGGAAACGGTCTGCACTTTCCTTGAGTAGTTCTTCACTTGCACAGTGTGTTTTGGACCAGCTGTCTTTTGGCTTTTGATAAGCTGCAAGGGCAGGATTGTGTGGTCCATGCAGCTGCAGGGGACCATTCTTGTCCCGTGTGGCCAAAGACACAAAGCGCGGAGTTGCGAAGCCTTCTTGTCAGGCCACAAGCAGAAGCGGCCAGTTTCTGCTGGTGCATATCTTGGTGCAGTCTGCAGCTTTGGCAAGTGCCTTGGAGCCTGGAGCGGGGGTGAAGCTGCAAGTCCTTGACCGCTGTCCTGTGTTGCTCGGAAGAGGAAGGCCATCTTGCAATGGTGCCTGCTGGATCTGAAGTGAAATGGGGACCTGTGTGGCTGGGGAGCTGCGTGGGCCAAAAGGACGCAGGGCTGGTGGCCTAGAGCAGCTGAAGATGAGGCAGCGTGTGGCCAGGGGGCCAAGAAGGCCAAGGGCATGGTGGCCTGTGTCAGCAGCAGTGGGACAGCAGGAGCAGGGCAGTGAGCGTGGCCCTGTGCTGGGCTGTGCTGCGGCCACAGCTGGAGCGCTGTGTGCACTTGTGGGCCCCTGGCAAGCAGAAAGTCATGGAGGGGCTGCAGCGTGTGCACAGAAGGACAGGAGAGCTGGGCCAGGGGGTGCAGCACAAGGCCAGTGAGGAGGTGCTGAGGGAGCTCTAGCCTGGACAATGGGAGGCTCTTGAGGGACCTGCAGGCAGACTTCCATCCATCGATCCCTACATGACAGCGCTCAGCACAAGGGCTGTTTCCCTGCCAAGTATGCCCTCACTGCATCCACGGGCTTTTGACACTGGAGTGGGTGACGCTTCTATCTTGTGGTTTGTTGGCTCATTGGTTTCTTAGGAGGAGAAAGCCTGTTCATTTTCCTCTTTTTCCAGCAAGTTAAGATGTTCCTGCACAATGTTTCCTGCGCTTTTCCAGCTCTGGATGGGATTCTGATCCAGTTTTTAATTTTCTACGTCTACAGCAGCGGTAGTAAAGGCGCTGCTGTCGCTTTCCTAGTTTGCCATTTCAGCGCTTTCAAGCAGTAAAAGCTCTGTTTTGCCAAGACAGCCTTGCTTACTAATAGCAGTCAGAGAGGAAAATCAACTTCATACCCATCTGCAGTGCGGTTGAGTTGGCCCATTTTGATTTGGTGGCTATAACTTAGAACCCCTCTGTCACTATGAAATGTTATAAGACATCCTTAGGAGATGTGGTGGTAGGTGTGAAAAGAAATGAGGTTCTACATGCTAGGAAATGGCCTGTCCCTCATGCTCCTCTCTTCTCACAGATGACTGAACCAAGAGCCATCTCTCCCCTGGCTCCCTCTGCTCCTGGAGAAGAAGCCAAAGAGGAGCAAAGGGAGGTGGATGAGCGCCAGCCTCCATCAGTGCTCACACCAGAGCCTGGACATTCTGCACCTGTAAGTGCCAGTTGTGTGTGGTGCTGTCTTTAGTGCAAGGCAGAGCTGCAAGTTTTGGAGCAGCCAGCACTTTGCTGTTGCTGGCTGAGGATGCTGGGTGCTGCAGTCCTGGCAGGAGCTCGGGATCTCCTGCATGCAGCGCCCACAGAACTTGGCCTTGGAGCTGTCACGTTGAGGCCGCAAAGGGCCGGTGCCTCTGGGAGAGCATGTGGCTGCTTGGCTCAGGGAAGCTCTGTCTCTTGGCTTCTGCAGTGCTATGGCCTAGGGCAAAGGAGGTAGTGCTGCAGGTGCCAGGCCTTGGCATGTTTGTTTTCCCAATTTGGAAAGGTGTCTTTGGTTAGTGGAAACGGTCTGCACTTTCCTTGAGTAGTTCTTCACTTGCACAGTGTGTTTTGGACCAGCTGTCTTTTGGCTTTTGATAAGCTGCAAGGGCAGGATTGTGTGGTCCATGCAGCTGCGGGGGACCATTCTTGTCCCGTGTGGCCAAAGACACAAAGCCCGGAGTTGCGAAGCCTTCTTGTCAGGCCACAAGCAGAAGCGGCCAGTTTCTGCTGGTGCATATCTTGGTGCAGTCCGCAGCTTTGGCAAGTGCCTTGGAGCCCGGGGTGGGGGTGAAGCTGCAAGTCCTTGACCGCTGTCCCTTGTTGCTCGGAAGAGGAAGGCCATCTTGCAATGGTGCCTGCTGGATCTGAAGTGAAATGGGCTCCTGTGTGGCCGAGGAGCTGCATGGGCCAAAATGCTGGTCAGAATTCTCAGCTGACAAAAGAGGGAGAGAAGAAACACCTTGGTCCTCCTCTTGAGGTGACCATAGAGTTTCTCTGATGTCCATCTGAGGATCTTTGCATGCATCCTTATCTCCTGAATGACTGGCATTTCTTTCAAGAGTGTGGATGTCAGGAAGGAGAAATGCTGGTGCAGGCCTGAAGAGAACTCCTGAAGTGTCTCTCACAAGGAGTGAGCTGACCCAGGAAGCCACCTGCAGCGCCAGGATGGAGCTGTGGGACAGGGCAGGGTGTCAGTCCCTACTGAAAGACAAACAGGACATGGCAGAAGCCGAGGGAGGCTCTCAGCAGACCCCTGAGAAATGCCACACCCTCCCTGTCAGCTACCTGAGAGGCTGTTGGAGCTTCAGTCCCAGATGGCCCCTGACTGTAGGGCCAGGGTCACTTTGGAATCTGTGCCTCCCCTTGAACACAGAATGACCCAGCAGAGCAGCAGCACAGTGCTTTGGGAACGTGTGAGCCCAGCAGTCTTTGAGTCTCGGCCCACAAAGCTCATATGGGAAGTTGAAACCCGTCTTCTCTTGCTTTCTGTGCAGGTGCTTCTAGAGAGAGAGCAGGAGCAGACTGCCTCATCAGAGATGCCATGCCCGACTCAGGGAGAGCTGTTCCCAGCCCGAGAGCAGGAAGAGCAGCTCAGGCAGCAGGTGGAAGAGCCACAGGAGAATGGCCAGGTAAGCCTGACTGGCCAGGTGACAGAGGGAAGGGCAGGAAGAGGGGCACAAACCAGAGCTCTTGGGACTGAGGAGGCCAGGAAGTCCCACAGGCACTGCAAGCACAGAGCCTTGGAATGTGCGAGATCAGCACCAGGACAGGATGGTTACAGTGGTAGCAGAGCTGGGCAGGGAAGCAGAAGGAGGCGGCTGAATAAACGTGATTTTGAGGCTAAAAGAGGGAAAAGCTGCGTTTGATGGCAGCTCCCAGTCACTTGCTCTGCATTTGTGTGTACAGAAGATCAAGGCAGAGCCACAAGCAGAGCTGCCCAAAGCTCAGAGTGCCATCATGGCAGCGAAGAGGAGGAGTGAAGACATCCAAGAGGAGAAGAATCTCCCTATGCAGAGGGGCAATCAACAAAAAGAGGTGAATGAAGGAATGGCAGCCACTCCACTCGTGAAACAGAGTCCTTTTTGTTGTTGTTTACAGAAAATTGACGAACAGATGCAGGCACGGCTGCAGGAAACTGAGGCTAGGATCAAGGCAAGGAAGAAGAGGCTAGATGAAAAGATTAAAATCATCAAAGAGAAAATTAATTGTCTCCTTCATGAGCAAAAGGCTCCAGAAAAGCAAGTGAGTGAAATAGCAATAGCCACTGCAGTCACCCAAGGGGTGGTTTCTGCCCTCCTTGCCTTGCCAGTGCAGAGCAGCACAGGGGTGGGGTGATGCCTCTGAGTGCCATCCTGATGAGGCCTCTATCAGAGCTGCTCTGAAGGACACTTCCTGCTCTGCTGAATCTCAGCTGATGCTCTAGACAGTGGCATTACTCCCTTGGCCATTTAGCCAGCAGTCGTCCGAATGAACTCCTTCTGGCTTCTTCCAGGAGACCTTGGTTCTTGAGGTGTTTTTGCTGGTGAACATGGTCACTCACATAGATTTGGGACACAAGCTACAAACTGTCTGCATCCCTTGTGAATCTGCTCCTGTCCTTTTCTTTGCTTTCTTCCCAGTCGATGACTCCTGGCTGACGGGGACAAGCTGTAGTCTCTGACTGCTTTGTTCTGTTTGACTTGAGTGGGAAGTGTCGCCATCCTACCTGGCAGCCTGCAAAGGCTTCCAGCAAATGACGGGCAACCAAGAGCCCCGAGGCTGGCATGGTGGCCTGTGTCAGCAGCAGTGGGGCAGCAGGAGCAGGGCAGTGAGCGTGGCCCTGTGCTGGGCTGCGCTGCGGCCACAGCTGGAGTGCTGTGTGCGCTTGTGGGCCCCTGGCAAGCAGAAAGTCATGGAGGGGCTGCAGCGTGTGCACAGAAGGACAGGGGAGCTGGGCCAGGGGGTGCAGCACAAGGCCAGTGAGGAGGTGCTGAGGGAGCTCTAGCCTGGACAATGGGAGGCTCTTGAGGGACCTGCAGGCAGACTTCCATCAATGCCTGCATGACAAGGCTCAGCACAAGAGCTGTTTCACCATCAAACATCCCCTCACTGCATCCAAGGGCTTTACATACGTGAGTGGGTGGCACTTCCATCTTGTGGTTTGTTGGCTTGTGGTTTTGCTAGGAGGAGAAGGCCTGTTCATTTGCCTCTTTTTCCAGCAAGCAAAGATGCTTCTGCACAATGTTCCCTGCCCTTTTCCAGCCCTGGAGGGGATTCTGATTCAGTTTTAGTTTTCCACCTCTGCAGCAGCTGTAGCAAAGGCGTTGCTGTTGCTTTCCTAGTTTTCCATTTCAGCGCTTGCGAGCACTAAAAGCTCGGTTTTTCCTAAACGACCTTGCTTACTGATGGCAGCCAGGGAGGAAAATCAACTTCAAATCCATCCAGAGTTCTGTTGCATTGGCCCATTTTAATTTGGTGGCTATAACTTAGAACCCCTCTGTCACTATGAAATAGGATGATTTTTCCTTAGAAGATGTGGTGGTAGATGTGAAAAGAAATGAGGTTCTACATGCTAGGAAATGGCCCGTCCCTCATGCTCCTCTCTTCTCACAGATGACTGAACCAAGAGCCGTCTCTCCCCTGGCTCCCTCTGCTCCTGGAGAAGAAGCCAAAGAGGAGCAAAGGGAGGTGGATGAGCGCCAGCCTCCATCAGTGCTCACACCAGAGCCTGGACATTCTGCACCTGTAAGTGCCAGTTGCGTGTGGTGCTGTCTTTAGTGCAAGGCAGAGCTGCAAGTTTTGGAGCAGCCAGCACTTTGCTGTTGCTGGCTGAGGATGCTGGGTGCTGCAGTCCTGGCAGGAGCTCGGGATCTCCTGCAGGCAGCGCCCACAGAACTTGGCCTTGGAGCTGTCACGTTGAGGCCGCAAAGGGCCGGTGCCTCTGGGAGAGCATGTGGCTGCTTGGCTCAGGGAAGCTCTGTCTCTTGGCTTCTGCAGTGCTATGGCCTAGGGCAAAGGAGGTAGTGCTGCAGGTGCCAGGCCTTGGCATGTTTGTTTTCCCAATTTGGAAAGGTGTCTTTGGTTAGTGGAAACGGTCTGCACTTTCCTTGAGTAGTTCTTCACTTGCACAGTGTGTTTTGGACCAGCTGTCTTTTGGCTTTTGATAAGCTGCAAGGGCAGGATTGTGTGGTGCATGCAGCTGCGGGGGACCATTCTTGTCCCGTGTGGTCAAAGACACAAAGCGCGGAGTTGCGAAGCCTTCTTGTCAGGCCACAAGCAGAAGCGGCCAGTTTCTGCTGGTGCATATCTTGGTGCAGTCTGCAGCTTTGGCAAGTGCCTTGGAGCCTGGAGCGGGGGTGAAGCTGCAAGTCCTTGACCGCTGTCCTGTGTTGCTCGGAAGAGGAAGGCCATCTTGCAATGGTGCCTGCTGGATCTGAAGTGAAATGGGCTCCTGTGTGGCCGAGGAGCTGCATGGGCCAAAATGCTGGTCAGAATTCTCAGCTGACAAAAGAGGGAGAAGAAACACCTTGGTCCTCCTCTTGAGGTGACCATAGAGTTTCTCTGATGTCCATCTGAGGATCTTTGCATGCATCCTTATCTCCTGAATGACTGGCATTTCTTTCAAGAGTGTGGATGTCAGGAAGGAGAAATGCTGGTGCAGGCCTGAAGAGAACTCCTGAAGTGTCTCTCACAAGGAGTGAGCTGACCCAGGAAGCCACCTGCAGCGCCAGGATGGAGCTGTGGGACAGGGCAGGGTGTCAGTCCCTACTGAAAGACAAACAGGACATGGCAGAAGCCGAGGGAGGCTCTCAGCAGACCCCTGAGAAATGCCACACCCTCCCTGTCAGCTACCTGAGAGGCTGTTGGAGCTTCAGTCCCAGATGGCCCCTGACTGTAGGGCCAGGGTCACTTTGGAATCTGTGCCTCCCCTTGAACACAGAATGACCCAGCAGAGCAGCAGCACAGTGCTTTGGGAACGTGTGAGCCCAGCAGTCTTTGAGTCTCGGCCCACAAAGCTCATATGGGAAGTTGAAACCCGTCTTCTCTTGCTTTCTGTGCAGGTGCTTCTAGAGAGAGAGCAGGAGCAGACTGCCTCATCAGAGATGCCATGCCCGACTCAGGGAGAGCTGTTCCCAGCCCGAGAGCAGGAAGAGCAGCTCAGGCAGCAGGTGGAAGAGCCACAGGAGAATGGCCAGGTAAGCCTGACTGGCCAGGTGACAGAGGGAAGGGCAGGAAGAGGGGCACAAACCAGAGCTCTTGGGACTGAGGAGGCCAGGAAGTCCCACAGGCACTGCAAGCACAGAGCCTTGGAATGTGCGAGATCAGCACCAGGACAGGATGGTTACAGTGGTAGCAGAGCTGGGCAGGGAAGCAGAAGGAGGCGGCTGAATAAACGTGATTTTGAGGCTAAAAGAGGGAAAAGCTGCGTTTGATGGCAGCTCCCAGTCACTTGCTCTGCATTTGTGTGTACAGAAGATCAAGGCAGAGCCACAAGCAGAGCTGCCCAAAGCTCAGAGTGCCATCATGGCAGCGAAGAGGAGGAGTGAAGACATCCAAGAGGAGAAGAATCTCCCTATGCAGAGGGGCAATCAACAAAAAGAGGTGAATGAAGGAATGGCAGCCACTCCACTCGTGAAACAGAGTCCTTTTTGTTGTTGTTTACAGAAAATTGACGAACAGATGCAGGCACGGCTGCAGGAAACTGAGGCTAGGATCAAGGCAAGGAAGAAGAGGCTAGATGAAAAGATTAAAATCATCAAAGAGAAAATTAATTGTCTCCTTCATGAGCAAAAGGCTCCAGAAAAGCAAGTGAGTGAAATAGCAATAGCCACTGCAGTCACCCAAGGGGTGGTTTCTGCCCTCCTTGCCTTGCCAGTGCAGAGCAGCACAGGGGTGGGGTGATGCCTCTGAGTGCCATCCTGATGAGGCCTCTATCAGAGCTGCTCTGAAGGACACTTCCTGCTCTGCTGAATCTCAGCTGATGCTCTAGACAGTGGCATTACTCCCTTGGCCATTTAGCCAGCAGTCGTCCGAATGAACTCCTTCTGGCTTCTTCCAGGAGACCTTGGTTCTTGAGGTGTTTTTGCTGGTGAACATGGTCACTCACATAGATTTGGGACACAAGCTACAAACTGTCTGCATCCCTTGTGAATCTGCTCCTGTCCTTTTCTTTGCTTTCTTCCCAGTCGATGACTCCTGGCTGACGGGGACAAGCTGTAGTCTCTGACTGCTTTGTTCTGTTTGACTTGAGTGGGAAGTGTCGCCATCCTACCTGGCAGCCTGCAAAGGCTTCCAGCAAATGACGGGCAACCAAGAGCCCCGAGGCTGGCATGGTGGCCTGTGTCAGCAGCAGTGGGGCAGCAGGAGCAGGGCAGTGAGCGTGGCCCTGTGCTGGGCTGCGCTGCGGCCACAGCTGGAGTGCTGTGTGCGCTTGTGGGCCCCTGGCAAGCAGAAAGTCATGGAGGGGCTGCAGCGTGTGCACAGAAGGACAGGGGAGCTGGGCCAGGGGGTGCAGCACAAGGCCAGTGAGGAGGTGCTGAGGGAGCTCTAGCCTGGACAATGGGAGGCTCTTGAGGGACCTGCAGGCAGACTTCCATCAATGCCTGCATGACAAGGCTCAGCACAAGAGCTGTTTCACCATCAAACATCCCCTCACTGCATCCAAGGGCTTTACATACGTGAGTGGGTGGCACTTCCATCTTGTGGTTTGTTGGCTTGTGGTTTTGCTAGGAGGAGAAGGCCTGTTCATTTGCCTCTTTTTCCAGCAAGCAAAGATGCTTCTGCACAATGTTCCCTGCCCTTTTCCAGCCCTGGAGGGGATTCTGATTCAGTTTTAGTTTTCCACCTCTGCAGCAGCTGTAGCAAAGGCGTTGCTGTTGCTTTCCTAGTTTTCCATTTCAGCGCTTGCGAGCACTAAAAGCTCGGATTTTCCTAAACGACCTTGCTTACTGATGGCAGCCAGGGAGGAAAATCAACTTCAAATCCATCCAGAGTTCTGTTGCATTGGCCCATTTTAATTTGGTGGCTATAACTTAGAACCCCTCTGTCACTATGAAATAGGATGATTTTTCCTTAGAAGATGTGGTGGTAGATGTGAAAAGAAATGAGGTTCTACATGCTAGGAAATGGCCCGTCCCTCATGCTCCTCTCTTCTCACAGATGACTGAACCAAGAGCCGTCTCTCCCCTGGCTCCCTCTGCTCCTGGAGAAGAAGCCAAAGAGGAGCAAAGGGAGGTGGATGAGCGCCAGCCTCCATCAGTGCTCACACCAGAGCCTGGACATTCTGCACCTGTAAGTGCCAGTTGCGTGTGGTGCTGTCTTTAGTGCAAGGCAGAGCTGCAAGTTTTGGAGCAGCCAGCACTTTGCTGTTGCTGGCTGAGGATGCTGGGTGCTGCAGTCCTGGCAGGAGCTCGGGATCTCCTGCAGGCAGCGCCCACAGAACTTGGCCTTGGAGCTGTCACGTTGAGGCCGCAAAGGGCCGGTGCCTCTGGGAGAGCATGTGGCTGCTTGGCTCAGGGAAGCTCTGTCTCTTGGCTTCTGCAGTGCTATGGCCTAGGGCAAAGGAGGTAGTGCTGCAGGTGCCAGGCCTTGGCATGTTTGTTTTCCCAATTTGGAAAGGTGTCTTTGGTTAGTGGAAACGGTCTGCACTTTCCTTGAGTAGTTCTTCACTTGCACAGTGTGTTTTGGACCAGCTGTCTTTTGGCTTTTGATAAGCTGCAAGGGCAGGATTGTGTGGTCCATGCAGCTGCGGGGGACCATTCTTGTCCCGTGTGGCCAAAGACACAAAGCCCGGAGTTGCGAAGCCTTCTTGTCAGGCCACAAGCAGAAGCGGCCAGTTTCTGCTGGTGCATATCTTGGTGCAGTCTGCAGCTTTGGCAAGTGCCTTGGAGCCCGGAGTGGGGGTGAAGCTGCAAGTCCTTGACCGCTGTCTTGTGTTGCTCGGAAGAGGAAGGCCATCTTGCAATGGTGCCTGCTGGATCTGAAGTGAAATGGGCTCCTGTGTGGCCGAGGAGCTGCATGGGCCAAAAGGACGCAGGGCTGGTGGCCTAGAGCAGCTGAAGATGAGGCAGCGTGTGGCCAGGGGGCCAAGAAGGCCAAGGGCATGGTGGCCTGTGTCAGCAGCAGTGGGACAGCAGGAGCAGGGCAGTGAGCGTGGCCCTGTGCTGGGCTGTGCTGCGGCCACAGCTGGAGCGCTGTGTGCACTTGTGGGCCCCTGGCAAGCAGAAAGTCATGGAGGGGCTGCAGCGTGTGCACAGAAGGACAGGAGAGCTGGGCCAGGGGGTGCAGCACAAGGCCAGTGAGGAGGTGCTGAGGGAGCTCTAGCCTGGACAATGGGAGGCTCTTGAGGGACCTGCAGGCAGACTTCCATCCATCGATCCCTACATGACAGCGCTCAGCACAAGGGCTGTTTCCCTGCCAAGTATGCCCTCACTGCATCCACGGGCTTTTGACACTGGAGTGGGTGACGCTTCTATCTTGTGGTTTGTTGGCTCATTGGTTTCTTAGGAGGAGAAAGCCTGTTCATTTTCCTCTTTTTCCAGCAAGTTAAGATGTTCCTGCACAATGTTTCCTGCGCTTTTCCAGCTCTGGATGGGATTCTGATCCAGTTTTTAATTTTCTACGTCTACAGCAGCGGTAGTAAAGGCGCTGCTGTCGCTTTCCTAGTTTGCCATTTCAGCGCTTTCAAGCAGTAAAAGCTCTGTTTTGCCAAGACAGCCTTGCTTACTAATAGCAGTCAGAGAGGAAAATCAACTTCATACCCATCTGCAGTGCGGTTGAGTTGGCCCATTTTGATTTGGTAGCTGTGACTTAGAACCCCTCTGTCACTATGAAATGTTATAAGACATCCTTAGGAGATGTGGTGGTAGATGTGAAAAGAAATGAGGTTCTACATGCTAGGAAATGGCCTGTCCCTCATGCTCCTCTCTTCTCACAGATCCCTGAACCAAAAGCCGTCTCGCCCCTGGCTCCCTCTGCTCCTGGAGAAGAAGCCAAAGAGGAGCAAAGGGAGGTGGATGAGCGCCAGCCTCCATCAGTGCTCACACCAGAGCCTGGACATTCTGCACCTGTAAGTGCCAGTTGTGTGTGGTGCTGTCTTTAGTGCAAGGCAGAGCTGCAAGTTTTGGAGCAGCCAGCACTTTGCTGTTGCTGGCTGAGGATGCTGGGTGCTGCAGTCCTGGCAGGAGCTCGGGATCTCCTGCAGGCAGCGCCCACAGAACTTGGCCTTGGAGCTGTCACGTTGAGGCCGCAAAGGGCCGGTGCCTCTGGGAGAGCATGTGGCTGCTTGGCTCAGGGAAGCTCTGTCTCTTGGCTTCTGCAGTGCTATGGCCTAGGGCAAAGGAGGTAGTGCTGCAGGTGCCAGGCCTTGGCATGTTTGTTTTCCCAATTTGGAAAGGTGTCTTTGGTTAGTGGAAACGGTCTGCACTTTCCTTGAGTAGTTCTTCACTTGCACAGTGTGTTTTGGACCAGCTGTCTTTTGGCTTTTGATAAGCTGCAAGGGCAGGATTGTGTGGTCCATGCAGCTGCAGGGGACCATTCTTGTCCCGTGTGGCCAAAGACACAAAGCGCGGAGTTGCGAAGCCTTCTTGTCAGGCCACAAGCAGAAGCGGCCAGTTTCTGCTGGTGCATATCTTGGTGCAGTCTGCAGCTTTGGCAAGTGCCTTGGAGCCTGGAGCGGGGGTGAAGCTGCAAGTCCTTGACCGCTGTCCTGTGTTGCTCGGAAGAGGAAGGCCATCTTGCAATGGTGCCTGCTGGATCTGAAGTGAAATGGGGACCTGTGTGGCTGGGGAGCTGCGTGGGCCAAAAGGACGCAGGGCTGGTGGCCTAGAGCAGCTGAAGATGAGGCAGCGTGTGGCCAGGGGGCCAAGAAGGCCAAGGGCATGGTGGCCTGTGTCAGCAGCAGTGGGACAGCAGGAGCAGGGCAGTGAGCGTGGCCCTGTGCTGGGCTGTGCTGCGGCCACAGCTGGAGCGCTGTGTGCACTTGTGGGCCCCTGGCAAGCAGAAAGTCATGGAGGGGCTGCAGCGTGTGCACAGAAGGACAGGAGAGCTGGGCCAGGGGGTGCAGCACAAGGCCAGTGAGGAGGTGCTGAGGGAGCTCTAGCCTGGACAATGGGAGGCTCTTGAGGGACCTGCAGGCAGACTTCCATCCATCGATCCCTACATGACAGCGCTCAGCACAAGGGCTGTTTCCCTGCCAAGTATGCCCTCACTGCATCCACGGGCTTTTGACACTGGAGTGGGTGACGCTTCTATCTTGTGGTTTGTTGGCTCATTGGTTTCTTAGGAGGAGAAAGCCTGTTCATTTTCCTCTTTTTCCAGCAAGTTAAGATGTTCCTGCACAATGTTTCCTGCGCTTTTCCAGCTCTGGATGGGATTCTGATCCAGTTTTTAATTTTCTACGTCTACAGCAGCGGTAGTAAAGGCGCTGCTGTCGCTTTCCTAGTTTGCCATTTCAGCGCTTTCAAGCAGTAAAAGCTCTGTTTTGCCAAGACAGCCTTGCTTACTAATAGCAGTCAGAGAGGAAAATCAACTTCATACCCATCTGCAGTGCGGTTGAGTTGGCCCATTTTGATTTGGTGGCTATAACTTAGAACCCCTCTGTCACTATGAAATGTTATAAGACATCCTTAGGAGATGTGGTGGTAGGTGTGAAAAGAAATGAGGTTCTACATGCTAGGAAATGGCCTGTCCCTCATGCTCCTCTCTTCTCACAGATGACTGAACCAAGAGCCATCTCTCCCCTGGCTCCCTCTGCTCCTGGAGAAGAAGCCAAAGAGGAGCAAAGGGAGGTGGATGAGCGCCAGCCTCCATCAGTGCTCACACCAGAGCCTGGACATTCTGCACCTGTAAGTGCCAGTTGTGTGTGGTGCTGTCTTTAGTGCAAGGCAGAGCTGCAAGTTTTGGAGCAGCCAGCACTTTGCTGTTGCTGGCTGAGGATGCTGGGTGCTGCAGTCCTGGCAGGAGCTCGGGATCTCCTGCATGCAGCGCCCACAGAACTTGGCCTTGGAGCTGTCACGTTGAGGCCGCAAAGGGCCGGTGCCTCTGGGAGAGCATGTGGCTGCTTGGCTCAGGGAAGCTCTGTCTCTTGGCTTCTGCAGTGCTATGGCCTAGGGCAAAGGAGGTAGTGCTGCAGGTGCCAGGCCTTGGCATGTTTGTTTTCCCAATTTGGAAAGGTGTCTTTGGTTAGTGGAAACGGTCTGCACTTTCCTTGAGTAGTTCTTCACTTGCACAGTGTGTTTTGGACCAGCTGTCTTTTGGCTTTTGATAAGCTGCAAGGGCAGGATTGTGTGGTCCATGCAGCTGCGGGGGACCATTCTTGTCCCGTGTGGCCAAAGACACAAAGCCCGGAGTTGCGAAGCCTTCTTGTCAGGCCACAAGCAGAAGCGGCCAGTTTCTGCTGGTGCATATCTTGGTGCAGTCCGCAGCTTTGGCAAGTGCCTTGGAGCCCGGGGTGGGGGTGAAGCTGCAAGTCCTTGACCGCTGTCCCTTGTTGCTCGGAAGAGGAAGGCCATCTTGCAATGGTGCCTGCTGGATCTGAAGTGAAATGGGCTCCTGTGTGGCCGAGGAGCTGCATGGGCCAAAATGCTGGTCAGAATTCTCAGCTGACAAAAGAGGGAGAGAAGAAACACCTTGGTCCTCCTCTTGAGGTGACCATAGAGTTTCTCTGATGTCCATCTGAGGATCTTTGCATGCATCCTTATCTCCTGAATGACTGGCATTTCTTTCAAGAGTGTGGATGTCAGGAAGGAGAAATGCTGGTGCAGGCCTGAAGAGAACTCCTGAAGTGTCTCTCACAAGGAGTGAGCTGACCCAGGAAGCCACCTGCAGCGCCAGGATGGAGCTGTGGGACAGGGCAGGGTGTCAGTCCCTACTGAAAGACAAACAGGACATGGCAGAAGCCGAGGGAGGCTCTCAGCAGACCCCTGAGAAATGCCACACCCTCCCTGTCAGCTACCTGAGAGGCTGTTGGAGCTTCAGTCCCAGATGGCCCCTGACTGTAGGGCCAGGGTCACTTTGGAATCTGTGCCTCCCCTTGAACACAGAATGACCCAGCAGAGCAGCAGCACAGTGCTTTGGGAACGTGTGAGCCCAGCAGTCTTTGAGTCTCGGCCCACAAAGCTCATATGGGAAGTTGAAACCCGTCTTCTCTTGCTTTCTGTGCAGGTGCTTCTAGAGAGAGAGCAGGAGCAGACTGCCTCATCAGAGATGCCATGCCCGACTCAGGGAGAGCTGTTCCCAGCCCGAGAGCAGGAAGAGCAGCTCAGGCAGCAGGTGGAAGAGCCACAGGAGAATGGCCAGGTAAGCCTGACTGGCCAGGTGACAGAGGGAAGGGCAGGAAGAGGGGCACAAACCAGAGCTCTTGGGACTGAGGAGGCCAGGAAGTCCCACAGGCACTGCAAGCACAGAGCCTTGGAATGTGCGAGATCAGCACCAGGACAGGATGGTTACAGTGGTAGCAGAGCTGGGCAGGGAAGCAGAAGGAGGCGGCTGAATAAACGTGATTTTGAGGCTAAAAGAGGGAAAAGCTGCGTTTGATGGCAGCTCCCAGTCACTTGCTCTGCATTTGTGTGTACAGAAGATCAAGGCAGAGCCACAAGCAGAGCTGCCCAAAGCTCAGAGTGCCATCATGGCAGCGAAGAGGAGGAGTGAAGACATCCAAGAGGAGAAGAATCTCCCTATGCAGAGGGGCAATCAACAAAAAGAGGTGAATGAAGGAATGGCAGCCACTCCACTCGTGAAACAGAGTCCTTTTTGTTGTTGTTTACAGAAAATTGACGAACAGATGCAGGCACGGCTGCAGGAAACTGAGGCTAGGATCAAGGCAAGGAAGAAGAGGCTAGATGAAAAGATTAAAATCATCAAAGAGAAAATTAATCGTCTCCTTCATGAGCAAAAGGCTCCAGAAAAGCAAGTGAGTGAAATAGCAATAGCCACTGCAGTCACCCAAGGGGTGGTTTCTGCCCTCCTTGCCTTGCCAGTGCAGAGCAGCACAGGGGTGGGGTGATGCCTCTGAGTGCCATCCTGATGAGGCCTCTATCAGAGCTGCTCTGAAGGACACTTCCTGCTCTGCTGAATCTCAGCTGATGCTCTAGACAGTGGCATTACTCCCTTGGCCATTTAGCCAGCAGTCGTCCGAATGAACTCCTTCTGGCTTCTTCCAGGAGACCTTGGTTCTTGAGGTGTTTTTGCTGGTGAACATGGTCACTCACATAGATTTGGGACACAAGCTACAAACTGTCTGCATCCCTTGTGAATCTGCTCCTGTCCTTTTCTTTGCTTTCTTCCCAGTCGATGACTCCTGGCTGACGGGGACAAGCTGTAGTCTCTGACTGCTTTGTTCTGTTTGACTTGAGTGGGAAGTGTCGCCATCCTACCTGGCAGCCTGCAAAGGCTTCCAGCAAATGACGGGCAACCAAGAGCCCCGAGGCTGGCATGGTGGCCTGTGTCAGCAGCAGTGGGGCAGCAGGAGCAGGGCAGTGAGCGTGGCCCTGTGCTGGGCTGCGCTGCGGCCACAGCTGGAGTGCTGTGTGCGCTTGTGGGCCCCTGGCAAGCAGAAAGTCATGGAGGGGCTGCAGCGTGTGCACAGAAGGACAGGGGAGCTGGGCCAGGGGGTGCAGCACAAGGCCAGTGAGGAGGTGCTGAGGGAGCTCTAGCCTGGACAATGGGAGGCTCTTGAGGGACCTGCAGGCAGACTTCCATCAATGCCTGCATGACAAGGCTCAGCACAAGAGCTGTTTCACCATCAAACATCCCCTCACTGCATCCAAGGGCTTTACATACGTGAGTGGGTGGCACTTCCATCTTGTGGTTTGTTGGCTTGTGGTTTTGCTAGGAGGAGAAGGCCTGTTCATTTGCCTCTTTTTCCAGCAAGCAAAGATGCTTCTGCACAATGTTCCCTGCCCTTTTCCAGCCCTGGAGGGGATTCTGATTCAGTTTTAGTTTTCCACCTCTGCAGCAGCTGTAGCAAAGGCGTTGCTGTTGCTTTCCTAGTTTTCCATTTCAGCGCTTGCGAGCACTAAAAGCTCGGTTTTTCCTAAACGACCTTGCTTACTGATGGCAGCCAGGGAGGAAAATCAACTTCAAATCCATCCAGAGTTCTGTTGCATTGGCCCATTTTAATTTGGTGGCTATAACTTAGAACCCCTCTGTCACTATGAAATAGGATGATTTTTCCTTAGAAGATGTGGTGGTAGATGTGAAAAGAAATGAGGTTCTACATGCTAGGAAATGGCCCGTCCCTCATGCTCCTCTCTTCTCACAGATGACTGAACCAAGAGCCGTCTCTCCCCTGGCTCCCTCTGCTCCTGGAGAAGAAGCCAAAGAGGAGCAAAGGGAGGTGGATGAGCGCCAGCCTCCATCAGTGCTCACACCAGAGCCTGGACATTCTGCACCTGTAAGTGCCAGTTGTGTGTGGTGCTGTCTTTAGTGCAAGGCAGAGCTGCAAGTTTTGGAGCAGCCAGCACTTTGCTGTTGCTGGCTGAGGATGCTGGGTGCTGCAGTCCTGGCAGGAGCTCGGGATCTCCTGCAGGCAGCGCCCACAGAACTTGGCCTTGGAGCTGTCACGTTGAGGCCGCAAAGGGCCGGTGCCTCTGGGAGAGCATGTGGCTGCTTGGCTCAGGGAAGCTCTGTCTCTTGGCTTCTGCAGTGCTATGGCCTAGGGCAAAGGAGGTAGTGCTGCAGGTGCCAGGCCTTGGCATGTTTGTTTTCCCAATTTGGAAAGGTGTCTTTGGTTAGTGGAAACGGTCTGCACTTTCCTTGAGTAGTTCTTCACTTGCACAGTGTGTTTTGGACCAGCTGTCTTTTGGCTTTTGATAAGCTGCAAGGGCAGGATTGTGTGGTCCATGCAGCTGCGGGGGACCATTCTTGTCCCGTGTGGCCAAAGACACAAAGCGCGGAGTTGCGAAGCCTTCTTGTCAGGCCACAAGCAGAAGCGGCCAGTTTCTGCTGGTGCATATCTTGGTGCAGTCTGCAGCTTTGGCAAGTGCCTTGGAGCCTGGAGCGGGGGTGAAGCTGCAAGTCCTTGACCGCTGTCCTGTGTTGCTCGGAAGAGGAAGGCCATCTTGCAATGGTGCCTGCTGGATCTGAAGTGAAATGGGCTCCTGTGTGGCCGAGGAGCTGCATGGGCCAAAATGCTAGTCAGAATTCTCAGCTGACAAAAGAGGGAGAAGAAACACCTTGGTCCTCCTCTTGAGGTGACCATAGAGTTTCTCTGATGTCCATCTGAGGATCTTTGCATGCATCCTTATCTCCTGAATGACTGGCATTTCTTTCAAGAGTGTGGATGTCAGGAAGGAGAAATGCTGGTGCAGGCCTGAAGAGAACTCCTGAAGTGTCTCTCACAAGGAGTGAGCTGACCCAGGAAGCCACCTGCAGCGCCAGGATGGAGCTGTGGGACAGGGCAGGGTGTCAATCCCTACTGAAAGACAAACAGGACATGGCAGAAGCCGAGGGAGGCTCTCAGCAGACCCCTGAGAAATGCCACACCCTCCCTGTCAGCTACCTGAGAGGCTGTTGGAGCTTCAGTCCCAGATGGCCCCTGACTGTAGGGCCAGGGTCACTTTGGAATCTGTGCCTCCCCTTGAACACAGAATGACCCAGCAGAGCAGCAGCACAGTGCTTTGGGAACGTGTGAGCCCAGCAGTCTTTGAGTCTCGGCCCACAAAGCTCATATGGGAAGTTGAAACCCGTCTTCTCTTGCTTTCTGTGCAGGTGCTTCTAGAGAGAGAGCAGGAGCAGACTGCCTCATCAGAGATGCCATGCCCGACTCAGGGAGAGCTGTTCCCAGCCCGAGAGCAGGAAGAGCAGCTCAGGCAGCAGGTGGAAGAGCCACAGGAGAATGGCCAGGTAAGCCTGACTGGCCAGGTGACAGAGGGAAGGGCAGGAAGAGGGGCACAAACCAGAGCTCTTGGGACTGAGGAGGCCAGGAAGTCCCACAGGCACTGCAAGCACAGAGCCTTGGAATGTGCGAGATCAGCACCAGGACAGGATGGTTACAGTGGTAGCAGAGCTGGGCAGGGAAGCAGAAGGAGGCGGCTGAATAAACGTGATTTTGAGGCTAAAAGAGGGAAAAGCTGCGTTTGATGGCAGCTCCCAGTCACTTGCTCTGCATTTGTGTGTACAGAAGATCAAGGCAGAGCCACAAGCAGAGCTGCCCAAAGCTCAGAGTGCCATCATGGCAGCGAAGAGGAGGAGTGAAGACATCCAAGAGGAGAAGAATCTCCCTATGCAGAGGGGCAATCAACAAAAAGAGGTGAATGAAGGAATGGCAGCCACTCCACTCGTGAAACAGAGTCCTTTTTGTTGTTGTTTACAGAAAATTGACGAACAGATGCAGGCACGGCTGCAGGAAACTGAGGCTAGGATCAAGGCAAGGAAGAAGAGGCTAGATGAAAAGATTAAAATCATCAAAGAGAAAATTAATCGTCTCCTTCATGAGCAAAAGGCTCCAGAAAAGCAAGTGAGTGAAATAGCAATAGCCACTGCAGTCACCCAAGGGGTGGTTTCTGCCCTCCTTGCCTTGCCAGTGCAGAGCAGCACAGGGGTGGGGTGATGCCTCTGAGTGCCATCCTGATGAGGCCTCTATCAGAGCTGCTCTGAAGGACACTTCCTGCTCTGCTGAATCTCAGCTGATGCTCTAGACAGTGGCATTACTCCCTTGGCCATTTAGCCAGCAGTCGTCCGAATGAACTCCTTCTGGCTTCTTCCAGGAGACCTTGGTTCTTGAGGTGTTTTTGCTGGTGAACATGGTCACTCACATAGATTTGGGACACAAGCTACAAACTGTCTGCATCCCTTGTGAATCTGCTCCTGTCCTTTTCTTTGCTTTCTTCCCAGTCGATGACTCCTGGCTGACGGGGACAAGCTGTAGTCTCTGACTGCTTTGTTCTGTTTGACTTGAGTGGGAAGTGTCGCCATCCTACCTGGCAGCCTGCAAAGGCTTCCAGCAAATGACGGGCAACCAAGAGCCCCGAGGCTGGCATGGTGGCCTGTGTCAGCAGCAGTGGGGCAGCAGGAGCAGGGCAGTGAGCGTGGCCCTGTGCTGGGCTGCGCTGCGGCCACAGCTGGAGTGCTGTGTGCGCTTGTGGGCCCCTGGCAAGCAGAAAGTCATGGAGGGGCTGCAGCGTGTGCACAGAAGGACAGGGGAGCTGGGCCAGGGGGTGCAGCACAAGGCCAGTGAGGAGGTGCTGAGGGAGCTCTAGCCTGGACAATGGGAGGCTCTTGAGGGACCTGCAGGCAGACTTCCATCAATGCCTGCATGACAAGGCTCAGCACAAGAGCTGTTTCACCATCAAACATCCCCTCACTGCATCCAAGGGCTTTACATACGTGAGTGGGTGGCACTTCCATCTTGTGGTTTGTTGGCTTGTGGTTTTGCTAGGAGGAGAAGGCCTGTTCATTTGCCTCTTTTTCCAGCAAGCAAAGATGCTTCTGCACAACGTTCCCTGCCCTTTTCCAGCCCTGGAGGGGATTCTGATTCAGTTTTAGTTTTCCACCTCTGCAGCAGCTGTAGCAAAGGCGTTGCTGTTGCTTTCCTAGTTTTCCATTTCAGCGCTTGCGAGCACTAAAAGCTCGGATTTTCCTAAACGACCTTGCTTACTGATGGCAGCCAGGGAGGAAAATCAACTTCAAATCCATCCAGAGTTCTGTTGCATTGGCCCATTTTAATTTGGTGGCTATAACTTAGAACCCCTCTGTCACTATGAAATAGGATGATTTTTCCTTAGAAGATGTGGTGGTAGATGTGAAAAGAAATGAGGTTCTACATGCTAGGAAATGGCCCGTCCCTCATGCTCCTCTCTTCTCACAGATGACTGAACCAAGAGCCGTCTCTCCCCTGGCTCCCTCTGCTCCTGGAGAAGAAGCCAAAGAGGAGCAAAGGGAGGTGGATGAGCGCCAGCCTCCATCAGTGCTCACACCAGAGCCTGGACATTCTGCACCTGTAAGTGCCAGTTGCGTGTGGTGCTGTCTTTAGTGCAAGGCAGAGCTGCAAGTTTTGGAGCAGCCAGCACTTTGCTGTTGCTGGCTGAGGATGCTGGGTGCTGCAGTCCTGGCAGGAGCTCGGGATCTCCTGCAGGCAGCGCCCACAGAACTTGGCCTTGGAGCTGTCACGTTGAGGCCGCAAAGGGCCGGTGCCTCTGGGAGAGCATGTGGCTGCTTGGCTCAGGGAAGCTCTGTCTCTTGGCTTCTGCAGTGCTATGGCCTAGGGCAAAGGAGGTAGTGCTGCAGGTGCCAGGCCTTGGCATGTTTGTTTTCCCAATTTGGAAAGGTGTCTTTGGTTAGTGGAAACGGTCTGCACTTTCCTTGACTAGTTCTTCACTTGCACAGTGTGTTTTGGACCAGCTGTCTTTTGGCTTTTGATAAGCTGCAAGGGCAGGATTGTGTGGTCCATGCAGCTGCGGGGGACCATTCTTGTCCCGTGTGGCCAAAGACACAAAGCCCGGAGTTGCGAAGCCTTCTTGTCAGGCCACAAGCAGAAGCGGCCAGTTTCTGCTGGTGCATATCTTGGTGCAGTCTGCAGCTTTGGCAAGTGCCTTGGAGCCTGGAGCGGGGGTGAAGCTGCAAGTCCTTGACCGCTGTCCTGTGTTGCTCGGAAGAGGAAGGCCATCTTGCAATGGTGCCTGCTGGATCTGAAGTGAAATGGGGACCTGTGTGGCTGGGGAGCTGCGTGGGCCAAAAGGACGCAGGGCTGGTGGCCTAGAGCAGCTGAAGATGAGGCAGCGTGTGGCCAGGGGGCCAAGAAGGCCAAGGGCATGGTGGCCTGTGTCAGCAGCAGTGGGACAGCAGGAGCAGGGCAGTGAGCGTGGCCCTGTGCTGGGCTGTGCTGCGGCCACAGCTGGAGCGCTGTGTGCACTTGTGGGCCCCTGGCAAGCAGAAAGTCATGGAGGGGCTGCAGCATGTGCACAGAAGGACAGGAGAGCTGGGCCAGGGGGTGCAGCACAAGGCCAGTGAGGAGGTGCTGAGGGAGCTCTAGCCTGGACAATGGGAGGCTCTTGAGGGACCTGCAGGCAGACTTCCATCCATCGATCCCTACATGACAGCGCTCAGCACAAGGGCTGTTTCCCTGCCAAGTATGCCCTCACTGCATCCACGGGCTTTTGACACTGGAGTGGGTGACGCTTCTATCTTGTGGTTTGTTGGCTCATTGGTTTCTTAGGAGGAGAAAGCCTGTTCATTTTCCTCTTTTTCCAGCAAGTTAAGATGTTCCTGCACAATGTTTCCTGCGCTTTTCCAGCTCTGGATGGGATTCTGATCCAGTTTTTAATTTTCTGCGTCTACAGCAGGGGTAGTAAAGGCGCTGCTGTCGCTTTCCTAGTTTGCCATTTCAGCGCTTTCAAGCAGTAAAAGCTCTGTTTTGCCAAGACAGCCTTGCTTACTAATAGCAGTCAGAGAGGAAAATCAACTTCATACCCATCTGCAGTGCGGTTGAGTTGGCCCATTTTGATTTGGTAGCTGTGACTTAGAAACCCTCTGTCACTATGAAATGTTATAAGACATCCTTAGGAGATGTGGTGGTAGATGTGAAAAGAAATGAGGTTCTACATGCTAGGAAATGGCCCGTCCCTCATGCTCCTCTCTTCTCACAGATGACTGAACCAAGAGCCGTCTCTCCCCTGGCTCCCTCTGCTCCTGGAGAAGAAGCCAAAGAGGAGCAAAGGGAGGTGGATGAGCGCCAGCCTCCATCAGTGCTCACACCAGAGCCTGGACATTCTGCACCTGTAAGTGCCAGTTGCGTGTGGTGCTGTCTTTAGTGCAAGGCAGAGCTGCAAGTTTTGGAGCAGCCAGCACTTTGCTGTTGCTGGCTGAGGATGCTGGGTGCTGCAGTCCTGGCAGGAGCTCGGGATCTCCTGCATGCAGCGCCCACAGAACTTGGCCTTGGAGCTGTCACGTTGAGGCCGCAAAGGGCCGGTGCCTCTGGGAGAGCATGTGGCTGCTTGGCTCAGGGAAGCTCTGTCTCTTGGCTTCTGCAGTGCTATGGCCTAGGGCAAAGGAGGTAGTGCTGCAGGTGCCAGGCCTTGGCATGTTTGTTTTCCCAATTTGGAAAGGTGTCTTTGGTTAGTGGAAACGGTCTGCACTTTCCTTGAGTAGTTCTTCACTTGCACAGTGTGTTTTGGACCAGCTGTCTTTTGGCTTTTGATAAGCTGCAAGGGCAGGATTGTGTGGTCCATGCAGCTGCGGGGGACCATTCTTGTCCCGTGTGGCCAAAGACACAAAGCCCGGAGTTGCGAAGCCTTCTTGTCAGGCCACAAGCAGAAGCGGCCAGTTTCTGCTGGTGCATATCTTGGTGCAGTCTGCAGCTTTGGCAAGTGCCTTGGAGCCTGGAGCGGGGGTGAAGCTGCAAGTCCTTGACCGCTGTCCTGTGTTGCTCGGAAGAGGAAGGCCATCTTGCAATGGTGCCTGCTGGATCTGAAGTGAAATGGGGACCTGTGTGGCTGGGGAGCTGCGTGGGCCAAAAGGACGCAGGGCTGGTGGCCTAGAGCAGCTGAAGATGAGGCAGCGTGTGGCCAGGGGGCCAAGAAGGCCAAGGGCATGGTGGCCTGTGTCAGCAGCAGTGGGACAGCAGGAGCAGGGCAGTGAGCGTGGCCCTGTGCTGGGCTGTGCTGCGGCCACAGCTGGAGCGCTGTGTGCACTTGTGGGCCCCTGGCAAGCAGAAAGTCATGGAGGGGCTGCAGCGTGTGCACAGAAGGACAGGAGAGCTGGGCCAGGGGGTGCAGCACAAGGCCAGTGAGGAGGTGCTGAGGGAGCTCTAGCCTGGACAATGGGAGGCTCTTGAGGGACCTGCAGGCAGACTTCCATCCATCGATCCCTACATGACAGCGCTCAGCACAAGGGCTGTTTCCCTGCCAAGTATGCCCTCACTGCATCCACGGGCTTTTGACACTGGAGTGGGTGACGCTTCTATCTTGTGGTTTGTTGGCTCATTGGTTTCTTAGGAGGAGAAAGCCTGTTCATTTTCCTCTTTTTCCAGCAAGTTAAGATGTTCCTGCACAATGTTTCCTGCGCTTTTCCAGCTCTGGATGGGATTCTGATCCAGTTTTTAATTTTCTGCGTCTACAGCAGGGGTAGTAAAGGCGCTGCTGTCGCTTTCCTAGTTTGCCATTTCAGCGCTTTCAAGCAGTAAAAGCTCTGTTTTGCCAAGACAGCCTTGCTTACTAATAGCAGTCAGAGAGGAAAATCAACTTCATACCCATCTGCAGTGCGGTTGAGTTGGCCCATTTTGATTTGGTAGCTGTGACTTAGAAACCCTCTGTCACTATGAAATGTTATAAGACATCCTTAGGAGATGTGGTGGTAGATGTGAAAAGAAATGAGGTTCTACATGCTAGGAAATGGCCTGTCCCTCATGCTCCTCTCTTCTCACAGATGACTGAACCAAGAGCCGTCTCTCCCCTGGCTCCCTCTGCTCCTGGAGAAGAAGCCAAAGAGGAGCAAAGGGAGGTGGATGAGCGCCAGCCTCCATCAGTGCTCACACCAGAGCCTGGACATTCTGCACCTGTAAGTGCCAGTTGTGTGTGGTGCTGTCTTTAGTGCAAGGCAGAGCTGCAAGTTTTGGAGCAGCCAGCACTTTGCTGTTGCTGGCTGAGGATGCTGGGTGCTGCAGTCCTGGCAGGAGCTCGGGATCTCCTGCAGGCAGCGCCCACAGAACTTGGCCTTGGAGCTGTCACGTTGAGGCCGCAAAGGGCCGGTGCCTCTGGGAGAGCATGTGGCTGCTTGGCTCAGGGAAGCTCTGTCTCTTGGCTTCTGCAGTGCTATGGCCTAGGGCAAAGGAGGTAGTGCTGCAGGTGCCAGGCCTTGGCATGTTTGTTTTCCCAATTTGGAAAGGTGTCTTTGGTTAGTGGAAACGGTCTGCACTTTCCTTGAGTAGTTCTTCACTTGCACAGTGTGTTTTGGACCAGCTGTCTTTTGGCTTTTGATAAGCTGCAAGGGCAGGATTGTGTGGTCCATGCAGCTGCGGGGGACCATTCTTGTCCCGTGTGGCCAAAGACACAAAGCCCGGAGTTGCGAAGCCTTCTTGTCAGGCCACAAGCAGAAGCGGCCAGTTTCTGCTGGTGCATATCTTGGTGCAGTCTGCAGCTTTGGCAAGTGCCTTGGAGCCTGGAGCGGGGGTGAAGCTGCAAGTCCTTGACCGCTGTCCTGTGTTGCTCGGAAGAGGAAGGCCATCTTGCAATGGTGCCTGCTGGATCTGAAGTGAAATGGGCTCCTGTGTGGCCGAGGAGCTGCATGGGCCAAAATGCTAGTCAGAATTCTCAGCTGACAAAAGAGGGAGAAGAAACACCTTGGTCCTCCTCTTGAGGTGACCATAGAGTTTCTCTGATGTCCATCTGAGGATCTTTGCATGCATCCTTATCTCCTGAATGACTGGCATTTCTTTCAAGAGTGTGGATGTCAGGAAGGAGAAATGCTGGTGCAGGCCTGAAGAGAACTCCTGAAGTGTCTCTCACAAGGAGTGAGCTGACCCAGGAAGCCACCTGCAGCGCCAGGATGGAGCTGTGGGACAGGGCAGGGTGTCAATCCCTACTGAAAGACAAACAGGACATGGCAGAAGCCGAGGGAGGCTCTCAGCAGACCCCTGAGAAATGCCACACCCTCCCTGTCAGCTACCTGAGAGGCTGTTGGAGCTTCAGTCCCAGATGGCCCCTGACTGTAGGGCCAGGGTCACTTTGGAATCTGTGCCTCCCCTTGAACACAGAATGACCCAGCAGAGCAGCAGCACAGTGCTTTGGGAACGTGTGAGCCCAGCAGTCTTTGAGTCTCGGCCCACAAAGCTCATATGGGAAGTTGAAACCCGTCTTCTCTTGCTTTCTGTGCAGGTGCTTCTAGAGAGAGAGCAGGAGCAGACTGCCTCATCAGAGATGCCATGCCCGACTCAGGGAGAGCTGTTCCCAGCCCGAGAGCAGGAAGAGCAGCTCAGGCAGCAGGTGGAAGAGCCACAGGAGAATGGCCAGGTAAGCCTGACTGGCCAGGTGACAGAGGGAAGGGCAGGAAGAGGGGCACAAACCAGAGCTCTTGGGACTGAGGAGGCCAGGAAGTCCCACAGGCACTGCAAGCACAGAGCCTTGGAATGTGCGAGATCAGCACCAGGACAGGATGGTTACAGTGGTAGCAGAGCTGGGCAGGGAAGCAGAAGGAGGCGGCTGAATAAACGTGATTTTGAGGCTAAAAGAGGGAAAAGCTGCGTTTGATGGCAGCTCCCAGTCACTTGCTCTGCATTTGTGTGTACAGAAGATCAAGGCAGAGCCACAAGCAGAGCTGCCCAAAGCTCAGAGTGCCATCATGGCAGCGAAGAGGAGGAGTGAAGACATCCAAGAGGAGAAGAATCTCCCTATGCAGAGGGGCAATCAACAAAAAGAGGTGAATGAAGGAATGGCAGCCACTCCACTCGTGAAACAGAGTCCTTTTTGTTGTTGTTTACAGAAAATTGACGAACAGATGCAGGCACGGCTGCAGGAAACTGAGGCTAGGATCAAGGCAAGGAAGAAGAGGCTAGATGAAAAGATTAAAATCATCAAAGAGAAAATTAATCATCTCCTTCATGAGCAAAAGGCTCCAGAAAAGCAAGTGAGTGAAATAGCAATAGCCACTGCAGTCACCCAAGGGGTGGTTTCTGCCCTCCTTGCCTTGCCAGTGCAGAGCAGCACAGGGGTGGGGTGATGCCTCTGAGTGCCATCCTGATGAGGCCTCTATCAGAGCTGCTCTGAAGGACACTTCCTGCTCTGCTGAATCTCAGCTGATGCTCTAGACAGTGGCATTACTCCCTTGGCCATTTAGCCAGCAGTCGTCCGAATGAACTCCTTCTGGCTTCTTCCAGGAGACCTTGGTTCTTGAGGTGTTTTTGCTGGTGAACATGGTCACTCACATAGATTTGGGACACAAGCTACAAACTGTCTGCATCCCTTGTGAATCTGCTCCTGTCCTTTTCTTTGCTTTCTTCCCAGTCGATGACTCCTGGCTGACGGGGACAAGCTGTAGTCTCTGACTGCTTTGTTCTGTTTGACTTGAGTGGGAAGTGTCGCCATCCTACCTGGCAGCCTGCAAAGGCTTCCAGCAAATGACGGGCAACCAAGAGCCCCGAGGCTGGCATGGTGGCCTGTGTCAGCAGCAGTGGGGCAGCAGGAGCAGGGCAGTGAGCGTGGCCCTGTGCTGGGCTGCGCTGCGGCCACAGCTGGAGTGCTGTGTGCGCTTGTGGGCCCCTGGCAAGCAGAAAGTCATGGAGGGGCTGCAGCGTGTGCACAGAAGGACAGGGGAGCTGGGCCAGGGGGTGCAGCACAAGGCCAGTGAGGAGGTGCTGAGGGAGCTCTAGCCTGGACAATGGGAGGCTCTTGAGGGACCTGCAGGCAGACTTCCATCAATGCCTGCATGACAAGGCTCAGCACAAGAGCTGTTTCACCATCAAACATCCCCTCACTGCATCCAAGGGCTTTACATACGTGAGTGGGTGGCACTTCCACCTTGTGGTTTGTTGGCTTGTGGTTTTGCTAGGAGGAGAAGGCCTGTTCATTTGCCTCTTTTTCCAGCAAGCAAAGATGCTTCTGCACAACGTTCCCTGCCCTTTTCCAGCCCTGGAGGGGATTCTGATTCAGTTTTAGTTTTCCACCTCTGCAGCAGCTGTAGCAAAGGCGTTGCTGTTGCTTTCCTAGTTTTCCATTTCAGCGCTTGCGAGCACTAAAAGCTCGGATTTTCCTAAACGACCTTGCTTACTGATGGCAGCCAGGGAGGAAAATCAACTTCAAATCCATCCAGAGTTCTGTTGCATTGGCCCATTTTAATTTGGTGGCTATAACTTAGAACCCCTCTGTCACTATGAAATAGGATGATTTTTCCTTAGAAGATGTGGTGGTAGATGTGAAAAGAAATGAGGTTCTACATGCTAGGAAATGGCCCGTCCCTCATGCTCCTCTCTTCTCACAGATGACTGAACCAAGAGCCGTCTCTCCCCTGGCTCCCTCTGCTCCTGGAGAAGAAGCCAAAGAGGAGCAAAGGGAGGTGGATGAGCGCCAGCCTCCATCAGTGCTCACACCAGAGCCTGGACATTCTGCACCTGTAAGTGCCAGTTGCGTGTGGTGCTGTCTTTAGTGCAAGGCAGAGCTGCAAGTTTTGGAGCAGCCAGCACTTTGCTGTTGCTGGCTGAGGATGCTGGGTGCTGCAGTCCTGGCAGGAGCTCGGGATCTCCTGCAGGCAGCGCCCACAGAACTTGGCCTTGGAGCTGTCACGTTGAGGCCGCAAAGGGCCGGTGCCTCTGGGAGAGCATGTGGCTGCTTGGCTCAGGGAAGCTCTGTCTCTTGGCTTCTGCAGTGCTATGGCCTAGGGCAAAGGAGGTAGTGCTGCAGGTGCCAGGCCTTGGCATGTTTGTTTTCCCAATTTGGAAAGGTGTCTTTGGTTAGTGGAAACGGTCTGCACTTTCCTTGAGTAGTTCTTCACTTGCACAGTGTGTTTTGGACCAGCTGTCTTTTGGCTTTTGATAAGCTGCAAGGGCAGGATTGTGTGGTCCATGCAGCTGCGGGGGACCATTCTTGTCCCGTGTGGCCAAAGACACAAAGCCCGGAGTTGCGAAGCCTTCTTGTCAGGCCACAAGCAGAAGCGGCCAGTTTCTGCTGGTGCATATCTTGGTGCAGTCTGCAGCTTTGGCAAGTGCCTTGGAGCCTGGAGCGGGGGTGAAGCTGCAAGTCCTTGACCGCTGTCCTGTGTTGCTCGGAAGAGGAAGGCCATCTTGCAATGGTGCCTGCTGGATCTGAAGTGAAATGGGCTCCTGTGTGGCCGAGGAGCTGCATGGGCCAAAAGGACGCAGGGCTGGTGGCCTAGAGCAGCTGAAGATGAGGCAGCGTGTGGCCAGGGGGCCAAGAAGGCCAAGGGCATGGTGGCCTGTGTCAGCAGCAGTGGGACAGCAGGAGCAGGGCAGTGAGCGTGGCCCTGTGCTGGGCTGTGCTGCGGCCACAGCTGGAGCGCTGTGTGCACTTGTGGGCCCCTGGCAAGCAGAAAGTCATGGAGGGGCTGCAGCGTGTGCACAGAAGGACAGGAGAGCTGGGCCAGGGGGTGCAGCACAAGGCCAGTGAGGAGGTGCTGAGGGAGCTCTAGCCTGGACAATGGGAGGCTCTTGAGGGACCTGCAGGCAGACTTCCATCCATCGATCCCTACATGACAGCGCTCAGCACAAGGGCTGTTTCCCTGCCAAGTATGCCCTCCTGCATCCACGGGCTTTTGACACTGGAGTGGGTGACGCTTCTATCTTGTGGTTTGTTGGCTCATTGGTTTCTTAGGAGGAGAAAGCCTGTTCATTTTCCTCTTTTTCCAGCAAGTTAAGATGTTCCTGCACAATGTTTCCTGCGCTTTTCCAGCTCTGGATGGGATTCTGATCCAGTTTTTAATTTTCTACGTCTACAGCAGCGGTAGTAAAGGCGCTGCTGTCGCTTTCCTAGTTTGCCATTTCAGCGCTTTCAAGCAGTAAAAGCTCTGTTTTGCCAAGACAGCCTTGCTTACTAATAGCAGTCAGAGAGGAAAATCAACTTCATACCCATCTGCAGTGCGGTTGAGTTGGCCCATTTTGATTTGGTAGCTGTGACTTAGAAACCCTCTGTCACTATGAAATGTTATAAGACATCCTTAGGAGATGTGGTGGTAGATGTGAAAAGAAATGAGGTTCTACATGCTAGGAAATGGCCTGTCCCTCATGCTCCTCTCTTCTCACAGATGACTGAACCAAGAGCCGTCTCTCCCCTGGCTCCCTCTGCTCCTGGAGAAGAAGCCAAAGAGGAGCAAAGGGAGGTGGATGAGCGCCAGCCTCCATCAGTGCTCACACCAGAGCCTGGACATTCTGCACCTGTAAGTGCCAGTTGTGTGTGGTGCTGTCTTTAGTGCAAGGCAGAGCTGCAAGTTTTGGAGCAGCCAGCACTTTGCTGTTGCTGGCTGAGGATGCTGGGTGCTGCAGTCCTGGCAGGAGCTCGGGATCTCCTGCAGGCAGCGCCCACAGAACTTGGCCTTGGAGCTGTCACGTTGAGGCCGCAAAGGGCCGGTGCCTCTGGGAGAGCATGTGGCTGCTTGGCTCAGGGAAGCTCTGTCTCTTGGCTTCTGCAGTGCTATGGCCTAGGGCAAAGGAGGTAGTGCTGCAGGTGCCAGGCCTTGGCATGTTTGTTTTCCCAATTTGGAAAGGTGTCTTTGGTTAGTGGAAACGGTCTGCACTTTCCTTGAGTAGTTCTTCACTTGCACAGTGTGTTTTGGACCAGCTGTCTTTTGGCTTTTGATAAGCTGCAAGGGCAGGATTGTGTGGTCCATGCAGCTGCGGGGGACCATTCTTGTCCCGTGTGGCCAAAGACACAAAGCCCGGAGTTGCGAAGCCTTCTTGTCAGGCCACAAGCAGAAGCGGCCAGTTTCTGCTGGTGCATATCTTGGTGCAGTCTGCAGCTTTGGCAAGTGCCTTGGAGCCCGGAGCGGGGGTGAAGCTGCAAGTCCTTGACCGCTGTCCTGTGTTGCTCGGAAGAGGAAGGCCATCTTGCAATGGTGCCTGCTGGATCTGAAGTGAAATGGGCTCCTGTGTGGCCGAGGAGCTGCATGGGCCAAAATGCTGGTCAGAATTCTCAGCTGACAAAAGAGGGAGAAGAAACACCTTGGTCCTCCTCTTGAGGTGACCATAGAGTTTCTCTGATGTCCATCTGAGGATCTTTGCATGCATCCTTATCTCCTGAATGACTGGCATTTCTTTCAAGAGTGTGGATGTCAGGAAGGAGAAATGCTGGTGCAGGCCTGAAGAGAACTCCTGAAGTGTCTCTCACAAGGAGTGAGCTGACCCAGGAAGCCACCTGCAGCGCCAGGATGGAGCTGTGGGACAGGGCAGGGTGTCAGTCCCTACTGAAAGACAAACAGGACATGGCAGAAGCCGAGGGAGGCTCTCAGCAGACCCCTGAGAAATGCCACACCCTCCCTGTCAGCTACCTGAGAGGCTGTTGGAGCTTCAGTCCCAGATGGCCCCTGACTGTAGGGCCAGGGTCACTTTGGAATCTGTGCCTCCCCTTGAACACAGAATGACCCAGCAGAGCAGCAGCACAGTGCTTTGGGAACGTGTGAGCCCAGCAGTCTTTGAGTCTCGGCCCACAAAGCTCATATGGGAAGTTGAAACCCGTCTTCTCTTGCTTTCTGTGCAGGTGCTTCTAGAGAGAGAGCAGGAGCAGACTGCCTCATCAGAGATGCCATGCCCGACTCAGGGAGAGCTGTTCCCAGCCCGAGAGCAGGAAGAGCAGCTCAGGCAGCAGGTGGAAGAGCCACAGGAGAATGGCCAGGTAAGCCTGACTGGCCAGGTGACAGAGGGAAGGGCAGGAAGAGGGGCACAAACCAGAGCTCTTGGGACTGAGGAGGCCAGGAAGTCCCACAGGCACTGCAAGCACAGAGCCTTGGAATGTGCGAGATCAGCACCAGGACAGGATGGTTACAGTGGTAGCAGAGCTGGGCAGGGAAGCAGAAGGAGGCGGCTGAATAAACGTGATTTTGAGGCTAAAAGAGGGAAAAGCTGCGTTTGATGGCAGCTCCCAGTCACTTGCTCTGCATTTGTGTGTACAGAAGATCAAGGCAGAGCCACAAGCAGAGCTGCCCAAAGCTCAGAGTGCCATCATGGCAGCGAAGAGGAGGAGTGAAGACATCCAAGAGGAGAAGAATCTCCCTATGCAGAGGGGCAATCAACAAAAAGAGGTGAATGAAGGAATGGCAGCCACTCCACTCGTGAAACAGAGTCCTTTTTGTTGTTGTTTACAGAAAATTGACGAACAGATGCAGGCACGGCTGCAGGAAACTGAGGCTAGGATCAAGGCAAGGAAGAAGAGGCTAGATGAAAAGATTAAAATCATCAAAGAGAAAATTAATCGTCTCCTTCATGAGCAAAAGGCTCCAGAAAAGCAAGTGAGTGAAATAGCAATAGCCACTGCAGTCACCCAAGGGGTGGTTTCTGCCCTCCTTGCCTTGCCAGTGCAGAGCAGCACAGGGGTGGGGTGATGCCTCTGAGTGCCATCCTGATGAGGCCTCTATCAGAGCTGCTCTGAAGGACACTTCCTGCTCTGCTGAATCTCAGCTGATGCTCTAGACAGTGGCATTACTCCCTTGGCCATTTAGCCAGCAGTCGTCCGAATGAACTCCTTCTGGCTTCTTCCAGGAGACCTTGGTTCTTGAATTGTTTTTGCTGGTGAACATGGTCACTCACATAGATTTGGGAAACAAGCTACAAACTGTCTGCATCCCTTGTGAATCTGCTCCTGTCCTTTTCTTTGCTTTCTTCCCAGTCGATGACTCCTGGCTGACGGGGACAAGCTGTAGTCTCTGACTGCTTTGTTCTGTTTGACTTGAGTGGGAAGTGTCGCCATCCTACCTGGCAGCCTGCAAAGGCTTCCAGCAAATGACGGGCAACCAAGAGCCCCGAGGCTGGCATGGTGGCCTGTGTCAGCAGCAGTGGGGCAGCAGGAGCAGGGCAGTGAGCGTGGCCCTGTGCTGGGCTGCGCTGCGGCCACAGCTGGAGTGCTGTGTGCGCTTGTGGGCCCCTGGCAAGCAGAAAGTCATGGAGGGGCTGCAGCGTGTGCACAGAAGGACAGGGGAGCTGGGCCAGGGGGTGCAGCACAAGGCCAGTGAGGAGGTGCTGAGGGAGCTCTAGCCTGGACAATGGGAGGCTCTTGAGGGACCTGCAGGCAGACTTCCATCAATGCCTGCATGACAAGGCTCAGCACAAGAGCTGTTTCACCATCAAACATCCCCTCACTGCATCCAAGGGCTTTACATACGTGAGTGGGTGGCACTTCCATCTTGTGGTTTGTTGGCTTGTGGTTTTGCTAGGAGGAGAAGGCCTGTTCATTTGCCTCTTTTTCCAGCAAGCAAAGATGCTTCTGCACAACGTTCCCTGCCCTTTTCCAGCCCTGGAGGGGATTCTGATTCAGTTTTAGTTTTCCACCTCTGCAGCAGCTGTAGCAAAGGCGTTGCTGTTGCTTTCCTAGTTTTCCATTTCAGCGCTTGCGAGCACTAAAAGCTCGGTTTTTCCTAAACGACCTTGCTTACTGATGGCAGCCAGGGAGGAAAATCAACTTCAAATCCATCCAGAGTTCTGTTGCATTGGCCCATTTTAATTTGGTGGCTATAACTTAGAACCCCTCTGTCACTATGAAATAGGATGATTTTTCCTTAGAAGATGTGGTGGTAGATGTGAAAAGAAATGAGGTTCTACATGCTAGGAAATGGCCCGTCCCTCATGCTCCTCTCTTCTCACAGATGACTGAACCAAGAGCCGTCTCTCCCCTGGCTCCCTCTGCTCCTGGAGAAGAAGCCAAAGAGGAGCAAAGGGAGGTGGATGAGCGCCAGCCTCCATCAGTGCTCACACCAGAGCCTGGACATTCTGCACCTGTAAGTGCCAGTTGTGTGTGGTGCTGTCTTTAGTGCAAGGCAGAGCTGCAAGTTTTGGAGCAGCCAGCACTTTGCTGTTGCTGGCTGAGGATGCTGGGTGCTGCAGTCCTGGCAGGAGCTCGGGATCTCCTGCAGGCAGCGCCCACAGAACTTGGCCTTGGAGCTGTCACGTTGAGGCCGCAAAGGGCCGGTGCCTCTGGGAGAGCATGTGGCTGCTTGGCTCAGGGAAGCTCTGTCTCTTGGCTTCTGCAGTGCTATGGCCTAGGGCAAAGGAGGTAGTGCTGCAGGTGCCAGGCCTTGGCATGTTTGTTTTCCCAATTTGGAAAGGTGTCTTTGGTTAGTGGAAACGGTCTGCATTTTCCTTGAGTAGTTCTTCACTTGCACAGTGTGTTTTGGACCAGCTGTCTTTTGGCTTTTGATAAGCTGCAAGGGCAGGATTGTGTGGTGCATGCAGCTGCGGGGGACCATTCTTGTCCCGTGTGGTCAAAGACACAAAGCGCGGAGTTGCGAAGCCTTCTTGTCAGGCCACAAGCAGAAGCGGCCAGTTTCTGCTGGTGCATATCTTGGTGCAGTCTGCAGCTTTGGCAAGTGCCTTGGAGCCTGGAGCGGGGGTGAAGCTGCAAGTCCTTGACCGCTGTCCTGTGTTGCTCGGAAGAGGAAGGCCATCTTGCAATGGTGCCTGCTGGATCTGAAGTGAAATGGGCTCCTGTGTGGCCGAGGAGCTGCATGGGCCAAAATGCTAGTCAGAATTCTCAGCTGACAAAAGAGGGAGAAGAAACACCTTGGTCCTCCTCTTGAGGTGACCATAGAGTTTCTCTGATGTCCATCTGAGGATCTTTGCATGCATCCTTATCTCCTGAATGACTGGCATTTCTTTCAAGAGTGTGGATGTCAGGAAGGAGAAATGCTGGTGCAGGCCTGAAGAGAACTCCTGAAGTGTCTCTCACAAGGAGTGAGCTGACCCAGGAAGCCACCTGCAGCGCCAGGATGGAGCTGTGGGACAGGGCAGGGTGTCAGTCCCTACTGAAAGACAAACAGGACATGGCAGAAGCCGAGGGAGGCTCTCAGCAGACCCCTGAGAAATGCCACACCCTCCCTGTCAGCTACCTGAGAGGCTGTTGGAGCTTCAGTCCCAGATGGCCCCTGACTGTAGGGCCAGGGTCACTTTGGAATCTGTGCCTCCCCTTGAACACAGAATGACCCAGCAGAGCAGCAGCACAGTGCTTTGGGAACGTGTGAGCCCAGCAGTCTTTGAGTCTCGGCCCACAAAGCTCATATGGGAAGTTGAAACCCGTCTTCTCTTGCTTTCTGTGCAGGTGCTTCTAGAGAGAGAGCAGGAGCAGACTGCCTCATCAGAGATGCCATGCCCGACTCAGGGAGAGCTGTTCCCAGCCCGAGAGCAGGAAGAGCAGCTCAGGCAGCAGGTGGAAGAGCCACAGGAGAATGGCCAGGTAAGCCTGACTGGCCAGGTGACAGAGGGAAGGGCAGGAAGAGGGGCACAAACCAGAGCTCTTGGGACTGAGGAGGCCAGGAAGTCCCACAGGCACTGCAAGCACAGAGCCTTGGAATGTGCGAGATCAGCACCAGGACAGGATGGTTACAGTGGTAGCAGAGCTGGGCAGGGAAGCAGAAGGAGGCGGCTGAATAAACGTGATTTTGAGGCTAAAAGAGGGAAAAGCTGCGTTTGATGGCAGCTCCCAGTCACTTGCTCTGCATTTGTGTGTACAGAAGATCAAGGCAGAGCCACAAGCAGAGCTGCCCAAAGCTCAGAGTGCCATCATGGCAGCGAAGAGGAGGAGTGAAGACATCCAAGAGGAGAAGAATCTCCCTATGCAGAGGGGCAATCAACAAAAAGAGGTGAATGAAGGAATGGCAGCCACTCCACTCGTGAAACAGAGTCCTTTTTGTTGTTGTTTACAGAAAATTGACGAACAGATGCAGGCACGGCTGCAGGAAACTGAGGCTAGGATCAAAGCAAGGAAGAAGAGGCTAGATGAAAAGATTAAAATCATCAAAGAGAAAATTAATCGTCTCCTTCATGAGCAAAAGGCTCCAGAAAAGCAAGTGAGTGAAATAGCAATAGCCACTGCAGTCACCCAAGGGGTGGTTTCTGCCCTCCTTGCCTTGCCAGTGCAGAGCAGCACAGGGGTGGGGTGATGCCTCTGAGTGCCATCCTGATGAGGCCTCTATCAGAGCTGCTCTGAAGGACACTTCCTGCTCTGCTGAATCTCAGCTGATGCTCTAGACAGTGGCATTACTCCCTTGGCCATTTAGCCAGCAGTCGTCCGAATGAACTCCTTCTGGCTTCTTCCAGGAGACCTTGGTTCTTGAGGTGTTTTTGCTGGTGAACATGGTCACTCACATAGATTTGGGACACAAGCTACAAACTGTCTGCATCCCTTGTGAATCTGCTCCTGTCCTTTTCTTTGCTTTCTTCCCAGTCGATGACTCCTGGCTGACGGGGACAAGCTGTAGTCTCTGACTGCTTTGTTCTGTTTGACTTGAGTGGGAAGTGTCGCCATCCTACCTGGCAGCCTGCAAAGGCTTCCAGCAAATGACGGGCAACCAAGAGCCCCGAGGCTGGCATGGTGGCCTGTGTCAGCAGCAGTGGGGCAGCAGGAGCAGGGCAGTGAGCGTGGCCCTGTGCTGGGCTGCGCTGCGGCCACAGCTGGAGTGCTGTGTGCGCTTGTGGGCCCCTGGCAAGCAGAAAGTCATGGAGGGGCTGCAGCGTGTGCACAGAAGGACAGGGGAGCTGGGCCAGGGGGTGCAGCACAAGGCCAGTGAGGAGGTGCTGAGGGAGCTCTAGCCTGGACAATGGGAGGCTCTTGAGGGACCTGCAGGCAGACTTCCATCAATGCCTGCATGACAAGGCTCAGCACAAGAGCTGTTTCACCATCAAACATCCCCTCACTGCATCCAAGGGCTTTACATACGTGAGTGGGTGGCACTTCCATCTTGTGGTTTGTTGGCTTGTGGTTTTGCTAGGAGGAGAAGGCCTGTTCATTTGCCTCTTTTTCCAGCAAGCAAAGATGCTTCTGCACAACGTTCCCTACCCTTTTCCAGCCCTGGAGGGGATTCTGATTCAGTTTTAGTTTTCCACCTCTGCAGCAGCTGTAGCAAAGGCGTTGCTGTTGCTTTCCTAGTTTTCCATTTCAGCGCTTGCGAGCACTAAAAGCTCGGATTTTCCTAAACGACCTTGCTTACTGATGGCAGCCAGGGAGGAAAATCAACTTCAAATCCATCCAGAGTTCTGTTGCATTGGCCCATTTTAATTTGGTGGCTATAACTTAGAACCCCTCTGTCACTATGAAATAGGATGATTTTTCCTTAGAAGATGTGGTGGTAGATGTGAAAAGAAATGAGGTTCTACATGCTAGGAAATGGCCCGTCCCTCATGCTCCTCTCTTCTCACAGATGACTGAACCAAGAGCCGTCTCTCCCCTGGCTCCCTCTGCTCCTGGAGAAGAAGCCAAAGAGGAGCAAAGGGAGGTGGATGAGCGCCAGCCTCCATCAGTGCTCACACCAGAGCCTGGACATTCTGCACCTGTAAGTGCCAGTTGCGTGTGGTGCTGTCTTTAGTGCAAGGCAGAGCTGCAAGTTTTGGAGCAGCCAGCACTTTGCTGTTGCTGGCTGAGGATGCTGGGTGCTGCAGTCCTGGCAGGAGCTCGGGATCTCCTGCAGGCAGCGCCCACAGAACTTGGCCTTGGAGCTGTCACGTTGAGGCCGCAAAGGGCCGGTGCCTCTGGGAGAGCATGTGGCTGCTTGGCTCAGGGAAGCTCTGTCTCTTGGCTTCTGCAGTGCTATGGCCTAGGGCAAAGGAGGTAGTGCTGCAGGTGCCAGGCCTTGGCATGTTTGTTTTCCCAATTTGGAAAGGTGTCTTTGGTTAGTGGAAACGGTCTGCACTTTCCTTGAGTAGTTCTTCACTTGCACAGTGTGTTTTGGACCAGCTGTCTTTTGGCTTTTGATAAGCTGCAAGGGCAGGATTGTGTGGTCCATGCAGCTGCGGGGGACCATTCTTGTCCCGTGTGGCCAAAGACACAAAGCCCGGAGTTGCGAAGCCTTCTTGTCAGGCCACAAGCAGAAGCGGCCAGTTTCTGCTGGTGCATATCTTGGTGCAGTCTGCAGCTTTGGCAAGTGCCTTGGAGCCTGGAGCGGGGGTGAAGCTGCAAGTCCTTGACCGCTGTCCTGTGTTGCTCGGAAGAGGAAGGCCATCTTGCAATGGTGCCTGCTGGATCTGAAGTGAAATGGGCTCCTGTGTGGCCGAGGAGCTGCATGGGCCAAAAGGACGCAGGGCTGGTGGCCTAGAGCAGCTGAAGATGAGGCAGCGTGTGGCCAGGGGGCCAAGAAGGCCAAGGGCATGGTGGCCTGTGTCAGCAGCAGTGGGACAGCAGGAGCAGGGCAGTGAGCGTGGCCCTGTGCTGGGCTGTGCTGCGGCCACAGCTGGAGCGCTGTGTGCACTTGTGGGCCCCTGGCAAGCAGAAAGTCATGGAGGGGCTGCAGCGTGTGCACAGAAGGACAGGAGAGCTGGGCCAGGGGGTGCAGCACAAGGCCAGTGAGGAGGTGCTGAGGGAGCTCTAGCCTGGACAATGGGAGGCTCTTGAGGGACCTGCAGGCAGACTTCCATCCATCGATCCCTACATGACAGCGCTCAGCACAAGGGCTGTTTCCCTGCCAAGTATGCCCTCACTGCATCCACGGGCTTTTGACACTGGAGTGGGTGACGCTTCTATCTTGTGGTTTGTTGGCTCATTGGTTTCTTAGGAGGAGAAAGCCTGTTCATTTTCCTCTTTTTCCAGCAAGTTAAGATGTTCCTGCACAATGTTTCCTGCGCTTTTCCAGCTCTGGATGGGATTCTGATCCAGTTTTTAATTTTCTACGTCTACAGCAGCGGTAGTAAAGGCGCTGCTGTCGCTTTCCTAGTTTGCCATTTCAGCGCTTTCAAGCAGTAAAAGCTCTGTTTTGCCAAGACAGCCTTGCTTACTAATAGCAGTCAGAGAGGAAAATCAACTTCATACCCATCTGCAGTGCGGTTGAGTTGGCCCATTTTGATTTGGTAGCTGTGACTTAGAAACCCTCTGTCACTATGAAATGTTATAAGACATCCTTAGGAGATGTGGTGGTAGATGTGAAAAGAAATGAGGTTCTACATGCTAGGAAATGGCCTGTCCCTCATGCTCCTCTCTTCTCACAGATGACTGAACCAAGAGCCGTCTCTCCCCTGGCTCCCTCTGCTCCTGGAGAAGAAGCCAAAGAGGAGCAAAGGGAGGTGGATGAGCGCCAGCCTCCATCAGTGCTCACACCAGAGCCTGGACATTCTGCACCTGTAAGTGCCAGTTGTGTGTGGTGCTGTCTTTAGTGCAAGGCAGAGCTGCAAGTTTTGGAGCAGCCAGCACTTTGCTGTTGCTGGCTGAGGATGCTGGGTGCTGCAGTCCTGGCAGGAGCTCGGGATCTCCTGCAGGCAGCGCCCACAGAACTTGGCCTTGGAGCTGTCACGTTGAGGCCGCAAAGGGCCGGTGCCTCTGGGAGAGCATGTGGCTGCTTGGCTCAGGGAAGCTCTGTCTCTTGGCTTCTGCAGTGCTATGGCCTAGGGCAAAGGAGGTAGTGCTGCAGGTGCCAGGCCTTGGCATGTTTGTTTTCCCAATTTGGAAAGGTGTCTTTGGTTAGTGGAAACGGTCTGCACTTTCCTTGAGTAGTTCTTCACTTGCACAGTGTGTTTTGGACCAGCTGTCTTTTGGCTTTTGATAAGCTGCAAGGGCAGGATTGTGTGGTCCATGCAGCTGCGGGGGACCATTCTTGTCCCGTGTGGCCAAAGACACAAAGCCCGGAGTTGCGAAGCCTTCTTGTCAGGCCACAAGCAGAAGCGGCCAGTTTCTGCTGGTGCATATCTTGGTGCAGTCTGCAGCTTTGGCAAGTGCCTTGGAGCCCGGAGCGGGGGTGAAGCTGCAAGTCCTTGACCGCTGTCCTGTGTTGCTCGGAAGAGGAAGGCCATCTTGCAATGGTGCCTGCTGGATCTGAAGTGAAATGGGCTCCTGTGTGGCCGAGGAGCTGCATGGGCCAAAAGGACGCAGGGCTGGTGGCCTAGAGCAGCTGAAGATGAGGCAGCGTGTGGCCAGGGGGCCAAGAAGGCCAAGGGCATGGTGGCCTGTGTCAGCAGCAGTGGGACAGCAGGAGCAGGGCAGTGAGCGTGGCCCTGTGCTGGGCTGTGCTGCGGCCACAGCTGGAGCGCTGTGTGCACTTGTGGGCCCCTGGCAAGCAGAAAGTCATGGAGGGGCTGCAGCGTGTGCACAGAAGGACAGGAGAGCTGGGCCAGGGGGTGCAGCACAAGGCCAGTGAGGAGGTGCTGAGGGAGCTCTAGCCTGGACAATGGGAGGCTCTTGAGGGACCTGCAGGCAGACTTCCATCCATCGATCCCTACATGACAGCGCTCAGCACAAGGGCTGTTTCCCTGCCAAGTATGCCCTCCTGCATCCACGGGCTTTTGACACTGGAGTGGGTGACGCTTCTATCTTGTGGTTTGTTGGCTCATTGGTTTCTTAGGAGGAGAAAGCCTGTTCATTTTCCTCTTTTTCCAGCAAGTTAAGATGTTCCTGCACAATGTTTCCTGCGCTTTTCCAGCTCTGGATGGGATTCTGATCCAGTTTTTAATTTTCTACGTCTACAGCAGCGGTAGTAAAGGCGCTGCTGTCGCTTTCCTAGTTTGCCATTTCAGCGCTTTCAAGCAGTAAAAGCTCTGTTTTGCCAAGACAGCCTTGCTTACTAATAGCAGTCAGAGAGGAAAATCAACTTCATACCCATCTGCAGTGCGGTTGAGTTGGCCCATTTTGATTTGGTAGCTGTGACTTAGAAACCCTCTGTCACTATGAAATGTTATAAGACATCCTTAGGAGATGTGGTGGTAGATGTGAAAAGAAATGAGGTTCTACATGCTAGGAAATGGCCTGTCCCTCATGCTCCTCTCTTCTCACAGATGACTGAACCAAGAGCCGTCTCTCCCCTGGCTCCCTCTGCTCCTGGAGAAGAAGCCAAAGAGGAGCAAAGGGAGGTGGATGAGCGCCAGCCTCCATCAGTGCTCACACCAGAGCCTGGACATTCTGCACCTGTAAGTGCCAGTTGTGTGTGGTGCTGTCTTTAGTGCAAGGCAGAGCTGCAAGTTTTGGAGCAGCCAGCACTTTGCTGTTGCTGGCTGAGGATGCTGGGTGCTGCAGTCCTGGCAGGAGCTCGGGATCTCCTGCAGGCAGCGCCCACAGAACTTGGCCTTGGAGCTGTCACGTTGAGGCCGCAAAGGGCCGGTGCCTCTGGGAGAGCATGTGGCTGCTTGGCTCAGGGAAGCTCTGTCTCTTGGCTTCTGCAGTGCTATGGCCTAGGGCAAAGGAGGTAGTGCTGCAGGTGCCAGGCCTTGGCATGTTTGTTTTCCCAATTTGGAAAGGTGTCTTTGGTTAGTGGAAACGGTCTGCACTTTCCTTGAGTAGTTCTTCACTTGCACAGTGTGTTTTGGACCAGCTGTCTTTTGGCTTTTGATAAGCTGCAAGGGCAGGATTGTGTGGTCCATGCAGCTGCGGGGGACCATTCTTGTCCCGTGTGGCCAAAGACACAAAGCCCGGAGTTGCGAAGCCTTCTTGTCAGGCCACAAGCAGAAGCGGCCAGTTTCTGCTGGTGCATATCTTGGTGCAGTCTGCAGCTTTGGCAAGTGCCTTGGAGCCCGGAGCGGGGGTGAAGCTGCAAGTCCTTGACCGCTGTCCTGTGTTGCTCGGAAGAGGAAGGCCATCTTGCAATGGTGCCTGCTGGATCTGAAGTGAAATGGGCTCCTGTGTGGCCGAGGAGCTGCATGGGCCAAAATGCTGGTCAGAATTCTCAGCTGACAAAAGAGGGAGAAGAAACACCTTGGTCCTCCTCTTGAGGTGACCATAGAGTTTCTCTGATGTCCATCTGAGGATCTTTGCATGCATCCTTATCTCCTGAATGACTGGCATTTCTTTCAAGAGTGTGGATGTCAGGAAGGAGAAATGCTGGTGCAGGCCTGAAGAGAACTCCTGAAGTGTCTCTCACAAGGAGTGAGCTGACCCAGGAAGCCACCTGCAGCGCCAGGATGGAGCTGTGGGACAGGGCAGGGTGTCAGTCCCTACTGAAAGACAAACAGGACATGGCAGAAGCCGAGGGAGGCTCTCAGCAGACCCCTGAGAAATGCCACACCCTCCCTGTCAGCTACCTGAGAGGCTGTTGGAGCTTCAGTCCCAGATGGCCCCTGACTGTAGGGCCAGGGTCACTTTGGAATCTGTGCCTCCCCTTGAACACAGAATGACCCAGCAGAGCAGCAGCACAGTGCTTTGGGAACGTGTGAGCCCAGCAGTCTTTGAGTCTCGGCCCACAAAGCTCATATGGGAAGTTGAAACCCGTCTTCTCTTGCTTTCTGTGCAGGTGCTTCTAGAGAGAGAGCAGGAGCAGACTGCCTCATCAGAGATGCCATGCCCGACTCAGGGAGAGCTGTTCCCAGCCCGAGAGCAGGAAGAGCAGCTCAGGCAGCAGGTGGAAGAGCCACAGGAGAATGGCCAGGTAAGCCTGACTGGCCAGGTGACAGAGGGAAGGGCAGGAAGAGGGGCACAAACCAGAGCTCTTGGGACTGAGGAGGCCAGGAAGTCCCACAGGCACTGCAAGCACAGAGCCTTGGAATGTGCGAGATCAGCACCAGGACAGGATGGTTACAGTGGTAGCAGAGCTGGGCAGGGAAGCAGAAGGAGGCGGCTGAATAAACGTGATTTTGAGGCTAAAAGAGGGAAAAGCTGCGTTTGATGGCAGCTCCCAGTCACTTGCTCTGCATTTGTGTGTACAGAAGATCAAGGCAGAGCCACAAGCAGAGCTGCCCAAAGCTCAGAGTGCCATCATGGCAGCGAAGAGGAGGAGTGAAGACATCCAAGAGGAGAAGAATCTCCCTATGCAGAGGGGCAATCAACAAAAAGAGGTGAATGAAGGAATGGCAGCCACTCCACTCGTGAAACAGAGTCCTTTTTGTTGTTGTTTACAGAAAATTGACGAACAGATGCAGGCACGGCTGCAGGAAACTGAGGCTAGGATCAAGGCAAGGAAGAAGAGGCTAGATGAAAAGATTAAAATCATCAAAGAGAAAATTAATCGTCTCCTTCATGAGCAAAAGGCTCCAGAAAAGCAAGTGAGTGAAATAGCAATAGCCACTGCAGTCACCCAAGGGGTGGTTTCTGCCCTCCTTGCCTTGCCAGTGCAGAGCAGCACAGGGGTGGGGTGATGCCTCTGAGTGCCATCCTGATGAGGCCTCTATCAGAGCTGCTCTGAAGGACACTTCCTGCTCTGCTGAATCTCAGCTGATGCTCTAGACAGTGGCATTACTCCCTTGGCCATTTAGCCAGCAGTCGTCCGAATGAACTCCTTCTGGCTTCTTCCAGGAGACCTTGGTTCTTGAATTGTTTTTGCTGGTGAACATGGTCACTCACATAGATTTGGGACACAAGCTACAAACTGTCTGCATCCCTTGTGAATCTGCTCCTGTCCTTTTCTTTGCTTTCTTCCCAGTCGATGACTCCTGGCTGACGGGGACAAGCTGTAGTCTCTGACTGCTTTGTTCTGTTTGACTTGAGTGGGAAGTGTCGCCATCCTACCTGGCAGCCTGCAAAGGCTTCCAGCAAATGACGGGCAACCAAGAGCCCCGAGGCTGGCATGGTGGCCTGTGTCAGCAGCAGTGGGGCAGCAGGAGCAGGGCAGTGAGCGTGGCCCTGTGCTGGGCTGCGCTGCGGCCACAGCTGGAGTGCTGTGTGCGCTTGTGGGCCCCTGGCAAGCAGAAAGTCATGGAGGGGCTGCAGCGTGTGCACAGAAGGACAGGGGAGCTGGGCCAGGGGGTGCAGCACAAGGCCAGTGAGGAGGTGCTGAGGGAGCTCTAGCCTGGACAATGGGAGGCTCTTGAGGGACCTGCAGGCAGACTTCCATCAATGCCTGCATGACAAGGCTCAGCACAAGAGCTGTTTCACCATCAAACATCCCCTCACTGCATCCAAGGGCTTTACATACGTGAGTGGGTGGCACTTCCATCTTGTGGTTTGTTGGCTTGTGGTTTTGCTAGGAGGAGAAGGCCTGTTCATTTGCCTCTTTTTCCAGCAAGCAAAGATGCTTCTGCACAACGTTCCCTGCCCTTTTCCAGCCCTGGAGGGGATTCTGATTCAGTTTTAGTTTTCCACCTCTGCAGCAGCTGTAGCAAAGGCGTTGCTGTTGCTTTCCTAGTTTTCCATTTCAGCGCTTGCGAGCACTAAAAGCTCGGTTTTTCCTAAACGACCTTGCTTACTGATGGCAGCCAGGGAGGAAAATCAACTTCAAATCCATCCAGAGTTCTGTTGCATTGGCCCATTTTAATTTGGTGGCTATAACTTAGAACCCCTCTGTCACTATGAAATAGGATGATTTTTCCTTAGAAGATGTGGTGGTAGATGTGAAAAGAAATGAGGTTCTACATGCTAGGAAATGGCCCGTCCCTCATGCTCCTCTCTTCTCACAGATGACTGAACCAAGAGCCGTCTCTCCCCTGGCTCCCTCTGCTCCTGGAGAAGAAGCCAAAGAGGAGCAAAGGGAGGTGGATGAGCGCCAGCCTCCATCAGTGCTCACACCAGAGCCTGGACATTCTGCACCTGTAAGTGCCAGTTGCGTGTGGTGCTGTCTTTAGTGCAAGGCAGAGCTGCAAGTTTTGGAGCAGCCAGCACTTTGCTGTTGCTGGCTGAGGATGCTGGGTGCTGCAGTCCTGGCAGGAGCTCGGGATCTCCTGCAGGCAGCGCCCACAGAACTTGGCCTTGGAGCTGTCACGTTGAGGCCGCAAAGGGCCGGTGCCTCTGGGAGAGCATGTGGCTGCTTGGCTCAGGGAAGCTCTGTCTCTTGGCTTCTGCAGTGCTATGGCCTAGGGCAAAGGAGGTAGTGCTGCAGGTGCCAGGCCTTGGCATGTTTGTTTTCCCAATTTGGAAAGGTGTCTTTGGTTAGTGGAAACGGTCTGCACTTTCCTTGAGTAGTTCTTCACTTGCACAGTGTGTTTTGGACCAGCTGTCTTTTGGCTTTTGATAAGCTGCAAGGGCAGGATTGTGTGGTCCATGCAGCTGCGGGGGACCATTCTTGTCCCGTGTGGCCAAAGACACAAAGCCCGGAGTTGCGAAGCCTTCTTGTCAGGCCACAAGCAGAAGCGGCCAGTTTCTGCTGGTGCATATCTTGGTGCAGTCTGCAGCTTTGGCAAGTGCCTTGGAGCCTGGAGCGGGGGTGAAGCTGCAAGTCCTTGACCGCTGTCCTGTGTTGCTCGGAAGAGGAAGGCCATCTTGCAATGGTGCCTGCTGGATCTGAAGTGAAATGGGGACCTGTGTGGCTGGGGAGCTGCGTGGGCCAAAAGGACGCAGGGCTGGTGGCCTAGAGCAGCTGAAGATGAGGCAGCGTGTGGCCAGGGGGCCAAGAAGGCCAAGGGCATGGTGGCCTGTGTCAGCAGCAGTGGGACAGCAGGAGCAGGGCAGTGAGCGTGGCCCTGTGCTGGGCTGTGCTGCGGCCACAGCTGGAGCGCTGTGTGCACTTGTGGGCCCCTGGCAAGCAGAAAGTCATGGAGGGGCTGCAGCGTGTGCACAGAAGGACAGGGGAGCTGGGCCAGGGGGTGCAGCACAAGGCCAGTGAGGAGGTGCTGAGGGAGCTCTAGCCTGGACAATGGGAGGCTCTTGAGGGACCTGCAGGCAGACTTCCATCCATCGATCCCTACATGACAGCGCTCAGCACAAGGGCTGTTTCCCTGCCAAGTATGCCCTCACTGCATCCACGGGCTTTTGACACTGGAGTGGGTGACGCTTCTATCTTGTGGTTTGTTGGCTCATTGGTTTCTTAGGAGGAGAAAGCCTGTTCATTTTCCTCTTTTTCCAGCAAGTTAAGATGTTCCTGCACAATGTTTCCTGCGCTTTTCCAGCTCTGGATGGGATTCTGATCCAGTTTTTAATTTTCTACGTCTACAGCAGCGGTAGTAAAGGCGCTGCTGTCGCTTTCCTAGTTTGCCATTTCAGCGCTTTCAAGCAGTAAAAGCTCTGTTTTGCCAAGACAGCCTTGCTTACTAATAGCAGTCAGAGAGGAAAATCAACTTCATACCCATCTGCAGTGCGGTTGAGTTGGCCCATTTTGATTTGGTAGCTGTGACTTAGAAACCCTCTGTCACTATGAAATGTTATAAGACATCCTTAGGAGATGTGGTGGTAGATGTGAAAAGAAATGAGGTTCTACATGCTAGGAAATGGCCCGTCCCTCATGCTCCTCTCTTCTCACAGATGACTGAACCAAGAGCCGTCTCTCCCCTGGCTCCCTCTGCTCCTGGAGAAGAAGCCAAAGAGGAGCAAAGGGAGGTGGATGAGCGCCAGCCTCCATCAGTGCTCACACCAGAGCCTGGACATTCTGCACCTGTAAGTGCCAGTTGCGTGTGGTGCTGTCTTTAGTGCAAGGCAGAGCTGCAAGTTTTGGAGCAGCCAGCACTTTGCTGTTGCTGGCTGAGGATGCTGGGTGCTGCAGTCCTGGCAGGAGCTCGGGATCTCCTGCAGGCAGCGCCCACAGAACTTGGCCTTGGAGCTGTCACGTTGAGGCCGCAAAGGGCCGGTGCCTCTGGGAGAGCATGTGGCTGCTTGGCTCAGGGAAGCTCTGTCTCTTGGCTTCTGCAGTGCTATGGCCTAGGGCAAAGGAGGTAGTGCTGCAGGTGCCAGGCCTTGGCATGTTTGTTTTCCCAATTTGGAAAGGTGTCTTTGGTTAGTGGAAACGGTCTGCACTTTCCTTGAGTAGTTCTTCACTTGCACAGTGTGTTTTGGACCAGCTGTCTTTTGGCTTTTGATAAGCTGCAAGGGCAGGATTGTGTGGTCCATGCAGCTGCGGGGGACCATTCTTGTCCCGTGTGGCCAAAGACACAAAGCCCGGAGTTGCGAAGCCTTCTTGTCAGGCCACAAGCAGAAGCGGCCAGTTTCTGCTGGTGCATATCTTGGTGCAGTCTGCAGCTTTGGCAAGTGCCTTGGAGCCCGGAGCGGGGGTGAAGCTGCAAGTCCTTGACCGCTGTCCTGTGTTGCTCGGAAGAGGAAGGCCATCTTGCAATGGTGCCTGCTGGATCTGAAGTGAAATGGGCTCCTGTGTGGCCGAGGAGCTGCATGGGCCAAAATGCTGGTCAGAATTCTCAGCTGACAAAAGAGGGAGAAGAAACACCTTGGTCCTCCTCTTGAGGTGACCATAGAGTTTCTCTGATGTCCATCTGAGGATCTTTGCATGCATCCTTATCTCCTGAATGACTGGCATTTCTTTCAAGAGTGTGGATGTCAGGAAGGAGAAATGCTGGTGCAGGCCTGAAGAGAACTCCTGAAGTGTCTCTCACAAGGAGTGAGCTGACCCAGGAAGGCACCTGCAGCGCCAGGATGGAGCTGTGGGACAGGGCAGGGTGTCAGTCCCTACTGAAAGACAAACAGGACATGGCAGAAGCCGAGGGAGGCTCTCAGCAGACCCCTGAGAAATGCCACACCCTCCCTGTCAGCTACCTGAGAGGCTGTTGGAGCTTCAGTCCCAGATGGCCCCTGACTGTAGGGCCAGGGTCACTTTGGAATCTGTGCCTCCCCTTGAACACAGAATGACCCAGCAGAGCAGCAGCACAGTGCTTTGGGAACGTGTGAGCCCAGCAGTCTTTGAGTCTCGGCCCACAAAGCTCATATGGGAAGTTGAAACCCGTCTTCTCTTGCTTTCTGTGCAGGTGCTTCTAGAGAGAGAGCAGGAGCAGACTGCCTCATCAGAGATGCCATGCCCGACTCAGGGAGAGCTGTTCCCAGCCCGAGAGCAGGAAGAGCAGCTCAGGCAGCAGGTGGAAGAGCCACAGGAGAATGGCCAGGTAAGCCTGACTGGCCAGGTGACAGAGGGAAGGGCAGGAAGAGGGGCACAAACCAGAGCTCTTGGGACTGAGGAGGCCAGGAAGTCCCACAGGCACTGCAAGCACAGAGCCTTGGAATGTGCGAGATCAGCACCAGGACAGGATGGTTACAGTGGTAGCAGAGCTGGGCAGGGAAGCAGAAGGAGGCGGCTGAATAAACGTGATTTTGAGGCTAAAAGAGGGAAAAGCTGCGTTTGATGGCAGCTCCCAGTCACTTGCTCTGCATTTGTGTGTACAGAAGATCAAGGCAGAGCCACAAGCAGAGCTGCCCAAAGCTCAGAGTGCCATCATGGCAGCGAAGAGGAGGAGTGAAGACATCCAAGAGGAGAAGAATCTCCCTATGCAGAGGGGCAATCAACAAAAAGAGGTGAATGAAGGAATGGCAGCCACTCCACTCGTGAAACAGAGTCCTTTTTGTT